>JAUPFN010000016.1:21083423-22442603 GCA_036924255.1 Apodemia mormo
TAATAATAATAATACTGTTTATTTTACAGACATTAGATTTATTTTAAGATTACTAAAAAATATAAGTTAGAAGTTTTTTTACATTCAATCATTTCTGCTTACTGCACAAAACAATACGTTACCTTACATTATTCGATTGTAATGAACCAATATTGTGTAGAAAATATAATGATAACCCTTTAAAGTTTTCTATGAACATTTTTATGTATTATCGTATATATGTATGAGCGAAATAGTTACATAAAGTAAAAATCTTTTTCACCTATCTTGTAAATATACCAGTTTTATAGATTTTTTTTGTAATGTGTTTTTGTAACGTGTAAATTGTTTTTTTTTTGTTTTGATATGCTTCGTATTGTTATGGATCAATTATTGCATAGAGAATGTTAAACAACATTTAAATAATAAAATTGAAGCATGATGACAGTTTATAATTACACCCTCCTCTTGACAAAAAATATATTTACGAAACTTATGTCGCTATACATAAAGGTTTGCTTTAATGTACTATTTTTGTGCAGTCACTAATTATATAAAAAATAATATTATTATTATAACAACTTTAAGATTATAGATTACATATACTTCCTAATAATAGTTATAAATTAACGAATTTAAGGTTCAAATTTTTTCCTAAAATATCAATGATTTATTGCTACGAAAGATATGTATCTAATATGTTTCCATAATAACACTTGTAGTTATAATAAATCAATGTACTATAAACATATATCTTTTTATAATAGCATCAATAAACTCATTTAGCGTAAAATTAACATGGTCGAGAACCACAATTTTATGGTAACCCTTGCAAATCGCTTTTGTAATACTGAAATTGAAAAGTGATTAAGATTGGAAGCGTCAATAAAAATCAAAAAGGGCGTACAAACATACAAGAACATTATCATACGAAAGATTACTTAATTTATTTATTTATCACTTTATTGTACACAAAAAAACATTTTTTAGAAAATTATTACATAAAACATGTACAAAGGGCTAGCTTATCTTTGAAAGAGATGTCTTCCAACAGACCCGAGAAGCGAGAATGCACAAATATAAGTAGCACACAGTGTACAAGTGCTAAAATATCTTGTAACTATGATTATATAACATGACAAAAATTAAAACATAAGAAAAAAGTTAAGCTATGCCTAATAATGCGTGTCAGATTAAGATGAGAGATAATGCTCTTCTCTATTATAATTTAATGCTCTTATATATGTATTAATAGATATACAATGCGAACGGGGAAAGATGCAGATACCGGAGAGACCAAGACTGATGTACTGTGACAGATTGATTGGGGTGTGTCCGAAGATAATGTCAAGAGTATTCGTAAGCGATAAATTTGATGTTTATATTTGTACTAGCGACCTGCCCGCGGTTTCACCCGCGTAGCTTTTGTTCCAGTGGGAATATCGGAAAGGATTATATACTAAAACCTTCCCTAAGAATTAATCTACCTATTAAAAACCGCATCAAAATCCGTTGCGTAGTTTTAAAGATTTAAGCATATATAGGGACATAGAGACAAGACAGAGAAAGCGACTTTGTTTTATACTATGTAGTGATGTATACATACACACACACACACACACACACACACACACACATATATATATATATATATATATATATATATATATATATATATATATATATATATATATATATATATATATTTTATTTTAACGTTGAAACAATATAGTCACAACTACATTCATAGTAATATTATAAATGCGAAAGTCAGTCTGTCTGGCCGTCTGTCTGCATTTTACGCTTTCATGGCTAAACCACTTTTGATGAAGTTAAGTAAGGAGCTAGTTGAAGATTTGGGGTCACACATACACTCTTTCTTTTCAAAAATTGACCCTTAGGGGCTGAATTAAGGGATAAAATTGTATGAAGGATATTATTGACAAAATGTTACTCTATTCGCGGGAGAAGCTAGTACTTAGTTCACGTTTATTAAAACTGTTTCCTTTTGTAATAGAAAATAAATTATGTATATAAATAGTATTCTTTAAAATTTGAAGATTATTTATTACTATTTCCTAATAAATCGCTTTGTTTTATTAAAGAATGATATTGCTGGATTGATAATTACAATAAAAGTAAACAAAGCTGTGAATATTATAGTCATAATAGTTAATGGGTCTGTAGCCCACGTTCTGAATAATCCTTTATCCAATCCATAACATAGAGTTATACAAGAAGCGCAGTAACCTACAATACCGAAGCAAATGTGCGTTATCTTGGATATATTTCCAGGCATGAATCCTCGCCATTCGTATGCGTATAATGAAGCTAAACCGTTAACAAGACTTACTGATGTGAAAACCAATGCAACGAGAGCTGTGAACAAAGTAATTTATGTTAAGTAGTCGTTTTTATCTATACATATATTAGTACGTGAGGAGAAAACCATAGTCCCTATTTTAGGATAATTAAATATAAGATGGAGTATAAAATTTGGCACAGTTAAAGTTCACAATATAGAGGACTGCAGAAATCTAATGTTTATAAATAATATGCACTAGAAATACACAATATTAATAAAAATAAACATTACACACACTAAATTCAAGTAATATACATGATGTTCCCCGTGTTCTGGGCTCTTTTGAAGAATAGACCAACTGCCAAAGGGCGATTGATTGCCTATACGTGTCACTACCATCATGGCTACTATGTGCCTGAACTAACACGGGAAAAAGCTATATTCTTCACAGTTTTCTTTTGTTAATTGTTTATATACGAGTATAATGTATATGACAGCAAACAAGCAGGCAACTTGTGCATCTCGACCCATGCGCGTATGAGTTCTGGGTCCTTTTGAAAAGCTAATAATTGGCCAAAAGCACAGCTGGCCACAAGAGCTCCGTTTCATTTTTTTGTTTCTGGTAATAAACCTTATGTTTTTATTTTTGTATATTTGAATATTTTGTGATCACAAGGCGGTTTATCAAACAAATCTAATTATTAATTACATCATCCACCTACATGTTTAGCTGATATATTAACATATCATTAGCAAATTTAAGAATTATCTCAAATGAATTCTTGTAAAACGAAAGAAAATTAAATTTAACTTTTTCTTACCAAATTTTCCATGTTCGGTGTGCCAATGCTCTGTTTTGTCTAGTATTTTAATAAAGCTTCCAGCGATAGCAAGACCCGAACCCAATATCTGTAAGATCCAGTGAGCACGTCGTTTATCAAGTAGCTTTAGATTTGCTGACCAGCCATTATCAGGTGACATGCTTAATATTGCTTGTGACATAAGTAAATGGTACTGAAAGCAAAACACGTAGACATAATAACAAGAATTGAGGGTCCTAACGTATATAGACATTTAAAAAATAGCTTTAAATTGTTCATATACTCATAAGTTTTTTTTTCAATACATATACAAATTGCATAAAAGTATAAATGTAATAATTACTTGTAATTATTGTTTGTAATTATGTAATAATTATTTGTAATTATTACATTTACACTTTTATGCAATTTGAATATTTAGTAAAAAAAAAAATTATATAGGTATGAGCATATGAAAAATTTAAAGTTATTTTTTACGTATAATTGATGCAGATATCTATACAAATTGCTCTGAACAGTGTTTTAGAATGCGCGTTTTAAAGTTTAAAACCTCGTATAAAGAAATGTCTTCATGACTATGCATTTAAAATATTTTTGGAGGACGATCTCAGGTTGTTTAAGGTTTGACTTTGAAAATAACAAAATTTCATCTTTTTATAAAATATTTACTTAAATTATATTTTAAACCATTGTAACGTTATTTTCAGCGTATAAAAATATATCTTAGATTTGTTTTTATTTTTATGTCAGTGCGAAAACAGTCATGTATCAGTTTTTTGTGAAAATATTAAGATAACTCACTAAAGCTAACAGAATAATGTAGAAGAAAATATTTATAATTATAAATAGAATTATGACTAGAGCAATTTTAATATTAATTAAACTCTCCTGTTCACTTCACTTTTTGACATGTTACTTTATACCAAGGGACCATCGAAATATCATCACTCCGAGTTTCTTTTGAGTGAGGCGGAGTGAAGGGAACGTTTATAACTTTTCAGTTCACCTCGATGCGCCGGTTGCCTCGGATGGTCAGTTGGCGAAATGTCCCCATCGCTCATCGCTCAACGTCCGCATTTTACCAACCTGAACCTGATAACGATTGCTTATCGCATATATTTAGCTATAACTGGTACTGACAGGTTTACGTGCGGGCGTCTTAACACACCACCACCTTTGGAATAGTCGAAAAAAACTCAAAAAATTTCAATAACACTTTTTCTTGATTTGGAGATTGAACTCAGGACTTTATGATCTAAATCGAATTAGTTAGACTACAAGGCCAATAGTTACTGTTTCAAACGTAATTTAATATTTAATTATTTTGATAGACTAATATACCTATTGATTGACTAAAAATTATCTTCATTCCCGTATAAACATTAATCATGTTTGATACGGGCATGAAGATAATTTTTAGTGTCATAAAAATAACACACTGCATTTGATAAAATCATATTTTTAAATCAAAGACAGACACTTCAGTTTTATTTATACCTACGTATAGATTTTTTATTTTATTTATAACTACCTGACCAGCGCAGCTTCGGCCGCGAGTAGATTAACATGTCGTCTAGATAGCTTTTCATACAAATTTCAACCCCTATTTCAACCCTTTAAGGATTGATTTTTGAAAAAGTAATTGACCTATGTTTGACCACGGCTCTTCACTACTTCCATGCCAAATTTCATGAAAATCGGTCCAGCGGTTTAGCCGTGAAAGCGTAACAGACAGACAGACAGACAGACAGACAGACTTTTGCATTTATAATATTATAGTATGGATATATATTTATGTTAATTTTTTTCATCGTATACTTCACAAAGGAGATAGTACACAAAATTTTAACTATTTTACAGATCGGTTTTGCCAGGTGGGCTTAATGTTGTCAAAGTAGGAAACCACCTTTGATTTTAGGCACTGGTGGTAGTTGCATAGACTTCCAAAAAGAATTTTATCAAACATTGCCGTAGGTGCTGAAGACTAAGATGAACATTTCTCTTTAAACTTTAATCATCATAAACATTATTTAATGTGACTCATTATATGACTAAAATACAAATCACTAGCATTTTTAAAAGGAATATTAATTTTTCTAAAACTTTATTTGTCATAAAATACAAATACAAATCACTAATATTTTTAAAGAAAATATTAATCCTTTTACAGCTTATTCTTCACAAAGATTGTTATAAAATACAAATTTGAGATTGAATAAAATACAAATCACTAACATTTTTAAACGGACTATTAATTCTTTTAAAACTTTATTCGTAATAAAGATTATTAAATCTGACTCATTATGGCTAAAATACAAGTCACTAATTTTTTAAGCGGAATATTAATTATTTTACAACTTTATTCGTTATAAAGGTTGTTAAGTCTGACTCATTATGACTAAAGTACAAATCACTGACATTTTTAAATGGAATATTTATTATTTTAAAACTTTATTCGTCATAAAGGTTATTTAATCTGAGTCATTATGACTAAAATACAAATTACTAACATTTTTAAATGGAATATTAATTCTTTTAAAACTTTATTCGTAATAAAGATTATTAAATCTGACTCATTATGACTAAAATACAAATCACTAAACTTCATAAACGGAATATTAATTATTTTAAAACTTTATTCATTATAAAGGTTGTTAAATCTGACTCATCATGACTAAAGTGCAAATCACTGACATTTTTAAATGGAATATTTATTCTTTTAAAACTTTATTCGTCATAAAGGTTATTACTTCTGTTCCATTATGACTAAAATACAAATCACTAACATATTTAAATGTTAAATGATGTTCATAATGTGCATAGGCGATGGTTTCTCTTTCCATCATGAAAGCCACCTGCTTGATTTTTATTCTACGATATAAAAAACACATTATATAAATATGAGCTAAGAAAAGAGTGATGGAAGATACATTTTTAAGATATCACTAATTCTATACAATTTATAATGACGACGACTATACAGTTTATAATTTTTAACTACATACCCCAACCACGCATAACACGATGTGTAGCCGCGTAGCTCCTAAGGGTAAACCATTTATAAATACGAATACCAGGCATATTCCAATAACAGCACCAATAAAAATATGAGCTAATAAATTGAGCGATGACTGAAATATTTTCAAGTTATAACGCCCGGAATCATTGGACACATCATTTGGAGAACTTGTTAATTTATTAATATGTTCATTTTCAATATTAAATGGTTCTACCGGATTAGGCGGCATTTTACTGTGTGAAACTACTTTATTTGTCTAAAATAAACTCGTGAATGGCAGGCATTTACTTTATGCATTCTATCAGATAATTTTATCAATGTGGATAAGCAATCGGATATAGTATGTTTACATGTCACATGTTAAAGTATGATATAAGTGATAAGGTATGATATAACTGACACGAAAATGTGAAGTGAACTATTTGGTTAACCAAGGTGCTCGTAAATTTAACCATATCTAATTTTACGTTTATTAAAATTTAAGTCTTATTGAAAAAAGATCTACATATTAATACGTGAAGGGAAAACTTTGTACCCTTTTTAAAGATAATTGCGCGAACAATGGTGTATGAAATAGACACATTTAAATTTTTACATTGCGTAGGAGTGCAGAAACCTAATATTTTTAAATAAAATGCATTAGAAATTATAATAGTATTCGTAAAAATAAACACTACACATAATACGTTCATGTGACAAATTAGGTACATAATAATACACACATGTATACTTACTATTTTCTTAACGACTAAAGTCAGTTGTCAATCTTAGAAGAGACTATATTGTTTAGTCTACGGTCGAATTTCGGTCACAGGCGATCGTTAAAATATACATAATAATCTGTTGAATAATCGGACATTATAAAAGTATCATCCAATACAGCGACGAATTCCAGCATCTTCTTAAAATTTTGTTGTTATTTAGAATAAGACTTTCTCTAGAAACTAACAATAAAATTATGTCATGAATCTGCGTCTAGAAGTTAACAACAGTACAAAAGCTTTGATAATTTTAAAAACAAAATAAAAATATGATAATATGTCAAAAAGAGTACCTATTTAACTTAGACAATTTATCAAATACACTCTAACACAGAGACCAATTTATGCGCAGAAAATAGTATTACAAAGTGGCAATCGCCTTTAAGTATTAATATAGAAAAATATTTCACTGAATTATAAGTTTACAGTAATAACATTAAAATCTAAGTAAAAACTTGTACCTATTTCTTTATCAAGTACGTCAAACAAGCGTAGCCTAATTTCCGTATTTTTTGATAGGTTTGATATATCAGTGGGTACCAACTTAACAATCTCATCACTATCAAAAAACCAAAAATGTAGTACAACCTTGGTGTTGTACCTAGTTTCTTCTTTTTGAACTGATACGTTGAAGTATATTTTTTTATATCATAAGATATCAAACAAGCAGATGGGTCTCCTGATGGAAAGAGTTAACCATCGTCTATAGACACTAAAGATGTTAATGGTGCATTGCTATCTTGTGACACCGGCAGCCTTACCCTCCAATCCGGAACACGACAGTGATAAGCACTGACACTATTGCGGCAGGAATAAGTAAGGCGGTGGCACCAGACCCGGGTGAGACAATGCAGAACTCTATCACCTAGTAGCCACGATGGTAGTGACTCGCATAGCCAAGCGGTTACGACCTGCCTGAACGAAGTTGTCGGCTGAAGAACGGCACTTGGCCTATTCTTCAAACGAGACCGGGACCAACACGATATTATCTTGAAGATGCTTTAAAAAGTGAAACCTGTTAATTTATAAAACAAAATAGGTATGTAGGTTTAAAGTAAAATAAAAGAACAAGTGCACTATTTTTTATATTTACCTCAAAATTAGGGAATTTTACTAAGTGCCGGCGATAGAAAGTCTTCTTTTATTTTTCGTTGCTGTAACACCTACAATTTATTTATTTCAGCGCCATCTATTGTGCCTTTGACGACTATACTACACACTGAAACACCAAAAAACTTACTCATTTGTAACAATAATAGGATTTTATCCCTAATATTCCTATAAACCGATTCGGCACCGATCGTAAGGGAAGATCCCTTACGATCGGTGCCGAATCGGTTTTTATCGGTTAATTCCGCAAAACGCAACTCGCGCAAAAGTGTTATGAGGTTTTTCCGAGCTTTTAAAATATCCAAATCTCACTTTGAACACTGAAATATCGTCGGCATTTGATAAAACTCTATGTTAACTTATTTGCTTAAATTAAAAGCACTTGTCAGTAAAACAGATTTTACTTGGTTTTTATTTACTAACACCAACTATTGCATGTCATAATTCAAGGTAAATTTCAGTTCAGTGTATCCAAAAGCGTGAACTTTGAGTTGACAGATAAGTTATTTATATTTCTCGTAAAGTATTTAGATTAAGCGGTTGAATTTACTGTTTTCAATTTGAGTCAGGTTCGACAGAACCAATTGAAATGTAGGCCGAACGCGTTTTGCATATTTCAGGGCAAGCGTTTTGGCCTACCTAATGGAGTTAAGCCTCTTAGGCCAGCAACGAGTCATGAGAGATAGCGTGAAGTTTTTTGTATGTTGCAATCCTCTGTTCTAGTTTTTAAAAAATGTTATAACTATGATCACCGCCGCCTATGTGGTGTAATTATAACATCTAAATATTTATTATTTTAATTTCTTTTATAAATTATTAATGTTAAAGCAGTAAGTAACTTAGTTTAATCATTGACGATAATAAAAATGTAATTCAAGATAAAAAAAATTGTAAAGTAAGAGGTTAAGAAGACGCTTAAATATTTATTTATTGCGAAGAACATTTATTGCTTTGCTAGCTGTGTTTGAAATGGTCATAGTAAGAAATACTTATAAACACGATTATTTAAATTAAGGTAAAATCCAGGTTTGGTTTTTTTAACAAAAATGAATACAAAACTGTGTTAGTAAACGAACTTAAATTTCGCCTTAAATATCAAAAATCGATATATATATATATATATATATATATATATATATATATATATATATATATATATATATATATATATATATATATATATATATATATATATATATATATATATATATATATATATATATATATATTACTAACACGGTTTTGTATTCGTTTTTGTTAAAAAAACCAATACCTGGATTTTACCTTAATTTAAATAATCGTGTTTATAAGTATTTCTTACTATGACCATTGCAACAACAGCTAGCGTGATAATATATAGTCTATATGTTAACCCAAACTATTAGTAATATTCATCCCGACCTATAAGTAAAATTTGAAGTAAATCCATGCAGTACTTTTTGAGTTTACCCCGGACATACATACAGACAAACAAACAGATAAAAATT
The DNA here is from genome assembly GCA_036924255.1 of Apodemia mormo. Lineage (NCBI taxonomy): Eukaryota > Metazoa > Arthropoda > Insecta > Lepidoptera > Riodinidae > Apodemia > Apodemia mormo. Next base: position 21,092,906 of record JAUPFN010000016.1, read on the forward strand.
CTAAAAACTACATTTTTGGCTTCGATATCGATTGCAGATCACGCCCCAAGTATTCTTTTAAAAATATATTCAATGTACAGTTTTGACTTTCCTACGATTTTATTATATTTCTAGGTGATGTCAATTTGTTTGTATAATATACAATTATGTATACCTTTCATAACTTCTGAAGAAATTGATCGAAAGAAATGCGCTTTTTAGGTGACAATCGATTGAGTTTCACTAAATTAACTAAAAATTCGAACCAATTCAGCCAAGAAAATACTGAAATATTTAAAAAATAAAAAAGGAGCTGTCGCAATTCTGTTTAAATAACTTTTAGGCTAAGTAGATTTTGAGAAATTTAAAAAAAATCTGTAAAAAAGTTGCCGATACAAAGTTTCTCTTGAATAAGATCCAAACTAATGTACCGTATGATTTACCGCATAAAACGTTTTTAGATCTCAAAAATAACTGGGATCGGACTCAGTATGTCATGATATTAGCCAATAAGTTAATTACTAGACCACGAGATGGATAAATTTTTCAATAAAATAAATAAATGTAATATTTTTTGTGCGCAAAATGCGTAAGTGCTTCGTCAACCTACCTAAACCTAGTGAACCGATTATGTAAGTTAACGGTTTGAAGTGACATAATATGATAGATTGGCGTCAACTTTTATTAATCTGGCTAATATTTTGTCTATCTTGTCATATAGTCAATAAGACAAGTAATGTTTTTTCAGAAAAACTGAAAATCTGAATCAAATTTTTCTTCAGTCGAAACTATGACCTTATACATCTAAACCGCTAAGTCAGTAATTATAAAACGTTAACTTCGTTCATATGGACATACGCACGCCATATTTTTTTTTATATCATAAGATAGCAAACAAGCAAATGGGTCTCCTGATGGAAAGAGTCAATCATCGCCTATAGACACCAAATATGTTAATGGTGCGTTGCTATCTTGTGGCGAGATCTAATGCCATATGCATAAGTTAACCGGCTACCTTACCCTCCAAACCGGAACACGGCAGTGACAAGCACTGTCGTTATTGCGGCAGGAATAATATAATCAAGATCGGAACATGTCTGTGGCATGGATTAATTTCATGTTTAGTAGCAGGAATATATAAAATCCTACAAAAATACCTATCACTAGTTGAAACTCGCGACTTTTTTGCGTCATCCATAATGTCATATATAGCTCATGTCTCTCAGTGAAGTGTTACTTTCTAATGGTAAAATATTTATAAAATACAGCACAATAGTTTTTAACTTTATTCGTTATAAGCGCACAAAAATACAAACGTTTTCTTTTTACAAAATATTAGTATAGACATGTACAGCTTCATGGTATTGACCCTTGACTGACAGTCTTTTTCATAAATGGAGATTGAAATAAATTACTATCTTGCGGTTAAGGCTTTAGTTTGCTCAGCTCAGATTGTAAAAGATTCAATGTCTGGATCGGGAATTGACGAATTATTCCCGAAAATTTAAATCTCACTATCACCTTGAATCTAGTGATATGTTAAAATGACGATAATAAACAAGTGAGAACGTAAAGCTGTCGGTGCTGCTTATTGCGAATATTCGCATCCGCATCCGCTTGTACGGAACATTCGCATCTATTTATACATCAGCGTTTGCGTCTGCATCCGTATCCGCATAAATCGATGCGAAGCTCATGCGGATGCGGATGCAGACGAATCCTTGACTGCAGTCTTAAAAAGCGGCCATTCTACTTTTCACTAAGTATTATAATGATCCAATATTCAAATTTAATTACTAAAATAATTAATCAGTAATAGTAATTCACTCACTACTTTATTATTAAATAAAAAAAGGATAAATATTACTGTCTTTTTAACAGACTTAAGAAAGAGACGAGATTCTCAAATCGACTGTATTTTTTTGTTTGTTACCTCAAAACTTTCGATTAGTTCGTGATTATTTTTTATTTGAAAGCTGGTGCTTCCCGTGTCGTCTATTTTAATTTCCAAATCCATAGGAAAAATATAAAAGAAAAATATAAAAGTCTAAAAACATGAAGTTAATTTTGGTTTTAGTTTTTAAACGTAATTATTTTACTCTACCCACAATTAAGTTTTTTGTACAGATTTGCATCCACATCCTCATCTGCAGATGTGAGCCTTTTAAAATCCTCATCCGCATCCGCATCCGCAAATATAAAAAAAATCCGTGAGTTACAGGATATGGTCAGGCATTCGTAATACTTTTTAACGCAGTAACACTCTAGCGACCGATTACCTATTTTTTGTATCTCCAGAACCCTGCATCAAATCGTCAACAAATTAAAAGTCCAGGAACTAGTCGAAAAGAATATTCTACCAAACAAAAACTTAATTTTAAAATTCATAAATGATGGAGTTCTGAGATAATGAACTTAAAAAAGAACATTCAACCGAATTTATAACCTATTTTTGGGAAGTCGGTTGAAAAGTAACATCCGTTAACGGGAGTCGAAGTTATTACTTCGAATCTTGCTGAGCGAAGTAGCGTTTGTTTCTCCTGAAAATGCTTCGGTTGCGAAGTGTAATGTCCGTTGAGTCTGCAAAGCATCTTCGTGGGAATCGAATAGCACTTCACTATATAAAGGGTGAGGCGTTAATGCTGCTTTGTTCGCTATATAATGAGAGAAGCATTAATCAACGTGTGTTAAGTACATAATTTGTGTGTCACTGCCTTTACTACTGACATTAAATTATGGTGGACGTGGGTGGATTATTGTGCCGTTGAGGTTACCTTTAATTTTCAAACCTAGGATTAGTTTGTCCTATTTTTTACATTATATTTTGTTTCAGCTGAATCACAGCAGTTATATATAAGATTTTGCAGAAATTTCGTGAATTAAATACCTTCATTTCGTCCTTGACTTTATTTTATTACTTACTTGCAATGTTTTTTTCCTATTCAGTGACATCGCAAAAGTCAGATGTGAGAGTCATCGGAAAGTTGCATACTATATTGATTTCCTCATGGATTTCGGCAAAATAACGCCGGATCTATGAAAAAAATAATTGTTTTTTATTCTAAACGTATCTCAAACAATGTTCTTAGTTGGCAAATTTAATAAATATTGACATTTTTTTTTTATAGAAGAGGGGGCAAACGAGCAAGAGGCGCACCTGATGGTAAGTGATCACCGCCGCCCATGGACATCTGCAATACCAGAGGTCTTGCAGTTGCATTGCCTGCCTTTTAAGAATGAGTAAGCTCTTTTCTTGAAGGTCCCTATGTCGTATCCATTCGGAAATACCCCTGCCGGTAATTGGTTCCACAACAGAGTAGTGCGAGGTAAAAAGTGTCGGGAGAAACGCACAGTTGTGGATTTCCAGACATCGAGATGGTGAGGATGGATCTTCAAATTTTGACGCGATGTCCGATGGTGGAATTCGGCGGCAGGAATTAATCCAAACAACTCGTCGGAACACTGTTTCGAAATAGCCTGGTCGTCAACGATTCGAACCGCTCTACGCTGAATGCGATCAAAAGGAAGAAGCTGGTACTGGGGAGCTCCGACCCAGAGATGCGAAAAATACTCTATGTGAGGCCGAACCTGTGCCTTATAAAGTTGAAGGCAATGGACCGGCAAAAAGTACTGTTTCGCTCTGCTGAGTACACCGAGCTTTTTGGAGGCTAGTTTAGCCTTGCCTTCCAAATGACCGCGAAACTGAACGTAATTCGATATGTCAACTCCCAGGATTCCGACACTAGCTGAGGCTGTCAGGAGAGTATCCTCAAATCGAGGTGATACGACAAAGGGCGTCTTTTTTGCGGTGAACACGCAAAGTTGTGTCTTCTTGGGGTTAAAAGTAACCAGGTTTTGGCGACCCCATTCCAAGACATCGGTAAGTCGATTCTCGACTTCAGACACAAGCTTGTTTCGGCACTCTTTGACGTGTTCCCGAGAAATACCGCTTCGGCCGGAGTATGTAGCATCACCAGTACTGTCGTCTGCATAGCAATGTGTGTTGCTAATTCGCATCATATCATTGATATGCAGAAGGAACAGTGTCGGTGATAGCACGCAGCCTTGGGGAACACCAGCATTGACAGATTTTTGGTCGGAGCACGCACCGTCGACAACGACCTTGATGCTCCGGTCAGCCAAAAAACTGGTGATCCACTCGCATAATTTCTCAGGAAGTCCATAGGAAGGCAGCTTCGCTAGAAGCGCTTTGTGCCATACCCGATCAAAGGCCTTCGCTATGTCCAAACTAACTGCCAATGCCTCCCCTTGGATTCAACTGCTTCCGCCCATCGATGAGTTAGGTATACTAGAAGGTAACCAGCTGAGCGGCCGCGACGGAAACCGTACTGACGGTCGCTAATCAGCTGGTGCTCTTCTAAATACTTGAGGAGCTGAGAGTTGATGATTGTCTCCATAATTTTGGAGAACAAGGAGGTTATGGCTATGGGCCGATAGTTAGACGGGTTAGAGCGATCTCCTTTTTTAGGGATGGGATGCACCAAAGCCGTCTTCCGTGAATTCGGTACCACGCCGAGTGAATAGGAGAGCCAGAATAGGCGTGTTAATACTGGTGCCAACTCTGGAGCACACATTTTTAGCACAATCGGAGGGATGCCATCCGGCCCACTCGACTTGTGGATGTCCAAGGAAAGTAGTGCTTTACGCACAGATGACTGCCGAAATTGTGGTTCTGGCATAGAACTATAACACTGCGGGATGATAGGCGGTGCGTTCCTTTGGTTATCCAGAGTCGAGTTGGCCGCAAAGAAAGAGCCCAGGAGATCGGCCTTCTCTTTTGCGGTATGGGCCAAAGAGTCATCGTCTCCGTGCAAGGATGGAAGAGAGGGCTGTGAGAAATTCCCTAAGACAGCCTTGGCGAGAGACCAGAACGCACGAGTGCCCGAAGGAAGGCGAACTAATTTCTCACCAATTCTGCCAACGTGTTCCGATTTTGCCTTGGCAATAGCTCTTTTGAAGTACCTCGAGGCGAACTTGTACTCCTTACGTAATGTGCTGGTTTTTTCATCACAAGATGCGGACGCTGCAGTCCAAGCCCGGTAGCACTCCTGCTTGCGGCGCGAAGCCGTTTTACAGGAGCGACCAAACCAAGGCTGAGACTTACCACCAATTGGTACCGAAGAAAATAGAATGAAAAGTTCCATGCCCTGCAGCACCACATCAGCAATAGAGTCAGCGACGACATTTGGACCATCCAGCGAGAAGCACAACCGCCCCCATGGGTAGGACGCAAAAAAAGAGCGCATCCCGTCCCAATCTGCTGACCTAAAGTGCCAAACGCGACGACAGCCTGCTAAAGGAGGCCGTGATAGGCGCGAAACCGGCACTTTACTCCGGATCAGGCAGTGGTCTGACGACCACTGCCTGTGGGGCGTCCACCGATACCTGATAATGGTCCGGATGAGAGGTCAGCAGAAGGTCCAACAGTGAAGGCGTATGGTCATCCACATCGGGAACTCGCGTGGGCGAGGTTACCAGTTGTGTAAGACCATACGCCAAGGACCATACATTATTTATTATTTCAAATATACCGTTTTTTTATAATTAAATCTATTTAATTTTGTTTATAAATTATCACATGATTTTTATTTTTGACAACAATTACGTTTTTTATAAAGAAAGACAAAATAAGCGCTAGTTTACAACCCCGATGAAAATGGTTTGTTAGTAAAACGCTCAATTCTGAAGTGTCATTCTCGTATGCAGCATATAAAGCTTGTTACAGCTTTAGGAATATGCAAGGTGTTGGTTTCGGAGCCGGGAAAATTGCACAGAACACTACAATTAACTATCTCTCATGCTATGGTTGCATTTTAAAACTTTATTTCATATTAATCAAGCCAATAAAATATTCACTATTATGTATATTTTTATTGGCTTCTCTGTACGTGCTAAACTTTGTAGCAACTTACACAGAATTTATAAAAATTATACTTGAAGCGTAATATTGTAAACTTTTTACGAAAATTGCGCGGACTGAGGAGTATATATTTAGCACAGGTAAAGGTTATCATCTGTAACGACTTTTTTCTATTTCTACGACGTTGTGGAAGTTGGAATCTATAGTTTTTCGTGCTTATCTGAGATCTAATTCTGGCTGAGCACTCTGCTCGCCCCCGCGACCGGTGAAGCGATACAGCTTCATCGGTCGCGGGGGCGAGCAGAGTGCCATAGAGTTAGCCCATAAGGCTAACAGCAATTGAGACATTCCGAAAAAAAAAATCTGAGATCTGGGGTTGTAAAGTCGTCGCCACCAAACACCAAGCTGTTATTAAGATATTTATTTCCGTTAGAAGCTCCGGCACAAGGAAGAAAGAACATTTTCATGCAAAGATATATGTACTACAAGTTATTAAAAATTATTTATAGGTAGGCCATTATATTCTATTAAAATATGATATAAATTATTCAACATCTATAATTATAAAAAACCCGTAAATGGTCGAATTCTGTACACTGAATATGTTTCTTTAAAATATTATTGGAGTACACTCTTTGATCGCCTCTGTGGTCTAGTGGTCCGGTATCGGTGTTAACCATATGAGGTTTTGGGTTCGATTCCCGGGTCGAACATTTTAAAAAACGGGTTTTTTCAGTTTTCTGATTGAAACACATTTGTCCGAGGTTTAAAAAGTGCCCGGTTGGCGATAGGCTAGCCACCTATTACATTGTGGGACTAAGTATCTTCGGCTAATCGTGGGTGCACAGGTTATACCTTTGCCTACATCTTCGGGGATGCAGGCGTGAAGATACTACACTTTTTAATTAATAGTGTATATATATTATATATTATTTTTATTATATATTATACATATTATATATTATATTATTGTATATTATAAAAAAAGTATCTTCACGCCCGTATCCCCGAAAGGGTAGGCAGAGGGACAACAAGTGCACCCACGATTAGCCGAAGATACTTGGTCCCACTATGTGATAGGTGGCAAGCCTATCGCCAACCGGGCACTGTCCAATCCCGGGCAATGTTGTTTTTATCAGAAAAATTGAAAAAATACATTTCTGAATTGCCCGACCCAGGATTCGAAACCGGGACCTCTGTGATCAACTCCGACACCAGACCACTACACCACTTTTTTTTTGTATATTATACTGAGTGCTAAGTGTGATTTTTTCTTTTCGCATTCGATCGTGAGCGCGTTTCGAGCTTACTAGAAATTTGTATGTGATTTGTACAGCGCCACCTAGTGGTAAACTGGTTTCTCACGTTAAATAATTATTATTGTTAAACAGTACAAGTGCTTAAGTGATAAAATATTACATTCTAATAATATTTATTTATTTGCATTTAAATCTTATTGGAGTATGTTTTGTAGAAAAATTTCAGTAGCTTTTTGGAATTGTTATTACATTACCTTTTGTCAGAAAGCTTGTAAAACCATTGTTTCTAATTGCCGTAAATGACAAGCGACATGGTGATAATGAAGGTTGACAAATGCGGTAATAGGATCCCTTTACGATTTCTTCTAATTACGATTAAATCGGAACTTCATAAAACAAAAACTAAAAGCTTAAAAGAAATTAAGGAAAATTAATTAGCATTTTTTACGAACTTTTATATAATTTCTGCAATACCACTGAAATAAAAAAGTAGTCGGAAGAAGTAAAACTAGTTCATCAACGTTTTGGAACGTAAGGAAAATCCCAAGGGACTTCTGTCCTTCTGTGTTCACCGCACTTTCATTGATTTATACATTATAAACAAACAGACAACGCACGTTTACTTCGAAACTGAAGTATACTATGGAGAATCAAATAGCATTTCACTTTTAAAAAGCTGAATTGAGTGGCGCTACGATCCATTCTAATTCGTGGCGCAATTAACTTGATCATTTATTAATGTTGACCGTTCAATATTGTAATTGACGTAGTTATTATATTTTAGTTTTATTGAATAATGTATTTCTGATTTCTGATTATGACTACAAGTAGTAGTAGCAAGAAATTCTTATAATGCAACCAGCATTTTGGTAGAATATTCACGGGACAAATTACACTTACAGATCTAATCCCAAAGTAAGCAAATTATTTGCTTGTGTTATGGGTGTTAGTCAACAATACTAATCTATACATATATAATAATAAAATCGTAAAAATAATAAAATCGTAGGAAAGTCAAAACTGTACATTGAATATTTTTTTAAAAGGATACTTGGGGCGTGATCTACAATCGATATCGAAGCCAAAAATATAGTTTATATTCTATTTTTGTCTGTTTGTCTGTATGTATGTCCGGGGTAAACTCAAAAAGTACTGCATAGATTTACTTCAAATTTTGCATGAATATTACTAACAGATCGGATATATCCATACTAATATTATAAATGCGAAAGTAACTCTGTCTGTCTGTCTGTCTGTTACGCTTTCACGGTTAAACCGCTGAACCGATTTGGATAAAATTTGGTACAAATATAGTTTGAGACCCAAGAAAGGACATAGGGTTCTTATCCCGGAAATCCCACGGGAACGGGAACTATGCGGGTTTTTATTTTAGATTTTTTTTCACGCGAACGAAGTCGCGGGCATAGCTAGTAGGCTATATATTATCACGCTATCACGGGTGAGGAGCTGTGCGGCGTAAACTAAGTCCGTGCGGACAAAGTCGTGGGCAACAGCTAGTGGATATATAAATACTAGAATATAATAAACACCCAAACCCAGAAATACTAATAATAATGCTCGTCACACAAATGCTTGTCCCCGTCGGGAATTGAACCCGAGCCCCGTCGATTGCGTAGTCAGGGTCGTTAATAACTTGACCATGGGGCGGTCTGATAAAGATCGTTTAAAGTGACAAAACCGCCAAGTTTTATACAATTTGATGTATTTTTTTCTTTTGTATGTGCTCTTTTTGGTCTACAATAAAGAATTTGGTATTAACTTATTTTTACATATATTCAACACTCTTTATCGTCGGCACTTGGTGAAACTTCATTTTCATACAATATTTTATATCGATAACACTTGTACTGTTTCACAGTACAAGTGTTATATCGATATAAAATATTGTATGACTTATTTTTACCTTATATCCTTAACATATGTATGATTCACATCAAATGAATGTTTGCTGATAAAGTATGTCCTTCTATAATTTGACTGAACTCGCTGCACCGCGCCCTAGGTATGTGCGCGGTGGACGGAGTATCGGCCATATAGATTATATACGTAATAAATGGATAATCTTTCATTTAGCATATTCGCGATAATTCGCGTTGAATTTGGGAGTGAATTATGAGCCATGGTTCAGGGTAAATTTAAAAAGTAAATAGTGACAATATAAAATAAAAAACACTTTAGATATCTCGAAAATATATGCCTAAACCAAAATCTTCCGACGAAATTGTTATGCTAAATCTAGGTGCGTTAACTGTTGGACGTCAGAGCACCTCACAAATTATTGTCGCATTTTCCCAGAAGCTTGGCAAAAACGTAGCCGTTCAGGCAAACATCTACAGCTTAGCTAGCGGAGATTTTCACAGGTCAACCAACCCGCCGGCCTCTAGGGCCAACGAAACCACACCAGTAGTAATTAAGCGCCAACATCCCACTATAAATTGCCGCCGTTATCACTCGCGACAAACGCCTGGTGCAAACCACTCATGATATTCAACGCCGGCTGCACTTGCCCTCATGCAAACTGCTAGTGAACCCGTGACTATCGCAACATGGCAGCTAGACATGTGCCAAACAGTGCACCACGTAGTGATGTGATATGTCATTACATTTTGTGCCGAGTAATATTACATTACATCATCACTTCAAACATCACGCGTGATGTTATGATTTTATGAAGTGATACGATAGCACACCATCGCGCTTTCTAATGTAGGAAATGCAATGTTCTAGCTTAATATGACATATTATTGAAATAGTAGCATAGCAGCGATATGAGCGATACGACGTGGTCCGCGTGTCTTTATGTTGATTCATAATTACATGAAAGAAATGAAATGAGAATAGTGTGATTTACTTACTATGATTTAAATATACAAATTATACAAAGTTGATTTTCCTTCATACTTATACCCTAAACCAACAAGGTACAATGAAAGTAGTCAAGGACCAATGAATATTGGCGTATTTAAAAATCAACTTTGTTACAGTTTAGCATATTTAGTGTTCAGAATTTTCACAGTCCAGTCCTATTTATACACTCACTAGCTGACCCGGCAAACGTTGTTTAGCTATATAAATTATTTAATTTAAAAAATATGAGTTGGTGATAAAAGGGTAAAAATTTAGAGTTGTATGTATTTTTCAATTTTAAATCATAAAAAAAATAAACATAAAAAATTTTGTCCATGAAATAAAAAAAAATTAGGAGTGGACAACCCTTAACATTTAGGGGGATGAAAAATAGATGTTGGCCGATTCTCAGGCTCACTGAATATGCATACGAAATTTCATCAAAATCGGTTAAGCCGTTTCGGAGGAGTACGGGAACGAACATTGTGATACGAGAATTTTATATATAAGATATATTGATCACAGCCACTATCACTATCACTATCATACATATGAGATGTTTAAAAAGAGTCCAATAAAGACGCGTCCTTGACCACGTTAGTAAACAAACTAACAAAAATCGCAATATTTGCATTTGCAATTTGAAATTAAAAGACTGTTGAGTATTGATCTACAACCGTACAACGGGAGGTGGACGGTGGTGCTAAGGAAATATAAACCCTTTTACAATAGAAATAGAGTTTTAAATAACATACTAAGACACTTGACCGGGCGAAATACATTGCCGATGCGATGCGTTCGGGAGGGTTAGGTTCGAGCGAGTCATGTCGCGAGCTACTGTGCTGCGCGTGATTTTTAGTGTGATGGTGTGATGCTTATTTTAGTCGAGTAATATGTGATGTTACAATACGCGCTCGAGTGACATCACGCGTGATGCATCACTCGCATTACTTACACATGTCTAATGGCAACCAAAGTCTAATACTCATTCGCATAACGATTTTGTATTAGACTTCGATTATATAGGTACTAGAAGCTATAATCACGAAGCTTAACACTCGATCGACTACAACGAGGTGATGGCGTTTGACGACGAGTTTGGAGTAAAACCACCGAAACGTCTTGTGTACACGCTACACATTCTTCTTCTCCTCTTTTTGTCTCAATGGCTAATACAAACCAGATGCTAAAATCTCATTCCTTTACTGTCGCATCATTTGATACATCCGGTTTCGTCAGGCAGATAGATTTCATAAGAAAATTGGCCATCTCTAAATATTTAAATTTCAGTACTCTACAAGTCGGCTGAGCTTTCTCTGACGAATGGAAATAGGCTATCGTCATAGGTATACGCAAATCGTTACTCGATTTGCCTGTCACGATGGCCTTTACGAGCAACTTGCCCAATAGTTACCGCCTAATCAACCTGATTAGCTCTCATTAGAAAAAAATGTATGAAAGACTTGTTTAAGCCTGCATGAAGGCGGTCGTTCACGAAAGGCATTTGTTCCGGTATGAGCAGATTTGAAACAGTGACCTTGTCCAAGGCCGCATGCTTTAACAAAGCCAAGTACTATTGGTTCAAAGAATGGAATTTTGCTTAACTTTGTGATCTGATCGATACCGTCGATGGTACTGATCGCTAGCTTAAATAATTTGCAGTGACCAGAGAAATCTTACATTGAATAAGATGTGACTTCTGCAATGCCGCTGAAGCAAAAATTAGTCATGAATATAACAAAATTATTAAAGTGCGTGTCGGGCCACGCGCAACGTAGGGTTCCGGAGTTGCCCATCACAATATTGCGGAAGAAAAGGACTTGTTATTTCATACTGTGAACATTACAAACGTCTCGAAGTACATTTTCTAAATTGGTCGACTATTACTCAAAAACTTGTAAGGCCTTCTAATTCATAATAGTTTTCTTTTTACCTTCGTTTTATTTACTACTATCATGAATTTTTTTTCACCCCCAAAATCACTCTTTTAGCTGGCAATGTTTGGGGAAATAACTTTAATAAAAACTAGCAAATTAAAGCTTAATATTTCACAAACGAGTCCCGTTATCGAAAAATCGTTTTCAAAAATCTAAAATATTTTTTAAAAACTTATCCAACGATACAACACACTATGGGTTACACAAATTCTATTACTAAGTACCTTTGAGCTGGCTACGGACGGTCGGATGGACTGACATAGCGAAACTTAGATTTCTAGTATACTTCGGAACATTCAAAAGGTCTGGAAATTAAAAAAGGCTCCAGTAGCATTTTCAGAAGAATCGAAAAGCATTTAAATTTATTAGAGTTAAAGCCATAGCTCTTACTAGCGATCGCTCTCTGTTTGAAATTTGACCATAGACTAAACAATAAAATATATTTTACGTTTAGCAACAGCCAACTTCACGGTCTTAGCCGTAAAAAATGTATACATGTATGTTATCATCAAGTATTGTATACTCTTTGGTCATCATCTCATGTCAACACGTATGTCACATGAATGTAGTGTTTATAATATTTCATTTATTAATTTAATGTATTTCTAATGTATTTCGTTAGTGTAATTTCTCCCGTGAATATTTTTTTTTATTCTAAAAGTTATTAGGTTTCTGCAATCTTCCACGATATGAACTAAAAAAATTCATATGTACTACTCTGTAGTATTGTATACTCTTTGCTACTCTGTTGTCGCATGATTGTCGCCAAAAGCGATACAAAATTATTGCTTCACATGCTATGGTAAATTATTTTTAACGCTCCCAGTTTATTTCTATTTTTGGTACTGACATGGTAGAAATTGTGGTGGATGTATTGGATGTAGGTGGACTATTGTTCCCTGGGGTCTCCTTTAATTTTCAGACCTTCAGCAAGTTTGATTTATTCCTTGCACTACTTTTTAATTCAATGAGAAATCCACATTCAGCGGAAAGTTGCAAATTAATTACCTTAGTTTCTTTGACGTTGAAGTGTAGACTTTATTAAACCAAATGATAATTGCTAAATATTATTATGTATAGTATCCATCTCGGTTTTTAATCAATGATATAGCGGTAATGTGGAAGTCGTCCACATTCCGTTATATCGTATTCGATTGTTGAATATTAAACTCTGGAATTCTCCAGGCGTTAAACTCTGGAATTATCTTCCAGTTGACATCAGGAGATCCTCTTCTAAGTGGTCTTTCAAGCGTGCGTTGATGACCCATTATCTTAGTAATTAGCTTTCCGCGTATTTATCCATAAGTATCTGATAGAAATTGCAATTATCGACAGACAGATATTACTAAATACTTTTGTTAAATATACTTGCTTAGTTAAATATTTTGTTTATTATATGTGTTATATAGTATATAGTTTATGTTTTTATTAATATATGTATATATGTATGTTACATGTATCTATTTATATTTTCCAATGTATTTGTATATAAAAATATTTTTGTATGTTTTTTTGTAATCTATGTGTTTCATTTAAGTCAGATATTATTATTGTTTTTATGTTCTGTTCAGGCATCATATTTCTTATTTCCGTTTAAAACATTTATTTCCACCTCCATTTATTTATTTTTTTCTACTCCACTTGCTGATTAACTGGCAGAGGATGCTTTAAGGCATTAAGTTTACAACCTATGTACAATTTTAGTGCATAAAAGTAAATAAAACATAAATAAAAATATTTGCACGCCACATAACGGCAGAATATGCTGGTATCTTTGACCAATTTTCAGGTTTTCGCCAATGTTATTCCAGACTCCCTTTGAAGCATAAACCAACTATCGTTCTGCCAGGCAGGTCGTAAGAGGCAACCGATTGACTATACGTGTCAGCATCTTAACAACTAGGTAGTAGAGTTCTGCAACGTATCGCCTGGGTATATAGTACCACCTATTCTTGCCGTAATACCGTCAATGCTTGTCATTTCCATTTTCCGGTTTGGAGGGTAAGGTAGCCGGTAGACTTATACATGGGGTACTGCTACCTCGCCACATGGATATCGATGCATCAATAACATCTTTAATGTCTGTAGGTCATAGGTTTTTCTTTCCATCCGGAGAGCTATTAGCTTGTTTGCTATAATATAATGATGTAAAATAAAAAAAAAACTAGTATGACCTATATCCCTTTAAACTAATATCCTTTTTTCTTTCTATCATATATTCTCGTGGGCTAAATCGTTTAGATTAACGTGTTTCCCTCATTTTATTGACGTTTTCTTGTTTGATCAAATTTCAATTCATTATCATTTCAAAAAAGTTTCCTTTCAGAATTTTCTATTTCAGAATACATATAAACAAATAAAAAAAGTCATAAACTTACGCTAGTTTTGATAATAGCCGTACATATCCCTAAATGTATTGTAACTAGTCTAATGCGAAAACAAGATCGTTTCCATTTGGGTAACAGTTGGGCAGTTGTGAATATTTTTCACTATGATATAGCTAACAAGAATCCGAGGTCTGGGTACGCATAATGAACCGGTGTTGGTCAGCACAATTAAAGGCCTCCATTTGGACCTTTGCTAATGGAATTAAATCCAATTAGATTTTAGGGTTACGAGGTGGAGTTTGCTGACTGTAAACAAATTGTGTTTTGTTATGGTTTGCACCTGCTAAAAGCCTAATAAATTTTGTACTTTCATATTAAATGAGTTTATGGAGGGTTGTATTCTCGTGAGAAATCAGCTTTTTCTGTATTCTACACGAAAGTTATTTATTAAATAAATTTTTCTATGTGCTGGGCGGTTAGGTGTAAAACATTAAATGGATGTAAAGGGCTGAATCAGTTCTTTGTCTGATCATTTTCAGTTGGTTAGTATATTTTTATATCTGTTTTTATATCAGGGTAATATCTTACACAGTAATAGATATGGGGCCTAATTCACGTAATCGTCAATTGAGTCGAAGCGTTTAAGACATTTACACATTTTCTTATATATTATGACGCGTCGCAGCTCGTTTTGGCGTTCTATCGTGTTTATGTGTGTGAAAGCCCTAAGTGCATTGACTCAATTACGTGAATTGGGGGGATGGTTAAAAATATTTTAGATTATGTCTGGAAAGGCTTTCTGTTTCACTTACTACTGAATTTTGACGCACAATTTATCCATATATTTCTTTTAAATCACCTAGATTATATTTTTCTAATAATAATATTATATTTAATAAGTTCCCTATCCCAGAAATCTAAACATCTATGCAAATCTTACTAGGTGGTAGAGTTCTGCATTGTCTCGCCCGGGTCCGGTACCACAGCCTTACCTATTCTTTCCGCAATAGTATCAGCGCTTGTCACTGTTGTGTTACGGTTTGAAATGTTTATAGTCATGGGCGCTGACTAATCAAGCAACGGGGCGATTTTATGCTCTACTAATTTGAAAACATTCTACCATTTTAAATGCGAATGTCCGGCCAGTGTTAAGGCCCCATTCCCTAAAAACTGCTAAAACGAGTGTTGCGGTTTTCAAAATTCCTTAATGAATAAATAGAATTGCTTTCTAGAAAAAATCGGTGGTAATCTTAATGAAACTGTTAACAGTTTCACCGAGAGATATTTTCAAAATAATTTTTAGTTTTGTAGAAAAAAAATCGTAAACCACCCAAAACTTTAAAATCGACCTTTTTCGTTTGCAAAAATGACATTATTTATTGGCCAATGACTTTAAAAAATTTTAGAATTATTTTTTAATAAAGAACTATATTACACTTTCACCGTCTTAGTTTTTTATTAAACAACCCTATAAAAAAGTAATTTGAATACAAATATGCTTAATATTTTTGTCCACCATCTTCCATACAAATTTATATGAAGAATTTAATCGGTAAAATGTCAACATGATTTTTTAAAAACGTCCATCAAAAATTTCAGTATCCCCCCAGAATCAAAGGCGGAAGCAAGTCAGTTTGAAATTATTTTCTGACGTAAATATTCCATCAGGGTGGGTTGCGAGTGTAATAAATTGCGTATGCTTACTTAAACTCTCATAAAAGTATTATTATGAAAATACTTTTAATTATTATGAAAAAAAATTTTCACGACAATTATTTATAAAATTAAGCCAGTAGTAAGCAACAATTACTTAAAGATTTTTTATTTTAACAAAATAAAGTACATTTTGCAACAAACCTTTCAGTAGTACTTGGTAGAGTTCCACAACGTCTCGCATGTGTTTGGTACCACCGCCTTACCCACTCCTGCCGCAATAGCGTCAATGTTTGTCATTGCCGTGTTCCGGTTTGGAGGGTAATGTAGTTGGTAGACCTATGCGTGTGGTATTGTCATTTTGCAACACGAATTACAACGGATAGCACCATTAACATCTTTGGTGTCTTTAGGCGATGGTTTCTTTTTCCATCAGGAGAGCCATCAGCTTGTTGCTATCTTACGAATAAGAAATAGAGAAAAAAAAAGTGAATATTTATTGTTTTATAAAAAAAAAACACGCTATTCAATTGACATAAAATACGAAACAAATAAAAGAGTATGAAATTCTAGAAGTAATGAAAACCCGGCCTCGAGACCGTCCGTATTTTTGGTAGTTATCGTGATCCCTATACAATAAATAAACACGCCTATGTAAATATTTTTTTAAACTTTTTTGTTTCGAAATATGATCTGTGGAAATAACTACATAAAATAATTTTTAATGAATATAAATAAATTAATTAGTGTTTTCTGAATTTAGGTCGACTCATGTCACAGTATTGTTGCAAATAATCTTGCGACCAGTGTGAAGCGAAGTGACCAGTGTGAAATACAGTGAATAAGAGAAGTGTTTTAGTGATGTATTTCATCGTTGTGTATTGTACCTTAGTGTTATAAATATACGGTTTAATATAGGTGGCGTTTTCTTACAATTACGATTCCGAAGCACGACGAAGGTAACAGTATAAATGAAAATTGGTGATCATAGAGGCATTTTTATTTACTAATTTACTAAAGTGCTTGATTTTGACGAATCGGAAGTGTAACACTACTTTGAGTTATGAAGCGTGCAATATGTTTATAGTATTTTAGAGTCATATGTAATATTCAAATTCCTATATTCATAAAAATTTTTAAATTGGTTAACTCTGCAGGCCATCCCTGAAACTTTCTGCTAAATTGAGGTTCTAAGCTCGAAGAGTTAAAAAAAATAACAGTTTATAAAATTGACAGTATTTCAATTTTTTAAATGCTGGTTATTTTTAAAATGATGGTCGATTTTAATCTTTTGAAAGCCATTTAATGCAATTTAGAGCCTTAAATGTTTTACTAACTACAAAATTAATTGACTGAAAAACGACAAAGAAATATAAAAAAAATTTTGTTAAAAAATTTTGCTATTGATGAATCCCGAAAGAATTAGTCGATTTTATCCAAGTTACAGTTTTAGACAAAGTTTTTAATTAAAAGAACAGCTCTTTTAGGTCTAGAAATCAATGGGTGTATTAGTATAAATTTATTTTACAAATATGAAATGATATTCTTGTAAATAATAAAATTTTAATATTTGTAAGGCTGTAACTTTTGGAAACTTGATTCGATATTTGAAATGGTATTTGACGTAGTTTTTTACGCACTAAATTATTGTAAAAGGTCCAAAAATTATTAGTTCAATTTATGGAAGGGAGGCAGTTTTTTTGAGGAAAAGAGCCAATTAGATTTTGTATTCAGTCGGTACATTAACCTAGAAGTTATTTTAAAAAAATGCTATTTCGTCAAAAAAATTTTTGAGATTTGATCCAAATTTCTCAAAATTTCCTAAACCAAATTGGTTGAAATCTTCAAAAAGTCTAAGTTGAGTGGAGTTCAATTGAATGCCATCAACCTCGTTTCGATAGGTAACGCCGTTAAAAAGTAGTGCGATGTTTGCACGCACATACATACATAGACATACTGACGTCATCTTAAACCGTGAATATCTGGTGAAAACTCGATTTTTGAAAAATGAGTAATTTCTATCTATATACGTAGTGGGATGTTAAAAATATTTTTTAAATTTTCTACTATGTCACTGTATTATATTAGCAAAGCATTTTTTTTATTTTCTTCACATACCCTTGTATATAAAAGAGAAATTTTAAAAATTGCTTCAAAAAGTGAACCAAAAATATGCAGTCACTAAACTTATATGACTTCATACAATTTTCCCTTACATATTCGAGCAAGCGTAATAGTAGCATAATAGTGAATAATAATGATGCTTCAAAATTTATCTGCCAATACTTAGAAAAATTGCAATGTTAATCGAGATTTAATAAATTTACAAACCCACAGCATTTTTTGAAGAATATTGTTGAAAATATTGTTAGTAATTTGAAATGGGGTAAATAAAGAAAGCATGAGTTTCGCATTAATCTACTAGTTACTTTGAACACTGAATATCGTCGGCACTTGGTAAAACTCCATGTTAACTTATATTTATATCGTATTAAAAGCACTTGTACTGTTTTACTTGACTTTTTATTTATTAAAACCAACCGGTTCCGCGTTTTAACGCATCATCAGGGCAAAAGGGCTTTTGTGCTACTAGTTACACTATTCAACTCAGAGCATGGGCTCCCTTGTTTCATTAAGTCAAATTTTTAATAATAGACCTATTAAAGTTGGCAAATGGGGCGATGAGAGACACCACCCGTTTTACTGAATGACTAACTGGTGAGTCCTAGTAAACATAAGAATCGGTCAACATTCCGAGGTAAATTTTATATTATTTTAATTATGAAATACTTATAAGCATAGGTGCTGCTTGGATGGATTATTTAATTACAAAATTAACGCGGCTAGTGTCATGGGCACTTTTGCACCGGGAACGATATAAAAAAAAGAAAAAAAATTACAAACAAATTTTATATCAGAACAATAAAAATAACATCGGTGTATATAAATTACACAAATTGACTTAACCGCAAAGTAAGCAATTTATTTGCTAATTATGTGTTACTTAATGATATGAATACATAGAAATACACTTAAAAACACTCAAATATGTTTATTAAACACCCAAACCCAGAAATACAAACCCTATGCTCAATATATGAATGCCTGACCCTGTGGGTAATCAAACCCGAGCCCCAATGATTGCGTAGTCAGGGTTGTTAACTATTTGAATAACAGAGCGGTCACAAATGGCTACACTCACATTAAACAAAAACTTAAATTTAACCACAAATAAGTCATGTTGTAAGACTGTGTACTTGTATGTTACTGAATATATGTACATATATAGATACGTAAATTACTATGGTCCCTTGAGGATTAATTTTGTGATACATTAAAAAAAAATATATATTTTGGTCGATTTTAATATACATTTAATTTGCGTACTATGGCTCTGTATTATATTCTGAAGTATTAAATATTTAAGTAATGTATTACTACACGTAGAACGTGTTCACTATGGCTCCACCTTGACTTTTGCCAAATCTATGAAAAATAGAAACATTGCGGTTTTTGTAAGTGTCATTACGTATGTCGCAGAAGAAAACACGCAACGATTACACAATTTTTAGGCCTAGTGTGGCTAGTGTGGGCCGTAGTGTGACGTATGGTCGACGTATATGATTAGTGAAATATATGGATGTGTGTGTTCAATTTTAAATTCCCACGGTCGGAGACTAGCCTCTTAAGCTTACATTATTACGTGTGCACATTTCCCCGCTGTCACATAACTATATATTCTTGTGATTTTTATAACACGGCGAGACTACTAGATGTTAGGCTCAACTCGCAAGCAACGATCTTTGCGACCGGCATTGCCATGTTGGTATATGCAGTTGCAGACAACACAGAAGCGCCTTTCGCAGCCTCGGGTGTCAAGGTACTTCTGCCCGCTGAGGATGTGTAACGTGTGGAAATTTTGTCAATATAATCCACTTTGTCTGCTGTGGATTTTCCTCGAGTTAATCTGGACACTTTTCAAAGAATAGATCTACTGCCTCATTGCTAGGTATTTGGTAAAAAAGGTATTACTAAAATCATGATTCTTAACTAAGTAGTACAGTTTTGCGACGTCTCACCGTCTCTGAGGTTAAGGTATCTGGTAAACTTAAACTTGATAATGTACGCACGCACACACGCACGCACACGCACATGAATGTAGTGTGTGTAATGTTTAAAAGGAGAATAGAGAGTTTAGGCACATGGTAGTACTCTTTGGTTTAGGGAGTATTCCATTTTTGCACGTTTTTTAAATTATATAATTTATCTTTTAAAAATTTGTTTCTTTTTTGTGTGCAATAAATAAATAAAAAATGGCTTACTTAATCTTAGGTTTTTTAGTGAAACCTTGTTATTGTATCTACTTGTATACATATATATGCAAAGATTTCTTACCAAAATTACTTTGCTTTCAATGCTACTTGAAATACCTAAAATTCACAGTATCTCTTCGTTCAAAACTTTTGTAAACGCAGACTATAGGATAAAATCAATCAGGGCCCTACTCACGAGGATCTTAATTCAAACATACGAAGTATTTTAGCGTATTTCCACAAGAACAGGGCTGATCTATTTTAATTGAGGGGTCGCATTTTATATTTGTTAAAAAAACATAACACTAGGAAGGAAAAAAATGTATGCGTAAAGTATACCTATGTAATCTCATAAAGTAAGCAATCAATAATGTGTTTAATATTATAATGCTATTTAAATTTCTTATCGTATTAAAGTTATAAATATACAGTATTATCTTTTTCAGTTGCTATATAAATAGTTGAAATCGTTTAAGTGTCGACTTTAATCGTTAAAAACTCTGTTATAATTATTATTTAAGTTTATATTTTTCACTTGTTTTCTTTTGATCAAAATTGTGAAACCAGTTCAACGGTTTATTCGTAAATGCATAACGGACAGACAGATTTTTGCATTTATAATATTGGTATCATTTTTATCGCCATCCTTGACTTAAGTTGCGAAATACAACTCTGACGAAACGTATCTAGGTTGGTACTTTTCTCGAGCTACTTTGTTTCTTTCTCGTGTAGTTTTTGAACAAATTTACCTGCTACGATAATGAAAGGGTAGAGCAATGTACAAATCTCATCTTTGAGTAGTTTCCAACTGACAATGCGCTTGAAAATCAGAGTGCTAAAGTATTTTACTCAAAAATTGCAAATCTCACATATATATACGAAATGATAATACAAAATGTTTTGTGACTTTGTGTCATATTATTATGAGTTTAGGTTTAGGGTTACTAGTAAATGGGCGATTCTTCAAAAATGTGTTCTCCATGTAATTTCCATGGTATTTTTGAAATCGCTTAATTAAACTAAATTACACAAACATTTTAAAAGTTTATGCAAATTTAAAGAACATATGAAAATTCGACACGTGGTGGATCTATACTTTTCCTAAAAAAAATATTGAACATTTGCGGGCCATGGAAATTACATTAGAGACCACGGAAATGACCCAGCAGGTAAAATTTTGCTAAATACCTTATCGGATGTGAAAATAAGTTTAGATAAAAGTGATTTGGGGAACTATGAACGGCTGTAATATATATTAAAACGATATTAGGCAAATTTTTTTCAGCAACTCCTCTCCGCTAAACTTAGATACAGCAAAACAAATTAGCGATAAAGTGCGTGTGCTACACATTTCCTATTACTTTTTGCTTTTCTAAGCCATGCAATCGAAAGTGTGTGAATAACTTAGTGTTCGTATTATATAACATATAACATATATAAAAATCATTATAACTGTAGCGACGATGTAATCATAGCGGTAAGTAGTCGAGTAACGAAGAAGGATTAGCGAAATTAGCAGGATTAGCGAAAAGTATGAATGTATGCTTAATCGAGTAGTTACCTAGCCTAGCTTAAGCGTAGTACTACACTTTACGTTGAATACTTTCCTTAACATCAAAACATTAACAGTAGACTTATTTTCGGCACTTTGAGCATGATAATTAGACGCTTTAAATGATAATAAGTTTCGGTTTATCAAATTTGAATAAAATGGCAGATTAAAGTAAACGAATGTAGACTTTCTGGTTCACCGTGATTAACCGGTTTGTCGGTTGGCGAGATAAGTGGTATTCCTAATCACCGCATTTACCGACATGTTAACGATTATCGACTATTCCTAGTGATAACCGGGACCGACAGTTTTACGTGCTCATCAGCGGCACGGAAGTGGTAATACACTACTCCGCCAGACTCTTAGGAGCTACTGAGGTTAAAGATTTTCTAGAAAATCTCGAAGAAATTTGAATAACACCTTTGCCTGACCTGGGGATCGAACCTAGGACTATAAGGCAGTCTAAATGATAAGCCTTGGATTTTTTTTTACTATCGATAGGGAAGCGCTTGATCACGATCTCGCCTGATGGTAAGCTAAGATGCGGCTTAAGATGAAACGCGCTTACCTAGAAAGTATCTGTTTCCCCTTCTCTTGAAGATCCCTAGGTTGTACCAAAACAAATAAGATTAAAAGATTTAAATAAAAAAGATAATAAGTGATTAACAATATTTATCACTTATTCTGTTAATTGCATGAATTACAGTATAAACATTGAATATTTCATTTTAATTATTGCAAACAAAATGAAATAGAGTAATTTCCATGGGTTTTATGTAACTTCCATGGTGTTTCATACATGGAAATCACACCATGGAAATCACCAAAAAGCATATATTTTGAAATTTCTCGCCATTGGGAAGATATAGGCTACTTGTTTGTTATTGGCTATCTATATTTGGGAGTTAGGTATAAGATCACAATAGCTGTTTACTAAAAGAAGTTTGATTACATTTCAAAAATGTGACATGGAAATTCTTAAAAATTGAGAACCAAAAATTGAAAAATTGAAGAACTTACTCTTGCACCGAAATGAAGGGATTTAAGGCTACGAATACTTGCCCCACAAGCTGCAGAATAAAGCGGAATCAGAAAAACCAATCCCGATACCTCTAGGCCTCGTCAGTTCAGAGTAGTACCCGTCGCAATAAGCGAAGCTAAAATTTTGTCAAGTGTGTGACATATTTACTTACACTCATAAAATAAAAACTTTCAGTGCAATCTTTATCTATATAGGGATATAAAAATCAATCCCTATTTTCCTTGGTCACGACATCACGCCTGAATGGCTGGACCAATTTCGGTAATTTTTTTATGTTGTGTTTGTAATTGTAAGCAGAAGGTTCTTATAAAAGAAAATATTAAGAAAATTGCGCGAAAAATTAGAAAATTTAAGAATACTTCTATATATATAAAAAAAAGGTCAATCCTTATGTTCCTTGGTCACAACATCACGCCTGAATGGCTGGACCAATTTCGTTAATTTTTTTTTGTGTTTGTAATTATAAGGAGAAGGTTCTAATAAAAGAAAATATAAAGGAAATTGCGCGGAAAATTAGAAAATTTAAGAATAATTCTATTAAATTAAATATTCTATACTTTCCATCGTCGGCACTTGGTGAAATTCCATTGTTATTAGACACTTTTACTATTCCACTTGTATATAAATTTCACTTTTACACAATTTTTTATTATATTACTAGTGAAATTTATGTACAAGTGGAATAGTAAAAGTGTCTAATAACTATATATATATACAGTGTGGCGCTGACCATACAACGATAAGTGAGAATTAAGGTAGTACTAGTTAGTACTAGTATTTTTAGTCTATCAAATCAGTCCTGATATCGAAATTAAAAAAACAAAAATTTCGAACAAAATTAATGACACGAAAATATAATAAAGATAAAACATCCTTTGACTTACCTATCACCAGGACGGCAACGCCGCACGCGCGGCTTGGCGGCTGGCGCCTCATGTTATTATTATTATTTTTACGTGTGACATAATATTTAGGCGCCTTTTTAAACCACACTCATCCTCAATAATTATTTTGATAAATTATTATTATTAATCACAATCATTTGGTACAATAAGTAATTACGTAGCTATAGAATTATTTTTGCGTATATTGTAAGAATAAAGACCGTATCAATCTAGGATTCGTGCCACATATTGGCTAAAAGTAAAGAAGAAAAAACAAAAATGTTGTTCACTTCACACTAATAATAATAGTTACCTAACGTGTCTTATCACAAAATAGCACTAATTAGCACAAACATCATGGCCATGGCCGGCCATCACAATAAAAATTAAGCGTCTACTTTCGCACAATTTAACTCGTATTTTACCACAATAAAAATTAAAATGAAGCGTCTACTTTCGCATAATTTATAAGTCTAGAATAATAAAAGAAAAAAATAAAAACTCAGTACATTACAAGTAATAACGTAATATCAATTACCACGGCAAAATCTTTGATCGTACTAAACAATAACATTAAACAATAATGACCGTGACCTACGTATCGTAGGTACGTGACACGTGTAATCAACGGCTTTCATCAAGAAGGCGCAAAATGCGCTTTTTTGTATCAGTACACACTGTGTATGCACTCAAGATAAAGCGACTTTTCGCTTTCTTTTCAAATTCTCCTAATGACAAGATTGGGTTGTTATTGGTCAGTTGTAAAGGATAAAAAATTAAAATAACCAATGAATGCAAGGATTTTCTGCTAGTATTGCGAGTTGGCAACTTACTTATAAGAGTTCTTTCAAACCATATAGGGTGAACGGGTCACGTACAGCCATTGACCTCTATATATTTCTATGCGTACAGCTGATAATCTACATCATGTTCGCAAAATTAGAAATGAAAACTAATGTCCTGTGGCTGTTGTTATCTGTTATATAATGTTATCTGATTTTTTGTATTCAGGCTGAGAACATTATTACATATACTAAGTTTAATTAATTGGTGTATAGTCACCGCCACACTGTATATATATATATATATATATATATATATATATATATATATATATATATATATATATATATATATATATATATATATATATATATATATATATATATATATATATATATATATATATATATATATATATATATATATATATATCTATATATATATATATATATATATATATATATATATATATAAATTAATCCCTATTTTCCTTGGTCACAACATCACGCCTAAATGGCTGGACCGATTTCGGTAATTTTTTTTTGTTGTGTTTGTAATTGTAAGGAGAAGGTTCTTATAAAAGAAAATATTAAGAAAATTGCGCGGAAAATAAGAAAATTTAAGAATGCTTAACCACCATATAAAGTTTAATCCCGTAGACTTATATAAATTAAGTGTCACGTTGTTTGTTCGCTATGGATTCCTAATATGTAAGGCAAAACAACGTTTGCCGGGTCAGCTAGTTGGATTATAAATTTAGTCAGGATATAAAATTATTTGTATTTTTAAATTTTGTGTATAGATCTGCTTAAAAGCGTTTGTCAATTAAAAAATATCTGCGATTGATCAGCAGATGGCGCAAGTGTTACGCGTGTAAAACGTACAAAATTAACCGGATTTGAGGTGTTGAGGGTAAATAACTTCTATATAAAAATGGTTATTACATAATAAAATCTATATGACACGATGCATATAGAATGTATGAACAATGTTATAGTAGATTTATGCAACATTATTTGTTTATATAGGAGATAAGAATCTGTTACGCTCAAAAATTGTACTCCTAAGAATGACCCAAATACTTTTCTTTATTTTTATTACTCCCTTATTTTATGATTTATTATACATACCTACAACCAAAAACATCACTCGTTTTAGTTGATAGACAAATCAACAAGCAAGAGCAAGAGATTTGTCATCCCTGACTTCACTTGCTAGATGAAATTAGATAAGTTAGTTAGTTAGTTAGGTTAGTTAATTAGTTAGTTACAGTGTTTCCTTCTATGTGTGGTTTTCTATCAAGCCCTTATCAAGCCTATCTGTTCCAAAGATGCATGAATTTAGTTTTCAGCGTGTACAAATCTCATTCTTTATTTGTTACTAACTGATACTGTACTTCAAAGGTTAGTTCAAAGGTTAGTAACGCCCCGGCTTCGCACGGGAAAAAAATGATTAAAATTGATCCAGTAGTTTTGATTTATTCATTACTGCCCGTGGCCCGCACGCGTTAAATTTGGAGTAAAACAATTCCCCTTTCCCTATACCATGAAGATTTCCTGCTATGTTTAGAATATCTAAATTCATATAGATACTACATTTTTAGTTTTTACATTTTTACCTATTTCTTTTATTTTTACAATTAATATATTACAGAATGTCTTTATATACAACGTTCACAGCTTTCTTGCCATTAGACAATACGAACATGTTTTCTTTAGAGGTTATTCTTGAAAGACCGATATATAGTTAGTTGGCCATGTGAAAAACAGTCAACGCTCAAATCTAAGCCTGCAACGTTGAAGGTTTGTCCCTGTGATTTATTAAGGTGAGGCATCGGAGCAAACGGGAAAAAATGTGTAAATGGTTAACCCTACGGGCCATCCCCACGGGCTCATCGCTTCATACAATCCTAGTTTGTATAGAAAAATAATTAAATGCTGTAGTTTCATCTTTTGCCAATAGATGGCACTTCATTCAACTGTAAATTTATTGGAGCTGTTATTTTTACTTTAAAATAAATTTTATGTTACTTTAAGTTTAAAATAGTATTTTGCCACTAAAATAAAATAAAATAAAATAAACATCTCACATATTACTTAATAATAGAAAGGCAACACTCGATTAACCACAATACAGTTATAAGTTTCATTCTACGCTTTGAAGATAATAATCTCCTAAAAGCAATATCAAAAATAATGTTTATGTATAAAGTATCTAACTTAAAATATATCTATTTAACAAATAAGTTAAAGATACTACAAGTGTACGGAAAAATAAGTAAAATTTAAAACAGAAATTAATATTTAATATTGTTATTCCGAAAACAACGATATGCTAGGAACGAAACGACTAATGTTATTATTCGAGTCAAACATGGCCGATTTGTTATTTTTTGTGTTTGTGAAGAATGCTTTTTGGATTGTTTCAAATAAATGGTGATTTTATTTAGTGACCTGACTACGTTTTATGGTTTGCTATCTACTCGGTTAAACTGTGTTTTATCCTGGATCTTAAAAAAGCTTTCTTTTTCCTATATACCATAACTGACCTTATTGGACTCCGATTTTCTATTATGACTTCATAAAAAAGTGCTGTGTTCATTTTTAACCTTCATGCAATAATAAAGATAATTACAAAATAAAGTTTGACGAACTTACTACTTGTTTTATTTTACAAAATTTAAATTTAAAATAAGAAATGATACAAAAGGGCTATGTAAATATATCGTTAGCATAGTTCTGTCTTTACCCACGAGATGGCGCCTTTAAACGAGATCAGATGAGGTCTCTATAGCCTATTTATAAAGTACTTTGTGGCCATCCCTGAAACATCTCACTAAATTAAGGTATTTTAACGCGAGGTATTTCGACGCGCGTCAATTCTATAGAAAATGGGTGGCGCGGTATGTTCTGAAACCGCTGGGAAACGTCTTAATTTTCGGATAAATAAATATAGGACATCAGCTGAAAACTAAAATTTAGCACATCCTTTTTTGTATTCGGATAAATAAATATAGGACATCAGCTGAAAACTAAAATTTAGCACATCCTTTTTTGTATTTACAACTAAATATCACCATATACAAATTATGTGGAAGATTACAAATATTATTAACAAATTATTTTTTTAGAGATTTTTTTAGCCTGTTTTCGGAATTTTATATGATCGAGTAAAGTACATTCTATCATGTAATGAGTCAGCACTCTTTAGATAATATCTTCAGGTATATCGTGTAATTTTTGTAAAATTGTTATTTAACAATCAGTACAAAAAAACGTGATTAAACAAACCAGTTTTTTCCCGTTTGTCGTGATGCCTCGCCTTAACGCTCA
Organism: Apodemia mormo; assembly: GCA_036924255.1. Lineage (NCBI taxonomy): Eukaryota > Metazoa > Arthropoda > Insecta > Lepidoptera > Riodinidae > Apodemia > Apodemia mormo. The sequence continues at coordinate 21,120,716 of JAUPFN010000016.1, forward strand.
AAAGAGTAAAAAATATAAGCATAGATTTTTCAGTTCAAACATCTATTTTGTTATAAAATGGCAGTATTATTAATTTTTGAAAAGTTGTATATTTGAAAACGATGATGGCATTCAACTCAATTTTTGAGATCTAAAATATTGTTTTAGCTAAATAATCGATACGTTGAAAAGTTTCGATGCTATGTCAAAAACATTTAATTTTTAATTTTCTCCATTGATAAATCCCAAAGAAATTGACCGATTTTGATTAAATTAACGGTATTTGACGCAGTTTTTAAAGAACAAAAGCTGATAATATTTTTAGGTCAATCGGTAAATTAACTTGAAAGTTATTTAAAAAAAAATAAGTAAATCTGCTTAAAACAACGTAATTTTAATATTTGAAAAGCTATAATTTTGAGAATTAGATTCGATTTTGATTTTTGAAACGGCATTTGATGTAGTTTTTTTAGTATCTTATATCATATATTTTTAGTACTAAAATATCGTAGAACACCAAAAAATGATTAGTTGAAAAATTTCGAAGCTACGTCGAAAAAACAAATTTTTCGTCAACGATTACTCCTAAACGGATAAACCGATTTTGATGCAATTTATGTATTAGATGTAGTTTATTGAGGAATAGAGCTGATTACTTTTTGTGCTCAATCGGTATATAAATCTGGAACTTATATTAAAAAAATACTGTTTCGTCAAAATTTTTTTTTGGTGTCTTTATAAAATTTCTCAAAATCTCCTGGACCAAATCGGTTCAAATTTTCAGGAAATCTAAGCTGAGTGGAATCCAATCGAATGCTATCAACCGCGTTACGATCGGTTTAGCCGTTAAAAAGTTATGAGATGTTTACATACACACACACACACACACACACACACACACATACATACAGATCATCGTGATCGTGAAAATAGTCGGAAAGGATTCCTAGGACCTCAAAACATCTGGTGAAAACTCGATTTTCGAAAATCGGGGTAAAATCAGTAACTTTCTTATAACTTAGCTGTAAACGGCCATATTGATTTATATTAAATCAACAATATATTTAAGTTATTTAATTGGATAAAAATTAGTACTATATTGCTTAAAATTGCTTCGAAAAAAAGCTATTATTTCTCGTAAAAAGTAAATGACAAAAAAATGCTATTGTGGGTTATCCATAAGAGATAGACATATACCATCGCGGAGTTTTCTGTAGACCTTTTCAAGGTGTACAAACTCTTAGTACATTATTTTGATAAATCTCGTAGGGTTTAGCCAGCGTTTGCAATGTAAGCGAAAAAAAATATAATTATTTACGACATGACATCAGAAAACTCAAAAATTGCATTATTTTTCTACAATATATTGAATGTTATTATACATATAAACCTTTCTCTTTAATCACGCTATCTATTAAAAAAACCGCATCATAATCCGTTGCGTAGTTTTAAAGATTTAAGCATACATAGGGACATAGGGACAAACAGAGAAAGCGACTTTGCTTTATACTATGTAGTGATATATATATATATATATATATATATATATATATATATATATATATATATATACATATATATATATATATATATATATATATATATATATATATATATATATATATATATACATATATATAATAATAATAATAATAAAACGAAAACAGTTGAAAAGGCGAGCTTATCCCGAATAACATATACTTTTTAGACGAGAGGCAAAAAGTTTGTCATCTCTGCCTTAAGTTGCTAAATGCAACCCTGATAAAACTCATCTAAGTTGGTACTCGAATTTTCTCAAACTACAGTGTTTCTTTCTGCGTGTGGTTTTTGATCAAACTTATCTTTTCCGGCGATGAATGAATTGAGTTTGTAGCCGTATACGAATCTCAACTTTATTTGTTACCAATTCAGACTGCGCTTTGAAGATTTATGTGTCAGTTTTTTACGTAAAAATATTTAAGCCTTACATCTTGTTAATTAAAACTTTATACATTTTGTGTATTTGTTCTTTGTCTTTCCTGAGTAAATACGAGTTTCAGTTATAAGTAGCTTGAAAGTAATTCCATCCCGATTATAAATTATTATGTTGCCCCGGTTATGGCAAATAACAAGCGATAAGTACTCAATATTTTAAACTCTTGATACAAAAGGGATGGGTGTTATAAGTTGGACGTGTGTGAATTTAAATATTGTCTTTAGCGTCATAACTCCACAACGGGTGAATCGATTTCCGACTGAGATCGCTAAATAGAGAGATAAATATTTGAAATGTTGCGGAAATATATTTTTTCAAGGATGTTTGTTTATTCGTTTTTCTTAATAGTACCTGAATTTTATTATTTGTTAAAATTAATATTTAATAGTTGAAAAAAAATTTGTTTATTGAGCGATCGCACGCGACTTCATCCGTTTTAAGTCCAATTTTTACCGCCAAAATAAAAATACTAGTTTTTTTAAAGTAATTTGCTGTTTCTTAAGACTCTTTTTATTTCCAATATCCATAATAATGTTATAAATGCGAAAGTATGTCTGTCTGTCTGTCTGTTCCGCTTTCACGGCTTAACTGCTGGACCGATTTTCATGCAATTTGGCATGGAAATTGTTGAAGATCCGGGGTCAAACATAGGCTATTTTTTTTTCAAAAAGCAACCCCTGAAGGGCTGAAATAGAGGATGAAATTTATATTAAAAGCCATTTCGACGACATATTTATCTACTCGCGGGTGAAGCTGCGCGGGTCGGCTAGTCTGCAATAATTTTTGTGATATTTTAGAAAAACAAACCCTTCAATATAATGAAATAACGAATCTAACACCTTGGTCATAATTTTCTCAGAAGGCGAAGAGGAATTTTATACTTTTCTTCAAAATATTCTTGCTAATACTTTTTGTTTGTGTTTGCGTATTTTCATATTACACTAAGTTAATAATTTAACTTTAGTTTAACTTTAATTATACATGAACTATTAGCACATGCAATATATACCAATAATACAATACTAACAACATATATACATATAATAAAATCGTAGGAAAGTCAAAACTGTACATTGAATATTTTTTTAAAAGAATACTTGGGGCGTGATCCACAATCGATATCGAAGCCAAAAATATAGTTTTTAGAATTTTTGTCTGTTTGTCTGTATGTATGTCCGGGGTAAACTCAAAAAGTACTGCATGAGTTTACTTCAAATTTTGCATGAATATTACTAACAGGTCGGGTCAACATATAGGCTACATATTATCACGCTATCACCTACAGGGGAGGAGCAGTGCGGAGTAAACGAAGTCCGCGCGGACGAAGTCGCAGGCAGCAGCTAGTCTTAAAATAAACGCGATGTCGGTTTAACTTCAGTATGTACATCAAAATTAAGTTGAACGTGCGATTTCTATTAAACAATTTCATTTATATTAATTTATTAATTATGTTCAGTTAATTAAAATAAATAACGAAATTCACATTAAGCTTCTACGATACCTTAATACGTTTCAATATGAAGGGAGCTCTGTAAATTGAAGATACATCTAAAGCTCACACTGGTAGATTGAAAGTAATCCAAGTAGAAAATTAATCGTTGATTACATCCAACTCACATTCGAGAAAAGTCAAAGATATACAGCTAAATAGAATTGTTATAATTATACTAATTATATTATTATTGTAATGATTTTTCTAAATACCTATATTTTTTTATAAATTATTAATATTTTAAATTATAATTACGTTATAGTTTTAATTTTTACGTTAGTAAACGCGCAATCAAAATTATACCAAAAGTGTCATTATAATTTTCAAGTATCTGAGTACTTAATAGTATATAATTAAGGTGGTTAAATCACGATCGTTTTTAAGAGTTCCGAAATCAACTAGGGTCCCAATTAGTTTCGCCATGTAAACTACTATGTACTAGAAAGCTGTAATTTGACATGAATATGCAAATTAGTTACGCTGACAAAATGGTAAAATAAAATCTTGAAAAAAAATTTTTAAGGTATCATAGGATAGCTATATAGGTAGGTATATGATAGATAGATAGGTATCAAGGTCGTAAAGTGGGGATGTTTATTTTTTGTACTCCGTAATGTAGAGTATCGTTAGATAAGTTTTTAAAAAATATTGCAAGTTTCAAAAAAATTTTTTTCTATAAAGGGATCTGTTTTTTAAAGGCCTCCTCTCCTTGCGAGTTAAACGATTGGTTTTAGTGTGTGAAAAATTCACAATAGTAGTACATAATAAAGTTAAAAATAAAATTATCACGGCTAAGTAGACTTTACAAACTTATGAGTAATAGTCAATTTACTTATAAAAGGTACTTGGAGAATTTTTTATATTACGAGATAATAAACAATCAAATAAATCTTCCAGTGGTAAGAAATAACCACTAAATAAATGCATGTATTATTAATGTAGCCTCATTATTAGAATTTAAATCAACATTCGTAAAATTGTCGAGAACTTAACCATTTAGTAGATAACAGAAACTAACGGTCACCACCACATAGATTTGTTTCAGTATTTGCGCCCCTACCACAACCCTAACTGTCTTGCGGATTTTGAATGGAACCTCATAGTAGAAAATTCGAAAACCCAAACTCTTGATTACGTGGAAGAGTACGTATGCTACATACTAATACGAAAAAGCAGTACTTTTTATGCATAATTGTCAATGATACTTTTCTGAATGATAAGAACATAAATCTGTTGATACCCTAATTTTATAAAAGAAATCCATTGCCGAATTAATAAAGCGAGGTTATAATGCAAAAATCTTAACTTTTCTTGTAACTGGGTAGTATGTTTATTTATTTAAATTTCGTGTCTCTTCTTTTATATCTAATTCAACATTCTTAATTATCTGTATGCAAATATAACCTTAGTATATATGTTTATTTGCCTTAAATATTGAAGTGATACTTTAATACAAACAAAATCTTAAAGCAGATATTCACAAAGATGTAAGTATAACTTTAATGCACGTATAATGAATTACCTACTGTTTGCCTAATCATCTGTAATATCTGTATTATTGTTGCTTATTGAACGATCGAGCAAAGTGAACAAAGTTCTTTGAGTGAACTTTAACAATTCCGCGTTTTTAGATATGTATTAAAGTGTATGTCAATTTTTGTTCAAAGTTTTTGGTATATTAAGCCCTCATGTTTGACTATTATTCAAAGGCCCCCTTTGAATATTAGTCCAACTGCCGTCTTGCCAGGCAGGTTATAAAAGGCGACTGATTGGCTATGCGTGTCACTACCGTCGTGACTACAAGATGGTAGAATTCTGCAACGTCTCGCCCGGGTATTTAGTACCACTGCCTTACCTATTCCTGACGCAATAGCGTCAATGCCTGTCATTGTCTTATTCTGGTTTGGAGGGTAAAGTAGCCGGTAGACATATGCATATGGCATAACCATTCTTCCACACATATAACAACGCACCAATAACATTTTTGGTGTCTAGGCATAGGCAAGGAGGAGAGATGGAGCTACAATCGTGCCCCAGCAGAATACCGATCGGGATTGGGATTGGTTTCAAGAGTAAGCCTGCAGGTACCGGGTCCGTTAATAAATTACAATAAAGCGACCTTTCTACATTTTTGTGCTGTAAATTCCATTATTGGTTGTTTATCACTTAAGTCTTTAGGCTAATCGCAATGTATGGAAAGATTTGACAATGTTTTAGCCTACATTTCCATATTGTTGTGCTATATATTTATTGTTGTCCTATTTTTAAGGGGGACTCCGCTTCACAGAAATTAATTGGAAATGTTAAAAAAACCTTTATAATGATGATAATAATACTTTATTTCAAAAATCTGTCCATATATTTATAATGGTTTAGTATCTTATGCCCGTATCCCTGAAGAGGTAGACAGAGGCACAATATGTACACCCATGATTAATCGAAAGTACATATGGCCAATTGCATTAACATTGTCTTCTTAGCTTAGGAGAATCCTAAATAGTATGCTGTCACTTTTTATCTTAAAGGAAAAGAATGTGATAGCATACTACTTAGAATTGTCCTAAGCTAAGACAATGTTAGTGCAAATTGGTCCCACAATGTAATAGGTGGCATACCTATCGCCTACCAGGCACTTTTTTCAATCTCGGACAACTTTGTTTTTATCAGAAAACTGAAACAACATTTTTTTATGTGCCCAATCTGGGAATCGAAACCGAGACCTCGTGTGGTCAACGCCAACACCGGACCAGTAGACCATAGATGCGATGTATATTATGTCGGATAGTAGGTAATGTGATGGTATAGCAATCAGGAAATCCATTTAGTATATCTTATATATTTGAGGACGAGAACAGAAGTGGGAAAAAAATTGTGACAGTAATAACTCGGAATAAACTGGATCAGCCTTTCAAGATATTTTTTAAGATTATCAGTGTAGCTTGCATTTACACCTAAAAGGACAGAGCTCTACTTACCGATGACATAAAATTACTCCAGAGATATTTTACAAACCTTGGCATTGGAAACCTTTCTTATTCAACATGATAAAATAACACAATATGGCAATTTTATATTATTTCAAGATATAATACGATACGTTTGAAATTTTTAACAGTGATTGGGGCATTTGTTTTTATGCACGCTATGCATTCACCATGCAATACCATACCTTTTAATATTCATAAAGTCTATGGGTCATAAACGGCGAGAGGTTTCCCGTAACAAACGCATGCGTTAAATCGTGCGTCCACATTTGTAACATGACGACGGACCGGGCTACTTGACATCGCTACAGGACATGTTTGATATTACGCTAAATGTGGATGATATAGGTTGTACTGACACGGTCACAAGCCATGTACGATGAAATGTTACAAGTGTAGACGCATGGTGTCGAACTAGATCGCGTGGCTTGGCATCGCTTCATCATCCACTCCATGCCTAAAAATCAATCGTCGTAATACAAAACTAAACAACGTGTACAACGATATTTATAGTGTACGCTGCGTGAATGAGCGGCGGCGAGGTGCGGGCGGGGGACCTATTGACCGGGACACGTCATGACTTGATCCATTCCTACCCCGTATCTGTGTCCGTGTCATCGGGCGTACTTCGACGCGTGTCATAAATGCAAGAGTGGACGTCTCCTGTTCCACGGACAATAGCGAAAATAATTTGAAAAAAACCGACTTTCGATGGATCGGCTCGTAACACTTGGCTTAGACTGGGCCCGGTTAGTAGATAGTACCATCTGATCGTTGTGCCGTTTATTCTGTGTCCGTAGTTTCTTTCAGTGTTCGGAATGGATTGAACCGTACTGCAGCTTGTGGCAATTGTTCGCATAATAATATAGGTCCACATTAATCGCTACTGGCACGTGTGGCTGACACGGTCACGGGGTAATGTTCGGTAAATTACCACAAGTTTGGACGCACCATTACGGGTGCTTCTGTTACGGGGGACCTCTCTGCTTGTTTGCTATCCTTCATTAATATTTAAAAAACAATACACTACCGGTGCAATTGTTATCTAGTGTTACATTTATTAAGAGTATACACAGCTTCATTAGTACAAATGAAAGTATAAAATACAAGTAATAAACACAAGTTTCGCTCCGTAAACAAAGCATTATCTGTATATAACTTTCTCTCTTAATTGGACGTTTACGACTAACAACAACAATATATTATAAAAGTAGTTTTATTTGTATAAATATCAAGAATTGTCTTTTTATTTTGGCCTTTTGAAAATGATTGTCTTATATATTTTTCATATAAGACACCAAACATTTTTTTTTAATATCCTAAGATAGCAAAGAAGCAGATGGGTCTTCTGATGAAAAGAGTCAACTATCGCCTATAGACACCAAAGATGCTAAAAATGGTGCGTTGCTATCTTGTGGCGAGGTCTAATGCCACATGAATAAGTTTACCGGCTACCTGACAAGTAAAGACGCTATTGCGGTAGGAATAGTAATAGGAGTAGTACCTGACCCGGACGAGACAATGCAGAACTCTACTTCCTAGTAGCCATAATGGTAGTGACTCGCATAGCCAATCGATTGCCTTTTACAACCTGCCTGGCTGAACGGCAGGTGGCCTATTTTTCAAAGGAGCCCGGGTCCGACAATCAGATAACTTTTTTGATGTGAAGAGACAATCATCGCCTATAGATTTTTTTATATAGTAAGATGGCAGAAACGCAGATGGCTCTCTTGATGTAAAGAGAAACCATCGCCTAAACACACCAAAGATGTTAATGTTGCGTTGACAACCGTGTGACGGAATGGCAATGTTACATGTATAAGTCTACCAGCTACTTTACCCTCCAAACCTGAACACGACAATGACGAGCATTGACGCTATTGCGACAGAAATAATTTAGGCGGTAGTACTAAATACCCGGACGAGACGTTGCGGAACACTCAACTTAATAGTCACGATGGTAGTGACACGTATAGCCAGGTCGCCTTTTACGATTTGCCTGGTAGAACAGCAGTTGGTCTATTCTTCAGAGGAGCCCGGACCAACAATATCCATGTGACGGGATGATAATGATACATGTGTACCAGTACCGGCTACCTTACTCTTTAAACTAGAACACGACCGTGACAATGATTGACACTATTGTGGCAGGAGTAGTTAAAACGGTGGTATGGGGTTTGGGCGAGACTTTGTAGAACTCTTCCATTTATTTAATACTAGCTGTGCCCGCGACTTCGTTCGCGTGGAAAAAATTCTAAAATAAAAACCCGCATAGTTCCCGTTCCCGTGGGATTTCCGGGATAAGAACTATCCTATATCCTTTTTTGGGTCTCAAACTATATTTGTACCAAATTTTATCCAAATCGGTTCAATGGTTTGGCCGTGAAAGCGTAACAGACAGACAGACAGAGTTACTTTCGCATTTATAATATTAGTTATGGATAATAGTTAATCGCTCATCTTTAATGAACTAACGAACTGATGGGCAGAATGGTAGTAGGTCTATTATTCCACGAACACCCGGGCCAATAAATATGAATTGATGTTCAGTATAATTAAAATTGGAAATATTGTTCCAAAAGACATTAAATAAATGTGGTGGAAAAGAGATTTCGGCTTGTTTAAAGAATAGACTCGTTTAAAAGATTGACGAAATATATTAATGTCATCGTGAATACTAGGTGATTGAGTTCTATGATATTGTTTTTTTTTCGAAATGAATAAAAATAGTTGGTCAATGGTCGTTAGTGCGAAACCGGGTGTTTCGAAGAGCAGAGTGCTCAGCCAGAGTTAAAATGAAGTAGTCTAAAAGCCCGCCTTAAGGGTGTCTCTTATAAGATCGAACCTCGGCTTAGGGCAGTATCTTGGCGAAATATGATATTGCGCTCATAGTGGTACTGTAGGCTATACCACCACTTTGCTATAACTAAAATCATAATATTATTACTAGTCACTATTTTACTCCTGTCAAATGTAACTTGATTGTGTATCTTACGACCTTATAACAGGTATAGTAACGTAACATTTATTTATTTTATTTTATATTTTATTGTATATAACATATTTTACTGAAAAAATATGTATAATATGAAAAATGTGCACGAGTGACTTACATTTAAGTTAACAAAGACGATAAGATAACAAACATTATGCACAATATATCTAACATACGGTCATTACACATAATAAATAGAGTAATCGCAAAAAACATACCAACCTGTATTTGAACAATAATAACTCTACATAAAAAAATGTTGTCATCACCATTCTGCTTCATGTCGCGCTTCATTCTGCTTCATATGCCTAATTTTAAGAGCAAAACGTGAAAGAAGCTAATGATTTTCGGAAGAGGATCCTGCAGCATTAGATTAAGGTTACCGTGGTTCCTTACTCAATGAGCTTCAGTTGTTTTATTTGTTAGTGCTTAAAGTATGTACTCCAGAGTTGGCGTCAGTATTGACGCACCTATTCCGGCTCTCCTATTCACTCGGCGTGGTACCGAATTCATAGAAAATAGCTTTAGTGCATCCCATCCCTAAAACAAGGAGATCGCTTTAATCCGTCAAATTATCGGCCAATAGCCATAACCTCCTTGTTCTCCAAAATCATCCAGACACTTATAAACTGTCAGCTCCTGAAGTATTTAGAAGAGCACCAGCTGATTAGCGACCGTCAGTATGGTTTCCATCGTGGCCGCTCAGCTGGTGATTTTCTAGTATAACTGACGCATTGTTGGGCAGAGGCAGTTGAATTCAAGGAGGAGGCACTGGCAGACATAGCGAAGGCCTTCGATCGGGTATGGCATAAAGCGCTTCTCTCAAAGCTGCCTCCCTATAGGCTTCTCGAAAAATTATACAAGTGGATCACTAGCTTTTTGGCTGACCGGAGCATCAAGGTCGTAGTCGACGGTGCATGCTCTGACCTTAAACCTGTTAATGCTGGTGTACACTGTACCCCAAGGCTGCGTGCTATCACCGATATCACTGTTTCTTGTGCATATCAATGATATGTTGCGAATTAGTAACATAAAACATACTGGTGATGCTACATACTCCAGCCTTAGCGGTAATTCTCGGGAACAGGTCGAGAGGGCCGGAACAAGCTCGTGTCTGAACTCGAGAATAGACTAACCGATGTCTCGGAATGGGCTCGTGAAAACCTTGTTATATTTAACCCCAAAAAGACGCAGCTTTGTGTGTCTACCGCAAAAAAAAACCCTTTGTCGTGTCACCTCGGTTTGAGAACACTCTCCTGATAGCCTTAGCCAGTACTGGAATTCTGGGACTCGACATATCGAACAACGTTCAGTGCCGCGGTCGTCTTCTGGTCGAAATACGACCGGAGCCTAAACAATAAAATCTGTTCCAATTATGACATCAGAATTTAGATATAAATGACATAATGTACATGTGTGTAGGTATATTTTGGTGTGTTGCAAATAAACGGAGGATATGTTATATTTAAATAAATAAATATAAATAAATATTCACGGGACAAATTACACTGACTGATCTAACCCCAAAGTAAGCAAATTATTTGCTTGAGTTATGGGTGTTAGTCAACGATACTAATACATAGAAATACATATATATAAATACTTTTACATACATAATAAACACCCAAACCCGGAAATACAAACATTTATGCTCATCACATAAATGCTTGTCCCCGTCGGGGATCGAACCCGAGCCCCGTTGCTTGCGTAGTCAGGGTCGCTAACCAATTAATGTGTTTCGAATGCATATTATATAAAAAAATTAGCTTTCTGCACCTCTTCACCGTGTAAAGTTTAATAATGCCAACATAAATGACGTTGTAATGAAGTAATTGTCGCGATAAGGAGTACAAAGTTTTAGCTTCACGTATTAATATATAGATAAATAACTAAAACCCTATTAGAATAATAAGTATAGTAATCGATTAACCATTTTTTAAGAACTAGTAGAGATGGACTGTTACGAACAGTAAACGGGAGCGAATTCCATAACCGACTCTCGAAAAGCTAAAAATATATTGAGAATACATAAGCTTGAGAATGAGCACTCCATTCCAATAAAGAACGCACAGGGTTATGCTAAGAACAATTGTTTATGTATATCTATATCTTAGGAGAGTGTTTGTTCCATTTTTTTTAATATCGATAGGGAAGCGCTTGACTTCGATCTCGCCTGATAGTAAGTTAAATGCGACCCAAGATGGAACGCGCTTCCTTGGAAGGTACCTGTTCACTCTTCTATTGAAGATCCCCAGATTGTACTCGTCGGGGAACACAGACTCAGGAAGCATGTTTCAGTCCTTTGCGATTCAAATGAAGAATACTGAGTCGAGCCGCTTTGTTCGGGTACGTGGAACGTCCATCATATGGCGATGCCTAGAATCTGCGCACTTTGACGTTTAATAGAAAAACGGGGATGGCGAAATGAAGTCATGCAATTGCGTCCGATAAAAAACCAATAAACTAGCCACTCTGCGTCGATGAGCGAGTCTCTGAAGTTTTTTGCTTACCAGATCATCATCGTTTATGAGCCTTTTGGCACGTCTCTCTATCGCCTCAAGTGTCTACAGCTAATATTTAGCGGATTCATCCTAGAGGAAAGAGCAGTAATCTATGCACGAACGGACTTGTGCTTTATAAAGGTTGAGCAACTGCCCCGGCCTGAAATAATGTCTCACCCTCGCCAGAATACCAAGCTTTTGTGAAGCAACTTGGGCTTTAGATTCGGTCTACGATTGTTGTACCAAAGTAGAGAGTAGGCGTTAAAGTGATACCAAGGAGCTCGAGGTGGTCAGTTATCGGCACGGACACACACTGGAAAGACGGAGATAGATGGAACGGGCTCCGTTTAGCGGAGAATAGACCCGCTTAGGTCTTAGTTGCATTAAATTTGACCAGTTTGGCATCGCCCCAATCGGAGACTGCCTGTAAAAACAGGTTTATACGATCAACTATTGCCTCTCTGAGAGACTGGATCTGTGCCGTACTGGCCCGCGCACTGGATTCGTTATTCTCCACAACAGTGCTATCATCTGCGTACCCACAGATACCGGGCTTCAGCAGATTCCAATATAAAAGGTAAGAAATATGTACAAGATGTTTCAAATAAGTGAAATCGGAAATGAAACTTGTATAAAATTAGATATTTAACATCGTCTCATGCCAAATAAAAATAAATTTAACAGTTGGCTAGTTGCGGATCGTAGCTTGAAATATCAATTGTGTCACGTGGCAATTTATATTTTCATTGAGGGGTCCCAGACTAAAAGATCAATTTCGCGCTTGGACAAGCTTAATGTAAACTTAAGTGCCTGGGGGAGACACTAAATGAAAGACGTCCCTGTTGCGTTAACAAATGTCTTTGTTATTGAATTTTTGGAGGTGAATTTAAGGACTTTGTTTTTTAAATCGAGTAAACGCTTAGAATTCTGGAAGGTAAGAGAATGATTTATGAAAATCCATACTAATATTATAAATGCGATAGTCTGTTTATCTGTTTATATGTTTGCTTTTACAGTTAAACTACTGAACTTGATATGATAAAATTTAGTAAGAAGCTGTTGAAAACGCGGGGTCAAACCTAGCCTAGGTTTGACCTCGCGTTTTCAACAGCTTCTCTATTTAAAAATTCAAATTTGATCCTAATGGTATGAAAATTTGTATGAAAGATTATATTAACGATATGTTACATGACGACATGTTACACGACGACATGTTACATGACGACATATGTTGTATAAAAGATTAAATTGACATCTACTCGCGAGTGAAGCTACGCGAGTCAGCTATCACTTTATAACGGAAATTAAAAAGTACTTAAACAATACTAGCGATTCGCTCGAAGTGTGAACTGGCGAAGTCTTAGATTCGATTCAAGATCGTGGCCTTAAAAGTGGCAAATGTAATAAGGTACCACAGAACACAAATTGTGTGGTCTTGTTTCGTCCAATCACAATTAACGTACGAACATATCACGTCGCGAAAACGTCTTATAAGCAGCACGTGACTTGCAATTTTTACCGTTAAAGCTATGCAGTTAAAGTTGGATTTTCTAAGGGCCAAATAAAATTTTACGAGTTCGCGTTGGTAAGCGGAGCGATAGTCGAAACTAAACCATAACATACAAAAATAAGGTTGATTATTATTACGATACTTTTATGACATCGTGATATCTCGTTTTTTTTTTATGTCATAAGATAGCAAACAAGCAGATGGGTCTCCTGATGGAAAGAGTCAACCATCGCCTATAGACACCAAAGATGTTAATGGTGCGTTGCTATCTTGTGGCGAGGTCTAATGCCACATGCATAAGTTTACCGGCTACCTTACCCTCCAAACCGGAACACGACAGCGACAAGCACTGACGCTATTGCGGCAGGAATAGGTAAGGTGGTGGTACCAGACCCGGGCGAGACAATGCAGAACTCTACCACCTAGTAGTCACGATGGTAGTGACTCGATAGCCAATCAGTCGCCTTTTACGACCTGCCGGCAGTTGGCCTATTCTTCAAAGGAGGCCGGGACCAACACGGCGTATTATGTTTCTGTATATATCATTCCCAAACCATTTTCTAGCGCTGAGTTGGTAGGCAAAGCTTTTTTGTTCTAAGGCGTCAATGTTTTACTATAGGTTCTGATCAAGATCTGTGGTTTTGAAATTTGAAAACCTGTGTTATTACTTAATACTTATTTTGATTAATTCTATTATTTTTACAAATCTATACTTATCAATGACCTCAAAATAAGACAAATAAAATATTGTAAAGCTTGACTTATCTCCTTGTTTGCTATCTTAAACTAACTATCGAGCTCTGCCTCATCAAGGTGCCATTCATGGTGACTTCGCTAGCGGCGCAAGCCTGGCTACCTCTGACGTTCGAAAGTTGCTATATCGAGAGTCCCGACAGTCAGTTCGTGTACGTCGCGTCGTCATGGATGTAGAACATTGCATTTCATTGTTATTTACGTCGCAGAAAAATGGAAAAGAAAAAGAAGAAAAAAGGAAACTCTCGGTTCATGTAAAAGGATAAACCAAGAATGTCCTTTTTTTGTATTAGACTGAGGCTGAAGTAGTAATTTCCATTAACTTATGCATGTGGAAATTCACGAAAATATCCTGTAAGTAAAATTTATACACACACACACACACACACATACAGACACACACACACAGAGAGACACACACACATACACACACACAATATTATACACTTCTATATACATATAATAAAACTGAAAGAGGTCAAATTCTGTACATTGAAGATATTTTTTAAATTAGTTTTCGAAGGCACTATTTAATCGATACTAAAGCGAAAACTTTTTAAATTCTTGTCTGTCTGTCTATCTGTATCAGGGCCACGCCTCACGCCGAATCTACTGAATGGATTCAATGAAATTTAGCATAATTTGAGTTCAAAAAAATTCTGTTAGTATATAATTATGTACTTTACATAATTATATACTAACAGATTTTTTTATAAAATTTCACGTAAGAATAGGCTATTGTGAAAATTCACAATTTTGTTTTTATATTGTAAAATTAGTCTACAACTATAAAAGGGTGACAAAATTAGATAAATCAATCAGAAGTTTCGTTAATTTTCTTTGAAAATGAATGAATGAAACTTCTGGAAGGTGTAAACTTTGGAGTGCCCAAATTACTTAGTAAACTCACTAAAGTAAAATCAATATGGTGATCTTTTGAAAAATTGTTCAATACTTCAGTGTGTAACTTCAGTCCAGGATAAGATCAACATCTTACAGAAAAACATTGGACAAAAAGTAATCAAAAGATACTTAACATTTCTTTATTTGTGAGAAAGAAGAAGAGAAGTAGCGGGTACAGCTAGTAATATAAAAATTTTATACTTTTAATAAATTTTTATGTATCGAAACGTTTTTGACCAAATTAAATTACTACACACAAATTATGCTAAAATTCCGAGGTGAGTTGAAAATGGCGGCCAGCTAGCGACAAAGCGAGTGACGTGTAGTTTACACGTGTACACTATAGTAGCAAATTCGCCAGGCCGCCAGTGTATGCATACGCCACGTAGAGAGATGTAGCGTATACTATAATAGCCACGCTTCCAAATTGGCAATGCTGCTAAACCGAAGACAAGTGAGATCATTTCAATATTCGTATATACGTAGCCGGGACGTCTACACGGCGTCTTAGTAAGGCAAAACTTTTAAAGAAAAGTTTCAATTGAGTTATATTTTGGAATAGGATTTCTAATGACGTGACATACACAATATTAATTATATTATTAAAATTTAATCTTGTAAATCGGGGTTTTAACCTGCTGAATATGTAAAAATATCATGCAGTTAGTCTGATACTTAGGAAAGGAATTAAGACTAGACGAAATGTTTCTGTAGACAGGATATACTTGAAAACGTAGAGCAACACTTACTCCATAGATATAATACTCAAATACTTACTCGTAGTACTCGAATTTTAAGACGTTTCCTTATCCAATCGCCTTTCAATTAAGATTATATACAATTAAGACATATATTTGTATTGTGTTCCACAACTAGGATATTTTTGTTCAAGCAAAAATTGTATTCCAAGTGACATATTATAATAAAATATCTACTCTAAAACCTTAATTTTTTATCATTATTCATTCGAATATACAACCGTGAGTGACGTAATATATTGTATCAACAAATTTGTTCGCTTTACTCATAAACATACCTAATCACAAATCAGATAATTACTGGTAACCTCACTTGTGAGTCAATTTTGTAAACAGCATAAAAATATTAATATAAATTATATCTAATCTTTATCACATTGCATGATTTTTTATGACTACGTCTGGTACTAATCAATACTGATAATCTACAAAATAGGTTTAACCGCCCGGTCACAGCTCGCGCGGCGCGACCGGCGACGCGAATTGCGGCGCGGCGAGCGAAAATAAACGTAGGAAACTGTATGAAGTATGCCACAGCTACCGGCGACGCGAATTGCGCGTGACCGTGCCACGCGGTGTGATGAGCGAATAAAACAAAAGAGTACTTTTGTTTTTTTCATGTTTATGTTATGTAAGCCAGGGTTGGAATCAAAATAACACAAAATTATTACCAGTGGAAGTTATATAGATACTATATTTTAATAAAATTTTTACTACTGTTTTTAGCCTCCGACGCAAAAACGAGGGTTGTTATAAATTTCAGAGATGTGTCTGTGTATCTGTCCGTGCATCGTACCGCCCTGGCGAATAGTTCGATTTAGTTGCGTTTTTTTTTTAATATGAAAGCCCTATTTTGCGAGATAGTTCTTAGCTATGATTCAATAGAATCTGTGCAGCCGTTGAAAGCTCACCAGCTCTTTTCAACTTGATGAAAGAAATTTAGCAACTTGTAAAGGCTTTATCGATGCTAAATTTTGTATTTTATTACTTCAATTAATTGCAATAACATGGTGACCTAGACCTGATGCTATAATATCTTCATTCGAAGATATCAGCTTTTATTTAACTAGCAATATCTTTTATAAAAGATTTTTTAAATATTGCAAACCATATTTATCGACTTCCTGATATTTATTTGTTCTGAAACTTGGCAAATTTTTTTAAGTTCAATGACAATGCAATATTATGGTACTATCAAGCTAACATCATGATGTAGCCTGGATATAGGGACTAGAACTCTCAGATTTAGAGTTTTGACGAGGCAACCAAATTTTAGGTCATTGGTTTTGTTGCTATAAGTACTAAGTTTAATTATTACTCATAATAACGAGAAACGGAACTCACAGACAGAAAGTATTAAGATAGTAGAGTTTGGAGTCGTTCGTTTCGTTGCAATAAGATATTTTTCATTACTACGAGATTCTGAAGATGGAGCTGAAAAAAGTAATATCGAAACTTCTCGCATCCAGATGCAAAATGCTTAGAAAATAAACTTCTAAACTCAACAAGGTAAGTTAATTGAGTTAGCGCTCAATTGTCTTGTACCGACAAACATTTTGATGCTGGATGATTTCTAGGATCTGGCGCTCATCATGACGTAGGATTTAACGATCAAACTCGAAGGTGGCTATGGTAAGTTATAAACTAAAAAAAAAAACATTTAGATTGGACTCGGTTCTTCTGTTTTGACAAATATCCTGGTGCTAAATGATTTACAGGGTCTTATGATGAAACAGGGAGGAGGTTATCATAACTTTTAATTAAAATTAAGCAAGATCATTCATTTTGGACTCGTTTGATTTTTTATTTTAAGGAATGTGAAATAGGATAGCTTCCAGTATCTGATGATAGAGCGGAAGGAAGTCCATGTGATCTTTTATGCTTGACCGGTTAAAATCCACTGAGTGTAGGCTACTTCGATTTGTGTTGGCAAATACTTAGATGCTGGATGTTTTTTAAAATATAACGATGGAACTGGAAAGTGGACACTTGAAATTGGGCTGATATAGCCTTTTTTGCTAAAAGATTCACATGGTTTGATAAAGTTACATGGCGGAGCTGGAGGCCTCGGGAGCTTTGCAATAAAACAGCTCAAGCTCATTGAGTAAGGAACCACAGGTTAAGGTTATCTTTAACTTTATTCTGCAGAATCCCCTTTCTAGGATTATCAGCTCCTTTTACGTTTTGCGCTTAAAATTATGGAACTGAAATAAAATGGTAGGCTGAAGATAAAAAAGTGTCGGTTTGAGATGATTTATTGATTAAATAAATAATTGGTTATTGGCACATTATTTTAATATTATACTTAAAATTATATTAAACTTAATTTAGTTTATATACCGAAACTTAAAACTTAATCTAAAAACTTCACAGCATTTCCTCAATTTAATGTCGGCTTGCGTTAAACAAAATTTGTTCCTGTACATTCATCTCACTCATATTAATAAAAAATACATTCTTTCTACAGCCCACTACATCAAAAACGATCATAGTTACTAAAAATTGCACGGAAAATGTCTACATTGCCATACATTAAAAAAATGGATGCGTGTACTTATGTACGCGCGTGAGAAATTATACTTCTTTGGCGTCATTAAAAAATTGTGACCGCGTTTCCGATACGGTAGTAGTTTTTAAAAAATATGTTGACGTGTCAAAATAACTTGTAAAAAGTTTGATTAAATAAAGTACTTCTGATTTCTGATAGATTTTAATTACATGCAAATACTTAATTAAATTAAAATAATAAAAGGACTGGAAAAGGATAGTCAAGGATTTCGGGACTTAATACTTACTTTATAAATACTTCAACCTGTAACTTTTGCGTTACGGTGATGCGCGTGCATCTTAAAATTTCACTCGCTGCCTAAAGAATTATTACGCTCCTAAATAAATATAACTTCAAAAATCTCGAATGGAGGGATCAATGATAAAGTAATTAATATATGTAAGTATCAACAATAATGGTATTTTTATGTACAATCCTAACGCTACGATAATAAATACTATGCATCAAAAGAATATAGTAAAAATAGTATTACAAAATCCGACCCTGGTAATAGCTAATATCGAGGTGTGACAGCTCAGCGACACACCGCCGCGGTCGCAACAAGTCGAGCTGTGGCATACCCAGATGGTCGCGCAACTCACCGCGCCGCATTTCGCGTCGCAGGTCGCGCCGCGAGTAGCTGTGGCCGGGCCGCATTGTTATCGCAATTCTAATATATTTTTATATACAGGTTTACTTTTAAGAGTCCGTCAAAATTTTAAATTTAAAAACTAAATATTGAATCGAAAGTGAGTTTTAAATATTATTGTTAAATTATTGCAAGATAATATAAATATATTCCACTTTATTCATAAATTGGATGCACCGAGTCGTATGAACCGGCCGCCGGGCAGTGTGTGTGGGGACACTACACGACCTGCGTTCGACATTTTTGCGTAATTGATATTAAAGTCCGCGCTCGAGGTCCGAGGAATCGGGGACTGAGGTTGGAGCGAATGTGCGGGTGTGTACGTCTCTCTCCCTGGGGTGTTCTCTGTGTACGTCGCTTTCTCTCTTCACTGCACGTCAACATTCCTCAAAATTCCTCGGAGCTTGCGCGCGGACTGTACATCAGGGATTTAAAACGTTATCAAATAACAGAACAAATTTTTCGATACATACCGTTATTATTATAGCGATACCTCAGTAACAAAATTATTTTAGAACACTATGTGTATCGCTACCAAAATAACAGAACGAAATTATGAGCGGTAAATAACGTTATAAATATTGATATTTATGCGACGTTGCCGCGTTTCATGCTGTTTCGTGATTGGTCGTTCGTACTACCATGACTGCGAGTTGGCAACAAGGTACCTACGCAAATTTACAAGTTTGATATAATGAGACATCGCGATTTACGATTTACGAGACACGCATTAAAAATATTTACAAGCGGTACGCATGGTTTTCAAATAATTATTTTTAAAGGATTCCAACCTACATATAATTAGAAAACAATTCTAACTTTTAATACATATTATTATACCTACATAAAACAATGTATCTTTATGAAACATGTTTTTTTCTCCCGTGGGTTTTTATGTAATAAGAAATGTTACTAGGTATCTTAGAGTTTTCTTTAAAATGCAAATTATAAACGTAATTTCCCCGTGTTGGTTCCGGGCTCCTTTGTAGAATAGACGAACTGCCGTACTCCCAGGCAGGTCGTAAAATTCGAGCGATTGGATATGCGAGTCACTACTACCGTGGTAGAATTCCGGATTGTCTCACCCGGGTCTGATACCACCGCCTTACCTATTCCTGCCGCAATAGCGTCAGTGCTTGTCACTGTTGTCTTCCCGTTTAGAGGGTAAGGCAGCCGGTAAATTTATGTTTGTGGCATTAGACCTCGCCACAAGATAGCAACGCACCATTAACATCTTTGGTGTATATAGGCGATGTTGACTCTTTTCATCAGGAGACTCATCTCCTTGTTTGCTATCTTAAGATATAAAAAAATGAAAAAATGATTTTTTTCAAACAAATGTGTTAATTATTAACTAGCTTTCGCCCGCGGCTTCGCCCGCGTAGTATTAGTAGTAAGTAGCCTACCTATGTCTATCCCCAGAATTAAGGCTATCCATTTGAAATATCATCACAAACAGCTTTGCCATGACCATGAATCATACATTTACAAAGAAACACAAATAGACAGACAATTAGACGTCACTTTAATTTTCATTATGTAATGTGAGAATTCTGTAAGGTTAGTATGCATATTATTGAATTTATTGAAGAGCGTGGCTTATAGCAGCAGCAAAATATAAAAATCTGTAAAATATAATTCCTGAAATTTTCCGCTAAATTATTTAAGCATAGATTTTTGTTTGTCTTTTATTATAATTTTTGAATTAAAGCTGTTAAGCACGATGATCAATTTTTTGAACTGTAAAATGTTTTCTTAGTCACAAAATTTATTAATTAAAAAATATCGATGTAGGGTCACTGTGTCGGTAACGCGACCGCCTCCAGTATGCGACCACTTGAGGGGCTAGGTTTCTCTAATTAAAGATAATAGCATTTTGACATAAATACGTCTTTGAATTTGCCTTCGTAGAGGGGACAGTTCAAAAAACTGATGATAAAAAAATTGGGGAATACAGTTTGATGTTATTGCTACATAACTATCACCAACATCCAAAATATATAAAAACCTTAAAAACAACAAAGAAAAATATCGACACGCGGGGTTTGAACCTGCGACCATCTCCCTAAAGCCCGGACGCTCTTCCACTGAGCTAGTGTCGACAGGCTCGAGGCGGCGAAATTCTTCTTTGATATATGATCGAATACGTCGATTGTACTGATCGCTAGGTATACATACTTATAACTAGTTAAATGAGTTCATCGTTACAGATGAAATTCATATTTATAATTTTGATCAGTACTTTCGTATTTCTAAATATTTTTGCGTTATAGCACTCACCCCGTGCTTGGGAAACTGGAAAAACCTTAAAAATAACAAAACCGGCTAGGAGTGCATTAAAGATGCACACTAGTAGGTATATAGAGGAGGGAGATGTTTAACTACCATATTTGTGATTTTATCCGGCCCCGGGGCCTTTTTATTGTGAAGGTTTTTGTATTCTTCGGTTTTCGTAAGTAATAGGTGGTACCTTACGGTGGTAGCGCCACCCTGCGCTCTACTTCGCTATCCAAATGATGGACGGACGTGGTCTAGGTTCGTAGGCGGGTTTGATGGGGAACATTGTGATTGGAACGATGAATGAAAAATGTGACCATCGCAAGATACTACCCGTGACGTCGTCGTATTCACGTAAAAGATGCACGGCTGTGTCCTCAACACAGCCACAACCCGTTTTTTTTTCAGGAGAAAACAATGATTAGTAAGCATTAAATATTCATTGAATACTTATGTAATAAGGAAATCATAAATTTAAATCTATCGGGCTTAACCCAAATCTAGAAAATAGTGCCTGAGTCGGGTGATGACCCAATGGTGTGTTTATGTGTCACGTAGTGCTGCAAAAATACCACGCCGGGCGGTGAACAAAGTTACCTTTTGATACCTTACACTAATGTTACACTCAAACAAGAAGCGTTATTACTTCAATTATAGAGCAATGTTTGTTCGAAAGTTGTAGTCATATCATTTTTTAGCTTATATTTTTTTTAAATCCAGTGGTCGCAAACTGAAGTACATAAATATCTAATACGCTAGAAAGTGGCCGGGTGGTCGCATTCTGACACTTAAAGCTACATAATATTTTGCTTGTTATAATCTCAATGATGCTTTTATGATTGTATAATTTAAAATCTGATGTTGTAGAAGCATAAAGATGCATGTCATCAGTTTACGACCAAATTTTTTCTTGATAGAACTTTTTTCAATTCACTCACTAAAATAGGTGGTCGCAAATTCACTTTGATAGAAAATTATGATGTTAGTTTGCGACCGCCCTGATTTAGTACGAAACAAAGTAAATTAAAATAAGTAAATAAATAAAATATTGCTTTCTTTATATGATGGCAGCCCCGCAAGATAAACACAAAATGAAAAATACCAGTTTTCTTAGGACTACTTTAAGGCAAATTTACTCGGCGAGGAAAATGACGTTATCAAAATATTGCTTAACTCTTATGTTGTCAACCACAACCAAATTAGTAAAGAAATATTACGAAAATACGGTCACCGTGCGTGTAATAGCGTTGTTATCATCCGCGCGATGACTACTGACAAATGAGTCTAGTCACGAGTTGGGAAAATCACTGTTTGTAAATAATGAACTTCGATGGTGCCTATAAAAGAGAATTTGAATAAACATGTTTTGTATAGGGGGCTAGCCCCTTTCACAACGCGCGATAAGGGACTTCGTAGAATTTCGACCCACGGTCGAATTTCGGCACCCGGTCCTATTTCGGAACCTGGTCGAATTTCGGCACCCAGTCGAATTTCGACCCACGGTCGAATTTCGGCACCCGTTCGAAATTCGACCGGCGGTCAAAACTTGGCAACCGATCGAAATTCGACACTCGGTTGAATTTCGACACTCGGTCGAAATTCGACTGTCCGTCTAAATTCAACTTTTGGTCGAAATTCGACATTCGGTCGAAATTCTGTATACATGTCGAACATTTGGTACTAGAAAAAAGTAAACAATCAATCAAATATAATGCACGAGCTTAAGGGAAGTGGCTGGATATTTCTGTGCTTACAATACCTTACTATAGCAAAAAGTGTTGTGACAATTTTTCGTAAGAATTTTTTCCGTCTAGCCCCCTTTCACAACGCGCGATAAGGAACTTCGTTCCAATAACAAACAAGTGGTAGATTTCTGCGTTGTCTCGTCCGGGTATTTGGTACCACTGCCTTACCTATTTGTGTCAACGCACCGTTAACATTTTTGATGTCTATAGGCGATGGTTTCTCTTTGCATCAGGATGGCTCTCCTGATGGAAAGAGAAACCATCGCCTATAGACATCAAAAATGTTAACGGTGCGTTGCCATCCGTGTGGCGGGTTTACAATGCCACATGCACAAGTCTACCGGCTACCTTACCCTCCAAACCGAAACAAGACAATGACAAATAGGTGGTAGATTTCTGCTTTATCTCGCCCGCGTATTTGGTACCACCGCCTTACCTATTTGTGTCGCAATAGAGTCAGTGCTTGTCATCATCATGTTCCGGTATGAATGGTAAGGTAGCCGGTAAACTTATGCACGTGGCCTTAGACCTCGTTACAAGATAGCAACGCATCATTAAGATCTTTGGTGTCTATAGGTGATGATTGACTCTTTCCATCAGAAGACCCGTTTGCTTGTTTGTTATCAAGATATAAAAAAATTGACATT
This sequence comes from Apodemia mormo, assembly GCA_036924255.1. Lineage (NCBI taxonomy): Eukaryota > Metazoa > Arthropoda > Insecta > Lepidoptera > Riodinidae > Apodemia > Apodemia mormo. Next base: position 21,144,432 of record JAUPFN010000016.1, read on the forward strand.
ATTGCGGCAGGAATAGCTAATGCGATGGTATCAAATACACGGGCGAGACGTTGCGGAACTCTACCACAAAGTAGTTATGACGGTAGTGACACAGGGTGAAGTAGGGGATAAAAGTTTGTATGAAACTTTATATTCCTTGGACATACTTGCATAAAATTTCGTATGAATTGAGTAAAATTGTCTGACTGTTTAAGACAAGAAAAAGTGTTATTTGTTATATGTACCGTGTATATACATCCATATGCATTTAGTTAAACCCGGTTATTTTAATGTTACAAACAGACACTCCAATTTTATATATTTGTATAAATTACTTTAGTATGTTCGATAGGTATGTTACCAATAGTTATTTTTATTTTTCGTGTTTTACTTAAATTTTGATAATAAAATATATTTTAATAAATAACTAATATGAACATGTTAATATTATTTTTATACAATATTAGCGGCCCACCCGACTATGTCGAGATTTTTAATAAAGTAGCTTATAAAGAAAGGTTAAATAAGTTGTCTTGTAAGAAAGGTTAAATAAGTCTACCCCGCGTTGGTCCCGGGCTCCTTTGAAGAATAGGCCAACTGCCAGGTAGGTCGTAAGAGGCGACTGATTGGATTTACGAGTCTCTACCATCGTGGCTACTAGGTGGTAGAGTTCTGCATTGTCTCGCCCGGGTCTGGTACCACCGTCTTACCTATTCCTGCCGCAATAGCGTTAGTGCTTGTCACTGTCGTGTTCCGGTTTGGAGGGTAAGGTAGTCGGTAAACTTATGCATGTGGCATTAGACCTTGCCACAAGATAGCAACGCACCATTAACACCTTTGGTGTCTATAAGCGATAGTTGACTCTTTCCATCAGGAGACCCATCTGCTTGTTTGCTATCTAATGACATTAAAAAAAAGTTCTAAAGTAAATATACGCGAGCGAAGCCGTGGGTAACAGCTAGTCTCGCTATGAAAGGTAGGTACTTTCCTGTTTATAATTACGAAACTTCACACGAAATATAAATGTAATATTAATTATTTAAAAATTTGAAAAACAGTATTTTAAAAATAATAGTACCAAAAACTGGTACATTCAACAAAATCTTTCAAACTCTGATGAAAACCTCTAATTTTAAATCTAACTTGTCCGATATGTGAAATACAATTAGAAACAACAAGCGGAGCACAAATGAGTGAATCATAATACCATATACCATAACGAAAATTTTTGGATATAACAGAACGTAATGAATAACGTTATTAAATAGTAACAAATTCTGTATCATTATTGGATAGCGCTATGCTTGAAAATATCGTTATGTCTTGCCTTGAGCAATAACGATATCACATAATACCGGTATTTCAATCCTTGCTGTACATCCACAGCCACCATTTATAGTCGGCCAATGAACACGTCTAGACAGGGCAATCGTGAAAGGTTTGCGGGAGGAGAGGGAGCACGAACTGCCATACATTCGTTCGTTTTTCATTCATTTCATCATTTTATTCGTTAACGCTTTTTAATAGTTTGAAGTGTTTCGTTTTTGTTGTTCTATAATGGTTCATAATTCATATCTATACATCTATACAAATAAATAAAATTGGAGTGTCTGTAATATTAAAATACCCGCTTTTTACTAAATGCAAATAGATGTAAACACGGTACATACAACAACATGTTTTTTTTTTACAATTTTTGTCTGTCTGTCGTTCTGTCTGTCTGTCTGTTTGTTCCGGCTAATCTCTTGGACGGCTGGATCGATTTTTGACGTGTCGGGATTTTGGGATAGCTGATGTGATAAGGGGTAACTTAGGCTACTTTTATTTTCGAATTTTTTTCACGCGGCAGAAGTCGCGGGCTCTGCTAGTAATCAATATATCGTGTTTATTGTGTAATTAGGTAGACATTTTTTAAATATATTTTTTTCCAGATGCTTTTGATTAACGAGTAGGTATTCTTTGTATTTTTTTTAAATGAAATCTAATATTAGCCCCGCGGTATTAGGTTAAATTATGCATATTTTTGTTAATTGTTATAAGATATTTTGTCTTTTCTTAGAATCGTTTCCGGTGGTGCCGATTATTATTAATCTATACAAATAAAAATAATTGAAGTGTATGTTTGTAATACTAAAATAACCGCTTTTTACTTAATGTACGCATGTATACATAGTACATATACCAAAATAACATTTTTTAACAATATTTGTCTGTCTGTTTGCTCCGGCTAATCTCTGAAATGGATGGTTTGATTTTGAAGGGACTTTCACTGGCAGATAGCTAATGTGATATAGAATAACTCTAGGCTACTTTTAGAAATTCAACGGGCACAACTAGTATGGCAATATATTTCGAGGTTCAAGATGGCGGACGCAAACATTTTAAACAAAATTATTATGGGTATCGTTTTCATGGTTTTCGAGGTTCAAGATGGCGGCAGCGATTTTTTTAATAAAATCAATATGGGTATTATTTTTAATAGTTTTCGGAGGTGACGTTTACGAATATGACAACATATTTCGAGGTTCAAGATAACGGACGCGAATTTTTTTTCATTTTTTTCATATACATACACATACTACGAATACACAAATGTATACATATTTTGACAACCCTGCAGCAAGACGAATACCTACACAAAAGTGGCATTTCGCCTAACTTCAAACGCGATGTCCCACTGTTCTTTTTTACATTGTGGTACATCTATGCGTTGTTTTCTGCGTCGAATAAATTTCAAATTTTGAATTTTAAATATTTTTTATTACATAAATCGAACATATTATCGATTCTGAACAGCCTCTAAAAATTTGGCCGGAACTTGTAAAGTAACCCTGTATTTCAGTCGTAAGCACTTTGTAACTTGTAAGCGACTAAACCGAGGACTCATAAAATACTTCATAATGAGAGAACCATTTGATACCCCAGGTACCTGGGTTAAGTCATCACACCCAGGTACCTGGCGTATCAAACGGTTGTATACACGCTATGTAACACGCTGCTGTATTTGTTTAGGCAATAACAGCTCGAGGTCGCATATCTAACACGGCTATCACACTTTTAGTGAATCTGAAAGCCCGTATGTAATCTTTGTTGGTACTTAAAAGACCTAAGTTGCGTATTCTTAAACTTTGACGTCTTTTAAATAAATCGTCTCGTCTCTTAGCTTCTTCTAAAGAACCACATACACACGACTCTTGACATCCTGTAATAACAAGAATTTATAAAAAAACACTAACAAAAACAATGTTACAAACTTCCTTTTTCTGAGGCTCAAAACTTTCAATTTTATATTATATTTTTGTTTAACAATATGAATAAAACGGTGTGTATTGTCAACTTGTCAACAATATTGTCAACTTTATTATTCACAAAAACAATCAACCAACAATACCAACAAATATACACCCTTTAAACACAGCCAATAACAACAACAGCCATAAAAAGACGCAATTTTGAGATTAAAAATCGTAGTTGTACGTCGAAGCTGTCGACTGCACCGAGGTAGTTTTGTTTTAGTTTAAGATCCCACTATAGAACGACCAACGAACGACCTTCACCGAGCTGGTTAATGAATGAAAAGTATTTTATATCCAAATAAATATGTCAATAAATCGTGAAGGTCGTTTTATAGTGGGGTGGAATCCTATACTATTTGCAGAATTCCAATTTCATACTAGAAATGTCAGACATGACATCTATACCATCGTCATAGCCGTATGATGCTGGTATCGAACAGCGCTAAAAAGTTACTTTGGAGAATACCAATCAAGCATTTACCGATGTTACAGCTACTGTACCCATGGCCGCTACGATTTTTGCGCTTAGAAAATCGCACTGTAGAATGTATTTGAATAGTTTGGTGTAAACTGACCTTAATCTCTTGTTTAAGTTCTTTTTAGTAGTTTAAGATGGCAAACAAGCAGACGGATCCACAGGAGAAAGAAAACCATCGTCCATATCTACCAAAGATGCTAATTGTATGTGCGTGCGTTGTGGTTGTGGCAGAGCGAAAAACTTCACCGGTGTTTACCACGTGTTTACTGAGTGCTAAGTGTGAGTTTTTCTTTTCGTATTCGATCGTGAGCGCGTTTCGAGTTTACTAGGAATTTGTATGTGATTTGTACAGCGCCACCTAGTGGTAAACTGGTTTCTCACGTTTACCACTAGGTGGCGCTGTACAAATCACATACAAATTCCTAGTAAACTTCAAACGCGCTCACGATCGAATGCGAAAAGAAAAACTCACACTTAGCACTCTGTCCAGCTAAAGTTAACTGAACACATAGTGACAAGCTGTAATGTTATGGTGATAGGAATATAATATCTGATGTTCTGAAAAAATAGGTCTCTTCACATCAAATCAAATAACATTTTCTAGTATTCTCAGTTACTTTAAATTACATCAAAGCTGGTATACCTATTAGCAAATACATTTAAAATGATCAAAGAATGCAATAGTTGGTAGCTAAAAAGAATTCGTTTAATAGAAACTGTGTATAATGAACCAATCCATCATAAATTCAAAAGTAATATTAAGTACCTATGTCGAGATTGATAAACATGTCAATTAAGGTTGTTAATAAATATGATAAGAAATGTCAGATTAAAATTATATCAATAGGTATTTCCCCAGGGAGTAGTCGAAATTAGTAGTAGTAGTTTGGTTGTTAATTATTTCTGTCGCGGTATTTCACTAAAATGTTTAAGAAAATTATGTGTTAACGTGAATGCATCAAAAAGTAATAAATGTACACTGATATTGTTGAAATTGAGAAATTTACGTGGCGTATTTATCTTGCACATCTACTCCTGAATGAAGGCTTCTTTTCATTTTATGGCGTATATGAGAAGATTTACGACGGCGTTAAAATAAAATACAATTTCATACCTCGCTGTATCCACAAGGGGAATTAGAAAAATCTACATACATACATACATATTGAGCTTTTTTCCTTTATACATTACGAAAATGACATTTATTATATTAAAACATACGTATCAAAAACCGCGTTATGAAATTTTGGTTGAAATATTTTCGATATAAATTCGATGCTCTCGCATGTGGGTGGTTCACGAATTATATCAATTTTAGACTGTACTTTAACTTTGTATGCGGCATTTTTATGTGCATATATAAAAACTGTCAGATCCATATCCTACAAGCGACAGGTGAAGGTGGAACTAGTACATCCAAAAATCCGAAAATAGTAATAGAGCATGTCTATTATGATCTTAGAATTTTTTTTCCTTCGAAGTCAAGCATACATAGTTAATTATTTACGGGTAAATAAAACAAATAAATGCTATTACGTTGCCTTTATAGCATAAACCGAACAGCACTAGACGTTCCGTTTCACCACATATTTCAGGTTTCTTATCTCTCGTCTATATGTATATGTATGAATAGGATTAATTCAAGCAGAGAATACTCATCATTAAAGCGATCTTGTGATGTTACTGTAGACATTCGAAAACTAATACCTTCATCTTTAAGAAACCATCTTGGGAGCACATTATATATTTTTAAACATTTTCATAATTTTAAAAAATGGTGACGCAACCGCAAGTTGCCTGTCAGAACTGCATTTTCTAAATTGACGGATAATAAAACACTATTTAAAAAAGTTCTAGCTTTGTGAGAAACGGGTTAGACAAATGGTTCAGTGGCTCTTCGGCTAATTTTTTATGCGAAAATATGCTCTTCTCTGTGAATCTTTGGTTTGAAATCATTTGTATTTTCGTATGTTTGTAACGAATAAACGTAAAAAATACTTGATCGATCTTAAAAATTCTTTTAGCATTAGGAAACTACTCAATTCATCTCCACAAATATATTTGTAAATTATTTAGTTTTTATTTGATGTTATGTGTTAATGAATATAATTTATGTAAACTTATTACAACATAACTCAGTTCTATAACAATCTATTCATTGTTTAAATCTAGAAGTCTCGTTTCAGTTCTCACTGAGTTACTCTCGTTATTTATTGGTTACGACATTGTAATAATTGTACTTACATAGGCGTGCCTACTGCTTTCATCTATCTAGCGCACGTTTTATGATTAAGTACTTAATTATGAACTGAAATTTGTAATGAAGGAGCGTAAAGCACGAAGTTAAACTACTTGGGTGTGGGTGGAAAATGTAATTTATTAGCGTCTGGAAATAAAATTGTAATTTTGTTGTCTTCGCAGCTTCTTGCTTTCACAGAACATTTGGAAATTAAATTCTGAAGCTCTTATTCGTAAAGATCATTCTACTTTTTTGTTTTTAGCATTCGGTAAAATTCTTTTGCTTTGCGAAAAGTAAACAGGCAGTAATAAGGACTGCCGATAGAAGCGACCACCGACCACACAGCCCATAGACACCTAATAATAGGCAAATGACTTGTGTCAACACATCTGACTTATAGTTCCGATGTAAATGTCCACGCGACAATGAGAAGTGATTGGGTAATCAGTGTCGACCAATCAGATGCTCCGTACATTACTATCTTTCACTGTGGCCTTGAGTTAGCCAATTACGGCGTTGCAACCCCACTTCGTCTTACCTCAGCTAGTTGCCAGAATGCATTCAATACGGAAAATCAAACATTAGCCGTCTATAGGCTGTGTGGTCGGTGGAAGCGACAAATCAAAACACAGGCCGCTACGCGTCATGAGTATGCCGTATATCTTGGTGACTTGAACTATAAGGTTTTCCACATAGATATATACTCAAAGATTTTCCTTACTAAAAATCGCCCAGTGCGATTAAAGCATTGTTTCCTTAAAACATTTCTAAATCCGTTAATCCTGCAGACTATACCTGAAACTGCCTCCTAATTTGAAGTATGTTTGCATCAAAGCAGTAGGAAATATATCAATCAAGGCATAGATCGTTATGATTTTTGTTGTTTATGGCATTATTTATTGACCAGGTTTCAGTAGTTATGATGACTTTTGAGCTCTTTAAGCTCATAAATCTAAAAATTTATGAAACCATATTATTTTAGTTTTTGGAAAGCTCTGTAACTTTTAATCGCAGAGATCAATTTTGATCTTTTAAATGATATTCAACGATACAAATATAATATTCTAGGTACAAAACCAATTGTACCCAAGACAATATAATATGTAAATGTCCGTCACAGGATTGTAATAGCAACAAATATTAAAATAAAAGCCAAAATATTTAAAAAAAAATTGGCATACGACTCACACTTGGTGAGATTGTAAATTGTTTTATTTTATTGTTCTTTAACTTTCTGTGTTAAATTTCTTATAAAGGTTTCAATTTGGCTGTATGTTTTTTATTTTTTACAAGCTGTAGCATGCAGCTCGCTGCGTTATAAAAGTTTTGGTGAATCCCGCGAGGCCACCTTATTTTTCGGGATAAAAAGTAGATATGTGCTATTCCATGTTATTATATACTTTCGTGCCAAATTTCATTCAAATCTTTTCAGTAGTTTTTGCGTGATTGAGTAACAAACATCCATCCAAAAATCAAAAAAATCCACTTTCGCATTTATAATATTTACATAGATCCTCAGAACTCGGCCTTTTAGGAACTGTCTTAATTTTTTTTTGTTTAATAGGGTATACTCCAGTTTAGTCCTATTTTAATTTGGTAAACCTATGAACCAGGGTTCCGAAGCTATCTATATAAATCTTCTGATAGTGTGGTTGTCCATGGGCGGCGGTGATCACTTACCATCAGGTGAGCCTCCTGTCTGTTTGCCCCCTTTTCTATAAAGAAGAAAAAGCTAAAAATCATGTCATTACAGTTATTGTAAACAAAAATAAAGTATTAGGATAATATTCATTTCATCTATCTGATTTTAAACCAGGTAGTTCATTACAGGTAAAGAAAATTGGTAAGCTAACCAACCGCTCAGATCTGTATGTCGGTACCAATATCTAGAGACAGCGACTATATTAAGGACGCTTTGCTATCCGTGTGGCGAGGTTTCCCCCGTGTTTGCCCGGGCTCCCTTAAAGAATAGACGAACTGTCGTTTAGCCAGGCTGGTCGTAAAAGGCGACTGATTGGCTGTACGTGTCTAGGTATCTGCCATCGAGACTAGGTGGTAGAGTATCGTAACGTCTCATCCGGGTATTTGGTACCGCCGCTTACCTATTTCTGCCGCAATAGCGTCAATGCTTGTCATTGTCGTGTTCCGGTTTGGAGGGTAAGGTAGACGGTAGAATTATACATGTGGCATTGCCACCCTGTCTACCCTGTCTGTCTGTAACGTCTATGGTATCTATAGGCGATGCTTTGTCTTCCCATCAGGAGAGCCATCTGCTTGTTTGCTATTTTATGATATAAAAAAGAAGTAGTAATGGTGCATGTATAAGTCTAATAGCTACCTAACCTTCAAACCAGGATATGAAAATGAAAAGCAATGATGCTATTGCGGCAGGAATAAGGCGGTGGTACCATACATCAGGGCGAGAAGTTTCCGAACTCTAGCATGTTTGTCTAATCGTTCACCTCTTACAAACTTGGTATATTGGCAGATGCTCTAATCTTCAAAGGGAGCCCGGACTAATTACGGGGGAACCAAAACTTAGAAATAATTAAAATGCAAAATGTTTGAAAAAGTTTAAAAACAGTAAAAAATATCGACACGCGGCATAATAAAACACAAAAGTAATTAGAAACACGAAAATATCTGATCAAAATTATAAATGTGAATTTCATCTGTAACGATGAACTCATGCAAACAGTACAATCGATGGAATCAATCATATAGCAAAGAAAACTTTCGTCACGTCGAGCCTGTCGACACTAGCTCAGTGAGAAAGCACCCCGGCTTTAGGAGAGGTCGCTAATCCCGCGTGTTGATATTTTACTTTGTTATTTTTAAACTTTTTCAAGTTATCCCAAGCACGGGGTGAGTGTTATAACACAAAAATAATGCAAAACGTTACGACATAGCTGGAAGGATTTGCTTGAGTTTTTGTAATATTTCTTCCACAATATCTTCATCTAAAATTTATTGAAACTAAGATATCTTTAGATTCTGGCAACATCTCAATTCCCAAGACACAATACTTTGACGATAGAGGAGAAACATTTTTCGATCAAACTTCAAAATTAATTTTGAAGTTTCCGTCTGACCAACGTTCGGAGGAAGTTACAATCTCGGAAAAACAGAACGTATCAGGCAATTTTTTGCAAACAATTATATTTTTCTCATTAAAAATATTCGAACAGAATTGTTTGGAAAGGGGATAAACTTTTTTACAAGCACTGAGACATTTTTACTTGTATTCGTTTAAAATATTCTCTACAACGATTAATAATATTTGAAATGTAATTAGTTAATAAGAATATGATAATCATCACCCCAGTTCACCCGTTTGTCAACTTGTGAACGGATATATTCCTGTTACTGCTATTTTTTATATCATTAAATAGTCGACAAGCAGATGGCTGTCTTGATGGAAAGAGAAACCATCAGCTATAGATACCAAAGATGTTATTGATGCGTTGCCATCCATGTGGCGGGATAGCAATGCTACATGCATAAGGAGGTTATTTTGTCCTCCACGTCAGAATGCGACAAGCACTGACACTACTGCGGCAGGATTAGGTAATGCAGTAGCACCCGGGCGAGACGTTGGGGAACTATTGGCTATGCGAGTCACCACCCTCGTGGCTACTAGGTGGTAGAGTTCTGCATTGTCTCAATCGGGTCTGGTACCACCGCCTTACCTATTCCTGCCACAATAGCGTCAGTGTTGTGGCTGTCGTGTTCCGGCTTGAAGGGTAAGGTAGCCGGTAAACTTATGCATGTGGCATTAGACCTCGCCATAAAATAGCAACGCACCATTAACATCTTTGGTGTCTATAGGCGATGGTTGACTCTTTCCATCAGGAGACCTATCTGCTTGTTTGCTATCTTATGATATAAAAAAAAGAAGATGGATATGAGAGGCAATTAATCCCAGGCCTATTTCTTCCGGAAAGACCCGGAGTCAAACAAAGATTTTTTTTCATCAATCAACCCCAAAAGGAATGAAATAGGGGTTAAAAGCATAAAATGTCCTATATTGTTAACATATTTTCTAATCTTGGACAAAGCTACGCTCATCTCAACACATCTGTCTGCCTGCCTCCGCAAATTGAAAGAATATGGTAGCATATACCTAGCTCATGAATCTTTCGTTCCAATCTTACAGATGCTATAATAATTAACAGCCTCTATGCATGTGTACTCTTCTCCAAGCCGGCCGGTCACCGTGGAGAAGCCAGGTCACTATCTCCTTAACCACATTCAAAACAAAAAATTTAAAAAAAAACATTATAAGAAAAAACACAAAAAAAGAGAAAGACATCGCGTAGTCTCTACATAGCAAGCATCAATGTAAGAACACTACTACATGTATAAAACAGTAGAAAAGTTAAAATTGGGCAGGACACATCTGTAGCATGAATAATACCAGATGGGCAAAACGTAGAACAGAATAGATACCCAGAGACATGAAAAGAAATAGAGGAAGACCAAGTAAAAGATGGAATGATATATTTAGTTAAAGTTGTGGATCCATATGGATGCGAGAGGCACAAGAACGTGAGAAGTGAAAAGTTTTAGGAGAGGCCTGCACCAAAGAGACGACTACTACCAGTAAATAAAAAAATAAAAAACTTTTAAACCACTACATACATATTTAATAAAAAAATATATATATTTATTTAATTTTAATTGCAGGTTTAGTATAAGTTGTAGTAGTAATAAAGGCTATTTTTATTCTTTTATTTTATGTATGTGTGCTGTGGTTATACTTTCAGCCATCAAAGAAGCTTTCACTCCTAGAGCATTGAAAAAAGAGGTCCTAGTAAGGAAATATTTTCTGTTAAATCCAATTTTGGTTTATAAACTTAGTTTTTACTTATAGACTAGATAAAAAACATTTTTTTTCTGTGACTCATTCTACATTAGCTTCACGCTGTAGCTGTTAGTGATTAAAGCTTATAAAATAAATGTGTTTGTAAACGTCACTTTAAATTTGAAATACTCATTATGATGGGTTTTCACGATGCTTGTATTGTCGTGTTCCCATTTGAAAGGTAATGTAAGGCTGATAAACTTATGCAAGTGGCATTAACACCTCCCAGATAGCAATACTTGTATGTTAATATTATTGTTTACTGTGTTAAATATGATTAATATACCTAGCTGCTGACTCAGAAACAAATTATACTATACAATACAAATGAATCATGTAAGTTTTAAAACTTTGTGAGGCATATATTTCTTATACGCGTTAGTTTTAAGTTTATGTAAGTTAGCATTATTTTTCTCTAAGTGAATAATTGTATTCTTTTTAAGAAACCGTAAACCGTAACGCGCCATCATAGGAAAGTTATCTACTTTTTGTTATTTAAAGATTTAAAAAAGTGAATGATAAACATCTTAACAAATAAATTTTAAAATTATAAAATTAATCGGATATAGAATCCGATTGATACATTGATTTTAATCATGAGGATTTTATTCACGGTACCTTTAGATATTATATACGTAGCATAGTATACACATAGCACAATATTTAAACAAATGTGACATTTATCTGTTAGTATTTATCACATACTAGCTGTTGACTGCGACTTCGTCCGCGCGGACTTCGTTTACTCCGCACAGCACCTCCCCCGTAGGTGATAGCGTGATAATATGTAGCCTATATGTTGATATTGTTAGTAATATTCATACAAAATTTGAAATAAATCCATGCGGTACTTTTTGAGTTAACCCCAGACATACATACAGACAAACAGACAAAAATTCTAAAAACTATATTTTTTTGCTTCGATATCGATTATAGATCATGCCCCAAGTATTCTTTTTAAAAAATATTCAATGTACAGTTTTGACTTTCCTACGATTTTATTACATGTATAGATTACTCGGAATGAGTTGATAATTTATCATCCTTATCCTAGCCAGAAACAGATATTCTCAAACTTTACCATAAAAATGAATAATTTATTTCCACATCATTAAGACACGTCATGTCGAAAAATTACACTGAAAATAATTTTATGGGAGACTGTTAGAAGCTACGTATATGAGCAGTTTCTGAAATGTGTATTTTTGGATTGCTTGGGACTCCCTATATCACAGGGATTCTGATTTTACGTGGCTACCTCGTTCGCATATACTTTTAATAAAAAACTAGCTGACCCGGCAAACGTTGTTCTGCCTTTTTAACTACTCTTACTTTTTTCTATATTTTCTCACCTTTTGAACCTTCCCTGGACTTCAACAATTAATTCAAAAGCAAAATTAGCCAAATCGGCTCAGCCGTTCTTGAGTTTTAGCGAGAATAACGAACAGTAATTGATTTATATATATATAAATCAATTACTGTTCGTTATAACGGCTGAGCCGATATATATATATATATATATATATATATATATATATATATATATATATATATATATATACATATATATATATATATATATATATATATATATATATATATATATATATATATATATATATATATATATATATATATAGAGAGAAGATAGATAAGTAAAATTAAAGACGTTGAAGCACTTGGTGTAAACTTGATTAGACTAGATTGTCCGTTGTCTAAAAGCCGGTGAAAGAAATTTCATCTAATACTAATTCAGTCATGATTGATTTACAAACATATTATTAATTTTACATTTACAATATTAGTTGCATTCTCTAAACGTATAGGATGTAATCGCAGGTACAATGATCACAACCTTTTTATAATTACCTATATATTTAGAACAAAAATCTTATTTAGCGACTTTTGTCTGTTTAACATTGTGATAGACATAACAATGTTAAACAATTAAACTATTACTACTTTACACTAATAAACAATTAAACTTCATTGCTGTCGGTTGGTAAGCAATTTCGACTACTGTTGAACTGACTTTTCTATAATGAAATGAGACGTAGTGCAGTGAAGTGGAGTGGAGTGAAGTGGAGTGAAGTGGACACCAAAATCCATAGGCGATTGTTGACTCTTTATTGGTGCGTTGATATCTTGTGGGGACGTCTTATGCCACATGCATATGTTTACCGGCTACCTCACCCTCCAAACCGGAACACGGCAATGACAAGCACTGACTCTATTGCGGCAGAAATAGGTAAGGCAGTAGTACCACACCCGGGCGAGACAATGCAGGACTCTACCATCTAGTAGCCACGATGGTAGCATAGCCAATTGATCGGCTTTTACGACCTGCCTGGTAGAACGGCAGTTGGTCTATAATTCTTCAAAGGAGTCCGGAACCAACACGGGGAACCAATTACCAAACGGGGGGAACGAAGTGAAGTAAAATGAAAAATATTTGTTTGGAAGAATATGGGTGTCACAAGTTATTGAAAGTTAATTAAAAATTATCAACATATTCTACCATGGTATGATGCGCAAATATTTAAAAATTATGTTATAATCACAGGTTATAATATTCTATGCATTTTGTGAGTCGATGAAAAATATTTACCTATTTGCAAGAATATGGGTGTCACTAAAATTATTTAAAAATTACCAACATGTTCTTTCATGGTACAAAATTTACCATTCAACTTTTGTTACATTTTAAATTTAAGGTGGTTTTTACAAACTTATATTTCTATCTATTAACATTAATCTTATCGGCTAAAAATTCTTTAATATCATACTAAGTTTTATATAATAGTAAATGAAACAATTTTTTGCGAAATTTATTTATAGGTAATAATTTAATATGATTTTATCTATTAATTGTCATACATATACATTTTTTTAAAAATATTCATTCTTTGGCTAGGCACATGTAGCTTCTCACTGTTTCTAAAATATGAGTTGCATTTGTTTTAAACAAATTTGATATTTTTTTACAAATACGCATACTGACAGAATGTAAACATGGTAGAGGTAGTATTTTAAGAGTTTTAAATAGGGGTTTACAAGAATGTAGTTAATTAAATTTTCATATTGTTCGTATACATTTCTTTTGAATTCAGAAAATTCTAATCAGTTCTCCTAAACAGAGATTCCATATTGTAATACAGTTGAGACATATCCGTGATATGCTAACAAGGCAGCATTTAAGTTGGCTACTTCTCTCTCAATTTTATTCAATACATAGACAAATCTATAATTTTTTTAGAAAGAGAGTCAATGTGTGCTTTCCAATTGCAATGATAATCAATTAATATTCCTAGAAATATAGTATTTCTATTTTTATACTTTTAAATAAGATATTTGATGTTTGAACTATATTGCTGTAACATGTTTGAAATTCAGCAATTTTTTTACCATTTTTTAACAATTTTTTAACCATTCTGAATTTTTAATTAGTCATATCTGATTTAAGAGGAAAACATGTGAATACTCTAAGCTTTAGAAAAATTGAACAACTGTTGTGCCAGTTAATCTTTATCTATACATATAATAAAACAGTAACGAAACCAAATCTGTACAAGAAATATTTCTTAAAAAATATATTGCTACGTATTGTGTGTAGGACATAAAACCCAAAACGATAGAAATTGAATTTTTTGTCTGTTTGTCTGTCTGTTCGCTTTTCACGCAAAAACTACTGAACGAATTTTTACTAAATTTTGTGTAATAATAGCTTATTACCCGGGTCAACATTCAGGATACCTTTTACCGCAGGAAAATCTTTCGTTTCCACAGGAAAATACAATTAATTACTGCTTCAGCAAGTTCAAACAAAAATTTCAATGACGTTATAATTATTAGACACTTTTACTATTCCACTTGTACATAAATTTCACTTTTACACAATTTTTTATTATATTACTCGACCGGTTTCACTTTTTAAAGCATCTTCAGGATGTAATATACTTAATAATGATGATTGCATACGTCAATAATAATCAGTCAAGTATATCCTAAAGATGCTTTAAAAAGTGAAACCGGTCGAGTAATATAATAAAAAATTGTGTAAAAGTGAAATTTATGTACAAGTGGAATAGTAAAAGTGTCTAATAACAATGGAATTTCACCAAGTGCCGACGATGGAAAGTATAGGACGTAATAATTACTTATTACCAGAGCCATAATAATATACACGAAACCCTTTAATGAGCCACTTCTATATGTGTATATGTGTAGATAGATGTATAGAGATATAATAAAATCGTAGGAAAGTCAATGTATGTCCGGGGTAAACTCAGAAAGTACTGCATAGTTTTACTTCAAATTTTGCATGAATATTACTAACAGGTCGGGTCAAGATATAGGCTACATATTATCACGCTATCACCTACGGGGAAGGAGCTGTGCGGAGTAAATCAAGTCCGCGCGAACGAAGTCGCGGGTAACAGCTAGTACAAAATAAAACATACACATAAAAAGTTTAGGAACCAAAAAAAATTAATACAGGTATTATGTAAATTTAATTTTGAGAATCAGTGCTTTTATTTTGGCAATGTTATTTTTTAAGTAGTGTGATGTCAGTTTTATTGCAAGAACCCGGAGTAAGCATTTTCGTTATCTTATAATAGTGAATTGGCGGAATCCAAATACGTAATTGCCTTGATAAATATTTTATGTTTTCCGGCCAAGTTTGTACCGCTATAATAAAAGCGTATTGAATCAATTTTAATTACAATAAAATCCAGACTTCTAGATAGATAAGTTACGCAGCAAATTTTTGTCACATTTTGGTGGCAAAATATTAATATTACAATACGACAATTCAGCACTAGTTTGTGCCCTTAGACATTACTATCCAAGGTGCGGTACCGCCTTAGATATTTTTGTCTTTGACGCTTTTCACTACTCTGTAGGATCGTTGGGGCTTGGAAGGATATATTGCTTGTTAACTTGCGAATGACTTAACATCGTAATCTTATGTTTATTTGTGGCGGATATAAACTTTTCATTAAGGCGAGGTATTTCGACGCGCGTCAATTCTATAGAGAATGGGTGGCGCGGTATGTTCTAAAACCGCTGGGAAACGTGTTAATTTTCGGATAAATAAATATAGGACATCAGCTGAAAGCTAAAATTTAGCACATTCTTTTTTGTATTTACAACTGAATATCACCATATAAAAATCATGTGGAAGATTAGAAATATTATTAACAAATTATTTGTTTTAGAGATTTTTTTAGCCTGTTTTCGGAATTTTATATGATCGAGTAAAGTGCATTCTTTCATGTAATGAGTTAGCACATTCTTTAGATAATATCTTCAGGTATATCGTGTAATTTTTGTAAAATTGTTATTTAACAATCAATACAAGTAAACGTGATTTAACAAACCAGTTTTTTCCCGTTTGTAGCGATGCCTCGCCTTAATATCTTTGAAATTTAATTTTAAATTGAATAAATGATTTTTTTGTACCGCCAGAACATCCACCTGCTAACTTACGATTATTATTTAGACCGACCGACCCTACTACGCAATCAAATGGGCTAGGGGTTCGATTCTTTGACAGGACACGTATTTGTGTGACGAGCATAGATGTTTGTAGGTATTTCTGGGCGCGTGTTAATTAGAAGACACAGAAATCTGTTCGAACAAATAAGTGTTGTCAATTCCTAGTTTTGCACTTTTTTGACAAAGAAGGCAGTATCTTCTTCTATACTGCCATACAGTTTATAAAAGGTGCGGATTGGCCAAATATGACACATTCTTCATCACGAGGTATTCGCATACTGGACGGTGGAGTTCTATAGCATCTTCTTTGGGCTTTCTAAGTCGCCTTACGTATTCCTGTCGCGATAACGCCAATGATTATCACTGCCTTGTGATAAATAGGTTTGGGGGTACTCTAAAGAGGATGTCAGTAAACTTATGCATAGTTATCATCAACAGCAACACATAATTAATATTTTTGGTCTCTTTTGTTATACCATTAGATAGCAAACAAGCAGGTAGCTCTCCTGATGGAAAGAAAAACCATCGCTTATAGATACTAAAGATGTTAATGGTGCGTTGATATCCATGTGATGGGATAGCAATGTCACATACATAAGTCAGTGAGATCATCAAATTAGTAAGGCGGTGGCAGAAATATGCGGGCGAGACGTTGCAGAACACTACCACTTAGTAGTCACAGTGGTAGTAGTAGTAGTATGTAGTGACACGTATAGCCAATCGGTCATCATAGTCGACCTGCCTGGCAGAACGACAGTTGGTCTTTCTAATTCTACAAAAAAGCCCGGACCAACACGAGAATATCTATAGACGATAGTTCTCTCTCATTATCAAATATCCAAATACCTTGTGGAATGCATCGTTACTATTAAATTGGTTGCTAATGATTTATGATACTAACGACGGATCGTTGATTATATTCAAATTACTTGAAAACTAAAACAACCGATTTCCCATTTTCTCTGTATCCGGAATCTGTCCAGACAACCTGAAGAATATTTACTTTAAATTGAAAAGAATTTTCCAAATTGGTTCAGGCGTCTTTGAATAATCGGGTGAAAAACCCTTTTGTTGGTTTAGGCTCCTTTCAAATTAAGACCAACTGTCTTTCTGCCAGGCAGTTCATAAAAGGCGACCGATTGGCTATACGTGTCACTACCATTATGACTGCTAAGTGATAGAATTCCGCAACTACGAGTTTGAATGGTAAGGTAGCCGGTAAACTTATGCATGTGGCTTTGCCAACCTGCCACATGGATAGCAACGCACCATTAACATCTTTGGTGTCTATAGTTGTACTATGGTTGATTGTATGGATGATGTGTATATGGTTGACTCTTTCTGTCAGGAGACCCATCTGCTTGTTTGCTATCTTATGTTATAAAAAAGAGCATGCATCTTCTCAGATCATTCTTCTGATAGAAAGAGAGACCATCGCCTAGAAGAGCCATCTGCTCTGCATCTGCATCTGCTGCTATCTAATGATATAAAAAATATATATTAAAAAGTTATTCCAATGAAATCCTCCTCTTTTTCGAAAAGTCGGTTGAAGAGGTTGCAGCCTGCAACACTTAATATGTGTAGTATTACAATAATTGCCACTGACATGTTGAGGCCCGTGTATACGGGCTACATAACCTTGTAATTGGTTGTAAAATCGGAACATGATAGTGGTAAGAACAGTCTTTGTTGACCTACTTTACATCCCATTTGGCATATAATTCTATCGCAGCTTTGAAAGTAACATAAATGCTGTATATATAACGTTACCTTGTTATTACAAATTAAGCATGTAGGTACAAACATATTTTTATATTTTTTACACAGTAAACAAGCAGATGGCCCTTCTGATGGAAAGAGAAACCATCGCCTATAGATACCAAAGATGTTAATGGTGCGTGCTATTCGGCGTGCGTGCTATTAGTGGCGGGATGGCAATGCCAAATACATAAGTCTACCGGCTACTTTATCCTCCAAACTGGAACACGATAATGACAAGCATTGACGCTATTGTGGCAGAAATAAGAGAAGGTGGTACCAAATACCTGGGCGAGAGTTACGCAACTTTGCTTAATATTTTCAAACGATAAATTTATTATTTACTCGTACGATAATTGGTACCTACCAACACCTTCATTTGCTTTTATAAAAGTACTTCCGATACATCCATTCTTCCACCACCATCACCAAGCTCTCAGTTGTTGCTACCTATTTTTGAAGAAGAATAGAGATCTTTAGATAGAAAAACCCAACGACACTTTTCTCGAGTCAGGAATTGAACTTACACCACATGAGAAGACCGAATATCCGAATAAACCCTAAACCATGAGTCCATCCTAATTCTAAATTAATATTAGAAATGCGAAAGTTAGATTGTATTGTCAGCTACGATTTCACGGCTTTGTTTACGGGTTTTGTTGTTATTACATATCCATCCTAATATTATAAGTGAGAAAGTCAGTTTGCCTGTCTGTATATTATGCTTTTCAAAATCGCTAAACCGTGTTTTGTTGTTATTGGATATCCATACTAATATTATAAATACGAAAGTCTGTTTGTCTGTCTGTCTTTTTTGGGCTTTATTGCTGAACCGATTTAGATGAAATTTAGTATGGAGATAGTTGAAGATCCAGGGTGAACTTTTTTTAAAAATCAACCCCTAAGGAGTTGAAATAAGGGTTGAAAGATTATATGAAAAACTACATTCAACATCATTATTTACTCGCAGGCGAAGTTGCGCGGGTTGTTTTTGTAAATTACTTTCATAACTATTCTTTGTTTAGTATCGAGTAGCCAGTTACTTTTACTATATTCGAACCTGAATCGATTAGTTCAATTGAATTTGATAGCATCTGATAGTTAGCTATCATTGTTAGCTCCGTTACCGGTAGTCTCGAGATTAATGATACGAGGCTCATTGTTTGAGAAGGCAGAAAAATCATCTATTGAATCTACGTCGTCCATCAATGACATGGGTTGAGTCAAAGTTGAATAAACAGTTAAGTGAGTATTGTTTGCTGATATTGTAATAAATTGATAGCAGATACTTAAACATAACAAACATTACCTATTAAAAATTTTAATTCAAATTTAATCTACATACATTTATATTCTCATTAAAGCTATATGTATAGTTGAAATTTATTCATTTATTTAATTTCACAGCATAGCAAACAGACATATGATTCTACGGATAACTGAGGCGATACGATATCTCATGATATAGAAAAAGACTTCCATATAACCACCAAAACAAGAATAGTAGTGTAAGAAGTTAAACAAACATTTCTAGAAGGTTCTTTAAATGGGCTTCCTTCAAAGCACCTTCTTCTTATCTTGGAGATATTTTATCAGCAAATCATCACGTGTTTGATATGAACAATAATATATAACTAAGGCAAGTACATTGGAATGTAGCGGTTCAAGCAATCTACAAATGATACAAGAAAATATAATAAGTAATGAAATTCAAAATAAAGTCCTATATTGCGACATCACAATTACTTATCTTAATATGAAGTTTTTATAGGCGATGAACCTGTGGTGCGGATATATATTTGTCATTGATTTTGAACAAATTTTCATAGTATGGAACTATAAAAGCCCTCTTTTGAATCCGCATTATTGTGATAGGCAACTTCGGAACCCTACATTGCACGTGGCCCGACACGTACATCACCAATTAATTTCTTTTGAGTTACGGGACCCTTAAAATCAGACTGAGCTCTTTCTAAAGTCTATAGTAAGTTACAGTTACTAAGAATATGGTAAGTGAGTTTTATACTTACTTAAATCGGTTTCTTTTCGTCTTACCCATTCCTGCAACAACGTCAGACTGCAGTGTTTGCCACTGTTCGCTATGGTTTAATTAAGTTACATCACTCATATTTTTTTTATTTATTTGCGGTGGTAATATCTTGATCCGAAGAATCGTCAGTAAGGTATTCTACTCAGATGCTATAACCTTCGTTCGTATTATTTTGCTTCTTACCAAGCAAAAAAATTCTGTGATTTTTTTTCCTACCTTTAATTACTTCATTTTTCAAAATCGTATTGCATCATTCTGTAGCGGTTCATAAAATACTCCTATTTCTCAAATTTCAACCACACATTACCCATAGTCTCGAGTAAAATGATTATAAAGTATGAAAGAAAGCACGGACACACAGACAGACAGTCGGACAAACAAATATTTTTTTAATATAGAAAAAAGGGGCAAACAGATAGGAGGCTCATCAGTTGGTAAATGATTAGCGGCGCCCATAGACAACCACACTACCAGCAGATTTGCAGTTGCGTTGAGGGCCTTTTAGGAAAGAGTAGGCTCTTTTCTGGAAGGTCACTAAGTCGTATTCGCTTGGAAAAACCCCTGCCGGTAATTGGTTCCACAGAGAAACAATTACAAGGTTTCTATATTTTCCTGATAGCTACGGAACCCTAAAAAACTATACTAAATGAAAATATGTTTCTTACCTATGCTATAATATTCAAATGAAAACAAAACACATTTTTATAGATGACTTAAATTAAATGAAGTAAAATCTTTTTATAAATATAAGTCTATTATTACGTTGTTCTATGTAACAATTTGGTGTAGCTAATTACAAAGGATTACGCACTAAGCATTCGACGCATGCAATATATCAGAAGCCCAATGAATCGTGGCCAACTCTCTGTCCAGTAATTTACGATTTGAAAATTAGGAAGGGCATCTAAAACGCTTACGGTATCTTAAAATTATCCGAAAGGATTTAACCATAATATTTCGGGTACTTTATTAAAAATCAGTGATTGTTCTAATCAATTCTACCGACTCATAGCGTTAAGTATCTTCTATACATATAATAAGATCGTAGAAAAGTCAAAACTGTACATTGATTATTTTTTTAAAAGAATACTTGGGGCGTGAACTACAATCGATATCCAAGCCAAAAATATAGTTTTTAGAATTTTTGTCTGTTTGTCTGTATGTATGTCCGGGATAAACTCAAAAAGTACTGCATGGATTTACTTCAAATTTTGCATGAATATTACTAACAGGTCGGGTCAACATAATACCTACATATTATCACGCTATCACCTACGGGGGAGGAGCAGTGCGGAGTAAACGAAGTCCGCGCGGACGAAGTCGCTGGCAACAGCTAGTATCCTATAAAGACCACGAGTAAAGTAGTAGAGTTATAAAGTCGGTCGAAAACTACAATAAATTAATTTTATGTAATCTAAGTTGCTCAGTGGCACCTACACAGCTACTCTGTTGGCCCAAAGGTTGACTGGTGGATAATGCCAACAGGCATTAAGTTTGCCTTTTGTACGAAAATGTATATTTTTGGTGTATAATAGTTTAAATAAATAAATAATGAAAAAGCTTAGCACTATTCTTTTAATCGATTCATAACTTTCATATGCTGTTTTTGTCTGAAAAATATTTTATGTTGTGTACAATAAAATGTTCATTAAGCAGATAATCTGCCTGCCTACCATAAAAATCATAAAGCGTGTCATTAGCATCCAATCGTGATGATAGGGACAAGTTTTCCTAATAATTTGCCTATGTGGCAAACTTGGAACTAAAAAACTATTTTTTTTTATTTTATATATTTTGGTCAAGTGTTCAACTGCCTATTTGTATAAATGACTAGCTGACCCACGCAGCTTCGCCCATGAGTAAATTTACATGTCAATGTAAGAAATTTCATTTTTTTATATCATTAGATAGTGTTTGCTATCTAATGATACAAAAAAAAATAGCAGATGGCTCCCCTGATGGAAAGATAAATCGTAACCTATAAATACAAAATATGTTAATGGTACTTTGCTATCCATGTGACGGGATGGCAATGCCACATGCATAAGTCTACCGGCAACCTTACCCTCCAAATAAGAATACGTATGACAATGAAAATCATTGACGCTATTGCGACAGGGATAGGAGAGGCGGTGTTACCAAATACCCGGGCGAGTCAGTGCGGCAATCTGCCACCAAGTATATACCATGGTAGTAACGCGTACAGCCAATCGTTAGCCTTTTACGACCTGCCTGGTAAAACGACAGTTGGTCTTTTCTCCAAGGAAGCCTGGATCAACACAGGGGATATTTAACTCCCTATTTCACCAACTTAGGGGATGAGTTTCGAAAAATCCTTTCTTATTCATTGTTGTTCTTTTCCTTTTATTTCTTCTTGTGAAAATATTCAGCCTTCTTCGTCCAAGGGCTTAGGTTTGGCATTGATATGTTATTCAGTGTGTTAGGACTTTTCTTTTTACATATACAGGTTTCAATTTTTTATATATATTTAGTTTACAAATGTATAAATATATGCATAAGAACAGTATTTAAGTGATGAAAATTCAAAAAAATCGTACTCTTAAAATGGCGTACTTTATCTAGTCGTTTAATACACAATCACAATTGAAAATATCATAATACATTTCGTAACATTTAACATTTCGTCTAAGTAGCGACCGTTAATCTATCAATGGGGCCAATATTGCTTGCTGTCATGCGGAAGCACATCTTTGATCTCGGTTTTAATCAATTGGAATCGATGTATCGATATTAGTTTCAATCGGAAAGTGGTTCTGCCTACGCATAAATAGCTGTATAAAAGTTTGTATCAATAGAGCGTGGGCATGATTACTGATTTATTGCTCAATTACTTCTCCATAAAACTTCATTTGTTTATACAAATAAGAGGCATTATAATTATGTAAGACATTTTTAAAATAAGCAAGCATACGAATACCACAGACGTTTTAGTTTCCTCATATTGATCTGGACTCCCTTTGATGAATAGATTGTGTGCCATTCTACTAGGCACTTTGTAAAAGGCAATCGAATGGTTATACGTCACTAACAATATGACTATTAAGTGGTAGACATCCGCAACGTTTCGCCTACCACCTTACCTATTATTTTCGCGATAGCGATCAACATCGATATAGTAATCGCTGAGCGTCAATGATTGTTTTAAATCAAATAATCAGAACATGACGATTAATTCAAATTAACATTTACAGGAATTTATGACAGATCGACAACTTTTTAGCTAAGAAATAAGTAATAGCACGTAACAAATAACCCTTACTAACGTAGTTGTAAATATCTTAAATCTAATGACACACTAACAAAATGGATATTCATATCTGAAAAATAAAGAATTATTATTATTTAGCTACTACTGAATCGCAACGCGGCCTCACGCTGAGTAGAGGTTTATACATTTTTTTTTATTAATTACAAATATTAGAAATTATATAGAGATATTATTTGAAGGACAAAACAGTCTAGGGTTTATTGCTCTTGTCGCAATAGTGCAAGTGCCAACACTGACATTTTCCAATTTGAAGGATAAAGTAGCCGGTCTAAACACATGGATTGCAACGCATTATTAACAGCGTTTATAGGCGATGGTTATCTCTTTTCATCGTGAACTTCCATTATTTGCTTTAACAGTGATAAAAAAGACCAATCTGTTAACAAATTTTAACACTAAAATAAAGACACGAGAGTTTAGTTTATATTGAATCTGGTGCTTTGGACTTTGTTCGAAAATTAACAACTCGCTGCCGTCGAGATTGAAGCGTCTATTGACACACCTACATAAAAAATTAAAAGACTTGAAATTCTGCTACACTATCATTTTTATAATATTAACGCGTGAGCCGATTAGTTTTTAAAGCATTCTATGCTTAATTTCCAGTTTTAGACAGAGATTTTTTTATATTGAAAGATAAAGCCATATGGATTTATCTTACAATAATATCGCCTATAAACAACAAATATGTTCTGTTTTGGCGTCCGTGTGATGGATTGCAATCCCACATACTTAGCTAACCGGTTGTCTTACCTTATAAACAGAAACATGACTATGATAAACTTTGCAACATGAATAGGTAAGGCAGGTGTATAAAGTTAGAGCAAATTATATTCTATACTTTCCATCGTCCGCACTTGGTGAAATTCCATTAATGTTAGACACAATTAATAGTGCACTAGTACTTTAATTTCACTGCACAACAAATTTTATATTTGGTATGTTACTCGACCGGTTTCACTATTTCATATTACATCCTGAAAATGCTTTAAAAGTGAAACCACTTGAGTAATATACCAAAAATATACAGTGTGTAAAGAAAGCCCTGTCGGATAGTTAAAGGTGTTATTTGGTATCGTAATACGGTTACATGTGTGTAATTATGTTATGGATATTAATTAATTAGTTTTCCCAATAAAAAAAAACTTAAATGGTATTTTCATACATTAAGTATGACAACACCTACAAATAAGCAAATTCTATTATCAAAGAATGCCGCGCAAGTCGGATGCTACCGAATACAGCCGGCGTGTGTGAGGCGCATTTAAAGTTCCTTTGTAAAAAGCCGAAAAACAAATAGCGCGCCTTCGCTTGGTGTTAGTGCGAAAGCCGCCAAAGCGAAACAATGAAACAAACAGCGACAAGGTGTTGTGATTTTTAAAATATTTGCTTAACTCTAGGGAAATATAAGTAAAAATACGAGTGTTAAAAATATGATATCTTTTTTATTTTTTGAAATAAAGTCATTTTAATATTTTTTTCAGTAATGCCTTTAACCAACCGATATGCCCCTTTCGGGTCGGACAGGGTTTTCTTTACAAACTGTCTATGTTGTGAAGTGAAATTAAAGCACTAGTGCATTGTTAATTGTGTCTAACAGTTAGAGCAAAATATTTAAGAATTCTACCAGAAGTGTCGATCGTAGTTATATGTTTGGTCAATTGTTCGTTTTTTATGAACTGACTGGCTGGGGCAGGCTGATTGTCTATTTTTCAAAGGAGTCCAGAACAATACTGCAAATGAACTCCTGTATCTTGATCCGCAAAGGCATTGTTGGTAGCATAAAACAATCATAATAAATTATGCTATTATTTTGCGGATATAGATGGATCAAATTTTGCTCATCAAATACATAAAAAAATATTCAATTCTGTTCTATTCTGTTCTGTTCAATTTTAAATTATATTTCGATATTAGGTATGGATATTAGATATGGCCACACAAAATGCCGAACAAAAAATGGAGACAGACTCAGAAGGATTACGAGGCCGCGCCGGCTTACTTAACGGAGTGTTGTTATATAGTATGAAATATTTGCTGAATTTTAGCGAAATTGAAGGTTTATTTTTTCAACTTACCGCTACGTATGTAGCGAAAGAAGTTACTGATTTTACCCGATTTTGGAAAATCGAGTTTTCACCAGATCTCCACGTTTTGAGGTTATAGGTACCTTTTCCGACTATTTTCACGATGACTTCACTATGTCTGTATGTATGTATATATTTTTGTTTATATCATAAGATAGCGAACAAGCAGATGGGTCACCTGATGGAAAGAGTCAATCATCGCCTATAGACACCACAGATGTTAATGCTGCGTTGCTATTTATGGCGAGGTCTAATGCCACATGCATAAGTTTACCGGCTACCTTACCCTCTAAACCGGAACACGACAGCGACAAGCACTGACGCTATTGCGGCAGTAATAGGTAAGGCGGTGGTACCAGACCCGGGCGAGACAATGCAGAACTCTACCACCTAGTAGCCACGATAGTAGTGACTTGCGTAGCCAATCGGTCGCCTTTTACAATTTGCCTGGCAGAACGGCAATTGATCTATTCTTCAAAGGAACCCGGATCCAACACGGGGGAACATGTGTGTATGTGTGTGTGTATGTGTGTATATAATAATCTCATAACTTTTGAACGGCTAGACTGATCGAAACGCAGTTGATGGCATTTGATTGGATTCTGTTCAACTTAGACTTTCTGAAATTTTGAACCAATTCGGTCCAGGAGACTTTGAGAAAATTTAAAAAAACCTCAAAAAATTTTTAGCGAAATAGTATTTTGTAATAATACTTTCAGATCATTGTACCAATTGAGTATAAAATCTAATCAGCTTTATTCTTGAAAAACTGCGTTCAATGTGTAAATTGCAACAAAATCGGTTTACCCGTTTTTCTAAACAACCTATAACAATACACAGAATTTAAAATTTAGAAACTTGTCTGATTCTTATCACGATGACGTCAGTATGTCTGTATGTGGGCGTGTGTATTTTTGTATGTGAACATCTCATAACTTAGGCACGCCTTGACTGATCAAAACGTGGTTGATGGCATTCAACTATGTGAGTCTTTTAATAAAGACTCTCATAGTCGAGTAGAGTAGAAATCGAGAGTTTTTTTTTAATAAAGTACCTATAAAGAAAGGTTAAAGAAGTTCTAAAGTAAACGCGGGTGGAGCTAGTTATTAATATCTGTAAACGTATTTACTATAAATTAAACAAAAACAATGTAATTTTCAAAAAATAAAATTGTACACTTAATTACATTTTGAAACATGAATATTTATTGTTAATTTGTGAACCTCGACCGTCCGATACTCCCAACTCCCAAGGCGTGCTGAAAACAATATTTTATCAAGAGATATTTTTTGCATTAACGTTAAACGATTTTAGGGAGGATCCATTGCCGTTAATTAGATATTTAAAATCTTTATCTTTAGTATGAAATCAAGATATCCAATACTTTAAAGGTGCCGAGCTTGTGTAGCATTAAAATTATTTAATCGATATCAGAACATAATAAATGTAAACACATTTTCACAGTGTTCAAATCAGTGTTAAAAACTAGTACAGAAACACCGCCCGTATTTCATTGATATAAGTCCTAGGTTCGTTTGAACAATAGAGCATCTACCTGCCAGTTAGGCAATTCGTAAAATATGAACGATTGACCAAACCTCTTACCACCATATAGGTGGTAGAATTCAGCAATTTCTCGGCTAGATTATTTTCTTACCAACACTTTACCTATTTCTGTCGCAATTAAGTGCGTACATAAATTGTGTGCTTTTGTGATTGGTGCCAGAATGAGACATGGTTGTAAAAGTGTGGTGGATGTGGGTGGATAATTATGCCGCTGGGGCCTTCTTTTTATCCGGACCATCGGTGAGTCTTATCCATTTATTAAACCGGTGTCTTTCTTTTCGGTACAATCACGGAGGATACATAGAATAGTTCGCGGATAATATAAAATTTAATTAATTTCACCTTTTTTTCAATTTACCCAACATGTCAATGGTCAAACTATATTACTACAATATTTAAATAACAACATTAAGCTCGCAGTATTAGCAGCATAAAGTTATTTTTCATTAACAGTATTGTTCAGTAAATTATTATTCACTAGTTTTAGTGATACTTTATAAAAATAATTTTTAACAGTATTTGATCATATGAATAGCAATTGTTAATAAGAATATAGCACGAAATCAACATGTTATTTGTTAAATGATCCATGCCTAGTCATGAGAAGAAAAGTGATTGTAAACAGTTATTACTTGTCATAAACATTAATTAAAATTGACTATACTCATGTTTAATCGGCGTAGGTTCCGACTAGTTTCGGACCTATATGAGGTCCATCCTCGGGGTGAGTTAGACGTTCGTTCGGTAGCGTCTCGTCTGGAACTGCGGGCGGTAGCTCGTCGTGCGCGATCCGTTGGGATTGGGAATGTGAAAAGCGCCGTCGGCGAAGATGGTGCACAACGTCTAGTTTGCGCGTTTAAATTATTGTTAGAATTTAAATGTGCACAAAAATTTAATGTGCACAAAAATTATAAATTATTATTAGAATTTAAATGTGCACAAAAATTTATATGTGCACAAAAATTCTAACAATAATTTAAACGCGCAAACTACACGTGCACCATTCTCGCCGACGGCGCTTTTCACATTCCCGATCCAAACGGACCGCGCACGAACAGCTACCGCCCGCAGTTCCAGACGAGACGCTACCGAGCGAACGTCTAACTCACCTGAGGAAGGACTTCATATAGGTCCGAAACTAGTCTGAATCTACGCCGGTTAAACGTGAGTGTAGCCGATTTTAATTATTAGTTAACAATGTCTCACGATAGTTTTAATAATTGAAGTGAAAACTTCTTTAGGCGCGTTGAGCGTTTTGGTAGAGGGTAAAATCCTCGGTTCGCGTCACCGACATGCTAATGATAATAGTATATCTATAGCTATGTTTTGCATATAGTTTTAATTACTCTCAACTTAATAGTTCCGTTTTCACTTTTATCGGCAGTCCCACGACTGCTACTGTTTTTTTTTTATTGTCATAAACATTGTTTTTATAACAACAAACAAAGCGTTAACTGCTATTAGCAGACATACCTACCATGTTGCTACATAGTTTCTACACTGCCAATATTTTGAGATATCGTAGGATATTTAATGAGAAGATGGCTCTCCTGATAAAAAAAAATGTCTTTACTCAAAAACCAAACTCCAAATCGACGATGATTAGCTGTACAAAAAATAGTCTAGCAAAAATGGTTATTGTTTTTTTTTTTTAAATTAATGTGTTCTCATCGGTATGACGGGCTGTAAGTCGCGCCGGAGAATCATGGTATTATGCTACCACCTACTTCCTTTTTATCAATTATCGGAAAATATAAGAATTTTTGTGGTACGAATCGGTCGATTCTGGTAATTTTACGTCACGTTCGATAAACGCCCACGCGACTGGGGCGCCGGTTTTCACAGCGCTATGAGCATAATTTTCCTTTTTGCCTTTACCTAATTAGACTCCTGAACCGCCATACTAGTAAAAATTACCTAATATTTTGTGTCACCATCTCCCGGTCTATTCCACTAACGAGTGTAGTCACGGGATCGACAAATCGCTGTTAGTAACAATGAGTCAGTACATAAACGTTTTTATTATTATGAATTGCCCTGTCTTGAAAATTCCCTGAACCAACATGGGAACAGTACCGCTGTAATAATAACGTTATAATAAATTATATAATAAATTATATTCACCATTTGGGACATTCTACTGCAGACAAATCTATACATATAATAAAATCGTAGGAAAGTCAATGTATGTCCGGGGTAAACTCAAAAAGTACTGCATGGATTTACTTCAAATTTTACATGAATATTACTAACAAGTCGGGTCAACATATAGGCTACATATTATCACGTTATCACCTACGGGGAGGATCTGTGCGGAGTAAACGAAGTCCGCGCGAACGAAGTCGCGGGCAACAGCTAGTATAGAAATAAGTTACGTTAAAATGACGTTGAAACGTACGTAACGCTCCTTTTTGCAGCGCGGTTTAAATAAGACATCCATATATTTTACAATCAACTATTCAAACCTTGACCCAGCCATTTGATAGACAGCGATTGATTGAAGACTACTTGTTCACGACAGCGATAAAGGGTCGGTTATAACTATTACTTGTAAAGCTTTCTAACTAAACAAGATGTCCTCTTAAAGAAAATAATGTTTTCTTATTCTTTTTGTTACTGATTTGTTATAGTTCAGATAATTAATACTTTTTTTCATTTATTGTTTAAAATATATTTATACAAGTTCAATAAATTAGCACTAACAAAATCACGCAGGTTTAACAACTTAGTGCTGGGTAAGTTTGCGTAATCGGTAAATGAATGATACAACATTATAATAAAAACATATGGTATAGCATAAGGTACTAATAATAGGTATTCATCACAATAGACACAAAATAAAAAATAAAAAAATAATCCGCTTGTGCTTTAACATCTCCTTTGCAACATGGCGCTAAGTTAGGATAATAAATATATAACATACGCATACACACGTATATATATATACACTTACATACATATACATACATACACACATATGCACACATATAACGTACTCATCACGTATATTGTAGAATCAGTTGTATTACAAAAACTCACAGTTAGCAAGTGCGGTTTTAACTTTGTTTTAATATTTTTCTGTGTAATACATTCCACTAGATCTTTAGGCAGTTTCTTTATAAGCGTAAATTCCAAGTACCTAGCCGTCCTCTTACCCTAAACATTATTAACGCGCGGTGATGTGATGAAAAATATGATAATCATGTACTTAATTCTAAAAAAAGCTTTAGCATATCGGTTTTCTTACCTGCTTGACGAAGTGAAACATCTAAAGACTTATTCTTGTCTACGATGATTCAGGAGACATGACAAGAGATAACAATTGGTTCTTGGTATCGTAGATGTAAATTGTACGTTGTTGTTGATGTTACCCGTGTGACAGGAAAGTACACAGCACACCACATGTCTAACAAAAAGTTTACGTAAAAACATTTAAGTATGCATGTAAAATTTTCATGAATATTCATAGATCCTCTATTAGTGGATTTACCATCATTTTAGAAAACGGGTGCAATCTATACATATAATGAAATCGTAGGAATGTCAAAACTGTACATTGAATATTTTTTTTAAATAATACTTGGGGCGTGATCTACAATCGATATCGAAGCAAAAATATAGTTTTTAGAATTTTTGTCTGTTTGACTGTTTGTCTGTATGTATGTTCGGGGGTAAACTCAAAAAGTACTGCATGGATTTACTTCAAATTTTGCATGAATATTACTAACAGGTCGGGTCAACATATAGGCTACATATTATCACGCTATCACGTACGGGGGAGGTGCTGTGCGGAGTAAACGAACGAAGTCGCAGGCAACAGCTAGTAATCAATTTAAAAACAATTTAAACAATAATTTAAACAAAGTAAAACTTTTAAAGTGTGATAATGTTCAAAAACTTTAAAAACAACAAATAAAAATTTCGACACAGGATTTGAAACTACGACGTTCCCTCAAGCCGATATATTTAGTTGTCTCAAGGTCTCGAGTTGATATGGGATTAAATGAATAAAACTAACGCTAGTCTTCAGTAATTTATTGTAAACTCTTACCCTCATAACCGGAATACGACAAGTGACAAACACTGACATTATTGAGGCAGAAATAGGTAAGCCGGTACTAAATCCTACTGAGATTTGTCACAACACTACTAACTGAAATACGCTTACCCAGCTTATCCTTTACTCACTTTTGAAATAAGCCAACACGTTGAATTAAATGATAAATCTTTAAATTATATATATTTACCTTGTGTTGGTCCGACCACAATTGAAAGAATCTGCCGTACTACTCCTTCAAAGAATAAACTAACAGCCGTTCTGCCAGGCAAGTCGTGAAAGGACACTTGCGTGGCAGAGCTTGATTGGCTTTACGTTTTTTTATATCATAAGATAACAAACAAGCGGATGGGTTGCCTGACGGAAAGAGTCAACCATCGCATATAGGCACCAAAGATGTTAATGGCGTATTGCTATCTTGTGGCGAGGTCTAATTCCACATGCATAAGTTAATCGGCTACTATACCTTTTTTTTCGGAATGTCTCAGTTACTGCTAGCCTTATGGGCTGTTACAGCTTCACCGGTCTCGGGGGCGAGCAGAGTGCTCAGCCAGAATTTATAAGTGTAGGGCTGTACGCCCTCCGCCCTAAGGGTGTCTCCTGCGAGACCGAACCTCGGCTTAGGGTGGGGTCGTGATTTGCAATAAGAGAGCTAGTTTTGACCGTCGGCCGAACCTTGGCCCTTGGGCTCGGTTCGCCGAATGGCGAAACAGGGGTCCTCGTCGCCGCCGGCGGCGACGGTGTCGAGAATGTTGGTGTGTAATGTTATCGTGTGAACCTTTAGCCAGAGTAATCGGGTAATCGGGATCGGTAAGAAGGCTACTATACCCTCCAACCGGACCGCGGCAGCGACAATCATCGATGCTATAGCATCAGGAATAGGTAAGGCGGTAGTACCTGACCCGGGCGATGGTTGTAACACGTGGCAGCACTCTACCACGTGTTACAACCATCGTGACTACTAGTATACGTAGTGGGAAGTTAAAAAGGAGAATCATTAACTATATTGTTTTACTTACGTAAGTGTACAATAAAGTATAAATAAATTAATATATATATATATATATATATATATATATATATATATATATATATATATATATATATATATATATATATATATATATATATATATATATATATATATATATACTAGCTGACCCGGCAAACGTTGTTTTGCCACATAAATTATTGAATTAAAAAATAGGGGTTGATCGTAGAGGGTTGAAAATTAGGGATTGTATAGATTTTTCAATGTTAAATCATAAAAAAATAAAAATTTTTGCCCATAAAATAAAAAAAAAAAATTTAGCGGTGGACAACCCTTAACATTTAGGGGGATGAAAAATAGATGTAGGCCGATTATCAGACCCACTGAATATGCATACGAAATTTCATCAAAATCGGTCAAGCCGTTTCGCAGGAGTATATATAAGATATATATATAAATATATATATATATATATATATATTAATTTATTTATACTTTATTGTACACTTACGTAAGTAAAATTGTACAAAAGGCGGACTTAATGCTAGTTGCATTTTCTCTCAGTCAACCTTTGGGCTAACAGAAATAGTAGTGTGTAGGTACAAAGAAAATATGGATATATAAAATTTAAATAAGAATACATATTTTAACGGATATACAAATATAATATTAAGTAATAACATAGACTACATAAACAAATAATATAAAATAAATACATACATACTATAATATACTTAACAATACTTAAAATGAAAACATTATGTATTAAATAATTATCGTAATTTTTCAACAGCCAATTTATCTATACTAAATATCTCATTATATAAAATTAAAATATACCATTGTTAAGTCAATGATCGTGTATTTTCTTTTTGAATAGCCGCTTGTTACTAGATTGTTTAGTAGATAAAGGCATTTTATTCCATAATCTAGATGCACTCAAAAGAAAAGAGTTTGAAATAAAATTTGTGCGATGAAGCGGAATAGAAAGAGTTTGGGAAGCAGACGATCGAAGACTTAAATTATGGGTGGTTATATATTCCTACCGCAATAGCGTCAGTGCTTGTCACTGTCGTATTACAGTTTAGAGGGTAAGGTAGCCAGTAAACTTATGCATGTGGTATCAAGACCAAAGCAGTATTAAACCCAGGCAAGACGTTGCGAAACTTCTATGCTACGATGTAATTGAGATGTTTAACCAATCGTTTGCATTACGAACTGCCTGATCGAATCGCAGATGGCCTATTCTTTAAAGTGCTTCGACTAATTAAAATACAGTTTTATAACTAATTTGAAAATGCAAAGGTCTTTACAACATTAATTGATCCACACATATCAAATCTTACTTTTATAATAAATCCCTAACATTATTTTCAAGCTCATAGTATATCTGTGACCCGCTCTAGGAAGTACGATTTATAAGTGAAACCAAAAAGGGTAACTGACCGTTGATATATGCACGCCGTTTGGCTGACAGATCCCGTGTCGTCGACTCTTAGTTACGGGATCATTGTTGTCTGAAGATTGATGATAGGTCAGACTTCTGATAAAGCGAATTCCCTTTTTAATTAACTAACTAAATCTTCCTTAGATGGAATCTTTGTAATCTACACGTACGATGTTTGGGTGATTTTTGTTGATGTATAATATAATAAATATAGGTATATTTATATGTAACATGAAGTAAACAGGAGACTCCGATTTTAAGAATATGCGCACGAAGATATGTGTGACTTAATAGTTTTTTATACACACTTATACACTTATATTATACACTTTTTTATATCATTTCGATAGGAAACGAGCAAATGGCTCTCCTAATGTAAAGAGAAACCATCGCCTATAGACACCATGGATACGAATTTTAATGATGCGACGCTATATGGCGATATGGTATTGCCACATGCAAAAGTTTGTTTTATATCATAAGATAGCAAACAAGCTGATGGGTCTCCTGATGGAAAGAGTCAACCATCGCCTATAGACACCAAAGATGTTAATGGTGCGTTGCTATCTTGTGGCGAGGTCTAATGCCACATGCATAAGTTTACCGGCTACCTTACCCTCCAAACCGGAACACGACAGCGACAAGCACTGACGCTATTGCGGCAGGAATAGATAAGGCGGTGGTACCAGACCCGGGCGAGACAATGCAGAACTCTACCACCTAGTAGCCACGATGGTAGTGACTCGATAGCCAATCGGTTACCTTTTACGACCTGCCTGGCAGAACGGCAGTTGGCCTATTCTTCGATGGAGGCCGGGGCCAACACGGCGAAGACAAAATTTGACATTTTGACATTTTTAACAAAATAGATATTTGAAGTGAAAAAATGTATGCTTATAGTTTTTACTCTTTTGAGCTTAAAATACCTTAATTTATCGGGAAGTTTCAGGGATGGCTCGCAGGGTCAACCGTTTACAGATTTTTTAATTTGAAGCAGTAACCCTTGAAGTAGTATAACCCCACCTAACCCACGGGTGCCCGGCCATGGGAATCGGCAGCGAGTCCGTGGCATGCGCTGTACTAATTCACAGTTCATACGTGTGTTTCGATCGCCCGTCGCGTCGCCCGCCGCGCACGCGATGCATTCAGCGAAATTGTCGGCCACCCCGACGGTCGCCGCGCCGCCAGTCGCTGCGTCGCCGGTCGTCGCGCGACTGCTGCTGCTGGTTGCTGCCTCGTTGGTCGCTGCGCCACCGGTCGCCGCGCCGCTGGTCACCGCACCGTTGTCGCCGCGCCACCGGTTGCCGCGCCCCTGGTCGCCACGCCACCGATTGCCACGCCGCTGGTCATCGCGCCGCCGGTCACCGCGCCAACGGTCGCTGCATCGCCAGTCGGCACGCCGCCGGTCGCAATGCCGCTTGCCGGTCGCCGCTTCGCGTGGCATGCTTATTACATTCCCATTTATTTGTTTTTGGTGCTAGACTAGAGAGCAGACTGTAAACGTTCAAACATATTTGTTAAATATTACGTTTTGTTTGTACGTTTTTATCAAACATCAGCTCACACATGCCAACAAGTTTGTCAAATAAAATTCCACTTTTAAAGTAATTTTTGCTGTGGAGTGACGCTCCGATGCTCAGATGAGTAACGTTGACAAAGCATTTCTTGTACTGCCTTTGGCAATTCTTGACATGACAGTGACGACAAATTTTTAATAATTTAACCATTTTCTTAAAAGCCATTATCTATATATTTTTTGGATTTTAATTTCCACAGCTGTGGCAAATCTCGGAGTAAAGATATAAACTGCAGTATATATTCCTTGACTCTCAAGTCAGCCATTTTTTATTATTCAGTAACCTGACTCGCCGGCAGTCGCACGAAAATGGCGAGTTTGTTTGACAAACCCAACTGTACACCTTCAAACATATATGACAAAGCACGCCGTCAATCAAATCTTTCAAACATACAGCCAAACGCGTAGTTTGCTTGTCACAAATACGTCAAACATGACGGTAGACTGTTAAATAATTTGCCAAACACGTAAAATTTGACAAATTGTTTGAGCGTTTACAGCCTGCTTTAGCTGTTTCCTTGGCCAGGCGGTAACGTGGATGTGTCTAGTACATACCTATATACTAGCTGTGCCCACGACCTCGTCCCCAACTGCTTTCCCTGCAGACTAGTTATTCATATTTAATCATTTATCTTTGGTGTCTATAGGCGATGGTCGTCTCTTTTTGCAAAGCCATCTGTTTGTAATACTAGAATATAAAATATAATATATAAATTCAATACTTTGCATAAAAACTTACCTCAAGCTTGTCATGTACTTTAGTTGTAATAGTTTATCAATCGAAATTATACCGCAGGCTAACTGCGTCTACATAAATCACAATTTAACTTTGTGAACAGTATGGTGTTTTAACTATTTCTAGTGTCCAGAGGTTTGCGGTCGTAATTTACATCTTAAATCTGTGTATTACAAAAGAGAAAAGTCACGACCGAGATGAAACTGCATATGCCTCTTAAGGTAATTTCTTGTGTAGCTTACATTTACATACAGAAATATAGAGTTACCGATGAGATAAAATGACAGCATAGGTATTGTTAAAACCTTGATCTCTTAGCGTGATGACACACACACCAAAATTTGTGGCCAGAACATTTCGGACGAAGCCAATTCGTCTGAAGTTATACAGCGCGTTGATACTCGCAAAGCTATTCCGACCTAAATTGGGACAGTAAAAATACACACCAACGGCATTGCCCACGCCGGCTGCCCACTATCTTCTGATTGGTATCGACTTCTATGAAAGTATACAGTGACGACATCTGAACTACTTCGAGTGTGGAAATGACTGAAAATATAACGTCCAGCGCTCCGGAAATCGCCGCCTTCGTACAGGCCGTTTTCCGTCCGAAAATCGTCCAGAATCCTCGGTGTGTCTGTCAACGCGCTTATATAGAACGACAAAAGAGAAAAGCGTGGCATTTTTCAATTTTTCACGATACATACACATATATATATATATATATATATATATATATATATATATATATATATATATATATATATATATATATATTTATATATATAATATATACTTATGAGCAATTGCACTATGTGCGGCTATACGTTCCCCACCCAATACCATATCTGTTAGTATTTGTGTAGTATGTTGTTTTAACTCACTGACTAACTTACATATCAACGCCCAGCCTAAGCCCCTGGACCAAAAAGCCTGAAATTTTACTCAAGGGTTTTTACGACGTACATGACGAATAGAAAAGTATTTTTTTGAATTCCACCTCCTAAGTGATAAAATCTATATTAATATAACATATGCGAAAGTTTGGATGTTTGGATGGACGGATGTTTATCACTCAATCACCCAAAAATGACTGCACCGATTTAGATGAAATTTAGCACACTTGTAGATGATGACCTAGAATAGTACATAGGCTATATTTTACCCCGGTAAAAATAGTAGTTCCCGTGGGATTTACCAAAAAACTTATAATGCAGCGGGTTGCAGGCCGCAGCTAGTCTATACAAATAAATAAAATTGGATAAATAAAATTGGAGCCGATTTTATTAAATGCATATGGTTGTATATACGGTACATAATATGCCAAAATATTTTTTTTTACAATTTTTATCTGTCTGTCTGATAGTTCCGGCTAATTTATCAAACGGCTGGACCGATTTTGACGGGACTTTACTGGCAGATAGCTGATGTAATAAGAAACACTAAGGCTACTATTATTTTAGATTTTTTCCACGCGGACAATTAAGTCGCGAGCACAGTTATTATATTATAAAGAGAAAACATATTTCGTATGTTTGTATCGAACAACTTCCAAATACTACTGGGTCGATCTTAAAAAATATTATACTACTAGAAGGCTAAATTATCCAGGAATAAAATAGGGTACTTTTTTACTCGGCTGAACAAAAGAAATTTATGATTTTCGTTTACGCGGACTAAGTCGTGAATTACAGTAGTATTGTATAAAATTATATTGACAATATGTTAAAAAATCTCCTGGGCAAAGCCGCGTAGGTTTCAAAGATTTCAAAGATTTATTGAACATATAAACAATAATGCACAAATACAAATTGTTCGTAAATAACTGCTATAGTTAAAACTGTGACGCAGCCATTTACGCCCACCTCTGGACAATGAGGTAGGTCACCTAGTTGACATAAAGATATAAAGCTTAGGACGAACAACAAACACTTTATAAAGGGCTGGCAAACAGTTTAATTGGACACGGACAAACAATAAACAAATCATAACAAGGTCCCTTAGGAAAGCGACACAATTTCCATGTCCTTTTCCACTTATTTACATTAAAATATTTTCACCCTTTATTCGCCTTTAACAGGGCTGAATGTATTATAACAGCTTTATTTGCTTTCATTGGATTGTATTCATCCATATCCATACTCCATACATTATAAACATTTTGATTTAACTTGAAACTTGGTAAATTTAAAATAACTTTTTTGATGTGTAATTATTCTTGTATATAAAATAAAGAAAACATACAAGCCCGCTGAGTTTTTTCCGCCGGATCTTCTCAGTGTGTGGCTGCGTTCCGATCCGGTAGTGATTCTGAAAAAAGGATACAAAAGTTTTAAATGTGATATTATAATTTATACAAATAAATAAAATTGGAGTATTTGTTTGTAATATTAAAATAATCGTTTTTTAATAAATACATAAGGATGTATACACGGTACATATACTAAAATAACATTTTTACAATTTTTGTTTGTCTGTCTGTTTGTTTCGGCTAATCTCTGGAATGGCTGGACCGATTTTGATGGGAATTTCACTGGCTGATTCAGATAGCTGATATGACAGGGAGTAACTAAGGCTACTTACGAATTGCGGGTTCAGCTAGTATTAATTATAATAATTTTTAAAAATTTACACACCATGTGGTAGAATGTGTTGGTAATTCTATTATTTTTTAAATACTTCCAACACCTATATTCTTACAAGTAAATAATTTTATTTCATTTGTTTGTCTGTCCGTCGTTTGTCTATCTGTCTGTTTGTCTGTCTGTTACGCTTCCACGGCTAAACCATTGAACCAATTTTAAGAAAATTTGGTAAGAAGGTAATTGAAGTTCCGGGGTCAAATATAGACTACTTTTTCGTAAATTAACCCCTAAGAGACCGATATAGAGGACGAAAGTTTCTATCAAAGATTATATAGATATACAACTGCCTAGTGGTATAGGAGTTAGCCTATTCGGCTCCGATCATGAAGTCCCGGGTTTGATTCCCAGGTCGAGCAAAAAGGTGTTATCGAAGTTTTTCTCGAAAATCCGAAATCTCATTAACAGCTCGGAGTCTGACGGGAGGTGTGTTAACACTTCTGTGCCTCAAATGAGTACGAAAAGTTGTCGGTTCCGGTTATTCTTACATATCTACTAGGTGGTAGAGTTCTGCATTATCTCGCCTGGGTCTGGTACCACCGCCTTACCTATTCCTGCCACAATAACGTCAGTTCTTGTCACTGTCGTGTTCCGGTTTGGGGGGTAAGGTAGCCGGTAAACTTATGCATGTGGCATTAGACCTCACCACAAGATAGCAACGCACCATTAACATCTTAGGTATTTATAGGCGATGGTTGACTCTTTCCATCAGGAGACCCATCTGCTTGTTTGCTATCTTATGATATAAAAAAACATAGTAAAGTCATAGTTAGTGTTATAGGCGATGGTGTTTCTGCCAGGAGAACCATCTGCTTGTTTGATATTTAAATTTATGCACAACAAAGTACAAAGTTGTGTTTAATGCTAAGTGGCATTTGCTATCAACCTAACTTAAACATGTTATATTTCCCCCCGTGTTGGCCCGGGCTCCTTTGAAGAATAGGGCAACTTCCGTTCTTCCAAGTAGGTGGTAAAAGGCGACCGATTGGCTATGCGAGTCACTAACATCGTGGCTACTAAGTGGTAGGGATCTGCATTGTCTTGCCCGGGTCTGACACCACCGCCTTACCAATTCCAGCCGCAATAGCCTCAGAGCTTGTCACTGTCGTGTTCTGATTTGCAGGGTAAAGTAGCCGGTAAACTTATGCATGTGGTATTAGACCTCGCCACAAGATAGCAATGCACCATTGACATCTTTTGTGTTTATAGCAAGATACACAATCAGTGTCTCAAAAACGTCCTCTAAGAATGAGTGCACAATTTAAAATTGTGCACTCACTTCAAATAGAAGCCCGTCGCTCACGTCACTGCCCGCGCGTCAAAAATACAGAATTGTTCTCTGATAAATTGTTAAATACAACATCATGAACATTAAAAAAATATAAGATATTGTGTTTTCGGTAAGTATAAGAGTTTATCGATTTATTTTTGTCGTTTATATTACTAAATATAGGGTGTAATGTATGATTTTTATTTTATTTGTATAAGTATAAGTAGCATCGAATTTTGTGCTGTTTATACGTGTTGTTGATAACGATTTCTTAAGTGGAAGGCACAGGTTGCATTAAGAATGTTTATTTTTTGATTTAATAATTTATTTCTAATAAATTGTTGTTTTTGATGGCGGATATCTTATACTATACATATTATAAATGTTATGCCATTTTTTACGTGATTGATTATCAAACATACAAAGTTTGATAATCAATCACGTAAAAAATGGCTGTACCAATTTAGATTTGGACTCGGATATAAGATGACCTGGAATAGCACATAGAATACTTTTATCCTAATGCAAAGATCTGCAGCTAGTCTCATATAAATTTTAAGTGACTGTTTATATGTACTAGTTGTTTTATTTGCATACTAGCTGTTATCCGCGGTTTTGCTCGCGCATATTTACTTTAGAACTTATTTAACCTTTCTTTATTTTATTAAAAATCTCTACATTGCCGGGTGAGCCGCTAGTAAGTTAAAAATAATATTTACATATTCATCTTAATTATTTATATAAGACATTTTTGTTATTAAAATGTAAGTAAAAAACGTAAGACCTGAACTTCCTATAACTTCTAAATTTTCTATACCTAATATCATAACTAACTATACCTCAAACTAAAAATACCTATTAGTAATACCTTATCGAAAAAACTAACGTAATTATAAAAGAAATTTATAATTAACAGGAAATATCTAATCTAAAATTACCTTTGGCAATAATATTTTATGTACTAAACTATACTCCAAACTAAATATACGTATCTATTAGGATTTGTGTATGTAACACACCTATGTAACCAACTAAAGTAACTATATTAAAAAAGTCTGTGAGCTGGTACAGGCCAACTTAAACTTCCCGCTAAATTTAAATATTTTAACCTCAAATAAAAAAACTATGCCTAAGCATAGACTATTGAATTAAAAAAGTTCAAAAATCCAAAGTTTTTTTTTTAATGATACTTAGTTATTCAGTATTTGAAAAGATGTATATTTTTTCAAAATCATCTACGAGTTTGATCTTCCGAATAACATTAAACACAATTTTTTAGCTCTAAATTGTTTTATTGGAATTTTTTATACGAGGGTCAATAAAATTTTCAGAAGCCGACATCGCATTAGCAACTAACCTAATGTGTTTCAAATGTCTATGGGCAGTATTCGCTCGTACGTCTGCAGATACTATAACTAAACAAATGTTCGTTTACATAATACTGCAAAAAAAAAAAAAAACAGAAAAACTGAAATTTAATTCAAAACGAGAATTCTACGAATAGCTTTTTCCTTACTATGTTGTCGATACATTACATATTAAGTCTGAAAAAAAATCGTGTCTGTTATCATGTAAGAATCTATGAACTTTATAACGTAGTCATAGTCACCATTGCAGTAAATTTCCTATTTCAGTATATTCTAAATCTATTAGACTATGCAAACTAAATGTATCGAAATCAAGCGTCAAATACTACATGGCTATAAACCCACAGTTTGCCTATATGTGTAGGTTCTGTGTAATAGAACCAATAACCTACCTATAAAGTTTGAAATATAAATAAATTATTTTAATGGTCATTATTTGTTTTATTGATATATAAATGTTCTACGCAAAAACAGATTTTCGACAAGATTTTTTTTATGTAAATTTTACAAACCCTTAAAATACTACCTCAATGCATAAAAATATTTATATTCGACTCCACATGTTCCTTGTCCTACCGGCTAACTTAAGTCAAAAAATTTATTGCTTTTTGTACATTGTTTTTTAAAAATGACTTTAAATCTTGCGTTTAAGGTTGAATATGCAAAAACACGTTTGTGCCATAACTATAAACTTTTTAGACTGAATTAGCGACAGTTTTGAGTGTCAGTTTTGTTCGGAACTGTGTATCTTGGGTATTTTATATCAGTGGTTTATAGGCAATGGTTGACTCTTCTCATCAGGAGACCCATCACTCGCTTGCTATCTTATGATATAAAAAAAAAATTAAACTCATAAAACACAAGAAGTTGAATAGCAAAGACTTCTATGATCTAACGTACGTAGTGCATTAAACTCTCTGATGCATAAAACTGTTGGATTAAAATTTAAACAAGCTAAAACTAAGCCAGTGCTATCTTATGATATAAAAAACAGGCAATAACAAATTATCTCTATATATATAAAAATCAATTGCTGTTCGTTAGTCTCGCTAAAACTCGAGAACGTCTAAACCAATTTGGCTAATTTTGATAAAGTCCAGGGAAGATTTAAAAGATGAAAAAATATTAAAAAAATAAGAGTAGTTAAAAAGACAGAACAACCTTTACCGGATGAGCTTGTAGTTATAATATTAATATATAAACTGTGGCTCGACCTCGTAATCACCCGTGTTGGTCCAGGTTCCTTTCAATCATTTTCATCTTCTTTGTTTACTTTATAATATTCTTCATAACCCTAGGTCCCCAATTTATCTTCGTGAGCGTTTTCACTTTCTTCATTCCCCGAGTAGTAATTGTCGTGGTAATGTCAGTTTTCTCTTACGTTACCCTTCCTTCAAATCTAATTTTTTCTCTAATTCCTTT
This sequence comes from Apodemia mormo, assembly GCA_036924255.1. Lineage (NCBI taxonomy): Eukaryota > Metazoa > Arthropoda > Insecta > Lepidoptera > Riodinidae > Apodemia > Apodemia mormo. The sequence goes on from JAUPFN010000016.1 coordinate 21,187,045, forward strand.
TCTGTTCAAGCAGTTAGGCTGTGGAATTCACTTCCATCTAACATTCGTACCAGTGAATCGTTATCCATCTTTAAAACACGATTACATGATTATTATTTGACGCGAAAGTAGTTAGCAAGTTAACTGTGTAATTTTTGTATTATTTTTTATTTTATTTTCTTGTCTTTTAAAGTGTGTTATTTTTTTTTGTCTCTTCTTTTTAGTTTTTTTTTTGTTTGTTGTTAATAGCTTTTAAGGCCACATTTGATATTAATTGTATGCTTTATTATTATGCCGTGTTAATAATATGTGCACAAGTGTCTTTGTTTGTCTACTGTTTTCTACATATGGGTTAGCTGGAAGAAATCTCGATATGAGATAAGCTCGCCTTTTGTTTTAATATACATCATTTCATTGTTTACTGTAAATGTTTTGTGTACAATAAAGTGTTTAATAAATAAAAAAAAAAATAATAAGAATAGACCAATTTCCACTCTGTTAGGAAGCTCGTAAAATGCATCAAATTGGCTATACATGTCGCTACTATTGTGACTATTAGGTGGTAGAGTTCCGCAACAGCTTTCATAGGTATTTAGTACTATCGCGTTATCTATTTCTGCCATAATAACTTCAATACTTGTCATTGTAAGGTAGCCAGAGGACTCATACATGTGGCATAGCCATCCCGCCACTCGGATATCAACGCATCATTAAATATATTTCGTGTCAATAGGCAATTGTTACCTTCTATCAGGAGAGCCATCTGCTTGTTTGCTATCTAATGACACAAAAAAACGATGTGACATTTATGATGATTAATTCGAAAGATTGGCTAAACGTATCACCATCACGATTACTACTGGGTGGTAAACATAATGTTAAGTCTGTCGGAAATTGGTAAGTAGGTACTAAAATTAATTTGTAAATAGTGGTCAGCATGCTATGGTAATTTAGTACTATAAAATATTTGATAATTGTATTGAAAATAGCGTCATCAAGGACACGAATTGAAAAAGATTTTATTTCTAAAGACTTAAGATCTGGATTCAAGGTTTTTGCCACTACATACGAATATTAAAAATAACCTTTTAATGTCTTAAATATATATTTTTAAATAAGATATTACATTACATTATATTTTTAACTATTTGAATTATAAACATATATTGTTTTGTGGTAAATACGTTTATTTTTCAAAATAACAAAGTTTGGCCAATCTATCAAACAAAAAACAACACAATTACAAATGGCATCGTCATGGTGTTAAATGTTGATACTCGTGCGCATTTTATTATTGAAATTTAGTTTGTTTTGTGTGTATTAGTGTTATTTTCGTTGAGTTCGAACTTTTATTCTCCGGATTGCTTAATCGTGACACAAAACTAATATATTGTGCTATTTATTGTGAGTTAATAAAACCTTAAATTATAATATGAATGTTTTAATTCTGAATATATAATATTATACAGCGTAGCAATCAAACGAAGTTGCAAAAGAACTTGTCAGAGTTACATTTTGTTTGAATGGCACGCTGTATAGTGTTTGATAAATTCCTATTTACTATTAACATACATATCTTCACGCCAGATCCCTTACGGGGTAGGCAGAGAGAATCGAGTGCCATACATCACGATCCTTGCAGGTTTGTCTCGCTTCTTCCACATTCATCACTCTCTTCATACACACACGCCGGTTGCGAAGACTCTTGACACCACCTTCGGACAGTACTCGATCAATCTGATCGTGGTATGTCAGTCTTGGTCTTCCCCGGTACCTGCATCCTTCCACATTCGCGTTGTATATCTGTTTTGTTAACCTTTCATCTACCATTCTTTCTACATGTCCGAACCAACGGAGCATGCCCTTTCTCATCTTTACACCGACACTTTCTTTCAAACCTAACCTCTCTCTCACTTCGACATTACGAACCCGGTCCGCGAGTGTCACACCACTTATTTTTCTTAGCGACCTCATCTCGACCGCGTTGATTCTACTTTCATGCCCTTTCTGACATACCCAACTCTCACTTCCATACAATAGCGTTGGGATAAGCACATGATTATGCAGGGCTAGACGGGCACCCTGACTTAAAATTGTGCTATTAAGTAATCTCCCTAACGCTCCATTCACTCTGTTCCCTGCACACACTCTTCTTTCAACATCAGCGGTGTACCTTCCATCCCTGCTAAAGGCACATCCAAGATATACAAACTCATCCACTTGTTCCAGCACTACATCATCGACCACAACTCTTACATCCTATTTACTATTAAAATTTCATTAAAAAAATTGGTACCTATATTAAGCTGCCGAAACGAAATAGTTCTCATGCTATAAGATAGATGACGCCAATAGTACGCCATTATAGATTTAGAAAGTTGCCTATCTATACCTATAGTAATACACATATTTATCTATGGTGGTCAGTACAAACGAAGACAAGACCAAAGCGAGAATTATGCCTAAAACGTAGAGGGCCAATTATACAGAATCTAATGTGACCGAACTTTTAAGACCAAGTTTGGATTCGCAAGTCACATCAGTGTGCTAAGTGTGAGTTTTTCTTTTCGCATTCGATCGTGAGTGCGTTTCGAGTTTACTAGGAATGTGTATGTGATTTGTATAGTGAGAAACCAGTTTACCTAGTGGTAAACTGGTTTCTCACGTTTACCACTAGGTGGCGCTGTACAAATCACATACAAATTCCTAGTAAAATCCAAACGCGCTCATGATTGAATGCGAAAAGAAAAACTCACACTTAGCACTCTGCCCCCCTATTCACGTAACAAAATGTGAAACGAGTCGAAGCGCGTAGGGCTCTTATACACATTAACACGATACAACGTCGCGTCGTGCTACGGTGGTGTATAATGTGTAAAAAATGTGTAAGAGCCTAAAACGTTTCGAATCGACTGACGTTTTATTACGTGAATGGAAACGGTTATGAAAACGGAAATGGTTATGAAAAACGGGCCCTAGAGTACTTGATGAACCTAGCTAAAAAACGTGCATAGTCGCCATAGCCGGATACCGTTTGATGATGAATGAAAAAAAAGCTAAGTCGGTTAACCCTGCCGATCATTCCTGAAACTTTCCACTAAATTGAGGTGTTTTAAGCTCAAATGAGTAACAACCATAAACTTAGATTTTTTTTAATTCGAACATTAATTTGACTCAAATGACAATAGAATTATTATAGGTATACTTATTGTATATTTTGGAAAGGATGACCGATTTTGATTTTTGGAATGCGTTCAACGTGATTTATACGTGTATATGTAATACGTGATCTTTAGGCTGAAAATATTGAAGTAATACATTTTTTTTTCCAAAAATTTTCGTTATTGTGAATCCCAAATAAATAAATCGATTTTGATCAAATTTACGGTATTTTACGCAATTTTTTTAGAGAAAAGCTGATTAGATGTTTAAATCAATCGGTGTGCCGATTTATTTGTGTAGAAGTTATTTAAAAAAAATATATGAAGTAAGTTTCTTGTAAACAACATATTATGTGTGATATTGGTTATATGCACACACGCACACACACATACATACATACATACACACAGACATACTTACATACATACATACATACATACAGACATACTGACGTCATCGTGATATTAGTCGGAAAAGGTTCCTAGGAACTCAGAACGTGGAGATCTGGTGAAAACTGGATTTTCGAAATTGAGGCAAAATAAGCTTCTGATTTTGCCTTATCTGCATACGTAGTGGGAAGTTAAAAATTAAGAAAGCGTAGTCGTGTGGTGTATTGTTGGATAGGTTTTTGTTAGTAATATAAAGGTTTTTAGAAATGTCTTTTGATTTTATCAATATTTTGTGAGATGTTCGCTTCTGAAGTAAAAAAAGCGTTTAACCCTCCCTCTGACTTTTCAATACTCGAGTGAAAAATTGTAAAAAATATAGGGACTTTAGAATTCAACAAAAACATCTAACAAAAATTAGTTCGAACAAAACATATCATGTAGTTTATGAGATATGGGATAAATTCGATATTATTTGCATAAAATATTTCGGTAGCTGTACAAAATAAATTTTATAGTGTCTTGATGAAATACTCGTACATATGTTTATTCGCTGCTACCGAACTCTTTGTAAGGATTCCGACTCGCTATTGGCTAGTTTTCATTCACTAAAATATCAATAAATTTTTAACTCTACTTAACCTAACAAAATAATGAATATCAAGAATTTGCAGTTTGCAAAGTCATTATATAAGCGATCGGTTAATAGTTATTCAGTCTCGAATGTGGGTGGCCTCGGTAATCGCAGATATTACAGCTACCTACACCTGGAGGCGGTCATGCCGTCTGTGTGATTGTTCGACCCGCGGGCGGGCCAATTGCGGAAATAGAATCCAAGTACCCCGTAAATGTGTTACACTGTTTTAGATGAAAATTAATAGCGGGTTCGAATGAACTATATTCGACGTGAAAGTTCTTTCCTAATAGAATCAATTTCATAAAGACGAAACCAAGGTGAAATTTTTAATGATGTCATAAAAAATGAATTATTTGTAGGTTTTATTTTTCGAAATGATTTGAGACAGTGGGCCGTGTTTATTTTTTCTATATTATGAGTTATCAAACAGATGGCTCTCCTGATGGAAAAAGACAACAATTGCCTATAGACAACAAAGATGTTTAATGTTAATTTGTTGATATCTTTGTTGTATTGTATGGAAAATTGCTATCCGTGGGACAAGGTCTTAATTGTATTACTTATACACTAAGGGGGCGTCCACAAATTACGTGAGATGTTTAAGAGGGAGAGGGGGTCGAGTCAAATCTCATCTAATCTTACGTTGGAGAGAGGGGGGGTCTCGGGAAATATCACGCAATTTTTTTTCTGATTGAAACAAAAAAAATATACTATTTTGGTCCATTATCCAGAGCTTTAATTAAATTAAATTAATCTTAAGCATAATCGTAATACGATTAAGATCATCCACTAATTCGTTCGAAAGAAAATAATTTCATTCATACTTCAACGTTATAATCGTACATTACTACTGACTTTCAAATCACACTTTCAATTTAATCATATGGACATGTTGGTTCCAATCTTTGAGTATGAAGTATATCTATGGTTCCTCTTGTAGTCTCTCTGAGACCGCGCATGAAATCCTCCATGGACTGAATTAGAGTAGATATTCTTTTTTAATTGCAGTAGTTACGATTTAAGTATTCTATTGATACATTTTTTTATTACACTTATAACTTTCAGCAATATTGATTACTAGTCTTAACTAGTCGTAAAAAAAAGCTCGGAACAATTTCTTTTCTTTTTACAATAACAATTCAACGCGTTTACATATTTAAGAACCCATATTTTGAAAAATCTCACGTGAGATTAGGGGATGGGGGAGGGGGTAGAATAAAATCTCACGAAATCTCACCATTACAGGAAATTTAAAAAAAAACACCTCGCGTAATTTATGGACGCCCCCTAACATAAGTTAACTAGCTACCTTAGGCTCAAAGCCGGAATACGGCAATGATAAGCATGGATACAATTTTGGCAGAAATAGGTAAGGCTATAAGTACCATATACCAGGGCGAGACGTCCCGACCCGATAATGATCTTTGAAACGAAATCCAGAAACATTAGGTCAAAGTATTCGTGTTATTGCAATATCATTGAAGTAGCAGAATAGTAAATTTTATATCAATCACAATATGTGTAAAAGTTACTTAAAACCTTAGAAAAGAGCTGATCTTATTACGGCTAAACAGAATTTAGTAAATTATAGCTAAGAGCCATAATCTCGATAGACAGGATTTTCGATTAAAAAATCGAAAGCAGTCAGAATGCCGACAGACGTGAAAACTTGAAACGGTATTCATTATATCCTACATATAAACATTTACACCTTTTTCTTGGCAGCGGGATGGTAGAAGGACGGTACCTTCCAACTACCTTCCAGCTACTTTCCCTTTACCTTTCCTCTACCTTCCCACTGACTTCCCACAACCTTCTCATAACCTTTGACCTACCTTCCAGCTACCTTCTCTCTACCTTCCCACTGCCTTCCCACGACCTTCTCATAACCTTTAACCTGCCTTCCCGCTATCTTCCCGCTACCTTCTCGTTATCTTCCCGCTACCTTCTCGTTATCTTCCCGCTACCTTCTCACTACTTTTCCACTATCTTCCCCTACATTCCCGCTTACTTCTCGCCACCTTCCCATTATTTCTTTTTAAAATATAATTAGGTAGCAAACCACCAGGTGGCTCTCCTGGTGCAAAGAGACCATTGCCTGTAGAAACCAAAGATGTTAATGGTGCTATCCGTCTGTGTAGATGTGTGTGCTGTGTGTGGATCTGGATGGCAATGTCGCGTACAAAAGTATACTGGCTACTTTACCCTCTAAACCAGAACACGGCAATGATAAGCATTGACGCTATTGCGTCAGAAATAGGTTAGATGGAGGAAATAAGTACCAAGGCGAGACGAAATACCTTCCCCTTACCTTTCCCCTACCTTCCCGCTACCTTCTTGCTACCTTCCCGTTGCCTTCTTGCTATCTTCCCGCTGCTAAGAAAAGTTAGAAATGTTTGTATGTAAGATATAATAAATATCTATCTATTTTCCCTGTACATTTCCCCTACCCATCTCAGCCCTACCTTCTCCTTCCTTATCTCTACCTTCCCATTAAGCAAATAAAGCAAAGTAAAATGAACCTATCGAAAATTTAATTACCCTAAGTTTAGTTTTATTAGGAGGTATATCTTCACGTTATTTCAAGTAAATTTATGTTTAAAAAAATTGCGCTTATAGATATTACCAGTGGAATTTTAATGAGTTAATTACCAATACGACTTTTTACATTTATAACGCATGCTGTAACTACCTATCAATGAAATTATATAATAACCTAGTACCTAATGTTCAAATATGTAATTACTATAATTCACGTGTAATTTTGTTGGTGGTTCATGATAAATAAATAAATAAATAAGACAAGGTAACTACGAATTAAATGTATTACATACATATATATCTTCACGTCAAATCAAATAAGGTAGGCAGAGAGAATTGAGTGCCTTATATCACGGTCCAGCTTTATTTGCCTTGCTTCCTCAACTTTTATAACTCTATAAAAATTTGTAATGTATTATCCATATATCTCTAATATGTAATATAAATCTATTACATACATGTGCATTAGAATAGAATTTCGATGTTGTCATTTGCTTTTAATTAATATACATTATTAATTCTATACAATTGTTCTTACATAGGTATTTATTTTTACATATTTGTCATTTTTGTAGAAAAAAAAAAAACTTTTGAATTTATCTGTATAACTTTTATTTTACAATATATATTTTTTGTAACCCTGCTGATTTTGAACCCGCAATCGATGGGGTTCGGGTCCGATTCCTGACGATAACAAACTGTTGTGTGATGAAAATATTTTTTTTTAAGTCATAAGATAGCAAACAAGCAGATGGTTCTCCTGATGCAAAGATGTTAATGGTGAGGTCTAATGCCACATGCATAAGTTTACCGGCTACCTTACCTTCAAAACCGGAACACGGCAGTGAGTAGCAGTGACGCTATCGTGACAAGAATAGTTAAGGCGGTGGTACCAGACCCGGCGAGACAATGCAGAACTCTAAAATAGTAGTCACGATGATAGTGTCTCGCATAAGCCAAGCGGTCGCCTTTTACGACCTGCCTGGCAGACCCGCAGTTGGCCCATTCTCCTTTGAAGAAGCCCGGACCAACACGGGGCAAATGTTTTTATTTCTGGATTTGGGTGTTAGTTAAGTATTGTTGTATATTAGTGTCTTTAACTACCATCTCTATCACAATTTTCTTACTTAGGGATTGAATAAATCCGTGTAATTTGTGCAGTGATATTTATTTGTTTTAAAAATGACGTCGACAAGTATCTCTTTGTGTAATGTCAAATAAATGGAATTTTATTTATCCCATTGAAATTTTTAAATTTTTCAGAAGCCGCAATTTTTTTTTATGTATAGGGGGATTAGTAACCTTAAATTCAAGTTTGGGGGGTCGCAACCCTTGTCCCCCGGCCGCCATATTGGAAAAAGGGATGCAAAGGGTTTTCACGCTGTGTCTCTTTAACGAGTAACCCTACAGAAAATATTATAAAGATATTACTTGTAGCAAATTAAATTGTCTAAAACTTTATTCTCATTTCTTTTTATCGTGAAGTGAAAAATAAAAATAAAACCAAAGTAAAAAATAAAACTGCGTCCTTTGACAAACGCAATCCTAAATGTAACATTTTGTGCGGAGTAATTAGAATTGTAACAGTTTTGAACTCTGTCTAGTAAGAGATCTAAACAGTAATAATTATTGAAATAAAGAAATACGACCAATTGCTTGTCAAGTTCTGAATCTCAGTATAATGACCGCTTTTGATCTCACTAACTCAGGTTAGTTTAATGTTTGAGTTAGGGCGTCCTTTGTTTTGACACTACACCTCATGAGTTATGAATTATGATCGAGTTCGTTGACCAAATGGAACGTTTAGAAGGTCAAATTGAGTTTAATTTCCAATCATAAGTTTAATTTAGTTAGTTTAGTAATATTTTAGTGTCAAAGATTCGATTAATATTGACCTCCCCGTCGGTCGAATGGTTAGCGAATCTAATCACGACTAGATGGTTTAATTCCCGCCTGGGACAAACATTTGTGTGGTGAGTTTATATTTCATGTATTGATGGATGTTTTCTTAGATATAATACTGATGGATGGCCATCGGATATTGGGCTGATATAGTTGACCTTTATTACTAGGAGATTCGCAGGGTTTCATAATGGAACTAGAAAGTGGCCATAGAACTCCTGTACTAAATAAAATAAGACCATTAATTGTGGTCTCATTTGTTATATTTTTACATATCCTCTGAATCAAAATGATTTTCAGGGTTACATAGTCGAGCTGGAGTCCATGGCAGCTTTGCAATAAAACAACTCAAGCTCATTCAGTAAGGAACCGCGGTAACCTTACCTGATGCTGCAAGATCCCCTTTCGAAGATCATGGTCTTTTTACGTTTTGATTTTAAAATGATGTATATTATGTAGCATAATGGCAGTCTGAGGGTGTGTCGGGGTTTTTTGAAATTTATAATGTAAATTTAAATATATATATATATATATATATATATATATATATATATATATATATCTGTGTATTAGTCTCGTTGTCTTATATCTTGATAATACATATTTTTGCTTGATTTGAAGATTAGATTCACGACCACGGAATCTATTCCTATATTACGCCATAAGGAATTTCATATTTTAATGTAATTAAAAAATTTGCATCCTGTTACGGCACGCTAAACAACGTTTCTCATTAAGTTAACTTTGAGTTTCAGCATCATGTTCGTAATATAAATTGCTGGACAAAAAAGCGCTGCCGGTATTCGGAATATGTGCCATTAACATACTGCCGACAGAGATCAGATAAAAAGCGTTTGTGAAAATTTAGTGGAAGGTGTGTAATTACAGAGAGGGTGATACGATCACCGTGACACGCCCCCGGCAGGCTAATGCATCAAATTTGAATTTTTTAATTTTACAACACTGATTATGTTTTTTTGGGTCTGAATATTAAAGGTCAAGATATTCCTGAATATTTGTCACAACAAAATAATTATATATTTTTAAGCGTTTTATTAATAAGAAGGAGGTTTTATAACAATACAGTGACAGATTTGCAAAAATATTATTTGTTTGGCTATGTTTCAAAAAAGTAGAGTGTTCAAGAGAGTAGAGTGTATCAAAAGAAGTCCAATATTAGAAATTTATAGCACTTATTTTGTTTCAATAGATTTCTGCGTCTTCTAATTAAAGCAGGTTCCATAAAATGAATAGATCATCTGCTTTATACCAGGAAGCTTGTAAAAGTCAAAGTGTCAATATCTCTCCTAGGCTTGCCACATGCATGTGGCAGTGGTAACAAACACCCGGATGAGACGAAATTCTACCACCTGGTAGTCACCATGGTAGTGACTCGCGTACGTCAGTCGTCATGATACCATTTACCATGGTCAGACGATTGTCCAATCGTTCGCCTTTTACAAACTACTTGGCAAAATTACAGATGATCAAAAAACGTTATTTTTAACAAACTGAATATTTCTGAAAAAACGTTTAGTCTAATACTCTAACACTGACTGACAAATATTAATATTTTGTTGTTTACAGCAAATTTACTTAATACTTTTATAATAACGTTCAGGCTAAATTGATTGATTTAAAAATATTATCAGCTTTTCTACTTTAAAAACTGCGTCAAATACCGTTAATTAGACCAAAATCGGTCAATTTGTTTGTGATTTATCAATGATGAAAACTTTTGAAAAAAATGTTTTTGACTGCTTCGAATTAATTATACATGGCTTAGTGCGTTGTTTTGACTAATTATTAAGGAGGGAGTCCTCCTCCCATAGTGGTATTAGGTTCCGCGCCAGGCGTAGGGCGAAATAGGGGTCTTCGTCGCCTTTGAGACCGGCGTTGGCGAAGGTGTGGTGTTATAGTGTGTGTTTTGTAAAGGATTGGCGGCGATAGCCACTGTTATGGGATCATCGGCATCGTTTAGTACATATTCAGGGCCTTCTGTATCTAGGGACGGGATAATCTGTATTGTCGCGGCTACTGCTAGTGGATTGGGATATTCGGCTGCTTTTGCGAAGTAAGTTTGGACAGATCTTTAAAATGTTGTGCTAGTTTAAGGAGTTCTAGCTCTCTATGGAGATCTATATTGCATATGTACAACGGGCAGCCCATGACGATGCGCATGAATCTATTACATATAAATCATAGGGTGCATCCCTATATATACCAAGAAATAATAAAAGCAATGCAAAAATAAAAGGTTAAATTAAAAAAAAATAGTTTAATATAGTATATGTACTACGTAGTATACGACTTTTCTCTTAAATTTCTTTGTGAAGTTTTTTTGTACAGAAAATATTGAATTTAAAGTGATTAGTGATTGTATTTATCTTGGTTGGATAATAATACAACCAATGCTCATACAATAAAAAGTGTGAGCTGCTATTTCCGTTACAAAGAGGTGAAGCCAGACATTTAGTTTACTCTAGGTTATTGGTTACTAAGCCTCCAACACGACATTTTGTTGGCAGGAATAGACAGACAATGTGTTGCTTAATAATGTGTTGCTTAACTTCAAACTAGGTAAATCCACTGAAAGCAATATCGAGATATCTGGCAAAAACTGATTCTGAAGAACACTTTTATTTTCTTTCTGAAATAAATTTTGTACCTATACTATCAAATAAGTACACAACCCAATTAAACATTCAAAATATCAACCAAGATCACCTAAACGTAAAAAAAAAACTTTTTTATTGGATATATCCAAGTTTGATTTAACATTACGAGATTTACCCTTGTTTGAAAAAAAGAAGCGCGGATTTACCTAAATTTGATAAAATCTTGTTGCATTCAACTAATTTTAAAACAAGCTACTAAATGGTACAGCAATAGTTATGTATAAGAGGAGGGATAATGTCACATAATATTAATTACAACGTTAGTTATTAATTTTGCCATTTTACTCTTACAAGTTTCGTTGCAGAGAAGCGGATTGTTGATATATTATATATAATACGCTTTATAAACGATTTGAACAAAAACGAACTTTGGAGAAGTTTCTAAGTACTTCGTTGGTTCACTAAAGTTTGTTTAGAGACAATAATTAAGGCTAGGTAGTAAAGTAGGTAACATTAGAGGATCGAGGTTGGGGGGCTTGACCCTCCTTTCTGAACCGACTTTACTTGCTCGGAAAGTCTAGTAACACAGTTTGTGGTCACACTCCTCAAACAGCTCAATTGATTTTTATATTTTTTTCTGTAAAGGTAGGTATAAGAATAAATCACAAAGTGTATTTCATACCACATGATGATAAGGATGTCCTTATACAGAAAAAAAATTCTGTAAACCAATTGATCTTTATTTTAAACTCAAAAGTGTAAAAAGTTAAGTAATTTTTAACCGACTTCAAAAAAAGGAGGAGGTTCTCAATTCGGCCGGTATATTTTTTTTAATGTATGTACACCGATTTCTCCGAGGTTTCTGAACCTATTTACGTGATTCTTTTTTTGTTTGATGCGGAATAGCTTCGAATTGGTCCCATAAAAATTTGATTCAGGTAGGCCCAGTAGTTTTTATTTTATAAGCATTTTTTATTTATTTTACCTATGCCGATGTCTGAAATCAAATCTCGCAAGTAAATTTGATCCACTTCCCGGTTACCGATTGAGCTGAAATTTTGTATACCTATGTAAATTGGATGACAATGAAAACTTATTATGAGATAGACCTGATCAGATAATGGAATCGGAAGGCGACAACAAGAACTCAGTAATTAAATGGTTAAAAATCGTTTAATAACAAGACTCTATCGACGTTGGGCTCGTTTCATTCGTGTTGACGAGTTTCATTGGTACTTGGTGGTAACTAGGATCTTCCAGGGTCCGATGATGAAGCCAGAAGGTGGCCATAGGAGCTCAGTAACTAAATGACAGACCTCTATCGAGTTTGGGCTCGTTTGATCGGTGTCGACGAGAACTTTGGTGCTTGGTGGTAACTAGGATCCTCCAGGGTCTGATGTTGAAGTCAGAAGTTGACCATAGGAGCTCAGTACTTAAATTACACAACTCTATCGAGTTTGGGCTCGTCTGATTCGTATTGACGAGCACTTTGATACTTGGTGGTAACTAGGATCCTGCAGGGTCCGATGATGAAGCTAGAAGGTGTCCATATAGGAGCTCAGTAATTAAATGACACAACTCTATCGAGTTTGGGCTCGTTTGATTGATGTTGACGAGCACTTTGATGCTTAGTGGTAACTAGGATCCTGCAGGGTCCGATTATGAAACCAGAAGGTGGTCATAGGAGCTCAGTAACCAAATGACACAACTCTATCGAGTTTGGGCTCGTTTGATTCGTGTTGACGAGCACTATGGTGCTTGGTGGTAACTAGGATCCTCCAAGTTCCGATGATGAAGTCAGAAGGTGGCCGTAGGAGCTCAGTACTAAAATGACACAACTCTATCGAGTTTGGGCTCGTTTGATTGGTGTTGACGAGCTCTTTGGTGCTTGGTGGTAACTAGTTATAAAAGGAACTACTTTTGACACAAAAGTCTTTGTTCTACGTCTGTCAATTCGGTCAGTTCAGGAGATAGACATAACTTCCATGTTGTTCCAGTTCTGAGAAGGAACTTTTCTTTTTTTTATGGTAGTCGAGCAACGGTAGCTCCTCCGGAAGGAAATCAAAATGTGCTGTGGCTAATGACGTATCTTGTTTTGGATATAATAATTTCTTACAGATTGTACATGGTACTTCAGCATATTGACGTATGGTGGTTATAGAATTACGCTCAGTCATTGAACGTAGCCTTTGTGATGTCTGACGCGCTGTCGCTAGCCGGTTCTCACGTTGCTGTTCAGACTCGGTTGCTGTACGGTGTCGTAACTCCTTAGCTAAACGCTCCTGAATGAGACCAATTCTATGAGCTTTCTGCTCGGCAGATTCGTTCGCTAGACGCTCATTATTGAGACCAAGTCTAATAGCTCTCCGCTCAAAAGAGTCATTCGCTATACGCTCTTGGATCTTACCGAGTTTAGAATTATACTGTACAAAAATTTCTTGACGTTAGCGTAATTTTTTACATGCTTTCATGGCCAACAAACTTTTTTCATGATCTTTAATAGTCTCATAAGAACAAGACATTGCGTTTCGAATAGCATTTTTACGTAGACGACTTCTTTTATCCGTTCCGGTTTCTTGAGATCTATATTTTTTAAGGCGCGCAGCATCTGTTGTAGGTCTACCCATAAATAATTGACAATACAACAATACACTAAAAGTATTAAATAAAAATAACTACGTTAAAAAAAAACCGACTTCAAAAACTAAAATGTAAAAAATAATAAAGATTTAATATTAATTTAATACTACCTATTATTTATATGTGCTATTTACTAATAGGTTTGAAGTCGGTGCCAAGCCTTAAACAAATATTAATATTTTAATCACTAAATACGAGCAAATAATTACAATAAAATAACTACTTAAAGATTAAAATGCGTAAATATACCTAATAAAGAGCAACTAAATGTTAATATTATAAGCAGCTTCAATCAATACGAAGAATAATAAAAAAAAATAATTAATAAAATTTATTCAACAGAATTCCTAACTAAATGGTCATGTGAATATATGTAGATTTATAAATTAAGCTAAAACGCATTAAAATTTTTAATTTAAAATTTACACCACATAATGGTAGAATATGTTGGTGGTAGTTGGTAATAGGTCCCTACGACGCTCGAGTAACTACCTATTTAGCATCTTGGTCTCCCCTAATGAAACAAAAGTAGTTGTCTCGGTAAAATGCTCATCGTAAAACAATGTCACGTTCTTGTGAGACTATTAAAGATCGTGAAAAACGTTTGTTGGCCATGAAAGCATAAGATGCATGAAATCACGTTTACGTCAAGAAACTTTTGAACAATATAATTCTAGATCCAAGAGCGTCTAGCGAATGGGTCTTTTGAGAAGAGAGCTAATAGACTTGATCTCATTAATAAGCCTCTATCGAACGAGTCTGCCGAGCAGAATGCTCATAGAATTGGTCTCCATTAAGGACCGTTTACCTAAGTAGTCCGCCAAGCAGAGAGCTCATAGATTAGAAGGATACGAAAGCTGCTCAGCAACGTGATAACCGGCTAGCGGCAGCACGTAAGACGTCACAAGGACTTCGTTCAATGACTGAGTGTAATTTTATAACCACCATAAGTCAATACGCTGAAGTGGCATATACAATCTGTAAGCAATTATTATATCCAAAACAACAGACGTCATTAGTCACAGCACATTTTAATTTCCTTCCGGAGCAGCTACCGTTGCTCGACTACCATAAAAAAAGTACCTTCACAGGCCTACTGTGACAACGTGGAAGTTATATCTTTACCTCCTGAACTGATCGACTTGACAGACGTAGAACGAAGACTTTTGTCAAGAGTATTTTCTTTTATTTCATAACTAGTTACCAACCGCACCAAAATTCTCGTCAACACGAATCAAATAAGCCCAAACTCGATAGAGTTGTGTCGTTTAATTATTGAGCTCCTATGGCCACCTTCTGGCTTTATCATTGGACCGTGGAGCATCTTAGTTACCACCAAGCACCAAAGTGCTCGTCAACATGTATCAAACGAGCCCAAACTCGATAGAGTTGTGTCATTTAATTATTGAGCTCCTATGGCCAGCTTCTGGTTTCATCATCGGACCTTGGAGGATCCTAGTTACCACCAAGCACCATAGTGCTCGTCAACACGAACCAAACGAGCCCAAACTCGATAGAGTTGTGTCATTTAATTACTGAGTTCCTGTGGCCAGCTTCTGGTTTCATCATCAAACCTTGGAGGATCCTTGTTACGACCAAGCACCATAGTGCTCGTCAACACGAATCAAACGAGCCCAAACTCGATAGAGTTTTGTCATTTAATTACTAATCTCCTATGGCCACCTTCCGGCTTCATCATCGGACCCTGGAGGATCCTAGTTACCACCAAGCACCTAAGTGCTCGTCAATACGAATCAGACGAGCCCAAACTCGATAGAATCTTGTCATTAACCGATTTTTAACCATTTAATTACTGAGTTCCTGTAGTCACCTTCCGATTCCATCATCAGATCAGCTCTATGCCATAATAAGTTTTCATTGTCATCCACTGACACTGGCAACACTCAACCTGTCAAAAGCGAATTAGATCAGCTGTTTTAATTTTTACTTAATTTATAAATTTAAAGCGTATTTAAGTAATAAAAGTACAATAAAATAAATAAAAATTGGCAAATAACGTTGTGATATAATAGATTTTAATAATAATTATCAAAAATTGAAGAAACAAAGTTTGTAATATTGATCGACAGTAACGGTAACCTTTTTTTAAACAAAGAAGAAAGTTTCAAATTCTTGAACGGAAAACCGGGGAAGTATTAGTTATATATTTTTTTCTCTTTATTACACTTTCGTAGTATTAATAAAGTATCTTCACGCCCATATCCCCGAAGGGGTGGGCAGAGGTACAACAAGTGCACCCACGATTAGCCGAAGATACTTGGTCCCACAAATGTGATAGGTGGCAAGCCTATCGCCAACCGGGCACTTTCCAATCCCGGGCAACTTTGTGTTTCTCAGAAAACTGAAAAAACACTTTTTTTAAAGTGCCCGACCCGGGAATCGAACCCGGGACCTCATGTGGTCAACGCCAACACTGGACCACTAGACCACAGAGGCGATTATAGTATTAATAACTTTTAATATATTTCTTTTAGTACCCATAAAAGTTGCAATGGATTTTTCTTTTGAAAATGTCACTTTGAGAAGGAAAAATGTATCGATGTCAAACGCGTCAATCGAATCTTTTGAAACAACCACCTCGGACTACTTGGCTAGAAGTTTGCCGGATTTATCAGCTGTTAGCGACAGTCTCAATAAGGAATTGCAGGAAGAAATAAATTCTCTTAGGTGTCAATTAGAAAGTGCGCACAACGAAATCCAGAACTTAATATTAGAAAATAATTCTTTACGTAAAATAAACGAAGAACAATCCAAAAATATTGTAATATTGAAACAAGTAGCTAAAACCACACCGTGTAAGAGTTCTACTAAAAATAAAAACTACAAGTGTTCTACACCAAAAAATACAAAATTAATTAACAACAAAGATAGTGTCAGTGAGATTAGAATACAAAACTTAAACTATGAGAAAAATTCAAAGAATAAATCAAAGATTGATATTGGACTGTCTCAAAATCTAGAAAATATATGTACGACTACAAAACATTCTTCAATAAATTGTAATATAGATCCCATATATAACCAGAAAAATAAAATCATAGTATTAGGAGACCAAAAACTACGTGGCCTATCTACCAAATTATTGGAATTTGGATCAAATAAATACACAGTTGTGTCTACAATCAAGCCTAATGCGACTTAAATGGAAATATTACATAGTTATAGTGACTTTTCTAGTTTAGGTAACAAAGACTATGTTATTCTTGGAATTGGTAGTCATGATCGCGATCCTTATTCTGTTTTTATCAATTTGAGCAATACCTTAGACAAACTTAGGAAGTGTAAACAAGTGTTCTTATTAAAAATCCAGTCAAACAGGTATTTAAATATAGGACTTCTTAATTATAAAATGAACTTAATTGTAAATCAGTATAATAATTGTACTCTTATTGACTTGGATACCTATTTAACTAGATATAATCGTTATACACACAAAAATTATATTAACTGTTTGTATACAAAGTTAAAAATTGAGATAGATTATCAGGAATATTAAAATAAATTTTTGTCATTTTCAAAATTAAAACTTAATCAACTAAAAAACAATGAGACTGAGAATAAATTATTGAGCACTAAAAAAATGACATATAGTGAATATAAAGAAAATTTGGAAAAGTTGGTGTCTAATAGGATTAATATAAAAAATTGTGACAAATCTAAACAAAATCCAAAAAAAGGTACTATACCATATTTTTTTAGTATTAAACCAAGAATTAAACCAGAAAACAATTCAAATAATCTTTTGTATAATAAAACAGCCAGGAAGGGTACAATACCATACTATTTTACTTTGAAAACCAAAAGTCTAGAAAGTAACAAAAACCAGCTTTTTCGTTAATAATAACCAATTAAAGCTACTTCACCAAAACATAGCAGGTGCATTAAAAAAACGTGATTATTTGCAAGTAGCTATTAGTGAGCTTCGCGACACACTAGGTATAATTGACGTTATATGGCTTTCTGAAACTTTTCTTAAGCAAGGTTCTGAAACAAACTTTAAACTTGACGGTTACACTATGGCATCTCATTTTTCTCGTGATAATCAACGTAGGGGTGGAACATGTATTTTAGTTAGAAATGAACTTGATTTTAAAATCCTGGACTTACAAATACGCTTACCATTTTCCTTTGAATGTTGCGCTGTTGAAATTGTTAATTATAAACTAATAGTAATTTGTATTTATCGTACTCCCAGCTCAAATGTTGATATATTCTTAAATAAATTAGAATTATTATTAGAAAATATTATGAGATATTCAAAAAAGAAAATTATTTTATGTGGAGATTGGAATATAGACCTGATGCAGGACACTTGTAAACATAAAAATTTAACAAGCATTCTTTCATATAACAACATAAATCAACATATTATAAAACCTACTAGGAAGCATGCATGTCTGGATCTAATAGCAAGTAATTTAAATAATGTTCAGTCTAACATTCATACACTTGCTTTGTTTGACCATGAAACTGCTCAGAGTATACAAGCCAATATAGAGTCAGTCTTAGAATTTAAACAAAAAAGAGCTTTTTGGTTTGAAACAAAGCGGATATATGGGCAGGACAATATTAAAAAGTTTCATGAATGTTTATCAAGTTTAAGTTTTAATGAAGTTTTTACAAAGTCAAATTGTGAAGAAGCATTTAATGAATGAATGAATTTCATGATATTTTACTATTATTTTTTGAGTTATGTTTTCCTAAGGTCCGTGTAAAAGTTTTAAATAAACCTATAAAAAATAAATGGTTAACTAAAGGTCTTCTAAAATGTTGCAAAGTAAAACGCCAGTTGTACCTTAACTATCGTCATGCTCAATCTAATAGGAAAGAAAATAAATGTAAATATCTACATTATAGGAAAATTTTGTCTAAATGTATATTAGAATCACAAAAACAGTCTTCTTTGAAATACATTGAAAATTCCTCTAATAAATGTAAAGCTTCATGGAATCTGATTAAAAGTACATTTCAGAACAAAATAAATAGTAGAGAAATAGAAAAAATCAAAATAAACAATTTAAAGTACACAAATACTCAAACAATCTGTAATCTATTTAATAATTTCTTTATAAACCAGACAAAATCAAATAGTGAAAAAGTCAAATCTACAAATACTTCAAAATCATATTTTTTACCAAATTGTAGTAAAACCATGTATTTGACACCAGTAGATGAGCATGATGTGAAAAAAGTTATACATTCATTGAAAAATACTTATGCTACTGGCTATGATAATATTAGCACAGAATTATTGAAAAATGTTGCTAGTGTAATATCAAGACCTCTTAGCCATATAATTAATTTGTCATTTTTGGAAGGTAAATTTCCAGAACGATTAAAAAAGTGTATTGTCAAACCATTATTTAAAAAAGGAGATATGTGCGATATGAACAATTATAGACCTATTACTTTAATTCCAGTTATTTCAAAAATCTTTGAAAAAATTATGTATGAAAAGCTCTATAATTATTTACTTGATTTTGGCCTACTAAAAAATAATCAATATGGATTTAGGAAAGGTAGGTCTACTACATTAGCATGTTTTGATTTAGTGAAGAGCATCACTGAATGTCTCAATAAGAAAATGTATCCACTTTGTGTATTTTTGGATATGAGTAAGGCATTTGATTTTGTTTCATACGATATTTTACTATCAAAACTTGAAAAATATGGTATTAGAGGGAAGGCTTTAGATTGGATAAAGAGTTACTTAGAAAATAGGAAACAATGCGTCGAAATATCTAAAATATACGGAAACCGTAAAAAAATATTTACTTCAAACTACCGTGTTAACAACTGTGGTGTACCACAGGGCAGTGTTTTAGGACCCTTGCTATTTTTAATTTATATCAATGATCTTCCTGATAGTATACAACATGATTGCTTTTTATTTGCTGATGACACTACCCTACTTATTAAATGTAAAAATAAAAAAGACTTGGTAAACGAAACAACTGAAACCTTACTTCAAGTTTCAGACCGGTTAATTAATAATAATTTAAAAGTTAATGTAACTAAAACAAAATTAGTTGAATTTCAGAACTACCACAGTAATATTACTAAAAACACAAATGTATTTTTAAATAAAGTAAATATAGATGATGTAGATTATACAAACTTTTTAGGAATAATTATTGATAAATATTGTAATTGGAAAGCACACATTGAATATCTATGTAATAAGATTGATAGATTTGTCTATGTCTTAAGAAGACTAAGAGAAGTAGGAAACGTAAAATCCTCCCTATTAGCATATCATGGATATGTATCTTCTAATTTACAATATGGAATTCCTATTTGGGGAAATTCTGTTGAATTGATACGAATTTTTAGAGTCCAAAAGAAATGTATTCGAGCAATATGTGGTGTTAATCAGTTACATTCCTGTAAACCACTTTTCAAGTCTCTTAAGGTACTTTCCTTACCATGTTTGTATATTTTAGAGGTATGCGTATTTGTAAAAAAGCACCAAAAGTTATTTAAAACGAATGCTGAAGTCACTGGTAACTCATATTTTAGGAATAGTAAAAAATTATATGTTAGGCACATATAATTCAATTCAAAATCAAAAATTAAATATTTTTACAAAAAATGTGTATTGTATGTCTATTATTATATACAATCATATTCCTGATAGTCTTAAATCATTGCCTATAAATAAATTTCGCAAAAAGTTGTTTGATTTGCTGTTAGATAAAACTTATTATGATATTAAAGAATTTTTAGCCGATAAAATTAAATATTAATGGATAGAAATATAAGTTTGTTGAATTGTCCTTAAAAAATTTCAATGTATCTAGTAAAATTTTGTAAATAGTGAACATTTTGTAAATTATAAAAAATTTAATTGCACAAAATATGAAACTTGTAATTATAAAAAATTCTTTTGTAATATGAAATTGTACATTTATAACAAGTACATAAAATAGAGAAAAAAGACCAGCCCGCTGAGTTTCTTCCACCGGATCTTCTCAGTGTGTGGCCGCGTTCCGATCCGGTAGTAATTCTAAATATTCGATAGAATCTTTCAAATGTAATATTTTATAATGATAATTTTTTCAAATATTTGCACACCATATAATGGTAGAATATGTTGGTAACTTAATTTATTTTTAACAACTTGTAACACCCATATTCTTGCAAATAAATATTTTCTTTCTTTCTTTCTTTCCAATTTACATATGTATACAAAATTTCAGCTCAATCGGTAACCGGGAAGTGGATCAAATTTACTTGCGAGATTTGAATTCAGACATCGGGATAGGTAAAATAACTAAAAAAATGCTTATAAAATAAAAACTACTGGGCCTACCTGAATCAAATTTTTATGGGACCAATTCGAAACCATTTCGCATCAAACAAAAAAAGAATCACGTAAATTGGTTCAGAAACCTCGGAGAAATCGGTGTACATACATAAAAAAAAAATATACCGGCCGAATTGAGAACCTCCTCCTTTTTTGAAGTCGGTTAAAAATAATAAAGATTTAATATTTATTTAATACTACCTATTATTTAAATGTGCTATTTACTAATAGGTTTGAAGTCGATGCCAAGCCAATTCGGCACGCACGCGTGGGCAGACGTCGTTGACGGACGCGGACGTCTTGAATACATAAATTTTTGAAAGAAAGAAAGAAAATATTTATTTGCAAGAATATGGATGTTACAAGTTGTTAAAAATAAATTAAGCTACCAACATATTCTACCATTATGTGGTGTAAATTTTAAATTAAAAATTTTAATGCTTTTTAGCTTAATTGATAAATCTACATTTATTCACATGACCATTTAGTTTAGGAATTCTGTTGAATAAATTTTAGTAATTTTTTTTTTTTTATTATTCTTCGTATTGATTGAAGCTGCTTATAATATTAACATTTAGTTGCTCTTTATTAGGTATATTTACGCATTTTAATCTTTAAGTAGTCATTTTATTGTATTTATTTGCTCGTATTCAGTGATTAAAATATTAATATTTGTTTAAGGCTTGGCACCGACTTCAAACCTATTAGTAAATAGCACATATAAATAATAGGTAGTATTAAATTAATATTAAATATTTATTATTTTTTACATTTTAGTTTTTGAAGTCGGTTTTTTTAACGTAGTTATTTTTATTGCTAGATGTTATTCTATGACTGAAAATAGCGTAGATATTTTCAGTCATAGAATAATATTATAGTCATAGAATAATAATATTATTACTCTAAGTTTTCAGTGTTCAAAAATCTAAAGTTTGTTAAAAATCACAGTATTTTGATTTTTGAAAAGCTGTATATTTTAGAAACGATGATCGGTTTTGATATTTCAAATAGTTTTCAACGCAATTTTTGAGATCTAAAATGTTGACTTAGCTACATAATCAATAGGTTGAAAAATTTTGAAGTACTTAAAATGTCAAAAAAATACTTTAAAAAAATCTTCAGTAATAAATCCTAAATAAATAGACCGATTTTGATCCGATTTACGTTATTTAACGCAGTTTTGAAGGAGTAAAGCTGATACGATTTTTAAATCAATTGGTATATAAATTTTAAAGTTATTTAAAAAATATGAAGTGAAATTGTTGTAAACAACATAATTTTCATACTTTGAATACTGTAACTCTTATAAACGTGATTCAATTTTATTTTTAAAACAATTTTTTTTCAAACTGCGACAAAACGCTTTTTAATTTTAAACTACGTCAAAACGCAGCAATTTGTTACACAAAATTGATTGGTCGAAAAATGTCAGTTAGGTTAAAAAACAATTTGTCAAAAATTTTCGCCAGCACACGCGCCACACTAATGGTTAAATCAATTTTGATACAATTTGCTGCATTGGACGCACTTTCTTAAGGAATAAAACTGATTAGATTTTATACCATATAAGTACATTAATGAAGAACGGCGTTTGCCGGATAAGCCACTCTATATATACACATATGCAACTTAGAACTAAACTTTATTAAGATATTTGTTAAAAAGTAAGCACCTTTGTTTCACATTCTTTAGTCCTTTTGTGTTCTGTATTCTTCTTCTATATAGTCTCTTCAACACAGGACCTTTAATTTAAAATAAGCACCTAAAGTTCCATTACATAAATACAGGCATAAAAGAATTTCGTGGCGGCTAAGTAGGTCATATCTTAGGTCCGACGATTCAATTCAGCATTACATTGGGCGAGTAGTATTCGTGTAGTCAGAAATTCTTGAAGACAAATACTTCTACCACAACTAAAGTAGACATGCCACACACAAGAAATCAATTTTTAAATAGCACTTTTGCTCGTGTTTAATAAAAAAGCTTAAATAACAGATAATTGGTTATTCTGTCAAGCAGTTCATAAAAGGCTAAGTTCTATCAATTGCACTATTACTACTAATATCAGCTGTGACAAAACTTAAGAGCTAACATCGATGCGAATAGATTTTTTGGTTAAAAATTATAATTCTCTTTAAGAACTGTCTTGAAAATTATTATAGGTAGAAAAACTTTGCGAGCCCTTACAAAGCTCCGCTTTTTGCTAGTTTATATCTTTTATTCATAATGTTTTTAAGTATATTTATATCAGAATTTATTTATATATGTATATCACAAGCAATAATTAATTAATGTGTGACACGTTGTAGATTGACTTCAGTAAAAGCTTCTGTACCTAGTTTCTGTCTGTCTGTTTTGTGCTAACATTAAGTAGGTATACTTAATGTTAGCACAAAACAGACAGACAGAAACTAGGTACAGAAGCTTTTACTGAAGTCAATCTACAACGTGTCACACAAAGAGCGCACACTATAAAACACGTTAATTAGTATATATATATATATATATATATATATATATATATATATATATATATATATATATATATATATATATATATATATATACATATAATAAAATCGTAAGAAAGTCAAAACTGTACATTGAATATTTTTTTAAAAGAATATTTGGGGCGTGATCTACAATCGATATCGAAGTCAAAAATATAGTTTTTAGAATTGTTGTCTGTTTGTCTGTATGTATGTATGTCCGGGGTAAACTCAAAAAGTACTACATGGATTTACTTTTTTTTTATAGTGGAGGGGGCAAATGAGCAGATGGTGCACCTGATGGTAAGTGATCACCGCCGCCCATGGACATCCGCAATACCGGGGGTATTGCAGCTGCGTTGCCAGCCTTTTAAGAATGAATAAGCTCGTTTCTTGAAGGTCCCTAAGTCGTATCCATTCGGAAACACCCCCGAGGGTAATAGATTCCACAAAGGAGTAATGCGAGGCAAAAAGTGTCGACAAAAGCGCACGGTTGTGGATTTCCAGACATCGAGGTGGTGAGGATGGAACTTTAAATTTTGATGCGATGTCCGATGGTGGAATTTAGCGGCAGGCATTAGTCCGAATAACTCGTCGGAACACTCCCCATGATAAATACGGTAAAAGATGCAGAGCGAGCCTACATCTCTGCGTAACGCCAAAGAGTCAAGCCGATTAGAAATAGCCTGGTCGTCGACGATTCGAACCGCTCTACGTTGAATGCGATCAAGAGGAAGAAGCTGGTACTGAGGAGCTCCGGCCCAGAGGTGAGAACAGTACTCCATGTGACGTCGAATTTGGGCCTTGTAAAGTTGGAGGCGATGGGCTGGCATGAATTACTGCTTTGCTCTACTGAGTACACCAAGCTTTTTGGAGGCTAGTTTAGCCTTCCCTTCCAAATGACCACGGAACTGAACGTTGTTCGATATGTCGACTCCCAGAATTCCAATACTGGCTGAGGCTGTCAGGAGAGTGTTTTCGAACCGAGGTGATACGACAAAGGGTGTTTTTTTTGCGGTTAACGCACAGATCTGCGTCTTTTTGGGGTTAAATGTAATAAGGTTTTGACGACCCCAACCTGAGACATTAGTTATGATGTACTTCAAATTTTGCATGAACATTACTAACTGGTAGCTTCCACATATAGGCTATATAGGGTCAAATATATTATCACGCTATCACCTACGAGGGAGGAGCTGTGCGGAGTAAACGAAGTCCGCGCGAATGAAGTTGTGGGCAACAGCTAGTAGATGTATAATCGTATTAAGCTATCAAATAATGAGCTAGTTTTTAAATAAAACCATAAATTCGGCACTGAAATTTTTTTTTTCATGATTTTAAACATTGCTTTTTGTGAATTTATTTATCCTAAGTGTGCACAAAAGTATGTTTTTCTTAGACATATTCTTGATTAGATATTTGTGAATATTTTACGTTCTATTACCATGACTTAAGTTTATTTTTTCTGTATGCCAACGCTTTATGAAAAATATCCATTATTTTTCTTTTGACTATTTATTAAAAAAAAATTATAACATAATATGTAAAAAATGGTTGCAATGGATTCAGTAAGTGTTTTTCAACCAACTACTTTTCGCACTTACATATTACTTACTCTGTGACAGGTTGTATATACAAGGCCCAAAGAGCGATCGAGCAACGCGGTGGACGCGATGTCTCGAGAATAGTGCAAGGCGCGACGGCCACGGGCCTTAGATACATGTCAATTGTCAGTGGACTTTTCTGTCCAAAAATTGAAATAGGTTTAACATTGATATAAAAAATCAAAGATACATAATCAGTGTCTCAAAAACGTCCTCTAAATAAGCGCACAATTTTGAATTGTGCACTCGTTTTAAATAGAATCGCGTCAGCCGTGACACTGTCAATTTTATTAATTTTAGTACATTGCTTTTTAAAAACGACTTTAAATCTTGCGCTTAAGGTTGAATATGCAAAAACACATGTTTTTGCCATAACTATAAACTTATTAGACAAATTAGCGACAATTTTTAATGTGTCAGTTTTATTCGGGACTGTGTATCTTGGATTTTTATATCAATAAGGTTTAACAATAACGTTAAAACATTTTAGGTGTTATTGGTTAACATTTCCGTTCTTCCAGTTTTATTCTCAACAATAAATCAAAAACCTAGATGCGAGTGCTACTACCAGTTTTTTGTACATAAGCCAAAGATAACAGTCCCAGCGCGACCGCCGAATATAAAAAGTGAAGTAAATACATGAGATCCACTTCTGTAGTTATTTGTTTTGTGCTTTGGGGTTAATTCAATTCGTTTAATGTCTATTGATATTTATTATATATTCATATTAATGTATAAAAATTTATCATATTTTGAATATTGAATAATCATCATTATTGAATAATCACCATATCATAAGCAAATAAATAAGTATTGGTTTGATCAATTCGTGTTTATACATTTTAAACAAATACATGTCTACCTAAGTTAATTTACGTGTATTCTTGTAGGCCGACCGCTGTTTTAATTATACATCGGTTAATTCGGCTATTAAAAGGGTTTTGCTTTTTTCTTTGGTCTTAGGAATCAACTTCCCAGCCACTTGTTGCCACTTCCCACGCGAGCATACATTTGCAGTCTCTTTCATTCTCGCACTTAGCATAAAACAAGCTCGACACCGAGTCATTATGCATTCTCGGATTTCGAGGCAGTGCCGCATAAATTTACGCTATTATCAAAATATCATGAATGAGGCAAACCGAGCATGAAATGGATTTAACCAGTTTAGGGGTCATTAACGCACGCAACGCGTAGTGCCCGCGTTTTATTTGCGTTAAAAGGTTTACTCTTACTAGTTTATATAGTCAACGTAACTAACGAGATTCAGGATGAAATTTGGAGGTTTTATATACTCCACATCATATAACATTTGCAGTTGAACATGGAAATGTACAAGTTTATGTATTGTTGATGGTCGCTAGTTCACAGTTCTGTTCTGTCAAACTTTTTTTTGTTTAAAAATCATATAAAAACTTATTTTTTCCCTAGCACGGTGACAGAGCTTAAATACATATATTGTTAGAAACTCAAAAGTACTGGTCGATATTATAAATGAGAATTTTACCTGCAACGATGAATTCAATTAACTATTAACAGTTTGTAACAAAAATTCTGTCGGATCGTCAAAGGCATTATTTCTTAGGTTAATTTGATCATATAATGTGTCATTAGGTTTTGGCTACTGATAGATAAATTTTCCCGATCAAAATAATGAATTTGTAATATATTTAATATTATCGATCGCATCATAAAATCTAACACCTTAAACGAGCAATTCTTGTGTGTATATATATGTATGTAATTTCATAATCTGAATTTCAGAAACGGCTTCAACAATTTTCATGAAATTTTGTACTAGTATGCAGGGGATTTCGGGGGCGATGAGTCGATCTAGCCAGGTTTCATTTTTAGAAAACGTAGTCTTTAAAAGAAAATACCGTGCAAAGCTCTGCCTCCCAGGTACTATGACTTATATAAGAGTTAGTAAAAAGATTATTTTAGTAAAAGGCGGGGTTCTTGAAGTCGTAGCCACCGCAACGTCGCAACGCAGAGACGTAAGGACGTGCCGCCGCTGACTGGGCTTGGTGCTGGCCAGTTTAAGATATTTGCTTAATTTTGTGAAAATATTGAAATATAAATACATTTAAAATGCCATAATATTTATCACATCACTCATATCACGAGCTAATAATTTGATTACTCGTTTAGGGGTTAGATCAATTTTTGTGATTTGTCCACGGATTTTATTTATTTATTATTTAATAACTCGTCCTTGTCATGTGTCTGCCTCTGGTCTAGTGATTTCTCCAATGGGTTTATTTGGTTTAGCTTAGGAGTTCTAATGGCAGGATAGTTTCCAGTGTTTGATGATAGAGTTTCAGCTCTATCATCAAACACTGGAAACCATCCTGCTCTAAAGAACAAATCAAATGAGCGCAAATTAAATGGTGTTGCACAATTTTAATCCAAAGTTTTCATAGTCTCCTTTCAGCCCCATCACGAGACCCTGAGATCATCCACCATTACCAAAATAATTTGACCGCCCTTTTGGTCGAGTGGTTAGCGACCCTGACTACGCAATCGACGGGGCTAGGGTTCGGTCCCCGACGGGGACAAGCATTTATGTTATGAGCATATATGTTTGTATTTCCGAGTTTGGGTGTTTATTAAATATATTCTAGTGTTTATATATGTATTTCTATGTATTAGTATCGTTGACCTACACCCATAACACAAGCAAATAAATTGCTTACTTTAGGGTTAGATACGTAAGTGTAATTTGTCCCGAGAATATTTATTTATTTATAACAAAAAAAAAAATCAAAACATTCCAAACCAAATTCCAAATTCCAAGCCATTCCAGTGCAAACTCGACGGCTTTCTTTCTTTGTTTTTTTAGTTTTTTTCCCTTGTTTAGTTTGAATGTTCCCATGGCCACCATTTAGTTCTATTATCAGATCCTAGAAATCAGTCAGCTCCAAAGTGTATGTCAAAACAAATAGAATTGTCCCACAACCGATGGGTTTATCTGGTTTAGGTTAGGAGTTTTGATTGAATTTTTAGGAGTCCTAGAAATCATCCAGCATCTGAGTGTTTGCTAATACAAGACCACTGAGTGCTAACTTGGCATTTTGAATCAGAATTCAGGAATTTCTAACTTCAGAGCGTTGGCATCATAAAAAAAACTTCTAACGAAACAAATGCCTCCAAACTCCACTATCTAAGCACTTTTTATTTGTGAGTATCGGTAGTAGTTTTTCAGCTCCATCTTCAGATCTTTGTCGTTATGAGTGCTAATAGAACTTAGTGTGTACTTAAAGTAACAATAACAATGGGCCAAACTCAGTTATGTAGTTAAACTCTGAATCTGCGAGTTCCAGTTTCTACATCATGAGATTAGCGGGATTGTACCATAATATTGCTTTGTCACTGAAATTATACAAGTTTGTCAAGTTTAAATACAAATATATATCAGGAAGTCATTGAAAAGTAGTTTCTAATATATTAAAAAAAAAAAAAAAAACTATTACATACGAATATTGCCAGTTAAATAAAAGCTGATGATCTTTAAATGAGCATCTTGCAGCATAAGGTTACGGTCACCATGTTATTACAATATCATTCAAGTAACAGAATACAACATTTAATATCGATAAAGTCTTTACAAGTTGCTTAATCTCTTTCATCAATTTGAAAAGAGCTGGTGATCTTGAAACGGCAGAACAGATTTTATTGAATCATAGCTAAGAACCATCTCACAAAAGAGGGCTTTCACTTAAAAAAACGCGACCAAATCGGTCCATCCGACTAGGCACTATGATACCAAAGACAGACACACAGATACACACCTGAAACTTATAACCCCTCGTTTTTACAAAAAATATAGTTAAACACAAATAACTTTAACAGAGATAACAAATATAATCTTAGTAGAAAATGAAATTTTTGATTATATCCATTATAAACAAATAAAGAATCAAACTCCTCTTTATAATATTTATATATGTAGGAAATGGGTCAGATATGATAAATAAAATGCGGATGTGGTAATATAACAACTCTTTATATTTAGATCAGAATAACATTAGATCACTATTAAAGCTTTCCATCACTAATGACTAGTTCTGGTTTAACAATTCCAAGTAACTTAATTATTCCCTATTACAAATAAGTCATAATTTAAGCAATAGATAGTCAATTATAAATTGTACTGCGACTAATTTATAGTTGACAATAATAATTAACTTGTTTGCACAAATTAATTATCCGAGAGTCAAGGATAAGCTACTAGCAAGATACAACAAGTGTACCGAGCCACGCCAGAGCCTAGACTGCCCGAACGGGGGGCGCTCAGAGCCTTTTATACAGGTAGCAAAACAATTTGAGTAGTAGGGATATCGAACGATGCGCTCGGTGACTCAGGCGTACACCTGTTGTTTACAATATTCTTGGACTTGATGGCGCGGACGCCGTCACGGCCATACTGACATGCACACGTCCTCGTGTGCGAATCTTTATTCATCTGAGGACAATGAACGCCTCGTTCATCCTGACATATCTTTTAGAAAACTAAACATAATCTTCTTTTTTTTTTTTTTTTTTAACAACTCTATAATTAGCGTGATCTTTTAGCGAAATGTTACAATATTTGCTGGTCCGGTAACCCCTTCAGCAACTACAACTATTAAACTTTTCTCGTTAGTTTTGAAACCGGAGACTGGATCCTACTAAGCTAGGAATCCCTCTCATCAGTTAAAAAAAACCGGAGACTGGATTTTACTAAGCTCCCTCTCATCAGTTAAAAACCGGAGACTGGAGTGTATTAAGCTCCCTCTCATCAGTTAAAAACCGGAGACTGGAGTGTATTAAGCTCCCTCTCATCAGTTAAAAACCGGAGACTGGAGTGTACTAAGCTCCCTCTCATCAGTTAAAAACCGGAGACTGGAGTGTACTAAGCTCCCTCTCATCAGTTCAAAACCGGAGACTGGAGTGTGCTAGGCCGGAAATCCCTTTAGCTTATGTGCTAGACCGGAAATCCCTTTAGCTGAGAGTGCTAGACCGGAAATCCCTTTAGCTTATGTGCTAGACCGGAAATCCCTTTAGCTTATGTGCTAGACCGGAAATCCCTTTAGCCGACAGTGCTAGACCGGAAATCCCTTTAGCCGACAGTGCTAGACCGGAAATCCCTGTAGCTAATGCTAGACCGGAAATCCCTTTAGCTAATGCTAGACCGGAAATCCCTTTAGCTGACAGTGCTAGACCGGGTTGCAATCCCTGTAGCCAAAAGGCTAGACCGGAATGAACCCCTTTAGCTGAGTCATTGGACCGGACACTCCCTTCAATGACTCTAATCTTCCTACATTTTTTGTCAATCCTACATTTTTTGTGTCAATCCTACATTTTTTTGTGTCAATCCTACATTTTTTGTGTCAATCCTACATTTTTTGTCAATCCTACATTTTTTGTCAATCCTGCATCTTTTGTCAATCCTGCATCTTTTGTCAATCCTGCATCTTTTGTCAATCCTGCATCTTTTGTCAATCCTAAATTTTTTGTTAAATTACTTCTTGTACATTTTTTTCCATTGATTTCTTTTCATAGTTTTATAAGACTCCCATTTCCTTTAATTATTCTTTTTCGCTTCTTTTCTTTTTTTACTTACATTTTTAGTGATATTTTATCATCATTTTACTACATTTTTTTTTTCGTTTACTTAATATCGTATTTTTTTGCTGATGATGTAGCCTCATGAATAGTGGCATTAGTTATTACAAGATTAGAGAATCTCCTTCGCAGGTAGATATTAAAAACTCTGACTGTTATAACTATTTACAATATACACTGCATTTCTATCAATATTGTTTGGACCAGTTTTATGAACAAGATCATTATCATGAGTATACGCCGTCACGTCATCCTTGTTATAATTTTCATATAGGTACCTCAAGAAACCCTACAGGAATATGGGGAACTTCGCAGAGGCTATCATGGGCGCACTTGTTTTCTAAAATTGCGGTAACTTTTAAGGAGCCCTTATATTTTGAGTCAACAATAATTTTCGTTTAGTGTCGTTCTACATTCCTAACAAAGACAAAGTCACCTACACTAAAAGGTTTAACCTTTCATTACCTCTACTCAACCATAAAATGTCCGATTGGGCTGATTTTTTTTTTTCAAAGCTTGTAGATACTTTCGCGAGTTTTTGTTAGTTGCCGAATGTCAAACCTAATGCTGCTGAGCGCGTGTTAAATATTACCTAACCGCTTTTGCCATGATTTGTCAGAGAATTATACTGCGCTATCATTATTAAACCCTACAGGAATCGCATTACATATTCGGACCGACTGTTAGCTCTATATGTGCCTGTCGCAAGAAGATGTAAATCTGTATTGTTTTCTCTTTTTTTTTTTTTTAAATTATTTTGAGTTTAGTTGGTAATAAATTTTAAGATTGCTTATTAACGATCTTCAAAGGGTCAACTAATTCGATTTCAGCTCGACGAATTTAAGCCCAACGGTTTTAATTCAATTGGTTGTCAATTGTTTTTAAAAATATCTACCAAGCGCTCTCTATCTTTATCTACAAGGTCAGTGTTTACCATACTCTCGCTAGCAGATTTTGAAATTGAGCAGGATTGTTTTTTTTGAAGTGAAAACTTCTTTAGGCGCGTTGAGCGTTTTGGTAGAGGGTAAAATCCTCGGTTCGCGTCACCGACATGCTAATGATATTCTATCGGCAGTCCCACGACTGCTACTGTTTTTTTTTTTTTATATATCATAAGATAGCAAACAAGCAGATGGGTCTCCTGATGGAAAGAGTCAACCATCGCCTATAGACACCAAAGATGTTAATGGTGCGTTGCTATCTTGCTATCAAGATTGTGTTTAAGTATTGCTAAGCATTAATCTGTTTTCGCTTACTTCCTATTCTACATTGGTCCAAATTTTGCGGCCTAACGAAACATTAAGACTTATCAGGTCAAACGTGAAACTACCTCCAAATTTAAATTTTGCCTTGTGGTTAAGCATTTGATTTGTTCAGTGGAAACTACATCAAAACAAGCGACTATTTATAGATTCTTGTTCATAAAACCGTTCTCTTACAAAGGAGTCATAACAGATTTGTTTGATATGGCTACATTCTAAACCAGACTCAAATATAAAAGATAATTAAATTCTACTTAGTGTAATACACCATGTAACGCTCTGGAACAGATGTTGACTGGTTTTCTGTTTTTCGGAACTCGAAGTGGCAACTTCTTTCTTCTTGTAGCTCATGGGAAAAATGGAAGCTTTGTGGCTGGGCCGGGGTCACAACATACATAGCAGACCACTGGTGGTCGGCCACTGGACACGTCACCAGAGATAGTGGTAGATGACCTGCTTTCGCTGCAAGCAAAAATTATTTGAGATAAGTTTCTGTTTATCACGGCAATAGTTGTTACGATGTTCGATTCCATCACAAAATTGTAACTTCCTCGAAATACAGTGGTGCTCTTAAATCGGTTCATATTTAAGTCTAAAAGGAAGAGATCTTCAAGTCCTAATATAGCTTGGCAAGACAGGAGCTTGTGAAGTAGGTGACGGCACGACTCTTAAGTGAGTGAGTAGCTACAATGATCAGATCAACCCCGTCTAATTTTTTCTTTTCTATATTTATTTTACTTGAGGTACACCAGCTAGTAAGTTACACGACAAAAATCCTACGAGTCAGATGAAGGGTCTTTGGAACGACAGAAGCATCTCATTAAAAACAAAGCAGAGGCTGGTTTGTACGCTGGTGTTCTCCATATTCACGTACGGCGCAGAGTCATAGACACTAAGAGCTGCAGACAGACGTCGCATTGATGCGTTTGAAATGTGGTGCTGGAAAAAATGTTACGTATCCCTTGGACAACACACAGGACCAACGCCTTCATACTAAAACAACTTGGAGTAAAGACCAGACTGTCTGCTACGTGCCTTCAAAGAATTCTACAATACTTCGGCCACATTTCTATAAAGCAAGGAGACAATCTCGAAAAAGCTAATCGTGACCGGAAAAGTAGAAGACAAAAGACCACGTGGACGTACTCCTATGCGATGGTCAGACCAGGTTCGCACCAATCTCATGTCTAAAAAGTTTTATGATGCTCTGCACGCCGCTGAAGATAGAGTCCAATGGCGTAACATTATCAAGAACTATCCAATGAGGAGGTTACGACCCTCAGTAATGAAGAAAACGAAGCAAGGAGGAGGACACCAGTCAGTCATATCGGAGTCTACCTCATCAGAATCAAAGTATATCAACTTAATGGGAGTAGATGCATTTACAGAACGTGGATTAATATTTTCTGCTATTTTTCAAAGAATAGTTTCCATACCGCAAGTGAAAAGAGACATTTACTGCTCTACATAATTAACCAAAATAGTTTGATGCTGAAGTGGGAGTGAATCCGATCCCAATTCTGATGTAGGAAATGGGTCAGATATGATAAATAAAATGCGGATGTGGTAATATAACAACTCTTTATATTTAGATCAGAATAACATTAGATCACTATTAAAGCTTTCCATCACTAATGACTAGTTCTGGTTTAACAATTCCAAGTAACTTAATTATTCCCTATTACAAATAAGTCATAATTTAAGCAATAGATAGTCAATTATAAATTGTACTGCGACTAATTTATAGTTGACAATAATAATTAACTTGTTTGCACAAATTAATTATCCGAGAGTCAAGGATAAGCTACTAGCAAGATACAACAAGTGTACCGAGCCACGCCAGAGCCTAGACTGCCCGAACGGGGGGCGCTCAGAGCCTTTTATACAGGTAGCAAAACAATTTGAGTAGTAGGGATATCGAACGATGCGCTCGGTGACTCAGGCGTACACCTGTTGTTTACAATATTCTTGGACTTGATGGCGCGGACGCCGTCATATATATAAAAATCAATTGCTGTTCGTTAGTCCCGCTAAAACTCGAGAACGGCTGAACCGATTTGGCTAATTTGGTTTTGAACTAATTGTTGAAGTCCAGGGAAGGTTTAAAAGGTGTGAAAATCTATATATATAAAAATCAATTCCTGTTCGTTAGTCTCGCTAACGGAACTAGGGAACGGCTGAACCGATTTGGCTAATTTTGGTTTTGAATTAATTGTTGAAGTCCAGGGAGGGTTTAAAAGGTGAGAAAATATATAAAAAGAAATAAGAGTAGTTAAAAAGGCAGAAAACGTTTGCCGGGTCAGCTAGTAATATAATAAAAATATGATTAATTTTACACAGATAATATAATCTTAGTAGAATGTAAAATAGGACTTTGTATCTTTTCTATCTTACCTCCTTCCTTTTCGTAGACCGCTGGCATTTTATTGGAGTGATTCATGAAGGTGGACCGGCGACGCTCACTAGATTTATAGTGGTTTCATGTGACGTGTGACGTTTATTGTGCCAAATACCACCGATATGTAAGACAACTATCTTAAAGTTCCGGGTGAAACAAGTTGCGAAATATTTTTTCTTTTCATTTTTCTTTTGGCTTATACATATAAAATATACATAATATGATTATACATAAAATGACAGAAGTCTGCTAAGATAGGTCACAAAAATATATTAAAAAAACTGTTGAGGAAATTAAGATTTTTGTAAGTATTATTTATTTATTTTACTAGCTGATCCTGCAAACGTTGTTCTGCCAATTTTTGCCTTTTAAACCTAACCTGAAACTCCATGAATATTTTAAAACCAAAATTAGCCAAATCGGTTCAGCCGTTCTCGAATTTTAGCGAGACTAACGAACAGCAATTGATTTTTATATATATAAATTTATTTATTCAAGAATAAAGGATAGGAAGGATAACAATAATTTTATGTTAGTACATAAGCCAAAACAGTTTTCACTACTTGTTATCACAACGCTTGTGCTATAGGAACAAAATAAGATAGAAGATCGTAAATCGTAGCCGCGTTTCCGATCCGGTAGAAGTTTAAAAAAAATGTTGACGCGTCAAAATAACTTGTAAAATTTTTTATTGAATAAAGTATTTCTGATTTCTGAAATCACAAAAACACAATAATTACTATTATACTGGTATTTTATCAACAGACGAAAAAAGGAGGTTATTAGTTAGACATATTATTATATGTATGTAATATTGCTGAAATTGGATAATATTTGTGTATGGTGATGATCTATTTTGGCGTCCAAGCACGTATACTAAATTTCGTAAGTGTATGTGTGTTTGACTATTTTTTATTTATTTGGTGTGAACGAACAGATAGATGGCTCTGCTAGAGGTTAGAGACAACGATTGACATTGACACCAAAGATCTACCCGTGTTGCTGGATGGTAATGCCAGATGCTTTTTTTTTTTTAAAGGGCAATGGGCCCACCTCTCGTTCCCACCACTGTAACTTCTGTAAACCAGAATCAACAGCGGCAACCTTCCCGATAACCTCTGAGTTGCGAGCTCAGGGTGCCCTGGGGGAAAAGCTAAGCTGTCTTGGAACCCGCATCGAATTTAACCAGAAGAGTATAGGAGGAGTAGGAAAATACATCCAGTTTCCCTCCCTTTACAGCAGGAGACAGCGTA
This sequence comes from Apodemia mormo, assembly GCA_036924255.1. Lineage (NCBI taxonomy): Eukaryota > Metazoa > Arthropoda > Insecta > Lepidoptera > Riodinidae > Apodemia > Apodemia mormo. The sequence goes on from JAUPFN010000016.1 coordinate 21,222,847, forward strand.
AGATAAAGCAAAAACTGCTAAGAAATGAGACGTTTACAATCAGGTTAAGCCTGATTGCTATTGCACCACGGTAGTTTAGGTATTTGAGGACCTACGAAAATGGCCTACTTAATTCTGCTTCCAGTAGTATGTATGACAAAATCGCTTGAAGGCACGGAAATTCCCACGTGTTGCTACAAGGTCGGAATAGTAGATTACCCCGGATATACATCGTATACTATCAAGCATTTGGCTACGTTCATTTTGCCAGAGATTACACTCCCAAAGAATATGATGTGCAGTTTGTTCATATTTACAGTTTATGGTGGAACATTCGCAAAATGGAGAAGGAACTAATTTGAACGAGAATAATTTAGCTTTAAAATTACCATGACTAGTAAGGAACTGCGCAACACAATGATCTATTTCTATCCACGTTTTACTTAATCGTTCCCGGACGCAGGGGAAAAAGTTATATAAATGCCGTCCTTTAGGTGAGCAGCACCAACGCGACTGCCATTCATTTATTAATTCATTAGTAACATCCATCACGGGATTAAAGAGGCGACGTATTTTTGTTTGAGCTTGCGGATTAATAAATTCTGGGCAAATAAAGTTTTTAGAATTATAGTACATTGAGGACCGACGCTGAATTTCTAAATCTAATGGAAATACACCTGATAAAACGGGTAAAGCTTCAGAGCTTACAGTGCGATATGCTTTACACAGAAATATTAAAGCCAAACGCTGATTTTGAAGTAATTTACGCCGGGTCGCGCCGCTTGTAACTTTATCAGCCCATGCTGAACATGCATAAGTAATACAACCTAAATAAGTTGCGTTATAAATTATCTTTCAAGTGTTAAAGGTTAAACCCCACGTTGAGGTAGATATGCCGGCAAAGGACAAGTAATTCCGTTTAGCTTTTTCACTGATATAGTTAATATGATTTATAAAAGTATAATTTTTCTCTAAAACTAAACCTAAATATGTTACGCACTCCTTTCTCTTTACTGTGCTATTATTTAATTTTATGCTAGGAGACGATAGAAGCGAACCTTTTAGTATTAAGTAGAACGTTTTATGAGGCGCAAATTTTAAATGATTTCTGAATCCCCAGTTGGATATTAAATTAAGACTAGTATAAGCCAGTGACTCTATCTGTGCTCGTGTGTTTGCTTGTATTATTAAAGCAACGTCGTCCGCATAACCTATAAGTGAGCATCCTTCAGGCAAGGCTAGTGAAAATAAATCATCAAATCCTAAGTTCCATAGATATGGCGAAAGTACTGATCCCTGTGGGCAGCCCAGAGTAAGGCGTTTAGATGCAGCGTAATGCCCTAGCTGTAATTTCAAGTGACCGTTTTCTAAATACGATTTAATTAGTTGATATATATTAGAATAGCATCCCCTTATTTTTAGTTTTAATAATAACATCGGCCACCACGCGTTATCAAAAGCACCTGAAATATCCAAAAAGATACCCACAACATAATTATTTCGTGATAGTTCTACCGTTTTTCTCATGGTTAGCACTGCATCTACAGTGGATTTTCCGGCGGTAAATCCAAATTGTTGTTTATTGAATGTGGGCCCTTGCGGTAAGAGTCGAGGAACTACTAATCTTTCTAGCAGTTTACCAAGAGAAGGTAGAAGTGTAATTGGGCGATATGATTTAGGGTCATCCGGAGGCTTGTCACCAGATTTTGGAATAATTTTGAGATATCCTTGGCGCCATATTTTAGGGAAAACACCTTCCGCAATGCAACGATTTATTACTTTTAGAATAGAGTCTGGGGCTGAAGGGCTATGCCAGATGCTTAAGATTATAACCTAACTTCTTTAAATTGGAACACATCAGTGACTAGTATTGACGCAATTGTGACAGGAATAGGTAAGGCGATGATACCAAAACCCGGACGTGACTACAGAAATCGACCATGTTCGAATGTCCATTCTGCCCGACAGTTCGTATAAGGCGGACGATTGTGTCACTACCATCGTGACTACTACGTGGTGAAGTTCCGCAACGTCTCGCCTGGGTATATGATGAAAAACTTACAACAATCAATAATCAATTAAGTATATTAACATCCTGAAGATGCTTAAAAATGTGAAACCGGTTGAGTGATATGTTAAAAATTAAGTCACAAAGTGAAATTAATGTACAAGTGATAATTTAATCGTATACACCATAGGTAACACATATATATATATATATATATATATATATATATATATATATATATATATATATATATATATATATATATATATATATATATATATATATATATATATATATATATATATATGATACCACCCTCTTACTTATTCCTGTCGCAATAGCGATTATACTTCTTATTTTCGTATTCCGGTTTGGAGCGTAAGGTAGCCGGTAGACTTACGCATGTTGTACTGTAATTCCGCCATATTAATAGCTAAGCACCATTACATCTTGGTGTGTATAGGCGATGGTTTCCATTTCCATCTGGAAAGGCATCTGCTTATTTGAATGCGTTTTTTGACAAATTATATTTTAGATTTTTAAAATTTTAATTCCATTAATAATTTGAGATAAGATACTACAGTTTTACCATTTTATTTACGACTTTCATTTTACGTGCCTGCAACATTCGAGTACAATCATAGAACCAGGTGTGAAAGGCGTTAAAATGTCTCTTTAACGGGTTCCGCTTAGTAAATTGCATTGCATCCATTGCAGTTGGAGGCGCAAGGCGAGCGCCCGGGGGCAATGCAGTTATGACGTCATTAGCACGTTATGTGACGTCATAACTCTAGAGCTATCTTCCGCCTGTCGGCAATTACTGCGATGGATGGAGCTACACGTGGCCCGAATGTGCGTTATTATTTTATTCAGGCAAAGTAGAGGAATTTGAATCATAGGATTAACGAAGTAGTTATTTGCCATAATTTCGTGGTTATTATGTTTGATACATAGCTATTCAGTTAAAAGTTAGTCTATTAGTTATATATAATACAAATCACCGAGATTCAGGTTCGATTCATGATATGCACAAGCAATTTTGGGCTTACGTTTCTCATAAATCGTGTGTCTGAAAGCACGGCTACTTTAAATCCTTGTTATTTCACTCAATTTTTTTGTTTCTTTTTATTGCATCAAAGGTATCAAACAAGCAGATGGCTTTTCTAATGGTAAGACAAAACCGTTAATGGTGAGTTGCCCGCCGTTTGGCTGAAATATAATACCACATATTTCATGTCTCCAATTTAAGTCAAAGCCCTTTATAGAATAGACTAGCTGGTGCCCGCGACTTCGTCCGCGCGGACTTCATTTACTCCACACAGCTCCTCTCGTGTAGGTGCTAGCGTGATAATATGTAGCCTATATATTGACCCGACCTGTTAGTAATATTCATGCAAAATGTGAAGTAAATCCATGCAGTACTTTTTGAGTTTACCTCGGACATACATGACTTTCCTTCGATTTTATTATATGTATAGATTATAGTACCATTCTGCCAGGCCGTTTGCAAAAAGCGAACAATTGTCTAAACTTGTCACTAACATCGTGACTACTAGGTGTTGCATTTCTGCAAAGTATCGCCTGGGTATTTGGTACCTAGTCTTGCCGCAATAGCGCAGGTGCTTGTCAATATTTGGTTTATAGGGTAAGGTAGCCGATAAACTTATGCAAGTGGCATTAATACTCACCACTCGGATAGCAACGCACTATTAACATCTTTGGTGTCTATAAGCGATGGGTGTCTCTTTCCATCAAGAGAGCCATCTTTTTGTTTGCTTTGTTTATCACCACATAGTATAAAACGAAGTCGCTTTTCGCTGTCTGTCCTTATGTATGCTGAGATCTTTAAAAATAACGCAACGGATTTTGATGCGGTTTTTTTAGTAGAAAGAGTGCTTCAAGAGGAAGGTTTATATGTACAATAACATCCGTTAAATAGTAGAGAAATACTGTCATAAATATACTTAGCAAAACAACGCTAGTCTTATATGTACAAATGTTACACGTTTACTTGGCCTCTAAATTTGCTGCTATTGCGGCAGGAACAATACCTATACTAAGGGGCCGTTCATAAAATACGTCACACTAAAATCAGCTACTAGGTGGTAGAGTTCTGCATTGTCTCGCCCGGGTCTGGTACCACCGCCTTACCTATTCCTGCCGCAATAGCATCAGTGCTTGTCGCTGTCGTGTTCCGGTTTGGAGGGTAAGGTAGCCGGTAAACTTATGCATGTGGCATTAGACCTCGCCACAAGATAGCAACACACCATTAACATCTTTGATGTCTATAGGCGATGGTTGACTCTTTCCATCAGGAGACTCATCTGCTTGTTTGCTATCTTATAATATAAAAAAAAGCTTTTTTTGACCCCCTCCCCCCATTGTCACGCTGTGTCACAATTTTTGTGACCCCCCCTAGAAATATTTCGTCACAAAAACTAAGCCCCCCCCCCGCTGAGTATGATAAATTCTAAATGATAGTACACAAATTCTGAAAATTAAAAATATTTATTTAGTTATTATAATAACATTACGCGCAGGGTACGTGGAAACGTTACTGTCTCAAGTATTGGAAAAACAAAGAAACCCGTTGTGACGGATCGCAACGCCGCTAGAGTCGCGCCACAGAGCTAGCGCTCATGTCAAAAAATAATAAACGGCGAACGTCACGTTGCCGTATACCCCCCGTCCCCCCTTGTCACATCTTGCCACACTCAGCCAGACCCCCCCCCTCCCCTTGTATGCGAACGTATTTTATGAACGGCCCCTAAGTAAAATATTTTAAAAAACAACATAAATTTAACTACAAAAATAGAAGTGTTACAGCCATTATATCAATGGTTACAGCTAATTCAGGAAATGGAAAATATATTACAAAAGAGAAAACAACTTGATATTGACATAAAATCGAAGAGAGACTGTTAAAACCTCTTATAGCTGTTTAGCGGTTTAATCCGGATAAAAACACGCGTACTCATATATTATAAAGTTTCATATTTATTTTATACTTACACTAAAAATGAAATAAGTAAAAGTGCAACATAAAGTCTGTTTTTTAGGGTTCCGTTCCCATTGGGCAAACGGTACCCTATTAAGATTTCGCTGCCTGTCCGTTTCTTGCTAGGCTATATTTCATGAACCATTGTAGTAGTTAGTTCACAGATGATGTCCCTATAACAAAAAATACTACCTATAAACAGAATAAAATAAATATTTAAGGAGGCTCCCATAAAACAATAGTGATTATTTTCTAACAACTGGTAGACGCTTGAAATATTTACAGAATATTTAGTTACATATTCATTTTAAAAATAAATAATTTACTTAAAATAAATGTTTAAGTGGGCTTCTATCCAACAAACGTGATATTTTGCCGTTTTTATAGAGGGCACGGAACCCTTCGAGCGTGAGTCCGACTCGCAATTGGCTGGTTTATTTTATTATTTTGTATAGAAACCTAAAATCTCTACCACAGAATACTGAATATCCAGTACTCTGCGTCGTTACCTCCTATCTTTTTACAAATTAATTTAATAATTTAGAAACGAAGAAATTGTAAAAATTTAATAATTTTTACAATTTCTTCGCTTTTGCCACTGAGATATTTACTTATTATTAATGATCTTTTAGTTTAGGATTAAGATAAGTTACTTTCAAGGAATCATTTTATATTCATGGAAAGGTTATAGAACTCTTGACGGCGACCTAATTTAAGTGTTTAGCATAAAAAATGAGCTGCATGGTAATCATTCCATTAAACGGTGCGTAGGGATTTGTCGGATACGGTTACAATGGGGCTCAAGAGTAAAAAAGGTCCGGTAATTTGTCTTTACTAGGAGAATTTATGTAGGATCTCATCACGTTGGGATTTAAGTCTCGTTCAAGTGGTCGGTATGAATAGTTAACATGACTCCTTAGCCGTAAGCTTTTATGTTTATTAATCAAAGCAAGTAAGTCACAAGCTTATGCGTATCAAATATGAAAGTTATGATTACTAATTTGTTCTTGTCTTTGGCCTCATAGCACATTATTGCGTGTGTGTTATTATGTTCTATGCCGTTTGATTAATGATAATCGACTCTAAAATGAATTACGTGTTGGTGTAAGATCCGAATATGACTTGACCTTCACCCATCTGTTTACTGAATGAAACATTTTTATTGTCAAATTTCATACATAGACATTTACGTCTTGCTAATATTGCCTATCAAAATATGTTTATAGCTATCCTTAATTTAAAAAAAAATATTAATTATTTTTAGCAAGTTTCTCCCATTTGTTTACCGATCAAATGTTATTGACACTAAAAGTTTTAAAAGTATAGAATAGGTCTGAGGGGTATTGCCTACGTGTTTACGTTATATTTACTTACCTGTTTACATCTGCTTACCTGGTTGCCATGAACGTAAACACGCAGGCAATAACCTCACAGAGTTGTCAGAAAACCATTAATAAATAGACAAAGTATAGTCAAACTAGTTTACCGTTGAGACTTCTTCCCCGTGTTGGTCCCGGGTTTCTTTAAGGAATAGGCCAGTTGCCGTACTGCCAGGCAGGTCGTAAAAGACAACCGCAGTCAGTAGTGACTCGCATAAGCAAATCTATGCGAGTCATTACCATCGTGGCTACTAGGTGGTAGAGTTCTGCATTGTCTTGAGTAGTAGGGATTCGTTGGTTCCCGACCACCCGGGTCGTTGGGTCTGGATCCCTGTTTCTGTCCCACCTGTGTTTCTGACCCACTTGGTGGTCGATCAATACTAAAAAAAAAAAAAAAAAAAAAAATTTGGTGTCAAAATGGGGGTTTCCGGGTACGCCCGATCGATTGCAAGCATCCGTTTTTTGATATCTCGCACGGTTGCAAAGTTAGCATTCCTGGCTCTCCTTCGTTATCTAATCACCTCATTATCATTAAGCTCGAACGCCCGTCACACAATCGCACTATTAAAAGCTCATTAGGACGTCTCGCATTGCGTATCACTTGCAACTAATGAATATGGAATAAAATAAATATCATCAAGCTGATTCCCGTGTCGAGAAGGCAGAGCGAGCGTCTTAACGTTCCACTGCGATTCACCTGTTCAGCGGACAAAAGCACGATTATGGCGATCATTCTATTATCATTTTAGCAGCCTGTAAGACTTTTACTTTTTTTTTTCATAGTAATTTATATCATTAACATCGTGAGTACTGACTAGTTGGTGAGTTCTGCAACGTCTCGACCGGGTTGAGTACCACCACCTTGACCCATCTTATTACATACATCATCAGTGCTAGTCGCTGTGGTGGTGCTATTATTACTGGGTCTGTGTGCTTATTAAATATATTCCAGTACTTGTATGCATGTAAAAAAGTATCTTCACGGCCATATCCCCGAAGAGGTAGACAGAGGTACAACTAATGCTCCCACGATTAGCCGAAGATACTAAGTTCCACAACGTGATAGGTGACAATCCCGACCCAGGAATCGAACCTAGGACCTCATGTGGCAAGCATCGTCACCGCACCATTATGCCGCAGAGGTGATTTGTTTGAATGTATTTATTTAGTGTTGTTGACAAACACCCATATTGCATGATGTCTGGGCTAGCAGGATCGGTCACTTCCGGTATCAAAAGCTTCACATGCTCTTAAGGTATGTGGGTGTTTCGCAATACACAAGTATGAACTTCACTAACGATTCATTGGAATGTTGTATCATAATTGCTAATGCGAATGTGATGAGCAACAAGATTTGTAACAGAACGTGTTCGCTAATGTTAATTGCTTAAAACTTCCTATATAAACCTTGGATGAAAGCACATCTACAATATATCAAATAATTATTTTAACAGAGATAGTGCTACATTATTGTAACGTGTGTGTGTGTGTTATTGTGTTCACGTGCTACTTCGATAATATGGATGTAAGTATCTCATTTATTGCTCTTATAATATCTTATATATTAAATATGTGTAATGAATGTAGATATAATATTTTTGTCGTTTCATATTTTTACAATATTATTCATGTATTTCACCGGAGAGGAAAGTATACTTGTATGATGAACGTACACATATTTTTTCAGATTTGGTTAGAAAATAATATTTATACCTACATGCACACACAGAAATGATGTATGTGTTAAATCTATACATATGTGTACTACATGTATACTGAACAGAAATTTTATTCAGTCGTTAAGGCGTGTAAGAACTTGTAACAAATATACACGCACAAACTTTAGATTTATAACATAGTATTAGGATTTTACGTTAGCTATGTCGTAGTGTCTAATATTTGGTATTATGTCCTTTACAGAATTCCTCGAGCATCCTTGAAGAGAACACTTTAAAACATTATTATTATCCACTGTCTGACGACGACGAGTCAGATTTACAATTGACACAGCCATTGAAAATAAAAAGAACACGTAGCAGCAGCAGTTTGGACGACCTATTTGAAAAGCCAGCCAAAAAGAAGAAAAAAATGTCGTCCTGCGTTGGAAGGGCGTCTCGAGATGGTGGAATGGCATACATATCAACCAATACCGACGATGGGGCGCAAGCCACACACTTTGTAAAAATAGAAGTTTACGATCTAAAAAAACTGGCGAGGATACCCCCAACTGATCATTGGAAACATGCAACCACTCGGATTAAATATTATGCGGCAAGTCATAGGCTCAACAAAATCAATGAAGTGATCTATGATATATCTAAGGAAATAGCCGATGCACCTGACGTAAAAAAATATCACTTCGACAAAAATACTTGATATTGTTCTTTCAATGACTGATTTTTTAAGTATGCTATTGTATAAAGTTTCAATGTAATTAGAGATAATAATGTGATTAATACTTGAATACTTAAATAAAGATTTTATTTTTGTTATCCCATTTGTTTTTTTTTGTATTCCTATGACATACAGGGTAAAATAATACAACGAAATTTCTTTATCAATTATATTTTATTACAGAAAAAGTATTTAAACAAATTATTTACAATTTTATCATTAATAACAGTATTAGTAGTAAACATATTAGTGAAGTTAAACATACATACTCCATAATATCTGAAATATATAAAAACTAGACAGTAAATTCCACACATAGAACTAAAACAATTTTGAATTACTTTATTATTATAATTCCACTTCTTACAATTTGTTACCAAAAATGACTCATGATAACCAGTTGGCTTTCTCCCGAAAGAATCAAAATATTCCCCAACACCATGTTTATCAATGCATATTGCTACCCAATGAGAACCAGGCTTTGTATCAGGATCTAAATTTGATATAGAATAAAAGGGTAAGCTAACATGTACTGGTATACGATTAGCTGCAAAAACATTAAGCTTTAAGCTACCATTAACCATATCCAGAAACTTTTGGATTTCTATAGAATCCATCATAGGATTTAATTTTTAAAGCGTCTATTTTTAAAGATATGCTGAATGAAATTGACAGTAAATACACTAGCAATATAATATATAAGTACTATTTCATAAATTAATTAAAATTAAGATTAGCTATTATAATCTATAATAACCTCTCTATTTTTGTTTATTTCTATAACATTATCAAATTCTGCATATACTATACAATTTACTGTTGATGACAAAGTGCCTTCAAACCGTACTTCTATTCTAACACTTCCACGTTTTACTAAATTCCAATGAGTTGTAGAGTTTGCACTTAAGTCTGGAGTCATATCAAAAGCCATTAGACAGTACCCGTTTGCAAAAGCTTCTTTAGATATCGAATTACCTTCATTTAAAAAGTGTATACCGGTCCCAGAGAATAATGTATGATAAACGCTGGTAAAAGCATTGTCGGAAAAATTGGGAGTTAATGTTTTCGGTGGTATTTGCTGTCCATCTACATATACACTAAGCAGATTGAGGTTGTTGTGTTTAAAATCGAAGGGATTCGTTTCGAAACTGCCATTAAATGCTTTATTGCTAACGAATCCTATAATACACCTTTTAGGCATTTGCCCAAGAAATACATTATCAAGAACTTTCCCTTGAACACCAGATGGAATAGTTAATACTTTTACTTCAGCTCTAGCAACTGGGTACTTAGCTGTGGTTGTTGCTAGTACTTTTTCGTGTGCAAGTAATATTGATGGATTGATTCTTGCTTTACGGATTATGAGCGAAGCATTTATTATATTAACTTTGAATTTATTTTCTACTGTGGACGATATGAGATTAAAAGAATCTTTCGAACGAACTAATTTTAACCGCATTTCAATACCATTAACTAAAAATTTCCCTTGATTAAATATATCACCATGTAAATGACCTATCATTTCAATAGTTGAACTCTGCTTTGATAGTTGCTGTCGCTTAGCAAATCCTTCGTTAGTTGCGTCACACGAAGTAAACTTTCCTGGAGTATCTTCATACCATAAACCACAGGTAAGATGGGAAGCTTTCGCTGCTGGACCATAATTTAATAAAGTTTCTATATACGCACGATATGCATATGTGTTATTTGGTGGAGAAACAAGTTTCTGATTTAAATAAATATCCAACTGACTAAAAAGCGAGTGTAGCCAATTATTTACAGGTGCAACATTGGCATCGACAGCTAATCTTGATGAATCAATATTTTCTATTCGTGCACTGATACTAATCATTGTGTGTGATAAGTCAATATATTCATCACCAGCACCAGGTATTAAAAACTCGATAGGGCCATCATCAGTTAGCGATGATATCGGACGATATTGCATCCATTGACCACTCTCTATACTTGTTTGTGTTGTCGGTAAAGCAAAGATATCCAATTCTGATTTCACACATTCACAAGAATTATTGTGTAGGAACGCCATTTTTAATTTCCAAAAATATCTTTTTTATTTTTGAGAGCTCCTTTAAGAGTTCTTCTTTGTTTTGATGTCTTCTTGTGAGTGATAGACTTAAGTCTTTGCCTTTTATTTTTATAACCGGATCCTGCCATTATGGAGTCGAGTTTTTCATCAGCTTTTCTTTTTAAATTAGAAGTAGCGGTTCGGAATCGAGTTTTTATCGATTCATCAAGAGGTTGAGCTCCAACCAAATCACTTAGAAGACCAACTCCAGCGTTTAATGCTTCTTTTCCAAGAAACTTTGCGCCACTTTTTAAAATTGGAAATACTGACCTAAATAAACCCCCTAGAAAACTCCCTATGCCATGTCCACGTTGATATGGTGTTCCTTTATAAATTATACCTACACCAGATCCTGCTTGTGCAGAGTAATAGTGATGATAGGGACATACCATTTTTATATATTTAATGTAATATTAAGAACTTATTTTTTTGAAATGAAGCTTAATACATGAGGTTCCAAATTGAAATGGTACTCTTTCACCAATGCTCGTTCTTATATCAATTTCTATCACATCAAATTCCCTACGTAAAACAGGAAGATAGTGTGCAGGAGAAAATACATTAATTTTGTAGGCTCCATAAATATATTTTGTAGGATCTAATGGAATTATTCTCAGTAAAGATGACATTACATCTCCTATTATCTGTGGATGTACTATATCGGAGTAAATAAATAGTTGTGACGGTAGACCTAAATGTAAGTTTATTGGATACTTACCAATATTCTGCCTAACAAAATTTGTATTGGGTTCGAACCCAAGTTGAAGTGACAATTTGGGGTTAGCTGTTATTCGAGTAATGTTACTTGTCATATTTGTTACGGTGACAAGTCTTGATATTTCATCGTGTTGAAACTTTACTTTCCCATTTAATAAAGGATTTGCATTGAATGCGTTTAAGAAGTTACTAATATTTTCGTAGTTTGTTGCTGGTATATGGGATTTATATTCAACGTTAGCATAATCTGTTTTTGAATCGGGTAAATATACTTTTTTAGAAATGTATACTACATTTTCATGATCCTGTACATTTAACATACTACACGGATAGTGACATTCAACTAGACCGACCACCCATTCTCCTTCTAGCTTAATAGTTTTAGGTAGTTTAGTGAAGAAGTTTGCTGTTGTGTTTTCTGGAAAGTAGCCCATGGAGCTGTTACTAAGTAACGTTAAATAAAAACTATTATCCATTATATTTTCTTTAAATTTGATATAGGAACCCAAGTATTAAATTTATTCGGATAACCTACCCACTTCACAAGCACTTCTTTTCTGATTCCAGAATAACGTGAACCTATTATTTTATCAATTTTAAAATACGATGTGGGGTCATAAGAAACTTTTTGTAATTCATTCTCATAAAATGTACCTACAATTCCCTCGTTTAGAATATCTTTTATGGTATAAATCAATACAGGCTTACGTTTTACCGAGGCCACTATAAAAATTTCATCACTCCAATTAGTCTCATAGCCTTTTTTAAATATATGCTTATATTTAGTAATTCTAACGTAGTCGCCTATACTTAATTTTGGATCCTGATTATTGTGTACCATTTTTTTCCCCTGTAATCGTCCTTCGTTGATATTACGCCATACAGTCATTATATTATTAAAATTAACATCAACTGGGCGCATTTTTATAGTCGAATGAAAACTATAATTATAGGAATAGACTAATTCTTGCAATATATCTATGTATCTATATGTATTTTTGTGGGTGAAGTATCGCCACATTTTCGTTTTGAGAGTTCTCTGAAACCTTTCCACTATACTAGCCTTAATATCAGGGTTATTCGTTGTGTAATAATTAATATTCTTATTCATTAAATATTGTCTTACATCTTTTGATACGAATTCGGTTCCCTTATCCGATTGTATGTGACTAGGTGTGGCCTTTGCCTCGCAAAATATGCTCTCAAAACAATTTTTTATTGATTGTGAATTCTTTTTAATTAAGGGTCTAACAAATGCATATTTACTAAATACATCAATAACACACAAAATATAATTATAACCATCATTATATTGACTATACTTTCTCATATCACTTAAATCTACTTGCCAGAGTTCATTTAAGTTTGATAAGATATATCTGTTTCTTGGAAATTTTCTTTTTATAGGTTTATGAAGAGTATAAGTTTCCTGTTTTTGCAGCCATTCTTGAACTTGTTTTCGATTCATTTTACCTTTCATTGCTCTAGTTAATGCATTTACACTACTATATCCCGCCGGATTTGCTATATCATAGTAAGTACTATGTATATCTAATAAGGTGTCCATCTTTCCCAATCTATTTTTCTTCCTGGTTTAGATAATTTCGGTGTATTTAGTTTTGTAGGAGTATTAAGACGAAAATCTTCTACATACAATTCATTCATGAATTTATTTATTTCAGGATTACCAACACATATTAGTGGTACTTTAATATCTTTTAATGCTTTTGCAAACTTTTCCCACCCATCAGGTTTATATTTTAAGGGTCGGAGAGTTATATTTATGAGATCTATTATATTGCTTTGAGGTAAATGTTCTTTGTTGATCACAACAGTACCATCATCATTCCAGGAAATTTTATCGTTATTTTTATAAAGAGTATCTAAAAGAATGCTACCTTTCTTTTTGTAAGTTTTAGGAATAAGTCGTTTTAAATAATCAGCCGTGTAGTGTTTTAGTAATATATCCGGAGATTCCGGTGTCTGTACGTCCTGAACTGGTGATAACTCTTTTACAAATGGAATCATCTGCTTCTCGCTTGTGTTGTCTTTAACTTCTTCAATTGTGATAGGTAACTTTAAAGGTTTTTTATCTTCTTGTATTAAGTGTAAGTATTTCTGTAATTCTTGGAGGTATAATGACCATTTTTCACGATCATCAATTTTACTTTTTAATATTTTTTGCATTTCCTTGTCTAATCTTGACAAAGAATCATCAGAAATATTTTCTCTTTTCTTTAGTCGCTCCAATGCGTCTGGTTCAATCAATATCATTTTCTTTGTAGTATCCATTTTGTTTTTATTTATTTATTATGTAATTCAATAATCCACTTAATACTGTGCTAAGAATAATAGGAAGAAAAGCCCCACCTTTCTGTATAATGATTCGCTTTCTTAACCTATGTTTACCCTTCGACACTAGCAAACGCAACAGCTTTTTATATTTCTTTAATTTAGACTTTTCTGTTTCCTTCAATATTATTTTACCATTCAGAACATTATAAATACATTCACAAATACAGTTTATTTCCTCATCGCTACAGACTTTTAATAAGGCTGTACGATGTTTGGGTTTCAGTGTATGTAAAGCTCTTAATAAATCTTGATGTGTCTTCACTCTTTTCGACATAGCTCTACACTGAGAAATTTTAAGGTGTAAAATAGTTTATAAACGGTATCAAAAAACAACTGCACTGCAGAATGTTACCCGAAGACTTAGTGACATCTGCAAGTTTTCCATCAAAAATTTTATAAAGGTTTTCACAAATAAGATCTAATTCATTATCACTGTAAGATTGTATTAAAAGTTTGCGATATTTTGATTTAAAAGTGTATAAAATTTTTCTACTGGACTTTGCAGTAGACGCTGTTTCACCGACACCATTCATCGGATACTATTAAGAATCTCATCGTTCAAATCGTATTTAAATCCTTTTTTCGGTACATACACTATACAATGTTCATTTAAGGGAAATATTTTCGTCTTAAACCGATATGCGTCATTCGTAGCTTGTTTTAAATCTATCATCAAATACCCATGAGGCTCATTAGTAGCATCTCTGTAAGATTCTTCCACGAATTTTGGATTGTCGGGAAACACCTGACGGGCCAAATGTTTTATTTGTGTCCTATCTCGAGGATTTTTGAAATATATGAGATAGCTGGTATTTAGAGAAATATCTCTCTGACCTCTGCCCTGATGGAATAAGTTTTGGGTTATGTAAAATACACTTAAATTTCTGTGGTGGCTTCCTTTCGTGAAGATATCAACTATACGACCATCCGATTCTCTCATAAGATCATCGATAATGAGTAGTTGAGGGTGTTTCCCATTAAACATATTCATATCAGGTATTCCTTGGATATATGTCACATCTATTCTATTATAAAGTGGTTGCATTTCATCATAACACCATAATATTTTATCAAACTTGACATCACATATATCTTTTATGTAAGTCAAAAAATTTGAAACAAAGTTAGACTTTCCACATCCACTAGGTCCAGCCACTATCGATGTGAATGGATGAATAAAGTGAATCATTTTTATTCCGTATTATATTAAACGTCTACCTCTTTATAAACAATAATTTATAATGGCATATGAAGAAATAAAACAGAGTCTTTATATACAAATAAATTTATTGCTCAGAACACATTTATACTATACATATTTTTACACAAATTATTTTATTTATTTATTTATTTTATAGAAAGAAACTTATTACTATACAAAGTATGTCATTTCACTTAAGTGCTACGGAGTTTATATTCTTAAAACTACAGTTACAAATATTAAAAATACTTAAAACTACGTTACATTTATTACAAATTACAAACAAAAATATTTACAATTTCTTTAAATTATCTTATTGAATAATGCCCCCATGCGAGGGTGTCTGTTGAATTAGGTATTAAATACCTTTTAGTATCATTAGAAGACAAACAAATCTTATTAATTTTTTGAGTAAAAACTATGTGCTTAATCGATCTGAATCTATACATTTCCGCTAATTTGATTGTGTTATTCATTAAACAGGACTCAAAATCTTTGAATGTTAATTTCTTAGTAACACTCTTATTAACACCCTTAGCTTTAGTTATTAATTTATTATCAACTATCATTGAATACATTTTTGATCGCAACCCAACAAATTCACGAAATATTTGCCCATTATTTTCATCTTTGAAAACCCCGATTTTTTTCTTGTTTATCAGGTTATAATTATAAATATTATTTTCCGGGTAATCTGAAGTATCGAAATATTTTTCTAAATCTGGTTTAATATCACTGTAAAAGTTTTTCGTATATATTTGGTATATTAAACTATCTGTATCAGTATATAGTAATTTTGGGCTTAAAAACTTACTTTTCATATAGGTGTAATGAAAATCAAACATTAAGGTTTTTGAAATATCCAGTATACAAAATCCGAGATATATTGGTTTATTGTATTCAAGTTTTACCTTTTTGAGTTGAACAGCTACTAAGTTTTCGGAAAATATAGAAAGACTATGAAATTCGGGACGTGCAATAAGTGATTGAGCTCCTTGGGTCTTTCCAAGATTTTCCCAATGGGTAAGTAACTTAACATCAACTCTTTTTTCTATGTTTTCCATCGTTTTACCAAATATTGAATTATTCATTAACTTATAGAAATCTTTTTCAAACTCATTTTTTGATAAAGTTCGAAGAGATGTGTTAAGATCTATGTATTGTTTTAACCAAGGACTTTGTCTAAATTTTAAAATTCTATGAACCTTTTTAAGTATTAAGCCCAGTGACAAACACTGTTTAAGATTTCGGTAATGAATTACGTATTTTGTTTTATTATTTAAATTTGTTACTAATTTGGGGTGAATAGATTGGTCTGTGCAAATACGTTCAGGACATAAAGGTAAATCTGAGTGAGTATCATGTAGGTTTTCAGGATATTCCAAATCTACTTCTACTATGTATCCATAATCAGAATCGTCAGAAACATCGAATTTTGTGTTGACATCTACCCATTCAAAGTTATTTATTGGAAGATATTGTGACATTGCCCACCCATATAAATTATTGGCATCCAAATATATCAGATAGGAATCAGGTTGTTCCTTATTATAATCTTCCATGTATTGATTGTTTGCTTTAGCATAGCGATTACTACACTGTGAAATACCACCTCGTATACCTGATTTTAAAAAAGAAATTATCTCAAAGTCTGTTAATAACTCCAATTCCACTTTTGTTAATTTCATCATGGCATCCCAACTTAACCCTGGTGCTGTG
Source organism: Apodemia mormo (assembly GCA_036924255.1). Classification (NCBI taxonomy): domain Eukaryota; kingdom Metazoa; phylum Arthropoda; class Insecta; order Lepidoptera; family Riodinidae; genus Apodemia; species Apodemia mormo. Next base: position 21,239,683 of record JAUPFN010000016.1, read on the forward strand.
TAATAGTGACATGGATCCAAATAGTAAGTAGTTAAACATACATTTCTAAAATTCTCGAATACATCGGTCAGCAATAAAACATCTGTTTTTAAATATAGATCGGAATAATCACCCATATTTTTACATTTAAAATGTTGCCACACGTCCTTTGCATGTTTATAATCTTCATCTGACACATTAGAATCGGACATTGAATTATAAAACCTTTCCTTAGGGGGTAACGTTGTTAAATTTAAAGAATGAAATGATTGCATTTGTTCATACGGATAAATTCCTTTTCGCTTTACACGTACAAAGTCCTCATTATTTGGAAAGTTTTTACGTAATTCAATAAATTGTTCATTATTTAGGTTTTGAGATAATTTTTCTAAACTACTGGACATAAACTTTAAAGAATCTATAAATCGTATACTAATACTACGATTGTTGATCTTTATAGTTTTTGAAAAAGATATGTATTTTTCTTTGTTTTGTGGTATTACTTGAATGTTACCTTCAACTACGTGTAAAGCACGGACTATAAAGTGAGCATCATAATGGCTCATGTTATGTAATATGACTGGTACAAAGTCAGGCGTTACATATTTCTTACCACAAATTGTATGTGCAAAACCTTTAAATTCGCCGGTATATGAATCATACACGGTGAAATCTTCACAATTTAAATCTAAATCACAAACGTAACATTTACTATCATGTGTTGTAAAGTTTACATTTTGTTCAGATAGTGGTTTTGGTGATTTGCGGAAAGTGTTACGTTCTATAATGTTTTCTAAATCCTTAATTAAACTCTGAATAAATACACACTCACAATCATTTCCTTTATAAGATACATATTTTGAAATGCTATCATCATATGAACATTTAATATAATAACCAAAGCTATATACATCATGTTTCTGTACATTTTCTGTGTGTGATGCACATGGATTATTCGAACAACTATAAATTGGCTTTAAAAATGATTCGAAATCTGCATATATTACAAATGGAATTTTTAGTTTTTTGTGATAGCTTTCAAATTTTAACTTATTGCTGTGTGTTAATGTACCAAACCAATCCTTCCTTAAAGCATTTACGGATGGAATTTCCGTACGGATTTGCATACAGTCACTTTTTTGGTGATTCATTAAAGCATCTTTCTTAGTAAAGAATAGTAAACACCCATCGCAAATAAAAATTGCATTGTTTCGATTAGTAACTTGTTTTGACAATAAACGAGATAAGTTTTTAATGTAGCAATAATGATTAGTGTTGCCATGTGTTAATAACAATAAATTTACGTGAACAGGTCTACGTTGTTTTGTATGGTGTAAAGGCCCAACTACGATATTTTTTTTTTCTTTTTTACTGTACTCTAAACCAAAAACATTAATGCTTAGATTATTTAAAATTTCAAATTTTGAAATATCACGTAATTTTACTGGGAATGCTATTTGATTAAATTTTAATTTATTAGAGTGTTGGCTATAAGCAGTGACTCTATCAGAATGGTTTTGTGCAGGATATAAAGCGGAGAGAATTGCCCATTTGAAACAAAGAACATCTGTGTTTTTCACATTAATAACTGCCTTTTTAGAACGTATGTCACGTGGCAGCTCAATAAAAGAACTACCCCGACAGGGATTAAACTTTCCTACATTCAAATCTAATTCGGTCAGGTGTTGAAGGCTCCAACCACTATCTTTCCTTTCAAATTCACTAATCTTATTGGTTAAGATACTATAAACAGATGTAATTAGTTCATTAACATCAGTACTCATACAAACAATATAGTTGGAAGTCTGAAAATCAAATGAATTTTTTAAATCTTTCGTTTGCTGAATAAAACTCCCCCGCAATATAAAATTAACCTTAAATGTAGTAAATTGTTTTATACATTCGGAGAGTAGTTGCACAACACTGTTATTGATTGAAGAAAAATATAATTCCGGGGTTGTAAAATCCTTGGAAGAATTCGTACCTATCCTATATGTTAGTAATCGGTCTTTAAATGCAGTTTCAATTATATCTACGTTTTCCAAGGAGTGTTTCAATTTAAATAAGTTATTTTTATGTAAATGACTATTAACATGATTGGAAAAATACCTTTTTTTTACATTAACGTTGCAAGTAGTACACTTCATCATTTTCACAGTAGATGGTGTACATTCTTGAATCGACGTCTCTATATTATGAAATGTATGATCTTTAGATGTAGATGGTATTGCACCTGGTTCTCCACAACCCACTTGGATGAAAGTACTGAAAATTTATTAATAATTTAGAAACTGCATATAGCGGGTATATAAATAATAATATTTCATATAACAATAAATTGCGTTTACCTTTCAATAGTTTCACACATGTTGTAGAGTTCTGAGTCTAAATATTGAGAGTCAACGAAAGGCTGTGATCTATTTCGGTGACCATGACAAAACTCATCTTCATTGATTCGGCGATGTTTTTCATGATTGCCATTTTGATAATTATCTTCAGATTTACGTTTACATTGAGCTTGTTCCTTCTCTACTTTGCAACATATTTCATATAGTTCAGCATCGTAGCACGAATCATATAGTGACTCAACTAAAGTATCGTTACTTAATTCAAAATATAAACTTTTTATAAAAGACATTTTTACAGTTGGTTGTACGACAACTGCGTTAAAATATACAATAATAGCACTTGTTTAGTGCAACGCTGTTATATATATGGCACCTTTCCACGCCCACTTCATTAACTAAAGACCTTTAAAATTCTTTTAAAATTGTTAACTGATGACTAAAATTAATCACCAATCACATTATTATCTCTAATTACATTGAAACTTTATACAATAGCATACTTAAAAAATCAGTCATTGAAAGAACAATATCAAGTATTTTTGTCGAAGTGATATTTTTTTACGTCAGGTGCATCGGCTATTTCCTTAGATATATCATAGATCACTTCATTGATTTTGTTGAGCCTATGACTTGCCGCATAATATTTAATCCGAGTGGTTGCATGTTTCCAATGATCAGTTGGGGGTATCCTCGCCAGTTTTTTTAGATCGTAAACTTCTATTTTTACAAAGTGTGTGGCTTGCGCCCCATCGTCGGTATTGGTTGATATGTATGCCATTCCACCATCTCGAGACGCCCTTCCAACGCAGGACGACATTTTTTTCTTCTTTTTGGCTGGCTTTTCAAATAGGTCGTCCAAACTGCTGCTGCTACGTGTTCTTTTTATTTTCAATGGCTGTGTCAATTGTAAATCTGACTCGTCGTCGTCAGACAGTGGATAATAATAATGTTTTAAAGTGTTCTCTTCAAGGATGCTCGAGGAATTCTGTAAAGGACATAATACCAAATATTAGACACTACGACATAGCTAACGTAAAATCCTAATACTATGTTATAAATCTAAAGTTTGTGCGTGTATATTTGTTACAAGTTCTTACACGCCTTAACGACTGAATAAAATTTCTGTTCAGTATACATGTAGTACACATATGTATAGATTTAACACATACATCATTTCTGTGTGTGCATGTAGGTATAAATATTATTTTCTAACCAAATCTGAAAAAATATGTGTACGTTCATCATACAAGTATACTTTCCTCTCCGGTGAAATACATGAATAATATTGTAAAAATATGAAACGACAAAAATATTATATCTACATTCATTACACATATTTAATATATAAGATATTATAAGAGCAATAAATGAGATACTTACATCCATATTATCGAAGTAGCACGTGAACACAATAACACACACACACACGTTACAATAATGTAGCACTATCTCTGTTAAAATAATTATTTGATATATTGTAGATGTGCTTTCATCCAAGGTTTATATAGGAAGTTTTAAGCAATTAACATTAGCGAACACGTTCTGTTACAAATCTTGTTGCTCATCACATTCGCATTAGCAATTATGATACAACATTCCAATGAATCGTTAGTGAAGTTCATACTTGTGTATTGCGAAACACCCACATACCTTAAGAGCATGTGAAGCTTTTGATACCGGAAGTGACCGATCCTGCTAGCCCAGACATCATGCAATATGGGTGTTTGTCAACAACACTAAATAAATACATTCAAACAAATCACCTCTGCGGCATAATGGTGCGGTGACGATGCTTGCCACATGAGGTCCTAGGTTCGATTCCTGGGTCGGGATTGTCACCTATCACGTTGTGGAACTTAGTATCTTCGGCTAATCGTGGGAGCATTAGTTGTACCTCTGTCTACCTCTTCGGGGATATGGCCGTGAAGATACTTTTTTACATGCATACAAGTACTGGAATATATTTAATAAGCACACAGACCCAGTAATAATAGCACCACCACAGCGACTAGCACTGATGATGTATGTAATAAGATGGGTCAAGGTGGTGGTACTCAACCCGGTCGAGACGTTGCAGAACTCACCAACTAGTCAGTACTCACGATGTTAATGATATAAATTACTATGAAAAAAAAAAGTAAAAGTCTTACAGGCTGCTAAAATGATAATAGAATGATCGCCATAATCGTGCTTTTGTCCGCTGAACAGGTGAATCGCAGTGGAACGTTAAGACGCTCGCTCTGCCTTCTCGACACGGGAATCAGCTTGATGATATTTATTTTATTCCATATTCATTAGTTGCAAGTGATACGCAATGCGAGACGTCCTAATGAGCTTTTAATAGTGCGATTGTGTGACGGGCGTTCGAGCTTAATGATAATGAGGTGATTAGATAACGAAGGAGAGCCAGGAATGCTAACTTTGCAACCGTGCGAGATATCAAAAAACGGATGCTTGCAATCGATCGGGCGTACCCGGAAACCCCCATTTTGACACCAAATTTTTTTTTTTTTTTTTTTTTAGTATTGATCGACCACCAAGTGGGTCAGAAACACAGGTGGGACAGAAACAGGGATCCAGACCCAACGACCCGGGTGGTCGGGAACCAACGAATCCCTACTACTGTCTTGCCCGGGTCTGGTTCCACCGCCTTATCTATTCCTGCCGCAATAGCGTTAGTGCTTGTCACTGTCGTGTTCCGGTTTGGAGGGTAAGGCAGCCGGTAAACTTATGCAGGTGGCATTAGACCTTGCCACAAGATAGCAACGCACCTTAACATCTTTGGTGTCTATAGGCGATGGTGGACTCTTTCCATCAGAAGATCCATCTGCTTGTTTGCTATATTATGTTATAAAAAAAGACTACTAGGTGGTTAGAATTTTGCGAGGTCTAGCCCGAGTTTAGTATTACTATTTTTTCCTGTCGAAACGGCATCTTTTTAGCTACAGTTGACAAATAGAGATAATGGCGTAAATGAAGAGAAAAAGAGTCGACAAACTTTTATCTCATCCTAAGCAGATTTTGCTAATTGATACTGTAAAAAGCATACATATACGCAAATTTAAATCTTTGTGCACATATTGCTAACAAAGTACAAAACTGTGTGTATCTAAACGCCTATCGACCAAGACGATATTGGGTTCATTTGTAAGGAGCTTTATATGGGCAGACAGAATACAGTCGTAAATAACAAAACGGCTGCGAAGGGATCGCGTGCGTTCTAAACGTACATCTTCAAGGTGTAATGTAATGAGGTGCACCCAGGCATCTTACTGTGAGCGCGTGATTGATTTTGTGATAAATACCCACTTTTTACATTGTATTTCGTTTTTTTTGACCTGTCAGATGTGAGTTCTGACGCAATTTAGATAATTTATGATATGGAAACACATATTGTTTATATCTATATACGTGAAGGAATATTGAATACCCCTTTTTAAGACGGTGGATTATGAACGTTGGCATAGTTAAAGTTTAGATTACAGAGGACTGGAAAAACTAAACTTTTTAAGTAATATGCGTATGAACTACATTAAATTAATAAAAATAAACATTACACACACTAGATTCATGTGACATACATGATAATATGTGTAATATTTCTTTTTATTAATTTAATGTAATTTAAATCCATGTATTTACGCATGTATTATTTTATTTTCTCATTAAGTTTGTGTTAACTTAAAAAGAAGTTTGTTTATTCATGGTTCGAATTTCGACCACAGGGTAATCACTAGTCTATATAAATCTTATAATTGCCTCTAATAAAATAATTGTTGTGGGTAGTAGTAGTATAATTTTTTAAGCTAGTCTTCGATTTCTATGAAACTTATTCTTTAGTATTTGTTTTCGAAGTCATTTAAACAGATTGTACCCTTTCTCATACAAAGATAAATCTTATAGAATATACTTAAGGGACGTCCCTTGAAATAGTAAATAAATAAAACATTATGTAAAAATCATATAAATAAACCGATAGGTAGAATTAGTATTTAATATTAGTATGGTTATGGATAATATGGCTGAATATGCTAGTCTTGGATTTCGATGGAACTTATTTATTCCTTAGTATTTGTTTTCGAGGTCGTTTCACCAGCAAGTGCCTTTTCTCATTTAAGGATAAATCTATTAATATATACTTAAAAGGCGTTCGTTGAAATAGTAAATAAATAAAACGTTAAGTAGAATTCTTATAAATAAACCGATAGGGTTCGTATAAAATTAGTATGGTTATGGTTATGATTAGATGGTTAAGAATGGATGATTGTTTTATCATAATCTTGAATTTCGATGGAACTTATTCTTCAGTATTTGATTTCGAGGTTATTTCAACAGAACGTGCCCTTTCTCATTTAAGGATAAATCACATAAAATATACTTAAAAGGCGGTCCTTGAAATGGTAAATAAATAAAACGTTAGGTAGAATTCGTATAAATTTCACAAGCGAGTGAAAAAGAGAAAGTAATTCTGTCGGATGCGCGTCAGCTGGGCAACATTAGTCAAGCGATGCGAGAAAATTTAATAAAAGCATTGCTTATCGTTTCATCCCTACAAAAGTTATATGCTCGTATCTATTTTGATCTTTTGCACTTTAGTTACAAGATACATTGTGATTTTTAAAGAATGAAGTCTCATTCTGATTTAGTACTACCGTCGCACATATTAGTGCTTCGCTTGTTACAGTCGTAAATTCTTAGGGGAGCAAAGTAGCCTGTAAAGCTAGTCATAGTGACAGCGACAAACATGTTGCTATTTTATGATAAAAAATGCTTTTTATCATAAAATAGCAAACAAGCAGATGACTCTCCGAAGAAAAGAGACAACCATCGCCTATAGACACCGAAGATGTTAATGGTTCGTTTCCTTTCTTGTGGCGGGGTTTTAATACTACATGCGTAAGTTTAACGGCTCATTTCCCTTCCAAACCAGAACACGGCAGTGACAAAAACTAACGCTATTGCGGCAGGAATAGGTAAGGCGGTGACCAGACCCGGGCGAGACAATGCAGAACTCTACCACCTAGTAGACACGATGGTAGTGACTTGCACAGCCAATCGGTCGCTTTTTACGACCTGGCAGAATGGCAGTTTGTCTATTCTTCAAAGGAGCCCGGAACCAACACAAGGGACTATTACTCAAAAATTTGTAAAATTTCTAAGCCTTGATAATTTTACTATTAACTTCATTATATTTATTACTATCGTAAATTTTTTACCACCTCCAAAACCTTAATAAGAAAGTAAAGATTAATATTTCACCCCATGATTTCATATAGAATCCCGTAATCGAAAAATTGTTTTTACAAATCACAAACGATATTTTTTTATAAACCCCACGTTATGAGGTACACGAGAAAAAAATTAACATCTCTACTTTACATGTAAAGGACTACTCTAAAAAAATGTAAATATTTTTTTTAGAGTAGCTCTCTAAAAAAATATTTTTTGGTTTTTACGTTACCGCTTTGTTGTCGTGACGACATATTTTCAAGCCAAATTATAGCTTGCTAGTACTAAGAATGTCTGAACTTAACTGCGGAGGGGCGAGCGGACGGACGAATGGACGGTCGGATAGGTGGACATAGCGAAACTATAATAGTTACTATTTTACTCCGGAACCCTAAAAACTGCTAAAAATCTTTATTAATTGGGATTTTTTAAACCAATTTCAAGTTCTGTTGACAAGTCTGATTTTTAGGATTCCGTACCTAAAAGGTAAAACGGAACCCTATTACTAAGCCTCCGCGGTCTGTCTTTCCATCTGTCTGTCACCAGGTTGTATCTCATAAACCGTGATAACTAGAAACTGAAATTTTCACAAATTATGTATTTCCATTGCCGCTACAACAACAAATACTAAGATAAAAAAAAAATATTAAGGAGGGTATAATCCATACAATAAACGTGTTTTTCCGTATTTTTTTTTTGCTGTGATTGTACGGAATCCTTCGTACGCGAGTCCAACTCGCACTTGGTTGGGTTTAAACAACAACGCACTCAGCGTTATCAAATACTCCTTGGATTTCCTTCCTCTAGCTATTTATTTTTTATTTATTTAATAAATGAGAATTGTGGAGGATTGCATAAAATTAAATTGTTCATTGCAATATTGAGCAAACATAATTCCGAGCAACGAAATGGAACGTTTAAGTTGAGGGTAAAACAACAAACTTTTTGCATACAAAGTAATCCTGAATATTTTTACGTTGTCAATATGTACAGGTCTGGAATAATGAAATTTTCATGTAAATCGTTTTGGATATGAGAAAGCGACTCAGTATTGCTTCTGGTATTCACGTACACCCCTCTATATTACCTTTGATTTATGATTTCTTAGTACAAATAGATATTTATTTTTTAAGGAGCATGTAAATTTTGACCCTCACCTTTCCTTTGAATATATTCTAAAAAGTTTTGTTTCGGTAATTTTTTAACGCAACTTATAAAATTGAGTCTGTTGGATCAATCTACAACAGTAGTTTCAAGCTTCTCGCTACGTATGAAGATAAGGAAGTTACTGATTTTGCCCCAATTTTCGAAAATCGACATTTCACCAGTGAAAGGATTCACCGTTTTGAGGTCCTAGGAACGTTTTCAACTATTTTCACGACGATGTCAGTATGTCTGTATGTATGTAGATGTGTGTGTATGTGTGTGTGTGTGTGTATGTGTATGCAAATATCTCATAATTTTTGAACGGCTTGACCGATTGAAACGCGGTTGATGGCATTCGATTGGATTCTGCTCAACTTTAAATTCCTGAAAATTAAAACCAAGTCAGCCCAGGAGATTTTAGATAGAAAATTTATTGGCGAAAAAGTATTTTTTAAATATAGTTTTCAGATAAGAGTACCGATTAAGTACAAAATCTGATCAGCTCTGTTTCTGAAAAAACGTCATATTATCATACATTCAATGCATAAATTGCATAAAATTGGTTTATCCGTTAGGGAGAAATCTTTGACGAAAAATTTTGGAAAGTGTTTTTCGACATTAATTAAAAATAAGTTAGCTTCGAAAATTGTTAACCAATCATTTTTTGGTATTTTACAATATTTTAGTACTAAAAATTACGCCGAATTCCATTTCAAAAATAAAAATCGAGTCTAATTTTCAAAAGTTACAGCTTTTCAAATATTAAAATTACGTTGTTTTTAGCATACTTAGTATTTTTGAAATAACTTTCAGGCTAATACACCCATTGACTTAAAAACTTTATCAGCTTTTTTCCTTAAAAAACTGCCTCCGATACTGTTAATTACATCAAAATCAATTTGTTGGGATTTATCAATAACGAAACTTTTTGGAATGACCGTGTATACTTCAGTTTATTTGATTCGAAACTAAAAAATAGAAACATACAAAAATATTTACCTGAATACTTTTCTTTGTAGCCGTAGCAGACTTATAATTTCCATTTCAAATACTTATGTGAGTTCTTTGTTCAATTTTACGTAAATATATTTCTAAACACAAAAAGCTTCCCTTTGATCTCACTTTATATACTCGTACTAATAATATTTTATACTAATTTTCTATGTAACTTAAATACACATATAATTTAATTTTTATTACAAGGACCAGTATTTTATTGTTTCTACTGACTGACCTTTTTTTTAATTTATTTTTAGTTTTATTTAATTTTATTTTTATTTAATTTTATTTTAGTTTTATTTAATTTATTGCATTTGAAAGAAATATTGTAAAAAAAGCAATCTGCGCTTGTTCATTATACATGTGTTAAATGTCCCAAATCAATCTTGATGTAAACAGTAAGAAAAAGTGATTGCGCAAATGCTAGATTATACATTTTGTCTGTGTATATGGCCTGTTTCTCTATACTAATATTATAAAATTGTTGAGTTTGTTTGTTTGTTCGTTTGGTTGTACGCGCTAATCACAAAAATTACTGAACCGATTTGAATAATTCTTTTTGAGTTGGATAGCCTGTTTATCGAGGAAGGTTATAGGCTATATAACATCATGCTACGACTAGTAGGAGCGGAGTAAACAAAGTCCGCGCGGACGAAGTCGCGGGCAACAGCTAGTAACTTATAATTGACTTGAAAGAACGGCTTGACCGGTCTCGATGAATCTGGTATATAATGAGAACACGTTGCATAAATTACAGACTATTTAATTTTTGTATATGTATCGTTTTGTCGTCAATAAAATAAAGTAAAAAGTTTGTACCTCTTTTGAGATAATTACGCGAACAGTGAAGTATCAAATTCAGCACAATCAAAATTTACATTACAGAGGACTGCAGAAACCTATTATTTTAAATAGTGTGCATTAGAAGTATCTACATACATAAAATTAATAAAAACAAACATTACTTACCCTACCATTCATATGACATATATACAACGGTTTATACTATTTTCTTTAAAACTTAGAACTTAGGTCTGCTGTCAAACTTAAAAGATGTAATTGTTTACTCTATGGTAGAATTTCGACCACAGGGCAACCGCTAGTTTGCTTAAAACATTCTCGGTAGAATTTGTTTTTATTTAATATTTTATTTATCTGCTATTCTATTCTGAAATATAAAAGTAATCAATATTACTCTTCAACTGAGTCGTTAACAATATTAAATGTATTTATTTTATGTAAACTATGCAATAAGTCTCGTTGATTTTTTACTATGACGTTGCATGTAGAAGGATAAATCTACAAAATTGCATTCCTTAATAATTCTGATTTGGAGATTAAGCTAGGCGGTAAACTTACGCAAGTAGCATTACAACTTTGCTACACGGATGGCAATCCACCATTGACCTCTTTATGCGTTTTCTGTGTGGTTATCTGTTTTCATTAAGATTGTTTATGGTCGACGGTGATCACTTACTATCAGATGCTCTTCCTGCTTGTTTGCCCCCTATTTTCTATGAAACAAAAAACATCTGCTTGTTTGCTTTCATATGAATTGAAATAAAAAATAAATAAAATAATTTGTTCATGTTAGAATAATTTGCGTTATTTTTATTATTTTCCTTGCGGGTAAGACACGTACCGAACGTAAATATATGCTTAAATTCACTACGATCCACCAGTTTTTAGACGAGCAAAATAAGCAGACATTCTCAGCGCTCCATCTGCTTAGTAACTTATTAAACAACGAATGCGTTTAATTTGTGGCACCAAGACTAACAGCCTTACCTACACGCTTTTCTGAGGCATGTGTGTATTTACACACTATCATCAGAGCACGGTCTAAAATTGAGATGTAAAAAAAACAATGAAATATTTTATGGTACCCGCACCGACACAACGCAAGACACGGGGATTCCCGAATCCCCGTGTCTTGCGTTGTGTCGGTGCGGGTGTTCTTTAAAAGGTAGTTCGTGAAAAGCGAACAATTGGCTAGACGTGTCACGTGATTACTAGATGATAGAATTCCCTAGCGGCTTGCACTGGGTTGCCTATTCCTTCCGCAATAGCATCAATGCTTGTCATTGTCGTGTTTTGCTTTGGAAGGTATGGTAGCTGGCAGACTTGGCCATCCTACCATATGGATAGCAATGCGCCATTAACATCTTTGGTGTCTATATGCGATGGTTTCTCTTTCAATTAGTTGACCCATCTGCATGTTTGCTATCTTAAATCAAAAAAACGAATCGAATACGGGACCTCACGACTAGAGCCAAGCAGACTAATCACTACTCTCATTAATCAAACCAATAGGCGAAATTGAATGACTAGTGCGAAACACGATATGTAAATAAGAGATTGTCGCATCTTATGCAAATCTATAGTGTCTTAAGAACTAACAACTTTCCGTATCAGTAATTACACTTTACGCTGTTTTATTATTATTCTATATAGCTTATGCCGTTGTCGCTCCTGTGAGTGTAGCCAGTCATTAGTATTCAAAATGCAAATTGCTGGCAACTCTTAGGGCAATGCACTCGTCTCAGATCTGACTTTCCCAGAAGTAATTTCATTAACATCCAACCCTTGTTCCTGTGAATTTTCTTTCAAATCTAAAATCTTATGAGACGTATCCATCGCCATTTCATGCATACATTAAAGAGTTTTCGCAATTAAGATTTTCGCAATTAAATGACTGTGCCCGATAAAGGACCCATTTTTTTTGACCTGAATGTATAACGAGGGAGCATAGAATCATATTCAAGCTCGAGCATAGAATTTACAAACATAGACTTCGCGCATAGACTCAAATCATATTGTATGCTCCACCGTACTATTAAATTGATCATATAAAGTTGCGTTCCCACTTGTAACATCACAACGGACCGGACAGCGTGGCATCGCTACAGGCATGTTACGCTAAATGTGGACGGTATAAGTTGCACTGACAAGGTCACAAGCCACAAGGTCACATCGCATCGCTACACGTGCCTACACGGCGCAGTGTTAGATCAAACATACTATAGATCTAGTGTTTCATACAAATGTTAACACAAAACGTGGCACCGTATTACCACTAGCGCATATTATCTGTGTGCGTATTTTCGTGTCGGACAAATGATTTTATGGATAATAAAACAAAACACTATATTAAAAAAACTGTATTACAAAATCAGCCTTAGCTCTAATAAATACCTTATACGACACAAAATGAAATTTTGTTAAAACATGCTTAAGGTAGCTTCTTATTTTTTGCTCAAAATTTTGAAGAGCTATTTTTTTACATATTCGGTAACGAGAACAAAAACGTAGTGGAGGCGCATTATCAATTTGGGTACGTAAACACAGAATTATATTAACCAACATTATTGTTTTAATTACATTTATTATACCTGAATATTTGAACCCACCCACAATCTATAGTATATTTGATCTAAGGTCGCAGTATAAAACTAAACAACGTATACAACGATGTTTATAGCGTACATTCCAATCCATTGTCTGTGTCTGTGCCATCGGGGTACTTCGACGCGTGACATAAATACAAGTGTAGACGTCTCCTAGTTCGCGGACAATAGCGAAAATCCTTTGAAATAAACCGACTTTCGATGGATCGGCTCGTAACACGTGGCTTCGATGTGTGACAGTACACAGACCAGAGTCCGCACTGGGCCCGGCTAGTAGATCGTAGCTCCGTACATTGTTCTGCTATTTATTCTGTGTTCGGCAGTTTCTTTCAGTGTTCGGAATGGATTGAACCATACTACAGGTCGTGAAAATTGTACGCGTAACAAAATACGTCCACATTAATCGGAACTGACACGCGTGTCTGACACGGTCATGAGATAATGTAAGGTAAATTATTACAAGTGTAGACGCAGCTTAAAATATATATATATATATATATATATATATATATATATATATATATATATATATATATATATATATATATATATATATATATATATATATATATATATATAATTCAGTCATGTTAATATTATGACGTAGGTCGTATAATGTTTATACAAAGTTACAAAGTTTAAAACCGGCCAAGAGCCCTACATTGCGCGTGACCCCCACAAGCAATGTAGGGCTCTGTATTATTTATCCATCGCCATAATGGACTAAAAAATGCCTTATTTTGTTGTTTCATACTATAAATATTTAACCTATTTAATATCAATTAAATAGGTTAAATATTAATTAAATAGGTTGAATAGGTAAACCGAGTTACTTTGCGGAATAAGTTTAAAAAAAATTTACTGCAAATTCTAAAAAAAATTGAATATCAATTACGAATATATCAGCACCAATGGTTCACAGACCTATAAAGATTTCTCCAAGTACATTTATTGAGTTGGTCGACTATTACTTGCAGACTTATAAAGCCTTCTTAGCCGTGATAGGTCTTTTTTAATTTCATTATATAAAAACCATTGTTTTTTTTCACATATCTAAATTCAATTTTTATCTTCGTTCACAAAAGACTAGAATTTAAAAAATAGCAACACTGTGTTGTTGTCCCTTTCAAAGAGTATGTCCTTTTTAAATCATTGTAATATTTGAAAGATAGCGTGACTAGAGCGTTGCTACTTTTTAAATTCTACTATTTGAGATAGTATATATTAAGACAGTGTATTATCTTAGATTTTACCCGAGCGAAGCCGGGTGTTCATCTAGTGCCTATATAAACGCCAGTTTTAAAATCAATACAAAAACCTAATAAATATAATAATCCGTTGTTTACATTCTAGGTACGAATTTTTAACTAAATACAAAGGCATTTTAAACATTTACTGAAACCAGGAAAATAAATAAAAAACAAAACGAGTAAAAGTATCATGAGTCAATGGTTAGAATCTTGGATGAATTATATGCATGGATGGAATATAAAAAATAAGAACTGAGTCGCTATGTTCAAGTCGCTATGTATCAGATATGATTCAAGTTTGACTGTATGTACGGTATAAGTGCGAATAAGACAAAATGTACTATTATTTCTACTCGAAAACTGTCATGCCGTAAGCTTTCATATAGCTAAAATGTCAATTAAACTATGTTAGTACTACCAATTTAAAGAGTTATAAAATTAAATACTGTCACCAAGATTATGTATTCATCTTTGTTGCTATCAAATTTGGTCGTGTCAACATATTCTTTTTAATTCTAAGTAAATTCTCTTTACATTGCAAGTTAACGTAGTATTGTGCAAAATGCTATCGATTGTCACACTTTAAACTTATGTTTCAGATTTTTGAAAGATGATGGAGAATTATTGATTAAAAATGAACAAAAATATGCAAAACTGAACATACAAACCTATTTTTTTACGTATTTTTCAGCATTCTTAAAACAGGAATTTAAAATTGATCGAAACCTATTGCTACACTGAAAAATAACTTCAACTTATAATATTAATTGTAAAATATTTAAAGACAAAATATTACATATAATATCATCATTAATGGCGTTCCTATACATATCGGGCTACGGCAAAGTTTCGTTTACGGCAAAGCTGTCGCGATGTGTTCGGGCTATCTCGAACGGCTTCCCGAAGGGCCATGACGCGTCACTGCAGTGGGCGTCTGCGGTCCGCAGGTGATATTTGTGCGACTTATGACAAAACAACTATAATATGATTACGATAAACAATAATAATAATAGCAAACTATAATTTATCAGCATACATATGTTTAAGTAATTTCATGTACAAGCCGTATTTTGATATTGACCTAGTGTATTGACGTATGCTATTTTATTTTGTTCCATCGTAGAAAAAAAATAACATACCACAATTTGACTTTTCATGTTTATGTAGCTGTATTATAAGTTCGTAATCGTTGAGCGAATGAAGTACAGTTCAGAGTAACATAAAATTAAAGCGTTTAAGGAACGAATGTTCAAGAATTAAGAATTTGAGAATAAAAGATTTTAACGAATGAACACGGGCACACCTAGTAGCATATAAAACACTAAAATACCAATCATATTTTAATTATCAGATCCCCAGGGTTGAAAGCTTTCCTGCAGCGATGATATCAGTATTTTTTATGTATATAAGTAATTTGTGTGTGTGTAAGTGTGGCTTAAACAATTAAAACACGGTTGATGGCATTCAGTTGAATTCCGTCGGAACTAGACTTGCTGAAAACTTTACCTATTCGATGCAGTAGATTTAGAAAAATTTAGAAAACCTAAAAAAGTGACGAAACAATGTTTTTTCAAAATATCTGCCAGACTAATTGGTTGCTGCAAATCGGATCAAACTCGGTTGATTCGTTCGGGAGCTACCTAGTAATTGCAAGTATTTATGTAATGTAACATTTGTACATTTTATTTACTAGAATATTTTGTTAGAGATACATTAAATTTTTTAAAGTTTTTTGCAAATAAATTATCTTTCCCTCATTTTCAAACATTGATTTGACTAAGAGTATTAACAGTGTAATCGTTGAAATTCCCAAGAGATTTCTAGTAAAAACATCGAAAAATGTTATCGACTGTACCCTTCACTAGCAAAAATTTATTGTGAGAAATCTCGTGACAACTTAGGTAAATTCAACACTGACAATATATATATATATATATATATATATATATATATATATATATATATATATATATATATATATATATATATATATATATATATAGCTTATTACCGGGGTCATATGACTGAAGAGATAAAATTTAAGTATTCTGCTCTTATTTTATTCTTAGTTCCTGTATTAATAGTTAGAATTGATATCTTTATTTGGGGTCATATAGTATCGAAAATATTGTTAATACGAGTATTACGAAGGTGACAAAAAAGTCAAACTGGAAATTCCAACACCTCTTATTGCGTATAATGCCACGAAATGATTTCCCAAAGAGAACCCTTAAACCGTCTATCGCTATCCTTCGGGAAAGCGTTCCTTTCGTTATATCAAGCAATTCAAGCGAACTGTTGTTTTAGTACACTCAAAATATTTGTTGAGAGAATCCATTTGAGTGGAATTAATGTATTTTTCAATTCACAATATGCTTCTCGGAAAATATTGAAATAACGTTTTCTTACAAGCGTATCGTATTTATGGGTAAGCTTGTTAAGAATAGAGAGATGTTTAATAAATATTAGAATTTATATTTAATTCTTATAAATATTTACTAGCTGCGCCTTTGAAATTATCTCATTATTTAAATTAAATTATTTTGTTGAGGAAATTTGAAAAATTAACAATACATTCCTGAGTTATTGCAGTTTTGATATATCTTTGCAGTTTATTAATTATAACTGTCTAAGAGAATGAATAAATTACTATATTATTTATTCTAAACGTAGATCTCTTTTCCGTATCGCCAGACCCCTTATTGAAGAAAATATCAGCTGTCTTTCTGCTAGGCAACTCGTAAAATGTTAAAAAGGCTAATACGTGTCACTAACATCGTAACTACGCGATAGAGTTCTGCAGCGTCTCGCCCAGGTAGCACCGCCTCACCTATTTCTGTCTCAATAGCGTCAATGCTTGGCACTGTCATATTTCGGTTCAGAGCGTAAGGTAGCCGATAGACTTATGCATATTACATTTCAATGCACCTTAAGAACTCTAGTGTCTATAGGCGATTTGAGATATAAAAAGGTGATGGACTAGATGGTAGAGCTTTGCAACTTCTCGCCTGGGTTTTGGTAGCTCAGCCTTACATATTCTTATAGCGATTATTAGTGTTGGCGCTTGTCGCTGTCCTGTTTCGGTTTGAGAAGTGAGAAGAAGATAGATCATAAATTTATGCACGTAACATTCCAACTCCGCCACACGGTTATAACACACCATTATCAATAGATGTATCCGATTTTAAAAAATGTAGAGATTCTACAGAGTTACTTATAAAGTTCCGGCCAAATTTTAAAATTAGAGACTAAATATTGAATTAAAAATGCGTTTTAATTAATATTGTATAAAAGATAATAAATGCGTTTTAATTATTATTGTAAAATTATAAAAAAATATTCGGTTTTTTGGAGGGGGCAAACAAGCAATAGGTGCACCTGATGGTAAGTGATCATCGCCGCCCATGGACATCTGCAATACTTGCTTGGTCTTGCAGTTGCGTTGCCGGCGTTTAGACGGTAGAGCTTTGCAACTGCTCGTCTGGAATTAGGTAACCTGGGTAGCTCAGCCTTACATATTCCTGTAGCAATAGTGCCGATTAAAAATATCCCACTTTATTCATGAATTTGATGCACCGAGTCTTGTGAATGAACTCTGCAATGCTGACAGTGTGTCATTTTACATTTACCGTGTTGGTCCTGGGCTTCTTTGAATAATAGGCCAACTGCCGTTCTACCAGGCAGGTCGTAAAAGGCGAACGACTGGCTATACGAGTCACTACCATCGTGGCTACTAGGTGGTAGAGTTCTGCATTGTCTCGCCCTGGTCTGGTATCACCGCCTTACCTATTCTTGACGCTATTGCGCCAAGAATAGGTAAGGCGGCGGCGTCAGTGCTTGCCGTTCCGTTTTGGAGGGTAAGGTAGCCGGTAAACTTATGCATGTGGCATTAGATCTTGCCACAAGATAGCACCTATAACACCTTTGGTTTTTTTAGGTGATGGTTGACTCTCTCCATCAGGAGACCCAGGCTTGTTTGTTATCTTATAAAAAAACCTATAATTATGATAGTAACTATTATGTAATCTGTCGCTCTAAGTACATTTTTCCCGATCATTTTAATTTGGTCGAATCAAGGAAGTTATATTCTACCCGGAATGCTTACACGCGCTTCAAAATCGTTCCGAAGAGTACCACGACATGAGTGGAGTGTGTCTCTTTCTACTAGATAAGGCGCCAATCGCCATATATAAGTGCGGCCATGCTTACTTTGCAAATTACTACTAAATAATTCTACTAATTTGAGAAACAGTTTTTGCATTACATAAGTAATTACGTAATAATTAAAATAAGCACATTTTGGAACTCACTATGTTAATTACAATACATTTTATGCTAATCTATTTATCGACGTATATGAATAAAAGGGATTTAACGATTACCGAATATATAAAATCTACCATCAGCAGTTTTATTTTAACACTGGCAATTGTAAGAAAGGGACAACATCCACTCATGTCGTTGTCTTGCTCAGAACGTTTTTCCACTCTGTTAAGTAAGAAACAAATGTCAACTTTATGAGTAACGAAATAAAGTACATTTTTATTTTTCAAACATTGCTTCGTAACAATTCCAGTTATCATATATAAGTTCCTTGGGTCGAATACATTAAAATATTCGATTTCGTAGTTCGAATTTTGTATACTTGTAATATATTCTTACGTTTTGTTTTTTGTGTCGGATAAAAATGAAATTTTGAATTTTTTGAATTTTTTTTATTGCGTAAATCGAACTTATGATCGATTTTAAACAGGTCCAGGATAATAGGATCCAGTGTGCTATTCCGGGTTAACGTCTTCGTGTGTGCCAAATTTCATAAAAATCAATCAAGTCGTTTTCCCGTGATTGAGTAACAAACATACATACATCCAAACATCCAAACTTTCGCATTTGTAATACTAGCTGCGCCCTGCAGCCCGCTGCATTATAAACAATTTTTGCCAAATCCCACGGGATCAACTTACTTTTCCGAGATAAAAAGTACCCTATGTGTTATTTCAGGTCATCATCTACATAAAAATATGTTCACACCCGTATCCCCGAAGAGGTAGGCAGAGATACAATAAGTGCACCCACGTTTAGCCGAAGATACTTGGTCCCACAATGTGACTGGTAGCAAGCCTATCGCCACCCGGGCTCTTTCCAATCCCGGGTAACGTTATTTTTATCAGGAAACTGAAAAAAAAAACACATTTTTTTTATATCCCAACCTGGGAATTGAACTCCGACACCGGACCACTAGACCACGTGACGATTAAATCGTCATCTACATGTGTGCCAAATTTCATCTAAATGGGTTCAATTATTTTTACGTGAAAGAGTAAGAAACATCGCTAACCATTCGACCAACGGGGCGAGCGATTGCGAAGTCCATTGATTTGGAATTGATTTTTGACGACAAGGAAACACCATTACATGGTTTTAATAGTAGTGTTGAGTAATTTTACGAGTTTTAATAACCCAGAATTAATCAACCAGCGAGTTCAAAAAAAAATTCGCCTTTTTCATCCCGTCATTCACGTTACTAATGAATTAATTGATGAATAGCAGTAGTGTTGGTGTTGTCCAACTAAAGGATGGCGGATGTATAACTTTTTCCTATGAGTATGGGAACGTTTAAATAAAACGTGGATAGAAATAGACCATGTAGTTTCTCACTAGTCACGGTGAGCTTAGAGCTAAATTATTATCGTTTAAATTAGTTCCTTCTCCTTTTTGGGAGTCTCTACATTAAATTGTTAGTATGAACAAACTGCATATCACATTATTTGGGAGTGTGATCTATGGCTGAATGATCGTAGTCAAATGCTTATTAGTGTTCGATGTATCAATGTATCCGGTGTAATTTATTACTCCAACCTTGTGAGATCTTCCGTGACTTAAAGCGATTTTGTTATACTTACTACTGGAAGCAGAATTAAATAGGCCATTTTGGTAGGTTCTCAATTTCTAAAATGCCGTGGTGCATAAGCAACCTGGGTTAACCTCTTATTTAAAAGTCTCATTTATAGCATTTTTTATGTTTTAACCATTTTGCTGTCTCCTGCTGAAAAAGGAGAGAAAATTATATATTTTCTTACTCCTCCTACATACTTTTTATTTATTTCGTTGTGAGTTTCAAGACGGCTTACCTTTTTCCCAGGACACCGTGAGCTCGCAATTCAGTAGTTATCAGGACGATTGCCGCTGTTGATTCTGGTTTACAGAAGTAACAGTGGTGGGAACGAGGGGTGGGCCCATTGCTCTGTAAGCAGTGTTGAGTTATTCCACCCGGCCTACGTAGGATAGGGCATCTGTTTTGTAGTCTGGAACCTTGTAAGAGGTCTTCTGCCACAAATCTCGTAAGAGGAAATAGAAGGCTAAATGTGTCAAAATCATTATGTTTATTACATGGTAGGGATCTACAGTAGTTAGTTCGGGTTAGTTTCACCAGACTTAAGGGCTAAGGCTGTTACACAACTGTTTTAAGTTTGTCTGAAAACGATGATGTTACGATGTCATATAGTAAACTCAATTGAAGTCTTTAAAACTAATTACTAATTTATCAAAATCGATATGTGTATGTATGTTTTAATTTCTAAAACGACTGAAGAGATTTTGATGAAATTTCTAAGAAATATTCAAATTAATCTATCGTGTGAAGTAAGTGTGTGAATTAATGTGAAGTTTAGTAATTTTTTGGTAATTGTTTTATCATATGGCTATATATTATAATTAGTGGTTCCTGTGCAAAGCTATTAGTATCGGAAGTCGCTAGTATACATTTAAGTGAATAAAAAATAATAATCTCTATTTCAACTGAAGTAATAAAAAACCAGCCTTGTGTGAGTGTGAATTGCACGCGTAGGGTTCCGTATCATCGAGCGATATTAATTGAGGTTACAATAGTAACTTTATATAACTTTAAACTTTTTTATTACTTATTTGTTGTGGTTACGGCCACAGTAACACGCATTCTGTCACAATTTGAGGCGTTTATTTCCGTTCAAGAGATAGACAGACAGAGAGAGACAATGGAGACATATAATTATTTTTCTATTTGTCACTCTCTGGACTAGGAACCCTAAAGTCTAAAATTTTTTGGGAAACATACTTCGTTTTAAAATATTTCGCAATCAATTATTTAAAGAGAAAGGGCTTTTAATCAACAGTTTCAGTTATAAACTCTTTACTCAAAGGTTGTAAACGATAGATTATGGGCCACTTTAAGTTAATTCATCTAAACTTCCAAATTAAAGGAATCGACTTGAAACCGGCGAAAATTATTGAACATCGACAATAGTAAAATGTTTGCTCTTGTTCACATTAATTAAGAATGTTCCTTTTGCGCGCACTACAGCCGATCGAAGCACTTGGAGCGTCGATTCCACGAAATTCATTAATTAATTTAAACATTCATGCTTAATTATCGGACTCTTCAATTAAATTCGCTTTAAATTTGTTGTTTTATTTGTTCTCTCGTTTGCAGTCTCATACAAGCAAGTTTTGGCAACGTATCTATGTTTATCGACCTTCCATCGCGGCTGTAATGAGTAACGAGGATGTAATAAATGCAATAATTATTAAACGGCGTTAATTATCCGATCCTATTTGAACGTTTAATAAGATTTTTAATTGAAATGATTGAAATAAACGAAATCAGGCGTAACTGTGTTATATTTTACAATTCAAATTAATTTTATTGTTATACTTGTTAAATTTGTTGATAACTTGAGCTTACCTAGTTTTCTGTTTTTCAACCGATTTTTTGAAAAGAGGAATGTTGTCAATTAGGCTGTGTTCTTTTTTATGTTTTTTTTTTACTTGTATTAACCACTTAGTCGTTTGGAAGTCTGTTGTTGAATTTTACTGCCTTTATGTTTTTATAGGGTTCATTTTTCAAGATTGCACGAGGACTTCACTATTTAATTTCGTTTGTTTCCGGCTAGCACTTAGTCCTTGAAAGTGCGTTGGTACGTGTGGCAGGATGGTAATACCTCATGCATAAGTGTACCTAGGATAAGGTAGCTTTCCCTCTAAACCAGAACCCGACTCAGACCGTAAAGTTTTCATAAAAAGGAGTTTTAAAAATGTAACTTAGTAATATCTGTATATTAATATGTGAAGCAAACACTTTGTTCTCCTTTTTATGACGATTACGCGAATGCAAGAGTTTCAAATTTCGCACAGTTAAAGTTTGTATTACGAAGAGCTGCTTCTGAATATTAATATTTTAAATTAATTTACACTAGAAATACAGTAAATTAATAAAAATAAATATTGCACAAAAAACATTCATGTGGCATACATGATAACATACACACATATATTTTTTCTTTACATCTAAAGTCTGTCATCAAACTTAAAATAGATTTTATTATTTAGTCTATGGTTGAATTTCGACCGCAAGGCGATCGCTAGTATAAATAAATATTTGAACGCGCACCTACCTCTATGACGTTATGAGCGTGATAGTATTTTTTATCCTCATGTGTTAAATTGTTTAAATATGTACTTTAAAACTTTATAACTTATAACTTCACGGAATTAAATATCACAACAACACCGACTACTTCAGCTATAATTGCCTTAGATTTGATTAGAGATATTCGCTTAACTGAATCGAGAACTTTTAATGATTTAACATAAAGTGAATATTTACGCTTGATAAATTTCACGCCGCGTTGAATACAAAACAATTTTCATTTTGAAAGAAATTTATTGTTTGTTAATAAAAATGGTTTTATTAACCATTTGAAATTTAAAATCTTTTACTTTTAATCATAATATTTTTAAATATTACAATAATAATATAATATTTTCAAGCATAACAAAATTTGGTATCGGTGCATTGTTAATACGTTAGTATTATATCGATTTTACACTATCGATCTACTGCGACTATCGACATCAGTAAATTGTATGGATTGTAATACTGAAGTGAGAGAAGAATTGGATTTTAAAGAAAGTATTGGTGTAAAATGAGAAATAAATTTCTAAGTTGATTTGGATATGTAAAAAGAATATTACATGAAAGATGAAAAAAAAGATTTGCCTGTGTTAGTACCGGAACTCCATTGAAGAATAGACTTGCCATTCTTAGTCAGGTAGTTCTTAATGACTGGACTTTTTCTAATCGTCTCCTGTGATCTTTTGGTACTGCGACCAGATATTATTTTTCACTGCATCTTCTGTCGCTTATATCCTATAGTGCTATAGTAATTCTTTTCAATCAGTAGAGAAATCTGCTCGTTTTATTTCTTATGTTATAAAAGAAAATATGCGTTAGTTTAGTGGAACGCTCGGCTGGAACGAAGCTTTTTATTTTTTCAAGTTTTTATATTCTATCCTGTCCCTGCTCCCTTTTTTCCTCTCTCTTATTCTTTCCTCCTCTTCCCCCTTCCATCCCTTTTCTCCCTTTTTACTTTTCCCCTTCTCTCCTTCTGCTCGCTCTTCTCTCTTTCCCTCTCTTCAACTTACCTTTTCTCTCTTTTCATCTCCCTCCTTTCTCAGACAGATGAGGATCATCTTTTTTTTTGGGTTTTTAATGACTATTTAATTTTTTTCAATGTTTTAAAAATCGTCTACTCTAAAAAGTTCGTCTTGGCGGTTCGGCGAGTCAGCGGCGGTGGTAAAAGACTCCTGACTGAAATCGTGGCAGAAAATCCTTATACTTATTTTCGCCTAGCCCCCATTCACCAAGTTCATACCGCACGTTAAGGAGCTTCCAAAAAATAAGGTATTATGATTTCGTTTACATTAATATCAAAACAGATAGTAAAAGTGATCTGGAAGCTTGTGAATCTTCTTCATAATTTGAGCAGAATAGACATCCTGCTAGCTACTAGGCAAACAGGCTCGTTACATACATATATTATTATATAGATACATGTTTTTTATACCTTTTTCTCAAATAAAACTTCTTATATTACATTAATGAAATGTTTATTAAGAGATTGTTAATTAAAACGGTTTATCAGATTTCCAATTTGTATCACTCTTCGTCAGTGGTCCGGTTTGGTTTTAAGATAAATCGGACTAATTTATCACAGAAACAGGCGTTCCAGTTGTGTGGTATTACGTTCACGATAAGGTGCAACATTTTTGAAGATTGGATCGGAATATATAATATATCCAGTACATGTTCGTAACATTGTAAAAAACTGAAATGGAAATTAAACATATTTTTATTGTAATTATATCTTCTTAGATGTTCTTTTCGACCTTTTCAACCCATTTTCAAAAAAAGGATGTTCTCCATTTAGTTGAATTTTAAGTTTGTTATTTCAGAATAGAGTTCTGGAGATACAGGAAAAGGTATATCGGTTTTTGCAGATTATGTCTAAAAATAAAAGAAAGAATCTTCATGCCCATATCCCCGAAGAAGTAGGCAGAGGTACAACCAGTGCACGCACGATTAGTCAAAGAAAGATAGTACCACAATGTGATAGGTGGCAAGCCTATTGCCAATCGGGCACTTATTCAATCCTGGGTAACGTTTATTTTTGTCAGAAAACTGAAAAACACATTTTTGAATTTCCCGACCCGGGAATTGAACTATGGAACTCACATGGTCAACAACGATGCCGGACCAAAGGACCGTCTAAAAATATTTAAATAAATAAAATATTGGGACTCTATAGATAATTGTTTGCGTAGACGATACATATAAATTTAATATACTTACAGACACCACAAATATATGCAATAGTCTTCTTTTTCTTCTGTCTTCGGCGCTACAACCCGTTGTTGTCTTTGTTTTCTCAACGATTTCTCTTCATTTTGCTCTTATCGTGTCTTCCTTCTTCCAAGCTGTTTTACATTTCATGGTCTTGAGATAAGTAATCATTTGTCCTAAATCCTTGCCGAGGTTGTCGTGAATAAAGCAATCTGGTTTTCTTCATTGTGGACTTTTCATCATCTAAGTTTTTGCCAAGACGGGTGATTAGCCCACCGATGATCCCTCCTATTTTACTCTGGCTTGGGACCGGCAGCGCCGTTGAAACGAACGATGTCAGAGTTATGTATACTTGCAATCGCCTGTGGCCGAAATTCGACCATAAACTAAGCAATCAAATCTTTTTTAATTTGACAACTGACTTTAGCTGTAAAGAAAATAATTTATACATGTGTGTATAATATAATGTATGTAATGAATGTAAACTTTTAAAAATTGTAAAATTTGGCACAGTTAAAGTTTACATTCATTTTTACATAAAATTGTTCGTGTAATTGTTTTAAAAAGGGGTCTTAAGTTTTTCCTTCACGTATTAATATTATAGATAACAAACAAGCAGATGGCTCTCCTGATGGAAGGAGTAACCATCGCCTATAGACACCAAATACATATGTTAATGATGCGGGGCTATCCATGTCGCGAGATGGCAATGCCACATGCATAAGTTTACCGGCTATCTTACCTTCAAAGCCGGAACATGACGACAAGCATTGACGCTATTTCGGCAGGAGTAGGCAAGGCGGGGGCACCAACTACCCGGGCGAAACGGGGAAAATCTACCATCTAGTAGTCACGAGTAGTGACACGTATAGCCAGTCGGTCGCTTTTTATGAGCTGCCTTGCAGAACGGCAGTTGGTCCATTCTTCAAAGGAGTCCGGACCAACACGGGGTGAACTAAATGATACAGATTTGTCTAGGACAAAAAATTGAATATAGAGACAGACTCTACAGATTTATAAATTAGGTAGCCTAATTGGTATAAATGTACAGTTAATGTGTTTTTTCTTTTTCAGTATATTTCATAACTAGCTGATCCGCGCAGATTCGCCCACGAGTATATTAACATGTCATAGAAATAGTTTTAATACAAATTTCATCCCCTATTTCAACCCTTCAGGGGCTGATTTTTGAAAAAAATAGCGTTTGACCCCGGATCTTCAACTATTTCTATGCCAAATTTCATGAAAATCGGTCCAGTGGTTGTGCCACGAAAGCGTAACAGACAGACAGACTTTCGCATTTATATTTTTAAAACGTAATTGCTTTTTAATTTTCATCGCATTCCTCGTTCGGATTGACAGAAACGAAATTTTTTGTTGCGTCACAAAGTATTCTGTTTCACTTGTTAATTGAGAGCAGTTGGTTCCATTTTTATGTAAATGTTTTAGTTCTAAAACAATGGAAGTCCACGTAATAGTAAGTGATAATACAATACCAGAGGTTTTGCACTTGCGTTACCGGCCTTTTAAGAATAAGTAAATTTTTTTCTTGAAACACCCCATGTCGTATCCGGTTGAAGAAACCCTGCCGGTAGTTGATTCCACAACAGAGTAATGCGAGGCAAAAAGTGCCGAGATAAATCGCACAGTTGTGGATTTCCAGACATCGAGATGGTGAGGGTGGAACTTCAATTTTTGAAGCGATGTCCGATGATGGAATTTGGCGGCAGGAATTAATCTAAATAACTCGTCGTAATTGTAAAATATTTTATGTTTGCATGCAAATGACTTAGTTAGCGTGTTACAAATATTTTTCGCATTTTCTTTAGTTATAATACGTATATTAAATTTATATTTAATTAATTTATCTTTTCACCACGACACTCCGGTTTATTTGCTAGCAAGATGGGTGGTGACCCAGTTTGTTTCCCTTGATTTAAGTTTTAAGGATTATCTTATTAGATTATTGGATAAATGAGAACAAGAGGTTTTCCCCCCGTGTTGATTCAGTTACCTTTGAAAATAGGCCAACTGCCGTTTTGCCAGGCGGGTCGTAAAACGCGATGGCTATACGACTCACTGCCATAATGACATCACCTCTGTGGTCCAGTGGTCTAGCGTTGGCGTTGACCACATGAGGTCCCGGGTTCGATTCCCGGGTCGGGCACATAAAAAAAGTGTTTTTTTTCACTTTTCTGTTAAACACGAAGTTGCCCGAGATTGGGAAGTGCCCGGTTGGCGATAGACTTGCCACCTATCACATTTGTGGGACCAAGTATCTTCGGCTAATCGTGGGTGCACTTGTTGTACCTCTGCCTACTCCTTCGGGGATACGGGCGTGAAAATACTTTTACCATAGTGACTACTAGGTGGTAGAGTTCTGGATTGCCTCGCCCAGGTCTGGTACCACCACTTTACTTATTCCTAGAACAATAGCGTCAGTGCTTGTCACTGTCGTGTTCCAGTTTGGAGGGTAAAGTAGCCGGTAAACTTATGGTATGCTTTTAGACCTCGCTACAAGATAGTAAAGCGCCATTAACATCATTGGTATCTATAGGCGATGGTTGACCCTTTCCATCAGGAGACCCATGTGCTTGTTTGCTATTTTATAGTATATTTTTTCATATGTATATTTTTTTCTAAGACATTGAAATGTTTACACACTATCACCAAATTTCTAACTGCTATCTTGATTTTTGTGCGTAGACAAAACCCCAATATCCCTTTGCCCCAACCAGGAAGCGAACCCTTGCCATCATAAGTTTTGCAAAATAGGCTACTTTCAGGACGATATTGATCCAGCTGATCCAGTGCAAATATGTTAACCGGCTATTTCGTAAATTAAATAACAAGCAACAACTGAAAAGCACAGTCGCAGCCAAGAAACTTTGTGGTAACAGTTATTAATAACGATATAACTGACCCAGTGAAAAAAGTAATCGGATAATTTCGTAAATGAAATAACAATTAACATAGTTGAACAGCACTGTCGCAGTCAAGAAACAAAAAAAGTATATGTAGTAATATTAATAAAAACCACCCAAGTGTGAGTCGAAGTCGCGCATGTAGGGTTCCGTACTATCATTTATGAAAAAAAGGCAAAAAATTACATTTGTTGTATAGGATTAAATATTTATTTTATTTTAATTCAATTATTTATTTTAAAAGCGAATATATAACTTAATATTCCGTGAATATTTCAAGCGTCAATCAGTGATCGAGAAAAAAGTGATAAACAATTAGGCTTCTTTTGCAAAGGTAACGCGCAAAAATTTATGTCTAATCATACACTGTTATTTTGAAATGTCATTCAAATACAGCTACATTTACTGTTGTTTGTTGTTTTGTATAAATCTAATATATGTAGATTTTAAAGTTTGTTTAAATCTAATATATATCAAGTTTGACCGCCCTGTTGGTCGAGTGGTAAGACCCTGACTACGCAGCGATGGGGCTCGGGTTCGATTCCCGACGGGGACAAACATTTGTGCGATGAGCATAAATGTTTGTATTCCTGGGTTTGGGTGTTTATTAAATATATTCCAGTATATGTATTTCTATGTATAATAGTATCGTTGACTAACACCCATAACACAAGTAAATAATTTACTTACTTTGGGGTTAGATCAGTAAGTGTAATTTATCTCGTTGATATTTATTTATTTTATTTATAAAGTAAATCCATAAGTGGCGCAAGCTACGCTTTGTACGTATATTTTGTTGTATCAATACATATAATAAAATCGTAAGTAAGTCAAAACTGTACATTGAATATTTTTTTAAAAAAATACTTGGGGCGTGATCTATAATCAATATCGAAGCCAAAAATATAGTTTTTTAGAATTTTTGTCTGTTTGTCAGTCCGTCAGTCCGTCAGTCCGTCAGTCCGTCAGAAGTAGAATGGGAATAAAAATATATCTAGTATCTTATTAGCAGGAATAAGGTTAAGTAGTAATAAACAGAGATGCAACTTATAACTTATTTGTAACGCGGGTAAAGACACGGGCAATACCTTAAAAATTATACACACTAACCAAGCCGTTTGCATGCAAACATACAATATTTTACAATTAAAAGTCACATTGTTTTAGAACTAAAACATTTCCATAAAACATGTAAATGGAACCAACCGCTCTCTAATTAACAAGTGAAACTGAAATAAAACAGAATTCTTTGTTCTGGCGCGACAAAAAATGCAAACGTTAATCTCAATGAGGATTGCGATTCAAAATAAATAGCGTTTTTTCTATGAAGCTTGTTGAAATAAATGCATCTAGTGTAATGTAAGTTCTATTATCAATAATTTTTGGATCGAGGGACTTATACACAGCTTACAATAAAACTATATGGAGTGGAAAAATAAGGAGAATAATCTTATATGGTTTTTTACTTAAAAAGTGTCCACGAAATTACACTAAATACGGAAGTCAGCAGATGGTTCATCTGATGGAAAAAGAAACCATTGCCTATGCCTCCAAAACAACGCCACATGCATAAGTATATCGGCTACCTTACCCTTCAAACGGGAACACAATAATGACAAGCATTGATGCTATTGCGGCAGAATTAGGCAAGACGGTGGTACCAAATACTCAGGCATGTCGTTGCGGAACTCTGCCACCTAATAGTCACACACGTTGACACACGTAGCCAATCGGTCACCTTTTATGACCTGCCTAGCAGTACGGCAGTTGGTCTATTTTTTAAAGGAACCCGGACCAACACGAGGGAAGCCTGTCTCAACATTAGCTATTTATACTCCTCTGGTGCAGCGACTCCATCTTTCTATAAGGCTGTTTCATAGACACCGTTTTACTATGAGATTGTAGTCCTGCTATTGACATAGGTAGAAAAGTAGAAGAATAGCAATTGTAACATGTCGAGGAAAATTACGATAGGTTCCGTTCTGTCGCGCGTTCATTGTTAAAACAAAGTTTCTATTTGCGCATACCATACGCGGTATGGAAGCCGTACGGAAAAATATCTGAGATCAGGTGGGATCTGGACGGGGTTTTGGTTTCTCTAACATATATATTGTCAGAGCGTAAGTATATAGATGTATAATATAAGAATTACTTATTTAAAGTATAAAATAACTTCATTAACATACAGTCATACAGATACTACTAAATATTTCAATGACTAGGTATCAATGTGAGAAAGAAAAATATGTATTTTGTGAAAGTTGATTATGAATATATGCTTAAGTTCTGTAAAAAGTATAATGATAGACAACAAATAATATTTTTGAAATAGTAAAATAATTATTGTAAAATAATTATCCTAGTAAAATAATTATTGCGACGTTTTTTTTTTGTTGAAAATCTTGTATATTTTTTTATTAAAGATAACAGAAAGGCAGAAGGTTTTTCTGATGGAAAGAGTGAACCATCGCATAACAGATGTTAATAGTGCGTTGCTATCTCGTGGCGTAGTAGCCACGATGGTAGTGACTCGCTTAGCCAATCGGTTGCCTTTTACGACCTGCTTGGCAGAACGGCAGTTGGCCTGTTCTTCAAAGAAGCCCGGGACCAAAATGGGACAAAATATATACCAGGATTACCAAACAAACCTCTTTGGTCGGCAGGTGATATTTTACTCTATTTCACGCACCGTTGGGCTGAAGCAACGAGAGCGGGGGAGAAGCCCTTGTATCTGGCACAAGAGCCTTTTTTCTAAATTACCCTCCTACGGCTTGCCCGAAGGATTGTGCACGTGGATCGCTAGTTTTTTGTATGGACGTAGCAACAAGATTGTCATTGAAAGTATGTGTTCCGACGAATTATTGGCAGCAAACGTCGACTTGAAAGCATACGCGTGGATTCCTTGCCATCGATTTTATATAATAAAATGCCGATTGCCTTCAGTTCGCATGTTAAGGATCTTGGTTTGGTAATTGATAGTACTTTGTCGTGGATACCTCATGTAAATGAAATTTGTCGTAAGGTAAATTATACGTTACGTTGTCTTTACAGACATAAAAACTTTTTACCGAAAAACACTAAAATCCTGTTGGTACAATCTTTGATCTTTCCCATGATTGACTATGCTGATGTATGCTACGCTGATCTCAACCAATCACTTCTCAATAAATTGGATCGTCTCCAAAATAATTGTATTCGTTTTATCTTTGGTTTGAGGAAATATGATCACATCTCTATTTACCGTTCTAAGCTTAAGTGGCTGACTATCCATCAAAGACGTCATATGAGATTATTATGTATGCTGTTTTCTATTTTATACGATCCATCCGCTCCTACGTATCTTAAATCATATTTTCAATATCAATACACTTCACATAATCGTAATCTTCGATCTAATAATGATCTCACCCTCCATGTCCCCTTTTGTCGTACTGATTTTCTATCATGTTCGTTTGTCCGTCAGGCTATAAGGCTCTGGAATGCACTCCCTGCTGATGTTAGGAGGGCAGATTCAAGGTATTCTTTTAAACGGCAAGTCAAAAATCTTTACTTGGGAATTGTTCCTGATTGATTGCTTAAATACTTATATAATTTTATTAATGTATTTGCTGCTGTGGTATGAAGACATAAAAGAGTATTTATATAATATATATTGGTTACTATGTATTTTAGTATATATTTGACTATAGTTATAAGTATATGTATTTTATTCTTATATATTGAATTATTTGTATTCATGTAAATTCAATATGTGTATTTAACTATATAATTATATTATATATAAATTTATGTTTTAATTATGTGTTTTAATTGTGTGAGTTTTGTTTTCACATAACTAGTATCAAATAGTACTAAATTAAGTTTCAATTATTATTTTCGTCTTTCTATGTGCACCCCTTGCGCCTTCTCTGTACTCTTTGGAGGTTGACTGGCAGAGAATGCTCTTGGGCGTTAAGTCTACCTGTGCAAAAGAATGTGTGCAAAATTTAAATAAATAAATAAATAAATAAATATAAACTATAAAATCTGATGTCAGCGATGGTCGATGGGGCCTGTGCGGGGCCTAAGGCAACCTAACGAGAAAAAATAGGTTGCTTTTTATGTAAAAAGCCAGCTAGGGATCTAAATAAACTACCAATTTATATACTAAGAAATTCAAAAAATATGCCGCGGCAAATTGTTAACGGCAATCATAAATGTCATGCATATTATATAATGACGACATTTTACATTCGGCATAAGGCATTTTCTGAAACGTATTTATCTTTGTAATTTGACCATGCTATTAAGGATAAATTATAGAATTCGCCTGCGACATCTGGACACTATTATGGTAATATGTACATTGTACATGAACCAATAAAGTTCAATGGTAGATGTTGAGTAGGTATATTAATGGTTAGTCGCCTTCCACACAGAATACTGGAAACTAACAGAAGTCAATGTGCATACCAGTAATATTCAAGCAACGCACACAGGTACCTATCACGGACGCAATATCTCGAAATGTACACTGACTTCTGTTAGTCTCTAGTATTCTGTGTCTTCCATGTGTCTGGAATGAAATGTCAAATGCATAAATTTACTTGTTACATTACCCTCAAGGATTAAACTGAATACGCCTTTTTAGTGCAATTTCTTAGGTTGTTGTTGTCGCTTGCATTTAGACAGAGAAATACAGAGTTATAATACGCACTGATGAAATAAAATCAATCCAGACGTATGCCTTAAGCCTTAGATTTTTATTTGACACGACAAAATAGCAAAATATTGCATATTTCTATTTTTACGATACAGTATAATATTTACAAGCGTTTGACATTTTTACATACATTTGCTCATATGAGCGGCTTTGCATTTTGCACCTAACACCGTGTCTATTAGTATTTGTGTAGTCTGTGGTTATCCTCCAAACCACAATATATTATAAGTGATTAGCACTGACGTAGGAATTGGTGAAGCAGCGGTATTAAGACTGGGTGAGACGAACTGAAAAATCTAGAATGACTTTCAGTTGGCTCATGTGAACCTAAAAAGGCTACTTAACCAACAATTCACTTCTGAACTTTTAATGAGACGATTAAAATAAGAATGTGACGACCTATAACCCATGTAATCATATGTTTAAAACTTCACGCGCCTTTGAAGACACAAGTTGACGAAGTACTTAAGAATTTCAAAGACTTGCGACTTCAAGGACAAAGTAATAACGTTATCAAAGTTCTTATACTTGAGACAGACATTTTTAGTAGGTATGTTCGCAATATATTCTATTCCAAAATATATACAGATACACTAAAATGAAGAAACATTTACTCAAAAACACATACACACTCAAATAGATATGATTTCTGTAGGGATTTTTCCAAAATGCAACATGCTTTTAGAAACACACACATATAAGGACACACATAAATATACAACACACACATGTAAAAAATACACACGCACACGCTCACATACACACACACCGAGAGAGAGAGAAAGAGAGAGAGAGACGCAACAATTATATTATAGTATAGGCACTGACAATAGACAGCTAAACGGTTCTATCAAGTCTAATTGAATTGCTTTACCACATTCATACTTTTTTTCATACAAACAATGTTGCTTCATTAATTTCGTGCACACTGGAAGTGATTCTATCCACATGATCAATTAATTCCAGTCAATTATATCAGAATAATTTTTACTATCATTATAATAGTCAAATATTCCAAGCATGCACATTATAGTGTTTGTTTTCACCTACGAGCACCTAATATGTGCTCGTAGGTTTGCACCAACATATTATGGTTAAAACCACTATTAAACTAGATATTATTTATATAATAATAATAATTAGACCTAGTTAAGTTTTTTGGGTAAAATTCAATTTTATAGGTTTAATTTTCGAAAACCCTTACCTATTTATCGGACGTCTACTTGATTACAAATCTGTATCAATTTTCAGTCTAACTTTCTTGGTATTATTTGACATGAGAGCCATGTTTACTGTCTAGGTCATAGTCTAGTGATTTAGTTTTTTCGGTTTAATCATGAACAGGATCTTATTACTTTCGATTTCCAGTCAAGCAAAAAGTGTTACCCTCGACAAGCGAAGCTGTAGAAGTTTGGAGTCTGGTGGTGGTGTGTTGACACTTCCTGGCCTCGAATAAGCGCTTAAAACTGAAGGGAAACATACAATGTTTGTTATCAAACCAGTAAAACGTAACGATGGGAATAACCGATCGTCTCGTTAAACATAAGTTTCAAGTCATCACGATAAATCGATTTCTAATCTGACTATTCTGACAAATTGCACTGAAAATATAGCATAACTTGATGTAATCCTAAATTAAGCATTTTGTTTGTGATATGGATACTAATATATAATAATACATGAATTAGTATCTAATAGTAATAAAGACTAAAATGGATTAAATATAGAACCAAACCCAGAAATACAAACATTTGTGCTCATACAGTCCCTATCTAGACTTGGATCCGAGGCCTGTCGATTACGTAATCAGGGTCGCTAATCACTCAACCTATGGGTGATCAATATTTCTATTAATTATTTTAGAAATATTCGTTGAAAAATCCTTAACTTAAACAAGATTTTTATATATAAATGCTATCATATTCTTCGATTGTCATTCAGGTAAAATTCTATCTTAAAGTTTCGCACAGTGCAGCAGATATTACAAACAAGATACAAATTCGTGTCTAAGTAGATTGGTTTTATTACGAGCCAACGTATGCAGTATGCACTGCACATGCGGCCGCAGACAACGAGAACATCACATTTTCTACTACAGTTAAGTACGAAATTGCTAACAATAACAAACAAAGAAACTTCGCTTTGTGCTACTTATTTGGCGAAATACAAGCTCGGCATGTAACGTTTGAAACCGCTAATTCGCGTATGTATTTAGTCATTATATTATCATGCACGTACCCAGTACTTTTATTGTTTAAAAATATTTATAGCCGATCCCTTGATTAATTAAACGTAATTTTGGTCGGCAAATGGTTGTATTAGCTTTTATGTTGAGTGTATTCCATTTAACAGTTATGCCTATCTGGCGAAAAAGAATAATTCACCTAACTGCAGTATGTGTGCCAAAGTGTACCATGAACATGTGAGAATGAGATGCATTATTTTTTTTATGGTCTAAGAGCCGGTGGGAGATCGTCCTTCACCGATCTGATAACCAGATGAGACGTATATTTTATCAAATATTATTTATAAACAAATATGCCTATAGTTACTTGCCTATCCAAAAGTGCTCATAGCAAGTTTTTAGCTTGGCAACAGTACTTTGAGTACGATTTTTTGCAGGCAAATATATGTGACTGATTTTGTAATAAAATAATCTAAAATTTATAATATAACTTTCGATAAGTTAGCAGATCGATGGAGTCGCCTATATTGACTTACCTGTTCACACCTGCTTGCCAGGTAGCCATGCACAGAAATGAGTAGGCAAGCCTACCTAGGGATATTCTGTGTGTTAAAAATTATCACTGCAATAAATTTCATTTGGTTATCAAAAGTATGAAAGTGATGAAAAAAAAAACGATTAAAGTTAATTAATTTAAAAATAGTCATGAGCACTTTTGGATAGGCAAGTAATTATAGGCGTAGGCGTGTTTATAAATAATATTTGATAAAATATACGTTTCATCTGGTTATCAGATCGGTGAAGGACGATCTCCCACTGTCTCCTCTACTATTATAAGATACAAATTAAATCTTGAACTACTAGGTAGTACCTACCAAGTCAAGACTTAATTTTACTAAATCAATACTTCGGTTTTCCTTTTAAAATACTTAGAAGGAATTCAAAGTACTCTAATAATACGTCACTGCTGAGAAATTTTGAATTAGAGGATTATGTAGCCAGTAGGTAAACATGTGCATGTGGCTTTATATTCCTATTCTATGGAAGTCAACGCGTCGTTAAAATCTTAAATATCTATAGGTAATACTTAGTTATTTATTTCCATTGGGTAAGCCTTAATTTACACACCGTTATTCTTCAACGCACATTTCACTTGGCAAAGCCATACATCAAGGAAATACTTATTTGGAGTCAAAACATTATTCATTTAATTTGAGAAATAGAAAATCGTCAAACCAGGAATATCTATGTCAGTTTGTTACTGTTATTTATCGCTGCTTATTTTAATCATATTCTCTTAGAGGCAAATGTATCGAGCAAACTCGTTCATTTGTTATCAAACAGAGATAATGCACGTAATCAACATCTTTAGTGTATAGGCGATATTTATCTCTTTGTACCAGGAAAGTTAAATGCTTGTTTTCTATCACATTGCAAAAAAAAATTCCTTTTTAATATTGTATGATATAAAACATGCAGATGATTCTCCTTAATGATTCTTTTTATAGCTAAGTCGAAGCACAAGAGTAACAACTATTACATAAAGAAAAGGTGGGTTAAATGTCAATGGGAGCATGAAAGCAATACTAGCGTGATTGAAATGAGAGCGTTACGAATAAGCTATAATGTAGCGCTCGCGTTTCGTGCTCATAATGCTCCACAAATAGATATCTATTAAACAGTAAGTAATAGAAACACTATCAATCGTCATTCATTATTTAATAGCTTAATACCATTATATACCTACTAGCTGTTGCTCGCAACTTCGTCCGCGCGGCCTTCGTTTACTCCACATAGCTCCTCCCTCGTAGGTGATAGCGTGATAATATGTAGCCTATATGTTGACCCGACCTGTTAGTAATATTCATGCAAAATTTAAAGTAAATCCATGCTGTACTTTTTGAGTTTACCCCGGATATACGGACCGACAGACAGACGGACAGACGGACAGACGGACAGACGGACAGACGGACAGACGGACGGACGGACGGACGGACGGACGGACAGACGGACAGACGGACAGACGGATAGACGGACAGACGGACAGACGGACAGACGGACAGACGGACCGACGGACAACGGAGAAACAGACAAACAGACAGACAAAAATTTTAAAAACTATATTTTTGGCTTCGATATCGATTGTGGATCACGCCCCAAGTACTCTTTTAAAAAAATATACAATATACAGTTTTGACTTTCCTACGATTTTATTATATGTATAGATTATGTCTCCATATTTGTTGGATATTGATATATACCTTTTGCCAATCAAATCACAATGCAACACAAAATGTATCATAATTTGTAAGTCCTAGTAAAAATCTGCGCCCTTAAAGTCGTTGGCGAGTCCGTAATGAGACGGCTACGATATGAAAGGCGTGCCACCGTTGATGAGACGTAGTGCTGTCCAGTTTAAAATATTTGCGAAATTTTAGGGAGAATGAAAGATTTAATTTTAACTTAATTTAATTCATCACTTCTGTGGTCTAGTGGTCCGGTGTCGGAGTTGGCCACATGAGGTCCCGGGTTCGATTCTTGGGTCGGGCAATTCAAAAATGTATTTTTTCAGTTTTCTGATAAAAACAACGTTGCCTGGTATTGAAAAGTGCCCGGTTGGCGATAGGCTGGCCACCTATCACATTGTGCTACCAAGTATCTTCGGCTAATCGTGGGTGCACTTGTTGTACCTCTGCCTACCGTTTCGGGGATACGGGCGTGAAGATACTATGAAAGATTTAAATACCATAATATTGTTACATTTTTAAATAGAATACCTATTTTATTATTTCTTGTATGATGTCATCGACCACTTTTCTACCCCTTTCAGGTTGGATAGCGTTTTTGTTGCTTACTGTATATTAGACAAAAGACTAAAGATGAATGTTTATTTGGTATCAGCTGATTTTGTTAGTGTAATGTTAACAACAGTTTAATAAACTAAATTATCCTCAGTAATAAACAACCATTTATATGGTAAAACTACAGACCACATGAATAATAATAGACACGCCAATAGGAAGGAAACGTGTCGCCTCGCATATGAGCAAATGCTCCTATCACTACCTATCAAAAATGTCATATATTTGTAGATATCTTATATCGTGAAAAAATAGAAATAAACCATGTTGTACGGTTTTATCGTACCGAATGAGATAACAATGTTTAAAAATTACCCTTGAAGTGGTTTTACTTCATCGGTAAGTAGTATAACTCTGTATTTCTTTACGTAATTCAAGCTATACTGACAAACTAAGAGATTGTCTTGAAAGACGTATTCATTTAATCCGTGGGTAAAACAAAAGAAAAATAAACATGGATAAATATTAGGCGTGTGGTGCTAAATTGGAGCTCACTCAGTGTATGCCTATGGTAAACTGCGACACTAATTTAAGATAATATTTCATTCAAAAAACGTTAGTTTCTAGATATTTATTATTTTATAGGTAAAGCTCAGAGGAAGCAGTAGTGGACGCTAATGTAATTTTATTTTCAAGCACTCTAGAAGCCGATGGTGCATCGATGAGCTTCAACGGTTCTTCGCTACGAATTTTGTTGCGGCGAGATTTGCATTTAGAGCGGGCTTGTAGTGTCAGCTCGTTATCGTACTAGATCCGGGTTTATGTTGTCGAGCTAAAAAGATTGCGACAAAATGAAAGATAGACGAATTCACCCTCTTACGAACTAGATTAAGGCAGGATTTATGTTGCTAAAAGATAGGGTAAATAGGCACTTTGTTATTTAGAGGAATCTAAAAAAAAGTGCATTATAATAATAAGTTTAACTTTTGCTGATTCATATTATTCCTATGCAATATTTAATACCAATGCGAAATCATTAAATAAATGCAAAGTACCTACATCGTCTTCAATCGCTCGTAATCACGGTTAATGTAACATTTAATTTAATTTTAATATTGCTGGACAAATTTAAATAACCCCAAAGTAAGCAAATTTTTGCTTGTGTTAAGGGTGTGAGTCAACAATACTAGTACACAGAAATACGTAAGTATACTGTTATATACATAATAAACACCTAAACCCAGAAATACAAACACCTGTTCTCATCACACAAAATTGTCGGGAATCGATCTCGAGCTCCCTCGATTCGTAGTTAGGTTAGCTAACGAACCTAACCTCTCAACCGACGGGGTGGTCAAATGGCCGAAACGTTGAGCTTTACAAGTCAATTATATTTAAGTACACGTATTTGACACGTTTACTTCATTAAAAATGATAGTGGAATGCGTGAGTATAAATGTTCTTCATCATCTATATATTACATACATCATCTATATATTAATATGTAAAGGAAAAACTATGGACCCTTTTTAAGACAAATGCACAAACAGTGAAGTATGTTTGGCACAGTTAAAGTTTATATTGCGGAGGACTGCCGAATACAAATATTAAAAAAATATGCATTAGATATATATTAAAATAATAAAAATAAATACTACCCACACTTAATTAATGTGGTGTACATGATGATATACATAAATGTATACTAAGTATTTCTTTACGACTAAAGTTGTGAAACTTAAAACAGATTTTATTATTTAGTCTATGGTCGAATTTTAGGCACAGGCCTTTGCTAGTACGTATTATAATGAAATAAGTTTATTAAGAGTAATATAATTTAGCGCTTATAATAGTGAGAATTTTAAATATAACTTGGTAGAAAAACTGTCTGAGTTGCTTTTTTGAGGGAAAAGACATCCTAGTATACACGATTCATTATTAAATTTAATCCATAAATAATATAGACAAATATTTATTCCCAGAACATTGTCCGTAAAAATGTGGAGATTATAGTGATTGGGCAAAAAAAGCAATTTTTATAAGCAGTTTTTTGACTGCTCATTTTGAAGTTCGTTTTTTGACTTATATCTCTAAAAGCTCACTGCTTCGTAGTCTAGTAGTTAGCTCATTTGGATCCTGTCTTGTTACACCTGGAAAACCGTCTGTTTATTTGCAATCTTATGATATAAAAATCGTTAAATGCAGCAATGGAGCAATGGGGCAAATGGGCACATCTCATCTCAACAACAAACAAACCGTTGAATCATCTGTACTGCGCTTTATTTATATTTAATTTCTGTCTACGTACTTTTGGAAAACGACGGGATAAAAAATGTTTATCCATCTAATCGTCTTAAGAGTATAGATGCATAGTCGAATAATACATTTTCTAGTAGGGAATTTAATCCCGATAGAAAGTCAATCCCGGTATTGCGGGACTGGACATTTTCAGATCCAGGTATTTACTAAATCCTAATTTGAACACCATTTATTCTATTTTGGATAAAAACAATTGACTTTGATTTAAATCTATTAGATAAACAATTATAAAATATAACTATGATTCGACAGCTTGATCGTAGACTATGTATATTAAAATGACATAAAATAGTACATATCTACGTATGTATGTTAAACTCATGGTAATGTGTATAATATTTTAATTTAATTTATTTCTAATGTCTTTTCATAAGATTAATAAAAGCGAAAGTAAAATAACATAAGAAAATAACGTATTAACGAATCCACCCTCTTGCGAACT
Source organism: Apodemia mormo (assembly GCA_036924255.1). NCBI lineage: Eukaryota > Metazoa > Arthropoda > Insecta > Lepidoptera > Riodinidae > Apodemia > Apodemia mormo. The sequence continues at coordinate 21,280,071 of JAUPFN010000016.1, forward strand.
AGATCAGGGGGATAGTTGTATGCTGAGTAATTTTAACGGCGCAGACGTTAATCCAACAGCCTGTCAAGCTGTCGCCGCTTAATAAATAAAAGTTTTCGATCAGTGCAACAGCTTGCACTTTCATTAATTTTAGGAAAACTTGTTTTTTATTTTTGATCATATTGTTGGGGAAAATATTAAAAAGTACACTTAGTTTTTAATATTTTTCGCAATTTTTTACATGGTGATAAGCTTTTTATATGCTGCTCAAAAAACATTTTCGTGGATAAAAGTAACGCGCGATCGGTATTCTAGTTACACGTTATAATTTAGTCTATAACAGGCTTTCCCAACCTTTATTTCGCCGAGCCTCCGCGAGCCAAAAATAATATTTTCATGTCCCACTTGTATTCCTTATTTACCTACTCGTTCATTTTTTTTGGAAATATAATCTGACATATTACGTACGACACCCCTCTTACCATTTCTCTACGCTACCCTAGGGGGCATGCCTTCCTGCTTGGGAAGTCCTGATCTATAACGTAGCGCGCTAGAAAAATTTAGTTTTTAGTCTATAACGCGCTATCATAAAATAGTTTATTTGAACAATACTAGATGAAATAAATACATCCAATATTGCTCGGTTAATACATCAACTGTAAGCCATATTCTGGTAATTATTAAGGTAAGAAAGTCTGCTTTCATGCTAGGCAGTTCGTTAAAAACAAACGAGTTGCCTAATGTTTAATTTTCTCATTGGAGGGTTCATGTGCTTAGTTACTATTCATCAATTAAAATAAGACTCGGTGCTTCACATTTCTGCCTTGACAACAATAAAAATAAATTAAAGAAACGGCAAAACAAAATATTGTTAAAATCAAAACCCGTTAAGTGGGAATCGAAAGTGACAAGTTATAATCATTAAGATTGGTAAAATGTACGGATAGAGATGACAATTATTGTCACTCGCTGGATGAAAACAATAATCATTCAGTCATTTATTTATTCATTTTTTGTGTTCATTTCATAATTTACTAGCCAACGTCATATTCAGTTAACAGACAAAGTGTTGAAGTTATTATCGATAGAAATTTTCTACATCGAAAAATTATGACATCGACCAAATATAACATGCGTATGAGTAAGTATAACGTGCGTATGTAGATACCAGTAAAGACCAAGGCTGACGAACTAATATAAATCTATACAGGTTGACTAGTTAAAGATTGTATATACTGAATAAGGGGTTGAGTACTCGATTCTCATACTGAATATAAAATATTGACCTAATTATACAAATAAGTATGGGCACCCATGCATAGATATCGAAGTTCATTGCTTACAAACAGCGATTGTTGCCACAGCATGTGTCAGTCAAGGCTCGCGCCTATCGCCCGCACGATAACTATATTTTTTGAATATTACTACACTAATTTCGCTGAGGTTTGCAATGAAGTTAAGCAATATATACGATGGTTAACGTTTACATATCAGCGTTAACTATCGTGTCCTTCAATATGTACAATCTTTGCCAGTCATTCTGTATAATATCCATGATAGGCTGTTAGTTTGAAGAATGTTGTATCAAGAGCGTTCGTTACGTTAATCTTTTTTACAGACATCCTGGCCTATAATAAAGGAGTAAAAAAATATATGGAAAAAACAACAAAATTTTGCCTTGATCAATATATATTATGGCGTTAGATTTCAGGGATACGCCGTGAAGATACATAATATTATGTAATAATTACGAATGTAATGTTGTAAATCACGTATACAATGGAAGAAATGTAATGTATCACACTATCACTGGAATTAATATCACTGGAATTTAATAATGGTAAAGTTGTGTAATTCGCTCGGGTTAACCGACCTACATATCAGATTCATTTCTCGTAGTTGTATAAGTTGGTACTTTGAGCGTTACTTTCGTTCTAGTTTCAATGATCACAACCATAAACATCTTTAATATTTCGGAAGTCATTTTTTAAGCGTAGTAATATATTCATGTAATTTTTTACAGAACAGAAGGAAAACGACAAAAAGGCAGTAGGCAGAATGATCATTACAGCTCATCCACACCTACAATATAGATGTGAAAGTTTGTTCTTAAAATTGTCAAAATCGTGTAAACTCAACTTTCCACGGATCAGTGGTACGAGATAAAATACTTTGATAATTGCACTGTAGTGGACATTCAGAAGTTAAAATGGAATGTATTTTTTTATTATTTTGACCTGATATCTGATGATGACATTCTGTAGCTAAAATGGAAGCAAACAATTTCTGAGGAGTACGATAAATCAGAAATCAGAAGTACTTAATTCCTCTTATTTAACTTTTTATAGGTTAATTTGACGCGTAAACAATTTTTTTAACCTACAACCGGATCGGAAACGCCACACAATGCAAATGCAGTAAACGGTGCAAACAAAACCAAAACCTTTTCGCATCGCAAAAAATCAAGCCGATTGGAAAATATATTCTATACTCTTTGTCGTCGGCATTTGGTGAAACTCCATTGTCATTCAATATTTTTTATAAAAACACTACATGTTTTATAAAAAAGTTATTGTGGTACAAATAAATTATTGTATATATTATCCAACCAGTTTCGCTTCTAGATAAGCATCATCAGGGCAATTACAACTTATAACTAAAAACAAAACGAAATCTAACCGTCATGATTTAATTTTATAGTTTGAAAGCATAACACTTACTGCCTTCAATAATATTATCATTGTAAATATGTCAATTATTAGAAAATCCTGACCATTGACAATCAAGTATGCACTAAGTGTTGCCGAAAGGAAAGAGTTGGTTTTGTAGAGCCCATGTCCATGGACGTAAACTGCATAAAGTACCAGTACAAGTTACAAGCAGTTGGCTGAAACGAAAAACACCATTTTTTAGAAACTAGCTTAGGCTTAGATTTCTGATACCACGAACCAGAATGTTACTTGTTAGTTATGTTGATATCAAAAATTCCAGTGCTGACTAAGGCAGATACAGAAATATTCTTAAAACGAGGAAGGCATAGATGTTTTTTTAAGTAGTATCTTTTTGGATTGTAGTGAACTAAAATAAATACAACCGTCCCTATTTTGGAATTTAACATTCAAAAGTAAATAAATATTCTTAACTTTCTACCTGTAACAGTTTATTTGTCTGCGTTTTTCTAAAACAACACACCATATGGTGTGACCGAAATATAAAGCATTGTTTGTACTATCGTCTGCATAGCCAAGAATGCCGGTAATTTGCAGCATATCATTTTTTTGTGGCAAAACCACGTTGGGAATAGGACAGAGCCTTGCAAAACACTGGTCTAAGCATGCATCGTAGGCAACGACGATCTGCTAAAAGGCTAGTGATCCATTTGTATAATTCTTGGAAGGCATTATCGATGTAATTCATTATGTCGAAACATTAGTTTAGTTAACAAACTCCCTCTTGATTTCCAGTATTTTCACTCATTTATTTATAGCAGTTGCTCCTCTAAAGTATCTTCACGCCCGTATCCCCGAAAGGGTAGGCAGAGGTGCAACAAGTGCACCCACGATTAGCCGAAGATACTTGGTCCCACAAATGTGATAGGTGGCAAGCCTATCGCCAACCGGGCACTTTTCAATCCCGGGCAACTTTGTGTTTATCAGAAAACTGAAAAAACATTTGATAAGTGTTCGACCCGGGAATCGAACCCGGGACCTCGTGTGGTCGACGCCAACGCTGGACCACTAGACCACAGAGGCGATACTAAATACCTTAAAATTCCGACGACGACGAAAAATGATAATAGATTCCATTCTCTTGGAGAACAAGTGGTAATACCCATAGGCCGGTAGTTAGCTTCATCGAATGGTCTAATCGTTTATTGATGCTAAAATTAATATTTCGTTTTTCAGATTACAGCTCTAATTTTTCGGGCATATGAGTGTAATGGAACTGAAGACCAAAAACAAGTTACATTTTTCAGAAAAACGAAAACTAATTTAGAATAAAGTGCCCGGCCTGAAATTTAAGTTGAAGTTGTTTTATCCATTCGATATTACGGATCTTTCGTGAGAATGTACTGAGTGTGAGAATGAAAAGTGACAGAGGACATCTAATGAAATATTAAACGTGGTATTTGCTCAAAGTATCACGTTTTCAAGCATCTCTTATTGTAAAGTGGTATCAAAATAAAACGCCTCACGCTTTAGCACATTTCACAGGAGTTCCCTGCAGGTCTAACTTCAAAGCGGCTTACAAGCGGACGCCCCTAGACAACATTTCGCTAATTCACTTTGATGTCCCCTCCTACGACCCTTGCGAACTCATAACGAGAAAACGCGTCTTAAAACTTTTAACTGAGGCTAAAATATTATTAAATGTTCGTAACATTTTTTAATATACATTGTTCTCAGAGAAAATATTTTGATTAGAAAGTCGTTTATTGATGTTCAAGTAAATATTTTGTTTTTTCGTATTTATAAGTTCAATTATTTCGCTGCGCGAAGATGAAAAATAAAATCGACTTGACTTCAGTCGCGAATAAAAATGTAAGTTAATAATTAATTTGACGTGATCATTCATTCGTTATCATTCACTTTTTGTTTTATTCGTCTCAATCGTATATTCGCATACAGTATATAAGGTCCTGGATTTGTCACTTTTTAAATCTAATTTTTGAATTTTTATAGAAACTTTACTAGCCTTATACTGGATATGGGTCTGATTGATCAATAGGTCATTCTGCTATCTCACCATGATTTTTAATACCGTTGTCTAATCTGCTACGGTAGCTCGGGCACGTCGTATACATGGAAGAGAATCGTGCAATTAAGAAAGCGTACTGGGCTTCACATTCACACTTCACACGATTTTCACACGATCCAGTATTTCCAGTATCGACCTACTGGGTAGAGATCAGTGAGTCACCTCAGGTTCTGCTGAAGCGATGTTATAGAGATTTGTGTGAGATTTAAGCCAACAATTGGCGGGATATTGCGCAAGATCGTGTGAAGTAGATATGGTAGCCGGTAAACTTATGCATGAGGTATTACCATACCGTTACTCGGATAGCAACGCACCATTGATATTTGGTGTCTCTAGACGATTGTTGTCTCTTTTCTTCAGGAGAGCTATCTGCTTGTTTGTTATCTAAGCAAACTTGTTCTTGTTCTAAGCATCAGCTTGCAGATGGCTCTCCTGATGAAAAGAGATAACCATCGCCTTCTTTACGTTTTTTACTGCTTCACTTAAAAACGACTACAAATTCAGCAACTATCAAGAAGCGAGCAGACTATAAATTAATTATCTGTCGTCTACGCTATGGCCTTTGAAGTCGGTGTCTGGCGAAGACGTCATAGTGTTAAAAGCGTGTTCCGGTCATGCGGTTGTCTAGGCACTGGTAAACTTGCACAAAAGACATTACGCGGTCATTTAAGTAAACAAGTTTGATCATAGGATTACAAGAACTTTACTTTTCCTGGCGGAAAAGAAGACAACCATCGCCTGCAAACTATATCTTTTGGCAGATATTAATAATGTGTTGCTATCTATGTGGTAGTATGGTAATGCCGCATGCGTTAGTATACCAGCTACCTTACCCTTCAATCCGAAATATGACAGTGACAACCATTAAGGCTATTGCGGCTGGAATATTTAAAACGGTAAAACCTGACAGATTGGCAGATGGTCTATTATTCAAAGCGTGCTCGGACCTCTTTGCGTATTACTACCTCGTAATCGACGCAATAGAATGAGTACGAATCTAGGTGTATGATCAAATAGGTTCAGTATTTAAATTGCAAAGTAAATGACTGATAGTGCTATTAATCAATCATTTACTTTGCGATTTAAATACTACATACCTTAATAAGAAATAAAAGATTGGTGTTTTATTTAATTTACCGCCTTACTTATTCCCACCACCTCATTAGGACGTAATAATTTTATTTTTGTATTATTTGTTGTCATAGCAACTACAGTAATACGCATTCTGTGAATATTTCAGGTATCAAATACGAAAGGTAACAGCGGAGGAATTCTGATAAGGTTCCATTTCAGTGTTTATTAATCAATACAATTGTACTGTTTCACAATAAATAAATAATAATTTTCTTCCAACCGGTTTCGCTTCACAAGCATATTAACTGATATAGTTCCGTTTGTCACCTTTGGATACGGAACCCTAAAAAAGTACAAGATTTATTAAGGGACGACCATAAATTACGTGAGGCAATGCTGGCGTTTTATTTACCCCCCTCCCCTACTGGTGAAATCTTCTGAGATTTTCATTAACCCCCTCTCCCCCTCCTCTACTCTCACGTGAGATTTTTCAAAAAGCGTATTTTTAGTGTTTACACTTTAATTTGAAAAAAATTAATAATTTGCTTACATGTACTTACAACCAATTGAGACTAGTATATAATCTTTAATTAGAAGTGAAGTTAGTTAAATATATAGTGAGAGAATCGAACATTTATATACGTCAAAAGGAACTATTAAAATTCTTAATAAAATAAGATTTAACCATATTTTAGTGGACATACGAGTTCACTTAATTTAACCAATTTTTTCATCAATTTTATAAACTGTTTTTTGTGGAAAAAAATTACGTGATATTTGCCGAGATACCCCACTCTACGTGAGATTTTGGAGAGATTACCCCCTCCCCCTTTAAAACGCTAACGTAATTAATGGACTTAATAATTTTTATAATCCTTTTAAGGCCATAATATACTGACCGAAAAGCGCATGAATCAAACAGCAATATACTTAATAATTATTAAGCTTTCAGCGATATTGCTTTGTGAAAGGCCGCTGGTTACAACATGCTTTCATAACGCAGATTGAAAACGATACAAAGCCACCGCAAGAACGCTTTGTGGTCTATATTTTATTTTGTCCTTCTCTGTTTGCCAGTGAACTCGGAACATAATTCGTAGTTTCTTGTTGATCAAACAACGAACCTACGTGAATACATTGTTTCGTTTAAATAGCATAGTTTAATTGAAAATACTCCTTCACAGAAAACAGTTTTATGTTTTCGTAGTTGCGGCTTTGCAGCTTATATTTTTATGTCTGTTATACATTTCGGTGTAATAAATTAAAAAAAATTGTTGTATGCGTAAGTCAGCAGCCATTTTGTCCCAACCGTTCCTCGTATTTTGATCACATTGTGCTCGTGCGTTTTAAGAATGAAAGGATATGTAATATACGTGTGTATATGCATTATTATATATGATAGCAAACAAGCAGATAGCAATCCTAATGGTCTATTGAAACAAAAGATGTTAATGGTGTGTTGCTATCTTTGTGGCGAGATCTTAGTGCCAGATGCATAAGTTTACCGGTTACCTTTCTCACCAAACCGGAATACGGCAGTGACAAATAATGAACCCGCATGAGACGTTGTAGAACTCTACCACCTAGTAGTAGTATGGTAGCTGGTAAACCTATGTATATCTTATTCCCGCCACTTCTTACAGATGGCAACGCATCATTAACATTTTCGGTTTCTATAGGCGATGGTTTTCTCTTTCTATCAGGATAACCATCTGTTTAGTTGCTAATCTATGGTATAAAAATGTCACGTCATTTGCTCAGTGATATTTATTTTATAACTGTTCCAACTGCTTCGCTGGCCACAAAAAATTATATAGCTTATCATTGCAATCAAGTGTTAACGTAGTATACCCATTTATATCAGTAAATCCATTCTCAAGTTTTAATGCAAAAAGACAAACATTTTTAAAATTAAAAAAAAATTGTAAAATAATAAAATAGGTTATCTGTTGAAAAATATAGTTTTAAAAACGACTATTAAAAAACAGTTCGTCTTTATCTACATTAAATTTAACATTTTTTGGTAGTCTGGCTAATGAAAGTAGATAACGAAAAAACGCGGCAAATTGAAAATAATATTATAATGGTATCCCCGAACCTTGTCTGATGTATGTAGATAAACCTTACTTGATATTTGTTTTTTTATTTAGCTAGGTCAAGTAAGAAGAAAATGGGAGTATAATATTTCATAATAAACAATAGACTTAGTTTAATATCATAAAAATATTGTAATAAATAATTGAGTGAGAAATCATACGGTAATTGTTCTTACTGTGTATTATTTTCATGAAATCAAAGATATTTTATTAAATTATTTTACTGTTTTATGAAAAAAAATATCAGCAATCTAAGAAAAATTAAAATTATTTATTATTAATTACAACTCTTATTGATAGTTACTGAATTTCAATCAAAGCAAATACTAATGTATCATTCACTATTTATAACTAGCTGACCCAGCAAACGTTGTTCTGCCTTTTTTTCTATTTTTTCTCACCTTTGAAACCTTCCCTGGACTTCAACAATTAATTCAAAACCAAAATTATTAAAATCGGTCCAGCTGTTCTCGAGTTTTAGCGAGACTAACGAACAGATATTTATTTTTGTATATAAGAAGATTAGATTGGAGGCCTAGTATGGAAAATTTGAATTATATACATTATATTGCTCTGACAAGAAAGTACCGAGAAACTATCCATAAAATTATCGTCACGTCCTGTTATACGGGGGAACTTGGTAGCGTTTTTAAAAAAGGATATTTTAATTACACACTTTATTTCACTTGAAATAATATAAAACTTAGAATAAGACTTAGAATAAAACTTAGAGTAAAACACGGATAAAGGAGACTTTTGGTCTCTCTGATGGTTGGCCGGTGACTGACTGGACCGAGGCTAGGAGTGGCAAAGGAGCCAAAAGTGCTAGGATAGCACTTTTGGGTGGAGTGCTGAGAAGGGTGGTGAGTCTGCTAAAAGCCCTACACATCAGGGATATAACAGCCCCCCGATGTAGAGTAAACTTACATCCTTACGGTGAAGTTTACGGATAATGGGTGCGAAGTCGTGGTGTTGGAGTCTCTGGGATTTCGGTGTCATCGTTGACGGGATCAGGATTTGGGTTTGGTTTTGGAGTAAAGGATATTTTCTTATGGATGCCAGTCACCTTACATATCTTGAAAACAGCGAAACTTAAGATTAGACATATAATAAGAATGATTACAATATTATAGTAATGTTCATAAAGTACAATATTCGGTTTATCTAAAATTTCATCCAATCCTTTTAATATCTCGGGATTGTCAAAAGCTACGGAGTCTAAATCTATATTACTTAAATTAACAGGAGGTAGAACAGGAATCATTTTCTTAAAACTAGGCGCATTACAGCATGGATCATTTAGTATATTTACATACATCTTTATCGGTTTTAAAATCATGTTAGCACTATCCTTAGCTACTAATTTGGTATCCTTGCAGTATGCAACACTTCCAGGAGGTAAGTGTAGGATTCCGGTTCCACTTATTATTGTCTCTACCACTTGTGTTACATTTAGTTCTATATTTAATTTCGATTTCTCGGATACCACAAATAACCATTGGTTATTTCGCAGGGGTTGCCAGATTTGGATGCGGCCATGGAGGAATTTCGTTTCACATGTATTAGGTATTGAGGTAAGTGTTTTCCCTATTATTTCTGATTCACAGGTTGGGTTCGCTGCAGTGGAGTACAGCACCGAGGCGTCGCAAAGGTAAGTGTTGCCGTTTATTATTTTGCAACCTTGGAGGTCCTCTAATTTACAGTAATTAGTTTTATCATTATTTATTCCCATATATTTAGAAGAGGGAATAATGGTAGAATACGAGGTAGGTTCATTGACATCGTGAGGTGCTGGACAAGGTAAGTTGTGGTATAGCTTAAAGTCAATAGGACTAGCTAAGGGGATATTAAGGACAAAGACAATCTTATCACTAGTCATATAGCAGGATACAGAGGATATATTCAGGATAGTGTTCATGTTATTTAAGCTTAAAAGGACGGGTAGTCGTCTGGAATTAGATATGAATCGGTAATTGTTTACCAACTCCTTGTAGAGCTCCTTTGGAGTTAGAATGGTAGGGTATAGAATATTTGATTTACTAAACATAATTGAATTTACGAGGTCTTCAACTTTAAAAGATAAGGTTAAAAGACTATTTTCTATGATAGAGACTAATTCTAAAATACGCGATTTTATCAATATTTCTTGCGAAGTAGCTGTGAGATTTCTTACGCTTACATATAGGGCATCAATGGCGATCGCCAATTTACGTTGGTTCGCCTCAAATGTATAAATTGTTTTGTTCATCGCTTTAAGCGTAGAAGTAGTCACTAGGATATTTTCTTTGACAAGCGAAGCTAATTTTTTCTCGTCTGCTTGTACATCTCGGATAGCTTGGTCGTAGCGAGCGGCGTCATTTTCATCCATTGTGCCGAAAAGCTTTTTCGACAAGGTTCCGATAAATCCGAGAATGGCATCTCTTTTAGAGCGGCGAGGAGTTAGGTTGAATAAAGCTTCACTATCACGCTTTATGTCCTCGTATCGGGTAATTAATGGTAAAAAGACATTAGTACATTCTAAATGGCTAAGAATTTTACTTCCTTCGCATAAATATTTGGAATTATTAATACTAGTTGATAAGTCTACTACATGAGGTTGTATATATGATATATCTAGGGGAATTATAACACTAAGATAACTATCGACTAAGTTTAAAGTCCCTAACGGGTCGAAATAGATACCCGAGGAATTTATTAGTGGTTCGACGAACTGTTGCCCCGACGAAGGGTTGCTGTAAAGGAATATCGAGAATAAAACTAATGCCTACATAAAAGTAACAATAAAATTAATTAATAAATCTTAATTACCTAAATACTAATTATTTAATTGTGAGCGTCTGCTCTAGAAGCTAATTTCACTTCGTCGAAGTGATGAATAACATGACGGCGATTTATTAGTAGAGTGAGCGAGCTTTTGCCGTTAATTTTAACAACCTTATATGGTCCCTTCCATATAGGAGAGAGAGCCTTCCTAAGTCTAAGATGATTTTTTAGGTACACGTAATCACCGACTCTATAAGACACAGATCGGGTGTGTGTGTCGTAGTATGTTTTAGAGGTCTGTTTTGACCTTTCTAAATGTTCAATCGCCTTTTCCCTACAACATCTCAGCCGGTTTTGTAGCATTTTTACGTAATCGGAATAGGTAATATTAGGAGAGTCATAAATGGAGCTGGGGATAAATGGTTTATGCCCAAATAGGAGTTCGTAAGGGGAAAAGTTAGTCGTCGAATGTGGAGTCGTGTTATAAGCCAGCATGGCTGTATATACGTATCGCGGCCAATTTGTCTGTTCGTCATTCACATAAGATTTTAAGTATTCTTTAAGTGTCGAATGTGAGCGCTCAAGTGCTCCTTGGGTCTGAGGATGGTATGGAGATGACCAGAGTTGTTTTATTTTAAGGAAGGAACAGGTTTCTTTGAAGAGTTCTGCGGTAAAGTTGGTACCTTGGTCCGTGAGGATAGTTTTTGGAATACCGAATAAGGAAATAAAGTGAAGGAGGCAGTCGGTTGTTTCTTCAGCGGTCGTACTTCTAATCGGATATGCAGTAGAGTATTTCGTCAGGTCGTCTTGTAAGGTAAGTATATATTTAGTCTTAGCGGTGCCCGATTCGGGTAAAGGCCCTACTATGTCTAAGGATATTCTTTCAAACGGGGATTTAGAAGTGCTGGTAATCTGCATAGGTGCTCTGTTAGTTTGTCTTAGTGCTTTGTTAGTTTGGCAGAAGGGACAATTTTTTACATACTGCTCAATGTCATTACGCATATTTTTCCAATAAAATCGCTCTCTTATCTTGTTGTACATTCTTGTAGAGCCAAGGTGACCAGCAGATGGAATATCATGATTGTCATATAGGATTTTCTTTACTTCAGTGGGAGCCGGGTGGATGATGTCATTATGATAGATGTTTACTACTATATTTGAGTCGTGGAATAAATAGGTCAAGATGTTATATATTTTGGTGAAAGATAAATTTTCAAATGGATTTTTGAAGTCGGAAACTGCTATCTCTTGAATGTTACTTTCTAGCAAATGTTGTTTTATGTTTTTCAGGGTTAGGAAGATTTCTGGGTAGGAAGTTTGATCAAAATGATGAACTTTCGTGTATATTAGGTAAGTGACCTTATTGTTGAATTTTGTTTCTTCAAAATAATGTAACTGTTTTTCACTATAAAGTACATCTTTAGGATTTTCAAGATTACCGATCACTTCTTGGACATAGGTATTCGATTCGTCTAGGTCTAAGGAAGTCGGTATAAGAAGATTACTGCAATGAGTCTTCATTAAGGATTGGTTATGTTCTACGATTTTTGTATTAAAGACTTTATCTTTTTTGGCAATGTCTTTTAAGAAGTTAGAATAGTCAGTGTTACAGTCTGTGCGAGTAGGTTGCGTGTTTACAGCGTCTGGAGAAATCGGAGAGTGTTGTCTTTCGGGATTTGGTAGGTGTATCGTTTCAGGGTTCAGTGGATTCCGCGTTTCAGGGATAGGCAGATTCGGCGTATCGAGAATTGGAGGATTGGTGATGTCGGGATTTGGAATATTTATTGTTTCAGGATTTGGAAGATTCGGCGTTTCAGGATTAGGAGGATTCAGTGGTTCAGAGTTAGAAGGATTCAGCGTTTCAGGAAGATTTAAATCATCTAAAGTGATAAGCTCGGGGCTGGTTTGCGTTCCAGGATGCGTTACATTTCCTTCAACAGGATTGGGAGAAGGTTCAGCTAAGGGATCAAAAGGTTCAATTTCGTCCTCGTTAAATGATGCTGGTGAGATCAGTAGGTCCATAAGGTCCTTGTCCTGGTCGTATTGGTCTTTGCTTCCTGCGGAGCCAGGATTGGGAATGATTGGGTTAACAGGGAACCGGGATAAAGCGTCAGCGTTAGAATTAATCTTTCCTTTTTTATAATGAATTTCGTATTCAAACTCCTCGAGTTTCAATCGCCAACGGACGAGTCGGGACCCGGGGTCTTTACAATTAAAAAGCCATTGCAAAGGCTTGTGATCAGTAATTATTTTGAACCGATATCCGTAAAGGTATGGACGAAATACCTTTGTGCCGAATATAATTGCTAAGCATTCTTTTTCCGTGACACTATAGTTGCATTCGGCCTTATTTAGGGTCCTGGATGCAAAAGCAATAGGACGATCTTGTCCAATAGTCCCCTGGGATAGGATTGCAGAAATAGCATAATTAGACGCATCACATGTGAGTAGGAAAGGTTGTGTGAAATCAGGATAGGCTAGTATAGGTGCTGTGATTAATTTTTGTTTCAAGGATTCAAATGAGAGTTGTTGCTCGTTCTGCCAACGAAAAGCAACATCCTTTTTTAGGAGGGAAGTTAACGGTTTTGCCAATTTCGAGAAATCGGGTATAAACCGTCTATAATATGATACAAGGCCTAAGAAAGACTTTATGTCTTTAGGAGATTTAGGAGTAGGATAATTGGTAACAGCTTTAATTTTATCCGGGTTAGGCTTTACGCCGTCCTCACTGATAATGTGCCCTAGATATGCAACTTCCTTGCGAAGGAACTCGCATTTGTCCGGTTGTAGTTTTAGGTTAAATTTACGGAGTCTCTCAAAGACAGCCCTCATGTTATCTACTTGTGAGGCTAAATCATGGGAGTAAATTACTATGTCGTCAAGGTACACGAAGCAACGCGAACCGTGGTAATTTTTGAAAGGTAGACGGGGCATTTTTAAGACCAAACGGCATGCGATTAAACTGGAAGTGTCCTTGGGGCACAGAGAAGGCAGTTTTAGGAGCGTCATTCGAGGAAATAAGGATTTGATGGAAACCGGATGTAAGATCTAAAGTGGTGAAATACTTGCTATTTCCTAGTTGGTCTAGGATTTCGGATATCTGAGGGATAGGGTACGTCTCTCCGATTGTGATATCATTTAATTTCCTGTAATCTATTACAATTCTCCATTTACGTTGGCCTTGGGCGTCCAGTTTTTTAGGAACTATCCATATTGGCGAACTCCAAGGAGAGGATGAAGGTTGTATAATATTTTGATCGAGCATTTTATTTATTTGGGTTTCAACCTCTTTTTTGTGACATTCCGGGAACCTATAAGACTTTGTGTGGACGGGAATGTCGCTACTTGTTTTAATCTGATGCTCAAGAGCGGAAGTGTAGGTTAACTGATCGCCAGGTAGGTAAAAGATGTCTGAGTATTGAGAACAGAGATCGATAAGAGCCTCGCTCTCTTCTTGGTTCAAATGATCTGTTCTGAGGGAGCTAATAACATCGTTGGTTCTCTTGGTAGTTAGTTGGGTATTGAAGTTATTTGTGTAGCATATATGATTTTCATTTAAAGGTTCAATATTAAGTTTTAAATTCGTTTTTACATTAACATAATTTTCCGATGTGTTGGCGACAGTCAGGTTTACGCGGTTATTGTCTTTAATTTTAACTATGCAATTTGAGATTAGTACTTCATTTGAAATGTGTTGATCTAGAACGATGCCTTCTTTGAGATCAGTTTCTCGAACCGAGCATTCAATCACCGCTTCGGTACGAGGTGGAATAACGAAAAAAGGTTCAGAGAAGTGTAGTTTTATGTTTAGTTTCCCTATTCTCAAAACATCGCGAGTGTAGTCGATCTTACAGCCGAATGCTGTTAAGAAATTCGTGCCGATAATTCCGTCATAGGGGAGGTTAATATTTTTAATGACATGGAATGTAAAGTGAACGGCAAATCCGTTTTCATTTAGTTTTAGTTTTAGTGGGAAGTGACCTTCAGTTTGGGTCGGCTCGTCGCTAGGGTCGATACCCTTGATTTTAATTTTTTCTTTAGCAAGTTCCGGATTCTTGAGTAGGCACGATTCTTTCAATAGGCATATGGCAGAACCCGAATCGACTAGTAAGGCTAAAGGGACGTCGGATACTTGTGAGTCTAACAACACATGAGGTAGCAAACGTTTTGTTGTATCTATGTTTACCTCATATATTTCCTTGCTTAAAATCGCATTTGGACTTAGGTTTCCTACTTGAAGCTGATTGTTCGTATGAGCGCTTGGATTAGTTGCTCGACGCGGATCTCCGCTTTGGGGCTGGCTACCCTGTTGTATGATCTGAGTCGTCGAGGTGTGGTCACTTGCTTGGGGCTGGTTACCCATGTGGACCATGAGGTTTGGTGCTGAACGCAGGTCTCCTATTTGGGGCTGGTTACCCTGTCGTGTGACCTGTGGTGTGGAAATACAGTCTCTTGTTTGGGGCTGGTTACCCGTGTGGACTGTTGAACTAAATGCTGGACTTAGGTCTCCTTTTTGGGGCTGGTTACCCTGTCGTGTGACCTGTGATTTTGAAATGTAGTCTCTTGTTTGGGGCTGGTTACCCGTGTGGACTGTGAAGTTAGATGCTGGACGTAGGTCTCCTTTTTGGGGCTGGTTACCCTGTCGTGTGACCTGTGATTTTGTATTGAGTGGTGTGTGCGTGTGTTTGTGTCTGTTGGCGCCGTTACTTAACACCTGTTGTCTCACACGGCGCCTGGGTGAGACGGTTCCGTGTTTAAATGATCGATTTCATCATGCCCCTCGGATTCTTCCGCGTCCACGTAGTGGACTTGGCGGTTCCTGTCGTATGAATTTGGCATAAAAGGTCTAGCTTGGGGTTGACGGTAGCGATTATTATTATATTCACGTTTCTTGCAATCCTTTATGTCATGGCCCGGTGATTTACAGTACCGGCAGTAAATCGTCTCCGGTTGACGAGAGGGACCAGGCTGCGGGCGGTTTTCTACAGGACGCCATTGTGGTCTCGTGGAAAACTTAGGCCTCATTGATAAGTTAGGTCTCGCCTCAGTTGGCATTGATCTTTTGTAAATGCATTGTTGTATGCGCTCTTCCGATATTGCTAGGTTAACGGCTTCGTTTAAATTTTTAGGTGCCCTGCATCTCACTATACTAGATATTCTGGGGTTAAGCCCAATCAAGAAGTGATGGAGGGCTAGATCCTCCATCGCGGCTATCCTTCCTGGCAACTCCTTTAGTGTGGTGTCCGATAACGATATTTCCGTCAAAAGTTGAGAGAGACAAGTTTCGACCCGGAGCGAGTATTGGTTGACCGACTCTGCTGGAGATTGTTTGGTCTCTTGCAGGTCAGCCAATAAATGGGAGTAATGTTTTCTCTCGCCGAATTGAGTTTTTAAGAACTCCTTTAATTGAGGCCATTTTTTAAACTCTTTGATTGAGCAGGCTATTTCAGCTTTGCCCTCGAGTTGGCAATATATATATTTAAAAAGAATCGGTTTTTGCGCTTCAGAAGCCATATCATAAGCATTGTTGCAATTTACTAAAAATGAGTTTAATGTGTCCTTGTTGCCATTATATGGTTTTATAAATTTTAAAAGGGTGTTTAAGTCCACCTCTAGGTGTGGGGGCTCTGTTTTTGATGAGCGAGGAGTCGGGCTCCTACATTCCCTGGGATTTTCCGGGGCATTTAGCATCTCGACAACTGTTTTCTCAACTTTTGACATATTAACAAATACACAATAAAATTAAACACAGTAAAAATAAAAAAACAGTAAAATAAAACAATAATATACAGTAAAATTAAAACGCTAGTGAGACGGAACCCTAAATGTTATGATTTAAATATTACAATAACACTTACAATGTATATAGTAAGGCGAGCGTTATCAGTAACATTGCGCTTGCAGCGACGAAGGATGTTTATGTCTGGTGTTGACGTAGGAATTCCACTCGATGTGTCGTCAACGGCGACTCCCTGATATCTTGCTCTCAATAGTTTTTCCACGCACACCGCTTGAAGTTTTATTAGGTAATTATCGATTTTGTATGTAGGATGACCAGGTACTCTTGGATGCGACGAGATCTTCGTGATGACAGGTAGGTAGATCGTGGTAAGTATAGTTTTTTCTTATTATTTATTTATTTATATTTATTTTTTCACTGTCACTTATTACACTATTAATTTGATTGTTAATAAAATTGCTTATTCGTTACGAAGTAGTATGAAGGTGGTATTATTTAGTTTGAAATAGTATTATTTTGAAATAGAATATAGTTGGAAATAGTATTTTGAAACTGTATTTTGAAGTATAATTTGAAAATGAGTCCACCGGCACTGAAATATCCGTATCACACCGCTGTGCCACCAGTTGTTATACGGGGGAACTTGGTAGCGTTTTTAAAAAAGGATATTTTAATTACACACTTTATTTCACTTGAAATAATATAAAACTTAGAATAAGACTTAGAATAAAACTTAGAGTAAAACACGGATAAAGGAGACTTCTGGTCTCTCTGATGGTTGGCCGGTGACTGACTGGACCGAGGCTAGGAGTGGCAAAGGAGCCAAAAGTGCTAGGATAGCACTTTTGGGTGGAGTGCTGAGAAGGGTGGTGAGTCTGCTAAAAGCCCTACACATCAGGGATATAACAGTCCGATACCCCTGTGTACCCCACACCAGTGTAAACCGAACGTTTATAGACTTTTCAGTTCACCACTATTCACCGGTTACTTGATTAGCAAGATGAGTGGTGATCCCCATCGTCTCTTTTTACCGACCTGATAGCGATTATCGTGTAGTTCTAGCGATAACCGGAACTGACATTTTTAAGTACTTATTCGAGCCACGGGGATGTTATTACACCACCACCAGAATCTGAGCTGCTACTGAGATTTGAATGTTCTAAACAAACCTCAGTATTACATGTACACTTGCCCGATCCGAGGATGGAACGATCTCATGATCTGAGTCAAATAAATTAACCCTTTTCATACTTATGTATACAAGATTGCCTCGTGGTCTAGGGATAGCCTATTCAGCGTAGATAAGGTCCCAGGTTCGATTCTCGGGTCGGGAAAAAGTGTTATTGAAATTTTTTCAAGGTTTTTCTCGCAAATCTAAAATCCTAGTAGCATCTCGGAGTCTGGTGGGTGGTGTATTACTACACCCGTATCTTGGATGAGCACGTAAAGCCGCCAGTCCCGGATGTCGCCAGAAGGAGTTGATAATCGTCACCAGGTCAGTAAAATGCAGCGATGGGGATCACCACTGATCACACCAACCGATAAACCGGTGAATCACATTCAATACCGGTGAACTGGAAAGTCTATGGACGTTCGGTTGAATCTACCTACCATGCAAGGAAATCGGGCTTGTCGATACGCATGTAAAAAATAAATATATTTTCATATCAATTGTATTAAATAATAGCGTTGTGAGGCGTGCAAAAGAGCATTGGGCATCCAAGATGCCTATTGCATGAAAAACAAAAAAGTGAAAAGTCAAATTAAAAATTCAAAGTAAAATTTCTTAAAAAGACTGATAAAAATACTAATGAAAATTCTAGGTAAAACCAAGTCAGCGAGCCTCAACGCGTCTATCTTGGCATTTTGACCGCTTTGCGCGTTGATTGGGTGGTAATCAGCTCAGGTTTGATACCCTACGGAGATGAATATTTGTGTAAAGTGCAAAGATGTTTGTATTTCTGCATCTGGGTTTATATTAAAGCTGTTCTAGTTTTTTATATATATTTCTATGTATTAGCATCGTATCACAAGCAAATAATTAGCTTACTTTGGGGCTAGATCAATTAGTGTTATTTTTCTAGCGATTTTTTAAATTTTTCTATACGGAAGTTCTAATTCACTCTTCCGGCTTGTTATTTGGACCCTCACCATTATGTGAAGAAAAAGAATCCATAACAAAAAAACAGGTAGCTCAAACTCGATTATAATAAAACTTTCTATATGAAACTTCTAATATGACTATTCCGGCTCTATCTTTAGACCTTGACCATCATATGTAATAGAAAGAAGTTATAACAATAAAAGTAACGAGCCCCAACACGACTGCATTAAATAATTTTATATGCGAGTTTCAACTGCAATCTTTCGGCTTCAAATTCTGAGTTCAGACTTTCGCCATGATGTGTAATAGAAAGAACTCATAGCAACAAAACTAACAAGCTCTCATTTGATATATGTGAGTTCTAATGGTTCTCTTTCGGTTCCTCTTCAGACACTCATCATTATAAGCAATAGAAACTACTCAGTCAAAACAACCAACGTGATCAAACTCGATTATCTCAGCGCTTTCAATATATGAGTTTATTTTTTTTAAACACAAAATGATCTAACCCCAAAGTAAACAAATTATTTGCTTGTGATATGAGTCTTAGCCAATGATACTAATACATAGAAATACATATATAAATATTAAAATATATTTAAGAAACACCCAAACCCAGAAATACAGACATCTATGCTCATTACATAAATGCCTGCCCCTGTCGGGAATCGAACCCGAGCCCCATTGATTGCGCAGTCAGGGTCGCTAACGAGTTAACTACTCGATCAACGAGGTGGTCAGTTTTCTCACCATTTACTTCTATTTCCCACTTCCTTCTCCATTTTCAGCCCCTTGTTGTCATGAATAATAAAAAGTAGAAACTATTCATAACTAGCTGTTGCCAGCGGCTTCGTCCGCGCGGACTTCGTTTACTCAGCACTGCCCCTTCCCCGTAGGTGATAGCGTGATAATGTAGCCTATATGTTGACGCGACCTGTTAGTAATATTCATGCACAATTTGAAGTAAATCCATGCAGTACTTTTTCAGTTTACCCCGGACATACATACCTACAGACAAACTGACAAAAATTCTAAAAACTATATTTTTGGCTTCGATATAGATTGTAGATCACGCCCCAAGTATTCTTTTAAAAAAATATTCAATGTACAGTTTTGACTTTATTATATGTATATATAACAAAACCATCTCGACTGTCTCAGCATTCTGCATCTGGGAGTAATAGTTCCTACATTCAAGCTCTATACTGAGATCACCGAACTTACGTAAGTCTGCCAAATATCAGAAAGTGGTAGAAAAACGGCTTTGCAAGATTTGAATAATCTATTGCTTGCATACGAACATTGCAAGTTAAATAAAACTCGTAAAAATCCATCGAATCGACATTGATATCTTTAAAACTGTTACGAGTACAGTCTTGAAAATAAATAAGGTTCTTCCTTGGAATAAGTAAAAGATTAACTAAAGAAATTATAAGGCGCAAATTCGGCCTCACATGGAGTACTGCTCTCATCTCTGGGCCGGAGCTCCCCAGTACCAGCTTCTTCCACTTGACCGCATTCAACGTAGAGCGGTTCGAATCGTTGACGATCAGGCTATTACGAAACGGCTTGACTCTTTGGCATTACGCAGAGATGTAAGCTCACTCTGCGTCTTTTATCGTATCTATCATGGAGAGTGTTCCGACGAGTTGTTTGGATTAATTCCTGCTGCTAACTTCCACCATCGGACATCGCGTCAAAATTTGAAGTTCCACCCACACCATCTTGATGTCTGGAAATCCACAACCGTGCGGTTCGCCCGGCACTTTTTGCCTCGCACTACTCTTTTGTGGAATCAATTACCGGTGGGGGTTTTTCCGAACAAATACGACATGGGGACCTTCAAGAAAAGAGCGTACTCATTTTTAAAAGGGCGGCAACGCAACTGCAAGGCCTCTGGTATTGCAGATGTCCATGGGCGGCGGTGATCACTCAACATCAGGTGCACCTCCTGCTCGTTTGCCCCCTCTTCCATAAAAAAAAATTATAACAATCAGTTGTCTATATTTTTCTAAAACGTGAAGACAACAAAAGTGCACAGACTAACGGACAACGGTAGCTGTAATCTTTTGACTCCATTTTTGTAATTTTCGTAATTATTCCATCTACTAATAAATAATTATTCCATTTCGTAATTATTCCATCTACTAATATAATTTTCGCAATTACTCCATTTTTGTAATTATATACTCTACCAAACAAATAGATTTAAAAAAATACGCTGACTTTGTACTTTACTATATCTTGTTTGTGAAACATCCATTTTTTTATTGACTTAGTGCCTAACTTAAGATATAACAACGATTTTATTCTGCGAAATCGACTCAGAGCGCCATATCGAGAGTAAAGTACACCCCGCTTGCGCGGCGGCGTGCAATAATTAATCAGAAATTTTACAAAAACAGAAAATGTATTGCTTCCTTGCTAGTTATGAAATATAATAAAAGGAATAACACATAAATAAATTCTTAATTAAATAACAGGTTCTTAAAATATAACTTGATCTTTAAATTAAATGAAACAGCAGCATAAAAATATTTACCTACCGAAGGTTGTTAAAAATAACTTAATCATATAATTAACCATACAAAAATATAACAAAAAATATAAACCTACCGAAGGTTGTTAACATATCTTAATTTTTAAATTAATCGTATAAAAATACAAAGAAAGAAACAGTGCAAATTTATTAACCTACAGAAAGTTCTTAAAAAAAGCTTAATCTTGAAATTAATCATATAAAAATGTTATGAAAAAGCAGTACAAAATTATCAATATACCGAATGGCCCTTTAAACTCAGAAATCTTTTGTTCAATTAAACTGTAACATATTTTTTATTAAGTACTAGCTGTTGCCCGCGACTTCGTCGGCGCGGACTTCGTTTACTCCGCACAGCTCCTCCCCCGTAGGTTATAGCGTGATAATATGTAGCCTATATGTTGCCCCGACCTATTAGTAATATTCATGCAAAATTTGAAGTACATCCAAGCAGTACTTTTTGAGTTTACCGCGGACATACATGCAGACAGACAGACAAAAATTCGGAAAAACTATATTTTTGGCTTCGATTTCGATTGTAGATCACGCCCCAAGTATTATTTTAACGATTTATATATTTTATATATTTATATATTCAATGTACAATTTTGACTTTCCTACGATTTTATTATATGTATAGATTCTCAACGAATTACAAAATAAAAATTAAATACCTTTGCTAATCTAAAAAATAAGTATTTTAAGATATGTTGCACAGCAATGGTGTGTTTGCTTTATCTGTCTGTTTTTTGATTGGCTATTACTAATGAAATATGCGGCGAGCATCCCGAGAGGAATGTAAGTAGCGTCATCTTAGAGGGTTGAGGCTGAAATTGCCGGGATTCTAGAGTCTGAGTTGCTTATTTAATGGTCAGTTTAGTTAATTACAAAATAATTTAGATATTCGCCATTAAACTTTAAGTAACTTGTTCCTTGTTTAATTTAACTTTGAACAAAGAAATCGAGATCTCGTTGGTCTATTGGTAAATCTAGTTTCTTATAAACTTTGAAGAAAACCCCTTCAAACCTCGGAACAGACTCAAAAGATTCAATAAAGATTTAATTTTATTGTCTAAGTTAATATATTTTGATCAAAATATACGTTAAAAGTACAAATATTATTTTTTTGTGAAAACTACCTTTATTTAAATCTTAAAGAACGCCACAGTACTTACGCGTGGATCTCTATTTTTACCTTTGTCAACACTTCTTACGATCCATTGAAATCTTGCAATTTATGGACTTGGTACTGCATTTTTTTAGAGGACGCAATTTTATTTTTGGGACATGTGTGGGTGATCAATAGAAGCTTAACCCCAAATTTGAAGGGTTGCCGTTTTTCATGATATTTGGAAACTATGCGTCCTACAAAAAAATCGTAAAAATATAATTTATAGCAAATTGCTTTGCCTACATATATTTTTATATAACTTTTTGCCCTAAATTTAAAATTAAAGAAGCAATAAGCAAAAAAGTGAGAAAATGTCTATATATATATTTCTATTTATCTAAAAAATTTGCTCTATACCTTATTTTTAATACATTTGTTTTTAATACATTTTTTGTTACAAAAAAATGTCTGAGACCAATATTGTAAATGGTCTTTTAAAAATAACTTTTCTCTATATATTTTTTTAATTTCGTTCATTTAAAATGCTGTTACTGCGCTCCAAAGTTGACCGGGTTTGTCGATGCTCATGAAAAGCCGGTCAAAACGAAGTGTTTAACTTAGTTTTGTGATCTTTTTTTATTGTAAATACATATTGTGATTGTTTTATATGTAAAAAACCTTTTGGGGATATTAAAGTGTGAACTGTGAAAGCTAGAGGAGTAAAAACTTTGCTTGAGCAAGCAAAATTCAAAAACGATGTAGACAATGAATTTTTTTTTAAAATATTTATTAATGAACAACTTTATTATTGAAGCAACTGCTCAGAAACCTTTCCAAAGAAGTAAAATTTAGTAGTAAGAAGTAAAATAAGTAGTCTACCACTTATAAACGCTCCTCCAACAGATTATGACACTATTTTAACATTACTCCAGCTTTAGATTGAAAAGTGTAAAGCTTTTAATCAAAAAACGTGTATTGTAACGTTTGATCAAACTTTATATTGGAAAGCTCGAGACATAACTGCTGCGGCTGATCCTACGTCAGATCTTTCAAAAGTTGCTGTTCGATTGGGTGAGTTCCATTTGCTTACGTCATTCATTGGTGGAATTAAATACATAATGTCTGGCAGTAGACTCGAAGATATATTTAAACTAATTTATGCAGATAACTTTTTTAAGCACATAATATCTGGACATGCTTATGGTAGAGCTATGCGTGCTCATTTGTTGGTGCATTTGTATATAAGCAAAATAATTATGAACTCAATAGAATTTACAAGTGAAGAACGCGATTTCCTCGATGATGTAATTACTGATATTGATCGAACTAACGTTTTAAAATCGATTGATTATCCTTTATTCAAGAAAAATGTTATGGAAATTTTCTCAATTTTTTGCTTATAACTTCTTTAATTTTAAATTTAGGGCAAAAAGTTATATGAACATATTTGTAGGCAAAGCGGTTTCCGCCGAACTATGTCTTTGCGAATTTTTTGGAGGAGGCATAGTTTCCGAGTTATCGCGAAAAAGGTGTTTGCACCCCTTTTTCAAAGATGGCGGCCGGGGGACAAGGGCGACAACCCTACAAACTTGCTGTTGAGCTTCTATTGACCCCCTACACATGTCTCAAAAATGAAATTGCATCCAAAATAAAATGTAAAGCTAATGAAACATTTCAATAGACATTATGCTTACTACAATTTAAAAAAAAAACAACGTGTGCCGGGTCAGCTAGTAGGTTTATAAATCTAGTATCGGAAAGAATAGAAAGCCCAGGAGTTTTCACAAGATGTTGTTAGTAATGTATGTATTTATAAGTGATGCGAAAAATTTGTACCCCTTTTCACTAAAAATTCACAGACTAAAAGAGTGAAGAATATGAAATTTGACAAAGAAAGTTTATATACTGGTAGAGAAGGATTGCATGAAACTAATTTACGTATTATCTATTACAAACAAATTAAATTAATAAAAAATACAGATATTTATGCTATATCAATATAATTACTGTTGAATTTTGATCGAAAGACAATCGCTACTCTAATGGATATAATATAAGGAAATAGATATAACTGTTGGTTCTATATGTCGAAAAAACAAACAATGAGATTGGCAACTCTATTCACCGTTATAAAGGGGAAAGGTTTGATGGCATTTGTTTTAGTTTACAAGGAGCTATGTTAAAATAAGAAGGTAAAATTTCATTACTGTTAGTTAAAAATAAAAAGTAATGTACTTGGATTTTTTGAATTGATATACCATAGATATAAGTACATTTGTCGTAAAATAAGAGTGCAAGTGCATTGTTTATTATTTTTATTGATAATGGTCCGTCATTTATCTTGTTTTTCTGAATTTGCAGGCATACAAGCGAATGAGCTACTTGATAGAACGCAGTCGCCACTACTTCGATATCAATTGTAGATCACGCCCCAAGTATTCTTTTAAAAAAATATTCAATGTACAGTTTTGACTTTCCTACGATTTTATTATATGTATAGATACTGCGGACGAAAAATAAACTCAAGTAGAATGATACTACAACATACATGCACACTTACTACCCAAATAAATTAAAAAGGCGAGCTCATAATTAGTTTCTAAATTAAATCTCCGTTTTAACCTCCATTAGTATAGATAATTTGAGCAATGAATACTAAGCGCTTGCACTGCTGCTTACAAACTTATCTCAAAACAATTAATTACATACATCAAAAAGCCTGTTCTAATAGCCTTTTACTAGAACAAGTCCCGTAACAAATTTGTCTTCTGATTACAAACAAGTAGCTTATAACCGTCAGAAAAGATAAGAGACGCGGTCTGTTTTAAGTCAGGATGCCCAGCCATTTGCCAACGTCGAAGTATAGATTACGTGCTTTGACGCGTTCCATGCAATATATAAACCAGTCGAACAGTGGCGGGCTACGATGAAAAGTTGCAATGAGATTACGCATCAAGCGTAAAATTACGGAAAAGGCTCATTTCTCAGTTCAGTTGTGCCAGGAAGCCATGATTTACGTATTTTTATACTAAAGCATGTTATCTAGTGTAAGCTTTTAAGAAGCCACCTGACATCGCATTGACAATCTTTTATGTTGCAAATGTCTATGTGACTTTTACCTATCGTCATGTTAGCTAATACTGTACTAGCTCATCCATAAAAATGTTAAGGTAATCTCATTGGTCTTTGCCGTTCAATCTTCTAAGATTGTGTCTATATGGTAAAAAAAATGAATTGTCAAATGGATTTTATTCAAAAGTTTATTTCAAAAGTATCTTTATTATATATCAGCGTCAACTTCTCAAGTAGTCGTATTTATGTCTTACTTCCAGGTTTATCCAAGTTCCTTTTGAAGAATAGATTAACTGCCTTACTATTAAACAAATAGTAAAAGGTAGGAAAAGACTAAAAGTTTCTACTAATTGGTTGAGTGTCACAATGATTCGCACGGGTCCAGCTTGTAGGTTATTCTAAAAAGATAATATGATCGATGTGACTGTGAATTAATAGTATTGTGATGCATCTTGTCCTTAGATAACAAAGCGTCATTCATTGAATTTTTGCAGAACAAATGTTGATGGTATTCTCATTGGTTGACATCATCTTTACTGCGAACAAACACATAGCTCTCACGACGAAACGAGAAAACACTTCCTATAGACACTAATGGTACATTGCCAGCCGTGTGGAGGATGTATACATTAGGTTATCTCCAATTTTACCATCAAAATGAAAATATGATATTGACAAACACTGACGCTAAGACTGCAGGAAAAAATGAAACTGTGATACCAAACCCAGACAAGATACTACAAAATATAGTCACCTAACAGTACGGTAGTGACATATTTGGCCGATCAACCGCCCTTTATAAACTACCTAGCAGTAGGGCAGACTCTTCAAAAGTGGCCCAGACCTATACGTGTTAAACTATATATTATTTTAGATTACGAAAAACTTTTTCCGCTAGAATGAGACGAACGTCTAAGTTTGTCAATAAAAATACATAAATATTCAACAATTAATGTTTTTTTGAGTTTTCACTTTTTTTTTTACTTTGCGATAAACTCAAAAACTATTTAATGGATGTTTGTGAAACTTTTTCTCGATAGAGCAATTCATGAGAAAGGTTCAAATGTATAATTTGTTTAGGTTTTATGTAAACAGCTAGTAATATGACTGATTTATATATGATTTACTTATTTATTTAAATACTTTTGCACAAAATGGTACAAAGGCGTAAGTTAATACTATCAAGCATTTTTTCCCAGTTTACCTTCCATGATGCTGAGAGAAAAAGCTTGGGTAGTGCATATAATAAATTAACTATGAGCTATCGGTAAAACTGAACACTGGATAAATTAGTATTTATCATAACTAACCTAGTATTAAGAATATGCTACAGCAAAACATGTAAGCATTGTAAGAAATTTGGTATACCTAATGCATAATATATTCTATATTGATGATTGCTTAAAGATTGTTAAAAATGTGGGAGAATATCAAAACTATTGGCTATTTTGGATTTCATCGAAAATGCTGCTTACTATATTCATTCTAACTTCTTAAAAATGGTAGCTAATATATTAATCTTTAAAAATTAAGCTATCGGTAAAACTGAACACTGGATACTAATTTATCATAACTAACCTAGTATTAAGAATATGCTACAACAAAACATGTAAGCATTGTAAGAAATTTGCTATACCTAATGCATAATATATTCTATATTGATGATTGATTAAAGATTGTTAAAAATGTCGGAGAATATCAAAACTATTGGCTATTTTGGATTTCATCGAAAATGCTGCTTACTATATTCATTCTAACTTCTAAAAATGGTAGCTAATATATTAATCTTTAAAAATTAAGAACAAGAATGTATTTATTTCAGACGCACATCACACAAAACAAGCAACAATAAAATATGAACAACATTGATATACAATATACTTTCAAAAATTAAATACAAAGATAAGCATAATACTTAAATAACACCAAAGAAGTAAATAATGGTGGTGCAACGTCTCAAAATAGGATATCACTCAGCATATATTGGAATTGTAATATTCTCTCAACTTGTCATAAGAAGCCGTGGCGGATCCTAGTGATTCTATAATATAAAATCAGCGTTCCTTAAAAATAAGTAATAAAAAACTCTTTATGCGTAATGTATACCATCGTATAAAACACAAACATTTTAATGATGTTATATTTCGGATCGTTTCTACTGTACTAACGCTCAATCTATCTTACTGAAGGTAATCGCATCAGAGAGGACATGGCCTTATATTATTAATTTAAATTTTATTCCATGAATAAGTATTTGCCTGTGGGCGCTATGAGAGTAAAAATATAGAGGAATTAATAGGGTTTGAAATATGAGGCCTTGAGAACGAAGTTGTATTTATTACAAAGTAAACTTATTAAAATAATTGTTTACGTAAAATTGCAGACTATGTTATGCAAATCTTTTCTAAATGCTTTCTAGGCATTTTTATGTGGACGTTTAGCGTTAGACTTTAGAATAGAATAGAATAGAATAGAATAGAAATCGTTTATTTAAGACATACACCACAACACTTACAGTAATTAACACATACAGTAGCAACACATACTTTAACACATACTTTAATAAACACATAAT
This sequence comes from Apodemia mormo, assembly GCA_036924255.1. Lineage (NCBI taxonomy): Eukaryota > Metazoa > Arthropoda > Insecta > Lepidoptera > Riodinidae > Apodemia > Apodemia mormo. The sequence goes on from JAUPFN010000016.1 coordinate 21,307,882, forward strand.
AATTTGCTTCAATGGTTTGTAAAACTTATATCAATTGATGGTTGTAATTTTAAAATACAAAAATCAGCGACAAAAATATAAATTTTTTTACAGTATTTACTTAGAATTGTCTATTGAACTAATTTTTTGACTGTGATACAAGATTCTCGGTTTAAGATTCCGATCTACCTCCTGAACCCCTCATTCTTTACCTAAGCAAAATGTTCTTAAAAGCTCTCAAATGTGTCAACAAATACCATTAAAAACACACATATAATTTTGCCCAGGGTATTTTTAATGAATTTGTAAAAAGTTCAAATTTAAGTAACAATTTCAAAATCTCTTTTCCTTTAAAAATGAGGAGAACAGTTAACTCTACAGGCCGTCCCTATAACTTTCTCCTATTGTCTGGAAGTTTTCAAGAGATGATGAATTTTGGAACGCGTAGTTCAATTTGAAAATTTTTAGTGCCGTTTGATGCAATTTTAAGTGCAAAAATTGTTAAAAAATAATGACATTTTTATAGTTAATACATTTAATTAAAATTTTTATTTTCAATTTATTATAAAAATATTTATTAACAATTGATACCCTTGGGTTAATGTTTTTGCGCTAACCCAACTGTATTTGTTAATATATTTAAGAGTTTTTGTAGTATATTTTACTTAAAAAAATTAGTGGTTCAAGATTTAAGAGGTTAGATCAGAATCCTTGCTATCAGGTAATATCCAAATTACATTATCTATATAAATCATTAGTTGATTGATCATGAACTGTTGAAACAACTTGTCAACGAAATCGGCCTCAAGTGTTTCAATTACTATAAAATGGTACTTTAAGTGAAAGGATTTTTTAGTTTTTCATCTATTACAATAAACAAAACAAAAATTAATTTATGCATTTATTATATTATAAATTTGTAGGTTTAGTGAGATTAGCTTTTAGAAAGGTAAGGTGGCACAAGTTTATTTTTTTAGTTTGTTTTCGTTTTGAATGAAAGATGAAATTATTTCATTCAAGTGTAAGAAGTTTCAAAGCGATTGTAGAAAGTGCCGACAAAGTACAGTGAATATTGAAAGCGAATAAGTCAATGACAATATAAGGAGCAAACAGGCCGGGTGGACTGGAGGAAGCTAGGTGACAGTATGTACAATCCTTTGCATAATTTCAATATTGACCATCGGCATTTTTCATGTTCCTTCCGCTCGTTTACTTACTCTTCTATAAAAAAAAAACTATCATTACGCTGGTTTCGGTGTGGATAGAAGTTAACGGGATGTTAGTTTGTCGACTCGTGAGACGAGAGATTAACCAAATTTGGTTAACAGGGAAATTCCTCTTCTGATGGAAATGACAACCATTGCCTTTTTAAGGCTAATGAGTCCACCTCTAGTTTCCATCACTGTTTTCCCCCGAGGTGGTCCGAGCTCCTTTAAAGAATAGGCAAACTGTCGTTCTGTCAGACAGGTCTTAAAAGGAGACCGATTGGCTATGCGAGTCACTAGCATCGTGGCTACTAGGTGGTAGAGTTCTGCATGGTCTCGCCCGGGTCTGGTACCACCTTATCTATTCTTGCACCTTATCTATTCTTGCCGCAATAGCGCCAGTGCTAGTCACTGTCATGTTCCGGTTTGGAGGGTAAGGTATGTGACATTAGACCTTGCCACAAGATAGCAACGCACCATTATCAACTTTGGCGACTATAGGCGATGATTGACTTTTTTAATCAGGAGACCCATCTGCTTATTTGCTATCTTATGACATAGAAAACCTTTTGAAGAATAGATTAACTGCCTTACTACCAAGTATCTTGTAAAAAGGCGAGAGTAGGTTATTACTAACTACTAACTTCGTAGATACTAAGTACGTGGTAGAATTCTGCAGCATCTCGCACGGGTTTGGAACCACCACCTTAAATATTCTTGCTGCAATTGCGCAGGTGCATATCACCGTCGTATTCCGCTTCGAAAGATAAGCTATTGGTTAACTTAGCATATGGCAATTCATCCCAACCACACTGATAGCAAAGTATCATTAACATCTTTGGTGTATAGGTGATGATTATCATCTTCCATCAAGGGAACTTTCTACTGGTTTGCTTTCCTATGAAACGAAACAAATACATAAGTCAGATTTTCCTTATACTCGTATGAGTCTATATGAAAAACGTTTAGTATAAAATACAAAGCATTTTAACGTAGGTTTAATTTTCCTCGTTAAATTAAAACAGAACATAATATAAACCCCTCGACTGTCACGGGTTTAATTTCACTATATGTTGGTAAATTATTGCTACTACATTTGAATATATTTTATATTCAGGACACTTCTTTCAGTCAGTTTTGTATTTTTACTGTTGTCGTTTTTTTTTTCCAATAAATGTGAGCTTAGATAAAGTAACAATATAAAAACTAGTACCAAGAAAAGATAATATAAAATGTTTTGGATTCAAAATTTTCAAAAATCACGTGGTCAATCGTAAGCGTTATCGAAAGGTCGTAGACAAGGTTATGAAACTATAAAATAACGAATTAATTGTTTGAACACATAATTTCACTGTCTAGGTTTTGATTGGTATATTGGCTATAATTTTCTTTCTAAGGGTCTTAACTCTTCGGGATGTCATGGCAACATCGCCGGTCACGTATTCAAACAATTTGTACTGAAACTTACGAATTGGCTACGTCGCTTAGTGAGTTAGTTGCCAAATATCTCAATATAAATTGTTTGGATACGGTGGCCGGCAACGTCGCAATAGCTTCCCGGTGAGTTAGGGTCCTTAAAGAAAAAACAAATTTAACGATTGCGACAATAGTGTCACATTGGCTAGGATGTTGTTTTTGTTAGCTACGAGAGATAATGAATTTAGATATCGTTTCGCTATGAACAATGAACTACGATATCAATGCGCGGGTGTACATAACAAAGAACTTTTATGACATAACTAGCTGTTGCCCGCGACTTCGTCCGCGCGGATTTCGTTAACTCCGCACAGTACCTCCCCGTAGGTGATAGTATGATAATATGTAACCTATGTATTGACCTGACCTGTTAGTAATATTCGTGCAAAATTTGAAGTAAATCCATGCAGTACTTTTTGAGTTTACCCCGGACGTATATACAGACAAACAGACAAATAAATTCTAAAAACTATATTTTTGGCTTCGATGTCGATTGGAGATCACGCCCCAAGTATTCTTTTTAAAAATTATTCAATTTACAGTTTTGACTTTCCTACGATTTAATTATATGTATAGATTAGGTCAATATTTGAGTACCTATTTTTTATATATTCACTATCGCAATCAAGTACTGAATTCTTTTCTTCAGTACCATTGATATAAAATACCCAAGATACACAGTTCCGAACAAAACTGACACTCAAAACTGTCGCTTATTCAGTCTTAAAAAGTTTATAGTTATGGCACAAACGTGTTTTTGCATATTCAACCTTAAACGCAATATTTAAAGTCATTTTTAAAAAACAATGTACAAAAAGCAATTAAAATTTTTGACTTAAGTTAGCCGGTAGGACAAGGCACATGTGGAGTCGAATATAAATATTTTTATGCATTGAGGTAGTATTTTAAGGGTTTGTAAAATTTACATAAAAAAAATCTTGTCGAAAATCTGTTTTTGCGTAGAACATTTATATATCAATAAAACAAATAATGACCATTAAAATAATTTATTTATATTTCAAACGTTATAGGTTATTGGCAAAGGACTACAATTTTTGTAGGTCTTTGCTTATTGGTTCTATTACACAGAACCTACACATATAGGCAAACTGTGGGTTTATAGCCATGTAGTATTTGACGCTTGATATTGATACATTTAGTTTGCATAGTCTAATAGATTTAGAATATACTGAAATAGGAAATTTACTGCAATGGTAACTATGACTACGTTAAAAAGTTCATAGATTCTTACATGATAACAGACACGATTTTTTTCAGACTTATTATGTAATGTATCGACAATATAGCAAGGAAACGCATTAATTTCCTAGAAATAAGTTTAGCTTTTCGTAGAATTCTCTCTGATTGTGTATCTTGGGTTTTTATATATCAATGTTCAGTACGTACAATATTTTATCAGTCAATCTGTAAATAAGTAAAAGAAGAATATCAGAATGGTAGATGAAAGGTTAACAAAACAGATATAGGTACAATGTGAATGTGGAAGGATGTAGGTACCAGGGAAGACCAAGACTGACATACCATAATCAGATTGATCGAGTACTGTCCGAAGGTGGTGTCAAGAGTCTTCACAACCGGCGTGTGTGTATGAAGAGAGTGATGAATGTGGAGGAAGCGAGACAAGCCTGCAAGGATCGTGATGTATGGCACTCGGTTCTTTCTGCCTACCTCGTAAGGGATCTGGCGTGAAGATATGTATGTGTAAGAATATTATAGTTTTCCCCGTTTTCGGATAGTCCCTGTATGCTTGATAGGTGTAAAAGGTGAACAAAGGTTAAACGTAACGAGACCGCTGTGACCACTTTGACCATTGTGGTTGTTGTGTTTATTTCTTTTTTTTCACGATATAATATATCTACAAATGTATGACATTGTAGACAGTGATAGGAGCCTTTGCTCATATGCGCGGCGATAAGTTTGCTTCCCAATAGCGTGCCTATTGTGTGTGATCCCCCCATGTGTGATCACATGAATATGTGGTCTGTGGTTGTAATAGTTGACAAGTTGGTAAAGTTCTGTAACGTTTTATTCAGGTCTCTTGGCCTAAACTGTTCTTGTGCCGTAAAATAATTGCTTGTCAATGTCGTTATTTATGCATAATCAGGAATGTCACCTTTTGTTTGCTATTAAATGATATAAAAAACTTTTGGTATACTTTTAAAGCATGTCCTAACTTAACGTATACACTTTTGTTTTACCTTATGAAAATGTATACCAAAAAAAGTTTAACATTTATGTTGCTCACTGTTATATATAGTAAAGTAACTTAAAAATGAGAATAGGAGCATCTTTTTTAAACTATAACAAAAATTAGTACATGCTAGATTTGGATATAAAATTTTTAAAGTAATATTTACTTCTGAACTTAAATACGTATCTGAGTATACCAAAGCTCAACAGCATTACTGGTAAAGCAGGTGCCAACGTGCTCCCCATTCAATATGGTCCTATTGTGCCATTATTGGTAATCTAGATACACTTCGTATGAGGTGTCGAATTTATTACTAATGTCTCCACAAACCTTCGATATTGTTGCCTTATGCAGTTTTATACAAAATGCAGATATTATTCAATGATTCAGTTATTATTACAAAGTTAACTCATATTTTTACTGCCTTAAAAATACAATTTTTCTCATCAAGTATTGTTGTGTTTTTTGTAACAGTAAAGTAATTTTTACCAACAACAATTGACCAAAGAATGATCCTTGATCTGCAAGCATTTTTATATCATAAGATAGTAAGCAAACAGATGGAGAAAGAAACCATCGCCTATAGACACCAAAGATGTCAATGGTGCGTTGCTATCCCTTTGGCGGGATTGCAATGCCACATGCATAAGTCTACTGGCCACCTCACCGGAGCTGGTTATTGTTGGCTGATAATGTTTAATAGGGCTTGTAAACAATAAATACGACGCAATAAGTCAGTCAGGAAGACAGCCAAAGCCGTAGAAATAGCAAAGTTCAGTAGAAATAAAAATACGAGCTGTGTAAGGAAATACACAAATTCAGAAGAACTTAGTTTTTAATTCAGTTACCACCCCAAGACCATAACACCTACCTTTATAACAATCATTTCCTGTTGGTCGAGTAGTTTAGCAACTCTGCACGCAAACAATGGGACTATTTTCAGTGATGAGTGATGTTTATATTTCTGGATTTGGGTGTTTATTTCATATATTTCAAGTATTTATATATGTATTTTTAGGGTCCTGAAGTAACTTATGGTTTCGCTATGTCCGTCCGTCCGTCCGCACGATAGCTCCAAGATCTTGAATACTAGAAAGCTGTAAATTGGCATGAATATACGTATTGATCACGGCAACGAAGTAGTAACATAAAATATTTTTAGGGTCCTCTATGTGTAAAGTGGGGATATTAGTTTTTTTTCTCGTGCGCCCCATAGTGTGGAATATCTTTGGCAAGGTTTAAAAAACATTGTAGGTTTGTGGAAACAATTTTTCGATTATGGGACCATTTACCCGATTCGAGATTTTTCTAAGATCGAAAAGATGATTGTCTCGTCAAAACGAAGCTGTTCACAAAAAATCAGCTTGTTATTAAAAAAAGTTTGTTCGTGGGACCATGGTCTATAAAAAGTATATAATATCTTAAACCACCTACAATTTGATTTTTTTTATAGCACAGGGAGCAAACGAGCAGGTGGTGCACCTGATGGTAAGTGATCACCGCCGCCCATGGACAACTGCAATACCGAGGGTCTTGCAGCTGCGTTGCCGCCCTTTTGAGAATGAATAAGCTTGTTTCTTGAAGGTCTCTAAGTCGTATCCGTTCGGAAACACCCACTAGGGTAATTAATTCCACAAAGGAGTTGTGCGAGGCAAAAAGTCTCGACAAAAGCGCACGGTTGTGGATTTCCAGACATCGAGGTGGTGAGGATGGAACGTTAAATTTTGACGCGATTTTAGCGGTGAACGCACAAAGCTGCATCTTGTTGGAGTTAAATGTAACAAGATTTTGAGGACCCCATTCTGAGACATCGGTTAGTCGATTCTCGAGTTCACTTCAACAGCTTGTTCTGGCCCTCTTCGACGTGTTCCCGAGAAATACCGCTACGGCCGGAGTATGTAGCATCACCAGTACTGTCGTCCGCATAGCAATGTATGTTGCTAATTCGCAACATATCATTGATATGCAGAAGAAACCGTGTCGGTGATAGCACGCAGCCTTGGGGAACACCCGCATTGACAGGTTTTAGGTCGGAGCATGCACCGTCGACTACGTCAATAATAATTTAATAAAATAAAAATAAAATTTGATTATTTTAATAACTTGTAAAACCCATATCCTTGCAAATATACTTTTCATTTCATTTCAACATCTCTACCATCTAGCATTAACCACCACAATAATACTAATATTGTGGATTATGTATGTGGATTATTGTGGATTATATAAATACAAGTTATGTATAATTATATAATACATACAATACAACCGACCCGCGCAGCTTTGCCGCGAGTAGATTAACATTCGTCGGTATAGTTTTCGATACAAATTTCATTCCCTGTTTCAATCCCCTAGGGATTAATTTTTGAAAAAAAATAGCCTTTGTTTGCGTAACAGCGTAACAGACGGACAGACAGCCTTTCGCATTTATAATATTACAAGGATAATAAGTATATATAGCATATAAGTATATGGTATACAAGTATATTAGTATACAAGTATATAAGTACATAATTACACAAGTATATAAGTTATAAGTATAATAAGTATGGAGTATAGATTTAAAATTAGTGAAAGTATTATTTTCAGTTGAAAAATACTTAATTTATGAGAATCTAGGGGCGGGTTCTTTAAAGCGTACTGCATATCAGAAACATATGTTTCCAACTATAATCACACTGCTATTAATATTATGCATAAGTTTGTTAGTTGCGGCGCACCACTGATGTATTTATGACGACGTACTGACTCGACATGGCTGGCGCTTCCCATCCATGTAATTTAATCGCTATTATGACACTTTAATTAATGAGTAAACGAGTTGACCTACATTTTATGTAATTTTATGCGTAAACAAATTGTTCGAAAATATTTCGTGTAAGGTACAAAATTTTAAGCTACAGTTAATACGGCAATAAATTTAACAGCGAATTTAGGACGCGTTGATTCTTTAAGTGCTGTAATATATGAAATTTGAATATTTATGATTTCGGAATTACCATTTTACTATAGACGAGTAAGTAGTATTGTTTTGTATTTATTAACATAATCAGCTAGTACCCTTTCGTTTCGCTGGGCGTAAATTCATGGACGAGAAAAAAATTGCGCAGTCATAAGTTTTCACAATAAGTATATAAAAATGTTTGTTATGATCGGTCAAATAAAGTCTAGTAACATTAAAAATAATTCATCCTTAACTAATATTACAAATGTTAAAGTGAGTTTGTTTGTTTGTTACGTTTTCACCGCCTAAATTACTAAACGAATTTTAAAAATTATTTCACCAATAAAAAGCTACATTATCAGCAAGTAACATGGGTAGCATTTTAAAAAAATTAGAGATCACTAGGAAAATTACAATAATGTTAACTAAGGTATCAAAAAATTGGCTACAAAAGTCATTATTTGACATACACTGCCATTTTGTTATTTGTGAGAAAATTACTATGGAAATGCCTTTGACACTTTATTTGACGTGCGCATTTTATTAGTCATAGATAATTAATGATTGGTTTCGCGGTGCAGCGAGACCAATAATTATTCATCTAAGTTATTAGTACAAAAGAAATGTATTGATAATTGATTGATAATATAGTAATACCAATTTCGATGAAATTTGGTATCGAGATAGTTGAAGATCCAACGTAAAACATAAGCCACAGGTTTTCCCCGTGTTAGTCCGGGCTCCCTTGAAGAATAGATTTACTACCCGTCTGCCAGGCAGGTCGTAAAAGGCAACCGATTGGCTACAAGTGTCATTAACATCGTGACTACTAGATGGTACAGTTCCGCAACGTTTCGCTCAGGTAGTTGATACCACTGCCTTACCTAAATAGGTAGCATTGAAGCTATTGCGGCAGATAACTGCGGCAATAGCTTCAATGTTTGTTATTTTCGTGTTCCGGTTGGTAGACTTTTCCATGTGGCATTGCCAAATCGCCACACGGATAGCAACGCATCATTAACATCTTTGGTGTATATAGGCGATGGTTTCATTTTCCATCAGGAGAGCTATCTGCTTGTTTGCTATCTAATTATATAAAAAATAAGCTAACCTTTTCAAAAATTAACCTCCAAGAGGCCGAAATAGGGGATGAAAGTTTGTATGAAAAACTATATGAATGACATGTTATTTGCCAGTGAAGCTGCGCGGATTGGCAAGTGAGATATATCTCACTAATATTATAATTGTGAAAGATTGTGCATTTGATTGGATGTTTGTAACTCAATCACTTATTTGCCAGTGAAGCTGCGCGGATTGGTTAGTGAGATATATCTCACTAATATTATAATTGTGAAAGATTGTGCATTTGATTGGATGTTTGTAACTCAATCACTTATTTGCCAGTGAAGCTACGCGGATTGGTTAGTGAGATATATCTCACTAATATTATAATTGTGAAAGATTGTGCATTTGATTGGATGTTTGTAACTCAATCACTGCATTAATTTAGGTAAAATTAGCAAATATGTAGAGTACAATCAGGAATAGGACATAGGATAATTTTTAACCTAGAAAAAATATATCGTTAACATAGAAATTATTGAAAGCTAGTTTTTTATTTAATCATTTATTTCACACGAATACCAAAAATAATGAAATTAGTACGAAAGGCAAGTTTATCTCTAAAGAACTTTCTACCAGCAAGGCCCATAGAAAAAGAAAAAATAAAATAAGGTAGAAAAACAGATGTACAAAAAGAAACTAGTTAAATAATAAAGAAATAAATATTCACGGGACAAATTACACTTACTGATCTAACCCCAAAGTAAGCAAATTATTTGCTGTGTTATGGGTGTAAGTCAACGATACTAATACATAGAAATACATATATAGATACTGGAATATATTTAATAAACACCCAAACCCGGAAATACAAACATTTATGCTCATTACACAAATGCTTGTCCCCGTCGGGGATCGAACCCGAGCCCCATCGATTGCGTCAGGGTCGCTAACCACTCGACCAAAGAATTATTTATAAAAGTACTAGTTTTTTCTTCCGGCTTTGTCTTCGTCGCGTCATTGTGTATTAACAAGCTCATCGTCCTTCAGATAAGCATCCTACACGTTTGCTACCTCTTCTATAACAAAAAAAAAAAACGAATTTCCAGATTCGAAATTCATAACCAGGACATTGTGGACATATATTGTAGGAAGATTATATTCCAAAGCAGGGAATCGATCATAAGAACTTGTCTCCTGTAACATGCAAATTATGTATAAAAATGTTCTCATTTCAAAATGTATAACATCATAGCATTGATATAAAAAACCTATCAGTGCATCATAGCCAAAAATACATAAAAAAGACTGGGTAAATAGAAAAATAAAAATAGGTATCTAGATTACAGGTAGGTATATATTTTTTTCCCCGTGTTGGTTCCAGGGTCCTTTGAAAAATAAACCAACTGCTGTTTTGCCAGGCAGGTCGTAAAAGGCGACCGATTGGTTATGCGAGTCACTACCATCGTGACTACTAGGTGGTAGAGTTCTGCATTGTCTCGCCCGGGTCTGGTACCACTTCATTACCTATTCCCGACGCAATAGTGTTTGTGCTTATCGCTGTCGTTTTCCGGTTTGGAGGGTATGATAGCCGGTAAACTTATGCATGTGGCATTAGATCTTGTTACAAGATAGCAACGCACCGTTAACATCTTTGGTGTCTATAGGCGATGGTTGACTCTTTCCATCAGGAGAACCATCTACTTGTTTGCTATTTTATAATAAAAAAAAATCTTTATGATGACCATAAACGCGTGCAGGATATCTAAAAGTGATACTATCTTTAGTTATATTTTAATAAAATGTACATTACTACCTACAAACGCCATGAATATACAATACATCCGTCATAAAAAATCATGTCCGCCGTGGGTGCGATAAAAATAGAATTTCCAGGTATATCTTAGTATAACTACCAATTTCACTGTTTATCCATTTGCTATAAAATTTTATAGTGCACATAAAGTAAAGATTATAAAATACTCGTAATACACGATTGAACTAAGCGATATGTTCTAATGAATCAGTTCTTATCATCGATAAAATGTGTCATCTACATTAATTTAAAGATACAAGATTTGTATTTTTTTCGATTTTTTCTTATCTATTGAAAAAGACGAGAGAAAGCTAATAACATCGTGACTTCTAAATGGCACGTAGGTTCAGCAACTCCGGGCCCGCGTTGATACCATCGCTTTATCTAGTTCTGCCGAAATAGAGCCTTATTCCGGTTTGGAAGGTAAGGTAACGTGTAAAATGTAAGGTAATTTTATGCATACACTGTAATGGGTTGTCGCGCATCTGATGAGTACACGCTTTCTCATAAGCAAACGTTACTGAGTTTCGGCTGAGGTTCCAATCCGACCGCGAAGTGGCCCTTGGTCTAACTGTTTATTATGCTTATTCGCATAGGATATAAGTAAGAGTGGACCCCGTCAGGGGAATACCATCCCTCTTGAGCCAAGGACCGCTTCGCGGTCAGATTGCAGCCCGTTCCGTTCTAACAAAGCTAATCTCGTAAGAGAGAAGCACTATTTATAATCTTATGTATGTAGCATTCAAAAAGCAACTTAAAAAGACGCGAACAGACAAATGTCATATAATTGTATCTATTTCCACCAGGGCAGTCATCGACTTACTTTCTATATTACATAAAAACTGTACGTAATAAAAGCTTACGTTTGAATAATGCGTTTAACGCTGTGTATCGAGGTGCAGTGAAAGGCAGTTTTAATAGATAATATTATAATTATTAAAAACCGCATACCATATATCTACATAATGTATATAAAATTAACAATTAATCGGGATAGGAATGGCGTTTCCAAATATGTCCGAAGTAATTGTAGTTTTTATATTAATTATCCTACCAGATACTTATAATAATTGTCATTTGTTGTTTGGATTTTTTATACATGTATCACAAAGTCAACAGTACAACAAAGTATATCTAGTTTCTTTATATTTAGGTAAGTAGTTATTAAATTTGAAAAGATTTTTGTGACAGTTGTAGATATGATGTTGTAGTTACTAACAGAATATATTTATTAAGACTAATAGTGATATAGCTTTTATACTCAACTTCCTACCTTGATGACTATCGTAACCTAAATGATATTATTAGCGATTACCAGCAATAATAGATAAACGTGCTTTTTAAGCGCTGCGGTGCTATCAACTCTGGGATGCTATTGAGATTATATATTTTCCAAGATGAGTGATTCGTTTTGATAATTGTTATTAATAAGTATTTTTCCTTCACCGAATCAAAATTTTCAAAGCCCCATAACTTTATTAGCTACACAATTGAGATTTTTCGAAGATAGAAAAGATGGTTGTCTCGTCAAAACGAAGCTGTTCACAAACATTCAGCTTGTTATTAATAAAAAAAGTTTGTTCTTGGGATCCCCGTCTACTACCCTTTATTTCCTTTCTGCTAGCCCAAAGGTTGACTGCTAGAAAATGCATGTAGCGTTAATTCTGCCTTTTGTACCTATTTTTGTAAAGGTGTACAATAATAAATAAAAAAAAATCAGGTCTTCATGATTTCCCACATAAACGGCTCATACTCATAACAAGACAGTAACAAAATGATCTTTTATTTTGGTAATAAAAAATCATTTTGTTACTGTCTTGTTATGTACCCTTATATACCCTTTTAATAATTAAAAATACTAAAAGCCTCTCTGAAAAAGTGAGTGTGTTTATAGAAGACAAATTGCCTTGTAATTTCACAAGCGCTAGTCAGCTGGGTCAACCTTCTGAGTGCTAGCATATTGTCCCTTGGACAACACTTTGTATCCCTTGTGGTTCAATTTACAGTAGTCCTTTGTTTAGAAGCATTACCCCTTGGGCTGTCATCAACCGTTAAACGTTGTCCACGTCGAAACAAGAACTGTACACCTTGGTTAATTTCATGGCGGTTTGTATATGTCCGTAGGCGAGTCCTTTGTATTACATGTACGAGTATTTTATGAAACAAAAATCCGTTAAAAGTTACATTTAATATTAGCTAAAATATTTAATTTAAAAATGGTTGACTGCTTCGTTGTCAGGGGTAGCCCTTAGGCTCAGATAATGAGGTCTCGGGTTCAATCTCCGGCTCATGCAAAAGTATTATTGAGGTTTCGTCAAGGTTTTTCTCGAAAATCCCAAGTCTCATTGGTAGCTAGGAGTCTGGCGGGTGATGTGTTACCGCCATGGATTAACTGGATACGCCTTTCAAACCATTTCTTAATTTATCTGTGTAGTTTGCATGTACACACAGAAATAAAGTGTTATTCTACTTACCGATGAAATAAAATCACTTCAAGGGTAATTTTTAAACCTTGTCATCTGATTTAGTACGATGGTTTATTTCTAGTTTTTCATAATGTAATATAACTAACAACTGTATGACATTTTTGACAGTAATAGGAGCGTTTGCTAATATGCGCAGCGACACGTTTCTTTCCCAATGGCGTTCTGTTAGTATTCATGTGGTCTGTGCTTACCAATTACTAGAATTTAGTCTGGCGGTAGTCATATGCCAAACGAACCCGAGAAAGGGCTCTACCATCTTTTTTTTGGTTGCTCATTGGCACTAATTAAGCGGTACGTGTATTTAATTTTCAGTTTTTTAAGAATGAATAATAATCATAACAAAGAGGACCAACAGAATAATCTTAAATAGGATAAATACAAAAAAGATTCAGTAATTAATTTTCTTCGAATTTACCAACAACAATATAAATACTTAATGTTATCTTAGATTTATTTGAAAGAGAGCCAGCAAAGAAATTATTTTCCAATCGTCGTTTTAATAATCAATTGAATGTAAGACAAAATTAGTAAAGAAAGAGAACTTAGATTCAAGTGTATTAGCAAATTGGCCGAATTATTCCGTTTCCTCCCTTAAAGCGATAGAAAAACAGTAGGACGCAAAAGAAAACGACTCATTAGTAGATTGCGATTTTCTTTTTACTAGGGTTGGCCATTTATATGTATAGTATATTTTTTACACATCATGATTTTTTAATTAAATAATTCGATTTAATATAGAGGAAGCAAGCGGCTTAAAATATTAAATTCAAAAATATGTCGATTACCATCTTATCATTCATCTCACCAACCGAAAAAGCAAAGCGAAGCAGTGAATTGTGGTAAATTCGAGTGTCTATTAATATCCGATACATCCTAAATGAAAGTCAAAAGTTTCATTTTAATCATTACTCATAAGCACTTTTTTTTAAATGAAGTCAATCTATGTAAATTTTTTAAAGTTAATACCGAATCGCAATTAATATGAAACAATTAAAAAAAAAACCACAATCGTGATTGTCATGAATTGATTTAAGTATGAGGTAGAGAGTGCCAAACAAATAATTCTCAACTATTTGAAATTTGTCTTCTGAATACTCAGATATTATATATAATAAATATTAAGGTACAGTTTTAATTTACATATTCGAAATATTTTATCTCATATAATTCTCTTTGTCAATGAGATACCAAAGACATAAAAAACACCAATATTTTTATTTCAGTACAGAGGGTGAAAAATCCTGTTCGTTCGTTAAACGCATTGTTTGGTATATAGGTATAGATATATACATTTTTTCTAAGGCCTGGTCAAAATAATTTACTTCAAATAATATTTTTGAATACTTAAATGATTGATATTAAAACATTACCTGTGCAACAAAAATGACAGTCGAAAAATGTCGGGAGGTATAAAAGCGGTTACGCCACCAAAAATGCCGCGACCGCTGACGACTTGTTGTTGTCTGGTTAAAAATATTTGCTAAGTTTTAGGGACATAAAGGGGTTAAATACAAGCGTTTTAAAATAAACATTTTTTTATAAATAGGATCATTTTAAATATTATCATTGACCTACTTATATGCTTCTTTCAATTTGGACAGAGTTTTTATTACTCCTTGTACATACATCTGATAGCCTACTAATGTATAAACGTGGTAATGTGAAATAACTTCCAACCCTATTTCTATAAGAGAACATTCTTTACTGCTCGCTTCATTAAGCAAAAAGTATGCTGATGTTGCGATCCAGGAAAACAACCAATTAATTAGTTTAAGTAATTGCTTGTATCACCAACCGTAATCTTTCCTCTTAGAAATAAAATCCGCTTAAAGCCCTGCATAATGGATTAAATCTTTTAATCCATACAAATTTATATTAAAAAGATTGGAAAAATTCTTCTATTCTGATCGGGTTACTTAAGAATTTTAAAATAGACACGAACAATATTTTACGGCGTAGATAAATAAAACCGGGGGCTGAACACTCTGTATAGTTTTAATTTACTACATTCAAATATATACATTTGAACTTAAAAACAAATCGGTTTCTGAGACTTCAAAACACGTTACAATCATCACTACATAGTATAAAACAAAGACGCTTTCTCTGTCTGTCCCTATGTCTCTATGTATGCTTAAATCTTTAAAACTACGCAACGGATTTTGATGCAGTTTTTTTAATAGACAGATTGATTCTTAAGGAAGGTTTTAGTATATAAACCTTTTCGATATTCCCACGGGAACAAAAGTAATACGGGTGAAACCACGGGCAGGTCGCTAGTGTTATTATACATATAAACTATATAACTAACCAAACTATATAACAGCGATTGCCCGCTGGTCGAAATTTGAATGTAGGTTGGATATAAAATTCATTTAAGTTTGAAAACTGACTTTCACCATAATTAAAATAGAATATATCGTCGTATGATAAGAAAAACTCATTATGTAACAAAGTTAAAATGTTGGAACAGATAATTTTTTTTTGCCGCCCGTGTTTTGGAAAGAAACGCAGTGGATTAGTTTTTCTTCTTCATATCTTATTAGAATTTTTTTAGACACTAAATAATTAAAAACGGCTACACTCACGTTTAATAATCACGGTGTAAGTTCTGACTAGTTTCAGACTTATATGAGATTCTGCCTCAGGGTGAGTTCGACGTTCGCTCGGTAGTGACTCGTCTCGAATTCGAGAATGTGGGAATACTTAATTAAATAGCTTACATTCCCCATTGTGCAGACGGTAAAAAACACGTAGATGTATTTTTCTTGGGAGACCAAGAGGTTTAAGACCGTTGGTAAGAGTAGAATTATCGACAAAATATATCTACTCTACGTCGATTTTCACACCACACTAGCCGATTACAACATCGACAATAACTTTCCCAAACCATTCGTAGTACTATCCACCGGGTCCAATTGTGCATTTAGATACTACACAAATATATACTATCTCAGTAGTCGTTAAAGACAATTATAGGTACATACGACAAAAATTTACTATATGGCTAGCATGGTACAAGATAAACACAAATGAACCACAAATCTTTATATGAACCAAAGCTTACCTCACTTTTTTACAATAGAGACATTTTTGTATATTTAGAGATCTTTTGTGTGAGGAGTTTAGACTGCTTAAATCCGGGATATTGTAATATAAATATTGGCGGCAGAAGGATTCATTGAAGCATATTCGTTACTTTATGGTACTGACACTAGAAATTTATGTCAGTATTCATAAACTACAACAAGTATATACTAGAGCTTAACAACTTAATATCTCCGATAAAAAAATATGCAGCTTTCAGAAAAATATTTTGAAAATCCCAATTCTTTTTTAAATATAATTTACACTAAATCCTTAGTCCCGGTATTTTCAAAATATTTTATTATGACAAAATTCTTCCCATTCTGCATCAATATTTATAAAAGGTTAAATTTTTTGATTGATTTTTCCCCGTGTTGGTTCCGGACTCCTTTGAAGAATAGACCAACTTCCGTTCTGCCAGGCAGGTCGTAAAAGGCGACCGATTGGCTATGCAAGTCACTACTTCGTGACTACTAGGTAGTAGAGTTCTGCATTTTTAATTTTCTACATTCAATCTAGAATAAATGCATCCCAAAATTGTGCGTATTTTGGTTTTGGAAAACTGATTGATTTTGAAGAATTGGTAGTAATACTCATAGTAAAAGATTTTAGGTGAATTATATAAGCAGGAATATTTAATACAAATATAATAATATTTTCTAATAACAATATTATTCGCTAAATATGTGGTTTTCTGTTTATAAATAATTTTGTAGGTATTATAATTGTTCGAAGTAAGTGAAATATAAAATATAACAAAAAGAAATAAAATTCTCGAATTCTTAACGAAAGTATATCCATTTGTCGAAAAAGTTATAACGACCTCTGTCGTTACATTGTCTTTGAAATAAGTTTTGTCTTTTGTATATTATTGAAAACGTTATGTTTTATTTTTTCATTTTGCAACTTATCATTTTACAAGAAATTAAGAGACACGCGCTTTTTAATCGACAGTGTAGAACACGAGAAATGTGGTTCAGGGCTTTGTGGATTTAATAATCTACATATGTGCAAGATGTCCATAGTTGTATTAATATTAAGCGTGACGTACTACTTTCTGTTCCATTAATAAAAATGTTTAACTGACTGGATTCGTTCTGCCACTTACTATATTTATAATAATATACCGAAAAAATTAATGAATTATTACATTTATAAACCCATATATTACAATTCAAATTACTCAAAAAACAAAAACACAAATCGAACTCAAAGTAAGCAAACTTTTTGCTTATGAAGTGTATGACAACGATACTAACACATACAAATACTGCAATATATCTAATAGAAATGTGGCTTGTGACATGAGTGTCACATTATATAACATAAAACAATTAACAAAGATAATGTCTGACACAACTAGACTTGAACTAGCAACCTTGACTAAATCCCACGTATAGTACATACATAAAAATATATAGAATCAAATATATATTGATCACACAAATGTCTGTCGCTGCCGGGGATCGATCGTCGTCGTCGTGTAATACGTGTATAGGTAAACCACTCGACGACGAATATGGCGTTGGTGGAATGGTTTGCTTTGTGTAGAGAAATTTATACAGTTGTGCTTTAGAGAAACTTACAAGCATTATTAAAGTTATAAAAAGATGTCAGTTTTTTTAAATTTTGATATAAAAGAAATTGCGTTGTTTCAAACTGAAAATTACATTACATACTTTTTGGCGAAAATTTTTCCTTTTTTTCAAATACGAGTTTAAATTAAGGTTTTGTTTTAATTTTGGCTTGATTAATTACTTGATTTTTATTGCGCTAAGGAGTTACTGCAATTGTAAATTATCTGAACGTCGATCCGGTAAGGCGTGTTACTTGAAAGGAACCACGCTATGCTTACCTACAAAAATATGGACCAAGTGTAAAAATTATCAAAATCTTTGATACACTGAATTGATACTAAATATTTTTAGTAGACCCAGACTTGCAGGTCAAGGACATAAAGGGCCAAATATGATTAGTTCATTATTATGGGCTTAGAAAATGAACGTTAACTATTTCGGACTTAGTTAAGATACATTCGAAATAAATTGCAATGTAATTTGTCCCTTTCATAAAACATGGATTTATTTTATGCGTTAACATCCTCGCACTGTAGTCGTAGTTTTCGAACACCTTCGAGATGTTGAAATCGATGTATTATGGTTAGCGCATCGGTTCAGTTAAGACTAAATCTTTTAAAACATGTATGAAATTACTTTAAAAAACGTTTAAACGAAAGAAATCGTGCTGTAGATAATTTGAGCTATTTTAAAAACGCATTAAAGGAAGAATAGAACGCATTTTTTATGCATAGGTATGTAAAATAATTTAAAGATAGTTTTGCTTTTTTTAAAAAATGGTGACGTATACTCACTTAATACAAGGAACATAAACAATCTTGTTGTGCATGCATCTCATCTTCATAGAATAAGTAACTCTTTATAGAGCAATGTTTACGCTTTTACAATAAACTTCCCGAAACTACAAGAGATTTACCAGTCAATAAATTTAAAAAATGTGTTAAAACAAAACTGTGTAAAAAAGGATATTATAAAATCTCAGATTATTTAGAAGACAAAAAAGCCTGGGGTTAATTGCTCCTCATACCGATCTCATATATATTTTTTGTGATATTGTAAAAAAATAGATGATATGAAAAAAAATACAAGCCCGCAGATTCTTCCACCGGATCTTCTCACTGTGTGGTCGCGTTTCTGCTTCGGTAGTAGTTTTTAAGAAAATATGTTGACGTGTCAAAATAACTTGCAAAAAGTTTTATCGAATAAAGCATTTCAGATTTCTGAAGGAACTATATGAGGCAACTATTACTGCTAATTATAGCCCAAGCTGAATAAAATGTTATATTTCTTCTCTTAATTTAAATAATTTTTGTCGTTTCAGCCTTTTACTTTTAGACCTTTTTAATTTTTACTTACGCATTATAAGTATACATGCAAGTATATTAAAACTATAGGCCCCTTACGATGTAAGCAGAGAGAACCAACTGCGATATAATACGTATTTTGCAGACTTGCAACGTTGCTTCATCGACGTTCATGAGTCATGACCCTCTTCACAAAAAGGCGCCGAATATAGAGAATTTTGATTCAAATGTCGTTGATCATGTTATTATGTTAGTCTTGATCTTCCTCAGTACCTACACTCTGCAACATCATCATCGTATATCCTAATTTACTTTTTATCTACCACTTCCTACTAGCCAGAATTTCCTTATCCCTTAAGTATTATGAATGCGTGTATTACACTACAGATTTTTACGTAGCGTTGTCATCTAAACGGTGCTAATTCTATGCGAATGCAATAATACTGTTAGAATAAGCACAGACTCTTGTAGCGCCAGACGGGCACCCTGACTAGAAATTTTACTTTGGATTAATTTCCCTAACGCTACATTCACTATTTCTCATATGCTATTCTTTCTTTAGTGGTGTACCTTCCATTCATTTTGAAAGCACATCTTATCCACTAGTTCCAACACTATGCTATCAGGTACAATTATAACAGCCATTCTGGTTATTCATTTTTTAAATTCTAGTGCCTTAGTTTTCTCCGGATTCAATTCTAAGTCAACTTTACCTTTCTTTAGCTGACCATTATCTTTTATAACTATAACTTTTTTAGCTCAATAGAGTGAAGCTTAAAATATAGTATCTCAAAAAAGCAACCACTTTACTATTAAATTACACATACACATTTCCACATCCGAAGGCTAAGGCTTTGAAGACACATTTGGGAGTTAATGTTGGCTTCAAAGTAGAGCAATATGTTACCCCATATACGCTATATTTCAAAATATGAATTGCACAGCACAACCCATTATAATATGAAAATGATTAAGGAGGTAATATGGTTAAGTATCCCAAAGTTTGTCTTGCGCAGCTCTGTCGAAAGTTTCCCCCAAATTCACAAAATCCCAGAAAATTTTCTGGCCCACAGTCAGATGTGACGATGTTGCAAAACGAAATTTTTTGATTTTAAAACACTTCCTCTTACGCACCTAAACAACTTAGTGCATTCCACAAAAATTTTTCTTACTTTTCTTACATTCTTTTTTTAATAATCAGTCGAAATATAAAACAAAATCTAAACAATTATACACAATTATTACAAATATAATTATGATATTGTACTTTATATATATTTTTACGATTTTAATTTTGTTATAGCTCTTTACGATAGGGCACACACCGAACTGCAAAAATCTCGCGTACGCTCGAGCAAAATTTTGACTGTTCGACCATGCAGGCGGTATGCTCGCGGAGGTGCGAGCAAGCTGCGTTGAAAATGCTTTTCAACGCAGTTTGCCGCGAGCAAAACTGGGTTGCCAAGCGAGCCTGCATGACCAGTAAAATGTTTAAACTACGAAAAATTTGAAATTTCAGCTTCTTTGCTACGCATGCAAATCCAAAAATATAAACGAATTAGCGACCTAGTATTTTTGTTAATGAACAACTTGCCATAACGTCTAAGGTTGGCAAAAATATAACTACGTAAATTAAGACTTTAAAAATATAACGTAGTTATATTTTTACTAACCTTAAACATACGGTAAGTACTCAACTAAGTCGATAATTCTTATTGTGTTTTTGAATTAAGCAAATTTTCTAAAATTTCAAATTTTTCGTAGTTTAACGTCAGTTAAAAATCATAATATTATAATAATAGTCATAAAAATGAACACCTCTTAATGGTTAGTTCAAATCTTGCTGTGGGCAATTCCGAAAACGCGCGGGCGGCGTGCGGCGAATGCGTGTTCGCGCACGCTCGAGCACGCATCTTACAAGCTCGAGCATGGTCGAGCATCAACGTTCGGTTTGCATTTAATTTTGCAATGTAGGGAATTTGTCATAAAGTTAATTTTTCACTACTATCAAAAAGTGCCCGGTTCTGCAGTGCACTTGGTGTGCGCTGGCCGTAATTAGCGAAGTAAATTAGACTTCAGTCAAGTTTTATATTACGAAAAATATGCTATCTTAATTAAGTGACCTCTTCACTACATTAAATAAAACAACTTCTCTATGAAAGGACCTTTATTCTAGCAATAAAACAATGAATGTACTGTTCCGTCAGAAATTAAAAGCACTTGAGAACATCAAGTCGGACCCTTGTCAGATAAAGTTTTAACAATGTTGGCTTATCCGGATCAAACGGTTTTAGTCAAGCTTTTCTTTAATGGATAATAAAAATATTTTTACTACAGTTGTACAAGAATAAGCTAAAGTGTTACATAAATTACTATCTCAACTTTTAATAGCTTTTGAATTATGCAAAATTTGGCATTTTCACACTCTTGCTGGGTAATAATATGGCTGGCTGGGTATCTATGTATGTATGTATGGTATAGGATATAAATCCAATAATTACAGTAAACCAAAACTTCATAGAGACATTTCCATAAACACATTATCTGAAATAATAAAAACACTTAACACCATTTGTATATTGTCTCATCAACTGTAGTTTTGTAGGAGCGAGCACAGAATTACTTTATAGTTAATTAGCGGCCCGCCCCGGCTTCGCACGGGAAGAAAATGATTAAAATCGATCCAGTAGTTTTGATTTATTTATTACTGCCCGTGGCCAGCACGTGTTAAATTTGGAGTAAAACAATTCCCCTTTCTCTATACCATGAAGATTTCCTGCTATCTTTGAAATATCTAAATTCATATAGGTACTACATTTTTAGTTTTTACATTTTTACCTATTTCTTTTATTTTTACAATTAATATATTACATAATGTCTTTATATACAACGTTCACAGCTTTCTTGCCATTAGACAATACAAACATGTTTTCTTTAGAGGTTACTCTTGAAAGAGCAATATATAGTTGCCCATGTGAAAAACAGTCAACGCTCAAATCTAAGCCTGCAACGTTGAAGGTTTGACCCTGCGATTTATTAAGGCGAGGCATCGGAGCAAACGGGAAAAAATGTGTTAATGGTTGACCCTACGGGCCATCCCTGAAATTTCTCACTAAATTAAGGTATTTTAAGCTCAAAAGAGTAAAAAAATATACGGATAGATTTTTCAGTTCAAACATCTATTTTGTTAAAAATGGCAGTAGGGCACACACCGAACTGCAAAAATCTCGCGTACGCTCGAGCAAAATTTTGACTGCTCGACCATGCAGGCGGTATGCTCGCGGAGGTGCGAAACATTTTTTAAATATACAGCAAAATTTCAAATATACAGCAAAACATATTTTTGCTGTATATTTGAAAACGATGATGGCATTCAACTCAATTTTTTGAGATCTAAAATTTTGTTTTAGCTAAATAATCGATAGGTTGAAAAATTTCGATGCTATGTCAAAAAATATTTTATTTTTAATTTTCTTCATTGATAAAGCCCAAACAAATTGACCGGTTTTGATTAAATTAACGGTATTTAACGCAGTTTTTAAAGAATAAAAGCTGATAGTATTTTAAAGTCAATCAGTAAATTAACTTGAAAGTTATTTAAAAAAAATTAAATAAGTTTGCTAAAAACAACGTGATTTTTATATTTGAAAAGCTATAACTTTTGAGAATTAGATTCGATTTTGATTTTTGAAACGGCATTTTTCGTAGTTTTTTTAGTACTAAGATATCGTAGAACACCAAAAAATGATGGTTGAAAAATTTTAAAGCTACGTCGAAAAAACACTTTTTCAAAAACGATTACTCCCAAACCGATTTTGATGCAATTTATGTATTAGACGTAGTTTTTTGAGGAATAGAGCCGATTAGTTTTGTACTCAATTGGTACATTAATCTGGAAGTTATATTAAAAAAATACTGTTTCGTCAAATTTTTTTTTTGTGTTTTTTTAAAATTTCTCATAATCTCCTGGACCGAATCGGTTCAAATTTTCAGGAAATCTAAGTTGAGCGGAATCCAATCGAATGCCATCAACCGCGATCGAGATGTTTACATACACACATACAAACACACACACCCACACACACACACACACACACACACACACAAACACAATAACATACATACAGACATACTGACGTCATCGTGAAAATAGTCGGAAAAGATTCCTAGGACATCTGAAAACTCAATTTTCGAAAATCGGGGTAAAATCAGTAACTTCCTTATCTACATACGTAGTGGGAAGTTAAAAACCGGTTTGCTAAATCACGTTTTTTTTACATTAATTGTTGAATAATAATTTAAAAAAATATATACCATATACCTGAAGATATTATCTAAGGAATGTGCTAACTTATTACATGATAGAATGTACTTTACTTGATGAAATAAAATTTCGAAAACAGGCTAAAAAAATCTCTTAAACAAATAATTTGTTAATAATTTTTCTAATCTACGACATGAATTTTATATGGTGATATTTAGTTTTAAAAAAATGTACTAAATTTTGGTTTTCCGCTGCAGTCCTATATTTATTTATCCGAAAATTAACAAGTTTCCCAGCGCGGCGGTTTAACAGCACATACCGCGCGCGCGCCGCCACAGGCCCGTAAACCCGGAACCGCTATGCCCTTGCATTTTAAATCTGTAATATCTTCGAAAATATTCATTTAAATTACATGCTGTAAACAGCCATATTGATCTATATTAAATCAACAATATATTTAAGGTATTTAATTGGATAAGGATTAGTGCTGTATTGCTTAAAATTGCTTCGAAAAAAGCCATTATTTCTCGTAAAAAGTAAATGACAAAAAAATGCTATTGTGGGTTATCCATAACAGATATACCATCGCGGAGTTTTCTGTAGACCTTTTTTAGATGTACAAATACTTAGTACATTATTTTGATAATTCTCGTAGGGTTTAGTCTGCGTTTGCAATGTAAGCGGAAAAAAATATAATTATTTACGACATGACATCAGAAAACTCAAAAATTGCAGTATTTCTTTAAAACACATTGAATGTTATTATACATATAAACCTTCCTCTTTAATCACTCTATCTATTAAAAAAACCGCATCATAATCCGTTGCGTAGTTTTAAAGATTTAAGTATACATAAGGACGTAGGGACAGACAGAGAAAGCGACTTTGTTTTATACTATGTAATGATTGGTTCTTACGTAATGCGATTATGAAGAGATAGTCTTTAATTTTTATTTATATTAGACCAATTTAATTATTACTAAATAACTAAATTGGACTAATATCTCAATTGGATTAATTGGATACAGTAATTGTTAAACTTTAGTATTATAATCAGCTATTTATTTATTATTTAGTATTATAATTAGTATTAGTTAGTATTATAATTAGTATTAGTTAGTATTATAATTAGTATTATTTAGTATTATAATTTTATTATTTAGTATTATAATCAGCTATATGCAGTATTATAATCAGCTACCAAACGAATGGTAACGCGACATTAATGGCTTTACCGTGATGGCTTTCTTTATTACATAGACCGTCATGTACTTATTTGTTTTTTTGTTCTTTTTTTTAACAGACTGTATCTGACTGGACTCATAGTGAATAACAGTCGTCGTATTTTCTTGTTACTACAAATATCCTTCCCACATAAACACACTAAAACTTTTTTAAATTGTATCTACCAATAAGATTAACTGGGTCCGCTTCACTGTATCTGTCAATCAGAAACTTCTGCAGTACCGCTAACTTTTATCTCTTTTGCGATGTAACAGCCAGATTTGAAATTGCGTCATTCAGTTTTGTGTAAATTTCATTTACGCTTTCCTAGATGTTGTCAGCTCATCTTTGCACTAATTAGTCCGTAATGGGTATCTATATCTTAACTGAAAATCTACATAACACTACCATTACAAGACTAGATCGTACTTTAAGATAATTAAAATTGTATTACGTAGTTCCGCATAAAGTTGTAAATGAAAAGATGGAAGTCTTGAATAAAATTTCAATTATATCAACGTTGAGCGTAAATGGGAATGTTACCCCGCCCAACGCCTTTAGCCTAGAGTCTGTTTACATTTTGTTAACTGAATGAGAATTTAAAATGGTTTCTGCCGCTACGAATGTAATGTAAATCGCCGAGTGTCTTAGGCTTTCTTCTCATTTCGCTGTGATCATGCAACCGTGATGTAACTCCGAATATTATGTTTTAAACACCCTTTGTATATTATGTTTTTAATTATTTTTATCGTACTTAGCTATACTTCCCAGTTTCACTTTCACTAAAGAGGTTATTAAAATGAAATAGTAATATTTTTAATCTATTTTTTTTTAATTTTTAGACGTTACGTTTATTGCTCTATCTATATTAGCTACTCGTACATTTAAAACTTGCTATGAATGATTTGTTTGATGTTTTAAAATAATAATCAGATGTTCCTTGTGATATAAAGTTATTACACCATTAAGTGTAACCATACATACAAACATTGCATAGTTTTTTCTATTTATTAAAACATACACATTAAAAAACCATATACCGGTATAACTGCAATCTTTTTATCTCGCGTCAGTATGCATTCAGAATATTATAAAAGAATTATTTTTATTCAAAATGAACATAATAATATTTTTTGAAACGTCAAAACTCACATCAATGCCAAACATCACAAAAAATACAATAACCAGGAAAAACGAAAATAATATAAATATATTTAATTATCCCTAATATTATTTAAAATTCTGAAATAATAAAATACATCCATATAGTACACACACACATACACATACACACACACACACACACACACACACACACACACACACACACACATATCTTCTTCAACACTAACCCTAAATTCACAGAAACAAAACTAAGATCTTATACAAAAATACTATCCATTCTTATATTTTAAATTTGAGTCAGTCTCTCTGTTACGCTTTAACGGCTAAACTGCTAGACAACTGCTGCTACAATTTCAATGTAATTTAGCATTGAGATAATTTTAGAGACGGAATCAAACATAGACTTACTTACATGCTATTTTGAAAACGTAAGGGACCGAAACAGGAGATGAATTGTTGTTTGAAAGAATACAGGCCCTTGCGTGTCTCTTGGAGTGACGAATATTAGATAAACTAAAATAATTTTCTACGATTTTTAAATCAATTAAACAAAATATATCACTAGGAACAATCATAAAAAAATATTGAGACTATAATTTGATTGAATTCCATCATCATATTTAAGTGTTACCTTTGTATAAAACTTTAATCACATTTTCATTAAAACAGCAATAAGTTTATATGTCATAATTTTCATTATAAGTATCAAATAAAAATTCTCCCTGTTTTTGTATTAAAGAATAGTTAATGCCAATTTATTTTTTGTTTTTTTAAGTACCTATAAAGTGTTTTCGCAAAAATCTTAGCTCAGAATCCTGTCAATCTAACTTAGATTTTTGAGATTAGCAGCTGCTATACTGAAGAGTGAAGACACCCAATGACAAGATAAATACCTAACCACAGACTATATTAAACGTTAAGGTAATAACTAAAAAAAACAATGTATGGAGTCTTGCCCGTGTTCTTTCTGATGTGGATGACACGTTATTCTCTCGCAAGTGAAGCTGTGCGGGTTAATAGGTGTTAATTAAATATAAAGTATTATTTTTGTGCAATATCCCTTACAAAATAGAAAGAACCAAGCGTCATTCTATACAATACAGCTAGATTTTTCTTGCTTCCTATCTATGACGGACATAGGATAGACATAGCAAATACGACAGTTGCGAATACTCCTGACTCTGTCTTCGAACTTCGAACTTCGGCTTTGTTTGAAAAATGTTAAGTGGATGTGTTTCTACTTTTTCTCTTAATTGAGCGATTAGTTTGAACGATTTTTGAGTTTCTTATATTCATGACTTCAAAATTCGGGCTATCTTTGACTGTTGTAAAAATCGACAGCTGGAACTGATGTCAATTAAAGTTTAGCAATACGATATCTCCTAGGGCTAATTTTCGAATCGGGATTATTCTGAGTTTCAATTTCTTCAAAGAGTTCCTTAGGATTTCATTACCAGGCTTACCGAGTATTAGAATTCAGCTGAGTTTCGGCGTGGTTGGTCTCACCCTTTTGTTTATTCCATAATAAGACCAGCCTTTTACACTTTTACTATTGGGATTAGAGACGAAATTATGTTTGTGGTATCGTACATCAATCACACAGACATCAATGTACTTCTAATGATAATAATAATAATAATAATAATAATAATAATAATAATAATAATAATAATAATAATAATAATAATAATAATAATAATAATAATAATAATAATAATAATAATAATAATAATAATAATAATAAATAATAAATACTCTATGGTCCTTGACGCGGGTTGTCATGTTTTTGTTTGTCAAAAATATTTTATATGCAATTAAATCCATTTTGTTAGAAATTTAATCCAAATTAATATAGAAAGTGAACAAAAATACAATAAATAAAATATCCGAAAAAATAATTGAAACATCCACAATGTCCTCCATATCCAAAAAAGTGTACCTCAATAGACATGTCATAAGTGAAGAGACAAAACCAAATATTTATATTAGAATTAATAATCAACATTAATAGAGGACAATGACATAATGATAACGCGATCAAGGAGACTGAAAACACAGAACGCACACCCACCATCGCAACCCGTTGCACCGAGTAGCTCCGCATCGTCTGAGGAGGAGTATGCGACCCCTCCAGAACACAGTGCGTCGAGTAGTGACAACGGGCTGCCGTCTCCAGCGCCGCGCCGACCACCTGCGCCGCGTCGAGGGAGGCCACCGCCGCCGTGCTTGGGACCAGCAGGACGACCCGCCCCGCATCCGGTCCCCGCCGCCGGTGGTGCAGTGCGCCGCATGAGATGGACGCAAGCAATTAACGAAAATGTCATGCGAGCGTACTATGAGGCGACAGAGGGAGGAACTAACCTCACTGCATGGCGATCCCGTTTGCTGTCTCTGTTTCAGGTCCTTGAGCCAGAATTGACCGTTTCGGCGCAACGGCTATCGGATCAAGTGCGGTTCATTCAACGCAACTGTGCGTTGGATGCAGCTACACTTGACCGGCTTCGCTCTGAAGTAGTTGTCTCAGCGCCCACCACCGAAATAGTTCAACCGCAAATCCATTTACCCAGTGTTGTTCTAGATTCAGGATTGGCGGATACCAACTGCAATATGGTGGACACTGAGACTACAAACGTAAGTACCCATGAATTTGAGCAATTGAGGAGGGCTTTGGAAGATGCGATTTTCGAATTTAAAACCATTCCAATTTGTGACAGGCCGCGATTGCCCCGTTTTCCCACACACAAACGCAATATGGCGCTTATGATAGCTTTAGATGGCATGCTAGATTCTTATTTACAGTCTAGCCAAGATCTAGCTGACACACATTTGATTCTTTACTGTGCGGGTGTCGCAGCGTGCCGTATCGCACATGTCAAATTTCCAAAATCTGACAGGGTTATACGGTCCGTTGATGAAGCACCTGCATGGCAAAAACGAATCGAACGGCGTATCAGTACCACTAGATCTATCATTGGCAAGCTCATCTGCTTTAGATCGGGTAACATCCGTCCGAGAGTCATGCGTTATGTGACACAAGCTTTTGCCGGTACAGGCGTAAGTTCACAGGATTATATGACTTGTGTCACAGAACGTATAGACTATCTAAAACAGAAAGTTTGTGCGTGGGCAAACCGTATCCGCAGATATAAACAGCGTGTTAATAGGTTTAACCAGAATCGAATTTTCCGAAGCGATCAAAGAAAGGTTTATAGAAGCTGGGAGAAACCCAGTACTAGTGTGATTGATGGACAACTACCGGATATTCACGAAATGTTTTCATTTTGGAGAAATATTTGGTCAGTGTCGATCAATCACGTCAATGGTGAATGGGTGAGAGTAGTTGAGCGTTCGTGTGAAGGTTTGCAACCCATGGCGTCTGTTAGAATAACACCTCAAGACGTAAGGGAAGCGATTTGTGCTACCCAAAATTGGAAATCCCCAGGACCAGATGGACTTCATAATTTCTGGTTAAAATGGTTGCAGTCTTCACACGAGCTCCTGGCTAAACAATTCCAGGAAGCCATTGAATCTGGGTCTCTTCCACCTTTTATGACTACTGGGCTAACCTTTCTGCTCTACAAATCTGGTAGTACCACAGATCCTAAGAACTTTAGACCCATCACGTGCTTACCTACAATTTACAAGCTCCTTACTTCCATTTTGAGATCAAAATTAAACACACATTTATATAGAAATAACATTTTAGATTCTGCTCAAAATGGATGTAGGGCTGGGTCACGTGGTACTAAAGAGCAACTCCTCATTGACATGACCATTAATCGACAGGTTTATAGAAATAGAAAAAATCTCTCCGCCGCTTGGATTGACTACAAGAGAGCCTATGATTCAGTGCCTCATTCATGGTTGTCACGAGTGATAGAACTGTATAAAGTTGGTACAGTTTTATGCAATTTCTTGCAATCATGTATGAGGCAATGGACCACGACTCTCTGCCTTCCTAGGGGTGGTGAGAGTTTTTGTATTTCTGAACCTATAAGGATAGAGCGTGGAATTTTCCAGGGTGACAGTTTGAGTCCTTTGTGGTTTTGCTTGGCTTTGAATCCCTTAAGTGCTCTACTTAGAGATTCAAAGCTAGGTTATCGGTTTCGCAGAGAGGGTGAAATCATTTCTCATCTCTTGTACATGGATGATCTTAAACTATTTGCGTCCAACAAACCAGACTTGATATCATTACTCAACCTTACGCAAAAGTTTAGTAATGATATCAGAATGGAATTTGGCCTAGATAAATGCGCGGTCATACATGTACAGAGAGGCAGAGTTGTAAATAGCGAAAATTTACAACTTTCGGAGACAGTGTATTTCAGATCTCTCTCTGAAACCGAAACTTATAAATACCTTGGTATGTCGGAGGGTTTAGGTATACAGGATAGGGACATTAAGCGGTTGGTGACTGAGCGTTTCTTTGGCCGCTTGACAAAAGTTCTAAAAAGTCTTCTGTCTGGTGGTAATAAGGTGCGTGCATTCAACAGCTGGGTGATGCCTCTGCTTGTATACACCTTCGGCATACTAAAGTGGACTCAAACCGAATTGGACGCCCTGGACTGTAAGGTCCGTAAACTACTGACAACATATCGCATGCACCATCCACGTTCATCAGTAATGAGGTTATATATCCCACGAAAATGTGGGGGTCGCGGCTTTCTCAATGCCAAAAACCTACACAATCGTGAGGTGTATAATCTTAGGGAATACTTCCTTCATGTTGACTGTGGAATGCATCGTGATATCGTTGCTGTAGATAATGGTCTGACACCGCTCTCCTTAGCAAGAAAGAACTGGCATAAACCAGTGGTATTTAGCACTCAGGACCGCTTGAACGTATGGAAGAGTAAGGAGTTACATGGACGGTTCTATCGGGCTCTTTACGGACCTGATATTGATTTACCAGCGTCTTTAGCTTGGCTACGTTTCGGTGACCTCTTTGGGGAAACTGAGGGATTTGCCTGTGCAATTGCCGATGAAGTTGTCAAGACGAATAATTACCGGAAATACATCATGAAGGATGGCACGGTCGACATATGTAGGGCGTGTCATCGCCCTGGTGAGTCTATCAGGCATGTTATTTCCGGTTGTTCTCATCTTGCCAATGGAGAGTATTTACATAGACACAATCAAGTAGCCAAGATTATCCATCAACAGCTTGCTCTTCGGTATGGTCTTGTAAGTTCTGAAGTGCCGTATTATAAATACGCACCGGAGGCAGTTCTTGAAAATGGTCGTGCTAAGCTCTACTGGGACCGATCTGTCATCACAGACAGGACTATCACCAACAATAAACCTGATATTGTGTTGGTTGATCGATTAGAGCGCCGGGCATTTATTGTTGATATTACAGTCCCGCATGACGATAACCTCGTGAAAGCAGAAAAAGAGAAACTAACTAAATATTTAGACTTAGCTCATGAGATTACCGACATGTGGGGTGTGGACTCAGCAACGATTGTTCCGATAGTCGTTTCCGTAAACGGTCTTGTAGCGAAGAGTCTTGAGCAGCATCTTAGAAGTCTTTCGCTACAATTCTGGATCAAGGGCCGGATACAAAAGGCAGCAGTATTGGGAACGGCACGTATTGTGAGGAGGTTCCTCTCTCTGTCACCTTGACCACCGGTGGCTTAACTATAACGTTCCCGCTGGCGGATAACCTATTTTGTTATATTTATTTTTATAATATTGTATTTTTTAATAATGTTATAATTATAAATGTAATCAAATAAGAATTTAATGTAAATAAAGAGATAATAATAATAATAATAATAATAATAATAATAATAATAATAATAATAATAATAATAATAATAATAATAATAATAATAATAATAATAATAATTCTTTATTTCCAGATATGAATATCAATTTTGTTAATGTGTTAGTAGCTTAAAGATACTTATAACTATGTTAGGGTTATTCATTATGTACTATTATTTATTCATTAATATATTAATATTATTTATTTACCTTGTGTGAAACACTGAGGATAAATATGTAATTTCACTCAGTGTTTCAAAAACTGACTATCGTGTTTGTCAGACAAGACTCTTAGAATGCTGTTGGGACCTTCACGAATTCTGCTCATCGCTGATGCTGCTCTTTTTCTAATTATAGCATGGAAGTCATTTGTGCGTGCCCCGGTAAATATCAGGGACGCGCTGCAGAATCGCGGCTTTTAACGTCTATTATATTAGTAAGCAAAGGCCATATGTTTTCGTCAGGGAAACCATAAGGTCTTGTTTTGTGCTATTTAAAAATCCATAAGTGGTCTTTTGAACAACTCACTCTGGTATCTCTGCAGGTATTATTCTCGTATATAAATACACTAGTAACTGTAAAATTGACTAAATTAGAATTCGGACTCTGTGAATATTGTGTTCCCCCGTATTAGGGGGCTCTGACTTTCTGTTTCTAAAAAATAGACTATCTGTCATTCTGCAGTTGTAAAAGGCGAACGATTACTATTAGTTGGAAGAGTTCTACAATATCTCGCCCGTTTATTTGGTACCACCGCCTTACCTTTTTTCTGCCATAATAACGTCAATCATTGTCCTTGCCGTGTTCCGTTTTGGAGGGTAAGGTAGCCGCTAAACTGATACATGTAGCATTAACACCTCAACAAACGGATAGCAAAGCACCATTAACATTTTTGATTGTTACAAGATGGTTGCCTTTTTTCATGAGGCGATTCATTTACTTGCTTGTTATCTAATCATATAAAAACCAATCACGTTAGGGAAATTTATTTTTAATAGGTTGGGGTATGCAGCATGCGAAAATTTTGTCGATGCGTTTTTTCGTCATTGAAGAGTTAATATTATCTTCATGGTTAATTCATACGTGATTGTACTCAATTTAAAAGGAGAGATAACAATCTATTTTTCTTGTCATTCCTCATTTCTTCTCTTTAAAATCAATTTTTTCCACCAACATTAGAGTCGCTATAATTCTATTACATTTAGATATCTTATTAAGATTTTTTGTATTTAAATAATATAATAAATTTTTAATAAATAATATAATAAATCTATCTGTCTAATAACTGTTATCTTCT
Source organism: Apodemia mormo (assembly GCA_036924255.1). Lineage (NCBI taxonomy): Eukaryota > Metazoa > Arthropoda > Insecta > Lepidoptera > Riodinidae > Apodemia > Apodemia mormo. The sequence continues at coordinate 21,340,709 of JAUPFN010000016.1, forward strand.
TTTTAATATAGTCATCAATTTGCATTCTTATCTATGTGTAATCTTATCCTTGTAATGTTTGAATAATTAGAATTTCAATGTAATTTGTTTATTTGTATTTGTCTTTATGCTTGTGCACTATGCCCACTTTTCTTTCCCAGCTTCATTTTCGGGGCTAGCTGGAAGAAATCTTTGTCATGTTATTGATAAGCTCACCTTTTGTGCATTAAGTATCGTTTAATTTTGTTGTCATTATACAATCTGTTAGGAAAGTTGACCTAAACCTTGGAGGGGGTAATAGGGTATCTGATTCTCATTCCAAATAAATAAAAAAACATACCCTTAAATTTTAGCATAATTATCCAATAAATTCATAATTCATACGCACCAATACACTCGCTCAAGTAACGTGCATAGACAAATAGGTAGTTACACAAATACTGCCTATTTTTTAATTTATTTGGAATGAGAATCCCCCCTTCAAGGTTTAGGTTGAGTTACCTAACAGGCTGTATAAGTGTACAATAAAGTATTAAATAAATAAATAAACTTTAAACGAGCATTTTTTGTATACATATAAATATATAATATAAATAAACGGCTGCAACGATTTCCATTAAATTTAGTATGCTGAGGGGTTGCGGGGGCGAAAAATCGGACTAGGTTTCTTTTTTAGGAAATGTCATTTTACTAAAAAAGTACCAAGCAAAGCTCGGTCATCTAGGTACTTTAATTTAATTGATATATATTATAATTTTGTTAACGCATATTACAAAGATGTAATGAAATGCATAATCTGTGGGCCTGATACATATCTCGTGCATATCTCATATCCTCCGTGACAAGATTTCTGTGAAAGTCGATATTTTTCAAAATGCCAGATAGCCGCCGAATCAACAGATGCTATTAGTATTGTTTGATGTACTGAAGTTTAAGTCATTGCAGCGTTTCCCCCACAAATAACTTATTTGATTTTAAATACACACAAAATTCAAATAAGCAATACCTGAAAGATTACCATAACAAATTTCATTAAATAATGTACCAAAAATGTAGAAGGTAGCTTATTATAATATTTTTAATAAATTACAGTTAAATCCAAAAAATACGTTTTGATTTATAATTGAAATAAGTTATCGATAAAAGTATGATTTAAAACCGTTAATAACATTATTGAGACTAAAAAGGTAAACGGCTGAATAAAATTGTAATAAAAAATGGCGATCTGGTTTGACTTAAAGTAGATTAAAATTAAACCACTCATAGTAAACTAGGCTACGCTCATGCTAGGGATAAAGTTTTCGTTTTTTACCATTTTTCCGTTGCAGGTTTTATTAAGTCTGTTACTTACAGTCTTTTCATTTCACCTCTGTAGTTGCACAGATAATTCAATTAAGTACTTGATTAACTTAACGACCATTGATTGATTTCGTCTTTTGACGAGTTGTTTGGATTAATTCTTGTTGCTGGCAACGCAACTGCAAGACCCCCGGTATTGCGGATATCCATGAGCGGCGTTGATCACTTACCAACAGGTGCACCTCCTGCTTATTTGCTCCCTCTTTTATAAAAAAATATAAAATAAAAAACTGATTTAGAAGAGGAGGAGGCTATCAACTATGTGAATTGAAATATTTTTTAACCCACGACGCAAAAACGAGTGATGTTATAAGTTTAACGTGCATATGTTTGTGGATCTGTTTGTGGCATAATAGCTCTTAAAGAAAGAAACCGATTTGGGTGCAGTTTTTTTTTAAATCGAAATCCCTATCTGTCGAGATGGTTCTTGACTTAAAAAAGTTTGTAGACTTTCAAGATCATTAGCCCTTTTCTACATGATGGAAGGAATTAAGAAAATTGTACAGGCCTGATCGATTAGTACTTGGTATTCTGTTATTGCCAAAATCTTAAAATTACATGGTAACCTCGGCATTGGAGGGTAGGGTAGCTGGTAAATTTGCTATATTTGGCGTCATTATATATATATATATATATATATATATATATATATATATATATATATATATATATATATATATATATATATATATATATATATATATATATATATATATATATATATATATATATATATATATGTATGTATGTATGTATTCTAAAAATAAGTGAAATGTGGATATTATACTCTCTAGTACGCGATTGTCGACATCAAGGACACGCCTCTGCCACCCCGCGCGTTGACAGCGCGCTACGCGACACGTATGTCTGCGCGGTGTCCAAGCATGGCGCGGTAAATATAGGATTCTCGGTGTGTTGTTAACTAAGAAGTATTTTAATATTAAAAAGGTGAAATTAATTAAATTTGCTATTATCCGCGAACTGTTCTATGTATCCTCCGTGATGGTACCGAAAAGAAAGACGTCGAATTAATAAATCAAATGAAAAAAAGACGTCGGATTAACAATAAAAAATTATTAAACCGACGTCTTTCTTTTCGGTACCATCACGGAGGATACATAGAACAGTTCGCGGATAATAGCATATTTAATTAATTTCACCTTTTTAATATTAAAATACTTCTTAGTTAACAACACACCGAGAATCCTATATTTACCGCGCCATGCTTGGACACCGCGCAGACATACGTGTCGCGTAGCGCGCTGTCAACGCGCGGGGTGGCAGAGGCGTGTCCTTGATGTCGACAATCGCGTACTAGAGAGTATAATATCCACATTTCACTTATTTTTAGAATACATACATACATACATATATATATATATATATATATATATATATATATATATATATATATATATATATATATATATATATATATATATATATATATATATATATATATATATATATATATATATATATATATAATGACGCCAAATATAGCAAATTTACCAGCTACCCTACCCTCCAATGCCGAGGTTACCATGTAATTTTAAGATTTTGGCAATAACAGAATACCAAGTACTAATCGATCAGGCCTGTACAATTTTCTTAATTCCTTCCATCATGTAGAAAAGGGCTAATGATCTTGAAAGTCTACAAACTTTTTTAAGTCAAGAACCATCTCGACAGATAGGGATTTCGATTTAAAAAAAAACTGCACCCAAATCGGTTTCTTTCTTTAAGAGCTATTATGCCACAAACAGATCCACAAACATATGCACGTTAAACTTATAACATCACTCGTTTTTGCGTCGTGGGTTAAAAAATATTTCAATTCACATAGTTGATAGCCTCCTCCTCTTCTAAATCAGTTTTTTATTTTATATTTTTTTATAAAAGAGGGAGCAAATAAGCAGGAGGTGCACCTGTTGGTAAGTGATCAACGCCGCTCATGGATATCCGCAATACCGGGGGTCTTGCAGTTGCGTTGCCAGCAACAAGAATTAATCCAAACAACTCGTCAAAAGACGAAATCAATCAATGGTCGTTAAGTTAATCAAGTACTTAATTGAATTATCTGTGCAACTACAGAGGTGAAATGAAAAGACTGTAAGTAACAGACTTAATAAAACCTGCAACGGAAAAATGGTAAAAAACGAAAACTTTATCCCTAGCATGAGCGTAGCCTAGTTTACTATGAGTGGTTTAATTTTAATCTACTTTAAGTCAAACCAGATCGCCATTTTTTATTACAATTTTATTCAGCCGTTTACCTTTTTAGTCTCAATAATGTTATTAACGGTTTTAAATCATACTTTTATCGATAACTTATTTCAATTATAAATCAAAACGTATTTTTTGGATTTAACTGTAATTTATTAAAAATATTATAATAAGCTACCTTCTACATTTTTGGTACATTATTTAATGAAATTTGTTATGGTAATCTTTCAGGTATTGCTTATTTGAATTTTGTGTGTATTTAAAATCAAATAAGTTATTTGTGGGGGAAACGCTGCAATGACTTAAACTTCAGTACATCAAACAATACTAATAGCATCTGTTGATTCGGCGGCTATCTGGCATTTTGAAAAATATCGACTTTCACAGAAATCTTGTCACGGAGGATATGAGATATGCACGAGATATGTATCAGGCCCACAGATTATGCATTTCATTACATCTTTGTAATATGCGTTAACAAAATTATAATATATATCAATTAAATTAAAGTACCTAGATGACCGAGCTTTGCTTGGTACTTTTTTAGTAAAATGACATTTCCTAAAAAAGAAACCTAGTCCGATTTTTCGCCCCCGCAACCCCCCAGCATACTAAATTTAATGGAAATCGTTGCAGCCGTTTATTTATATTATATATTTATATGTATACAAAAAATGCTCGTTTAAAGTTTATTTATTTATTTAATACTTTATTGTACACTTATACAGCCTGTTAGGTAACTCAACCTAAACCTTGAAGGGGGGATTCTCATTCCAAATAAATTAAAAAATAGGCAGTATTTGTGTAACTACCTATTTGTCTATGCACGTTACTTGAGCGAGTGTATTGGTGCGTATGAATTATGAATTTATTGGATAATTATGCTAAAATTTAAGGGTATGTTTTTTTATTTATTTGGAATGAGAATCAGATACCCTATTACCCCCTCCAAGGTTTAGGTCAACTTTCCTAACAGATTGTATAATGACAACAAAATTAAACGATACTTAATGCACAAAAGGTGAGCTTATCAATAACATGACAAAGATTTCTTCCAGCTAGCCCCGAAAATGAAGCTGGGAAAGAAAAGTGGGCATAGTGCACAAGTAATATGGATTTTAATAATGGATTTTCGCAAAGTAACGCCTGAATCAATAAAATATTTTAAAATTTATTTTTAATGTTAATTTATGTAATGTAAATGTATGTAACCCACCAGTCAGTCTGTATAAAATGCGTCATTTTTTAGGTTCTGTATCTAAAAGGTAAAACGGAACCCTATTACTAAGCCTCCGCTGTCTATCTGTCCATTCGTCTGTCTGTTTGTAATCACGCTGTATCTCATAAACCGTGATGTCTAGAAAGCTGAAATTTTCACAAATTATGTGTTTCTGTTGCCGCCATAACAGCAAAAACCAACAATTAAAAAAAATATTAACAATAAACGTGTTTTTTTATTTTGCTAAGATGATACGGAACCCTTCGTGCGTGAGTCCGACTCACACATGGCTGGTTTTTGATATTCCATCACAATTATTATTCATGATTGACACACATTTCATATAAGTTAGCCGGACGTTGGCTTGTCTCTAAGGTTATATTGTAAGATGGCTTATTGTAAACTAAACACATATTTTATCATTTAGACTTTAGAGTGACATGGCTCAATTAAAATACTGTTCCCTTAGAATTTACCATTAATTTTACAGTATGGCTTCTCACTTTTATATTTATGTATACCTTATTGGTTCCGGGCTCCTTTGAAGAACAGACCAACTGCCGTTCTGCCAGGCAGGTCGTAAAAGGCGACCGATTGACTATGTGAGTCACTACCATCGTGGCTACTACGTGGTAGAGTTCTGCATTGTCTCGCTCGGTTCTAGTACCACCGCCTTGTCTATTCCTGCCGCAATAGCGTCAGCGCTTGTCGCTGTCGTGTTCCGGTTTGGAGGTTAAGGTAGCCGGCAAACTTATGCATGTGGCATTAGACCTCGTACAAGATAGCAATGCACTATTAACACTTTTGGTGCCTATAGGCGATGGTTGACTCTTTCCATCAGGAGACCCATCTACTTGTTGGCTATCTTATGATATAAAAAAAATCTGACAAAATGAAAACACGGTAAGAAGAAAATAATAATCGCCCAAGTTTTTTAGATGCCAATAAAATTCAAAGTATAAAAACTATACACTTGAAACTTTGTATGTTTAATAAGTTTTCTGTCGGCATCATATCTCAAGACTTTTTTGTCTAGTATAATCCAAATCCAATTTATGATGTTAAAAAACGACGAAGTACTTTGAAAAAACTAGGTAGTGCCCTTGCGCTTTGCTTGGTTTGTCATGGCGGGGTCACTACTGTGTCCCCGCGTATACTGCTTATAGATTACTTACTTATTTCTGTGGAGGCGAGTAAGATACATGCACAACAAGATTATTTTTTTCCTACAAAAAAAATCATCTATAAAATACCTTCAAGAAAAGAGCTTACTCATTTTTAAAGGTCGGCAATGCAATTGCAAGACCTCTGGTATTGCGGATGTCAATGAGCGGCGGTGTTTACTTAACATCAGGTGCACCTTCTGCTTGTTTGCTTCCTCTTCCATACAAAAAACGCTCATTTCCCTTGCAGGGAAGGCAGAGTAAACTGATCGTCGATAGACTTTCTACAATTCACAGCCATTAATTGGTTTATTCATTGGCAAGATGACGGTGATCCCCATTGCCGCGTTTTACCGATGAGATAACGATTATCGATTATTTCTAGCGATAACTGGGGCAACGGCTTTACGTGCTCATCGAAGGCGCAGGAGTGGTAATACATCACGCGCCAGGTGCCGAGCTGCTACCGAAATTCTATGGATTTTCGAAAAAACCTCAATAACACTTTGCTCGACCCAGGGATCGAGCCCGAATCTCATAATCTGAGCTGAATAGACTATCCACTAGACCACGAGGCAGACAACTCCAACTTCTGTAATAAATATACTTTCCTAACCAAATATTAAACGCGTTTTATAAAAATGTCTTTCTTATGGAACGTCTTGCAAACTTTAAATTTTACGAGTAAAGAAAAACCGTCTAGCACCGTAAAGAGATGATTTAAGGACGCTATCCTTTAGATCGTGATTCATGTTTGCATTTGCTGGTGCTTTCAAGTTTCTAGAAAATTCGACTCGTGTTTTGGCATATGCGGACCTCGTTAGCACACCACTCGCTGGCGCCCAATTATAAACTAAGTTTGACTGTGTCAGATGCACTAGAGAACCATCAATTAAATTCAACGGAAGTTTATCTTGAAAAGAATATCTTATTCAATGAATTTTATATAATAAAACTAAGAAATTGAATATGCTCTTTGAATATGGCCATGTTTAAAATTGCAGTTAAAAGAATAATAGATAACAAGTATGTACAATATTCAAGTCGCATATTGTCCAAGTCCACCCTTTAATGTTAAAGTCTCTGAAACTGATATACATATTTGTATTTTTATCGTTCGTTTGTTTATGTGTTTTGGAACGAAGTTCCTTACGGCAGGCTTGGAGGGGATAGGGATTTTGCTGCGCGACCGAACTGAAAAAAATGTGATAGTAAAACCGTAAGAAAAATGCGTGGAATAAAAGCGTTAAATGAGACGTGCGCAGGCGTGACAGTCGCGTACACAAGCGAGTAGTGCCGTTTAGCCGAAGGAAGTTCGTTCCTACCTGGTGTCCCGCGACACCACATCATTTTTATTTGTATGAGTAGAATAACGAGAGCGATGAAGTAAGCCTGATCTACAATAACTTCAATTCACGTGACTCGTTAAAAATTTGACATTAAGATATAAGATATAAGATAACAGCAAAAAGATAGTTACTGGTAGTTAATGGCATCAAAGTTATTTACAATTCAATGGTATCCGTAAAATTACGATGTGTTTGAAATAGGCACGTACTTTTCGTTTCTAAAAATCTAAATTTTTAGTAATAATGGTTCATACAAGCTCGAAATATTGTTTAAACTAAAATTATAACGAGTTAAGTATTCATTATCTGTTAAAAACTAAACTACATTACACTACGTTACACTTATAATAAATAAAAACTACGTTACACTATTATAAATAATAAAAAGTACATTACACAATTTATTAAAATAGTATATATAATTTATGCGGTTATGGTATTGTAGGCGGATAATAGTTTTGATGGAAGAATATGACTAATACCTACCTATAGACATCTGCAATTTTACTTATTGTGCGTTGCCATTTCGGTAATGAAGTTCTGATGCCATATGCATAAATTTCCGCCAAAACGACAGCGACATGTGTCAAGTTCCAATGCTATATCGGTAAGTAAAGGCAAGAATGGCACTGGTACCAAGTTCAAGGGGGACATTAAAGAACTGACATTAATTAAAGCATCTAGTAGTCGCAATATAATGAGACATTTTCATAACTGTAACGCATTTTTAAGATATATTCGATAGTATGATTTATACTTGTGGTAATACCGTCCAGGTACACTGATAGTAACGTCCATTAACACATTAGGTGTCTATAGGCGTTGGTGTTCATCAGAAGAGCAATCTTCTTGTTTTATATGCAATCATATATATAATAAAAAGAGTCTTTGCACAAGTCTGGACGAAGACTATATCCACGTATATCAAAATTAACTACCTAAAAAGGAGAAGCTTTTTTGCTTTTTAACTTCCCGCTACCTAGTAGGTAGTGTAAGTAGATAGGAAGTTACTGAATTTGCCCCGATTTTCGAAAATCGAGTTTTCACCGAATCTCCACGTTTTGAGGTCCTAGGAATCTTTTCCGACTATTTTCGCGATGACGTCAGTATGTCTGTATGTATGTATGTGTGTGTATGTGTGTGTGTAAACATCTCATAGCTTTTGAACGGCTGGACCTATCGAAACGCGGTTGAAGGCATTCGATTAGATCAACTTAGACTTCCTGAAAATTTTAACCAAATCGGAAATTTTGGAAAACCTCAAAAAAATTTTTGGCGAAACAGTATTTTTTTAACATAAGTTCCAGATTAATATACCGATTGAGGACAAAAACTAATCAGCACTATTCCTCAAAAACTACAAGTAATGCATTAATTGCATCAAAATCGGTTTATCCGTTTGGGAGAAATTGTTGACGAAAAATTAAAAAAAGTGTTTTTTCAACACAACTTCGAAACTTTTCAACCAATAATTTTTTGGTATTCTACGATATTTTAGTACTAATAAAATTACGTAAGATGGCATTTCAAGAATCAAAATCGAATCAAATTTTTAAAAGTTACAGCTTTTCAAATATTAAAATTACGTCATTTTTAGCAAATTTATATTTTTAAAATAATTTTCAGACTAATACACCGATGGGTTAAAAAATCTTATCAGCTTTTCTCCTTTAAAAACTGCGTTAAATACCGTTAATTGGATAAAAATCGGTCAATTTGTTCAGGATTTATTAATGATGAATATATTTGAAAAAAATGTTTTTTGACGTTGCTATGAAATTTTTCAACGCATCCGTTATTTAGCTAAAGCAATATTTTAAATCTCAAAAATTTAGTTGAATGTCATTCGAAAGATCAAATTATTGAATTTTTGTATTTTGTTATTTATTAATTGTGTTCCCAAAATATACAACTTTTACAATTATTGAATAGTGTTCCCAAAATATACAACTTTTCAAAAATCAATATACTGCCATTTTAACAAAATAGATGTTTGAACTGAAAAAATCCATGTTTATAGTTTTTACTCTTTTGAGCTTAAAATACCTTAATTTAGCGGGAATTTTCAGGGATGGCCTGTAGGATCAACCGCTTACACATTTTTTTGTTTCTTAATTCGGAACTCTGTCATTTATAATCCGTTTTGAAAATTCGTTCTTTTTGAAGTATATACTTTCAATTTTGTCCCGTATATGTGGTCAAAAATCTTGGAGATTAGAAGTCGGTTGTCACATTTCTGTTACACTTAAATCTTAACTAATATTATAAGAGGAAAGATTTTAATTTTTGTTTGTTTGTTACGATTTAAATTAAATTATAACTCAACTGATTTCAAAAATTCTTTTACTTTTAGAAAGCTATACTATCCAGGAGTGACATGGGCTAAATTTTACTCGACTGACAAAACAAAAGTAATGATTTTTGGTCACCGAACGAAGTCGCGAGCAACTGCTAGTTATATCTTAATCCGTCTGGTTGTTGAAGAATGAAGAATAAACACAAGCACTCAAACGCAGGCACACGCATACGCAAATACATACCCAACTTTGTATTTATATTAGTTTTAGAATTTTGATCATAGAAATCAGGTGATGAAGACAAGTGAAACAGATTTCGTGGAATTCAAAAGAAGGCTGTAACTGCCTAGCGGGCTTTGGGACAAAATCGGTCTCTAAAATATAGTTTTATTTATAATTTATCATCATCGCTGGATTTTTTTTAGTTAACTTAATACAATGAAGCCAAAAGAAGAGCTTAATTTTTACTCCTATGCATGCATGTTAATCTGTATAGCGAAACTTCTAAACTCCTTACTTAAATTCTACAAGGAAGGTATCCATGGAAGCATTTATAGGCTGTATGTCGTTAGATTAGATTCGTTATACTGCCCTTTATGAAACAAAAAAGCTCATAAATAAAAAAAAATGTATAAATATTATGTTGAGAATAAAATAAAAGAGTACAATACTAGTTTTTGAAGCAGAAATGTCTTTATTATGATTTTAAATTCATGCGATTTATCGATTATGTTTGATAAATATCTTCTATATTAATACGGGACAAAAAAAAATTATACTCTTTTAACGACAATAACACCAATGGAGAAGCATGGAATTTAGCGCAGTTGAAGTTTATATTGCGAGGGACTGCAAAAACCTAATATTTTTAAATAGGCATTGGGAATACATTAAATTAATTGAAATTTATATATTACACACATTACATTCATCATGTGATATACATAATAATACTATATTTTTGTTTTTTTTTTTATATCATAAGATAGCAAACAAGCAAATGGGTCTCCTGATGAAAAGAGTCAACCATCGCCTATAGACACCAAAGATGTTAATGGTGCGTTGCTATCTTGTGGCGAGGTCTAATGCCACATGCATAAGTTTACCGGCTACCTTACCCTCCAAACCGGAACACGACAGTGACAAGCACTGACGCTATTGCGCCAGGAATAGGTAAGGCGGTGGTACCAGACCCGGGCGAGACAATGCAGAACTCTACCATCTAGTAGCCACGATGGTAGTGACTCGATAGCCAATCGGTCGCCTTTTACGACCTGCCTGTCAGAACGGCAGTTGGCCTATTCTTCAAAGGAGGCCGGGACCAACACGGCGTAAAATCGTCGAATTTCAACTACTAATTTAAATCCTAAGATTGAGCTAGTTTTATTTTAGTGTATAGGTATTAATAAGACGCGATAAGGATATGAATAAAATCTAAGCAATTAGAAATAAAATAACATTCCTAAGAAATTTTGTGGGTTGAACGTAACACTAACGTTTGAAATGTAAAAGATATACGCCGAAATATTTTCACAAAATAAACAGAGCACACAAATTTGTGTGCGTGAAGGGTTATAGAGCAGACAAATTGCTTGAGCCCTCGTAGAAAGGAATTTTTATTTGTGGAAATGAAGAAGACATTTTCCTTCTTGGCTGTTATCATTATAATATACGGAATAAACAATGCAACGCGACCAAAATTAGAATGAATTTGTATACATCATTTTCTTACTCGTTTGCTGTTCGTGAGTTTCTATAGTAACCGTATTTCTTTCATCCGTGAATTCTCCTTGCTTTACGAATAAGCTTTAATGTCTTACCATTTATTTATTTATTATTACCATAAAAAAATTCTTTGAAATGTATTGCTGGTATTTGACAACCAATATGTGGGGCTTAAACTGAGAGTAAATAAATGTATTTGAACTAGGATACTTTTATGAAACAAAGATTTAGTGACGCCTGTAATTTATAACGAATCTACCAATAAATAATGTATTTTATACGTTTACAGTGAGTGAAAACGTATATGAAGGTTTACGTTACTTATAAAAAGTGCCTTATCTCCTCGCTCTGTGGTCTAGTGGTCCGGTGTCAGTGTTGACCACATAAGGTCCCGGATTTGATTCCCGGGTCAGACAAATCAAAAGTGTGTTTTTTTTGGTTTTCCGATAAAAACAACATTTCCTGGTATTGGATAAGTGCCCGATTGGCAGTAGGCTTGCCCACCTATCATATTGTGGGACAGAGTAACTTAGGCTAATCATGGATGCACTGGTTGTGCCTCTGCCTATCTCTTCGGGGATGCGGGCGTGAAGATCCTTTTTTTATTAAAAGTGAGAAAACTGAAGTTAAATCCGATTACTTTCCAGATGAGACCTGTAACAACATAAACATATTATTTATACTTTGCCATCCTCAAGGTGTATGTGCAATTTAGCAAAATCTTTACCTGACGTATTTCTGCATCGATAAAATTGTGTAATAAAGCTTACGTTTAAATAAGTTAAAAAGACTATTTTGGTCCGGGTCGTCTTTGTTAAGTGGACTATCGGCCATTCTACCAGGCAGTTTGTAAGAGGTAAACTTTGGCTATACGTGCCACTATATCATGGCAAGTAGATGGCAAAGTACCGCAACGACTCTCCCAGATACTTGGTACTACCTTTCTGCCGCAATAACGTCAATGCTTGTGCAATATCGTGCTCCTACTTGGAGTGTATGGTAACAAAATAGACTTTGCGTATGGCATTACCATCCTGCTACACGGATAGTAACGTACCATTAACATCTTTAATGTTTATAAGTGATTGTAGCGGTTCAAGTAATCTACAAACGCTGGTAGCGTTAAAAGTAAAAATTATTTAAAAAAAAAAATTCAAAATAAAATCCTGAATCGCGATATCACATTTATTTATGTTGTACACACTATATACAAGTATCAACGTTTCTCAAACGGACTTCGGTTCCCAGGCACTTTGACTGGCTGGGAAGATCTTCCTTTTCCCCTTCCTTGTCCTTGTGTGAAGTCATAACCTCCACAGTTACGACGGCGGTACGGTACGGACCAACGGCGCCACAGTGATGGTTGTCGCTTTCCCATCAGAAAAGCAATCTGCTTGTTTGCTATCCTATGATATAGAAAAATGACAAGTTTATGCTTCATATAAGTTTGGCTATCAGTTCACTGAATTTTGAATAAAAATTCTTGACATAATATTTAAATCTGAATTTCTAGTTCCATTTGCAGTCTAGAGAGAAGTGAATTCATATTATCCCGTTATAATAAATATTCTAACAGTAGGTAGACGACACAATTGAGGATGTATAAAGGATTATTATAGTTCTGAGGACAGAATTCATAATGCACTATTCCCGTTCTGATATCATGTGTTAGACGCCATACCATTTATAATAGAAGTTAACGGAATTTTGCCATTGGGAATTCACGCCTCCAACATTTTGTCAATGTGTCGCATACAGAATGAAGCGCGACCGGTGCATTTTATTACTTGGGTATAAGATACGGTATACCAGACAACACACAAAGTTTTGAAAAATACTTTCAAAGGTATACGAACGTTTAGAATTTATTAACATGGCTTGAAGTTTGTTTCCTAAAATTTTGTACATTTTTTTGTTAAATCAAAAACAAATGAAGGTATGTATGTTAGAAAGAGCGTGAGCAGGATTAATGCAGTCGAAATGAGGGAGTTATATAAAATCTATGTTGTGGCACCGGCGACTAGGTAATATGGATCGCGTTGCTTAAGAGAGAGATCGTGTTTTATATTGGCTGTATCGGTATAAAATTGAGGAGCGTGATTCGTTAATTTGGATATATAGAAAACCGGCCAATTGATTTATTTTAATACTCTACGATGTTTTTTTTTTCTAAAAAACATAGTAGAATTAAAGGAAATAAAAAATATGCAATGGCTGTTTCGAGAGTACTGTCGTTGCGACGAATACGAGCAATGTACGCTTTATATTGCGTAGCGTAAAAATTAAAAAAAAAAATAGATTGCAAATTATGCATTGCGCATAAGAAAAGGAATTACTATTATGACTAGCATGTAAAAATAGCATGTTTTCTTGATTTTTTCCTTAGACCGTCCCTTACGCGTTGTTATATCACAAATGAACGATGCATTCTTGAATATAAATTTAGTAGATTATATCGAAACTTTAATATTAAGTACATAATAATAACAAAAATTAGCGATCGTCCTCTGATCGAAATTTATTTAATTTGTCCATATTATTATATTATCTATATAATATACATTAGGGTGGAGTGAAAAAAAAAATTTTTTTTTTCTTAGCCTGGGGGTCAAATTTGTAGCTTATAAAAAACAAAAATTTTTGAACAAAAAAAAAAATTTACTCAACATCTTGAGGCAGCCCACTCATTTTTAAAATTAATTACGAGTAAAAATATTTGGTTGCAAAAAAAAATTTTTAAAAGCGTTCTAAAAACTTCAAAGTATCCTCTTTTATGCCAATTAAAAATCACAAGTTAAAAAAAATTTTTGTGACTATTGTTTTAATATTTAAAAAAAAAAATCCAAAAAAGTAACATTCCTCGTTAGGGCACTAGAATAAAATTTGAGTTGGAAATGATCATAATTGCCAATTCTTGGATGTTTTAAGACATTAAAAGACAAAAAATTTTTTTTTTTTGCAACCAAATATTTTTACTCGTAATTAATTTTAAAAATGAGTGGGCTGCCTCAAGATGTTGAGTAAAATTTTTTTTTTCAAAAATTTTTGTTTTTTATAAGCTACAAATTTGACCCCCAGGCTAAGAAAAAAAAATATTTTTTTTTTCACTCCACCCTAATATACATATAGATAGCACTTAAAGTAAAAAAAAAAAACGCCTTTTTCCGGCAATTACGCGAACAGTGGAGTATGAAATTTGGCACAGTTAAAGATAACATTGTGAAGAAGTACAGAAATCTAATATTTTCCCCGTGTTGGTTTCGGGGATCCTTTGAAGAATAGGCCAACTGCCGTTCTGCCAGGAAGGTCGTAAAAGAAGACCGATTGGCTATACGAGTCGCTGCCAAAAGACAATGTTTGTCTACTACCTAGTAGCCATTGTGACTACTATATAGTAGAGTTCTGCATTGTCTCGCCTGGGTCTGGTACCACCGCCTTACCTATTCCTGCAGCAATAACGTCAGTGCTTGTCACTGTCGTGTTCCGGTTTGAAGGGTGAGGTAGCCGGTAAACTTATGCATGTGGTATAAGACCTCGCCACAAGATAGCAATGCACAATTAACACCTTTGGTGTCTATAGGCGAGGGTTGACTCTTTCCATCAGGAGACCTATCTGCTTGCATGCTATCATATATTTAAAAAAAAATGATTACATACACGCTGTATACATGTTGTATACTATTTTCTTTACGGCTAAAGTTGTCAAACTTTGAAGAGATTTTATTATTTAGCTGTGATCAAATTCGGGCCAAAGGTATCGCTACTATATTATATAAATATATATAAGCCTAATATGAGTATTTTTTGTCGAATATTTTTCCAAGGTGACGATATTTGTTCATTTATTATAAATTAGCTGCAGTCAACTGCATTATAAAAGTTTTTGACGAATCCCACAGGATCACCTTTTTTCGGGATAAAAACAGTCTATGTGCTATTCCAGATCATTATCTATCTGTGTGCAAAATTTCGTTCAAATACGTTCTATAGTTTTTGCGTGATTGAGTAACAAATATCCATCCATCCATCCAAATATACAAACATCTAAACTTTCGCATTTATGTATAAACATTATACAATATCACTAGCTGCACCGTGCAGCCCTCTGCGTTATAAAAGTTTTTGGCGAATTTCGCGGGAACAACTTTGTTTTCCGAAATAAAATGGAGCCTATGTGCTAGGTCAGGACCTATTTCAGGTCATCTTTTTATCTGTATGCCAAATTTCATTTAAATCCGTTCAGTCCTTTTCGCGTGATTGAGTAACAAATATCCATCCAAACATCCATCCATCCAAACATGTAAACTTTCGCATTTACAATAAATACTAGCTGCAGCGTGCAGCCCGCTGCATTATAAAAGTTATTAGCGAATCCCGCGGGATCACCTAATTTTCCCGAGAAAATATATAACCTATGTGATATTCCAGGTCATCATCTACCTGTGCGCTAAATTTCATTCAAATGCAGTAGTTTTTGTGTGTTTGAGTAACAAACATCCATCCAAACATCCAAACATCACATTTATAATAATAATAATAATAGTAATAATAATAATAATTCACGGGACAAATTACATTTACTGATCTAACCCCAAATAAAGCAAATTGTTTGCTTGTGTTATGGGTGTTAGTCAACGATACTAATACATAGAAATACATGTATAAATACCAGAATATTAATATAGATATAGATTATAGATTAAAACTCTAGAATTGTTTCAAATAAAATGACTATCTAATCCTATTGTGGGTTTATAAGTTGCAAAGATTATAGTTCTCACAATATTAACTTTAAAACTTTCACAGACTCCAACAAAATACATAAATTGTAACATATTCAAAGCTACACGGTTTAGCGTATGATAAAGTGCGAGATTTGTTTTGTAACTAGGCTAAATCATATTATAGTTAGGCTGAGTTTACGCTGGCGCATATCCAGGCTCTAGTAGAGCTTGGTAAGCGTAACGTTAACGCAACATAAAACATAGTTATATACGAGAACAATCAACTTAGGTTATGTTCACATGCAGCGAGATAAAATACGTCAATCATAAATATTGTAAGACCTACAGAACACATGAATACTAATCGACACTCCATTGGGAAGGAAACGTGTCGCCGCGCATATAAGCAAACGTTCCTACTTGACAAGTCGAGACAATGCAGAACTCTACCAATAATAAATAGCCACGATGGTAGTGACTCGAATAGCCAATCGGTCGCATTTTACGACCTGCCAGGCAGAACGGCATTTGTACTAATCCTCAAAGGAGCCCTTGTATTACATAATTTTTGACAGTAAGAAAAGTAGTACTTGTATTACTGTCAAAAATTTCAATCATTTGTAGGTTTTTCCCCGTGTTGGTCCCGGGCTCCTTAGAAGGGCAGGGCCGGCAGGCAGGCCGGGCAGTTCGTAAAAGGCGACCGATTGGCTATTCAAGTTACTGCCATCATGGCTATAGAGTTCTGCATTGTCTCGCTCGGGTCTGGTACCACGGCCTTACCTATTCCTGCTGCAATAACGTCAGTGCTTGTCATTGTGTGTTAGTCAGTGCTACCATCGTGGCTATTGTTAGAGTCGATAGTTAGTAGTTGATAGAATTCTGCATTGTCTCGACCGGGTACCTGGTATCACCGCCTTACCTGTTCTTGCCATAATAGCGTCAGTGCTTCTCACTGTCGTTAAGGCAGTTCGTAAACTTATGCATGTGGCATCAGACCTCGTCACATGATTGCAACGCACCATTAAAATCTTTGATGTCTATAGGCGATGGTTAACTCTTTCCATTCAAGAGACTCACCTACTTGTTTGCCATCTTGTGATATAAAAAAAATCATACTCAAAATATTGTTGCAGAAAATCCATCGTAAGAATAACTCAATATCAATTAGATTTCACATAATATGATGACATGTAACAAATAAAGTTCCATCGTTATTATTTTAGTTTTTACATGATGCACGCACAAAGACAGACCTCTTTAATTTATTTATTATGTAAAGACATAACTTACGATGCGGTATAACAGTACTATGAACGTATCCGAGCAAAATCAAATAAATATAAAAATGTCACTTAACTGTAACATAAACAAACGCGAATAATAAAAAGCGGACTACATTTTTAACACGCTATTTGTTGGTCTTTTTCCCGCCGCTTAATTTGATTGCCGTTGGCTGTGTCCCTCGCAAATAATCTGCATATATTTGCAATCAGTACTTAAATCATTATAAAATTGCTATTTGTTACTGTTTTTTCATTTGCATAATTAAACATTTACTCTCCTAATGCAAGAAGTGAGATTTACCATCGGTTGTTTAATTAATGTAATTTTAATTGTGTTAAAATGAACTTGTACTGTTTCACAAAAAAAAAACTTTTTGTATAGTATATATAGACAACCTATTTCACCTTTTATGACATCTTTAGGGCTGTAAAGGGCGAAACCCGTCAGACATATTATAATAATAACAAATTTATTTATTTTTATTAACCATAATTTTAGTTACAACGGTAGGTAGGACTCCGCTCTTCTATCTTACAATTATAATATTATTTAATTGGTTTATATAACAATGAAAACCTTAGTGCTTATAATATTCAAATTACATGTTATAAAGAGATATATTATTATTATAAATAATAAGTAAATTAAATTAATATAAAACCAGTCAAGCCGATAAAAATATGATATATATGTATATACTCTAAACGCTTACGGGGCAAATTTTTTTGTAAATTTAAGTAGTGTGTGGTCTAAGTATAAGAGTTGAGCATGTAAACAAATACACATCATAAAATGGCCATACAAATAAATGGTAATTCACCAAGTGCCAACGACCAAAAGTATAAAATATATTAATAATTAGCTGCACATTGTGACCCGCTATTATAGAAGTTTTTGGTGAATGCTACAAGAACAAAATATTTATCTGAAATAAAAAGTATGTCCTATATCGGGTCATCATCTATTTGTGTGAATAATTTCACCCAAATCCGTCTAACCATTTTTGCGTTATTGAATAACGCACACCCAGACATCTTAACATCCAAAAATCTAAACATAAATTCAACATTTATAATATGTATGGGATTATTGACTGCCTTCTATTATAAGCTTATCCAAATCATCATCATGAGGTTCCGGGTTTGATCTTCGGATCGGAATTTCAGGGTTATGTTCTAAAGTCGAAATCTCAGTTGCATCTCGGAATCTGTACAAAGTGAACATGCTCGTGCTTTGAACGAGCACGTAACGCTCTTTTTTCTGCATATGAGTAGAAACAAGGCGATAATATTTTTATGCCCTCTGATGTAACGGTGATTGTCGACTGAGATTCAGTCATTGAGTTAGGTTTTTCGTAAAAGGCAAATGAATGACCAAAGGTATTCGCCGAACCAGTGACTACTAGATGGTAGTTTCTATATGTCCCGTTATGACTAAAATAAAGTATTTTCATATCCGTATTCCTGAAGAGGTCTGTCTACCTCTTACAACCAGTTTACCCACTATTATTCGAAGATACTTAGTCTCACAATATGACGGCTGGCAAGCTTATCGCCAACCGGGCAATTATCCATTCCCAGGAAACGTTGTTTTATCAGAAAACTGAAAAATAAAATATTTTTAATTTGCCTGACCCGGGAATCAAACCCGGGACCTCATGTGGTCAGCACCGATACCAAACTACCATACTAAAAGATGATAATGGCCATTATAACTAAATACCCGACGACAGACAGTCCAACAATAATGTCCTATAATTTGTGCAATTACGTATACCCACTTTTCCTCCTCATTTCCTCGTATTTTCCCCATTTTGGACTGGATTCTGAAGAATAAACCATATTCGATTCTGCCGAAGGTTATCGTATTGAAAACTAGGCGGTAGATTCTTAGTGTGTTGTGCCTTGGATTGGTACCACCGGACACCGGCTTATCTAATCTAAACGACCCGTATTTGTCATTTATGTATCTCACTTTATAGTAAAAGCTGAAGTATGTGAGTGACAAACAAATACAAATGAGTAGCCATCTGCCTGCTTGCTATCTTACAGTATTATAATTTTTTCCCCCAAGTGAAACCAGGCACTTTTCGAAGAATAGACCAACTGTCATTCTATTAGGCAGTTCGTAAAAGTTGAACTATTGGCTATGGGTTCACCATCATCCTGACTATTATGTGTTGAAGTTCTACAACGTCCAATTTGGGTATTGGTAACACTATCATTCCTATTTCTGGCATAAAGCGTTAGTGCTTGTCGTGTTTTGGTTTCCTCTAAACAAGGTCCGGATCTCCTTAGCGAAAAAATATGTTTGCGTGGAATTATAATATTATTATTGTTTACCTTTTGTGTAGTGTTTCTACACAAAGGGAAGAAGTTATTATTTATTGTACTTAAATTAATTATTTAGTGTATTTTGTACACCTTTTGTCAAAGTAACCAGATTCAAGATCGTGACCTTAAACGATGCTAAATAAATAAAAGCACAAATAATTGTGTGGTCTTATTTCGTCAAATCATAGTTTACGTACGGACGCGTCACGTCACAAAAACGTCTTACGAATAGCATGTGATTTGCATATTTAAACGTTGAAACTATTAACTTTAGCTTGAATTTTCTAAGGGCCTAGCCCGGGTCTTATTTTGTCAAATCATAGTTTACGTACGGACGCGTCACGTCACAAAAACGTCTTACGAATAGTATGTGATTTGCATATTTAAACGTTGAAACTATTAACTTTAGGTTGAATTTTCTAAGGGCCTTGCCCAAGTCTGATATCACCGCCTGTTGTGTTCTAGTTTGGAGAAGAAGGTAGCCGTTAAACTTATGAATGTGGTATTAAGACTCCACAACCGGGATAGTAACGCACCATTAACATCTTTGGTGACTTAAGGCGATGATAGTCTCTTTTCATCAGGAGAGCCATCTGTTTGATATCCTATGGTATATAAAAAAGCTACGTCCATGCCAAACCAGGCACATATGATTAGTTTAATCTATCTATCACGCAAGGAAAACGGCGTGATGATATATTTAAATAGAACTAACTTTTAAGATTACAAAAGTTACCACATCATATTATTAAAATTCAAAGTAATTAATTCTGCATTTACCAAATAAATTATCCTTTTGTCAACAAGTGGTTTGTAACTGAAAAAATATTATTATGTTCCGATTCCAACTACCCTTACCTGTTTTTATAGCTTTTCTTTTTGTTCCCCTCCGTAACGAGCATCCTGTTTCGCGGTTAATTTGAATGCGTGTTTTTGTTGCTAGAAATTTGCTTTTAAAATTTTCGCCCTTTTTCCTCCTATAAATATTCAGCCATGATACTATGTGACTTCCTGTTTGGTATTCTGTTTTCATAATTGAGTAGGTGGAATGTGTGTTGGAGATTCTAGGTATATTTAAATTGTTTGTTTATGTTCGACTGCGCGACGATATTATTCTATCATAGATTGGCAAACAAACAAATAATAAATATTACTAGACAAATTACACGAATTAATCTAACCCCAGAGTAAGAAATTTATTTTCATATAGTCAATGATACTAATACATAGAAGTACATATATAAATACTCATATACATTTAATGAACACCCAAACCTAAAAATACAAACATTAAATTATTGTTTAAACCGACAGAGACAAACATTAAATGTTTGTCTCTGTCGGAAATCGAACCCGAGCCTAATTGATGCGTAGTCAGGTTCGCTAACCACTCGACCAACGGATTGGTAAGAAGATGTAAAGCAAATGGCTCTTCTGATGTAAAGACAAAAGTATTACCTAAAGATGATACCAAAGATGTTAACGATGTATATCTGTTCTGAGAGAGTAATGGCATACATATACCTACTCATACTTATATCTTCACGCTAAATTCTGGAGCAGCGAGAACTGACTGACATCATATATCACAGCTCAAACAAACTGCAGTTGTCGGTCGACCGAAAGCCGAAATCATGAATGATCATGATTCTAAGAGCCATTGGAAAGTGTGCAAAATTTTTGATTTTTTTGATATTTTTTATTTGCCTTATCTTTGTTTAATGTGATTTATTTTAATACTTAAATTACAGTGCTCATTCTAAAACCGGCCAAATGTGAATTAAACTTGCAATCTGAGGGTTCCATACAAACTTGTAGGTATCCTTAGCTACATATCCTAGATTAACGAGAAGTACCCTACAGTCATATATTTTAATCACTTTTTCCTTTACATGTGCTGTAAGACATTGCTTCTTGCCAAATGTCATAATTCTTTTTTTTTTGAGAAACTGTTCAAAATAAGCAATGTATTTTGCACCATATGCCGCGCCAAATAAACGGTCAGGTCAGTCTTCGGGTACGATGAATCCGAGCAATGTATGCTCCCCATTACTTGGCGTAAAAATGAGAAAAATCTTACGTTTCCTACAAAAGATAGAATTACTATCATAACTGTAACGTTCAAATGGCATGCTTGCTTTTAATTTTTAATTTTTACACCGTAGATATACCGAATAGATACATTCGGTATATATACACACATACACACACACACACATGTGTGTGTACATATATATGTACTAGCTGGCCTGGCCTTGTCTTGCCATACAAATGACTTGTATTGAATATTTTGGTGGGATACTTTAGATTAATATATTAAGTTACTTACACAATCAAACATGTGTGTTAAAAACATCTTTAATGTTTTTGTTCATATTTTTCCTTATCTCTTATAAAGATTAAAATAAAATTAACTCATTTCAGTCAAGTTTAAAATATATATTTAATTCCACGCGATTCACTCGGTCTGTCATCAAATACGTCCCCCAAATACAATCTTTGTCTGATAAGGTCAGAATATCAGTCGTTCGCTCTAAATGCAAATATAACCGCACCCTGGAGAGGTGTTATTGCTACGGTTTTGAGGTAAAAAGGACGAAAACAGCGCTAAATGGCAAGAAAGCGCTTTTTGTGCTGACGAAATTGGGTAGTTAAAGATAAAGAATGGATAGGCCATATTCGTAGATAGGGCGTCTAGGAGCCTTTTGCTAATAAAATGTTGTTTGGGATATGGAAATTTTATCGTATTCATATTATATTTTGTAGGTTGTATTTAGTTATGAGTCCTTTGTATTTTTTATGACTAGCCGCGTCCTGCAGCGCGCTGTGAATATACCACGGTTTTTGTGGATTTTACGAAATAAAGCATTTTCAGGAAAAGTAGCCCTTTGAAATTTAGAGTGAGATGTTTAGATATAGAATAGAAATAGATATGTAGAGATGGCATATAGATCCTATCACAAAAATTTATCTATTAGTAAAGTTCTGTGAAATTTATTTTATTTATATCTAGTGTCGTATCTATAATCTGTTTTTTGTCACAATGGCTTCAATGTTACGATATTTGTGTTAATATTAAACATTTTAATCGTTTTGTTCAGATTATATTATTTTATTTCTCACTCTTAAATATGTGAAGAGTACGCGACACGAGTGGGGTAAATGAATATATATGTAGAGGTAGATGTAAAATAATGCACTTGTATTTTAATTTACTAAATACCTCTAAATAATAGAAAATGTAAATATAGCGTAAGGGACTGGCATATGCTTACTGAGTCTGTGTTCCCCGACGAGTACAACCTGGGGATCTTCAAGAGAAGAGTGAACAGGCCGCATCTTAGCTTACCATCAGACGAGATGGTGGTCAAGCGCTTCCCTAACGAAATACTATATATATATATATATATATATATATATATATATATATATATATATATATATATATATATATATATATATATATATATATATATATATATATATATAATAGGCAGTGGTTGCCTCTTGGCTCTTTCCATCAGGAGAGCCATCTGCTTGTTTGCTATCTTTAGTAGTCCATTTCAAATTATTTTTGTGTTATAGCACTCACCCCGTACTTGGGAAACTGGAAAAACCTTAAAAACAACAAAGAAAAATATCGACACGCGGGATTTAAACCTGCGACCATCTCCCTAAAGCCGGGACGCTCTTTCACTGAGCTAGTGTCGACAGACTCGAGGCGGCGAAATTCTTCTTTGTTATATGATCGATTCCATCGATTGTACTGATCGCTAGATATACATATGATAACTAGTCAAATGAGTTCATCGTTACAGATGAAATTCACATTTACAATTTTGATCAGTACTTTCGTATTTCTAATTATTTTTGTGTTATAGCACTCACCCCGTGCTTGGCTTTTCATGTATCATTTCATTTATCTCATCTGTAATATTCTCCCGTGTTGGTCCCGGGTTCCTTTGAACATCGTGACTATTAGGTGGTAGAGTTCTGCATCTGCTCGATCGGGTCTGGTAACACCGCCTTACCTATTTCTGCTGCAATCGCTGTCGTGTTCCAGTTTGGAGGGTAAGGTAGCCGGTAAACTTATACATGTGGCATTAGACCTCGCTACGAGATAGCAACGCACCATTAACATCTTTGGTGTCTGTAGGCGATGGTTGACTCTTTCCATCAGGAGACCCATCCGCTTGTTTGCTATCTTATGATATAAAAAAAAATATATGAAATAAAGTTACGTGCATTGAATGAATTGGGCCTTAATATATGCCGAACAAAATGCTGTGTACGATACGTATTTGACAAAATTTTCTTAACGAAAAGCTATTTTGGAAGACAAATATTACCTCAACTTTCCAAGGTTTTATTATTTCTTACAAACAAAATCCTCATTTAAATGCGTGTCGTGTGTTTTTTGGTTTGAAACTGTACTTTATATTTTTCTGACGTTGCCACGTGAGATTTATTTCATACTAGCTTACCGGACTTATAGCTTAGTTATGATTTATGAATGTTTAGTTTTAACAAAAAAAACAATAAAATAAATTAGCGGACATACTGTTAAAACCGTAAAGATTAAATTTTTCAATTTTCTACACAACTTTCGAATATTCTAGAAAGTATAAGAAAAAATAAAACAAAAAAATGAATGAAATCGAGTGACGGATTAAAAGGGGCTGAAGGAAGACCCACTTTGAAGAATAGACCATTTGCCATTCTGTCAGGTAGTTTCTAAAATGTGAACAATTGTATATACTTGTCACTACCATCTTGACTAATAAGTGGTAGAGTTGGAAGGTAAGGTAGCCAGTATACTTTTGCTTATGGTATTACCATCCCATCAATCAGGATAGCAACGCATCATTAATATATTTGGTGACAATAGGTGTTGGTTGTTTCGTTCCATCTGGAGAGCCATTGGAATAAGTAAGCTAGTATACATATTCCTACACTGGCGCAGACACGTAGTGGTTGCGAAAAATTGAGAGGACAAAATGAATGGAGATGTACTACTGAAGTGGTAGAACGTCTCTAGAACGTCATTAGTTATTGAATATAGGCTCAGGATATCACGAACTAAATTTGTTCAAACAACTCAGTACTCCAAGGACTTGGCATCAAGCAACATTTACCTACAATTGTACGGTCTAGCAACCTAAGCTTTTTTGGCCATGTATAAAGACGAAACAATAATTTAATAATGCGGCTAGTGATGTAGGCCAGATTTAAAAGAGCCACGTGCAAAGCTCAACCGCCCATGTGATCAAAGCATTAAATTCAGACATTCATTGACGGTCCCTGGAATCACCAGCATAATAATAAATAAATTAATTATAATAAATAAAAATTAGACGAATCAGATTAGTAAGCAAATTTTTTGTTGGCGACATGGGTTTTAACTTTTAACTAACGATATTTATACACAGAAATACATATTCAGGTATTTAAATAAATTTAATAAACCCTCAACTCCAAAAATATAGATGTTTTTATATATCACACTAATACTTATCCCTGTCGGAAGAATATCCTAGCCCCCTCGATTGTGTAATCAGGTTCGCTAATCACTCGACTAACGCGAACGGGGCAAATGGAGAAAGGCGAAGGAAAGATGGCGGAACACTGTGAAGTGCGCTACGTTATCCTCTCTTTGAACTGTGCAATAACCACAACGATTCTATCAAACGTGCTACGACTACGAAGAAATAAGCTAGAATATACGCACAATTTGTGTCATATTTAGAGATGAAGATAAAGAAGATATTAATAATTTATACTAAGCCCGGCTGAGACGTTGCAGAACTCCGACCCCTGATTAGTGGTCAAGATGTTAGTGACCTCTAACTAGGCTAACAGAGTATTTAAATTTAGGTCCGAATTGGTCCCCGTGTTGGTCTGAGCCCCTTTTGAAGAAAAAACCATCTATCATCCCACCAGGCAGTTTTCCTGATCTCTCGATGGTAGGCCTGTCACTAACATCGAGACTACTCGGTGGTAGAATTCCGCAACGTCGAAAGTTTGGAGGGTAAGATATCCTGTAGATGTATGCATATTGCATTTCCATCCCTACACGGATAGCAACACACCATTTACAATTTTTTTATCTATAGATGGTTTCTTTTCCCTTTAAGAGAGCCATCTGCTTGTTTACTATCTAATTTTTTGTTTTTTTTAAGTAATTTTAACTATAGTAAAATACATTTAAAATGTATTTAATAGTTTGGGTGCAAGCGGATCTAAATTTAAAGGATGTGGATTCCTTACAAATGAAGCACCGACTGTATCAATTATTGTTGATTACAAGTAAAAACTATTTTAATACAAACACGACTGAGACCCGTCCTTGACATAATAAAACATTCCTCCTGGTACGGTCAGAAAAAAATTATATAGTATATAATTATCTTTCTCACTACTAAGATGAATCTTACGATACCTTTTAAGCTAAAATCCATTAAGCGATGTATGTATATGTTTGAGCATGTGTTTAGGCTACATAGCATGCCAAAGAAATATTTTATTTATTTATTTTTATTTGTACACAGAATCCACAAACCTTTACATACAACTTTTACTCGTAACTTAAACTTACTTAAAAATAATACAGATCAGAGCTAAAAATGTGAATTAACTTCTGTTAGTTTGTGTGCACAGGCTGACAAAAGCGTGTTTTTGTGTGCACGTGTGTATGTGTGTATATGTGTGAGCGTGTGTATGTATGTGAGTGTGTATGTCCAGTTATATGAGTATATATCACATACCTAGCTATGTGTTGTTTAGGATTATGTTTACTATTTCCTTTCTGAAGACCCTCTTAGATACATGATATACATACATACAATCATTCGTACATTTGTGTGATTATGTATACAAACACACGAAAAATATCACCCTCTTTCTAACGCAGTCGGGTATTTGCAGTTGAAAACAAAGACCATACACGAGGGCTACTAAAGTTATATGGTCCAATAATATACAGGAAAACGTAAAAGAGCTCAGAAAATTTATCCACCAACGTTTTCATTTATGAAAATGCAAGTTTCATTTGTAAATGTTCGCGGAGGTGCTCGCTTCCGGATAGGAAACGAATGCTCTAGGGAAATGGAGCCGCGTACGTTCATTCTTTGATCTCGGATATAGAATACTGAATTGATTCCAATGTATATTTCGACCCCGTTGGGACCCGCTTTGTTTTTCTCACTTTTATTTTAAATATCTCGTTTTATGTGCAAATGGCTTTACGTTTAATAATTGTTCCGTCTATTGAAACGCTTCTTTATATTTACATGAATGGGATTATTTTATTTGGTTGAAAATTTATTTTTAAATCGTAATGTTTGTGTGTGATTTTATGGATAATGAATTACTAGACGTAGGTTAATGCAACATGCAAAGTCATAACCTAATGTCATTGTATATTACCGACATATTTTTATTCATAACTTTATTATTACAAATTTTTACGAACTTTTAGGTAGAATGGCACGCGGTCTATTATACAAATTTGGGCCGGAGCAAATAAAAAACGTTTTACCGTGTTTCGAAGAATCGAATCAGATAATTCGTTCCAAAAATTCCTCTACGTTCCTGTATGAATACCAGAAATTTAGTTTAAAAAAGTATCATCGCACCCGATTCTTAAAACCGGAAGTTTATAGACTTTCACCGGTTCACCGGCACACCGGTTTCACCACGATTCACTGGTTTGTCGATTGGTGAGATGAGTGATGATTCTCATCGCTGCGCATTCTCATCGGAGTGGTAACAAACCTGTAGCCAGAGTCCGAACTGCTATTGAGATTTTGGATTATCGAGAAAACTTCAATAACACTTTTGCCCGACCCGGGGATCGAACCTGGGACCTCATGATCTAAGCCAAATAGGCTAAACTCTAGACCACGAAGCAGTCAATAGTACCAGAATTTTAAATATAAAAATATGAAATGTACACATACGCGTTTGAAATGTAATTTAAGGGTATTTAAAGAAAGAGAGACTAAGCCTCCATCTTCTGTATCATATAGCCTAGTCGATAACTGCAATATTTTACATTCTATGAATAGCAGCATAATCAAAATGTTAAATACGTCGAATCGTTGAATATAGAAAATGTACTCTTAAAATATTGTTAGAGTATAAAACTACAAAAATGTTTATTAGAAACTGACTTTTTTGAATTTCTCTAATTAGTTATGGAATTATAATTAGTTATAAAAAAGCTGAATTTTTTAACTTTTCTAATAGGTGGAAAAAAACAGTTTCTGATAAATATTTCTTCATGCTCAAACAATATTTTTAGGTTGCGTTTCTGTATCAATACCCTTCAGATTATCTTCCGTGTTTTATTTTTTTTTATAAGCTTGAATTAAAACAACTGAGTTTATAAGATTTGTACCCTGAGCTTACAGCTTAATAGTCATGTTGTTAATTCTGATTTCGTTATAAAATTGTTTATCAGTACATTTTGAGTGCTAAAAATATCGATAAAAACCCTCATTCTCTAAAGTAAATAAGGCTCATATCTGAAAGTGTCTATAAAATGGTTCCTGATTTCATCTTATTATCCAAGAAGTAAGTTATGGGCAAACAAAGTATAATTTTATTGGTATTTTCACGCTCAATATGATATAACAGTACCGTGAGTTTGGATAATAGTGCAATATTTAACCTTAATGTACGATAAGACGCAGAGAAAGACCTTCAGTAAAATATTATTTTGTGTATTATGTTACGACTTATACTAGTAGTGTTCAGAGTAAATAAACATGAATATAGATTTTTTATATTAAGTATTTGATCGCAATCAATATAATATGATCCAGCTAATAGAAAGAGATAATCAATGTCTGACAGACAGACTTTTGCATTTATGATATTAGTACGGATTTAATGACTTCTTATTAACAAATTCTCAGCATTATATAATTAAACGATTACAAAATAATTATTACATATGACAGATAATATTTTTGAGGAAAATTTAGATAAAACTTCAAAAACACTTTTAGCCGAATTAAGGATCGAACTCAAGACCTTATACTATGAGCCGAATAGGTTAATCACTAGACCACGGGTAATTTTCTTTAAGATCAGTAAGTTTTGTGCATTTCTAAGTAACTTATGGAAGGATAAACTATGTCACTTTCTACCAGGCATCTTGCAAAACAAGCAAACGAAGATTAAAGACTTTTCCATACATCATCAAACAAGAGTTTATCACTGTCATGTTTCGATAGAGTTGCTGATAAAATGTGCCTGTAATTTTATAATCTGATGAGACAGATAGCAGCTTATTAATAAAATCACTGGGCCCATTCATTGATGTAAAAGGGTTTTTATATAAAAAATGGCCTGAAACAAGATGAGATTATGTTCGTCTTTTATTTTCGAAACTGCTTTTCTTTACAATTTATTATCCGATTATTTTTATTAGCTGAAATTAGTTTAATTTTAAACTTGCAATTTTATTCCTCTATAAGTACCTACGCACTAAATTATTTAAATTAATCGACCGGTTTCACTTTTTAAAGCATCTTCAGGTCATAACACCTTAAAGATATAAAGTATTTTTCGCCGTGTTGGTTCCGGCTTTCTTTGAAGAATAGGCCAACTGCCGTTCTACCAGGCAGGTCGTAAAAGGCGACCAATTGGCTATCGAGTCACTACCATCGTGGCTACTAGGTGGTAGAGTTCTGCATTGTCTCGCCCGGGTCAGGTACCACCGCCTTGCCTATTCCTGCCGCAATAGCGTCAGTGCTTGTCGCTGTCGTGTTCCGGTTTGGAGGGTAAGGTAGCCGGTAAACTTATGCATGTGGCATTAGACCTCGCCACAAGATAGCAACGCACCACTAACATCTTTGGTATCTATAGGCGATGGTTGACTCTTTCCATCAGGAGACCGATCTGCTTGTTTGCTATCTTATGATATAAAAAAAAAAAAACATTTTTGATGTCTATAGGTGATGATTTCTATTTACATCTTTCCATTACGAGAGTCATTAACAGTCGGGGCCCATTCGATTTTGAGCTATTAAATATTCACAAAGGGCCCCGACTGTTAATCGGTTCTGTAATTAATAAAAATTCATGAATTGTTTTATATGAACATAGATTACAGAACTATTTCAATCGTGTAGTTATTCATTATTGCTTAACATGATTCTAAACTACTGGGCTTGTTTCTTTCTTTTAAGTTTTATTTAAGGCAATGAATCTTTTTTCAAGAAGATTAAATGCAGTCGGTTTTTTTGTCAATAACGTTTTTTTAAAGCATCTTCTACGCTATACGTTTTTTTTATATTATAAAATAGCAAACAAGCAGATGGGTCTTCTGATGGAAAGAGTCAACCATCGCCTATAGACACCAAAGATGTTAATGGTGCGTTGCTATCTCGTGGCGAGGTATAATGCCACATGTATAAGTTTATCGCCTACTTTACCCTCGAAACCGGAACACGACAGCATCAAGCACTGACGCTACTGCGGCAGGAATAGGTAAGGCGGTGGTATCAGACCCAGGCGAGACAATGCAGAACTCTACCACCTAGTAGCCACGATGGTAGTGACTCGATAGCCAATTGGTCGCCTTTTACGACCTACCTGGTAGAACGGCAGTTGGCCTATTCTTCAAAGAAAACCGGAACCAACACGGCGAAAAATACTTTATATCTTTAAGGTGTTATGACCTGAAGATGCTTTAAAAAGTGAAACCGGTCGATTAATTTAAATAATTTAGTGCGTAGGTACTTATAGAGGAATAAAATTGCAAGTTTAAAATTAAACTAATTTCAGCTAATAAAAATAATCGGATAATAAATTGTAAAGAAAAGCAGTTTCGAAAATAAAAGACGAACATAATCTCATCTTGTTCTAGGTGTTATTTAATTTCATCAAATATAATTCTCATTTAAATGCATGTCGTGTGTTTCTTGTACTTTATATTTTTCTGAGGTTGTTACGTGGAATTTATTTCATTCAACTAAGCAAAGAGACCGCTGTTTCTTTGACAAGTTACATAAAATGAATTCATATAAAGCGGCATTACAAAAATGTTAAGTTACTTTGGTTTAATTCTACATTAGAGTATGTGATAAAGCACACTAATAATAGTAGCAAATCTACAACCAACCATGCTGATGTATTATTTATAATTAAATAAACTAAAAATAAGCAGGAAAATATCTCATAATAAAATATACAGCCTGAAGATTTTTCTATATCATAAGATAGCAAACAAGTAGATGGCTCTCCTGATGGAAAGAGATACCATCGCATATAGACACCAAAGATGTTAATGGTGTTTTGCTATCCGTGTGGCAAGATGGCAATTCCAAATGCATAAGCCTACCGGTTATCTTACCCTCCCAATCGGAACACGACAATGACAAGCTTTGACGCTATTGCGGCGGGAATAGGTAAGGCGGTGGTACCAAATACTCGGGCGAGTCGATGCGGAACTCTACCAGCTTATAATCACGATGGTAGTGAAACGTATAGCTAATCGTCGCCTCTTACGACCTGCCTGGCAGAACGTCATTTCAAGTAAATATAATCATGGTTACTTTGCTATGCGGTAAATTATTATGGTCTTAATAAATATTAAAGAATATATTCTAAGAAAAGTATCAATAACGTATAGAACCTCAACAATTCGTCCGGCCATTGTGTTCTTGACAAGAGAAACTCAACAACTGCAAGTTAAATATTGAAGTTGACAAACTACAACCGAAGTCTAGTGGGTTTTAGATTGTATGTGACCAATTTTCTTGTTTCTAACTTTCCAGACAGAAATAAAAGTGTAATTTAGTTTATGTATGTGTATATAACGTACCTATAATATAAAAAGTTATTATAAATAATATTATACTTAATATAAATAAAGTTATTTTTGTGAAAAACTAATATCAGGGTGAGTTAGAGCTAAAAACGAGAGATTATTTTTAAATCGATGGTAGTGATTTCCTATAAACAATTGTTAATGTTATCATATATCAAAAGATACATATTTTTTTAAACTTTAATATAAATAAAGTTATTTTTGTGAAAAACTAATATCAGGGTGATTAAGCTTCTTATTGTCTTTCTAATGTACAAAAAGTCCGGAAAATCCTCTGAACATCACACTACTAATTCGAAACCCGGAATGGACATTGGAGTTTGTATCTTGGTAATAAAAACTCAGTCGATTTTCAGAACAATTTTCAACTTGTGAAAATTAAAACTTCGTTCCAAAGAATATACAATACTACGTAAGACTTCGTTCTTTGAACTTGAAGTTGTCAAAATTATTGATTGCAAAAATTTTACATTTAAGATAAAAATTAATACAAACTAAACTAATTAAAAATCAAAATTAATTATTCACGAGATTGAAAAGGCGCAACAGAATTACAAGAAAAGTTGTAAAACTAGAGTTACCAAGTCGTAAGTGGAAACACGAATTGTTATGTTAGAACAGTTGCGTGCTGATTTTAAAAGGAGTCGTGGAGAACTTATTCAGAATTGTACTGCTGAACAACGTGAAAAATTATCTTATTTTGCCAATGAAGTTACGACAATTTTGAAGAAGTATATTTGAGTTATATGTCAAAGCTTAAAGAGATACTCGATTGATTCAACGAGAGGCGAAATACAAGTTTTGACTCATCTTGCATCGATGAAAGCTTCCAAGAATACAATTGCCTACATTCACAGGCAAATACGAGGAGTGGCAAACATTCTATGGAGCTGCCTCTTTACATTGGGCCAAGATGGCCCAATAAAGGCAAACACGATAGTGTAGAGGGCATAAATGTCTGTTTGTGTGTGTGGCCGTGGTGTCGGTACATCAAAGGAAAGTACGCGACTACACAATCGTCGATTAATCAATACGTCGTTGTATCTGGTACAGTGTAGACATATTTCTATCGATTTAAAAATAATGGTTGCGTGGACTGACCCTATGACGAAACTTTTTGTTCATAGAGCTATACCAAAAAGGGACACGCAATGATATTCTAATATTTTAGAATTTGGAATATCATCGGGAATCATTATGGCATAGCCCAGGTCAACTATTTGTTTGTCAATAGGGTAGCTATCTCTCTCCTTTATTTCTAGAAAGTTAGCGCGCGCGCGCTCCAACTCTACACGCTTCTAGATTATTCGTAACAATATCATAAGATAGCAAACAAGCAGATGGCCCTTCTGATGGAAAGAGACGACCATCGTCTATAGCCACAACGGATATTAATTGTACGTTGCTATACTCGTGGCAAGAACTGAATGCCACATTTCCATAAGTTTACCGGTTACCCTACTCTCCAGACCGTAACACGACAGAGACAGGCACTGAAGCTATTGCGGCAAACCAAACAAGGGCGAGATTATACAGAACTACCTAGTAGCTACGATGGTACTGACGACTAGCTGGAAGAGCGCCAGGTGGTCTTATCTTCAAAATAAGCCCGTACCAACAAATCACTGTTATTTAAACCGTCCTGTGGCCGAGTAGTAGAGTTCGATTCCCGACAGGGACGAACATTTGTGCGATGAGCATAGATGTCTGTATTTCTGAGTTTGGGTGTTTTATATGTTAAAGTATGTGTATGTATTTCTGTTATGTATGTATTTCTTCTATGATTACATCATTAGATATCATCGTTAACTAACACCCATAACACAACACTTTAACAATACTTTAACCATTTTTTGTCGCGAACATTAGGTAAATGATTATTATAAGAAGAGCTAAGTAAAAATATTTCCGCAACCGCGATCACTTCGCTGTCCATTTTCGATAGACGTCATAATATACCATAACAACCAGTAGACAGTTAGTAAAAATGAGCGTCCACGATTGTGTGGAGAGTAGCCCGATCATTGCGGCGATGTTGAGCGATCATTTGTTGGGCCAACATGGACAAATCTGAAGCCATGACATGTTTATGTCACAAATACGCACTAATATAAATATTAGTGCCAAATTGCATCACTTGAAAAGCAGTATATCAGCTGGGCTACTCTTGAAACCCGATGTCAATCTTAAACCAATAAATAGTGAATTTTGACGTATTTCGTACTCTGGACAATCATGTTTAATTATTGGATTCGGCGACAGCGCCACATACCCATTCGAAATTTTTTGGAACTACTCATGATTGCTTTTATTCGTTATTTGGTTTAAAACGGTACTCTTGACGCACTTTTGACATCCAACGTAGGATTTGAAACTTGTTTCATTATTGTTTAAAGACTGCTTTTTAAAACATACTTTTTACTTAAAAATTTCAGTTTTTTGTGCAAGTTATAGTTTTCACAGCCTGTATACAACACTAAATGAAATACCAAAATTTATATATACTCCATAGATAGGTAACAGTGTATATAGATATACTCAAGATCTCATACCTAAGAAAAAATGAGTACCTATTGGACCATGAGATATGCAGACAAAGACATCTTCATGTCTGATGATGAATTCATTTTTTATAAGAACTTGAGCTGGATCACATTGACGGTATCCGTGTGGCTATCGTACGACTATATGATCGGGAGGAATTCTTAAACAGAAAGCATTTCCACTTACATACTAATATGAGTCCATCCACAAAATGGGCAAATAGGAAATACAATATTCACTATATTGAATTATAAAATATATCTAAGTTACTTGTTGTAATGACAACATCTACCTATATGGTGAATTTCTCAAATATATTTCAATTAGAAACATAGTTTTTTTCCAATCACATATTTTCATACAAAAAATAACAAATAAAAGCTCTCTTATTGGTGATACAAAACTGCCACTTATAAACATACATCATCATAAGTGCTACCAGTGCAGTTCGTTTTATATGATACTGCTTGTTTATTGCATTAGGTTATTAGAAATTGCTTACTTTTTAAAACAAAGTATTATACTGGCCGCTGATATCAGTGAGGCAGTGGCAATAGCAGTGGTAATCATTTGAGTTGGATACTTGTTTAACTAGGTATGTTCATGTAAAAATACATATAGTTCTTATGGAATATAATGTTGACATGAGGTTTTTGTCAGCATTTTATACCTGAAAAAGTATATGATGTCTACACAAAGTAGATATATTTTTAGAGGAGCAACCTAGGTACTATTATTTTATTTGAAACCTTTTAAAAATGTTCATAAAGGATTTCATTTCTAATGGGTAAAATATTGAGAAGATATTAATTTATTATTACTTTCAATGCTAACATGCAAAAATAAATACAAAGTACACAAATAAACAGTAATTTATTATGACTATTTAGTTTTTAGAAGCCATTTGCAAGGTATACATGTGTTATGTCTTGTTTATATTTAACAGGGGTTCAGGATATACACAAAAAATAAAGGACTGAAAATATTGTAAATGCTCCCAGAGGTGTAGCTAAAGAAAATTATACTAAGCTTTACCATTCAGCAAGAAATATTGTGGAAAGGTGTATTTTTTTATATCACAAGATAACAAACAAGCAGATGGGTCTCCTGATGGAATGAGTCAAACATCGTCTAAAGACGCCAAAGGTGTTAATGGTATGTTGCTATTTTGTGGTAAGATCTACACATGTCACATGCATAAGCTTATCAGCTACGTTACCCTCCAAACCGGAATATGACAGTGACAAGCACTGACGTTGTTGCAGCAGAAATAGGTAAGGCGGTGATACCAGACCTGGGAGAGACAATGCCGAACTCTATCACCTAGTAGCCACGATGTTAGTAACTCGTACAGCCAATCGGTTGCCTTTTACGACCTGCCTGGCAGAACGGCAGTTAGCCCATTCTTCAAAGGAGCCGGGGACCAACACGGGGAATATAGAAATTTTAAAGAATAGATGGGATCTATATAGACATGAAAAGTTACATTATCATAATTATGTATCAACATATAAAATGTGTTTTTCACACAGGTATCATGTAAGAGCACAAGAATATGTTCTTATGACAAATCTTTGAAATTTTCAGCTTTATCTACTGTAATATGCATGTTTTATATAAATGAACCTTCATCTTGAATTACTATGCCTATTGATGATATCCATATCAAAATTGATTAGGTAATTCAAAAGATGTAGACGAACATACAGCGGAGTGACTGGTATATATGGTATGTAAAGATATTTATCTTTACATACCATATAAAACACGGTCACTCCGCTGTATGAGTGACAAATAAAAACTATTTTAATCACTCTTTGATAGGGTTATTGAAGAGAGAATTGGGGGAATGAAATGATTTTTCACAATAGCAGCGGTCGTACATTTGAAGTGAATTTGCACAAATGTGGCAACCTGCACAAACACTTGAACACATTTCACCTTTGAACGCTTTGATGTGCGCTAAAAAACTAAAAGCAAGTGGCTAATGACAAATGTTGGTTCAAATTTTAAACACATTTTCAAATTCCCGTGCCACACATAGCAATCAAACATGAAGTGTTCAAATGTTTGAAGCAAAATCTGGCGCCGGTTTATTAGAAATAAATTATGGTTTGACAAATGATAAGCAGTTAGTTTACAATTTTGTAATAAAAAGCATTTTAATAATATTTTTATTTTATTTAACACTGTTACATCAAATAATATATTTTTTTTACATTATCTAACATTCTTCGTTTAAATTAAAATACAAACTAGGTAAAGTAAATAAATATTTACATATATAAAAAATCTTTTTTATATAAATCATAAGATAGCAGACGAGCAGATGGAATGTAGTTCTCCTTACTACTCTATAAAGATAATCTATCCTAAACATAATCTTTATGTATTGAAACACACACATCACTCGTTAAATTTATCATCATTATGGCTTCTAAGTAAAATTGTTCAGAATACAATACAGTAATAACTTGTAGTGAATGTCA
Source organism: Apodemia mormo (assembly GCA_036924255.1). Classification (NCBI taxonomy): domain Eukaryota; kingdom Metazoa; phylum Arthropoda; class Insecta; order Lepidoptera; family Riodinidae; genus Apodemia; species Apodemia mormo. Next base: position 21,377,239 of record JAUPFN010000016.1, read on the forward strand.
GTGCTTCATAGGATACTTTGAAGGGTACTGGTATATCAGTGGCAGAGTTTCTTACAATAATCAGCATTAATTTTGTTTAAGCTCATAAAATGTATGGCATATATTGTGGCTGTCCTCCAGAAGGTAATATCTATCTTAACTCTTAAACAACAGTCAAATTAAGATTTTATCATTAGATCACCTACTAAAGGAGCAGTAAGAGCGTGTAAGATAGTCTGACAGGCAATTTCCGTTGTAAGATAACAATACTAGCCTAATATTCCCATATATAGTGATACATTTTGTGACATTAGTATTCTCCTGATTTGTAGCACATTAATTTTCGCAGGAATATGTGTTGATCCATAATCTTGGTTGATACTGTTCGCAATGTAAATGCACTACTCTCTACGATAGTAGGTAGCATAAGAATAATAGTATATCACAGTTAAACAAGTCCATGATATTTAGATCTTTCAATTCTTGATTTCGATATTACTTTTTACACTATTCTATTCGACATTTTAATACAAGCACACATTTTAGATTTGCTAAATCGTTTAGAACGATAAGAATTTAGAACTGACATTAATAATAAATAATATTACACCAAATGTCAATTTGTTGATGTCAAAGAAGTAGAACTGTGTCCACAGTATGGCATAGATTCCAGCATTTTGGCCATGTTTTCCGTATTTTGTATATTTTGTTGATTTTTTACATATAAATAGTTTACACGTAGTATATTATGTAAAGCATTTCTTCAAGGTTTAGTAGTCATGAATGTGTATTTTATTAAAAATAATTCATATTTCTGTATCTATCTATCTTTCCCCGTGTTGGTTCCGGGCTCCTTTGAAGAAAAGGCCAACTGCTGTTCTGCCAGGCAGGTCGTAAAAGGCGACCGAGTGGCTATGCGTGTCACTAACATCGTTACTACTGGGTGGTAGAGTTCTGCATCGGCTCGACCGGGTCTGGTACCACCGCCTTACCTATTCCTGCCGCAATAGCGTCAGTGTTAGTCACTGTCACCGCACCATTAACATCTTTGGTGTCTATAGGCGATGGTTGTCTCTTTCCATCAGGAGACTCATCTGCTTGTTTGCTATCTTATGATATAAAAAAAATCTATACCAATATAAAATTGGAGTGTCTGTTTATAACATTAAAATAGCCGATTTTTATTAAATGTATATGAATGTATACACGTTATATGTACCAAAATACAATTTTTCACAATTTTCGTCTCTCTGTCTCTCTGTCTGTCTGTTTGTTCCGGCTAATCTCTGAAACATCTGGACCAATTTTGACGGGACTATCACTGGCATATAGCTGATATAAAAAAAAAGTAACTTAGGCTAATTTTATTTTAGAAAAATCTCCACTCAGTCGAAGTCACGGGCACAGCTAGTTAATAATAATTACCTACTTAATATTTTGTTGAAATGAACTTAAGTACAAAGTTTGACTATTTTATTGTAAATAAGCAATTAAATTGAGATTTAATATTCAGTATAATAATAAATAAATCATTCAGTGACAATATAGTGTATCCATCCTAAAACGTTACTATAAATTTTGTATAACGTGCAGGAAGTGGTGTTCCCACTTGTAACATTAATATGAAAATTTATAGATTCTCACATCGTTAGGTGCCCCATAGACCTACAATAATATTGCGCAATATTACGTATTGTGCAATATTATTGACCGTTTAGGGTTAATATTGAAGATTGCACAAAGATTGAACGAAAGTTTGAGCGGGTTTAATTTTTATTGTGCAATATTTACTGTGTAGGTTTAATATTGCACAATATTTCTCACTTCAGAGCTTGGAGTGGTCGCGATCGGTCAGTCGCGGTGTTTAATGAATGGTCGTGTAGTAAATTTAAGCGAAATAGCGAGCAATGAATTTTCGTAATTTCGCGGTAATTTTTTTCACCTTATTAATTTAACATACTACTACTATTTTACTAGAATGGGCCGAAATTTCGACCACTGGCCGAAATTCGACACTGGCCCGAAATTGAACATGTGACCGAAAAACGTAATTACGCCGAATTTCGACATTCGATAGAGATTCGACTTTCGGCCGAAACTCAACATTCGGCCGAAATTCGACATTCAGGCCAATTAACTAATCAATATAAGTGTTGATCGAAACAAAACCAATCAATAAAAGATGAACAATGGGAGTTTTTACTTGAGTGTATAGAATTGTATAGAGATTTATTTAACAAAATTACCAGCATGGTTGCCGCCAAAACTTCGTCGTCAGACATGTTGCTTACACGAAAATATTGATCAGACTGGTTTGTCAATTTTATTGAGTCAATTTATTGAACGTTTGGAAGCAAGCCGGTATTCAATATTATTGCACAATAAAAGTATTGCGCAATATTATTGGAACGAAGTTCCTTATTGTAGGTCTATGGGCCGCCTTACTTAAAATGTTTAGAACCAAAATTTGTTAAAAGATAGAAAAACTAGAAGAATTAGGAAAGAGTAAACAGTATCCCTATCTGAGATACACATAATAATTATGTTTTAGTTTATAGGTATAACCATGAATTATACCGTAAAAATAAAAAGGAATAAGAAATATTTTTATGATAATTTAAACGTGGTAAAACTGCATAAACTAACTTTCAATCTTTTGCAACTTTGGAGCCCCGAGTTACATTTTCCCCCAGTTAATAAGGGACCAAACTGGAAATATATCTACTCTCTTAAACAAAAAAAAAATTGCAACCCTATCTACATAATAACATGACGGAGTTAGGCCCAAACGTACATTAAAAACATATAAACATTTGAATTGTATCAATTAACAACAAATATCGTAATACGTAAAAAGACAAGGCGGAAAATGTAGCGAAAATACTGTAGTCTGTGCCATACGGTTAATTACATGTAGTTCTGACTTGACAGTTCAAAACAGATTAAAAAGTAACAGCGAATAATATATTTACTATATGTATTTTTAAATTAAATATGTACTTTTGAGAATAATGAAGCAGAATTATAAATCGTTTAAATACTTTTCACGTCATGGAATCTTATTTATAATTAAAAAGGCACAAAATATAAGTTAACGATTTTTTTATATTGTACCGATTCCTTAAAATTTGTACTTGTAACACTAGCTTGACGTGTAACGATGACATCTATTTTCAATAATTAGGTCGTTACTATACTGAATCAATGTGGGCAATATTGGTTTCAAGAGTACCGTTTTTTGGCGATATTCGAAATTTGTTAGTTTTATCAATATTGGTTAAAGATCCATATTGTTTTCAAGAGTAGGCCTGCAGGTGAGTCGGAGGTTTGGATTTAAAATTACATTCAGGCGATTTTCAGGCGACATTCAGGCGACCTCCATTCGACCTCCATTCGACCTCCATTCGACATTCAGGTGATTTCAGGCAATTTTCAGGCGACATGCAAGCATGACATGCATTTCTTCATAAAGAAAGACTCCTTACTGACTTACGTTTTACCTAAACGTTTTTTCGGGGCGGGGCGTTTTCGGGGCGGGGCGTTTTCGGGGCGTTTTCGGGGCGTTTTCGGGGCGTTTTCGGGGCGTTTTCGGGGCGTTTTCGGGGCGTTTTCGGGGCGTTTTCGGGGCGTTTTCGGGGCGTTTTCGGGGCGTTTTCGGGGCGTTTTCGGGGCGTTTTCGGGGCGTTTTCGGGGCGTTTTCGGGGCGTTTTCGGGGCGTTTTCGGGGCGTTTTCGGGGCGTTTTCGGGGCGTTTTCGGGGCGTTTTCGGGGCGTTTTCGGGGCGTTTTCGGGGCGTTTTCGGGGCGTTTTCGGGGCGTTTTCGGGGCGTTTTCGGGGCGTTTTCGGGGCGTTTTCGGGGCGTTTTCGGGGCGTTTTCGGGGCGTTTTCGGGGCGTTTTCGGGGCGTTTTCGGGGCGTTTTCGGGGCGTTTTCGGGGCGTTTTCGGGGCGTTTTCGGGGCGTTTTCGGGGCGTTTTCGGGGCGTTTTCGGGGCGTTTTCGGGGCGTTTTCGGGGCGTTTTCGGGGCGTTTTCGGGGCGTTTTCGGGGCGTTTTCGGGGCGTTTTCGGGGCGTTTTCGGGGCGTTTTCGGGGCGTTTTCGGGGCGTTTTCGGGGCGTTTTCGGGGCGTTTTCGGGGCGTTTTCGGGGCGTTTTCGGGGCGTTTTCGGGGCGTTTTCGGGGCGTTTTCGGGGCGTTTTCGGGGCGTTTTCGGGGCGTTTTCGGGGCGTTACGCGAACACCACCGAACACAGGTCAATCGCTCGAAAATATGTATATATATTTTTTACGAACGATAAATATATATCGTTCGTCTCATCGTCTGAAAATCGTCTCGCTATTTTTTTTAGAGGCGATTTTCAGGCGATTTTCAGGCGATTTTCAGGCGATTTTCAGGCGATTTTCAGGCGATTTTCAGGCGATTTTCAGGCGATTTTCAGGCGATTTTCAGGCGATTTTCAGGCGATTTTCAATCGATTTTCAGGCGATTTTCAGGCGATTTTCAGGCGATTTTCAGGCGATTTTCAGGCGATTTTCAGGCGATTTTCAGGCGATTTTCAGGCGATTTTCAGGCGATTTTCAGGCGATTTTCAGGCGATTTTCAGGCGATTTTCAGGCGATTTTCAGGCGATTTTCAGGCGATTTTCAGGCGATTTTCAGGCGATTTTCAGGCGATTTTCAGGCGATTTTCAGGCGATTTTCAGGCGATTTTCAGGCGATTTTCAGGCGATTTTCAGGCGATTTTCAGGCGATTTTCAGGCGATTTTCAGGCGATTTTCAGGCGATTTTCAGGCGATTTTCAGGCGATTTTCAGGCGATTTTCAGGCGATTTTCAGGCGATTTTCAGGCGATTTTCAGGCGATTTTCAGGCGATTTTCAGGCGATTTTCAGGCGATTTTCAGGCGATTTTCAGGCGATTTTCAGGCGATTTTCAGGCGATTTTCAGGCGATTTTCAGGCGATTTTCAGGCGATTTTCAGGCGATTTTCAGGCGATTTTCAGGCGATTTTCAGGCGATTTTCAGGCGATTTTCAGGCGATTTTCAGGCGATTTTCAGGCGATTTTCAGGCGATTTTCAGGCGATTTTCAGGCGATTTTCAGGCGATTTTCAGGCGATTTTCAGGCGATTTTCAGGCGATTTTCAGGCGATTTTCAGGCGATTTTCAGGCGATTTTCAGGCGATTTTCATTACGCGAACACCGCCGATAGCGAACACCGCCGATAGCGAACACCGCCGATAGCGAACACCGCCGATAGCGAACACCGCCGATAGCGAACACCGCCGATAGCGAACACCGCCGATAGCGAACACCGCCGATAGCGAACACCGCCGATAGCGAACACCGCCGATAGCGAACACCGCCGATAGCGAACACCGCCGATAGCGAACACCGCCGATAGCGAACACCGCCGATAGCGAACACCGCCGATAGCGAACACCGCCGATAGCGAACACCGCCGATAGCGAACACCGCCGATAGCGAACACCGCCGATAGCGAACACCGCCGATAGCGAACACCGCCGATAGCGAACACCGCCGATAGCGAACACCGCCGATAGCGAACACCGCCGATAGCGAACACCGCCGATAGCGAACACCGCCGATAGCGAACACCGCCGATAGCGAACACCGCCGATAGCGAACACCGCCGATAGCGAACACCGCCGATAGCGAACACCGCCGATAGCGGGTCGATCGCTCGAGATTATAATATTAAAATAATTTCAAGACTAAAATTAAATCAAATAAAAAATCCGCCTCGTTTTCCATTCGAAATTCGCCCATTTTGCTTGTGCACAAACTTTATGATACAATTTGTTCTTTAAGGAAAGGAGCTGATTAGATTTTGCATTCATCTGAAAAAAACATTGTTTTGCCATTTTTTTATTTTTTTAAATTTCTCAAAAAATCCTAGGTCAAATCAGTTTAAATTTTCAGTATTTCTCACAGGTCGGGTCAACCCGTAGGTGATAGCGTGATAATATGTAGCCCTTATATATATGTAGCTACATATTATCACGCTATAGCGTGATATTATAATCATATCAAGAGCTGTGCGGAGTTTCAGGCCGTCAAATTTTTGTTTTTGTTTATTTCACGCACCAATTATTTAGTTATTATAATGCGACGTTTATCCAATCAGAGATGAACATTGATCATAACGCTAATCATTTTTATGTGATTGTAATTGAAAACAAACTAGCTGTTTAAAGAAAATATCGTAGGGCCGTTTAAGAAAGACATTTTGTTTGGAGTTATGTATCTTCTTCCCTCGCCTGTGGTCCCAATTTCGACGCTCGTGGACGTGAGTACATAGATGGGATTATTGTCCTACCTTCTATGAAAGAAACTATTTTTATCCATTTTGTTCAAACTGTAATCAGTTTGTAATCAGTTTCCAACAAAATGGATTTAAATAGTTTCTTTTAAAAAAAAACATATTAATGCACTCACGTCCAAACGGGCAAGAATGAATACAAGAATACGTACAACGTGTACAACGAATACAACTTGTAGGTTTCATCTCTGGTAGGACAACAATCCCTATGAATACCAGGGTGTCAGTTGAAATCAGTTTCGAACAAAACGGATTTGAATAATTTCTTTTTTAAAAGAAAAAAAATGTATTTATTGGTAAATACGGGGTTATAGCTTGTAGGAATCGTTTTAGGTAGGACAACAATCCCTATGAATAGCAGGGTGTCAGTTGTAATCAGTTTCGAACAAAATGGATTTGAATAGATTCTTTTATAGAAAAAAACGGGTTGTGGCTGTATCATGGACACAGCCGTGCATCTTCGTCTACGTCATGCGTAACAACTTGCGATGGTAACATTTTTCATTCGTCGTTCCAAGCACAATGTTCCTCGTCAAACCAGCCTACGGACCTAGATGGTCTAGACCACGTCCATCTTGTGGATAGTGAAGTAGAGCGTAGGAAGCCGCTACTATCAGATGGTGACCCGCTATTACCCTCCGATACCGAAGAAGTAGGTCAAATAATCAAAAACTTACGCAATAACAAAGCTCGGGGTCAGATAAAATCACAAATAAGGTAGTTAAATACCTACCTCCCTCCTTTATCTACCTACTAGTGTGCATCTTCAATGCACTCCTAGCGGCGATACCTCCTTCCTGAGGCGAAGTGGTTAAGTTCCACTTACCTTTAATTATTCTTGTTGATTAAAAGGCTCCATTTGAAGCGCAATTTGTAATTACACAACACAAATCCGATAGGGATTATTTAACAACTGCTACAAGAAAGAAGATAAAACTTATATAATATAAATATTGTGACCATTTGTTATTTAATCTTAATCCGAATAGTTTTTGTCACAGACCATTGTCTCGCCCGGGTCTGGTACCACCGCCTTACCTATTCCTACCGCAACAGCGGCAGTTGTCACTGCCGTGTTCCAGTTTGGAAGGTAAGGTAGCCGGTAAACTTATGCATGTGGCATTAGACCTTGCCACAAGATAGCAATGCAGCATTAACTCTTTGGTGTCTATAGGCGATGGTGACTCTTTCCATCAGAAGACCCATCTGCTTGTTTGCTATCTTTTGATATAAAAAACACAGTTTTTTAAGTCAGAAAAATATATTTGTTATAAGCACTTAGTGATATTTGTCGATACTCGTATATATAGGAGACGTAGCTACGGGTATCGCTTAGTTGTAAAATATGAGCACTAATGGGACTAAACTACGCAAGCATGCAGAACATTAATATAATTTAGATGTTCCGCACTATACTAACTGGACGTTTTGTTTGAACAAACAGATAATTTATTTTTACGTTATAATTTGAGACTCGTTACCGGTAACTGGACAATGGCGGCGCGAACATAATAAACGATTATAAATTATTGGCTGCGCCTAATAAATCTTACATACGGACTTGTAGCTTGGCAAACAGATTTATTTTTTAAATAAAACTGCTCGTTATCTTCTTTAGCATTAATAAAAACGCATTTTTATTACAATTTAATGTTTTTTAACAGCAATGAATATCAAGAATACAGTTTATCTAATGGTAAGAGATAACCATTACGTCTTTTTTATAAGATAGCAAACTAGAAGATGGGTCTCCTAATAGAAAGAGTAAACCATCGCCTATAGATACCAAAGATGTTAATGGCGCGTCCCTATCTTGTGGCGAGGTCTAATGCCTCATGCATAAGTTTACTTTATCCTCCAAACCCGAACGCAACAGTGACAAACACTGACGCTATTGCGGCAGGAATAGGTAAAGCGGTGGTACCAGATCCAGACGAGACAAAGCAGAACTCTATCACCTAGTAGCTACGATAGTAGTGACTTGCATAGCCAATCAGTCGCCTTTTACGACCTGCCTAACAGAACGGCAATTGGCCTATTCTTCAAAGGAGCCCGGACCAACACGGGGGGAAATACTCGTAGATACCAAATACGTTAATGTATTAAAGATGACATTTGAAAATTACATACAAAAGCTTAGAGTTTAGTAAGGCCTTCTAGTTAATGCTAATGACAAGCCCCCATATCGTACCGACAAGAATATGTAAAGTAAGAACGTTATGGTATGGTAAATTATGATATACAGACGAATCATCACAGGGCTATTATCTAAAATTAATACGGTTATACATTTCATTTATTTTTACTGCTTTATGGAATTTATAAAAAGTGACAAATCGTTGAATGTATTGTGAAGTATAGTAGCGGCAGGAATATGCAAAGCAAGTACGCTATAGTATGGTAAAATATGGTATACAGACGAGTCATCACAGAACTTGAAATCACAATTGTTGAATCAAACAACAGTAATTTATACAACTTGTTTTCAATTTTAGTTCTTCATAAGCTGCCTGTTACTATGCCAGAGTTATTCAAGGCATTACGACCAGTACATCGTACTAGCTGATGCATACAAAAATATATCTCCACGGCGTTATATCCGAGAGAGGGTTCAAATAGTGCATCCATAATTATTAGCCTATGCAGTAAACTTTATTTAAAAATAATTAAATAAAAAGTATACAAAAAAGGTGGTATAGTTTTACATTCTCTCACCTGAGTCTTGTACAGTACCCGGCGATAAATATTGCACATCGAACTTTGGAAAGAGACAATCGGATAATTTCGGCTTCGTAAAGCGTTATCTCTGTCCCACACTACCTATGTGACGTTTAGTCAGTCGTTGTTCAAGTATGATAGAGTGCAGTCGCGTCCCGAAAAAAATATATATTTAGAGTTGATAACACCCACAAATTTAAATAATTTAAAGTTGTAATATGGCATCTTTCGGAAAAAGAGGGAAACCTTTACGAGGTCAGTCACGTGAAATTATCTACAATGTTTATAAATACTTTGTAAGCGAAGCTGATAGATTTAAAAAAAAAGTAGATGAAAATGTAAGTTGTTATTTTAAGAAGATTCAAGAGCGAGTTGCAAATGCCACTGGAATTTCAAGAAGAACTTTGAACAATATATTAAACGAAGTCAGTACTGAAACACATTCGACTGAAATTAAGTTCAGCACTCCAAAAAAAGGGAGACCAAAAAAGCAATTTCGTTTGGATATGGACGATTTTGATTACGATGTTGTTCGAAGAATGGTGTATGATTTTCACTTACGATTTAATGAACTGCCAACAATAAAATCATTAAAAGCTAAGTTATCTGAAGCTATTAATTACAATGGGTCTGAAAAAACGTTGAGAAAAATACTTCATGACATGGGATTTCAGTTCACTAAAATGGAAGATAATCGAAAAATTCTAATGGAAAAGCACGACGTTAGTCTCAAACGAATGGAATACCTTGATAAAATACGCAAATTTCGCGAAACAGGAAAAAATATCGTCTACATGGATGAGTCATATATACATGCATCCCACACTAAAGGGAAATCTTGGAGTGACGATAAGAAAAAAGGAGTAAAAAAGCCAATTTCAAAAGGTCAACGTTTGATAATAGTTCATGCGGGAAATGAAAAAGGCTTTGTACCCGGTGCTTTTTTAACGTATAAATCCACGGACACTACAGGTGACTATCACAATGAAATGAATAACGATAACTATGAGAAATGGCTGGTTAACCAATTAATCCCAAATATACCCAGTGATTCTGTTCTAGTTATCGACAACGCACCCTATCACAACAAGTATGTTGAGAGACCCCCCAACTCAAACACCATTAAACGGGAAATGATCAACTGGTTAAACAGACATGAAATTCCAGTTGATCCAAAATTAACAAAAACCCAGATTTACGCTATTATATGTCAGCACAAGGAGAGGTATACAGAGTTTTCTGTGGACAAAATACTTGCCGAACATGGGCACACTGTGTTGCGATTGCCACCATATCATCCGGATTTTAATCCAATTGAAAATATATGGTCTCAACTGAAAGGCTATGTAGCCTCTAGAAATGTGGGTATGAACTTAACTACAGTAAAAAAATTATTGACTGAAAAAGTAAACATGATCGGCGCTGAAGAGTGGAAAAAGGTTTGCGATCATGCAATCAAATGTGAGAATGAATATAGAAGCATTCAACACAGTTTAGACAATTACACTGATAGATTAGTAATAAATACGGCTGATAGTGACAGTGATATTGACCTCTTTGAGAGCACAGATAGTGAAATGGAAGTAATTGAGAATTAGAATTATTATTATTTTTATTGCAATGTCTCATTTTAGCAATAGGTATAATGGTGTTTATTATGTACACTAAAGCTGTAATGTTCCAAAATAATTAAATACGTAAACATAATGTAAAAATGTTTTTTTATTTTATTTTACCCCAACCTAAAGCCATCACTTATAGAAAAATTAGTGTATTTTATACAAAGAATAAAAATATCAAAAGAAGCAAATCATACTTAGCTCCTAATAGGTACCGGACTGTTTGTATTTTGTGCGACAGAGATAACGCTCTACGAAGCCGAAATTAGCCGATTGTCTCTTTCCAAAGGTCGATGTGCAATATTTATCGCCGGGTACTGTACCACTATCTTACCTATTCCTGCTCCAATATCATCAATGATTGTCACTATCATATTTCAGTTTGGAGGGTAAGGTAGACTTATGCATGTGACATTACCACACTGTCATACGGATAGCAACGCGCTATTAATATATTTGGTGTCTATTGGCAATAGTCCTCTCTTTCCATCAGGACCATTTGCTTGTTTGCTATCTTATGATATAAAAAAAGAAAGTTTGCTGTACGCGAACACGAGTCTTATAGCTAACAGACATTAATATTCCGATATTTTATAAATGTGTTGGTCCAGGTTCTCTTTAAAAAATAGATCATTTCTGCAAGGCAATTCATAATAGGCAAAGGTTAGCCAAACACGTCACTGTTATTGTGACTACAAGACAGTACATATCTGCAACTAACGCCAAGGTCAAGATCAAGAAGTTGAGAAATCATGATACTTCTGAGCATTTTTTATGTATCATTAGACAGCAAAGAAGCAGATGACTACCCTAATGGAAAGTGACAATCATTACCTATAGATACCAAGAATGTTAACGGTGCATTGTAACTTGCAATCCTTAGGGCGAAGTCTTAATGCCACATGCATTACTTTGCCGAGTGCCAACTACTATACCTTCCAAACCGAATACGATAGCGACAAACAGTAATGCTATTGCGGCAGGAATAATTAAGGCAGTGGTAATAGACCCAAGTGAGACAATGTAGAACTCTAACACTTAGTAGCCACGATGGAAATGATTCACACACCAAATGATTTGCCTCTTACGAACTGGCTAGCAAAACGGCCGACGATATATTCTTCAAAGCGACCCGGAGCCACATGTTACTATCACAGTATAAATATGCAAGCGATATACTGTGGTACTATTGATATTTGGGGCACTCTGCCTACACCTTAAGGAAGCCGGTGCAGTGTGATGTTACTTACAGTTTTTCTCTGTTTCTAATTATCTTTTAATTCCTTTATTACTTAACAAGTTAAGGACGTTACATTACAAAATGTGTATTAATGTTTTAATAATTAAGACCCTACAGTAATTTTACAATGTAATACAACGTATCTAACAGTGTTTAACCATTTAGACCCTAATAATATCAGAACACGTGACAGTAAATTACAATTTGTGACCGGGCGTTAACATTCATGACAGATTTATTCTTCGTATTCACGTCCTACATTGAGTCACAGCTCATAAAGACGTCGTTGGATACAATTAATATGAGTGTGTTAGGTTATAACTTGGATTTCGGCAGCAATTTGTTTTTGGAAATCAAATGTCGAGATGGAAGGAGAAGAGAGAGCAAAATCAAGATTGATAATTTTAATTTAAATCAAAACTAAGTTTATTTGAATATATATATATATATATATATATATATATGTGTAACACATATCTACTTTCCAAATGTTTACCAAGGCAGATCCCTGCACACGCTCACACACGCACGAGCACGCACACACGCACGCACACACGCACACGCACACGCACACGCACACGCACACGCACACGCACACGCACACGCACACGCACACGCACACGCACGCGCACACGCACACGCACACGCACACGCACACGCACACGCACACGCACACGCACACGCACACGCACACGCACACGCACACGCACACACACACACACACACACACACATACTTTCAAGCACCCATGCATGCACGCACGCTCACGCGCGATTTTAGAAATTAGTGTTTTATAACATTCAAAAAGTATGGTCACTGTACGATGTCTACTCGAAGTTCGGTAAATTGCTGTTTATAAATAATTAACTTCTATACACCGTGCGTGGGTGGTCGTACCAAACATTTTAATTACGAAACTTTTAATATAACAATAGAAAATCATAAGTAACAAAAAAACATTTTAATTGGAAAGTTAGGTTAAAAAATAAGTTACTATTTTTCATATACTCGATATCAGAATCAAATTCTGGACACTTTCCTTCAGTATGTATAAGCTTTTTACTAGTCAGCCTGTACAATTCTTCTGTGTGTGTATATGATTGGACTTCTCATAAAAGATTTGATCGATTTTGATAATATTTTTTTGTTTAAGTAAAGTCGAGAATGATTTAGATTTACAATAGAATTCAGTAAGTGCGCTGGGATCGGGTTCGGTGAGTATCCCACATTATGTATATTTTCACGGCTAAATATCTGAACCGATTTCGATGAACTTTGGCAACAAGATAGTTGAAGGCCAGGGACAAAACAAAATTTTATTTAAAAAAATCGACTCCTAAGAGTCTGAAATTGGTGATAAAACGTTGTAAAGTTTGCATGAAAACTATGTCAAGGTTATTTTGGTTTTAGAAGACAAGCAGAAACACGTAGTGATATTGCTATTCGTCTCTCCCTAAGATGCTTAGTTTACGGAGTGATGTCCGTCGAAAGTGAAAATATATACATAATATATGATTCTGTATAGACGCTACTGACATGGTGAAAAGTGTGGTGGACCTGGGACTATTGGGACGCTGGGATCGCCTTTATTCTCTATACCTTCAGTAAGCTTGTTCCATTCCTTAGACTATTACCTTCCTTCAATGGTATTGCAGAATTCTTAGCGAATTTAGCGAAAAATGCCATATTTAATAGCCTTAAAAGTATCATCACACTCGGATTCCTTTTAGGGTATGCAGAATAAACCGAACGTCTTATTGTTGTAGATTTTCCAGTCCATCACGATTCACCAGTTAGTCAGTTGGCGAGATGGAGTGGTAATCCCCGTCACGGTATTTTACCGACATAATAACGATTATCGACTATTTCTAGAGATAAACGAGACCGACGGCTTTACGTGGTCATCCGAGGCACGGGAGTGGTACCGCTCACCAGACTCCGAGCTGCTACTGAGATTTTTGCATTTTTAAGAAAAAAAAATTGATCGCCTCTGTGATCTAGGGGTCCGGGGTCGGAGTTGACTACATGTGGTCCCGGGTTCGATTCCTGGGTCGGGCAATTCAAAAAAGTGTTTTTTCAGTTTTCTGATAAAAACAACATTGCCCGGGATTGGAAAGTGCCCGGTTGGCGATAGGCTTGCCACCTATCACATTGTGGGACCAAGTATCTTCGGCTAATCGTGGGTGCACTTGTTGTACCTCTGCCTACCTTTTCGGGGATACGGGCGTGAAGATACTTTTTTTTACTACTACTTAAGAAAAAGTATCTTCACGCCCGTATCCTCGAAAATAAAGCCGAACTGATGATCTAAGCCGAATAGGCATCTTCTACACATTCGGCTATCTTCTACACCAGAAGGTAGTTCCTCTCCAAAGTAGCATCTGACTCCATATTTTGTATTTGTATTTGTTTTTTGCCATTACCATAGTGACCACTAGGTGGTAGAGTATTTTAACGTTTCGCTCAGGTTTGGTAGCATCATCTTACGTGTTCCAAATTTGAGGATAAACTAGATGGTGAACTTATAGATGTAGAATTGCAATGATTAACATCTTTGGTGGTTTGATTTAAAGACACTTTACTAGTTTCACTATACATATATACATTTTTTCCAATTTTTTAAAAGTCTACCGAGTTCTCGTTTCAACGCATCATCAAGACAAGACAAGAATAATATACATGTATTTTGTAGTGTTTATCTTTCTCGAATTAACAGCCTAGATTTGATATTATACTAAAAATCTACGATATTGTAGCTATGATTTCTTATCACACAAAAATTATGGATTCTTTCACAATCAAGCATAGTAAGAAAACAAGTGAAACATAAGTTGCGAAAATATAATCCATAAAACAACATAATCAAGATAACAAAACATCTTGACCTCGAATTTTATCATGTGCTAAATGGATTGGATAAAAGGAATGGTGCTTATGGGTGACATATTTACTACGAATGTATTGGGTTTGTTTGATTTTGTTAACAAGATTTCCTTGGCTTAGTAGAAGCATAAAACGCTATTGTTGATGATGTAGTTTTTTTTATCGCAAGGGTCTTGTTTATTTTGGTTCCTGGTCTATAGACGGATTTAATAAACTATCACATATTGTTTGACGACAATAGTGGCCCCTTTCTGTTTCATAAAAGTGTTTAATTTTTAGGATAATACACATGTGAAATTTTAATTTTTGCCAAATAAAGATATACAACAGAGCAGGTAGTTTTTCTGATTAAAAGTATATCTTTCCATCAGGAGTGCCACTTAACCTTCATATTTTTGTCCGCCACTTATATCAATTAAAATCATTAATTATACTTACTTATATATCTTAAAATATATAAATTACGTGCCACGTTATTTGTTCGCTATGGATCCCTAAACTACTGAACCAATTTTAATGAAATTTTGTAGATATCTTTATTTTTAATTGTAAAAATATTTTATTATCTTTTATCATTTTCACTGTTGTTATTATTATTACTTTTTAAGTTTTGAATTCCCAGCTTTGTGACTTTCCGCTTCTATCAATAATTTCTTTTCCGCCTAATTAACTACATCATAATATGATCAGAAAACAAAGGGAAAATCCGTTATTGGCTAATGTTCAATGAATAAAGTATTGTAAGTATTTTCTGTAATTCAAGCTGTGGATTTTTTGTTTATGTAAAATAAATAAATGTACTGTTTGATCCAACTTAAAATATAGGATAGTTTTTATTTCAATTAACCCTTCTTCTTGAGTATCCCACCTTAAATCAAATATAAGTAATTTGTATGGCAAAATAACGTTTGCCGCGTCAGCTAGTTTTTAAATAAGTACAAGCTTATAGATACCAAATATGTTAATAGTGCGTTGCTAGCTATGTGGTTGTGAAATATCACATGCATAAAATTACCGGCTACTTTACCCTCTAAATTAGAACACGACAGTGCAGAACTCTACCACTCAAAAGTTACGATGTTAATGACACGAATAAAGTCTTTTCTCATTTTTTACGAGATGTCTATCAGTAAGGCAGTTGCTTAAGGATATTTTTCGCAAACAGTCCCCGATACGCAATATGCTTATACCACCGTCTGAACAAGACAGAGGGATATTGGCGCTATTACGGCAGAAATAAATGGCAAAATGGAGAATGGTCTATTATTCAAAAAGGAACTGCTTATTAATAAGTTTAGTATCTCAGTCTACTCTTTTAAATAAAGGCGCCATTTTTACATTTAAGTATTTTCAAGTGGATTTATTTAAAAAAAACTAGAACCGATCCTACAATATTTTTTCTAGCATTACCCTTACTAAGGTTTGATAAATATTTTATGCAATATTTTATGTATGCTTAAGGCTAATTCTGTGGAGTAATAATAAAAAATTTTATATTACGACCGCAATGGATACAATATCTGATTTGACAAATCATTATTATTTTGTAGATGATGCAATAAAAATTTCATTTGAACGATATCATAACAAGTT
This sequence comes from Apodemia mormo, assembly GCA_036924255.1. NCBI lineage: Eukaryota > Metazoa > Arthropoda > Insecta > Lepidoptera > Riodinidae > Apodemia > Apodemia mormo. Next base: position 21,393,603 of record JAUPFN010000016.1, read on the forward strand.
ATTAATATCAAATTAATTATAGTGTAGGATCAGAGTCAAAAATTTAATATACTTGTGTATGTTGTATTTAATGAATTGCACGTTTTAATAATTTTTGAGATATGAATGTAGTTGGCAGATATTTGAAGTCGGTGTAATTTTTTAAATCAATTTTTGGTGACTCAATTCTAAATATTTTTAAGCCTCAGCTTCTTATGCGGCACAATAAAATAGCATAAAATCACATACATTTCAATTTTTTCACGATTTAATATATCTACAAGCGTTTGACGTTACCAAGCATCTGCTTGTATCACATCGCGTAACCTAAGTTTTAAATTTGAAACCTAATATTCTGAGCTCAACTGATTCACAATATGGCAGACAAGGCTTAACTACGTATATGAAACCTCTAAATATTTCAATACTCTCAGACAAGAAAAAAGTCATATAATTCACATCGTGACGGTTAATATAGGTTCAACCAGTATGCATTAATTAATAAATAATAACAATAAATTATACGGTTGCATATATTCCTTTGTAACTTAGGCAAAGTGAACCAAATGTCAACAGAAATTTCAGCTTATCACGGTTCATTTGCTGTTGAAAATGGTGGGTGATTAACCGCTCTAGCCGCATTATACCTACATGACAACTACTACACAGTTACATGCAATAACCGAAATCAACAGCTTTCTATCCTTATTATAGACATATATTCGTACATCATCATCATATTACAACGCCATAAGATCCCATTCGTCTACAGGGTAGAGCAAAATAAAATAATTAAAAATGCTTGATCTAAGGTCAATAAGCTACCTACGAAACTACGAGACGGTGTCTACTCGGACGGCCGCAATAAAAATGATAAAAAACTCACATAAGATATTCTGCATCAGGTACATATATTACTTTTTGTAACTCAGTTCGGTCTTTTTTTAAAGTTGTACAAAATCCGAAAGTTAACAGCGTTCTATACTAAGAATAATATAGAACATACTAGCTGTTGCCTGCGACTTCGTTCGCGCGGACTTCGTTTACTACGCACAGCTCCTCCCCCGTAGGTGATAGCGTGATAATATGATGATGTAACCTATATGTTGACCCGACCTGTTAGTAATACTCATGCAAAATTTGAAGTTAACAGCGTTCTATACTAAGAATAATATAGAACATACTAGCTGTTGCCTGCGACTTCGTTCGCGCGGACTTCGTTTACTACGCACAGCTCCTCCCCCGTAGGTGATAGCGTGATAATATGATGATGTAACCTATATGTTGACCCGACCTGTTAGTAATACTCATGCAAAATTTGAAGTAAATCCATGCAGTACTTTTTGAGTTTACCCCGGACATACATTGACTTTCCTACGATTTTATTATATGTATATATAAATTACATGTACCTATAATGTACATGCTAATACTACATGTATTTCCGTGAAATACTATAAGTACGATTGTTACTGGTAAATAGAAGTAGATTATGCTGAATGCATATATTGTATAATAATACTCTAGTTAATGTCGTGCCAATTCAATTAATAATTTGACACAATTGTCTCTCTAATTAGTGTAAGGTTGACTCACACAATACCAGATGAAATTAATTTAGAATACAAAAGGAATGTTGAACTAGTTAAAATGATTTCATCAAAGTGCTTCTAGAACCACGTTGAAATTGTTCAGTGTAAACTTAAGAAATTTAATAAAAAGAACCAGTAAAATGAAATTTCGTTTATTTTTTACTAGAATTTTTGTAAAATATTTTCTAAAGTTTAACGCTTCTTATTATTTTTTATATCGTAACTTTTAAGATAACATATAAGTAAAATGCTTGCCTAATAGAAAGATATATGTATTTATCTCCTAATACACTTAAAGATGTTAATGATGCATCGTTATCAACACGGTGAGATGACAGTGCCACGTGCATGTGTTTACCGGCTAACTTATCCTTCAAAACAGAACACAATCGTAACAAGCATTGATGTTATAGCGACAGCAATAGATCAGGCGGTGGTACTTAATAAAGATGATATGGATTTGTTAAAAAGCATGAGTAATTTGCTTTGATACACGAGGATAGCATCGCATTATTAACGTCATTGATATGTAGATTTGAACATACATATCGTTACGAAAAATCCCTTACAGGTTACATGCTGAGCCACATAATCCAGTCAGACTTGTATTGTATTGTACCTATATCTTCTTGAAATAATACATCGATATAATACTTTATAAATAAATAAACAAATGATTATTATGAATTTATTTTAGTCGTTCACTTACTAATAATTTTGCATTCTATTCAAAAGATCAAAATCGATTATCGTTTCTAAAATATACAGCTTTTTAAAAGTCAATATATTATGAACAAACTAGATGTTTAACAATTAAGATGTTTGAAGTGAAAAGGAGTTTTTATTCCTTTGAGCTTATATTTGGCGGGAAGTTTCAGGGCTGGCATGCAGGGTTAACCGGTTTACAGGTTTTTTTAGAATAAATTACGAGACCCAGTAGAACCATGACACGACAAAAAAATGTGTTTTTCTTTGTCAGGGCATTCCTGAAATTAAAAAGTTGAGGTTCGAAGCAGTTGAAAATAAGCATAAGCATGTATTTTATAAATCGTAAATCTTAATTTAAAATTTTACTTTAAAAAAAATGCTACTTTAATTTTTGAAAAGTTGTATATCATTTGAACGCTTGATTCGATTTTGACAAGTTTTTAAGTCAATTGGTATAAAAATTAAGAAAATTATCTCATAAAAAACTTTTTTTCTATTTTTAATGATTACTGCCGATATTTAATATCATAAGATAATCAACCGATTTTAATCCGATCTGTGGCATCCGACGTAGTTTTAACGAAAAAACGATATTTTGGAATCAATCGGTACGCGAGTCCTAATTTTTTCCAGTTCTTTTAAATAACACAAAATCTATATCGAATTTTCTTTAAAAATCATAATTTAGTGGAACTTAACTGAACACCGTAATTAGAATTAAATCGTTCAATAGTCAAGAGAAGTTTATATGCACACATGGAAAGCCAAAAAAATCAACAAATTACGACTATGATTTGCCCACGAGACGGTCACCAGAATACTATATACTATAAATATTGAGCTGTTATATAATGTGTGCTAGTAGGCCTTCGTACGTTAATTGGATGATAGTTCTAGATAGAAGATATATTATAATTCTAAAAATTATTACCATCGGAATGAGGTCATACTTTTACACATTTCATAATGGAAGCCTAATGAGTAAACTTATTTGACGAGGGTGCAGGGTCACCTGAATTACCTACTTAATTTAGAAGAAGTGAAGTTTAATTTTCTAATAAGTTTTAAGGTAGTATTTTCTCAGAAAATAGTTACTTTGCGTGTAGTGCGTAGTATGGTGAGTAAATACTTCATCGAAATTTATAGTTTTTCCTCATTTTCCAATATCCCAATTTCGATAGTTATTATCATACGAATCATGTTTACCAATTTATTTGGGATATTATAATTATATAATTATTGTTTGAATGACCAAATTATAATACTAATGCATAAAATAATATACCATTTTAGAGCAAAATAATATCGAGCTATTGCAAAGACAGGTCACACCTAAGTTAACATCAGTGCATCTCTTATATTTCCATTTGCCGACTCTTCGTGGATAGACAAAAATGGCGTGATGTCAAAGCGAAAAACTTGAGGCTGATTTTGTAATTTATTTATTTTTATTTAAAAGAAAAACATTGCCTTGCAGAGTAGTGTAATAGGTTCATTTGTTCTTCTCACAGACTCGAGAGACATTTGAGACGAAAACGCTTGAGCATGGGTGCCATGGAATTATCTTAAAAAACCCTAAAATCCAATCACAGCGCCATCTACTATTTCTTATAATTAAACTATCTGAAGTCACACCCAAAAAGAATGTAAATTGGTTAGTAAGCAAAAAAAAACGACTATTGCTGTGTCATGGACACAGCCGTGCACCTTTCACGTAAATTATTCGTATACGTCACGGGTAATATCTTACCATGGTAGCATGTTTCATTCGTCGTTCCAATCACAATATTCCCCGTTAAAGCAGCCTTCGGACTTAGAACACATTGATTTTGTGGATAGCGAAGCAGAATGTAGGGCGGCGCTACCACCAGAGGGTGACATGATATTACCCACCGATACCAAAGAAGTACCTACGTGAAATAATCAAACACCTAAACAATAAAAAGGCGCCGGGGCTGGTTACAATGACAAATAATGTAGTTAAATACTAGGTATTATATACCTATAACGGTGCATTTTCAATTCACTCTTAGCCGGTTGCGCGTATCCGGACGAGTGGAAAGAAGCCACCGTCATAGGAATACACAAACCGGTAAAACCCCGAAATAACTTCAGGAATTACCATCCTATTAGCCTAATCAATACGTTAGGAAAAATCTACGAAAAAGTTTTGCCTTATGGTTCACGAGGAAGGCCTCATAATAAATGAGCAGTTCGGTTTTCGAGCAGCTCACTCTTGTACTCATCAAATGCACCGACTTTCAGAATACATCTTAAAAGGTTTGCAGACTGGCGAGTCGAGTAAAGTTGCGCTTTATAGAAAAATAACTTGTAATGCAAGCAAATTGTATAGAAAAATAACTCGTAACGCAATTTACGTACAATTACGTACAACGCAAATTATCATAGTATAAAAAAATCGCAGGTAAAGTTTCAAAATATTATAAATAGATTATTTAATTTTGTAACCCGATACAACTTGCAAACTAAGCCGACAGCTTTTCCCCTAGTTCCATACAAATTGATATTTACGATAATAGCTGGAGTTTTTCAGCGTAAAGCCAAAGTTAGAGGATAACAGGCTCAGTTGGAAACGGTGTGGAATCCAAATGGGCAAAAACGTTGGTAAAGAAGTGAAAAATGGTTCCAAAATTTGCTTCGAAAGGAATTATTCAAGATCAATTTAATGTTTCATGAGTTAACCTTTCGCTACGGGAGTTGCTAAAGAATAAAAGTTAGATTCGACCTCTCTGAGCAAATTACATTTACAATGTACGAGAATTCCGTACTGTACCAAGTTAAATTTTAATAAGGATCGTACGTATACTTTTTTACGACTTGCAATCACGTTATCTTCCCTGGAAAAATCCATTATTGATTAGCTCGAGAAGGAAATACAGTAAAAGTGGTTATAAAAAAATTTATAAATATATAAAACCTTAGTAACATTTTATATGGCCTGAGGATCAATCCTGGAATCTTATGATCTGGGTTGAAAAGACTAAGCACTGTATCAAGAGATAGTGAAAAGGTACATCTATTACTAACTATCTGATAACGGCTATTGAAAGTTTTTAAGATATCTGAGAATGAAAAACTTACGTATTTACGTGCTTTGTGTATTAAAATACTCAACACTCTTTTAACTGATTGATGGGATTGAACCCAAGATATCGTAATTTGTAAGATATAGGCTAATAATAATAAAGCAGTTTTGCTGTTTTTGTAATATTTAATTCATGTATAAAATGCTTCTGCAATTCATTATTAGCGAACTGAAGGCAAGGATTTATTAAACATAAATAATGAGTACGATGTAAATCCTCTATATACAATAGAATATTAGGTACAGAGGTTGTAAATAATCCAATAACTAGATACATTTGCTCCAATAAATTATGCGGTAGACCGCACCGTCCGGCGTCCGGACGCCTGTCGAATCCAACGGGAACCAATTAGTCCCACTCGAGAATATTTATTTGCGGTTTTCCCAAACAAGAACTCCCGACACTCCGCACTCGCTTCGTGATTTGACTTCTTTAAGTTTTCCAAGGTTCTGTGAATTTTTGAAATGCTTTGTTAAGATACTACCCCTTTGTAAAAATATTAGACAGGATGAGGAATTTTTTTCTTAGACTTATGTCAGAGTAATGTTAGTAGAATATAGAATTAAATTATGTTACAAATTAAATTTATATTAATCCATACCAATATCATAAATGCAAAAGCATCGATGTTTGGCTGGATAGTTGTTTGTTACTCAATCACGCCAAAACTACTAAACGGATTTGGATTAAATTTGGTACAAAAATAGATGATGACCTGGTATAGCACAAAGACTACTTTTTATCCCAGAAAAATTTGTTGTTCCCGCGAGATTCTACAAAAACTTTTATAATGCAGAGGGCTGCACGCTGCAGCTAGTAAATAATTTATCGCTGGACAATTATTACAGGAATTGATCTCACTACAAAATGAAGAAAATATTTGTTTGTGATATAGGTATTTGTCATTGCTATTAACACATGAAAATACATATATAAATACTAAAACATATGTAATGAACACCCAAACCCAATACCAACATTTATGCTCATCACATAAATGCCTGTAATTATCGGAAATCGACCCTGAGCCTCATCGATTCCGTAGTAAAAGTTACTATCTACTCCATCAACGGGATGGTATATTAGTAAATTTTGTTATTTTATTAAATTTGCAACTTGGTTTTATAACATAAGCCTATTTGATAGAAATGAATTTTTAATATTAGTGAGAAAGGAAATTTTACTAATTTAATTACTATATATGTCGGCCTCGACTTGACTGCCTTGTGGTCTAGGGGTTAGACTATTTGGCTCTGATCAAGCGTTCTCAAGTCGGGCCAAAATATCATTGGGGGTTTTTCAAGGTTCTTCTCGAAAATCTAAAATTTCAGTAGCAGCTAGGTGTTTGGAGGAGTGGTGTTTTCATCACTCCCCTACTTTGAATGAACACTTTAAGCTGTCACTAAATTAGTCGATAATCGTTAACCTGTCAGTAAAATGCGCCGATGAGGATTAAGTCGCCAACCGACAAACCAGTGGTTTCTCGGTTTGCAACTTGATTGACAAATCATGGTGGACCGGAAAGTCTGTAGACGGTTCACTCTGTCCCGTAAGGAAACCGGGAGTTATGATACTTTTTTTATAAATGTTTTTATTTTTTTTATAAATGCCCGTCTAGCCCTGCATAATCATGTGCTTATCCCAACGCTATTGTATGGAAGTGAGAGTTGGGTATGTCAGAAAGGGCTAAGAAAAATATGTGGTGTGACACTCGCGGACCGGGTTCGTAATATCGAAGTGAGAGAGAGGTTAGGTTTGAAAGAAAGTGTCGGTGTAAAGATGAGAAAGGGCATGCTCGTTGGTTCGGACATGTAGAAAGAATGGTAGATGAAAGGTTAACAAAACAGATATACAACGCGAATGTGGAAGGATGTAGGTACCGGGGAAGACCAAGACTGACATACCACGATCAGATTGATCGAGTACTGTCCGAAGGTGGTGTCAAGAGTCTTCGCAACCGGCGTGTGTGTATGAAGAGAGTGATGAATGTGGAAGAAGCGAGACAAGCCTGCAAGGATCGTGATGTATGGCACTCGGTTCTCTCTGCCTACCCCGTAAGGGATCTGGCGTGAAGATATGTATGTATGTATAAATATTAATATTTCGAAAACTATCAATATATCTGAAATTAAAAAAATGTATCTAAAAAGAACCGGGAGTTTTCTAAAAAAAAGTTCTCCCGTAATTCTATCTGTAATATTTATGTTTTTTACACAACCCTAAAAATAGACATAAAAGCGGATAGTGCAACTTCCGCATGCCCGGTACTGTCGTCTCGCCATACGGATAGTAACGTATCATTAACATCTTTGGTGTCTAAAGACGTTGGTTCTCTTTCCATTAGAAGAGCAACTGCTTGTTTGCTATCTAATGTGAAAAAAATATATATTTGTAAGGTTTCCTTTAGGTCGCACACCTAGAAAAAAGGACATATCGTTGACTAGGATAACAATATACTAGGAAAAGTGGTACTAACCGCAAGATAATTTATAGTTTTTATGCTCTTAAATAAAATAATAATAATAATAATAATAATAATAATAGTAACATCCGGTTACAGTTACACAGGAAAGGAAAACAAAACAAAATTTATTTAATTTTCCGCGCAATTTTCTTAATATTTTCTTTTATAAGAACCTTCTCCTTACAATTACAAACACAAAAAAAAATTACCGAAATTGATCATATATAATTGAATATGATACTGGATCAATTTTGCCACGATTTCAGTCAGGAGTCTTTTACCACCGCCGCTGACTCGCCGAGCCGCCGAGACGAACTTTTTAGAGTAGACGATTTTTAAAACATTGAAAAAAATTAAATACTCATTAAAAACCCCAAAAAAAGATGATCCTCATCTGTCTGAGAAAGGAGGGAGATGAAAAGAGAGAAAAGGTAAGTTGATGAGAGGGAAAGAGAGAAGAGCGAGCAGAAGGAGAGAAGGGGAAAAGTAAAAAGGGAGAAAAGGGATGGAAGGGGGAAGAGGAGGAAAGAATAAGAGAGAGGAAAAAAGGGAGCAGGGACAGGATAGAATATAAAAACTTGAAAAAATAAAAAGCTTCGTTCCAGCCGAGCGTTCCACTAAACTAACGCATATTTTCTTTTATAACATAAGAAATAAAACTAGCAGATTTCTCTACTGATTGAAAATAATTACTATAGCACTATAGGATATAAGCGACAGAAGATGCAGTGAAAAATAATATCTGGTCGCAGTACCAAAAGATCACAGGAGACGATTAGAAAAAGTCCAGTCATTAAGAACTACCTGGCAGAATGGCAAGTCTATTCTTCAATGGAGTTCCGGTACTAACACAGGCAAATCTTTTTTTTTCATCTTTCATGTAATATTCTTTTTACATATTTAAATCAACTTAGAAATTTATTTCTCATTTTACACCAATACTTTCTTTAAAATCCAATTCTTCTCTCACTTCAGTATTACAATCCATACAATTTACTGATGTCGATAGTCGTAGTAAATCGATAGTGTAAAATCGATATAATACTAACGTATTAACAATGCACCGATACCAAATTTTGTTATGCTTGAAAATATTATATTATTGTAATATTTAAAAATATTATGATTAAAAGTAAAAGATTTTAAATTTCAAATGGTTAATAAAACCGTTTTTATTAACAAACAATAAATTTCTCTCAAAATGAAAATTGTTTTGTATTCAACGCTGCGTGAAATTTATCAAGCGTAAATATTCACTTTATGTTAAAACATTAAAAGTTCTCGATTCAGTTAAGCGAATATCTCTTATCAAATCTAAGGCAATTATAGCTGAAGTAGTCGGTGTTGTTGTGATATTTAATTCCGTGAAGTTATAAGTTATAAAGTTTTAAAGTACATATTTAAACAATTTAACACATGAGGATAAAAAATACTATCACGCTCATAACGTCATAGAGGTAGGTGCGCGTTCAAATATTTATTTATACTAGCGATCGCCTTGCGGTCGAAATTCAACCATAGACTAAATAATAAAATCTCTTTTAAGTTTGATGACAGACTTTAGATGTAAAGAAAAAATATATGTTCTATATTTCTATTTAAAAAAAAGCCACATTAAGTATAGAACACTGAAAGATCTCAAAGTGGCGATTAGAAGAGAGCAAAATTGCAATGTAGCAAACATATAAACAATTCTATGTTTCCAACTTTAATCCCTGTGTTACAAAAGCCTAACTCGTTGCGAGTAATTAACGTAAAAGAACATTTTTTAAGAGAAATTAAAACATTTTCTACGACAGTAACAATTATATTCCCCATTATTTATGCATAACACGTTACCTAAAGCTTTGCGTGAGTGTCACTCAGTGTTTTTATAGTTTTCCTGGTTTATTGTGACTTAGTTTGCTGAGTTCTATTCATATTATTATATTTTCTAGCGATACGCTCCGACTTCGTATGGGTAGTGGAGCATGTATGCCTACTTTTTTCTGTCGTAGTATTGTATCAGCTTGTTGCGTCGAGCAACTAAATTAGATTTGAATAGTAATTCCGGCGGTGTGAGACCTTTCCAATTTATTTTCTTGCGCGATAGCTTTTACTTTGCAATAACTCCTAAGCTGTTGGTCCAGTCAAAAAATAAATGTGAAATGAGAGCCAAGTTCAAAATAAGAGTAAGTATGCGTCTGTGTCAACTTCGTACACTAAAGTATTGAGATCCATTTCGGTGCCAAGTTTCGTAAAGAGACTCTTAAAACATTAGTTAAAAGGACATGCAACATTCTAAATTAAAATTATAAATTTATCAATTTCCTATTCAATGATACTACCATAATATTTACTACTTGAAAAGTAATATAAATTTTTATATTTTAACAGGCAATTACTTACACAATGTATTTATTTCTTTAATCTATTGGATTCTAGATAAACTATGAGGTTTTAATAAATATCCAAAATTTCACGCATTTAAGATTAATAGTATTTGAGTTATGGAAGAGTCAAAATTAACTCAAGTTAGTTGTTATAATATTACACATGGGTACTGCGTTGCTAGTTCCTTCTTCGAACTTGGCTGGACAGGCTCCCGTGTGTCCTGATTTAAATCATAACGTGAATCATTTTAAATGTGAAATGCTTAAGGTAACTAACGTACATGATAGGATATAGATCACGGATTAACCGGAAACGGCTTTCAAGAAAATTTCTTAGTTTTTTTTTTTTTTAGACTGTAGCGGCGGTCCGTACTGCAGCGGATGGCTGTGACCGCTAGCAATTAACTCCTGTAAATGTTTTCATAAACTATTTTTGCTACTGACTCGGCTGTGATGTTATCTGTAGGTATGGCTTCAGTCCATCTGGTCACACGGTCTATCATCGTGACGAGGTATCTGTATCCTTCTTGCGTGGTAGGCAGAGGTCCGACGATATCTACATGAAGGTGTTGAAATCTGTCCGTCGGTGGAAAGGTTCCGGTGGGAGAACGTGTGTGTCGCTGTACTTTGCATTGTTGACACTTAATACATTGCTTTGCCCATAGGTTGATGTCTGTGTTCATATTTGGCCAGAAATAGCGTTGTGTTATTAGTTTTCTTGTTGTTCTTATACCCGGATGGCTTAAGTTGTGTACTTGAAAAAATATTTCTTCCCTGAATTGTTGCGGAATGTAAGGTCGTATGTTTGACGTAGACATCTCGCAAAATAGCTGTCTTTGCGTGTTGGGAATGTTAAGTTTTTTTATTTTTAGGTTTTCTTGTGCTGCTAATTGTTGAATTGTGGTTAATTCGTTGTTTTGTGCGTCTGCGATTTTCTCGTAATCGATTGTAGGTGTGGTGTTAATTTCGTCGATTGGGGATCGGCTAAGCGAGTCTGCGACAACGTTTAGGGTTCCGTTGATGTGTCGAATATCTGTTGTGAATTCGCTTATGAACATTAGCTGTCTTGCGCGTCTTGGCGTTTCCGACGGTGATGATTTCTTCATCAGTGCGTATGTAAGTGGTTTGTGGTCCGTATAAATTGTTACGTGTTTTCCTTCGAATAGCTTGCGGAAGTGCTTGATAGACATGTAGATAGCTAACAATTCTCTGTCGAATGTGCTGTATCTGCGTTGTGTTGGTGAAAATTTTTTTGAAAAATAGGCTAGCGGTTGCCATCCTTGCTTTGTTTGTTGTTGCAGTACGGATCCTGCTGCTAGGTCGGAAGCGTCTGTAAAAATAGCTAGTGGTGCTTCGTGCGATGGGTGAGCTAATAGTGCGGCGTTTTGAATAGCCTTTTTGCTTTCTTCGAAAGCGTTGATTGCCTCTTCGTTCCAGGTGATCTTTGTTTTGTCTTTTTTCTTGCAATTGTGTAGAAATGCGTGTAGAGGTGCTTGTATCATTGCTGCATTCGGTATGTGATCGCGGTAGAAATTGATCATGCCGAGAAATCTGCGTAGTTCTTGCACGTTTGTGGGCTTTGGGAACTTCGTGATGGCGATGACCTTTTCTGGTAAGGGTAGGATTCCGTCCTTACTTACTATATGGCCTAGAAATTTGACTTTTTCTTGTCCAAACACACATTTTGATGGATTGATAGTTATGCCATTTTCTTCGAATCTTTTTAGTAGGGTGCGGAGATGTTGACGGTGCTGGTCTTCATCAGCGCTAGCAATTAAAACATCATCAACAAAACAGAAGGTGAAGGGTAGCCCCTGGAGTACCTGGTGCATGAATCTTTGAAAAGTCATGCCCCCATTCTTCAGGCCGGGGCATATTCGTGGAAATTCGTATAATCCCATGGGTGTGATGATCGCTGTCTTCTGTATATCACTTTTGCGCACCATGACCTGTTGGTATGCTCTATTTAGGTCTAAAGTGGTGAATATGGTCTTGCCGTGAAGCTGGTTAGTGAAGTCTTTCAGCCTAGGGATTGGGTAACGGTCAGGCGTTGTGATGGCGTTGAGTCTGCGATAGTCACCAACTAATCTTATTCCTCCTGTCTTCTTTTTCACTATGTGCAACGGTGATGACCATGGGCTCTTGCTTGGTCGGCATAGGCCTTGATCCATCATGTTTTCGAGTTCAGCTTTGACTTCCTTGTATAGGTGAGGTGGAATAGGTCTTGCGCGGCAATGCAGTGGTGGGCCTGATGTTTCAATGTAGTGCTCGACGTTTGTGTTCGGCGATAGCTTCATTGCTGTCAGTCTGGTGATGCCGGGAAATTCTGCTAGTATCTTGTGATATTCGTTATCATTGTTAATAGTTGAAATTGTAGGTAAATTTGATTGTGTGACGTAAGAACTTGTTGCGAGTTTCGTTGTTTGGTCGATAAGCTTCCTGTTTTTTATGTCGACTATAAGGTTGTGGTGGTTGAGGAAATCTGCCCCGATTATAGGCTTGCTGACCTTTGCAACGATGAATTTCCAGGTGTATGGTCTTCGCAGGTTTAGATCCAGAGTTACTGTTCGTTCGCCGTATGTGGGAATTACGGTGTTGTTTGCTGCGTATAAATTGAATTTTGTAGGTTCCAGTTTTGTCCCTTTTGGTGGTGGTAAAACTGATATGTTCGCACCTGTATCGACTAGGAATTGTAGTGCGGTCTTTCTGTCTTTAACGAATAAGCGGTGTGACTGACCTTCTGCTCTTGATTGTGCTGCGTGGAGCTGATTTTGATCTTGCCGTGGGCTGCTGTTGCTGAACGTGCAGGGTTCTGTGCACCTGTAGGCTCTGGCGCCGAAGCGACGGTGATAGCGGTATTCATGTGACCGTGTTCTCTCCGTGCTTGTATGGTAGGTGCTGTTACAGCGGGATCGGTAGGTGCTGCCGTAGTTGCCGTAGCGGGATCTGGAGTACGGTGAGCTCTCTGCGCTTTTGTGGGACGATAATCTGTCTGCGCTGTGACTATGATGATGAGAGTGAGTGCGAGGTGTGTGGAGAGTTGCCGAGTAAGCTTTTTGCGCTTTCAGCTCGGCGACTGCTGCGGACAGCCTCTTGATTTCGTGCAGAAGTGTTTCCACGTCTTGCGACATTCTGCGTCTTTTTCTGCAGGACTTGTTCAGACTGGCGGATTATGCTTGCGTTTCCTGTTCAGTCGTGGGTCACCACTGTAGCGGCAGTTGTACTGCAGCACTGGTTTTGCTGCAGTACAACTGCCGCAAAACACAAACATTCTAAATTATACTCCTTACTGATGAAATAAAATCACTCCATAATTGTAATTTTTTAAAAAAAAATATTATTTTATTTGGTACAATAAAACAATATAACATGGTTTCTATTTTTTTAAAATATCATATAACCCACAAATGTATGACATTTTTGACAGTAATAGGAGCGCTTGCTCGTATGCGTGGCGACACGTTTCCTTCCCAATGGCGTGTCTCTTAGTATTCATGTAGTCTGTGATATTCCAACTCCTAATTTTTAATTAAATTTACTTTTATTTAATTAAATGGTACCATTAGATAGTTTAATCTTTTAAATATTGCCTCAATGAAACAGATTTTTGAATCGTCAATTGTATTTCTTATAATAAATGTTCTCCCAAATCAAGTTTCGACAATTACGCAAAGAAGCTATTTTTCCAAAATATATTGCTACTGCTAGAATCAACAAACTTAATTAAAAATATACTTAAAAAACAGAAACATTCAATAATTGTGCCTGAACGGATTACTTTTTTCCTAAAAGATCAGTAACTATATATCTAATTAAATATGCCTATTTCAACGAAAATTAACGAAACATTAACTGGGTTTTTTGTTATCATAAAATGACATTTTCCTATAGAAATTGGCATAGAATATTATATATAGTATTCTAATCTTATGCAAAAATAAGTCACTTAAATAATATTTATTTAATTTTAAATAAATAAAAGAGAATACTATAAAATCGGCTACGTCCGTGTGCCAAAATTAGTAACGTGTAGTAATAATTAAAATATTAAAAGTAACAATACTATTTTCATTTTACCGGGACTAGGTGCACTATATGGACGACAACGTCCAGCTCTCGCATTGATTAGAAAATATCTAAATTTCAGCTGGGAGATTTTATGAAATGCCTCTTAATGGAATAACGGTCGAATTTCGACTTGAGTGCGGTTGATAGTAAATAATAATACACGTACAACTTTTGAAATTCTAACCACAAAATTTGCTAGCTGCTAATGTGTAAAAAATAATATGGTAGTATTTGTTCGATAGCAACGCGACGCTAAACGTAGGCGGCACGCGAAACACGCGACAAAATTGTTGATCCAACATAATAATACAATGATTGATCGTAGTTGGCACTTAATTACGTGTGGAATAATTATGTACTTTATCATTTAGTTAATGTAGTGAGCTCTTTCTATAAAAGCTCTTTATTATACTTGAAAGGTTCAAACATTGAATGAAAGAAAAATTAAAGCCCTGTATCGTACTAGACTATTGGCAGAACTTCTTTGAGCCTGGGAATATTTTGATGGAAATTTAATTTACTGGAATTAGGCCACGGTTTTAAAGAAAGCATTCTGCATGCTGGCAGCTGCATCAATGTTTATATGGAACTATTCTTAAAGGCATGAAGTGGCGAGTGTGAACACAATTCCTGGGCAACGATCGTCCTTGCTGAAATTTAATGCTGCTGCAACTGTCTTGCAGCCTGGAGATTTTAAGATCGCAGCCTCATAGTTGGTTGGTTTGCTAGATAGTTAGACGTATCGGCTATTAATTATGTATCTGACCCAGCTGGAATGTTAAGAGTTTGATTTCCGAGTCGGGCACACTTTTTTATAGAAGTCTACAATCAAGAAATATGGTTTTATATTAACACACCGCAATTTATATATCTCTATGAGGACGAATGGATGTATATATTTTAATAGAATGTATTTTGGCGTTAAATATTGCTTGACAGCTAGGTACTCCCTGAGACTGATGGAGGATCCCATTATGCCAATAAAGCTATGGTACCTTGAGTGCTCATGTATACAGTGAATCGAGACGAGTAGAATATGCTCGAGTTCTCAGTGAGTCGAAACTCGTGGGGTATACACCCTAACGTATAAAAAAACTGGGAAAACAAATCTGGGCTTATTAACGGCACTGTTAATTTTATTTAACAAACATTTCCATGCCTAATTTGTGTAGTGATAAGTGTCTACATAGTTGAGTTTGTTCGTCCACGTTTTGACACCTGAAGCTTAATGCGATTAATCATCGTGACTAAACAGTATTGGACACCAACTCACACTAACTACTCGCAATAACACTCGCAGCTGCAAAACACTCGCACTCGCACTAATCAAAGTGTAACTGGGGCTTTACTCTGTTCGTCGGTGAGTTTTTGGGTTTTAGGGAAATATTAGCCTTAGCTTAAATAAATTGTATTTAATGTTTTCATTTATTATTTGGTCCAACTTCCTTACTTTTCCTGTCGCAAGAGCATCAAGAGGTGTTACGCTTTCTCTGCTACATGTGTTTTTTTATATCATTGGATAGCTAACAAACATACGGTTCTCCTGATGAAAAGAGAAATCATGTTAATGGTGCGTTGCGATCCGTGGGGCGTGATGATAATGCTACATGCATGAGGCTACCTTACTCTCCAAACCAGACTTGACCCACCTGGTTTGTTGCTAAGCATCCAATTAACGATGAGAGTTCGAGGTGGACTTCGAAAAGCGTGGATGTTACGTAATTTGTGAAGCTGGTTTGCGAAGTTGGTGCCGTTGGGATTGAGAGATTTATCAATTAACGCTGACTGTTAAAAGGTTGTTATGTGTTGTTTGTCTGAAGGTCACAACTGTAGAGATAAATAATGGTATGGAGATATCATGTCAGGGTGACGTCACCATTCAAAGTCAAAACATTCTTATTTAAATTATCTTTTACAGACACTTTTTTGACGAGTCAACATTTTTTTTTGAGTTACTACCAGATCGGAAACGTTATCACACACTGAGAAGATCCGGCGGAAGAAACTCAGCGGGCTTGTCTTTTGTGTGCATGATTTTTTTTAAATAATTTATGTACAATAATACTTAATATTATAAATGGAAAAGTGTATGTGTGTGTATGGTTGTGCGTCTTTCACAGCAAAATGGAGCGACGAATTGACGTGATATTTATTCACTTATATAGTTGAAGGGGTAAAGAGCATCATAGACTACTTTTTGTCTATTTTTAACCCCCCACTTCCCTAAAATGGGGGGTGAAAAATTGCATGGAGCATTCCACAATTTTCAAGATAGAAAGCTAAAAATTGGTATGCGGACTATTTGTGACAAAAAAAATTGTGCGTCCTTTTTATTGGAAGCCTTCCCCCAATTTAATGCGAGCAAAGCTGTGGGCAATAGCGAAGCGCGGGTGAAATAGTATATTATAAATACTGTGAGATTAGTTTGAGGAGAAATTAATCCCATGCTTTATTATCTCCCAAATGTCCAGATATATTAATATAAACTTTTTCACAGAGTTATGATATTATACAGTTTTTAAATGTGTGTACTCGTGTTATCTTTAACATTTGGAAGGTTATTGTAAAAGCACATAGACTGCCCTATAAAAAACTTACTTGTTCTGTAGAGAAGTGATACACGCAGAGCAAGATCGTTTTTGTTCCTTGTATTTAAATTACGTACATCACAATTTTTCTTAAATGAAGAAATATTTTACGATTATTCATCAAATTTTCACATATAAACTGAGATGGTATGGTTAACATCCTAATTTCTTTGTTTTTTTATCTTAAGCAAACTCTTGGACTGAGATTGTAAATAGCCCTAACAGCTTTTTTTGTAACACAAAAATTGTATTTATATCAGCGGAATTTCCACAGAAAAAAATATGATATAAAGCAATGAAAATAACTAAAATAAACAATTTTCGTAACGTCAACGTCACTAATCTGTCGCATTTTTTTAAGCTGCAAATGCCGCTGAATTCGTACTAAGTTCTGGCCAATTTGTCGATATGTGGTCCCCAATTGTAATTTTTCATATAACGTAGTATCTTCACGCCCATATCCCCGAAGGGTTAGGCAGAGGTACAACAAGTGCACCCACGATTAGCCGAAGATACTTGGTCTCACAAATGTGATAGGTGGCAAGCCTATCGTCAACCGGGCACTTTCCAATCCTGGGCAACTTTGTGTTTATCAGAAAACTGAAAAAACAGTTATTTTATGTGCCCGACCCGGGAATCGAACCCGGGACCTCATGTGGTTAACGCCAACGCTGGACCACTAGACCACAGAGGCATATAACGTATCTAACGTAATCCCTAAAAAGACAGCAGAGACCACAAGATCCAATACATTGTGAAGGTTAATGACGCTAAGGAAGGGCGTGGAAAGGGAAGGATCTTCCCAGCTAGGCACAGTGTACTGTCTGGGAACCATAGTCCATCTGAGAAGCGCTGAAACTCGTATATAGCATTACAAACTAAAAAGTATTGTAACGCGATTTAGAATTTACTTGAGTTTTTTGTATTGTATCATTGGATCTTGCTTGACCCCTAGAATGTCTATCAACAGACAATGGTTATCTCATCCAGAAGAACAATCTTCTTGTGTCAAAGATTGCATGTTCTTCATTAAAATTTACCTTGAACTAACATAAAATCACTGGAGTTCTTAATTCAAGGAGTTTTCTTCTATTGTTCCATCAAAAATTCCATTGTTTTCAGACACACACAAAATTATTTTTCCCAGCATTTGCGCGAGTGGAAACTGGTTTGCGAAAGAGAATATAAAAACTATAAACTGTAATCTTGTACATCCATTTCGTTTTACCCTAATTTAACTTTCGCTGCTAGAAGCTCATTTCGAGTTAACGAATCTTTGGTATCCCTTCTAATTTACTTTATCTGCATATTATATTGTAGCCACGTCATACGAACACTCCTACACAAAAATATTGTGTGTATGTGTGTATTTGTGGGCATTTATTAAGGCATGTATACCTTCTTAAAGGATTACGTGTACCATTGACTTATACTAATATATATGACAATGCGTGTTACAATAATTTTTAAGCTATATATAATTACGTAAAACTAAGACTTGTAATAGCTTTTTAAGTAAAATTCATGTATGCACACGCATGAGATGTCCAAGATATGTTGTAGGTATTTAGATTTTATATGAAAACGAAATGCAAGATATTAAATTTTATTAAAAATATATTAAAATTCTATACTTTAAAAGAGAAATGCTTGTATATATTTTGTATGTAATTGTTTTTTTCGAAACTGTTTATTTAGCAAGTCTTTTACTATTAAAATTGATCAATGCGAGTGTTATGTCTCGATAATAATTAATTTTCACACGAACAAATATTATCGGAAGCTCGGTTGCCCAGCTAGTACATGTAAATAAGAATAAAAATGATTATAAAGGCTTTTGACAGCAACAATTTTAAAGCTGCTACGGGATTGGAAACGAATATCCAACAGAAGAAATATGATCGAATTTCAGTATAATAGGTGGATTTCGATCACTACTTGATGACTAGTATCTTTATATAAATAATAATCGCTGGATAAATTACACGAATAGACCTTTCCCTAAGATACGCAAATAATTATTTTCTTGTGTTATGGGTTAGTTTGAATACATAGAAATATAACCTATATAAAAATTCAAACCACATCATATGCCCCTGTCCACTTTGTCCCTGTCGGGAATCGAACAAAAGTTCCTTCGATTCGTAGTTAAGTCCGCTAACCACTCGACCAATAATAATTAAAAAAAGAATTACTTTAGCCTTTATTCGTCTTAGGCGATAATACTCACCTATTTCGATGTGGTAAGACGGCTTTTGTGTATGTAATATGTGTAGAAATAGTTATGTAATTTGTATATTGTCATTTATTTTTGGTGCACAATAAAGAGTTATTGTATATTGTTGTTGTATATTGTATTGTATTTTTACATGTCCCCTTTGAAGAACAAACCATCTGTCGTTCTGAAATTAAGTTTGTAAAAGGTGAACGGTTGGCCATACATGGGGCCGTCCATAAATCACGTGAGGCTCGAAAATTCATAATAAATCACGAAATATCATAAGAGGGAGAGGGGGGGGGATGGAGCAATATATCACGTGTATTTATTTGCAAGATATTTATCCAGTTATTGGTGTTGAAAGTTTTGCTAATCCGTGGTCCGAGGACACTGTACATTAATGTTCATGTATTAGTACAACAAACTTTTTCGCATTCCTTTTATTCTTATGTCAGCCAAAAATAACCTGCAACCTTTCTGCCTACCTCTAGATGTTATCATTGTAGTCTTTAATTTTCCAAATAAAATTAGATGATTCTTTTACCTGTATTTCCTAAATATTTAAAAAAAAATAAGATTCTTTGTAGGTACTTAAAATACACGTGATATAGGGAGGGGGTAGTCTTAAACATCATTATATATCACCAAGGAAGAGGGGGGTTTGAAATGTCAAAAAAAACATCACGTGATTAATGGACGGCCCCATGTCACTTTTATCATGACTACTCTACCAAGTTCTGCAAATTCTCGCCCGAATTCTGTACAGCCTAACTTATTCCTGCAACTTTTAAATATCTTGATTAGCTTAAATGTATTTGATATTTTAAATATATTTTTAAAATTAATTTAAATAGTTATTATTTTTATCAACCGTAATTAATATTATTAATATTATTATTATTTCTATTTTAATTATTTCTATTAATTATAATATTATTATTTCTTTAAATAACCAAGACACACGTCAAGGTCGAAACTGCGAATTTTTTATTCTTTTTTTTTATATCATAAGATAGCAAACAAGCAGATGGGTCTCCTGATGGAAAGAGTCAACCATCGCTTATAGACACCAAAGATGTTAATGGTGCGTTACTATCTTGTGGCGAGGTCTAATGCCACATGCATAAGTTTACCGGCTACCTTACCCTAAAAACCGGAACACGACAGCGACAAGCACTGACGCTATTGCGGCAGGAATAGGTAAGGCGGTGGTACCAGACCCGGGCGAGACAATGCAGAAATCTACCACCTAGTAAAGTAGTACTCGACGGAAGTGTGGATGGTAAGATATAGATCTTTGATCAAAAAATAATTTCGTCTTGATCCTTATTTAATATGTAATTTTATTTTACACTTAAGTGACATATCACTAAAGTTTTTGATCGCTTTGGTATTAATCAAAAAACTTAAAAAAAAATAAGTCAAATGTTTCCAGCGAAATTGATATTTTTATTATATTAAAATGAAGCGATGTGTGGATTTAACAAGTAAAATAAATTGGTGCTGATCCCTATTGATATATAAAAATAAGCTTAGTTATTCGGAATTTGTCGGATTGTATGGTAATATTATTAGAAATACGTTTCCACGCAAGCATTAATATTTATTCATTTTAAATACATAAAAAGTAAAATGACGGCCTGACGTGGGTGTAACATTAAAATCATTATTGCTTCAAACTATATAGAGTGCAGTGCTATCCGAATGTCCTGAAGATACTTCGCTTACGAAGTAAAAAATTCGTTTAATACATAATTTGTGTGTTACAGTTTTTTCTAATGACGTGGATGAAATTGCAGTTAACGTGGTAGGACTATTGTGCCGCTGGCGTTTTCTTTAATTTTCAGACCTAAGTTTCGTTTCATTACTTATAATACCTACCTAAAAGTTAAACAAATATTTACGTAATTAAAGATATTTAATTTTCACACTATTAAAATATGAGGGTTGAGTGAGCACTTACAAAAATTATTTTTTCAAAAACAAACAGTCTTTGAGGTTCATTTAGTATTTAAAAAAAATCTAGTAACTTTTAATAAATGTAAATGTATAGCAACAGTTAATTTTATGTTTGTTTCAAAGAAAATCGGATTTTTAAAAGTGTGTGGACTGAGTGAGAATATAAAAATATTTGTAAAATTTTAAAATCCTTCACTGAGATTTAAAAAATACAAGTTTTATGTAAACTATGATTCAAATTTGTATGTGTATACTCATTGCATTCATAGATTTGGGCGGTTTTCTGTGCTGTGCTGTGCTGGGCGGAGCGAGCACACATAAAACGATTTATCTTTTAAGGTTTTTTTAAATCAAGTGATTAATTTTACATTTTTTAAAGAGCCTTTATTTAATGGTTAGTACATTTATAAATGAATTTAGATGGTGTTCATTGATTCAATCCATAGACACGCTTTAAAACACCATATTTAGCGTAATGAAATAGTACAATTGGCTTTGTCACTTTTATATATTTTTTTTAATTTTTAAGTTAAATGTTTTATACATTTACAATGTTTTATACATACAAAAACTTTTATACATTTTTTAATATTAAAAAAAAGCTGAATACATTTATAGCGTTTTTTTAACAATTTGCTTTTTAGTAATTGTGCCCTTTTTCTGTACTAATTTTTATATTTGTAGGCGATGGTTACCTATTTCCATCAGGAGAGTCATCATCTTATTATACAAAAAATAGTCAGCGTTACACGTGAGAGATCACAGACGCGCTATAATTTATTATATCAATTTTAAAAATATTCATATATCATCATGCATATCAAGCATAAAATTATTAAAAGCTGCGAGATATTGTTAAAAATGTTGATTCCAGAAGTAATGAATGTTCCAAACGAGTCGTCAAATTAATGAGCCAATATATTATAATGGAGCACAGAAGTCTCCGTCACATGGTGAATTATAGCGCGGGAAACCCGTATTTTCGCGTAAATTGTTAATTAAACCGCAGCAATATGCCACTCATAATAAATTTGCCAAAATAAAAATAAACTCGACCGTAAACCTCTATGATAATGTTGAAAAATTTGCATTGTTCCCAGTAATTTCCATATTTTTAGCTAAACGTTCAATTTTAGCTGAGGTTTTAAAGATTTATTGTTCAATGTATTTGTTACTTTATCTAGACATAAATGAATTCAATTTTTTATCATTAATCTGTGTTGCAAGTTGAGCGATAAGGATTTACTATAAATGTACTAACTTTGCAAAAGAACTGTCAATATCTCTTAATCGTCTCATCTAAAGAAAGAAAGAAGAAGAAAGAAACATTTATTTAGCAAGACAGTGAGACACAAATAACATATTAAAACTTTAGTTAAAAAAATAAAATCTAAAAAATAATAATGCTAAACATACTAAAAAAACACATACAAATAGATCATAGTCTCTGTATATAACCATGTGTGTGTCCCACAATGTCGCCAAAAAGGATCTAATTCAGCATATGCCAGACGTTAGCCTGGCGCTGGTTTTCAATTAGACCTATAGTAGTGAGTCACGGACGGGAAACTACAAGTAAAATTTTAAATACCAATAAGAACAAAACAAAAAATAATAATAATAATATTTACTTAATAATACTTAATAATAATTACTTAATTATTAATTAATAAATAAACAATTGTTATATATTTTTTTTTATATTGATATATGTATATGCATTCTGTCATTCTACCCTTGAATTAAATAAAAGAGGTGTTAGCAATTGCCCCATCCAGCTTCCGTTGTGCATCAATTAGGTACTGCCGCAGTTCCCTAAGTCATATCCATTCAGAAACATCCCCACCGGTAATTGATTCCACAGAAGAGTAGTACGGGGTGAAAAGTGCCTAGAGAATTGCACGGTTATGAATTTCCAAACTTCGAGGTGACGAGGATGGGACTTTGAATTTTGCCGCGACATCCGATGACGAAATTCAACGGCAGCAATCAATCCGAACAATCCGTCGGAACACTTTCCATGATAGATGCAGTAAAAGATGATGAGCGAACCTACATCTCTGCGTAAAGTAAAGGAATCGAGCTGATTGAACACAGCCTGGTCGTCAACGATTTGAACCGCTCTTTTTCAATATTTATTTGTATAATAGTGTCCTTATTATAAAAAAATGAAAAATATTGTATACTAGCTGTTGCCCGCGACTTCGTCCGCGCGGACTTTGTTTACTCCGCTCCTACTGGTCGTAGCAAGATGTTATATAGCCTATAACCTTCCTCGATAAACAGGCTATCCAACTCAAAAAGAATTATTCAAATCGGTTCAGCAGTTTTAGAGATTACCGCGTACAACCAAACAAACAAACAAAGTCTACAATTTTATAATATTAGTATAGAAGTGTAGATTCAAGCTAAAAAGCCAATTTTTAAAAATTATTTTGTGTTATAGTCTACTTATCAGCTTATAATTATTAAGGAGGGTTTTAAGATTTATGCCGCTGCCCTAATCTTTAGAAGCAGAATAAGCGCCAATTAAGGCATAATATTTTACAAATAAGACCTTTAATCGAAAAATTGTTTTCACAAACATTCTATTGTTTACACGAGAAAAAACTTATTTGTAATAATATATATATATATATATATATATATATATATATATATATATATATATATATATATATATATATATATATATATATATATATATATATATATATATATATATATATATATATATATATATATATATATATATATATATATATATATATATATATATATATATATATATATATATATATATATATATATATGTATATGTATATGTATATGTATATGTATATGTATATGTATATGTATATGTATATGTATATGTATATATATATACATTATATATATATAAGGTATGTAAAATTTTCGTTTTTAAAATATTGTTTGTAGAAAGCCTTAATGCTGTAGCCTCGGAAACAAGGTTACTAAACAACCTAATTTGCGCGGAAGCCAACAATGTTTAGTCATAAATGTTCGAGAGGCCGCCTACACGAAGCCATAATATGTGCCGTTCTATATTGAACGGTTATTTAGAATTCGAGAATTCTTTGAGTGGAGGTTTCCAGAAAAGTCTATTGTTTTCATTAGAAATGATGATTATTTATGAATTAACGATTATAAAGTGATGTCACATGCTTCATCCAAAACTAAAAACTCAGGTGTCTAATTTCAAAATGGGGTTCATGTTGATTCAGGCCACTTTTGAAGGATAAACCATCTTCCATTATGTCATATAGTTTTGTCAAAGGCGAACAATTAGCCAAACGTATCACAACCATCCATCGACTAGAGGATAGAGTTTGGGAACATCTTGCCTGGGTTTGGTACCATCACGTCACCTTTTCTGCATGAATAGCTCCAATGTTTTTCACTGTCATGTTTCAGTTTCAAAGCTTAAGTAGCCGGTAAATTTATGTGATGGTAATACTCCAAATAATGAGTTGATCCCGATTCGTCATGATCTTATTTCGTCATCAAAATTTCCTTCCGTACATCAGTTCCCAATTTCATTACCGAAAAATAGATTATTTTATATTTAACATTTTCTTCTTGATGATCTTTGGAACGGTGCATCAGATCTTAACTTTATTTAAATGGAAGTGTGTGTGAAATATACCCACCCGTAAATGAAAAAAATTAATAAAATCGGCTCATAAATAACCGAGTTCTGCGGTTATAAAAATAAAAAATTGGTAAGGTGCGTGTCAGGCCACGCGCAATGTAGAGTTCCAAAGTTGCCCATCACAATAATGTGGACGAAGAAGAGGGCTTTTATAGTTTCATACCATGAAAATTTAAGCTATTCAACGCCAATGACAAAAATATATCCGCAACACAGGTTTATCACCTAAAAAACTTCTCTAAGTACATTTTATAAGTTGGTAGACACTTTAGTTTTGGTCCAAAATCGAAATGGCTTGGCTGGATTGCGAAATCGTTGACACCCGCGGTAAGGTAGTGGCTACGATGCAATAGCTAGAACTAATACATCTACAAGAAGGAACGGATGGCCCTCAAGTTATGTGGTCCTCCACAAAAGGAGGGTGGTTGTGATCAAGTGTATCGTAAGTAAACATATTATTGCAATGTGTAATTACGTATACCTACCGGTTCGTGTCGCATACTAGCAGTTACAACGTATCGCAGATACATGTATTGCGATGGGTAATTAATTACTTACTAGAGATCTCCTGTGGTCGAAATTCGACCATAGACTAAACAATAAAATCTCTTTTAAGTTTGACAACTGATTTTAGCCATAAAGAAAATAGTATCTATACGTGTGTGTATATTATCATGTATGTCACATGAATGTAGTGTGAGTAATGTTTATTTTTAAGAATTTAATGTACTTCTAATGCATTTTATTTAAAAATATTACATTTTTGCAGGCCTTTTGCAATGTAACCTTTGATTGTGCCAAATTGCATACTAGACCATTCGCATATTTGTCTTAAAAAGGGATCCAAAGTTTATCCTTCACATATTATTGTCTTGTCACAATATATTGGCAGTTTTAGTGTCGTGCGATTTAGTACCTTTTTACGCTGTCCTTTTTCCACTTTCTCCTACTTTTCTTTCTTTGCTGTTCTTTTCTGGAAAGATGGGACGGCCTATCCGGTGCTAGTAACGTAATCATAGAACTTAAACAAACACAGTCATACAAATATTTATGGCAGAGTGGATTGAAAAAATATCTACATGGCGTACTTACGGTTACGCTGAGGATTAAAGTGACTATATCGGTCTGTAGGGATATCAGTCCTGAAGTCTGATGTAGTCCTAGTGGCGCCGAGGCATTTCATGCCTCATGCAAGTATGATGGACTCATCACACGGCCTCGTTGCAAATAATGCCCATTAACATCGACAAGTATTAATATTAATAAATAGCGTACAAGCAGAGAGCTCTCCTAATGGAAAGAGATAACCATCGCTTATAAACACCAAAAATGATAATGGTTCGTTGCTATTCTAGTGGCATGGTCTTAATGCCACACGAATAAGTTTACCAGCTACTTTACCCTTTTACTGACTGTAATGTATACTGCAACTTAACCCTGACCCATTTTACAACATAAATATTTAACATAACAATTATAGCAGTCGGATCAGACGGCATCAATGATAGTTGGCGGCAAAGATAATGAAGCTAGGTTGTTTGGTTTGAATCGATTTGCTAGGCTGTGGATTGGCTTTGTCTGGCGTGGTTTGGCTTAGCGTAGTTTAACTTAGCTTGACGTGTTGTAACTTATTGGACTTTTCATAATAAATAAAGATACAAATCCAGAAAAAGCTCATCATACAAATGTCTGATCCTGTCGAGAGATTGAACCTGAATTGTTCTCTATTGTCAATAATATACGCTTATCACTTAACCAAAAAGTGTTTTCCGAAATTGCCTGTATACATTTAATGCTCCTTACTCGTATCTTTAGTTTCTCTCGTCTTTTACAACATGAAAACATACGAGAAATAACAAGTTTTATGACAAAACTTTAGAAATAACCCAACCATTCACTTCACTGACAAGGACTCCATACATTCGACTTCAGAATCAAAACGATATGTTCCTTTGCTGTCGGCGTATAAAAGCAATTCAAAACAACGATTTGCATTTCTCATCGTTATCTTATCCAACACCGGTTCAGGCCTTCATATTTCGTGATCCATAAACGACTTTAGTTTGAGAGTCGATCGATAGCTATAAACGACCACTGATAATACTCACAGCTAAAGCATTTAGTAATTTATACGTAAAATATCAACTTTGTGCATTTACAATGTTATTTATTTATTTATTTAACACTTTATTGTAAACAGAAAATAACATTAATAAGAGAATACAAACGTAACTATAGTACAATGGGCGAGCTTACAATGCTATACAATGTTATTCAAAATAAGATTCTTAATTTGTCTTTGTTTTTAAACTGACTTCCAAAAAGGAGGAAATAAGAAAGAAAGAAAGAAAGAAAATATTTATTTGCAAGAATATGGGTGTTACAAGTTGTTAAAAATAAATTAAGTTACCAACATAATCTACCATTATATTGTGTTCAAATATTTAAAAAAATATCATTATATAATATTACATTTAAAATATTGTATCGATTTTTTAGAATTACTACCGGATCGGAACGCGGCCACACACTGAGAAGATCCGCCGGAAGAAACTCAGCGGGCTTGTATTTTTTTTCTCTATTTTATGTACTTATTATAAATGTACAAGGATGATTTCATATTACAAAAGGTATTTTTATAATTACAAGTTTCATGTTTTGTGTAGTTAAATTATTCTAATTTAAAAAATGTTCACTATTTACAAAATATTACATGGATTTTTTTTAAGACAATTCAACGAACTTATATTTCTTATTTTTTATCCATTAACATTTAATTTTATCGGCTAAAAATTCTTTAATATCATAATAAGTTTTACCTAACGGCAAATCAAACAACTTTTTACGAGACTTGAAAAGTGGTTTACAGGAATGAATTGTTATGCTATACATATTAATTACTATAATATTGTTATAAATATTATTTATTATAATATATATTTTTAATGTTTGTTGTCTTAGAACTCGGTCGTTTATGAACCGATCTTGATTTTTTATTGTTTGAAATAGTACATTACTCATGTCGTCTCATTTTAATTTGGTACAGATCTAATGCAGAGTTCTGGAAATATAGGAAATGGGAAGTGGATTTGTTGCAGTTTAACTTCTTAAAAAAATCAGTATTTTTGATGCGTAATTACTCCGCTGATTTTATAAATTAACTAGCTGACCCGACAAATGTTGTTTCGTCATATAAATTGTTAAATTAAAAATAAGGGATGATGGTAGTAGGGTGAAAATTTACGGTTGTATTTTTCAATACTGAATCATAAAAAAAGCAAAAGTTTTGGCTAAAAAATTAAAAAGTAAGGGTTGGACCACCCTTGGCATTTAGGGGTATGAAAAATAGATATTGACCAATTTTATAAAATTTTATAAAAATCGGTTGAATCGGTTTTATAAAAATAGTTTTGTAACAAACACCTCCATATGAAATTTTTATACATTAGGTTTGACAATTGTTTTTTTTTGATTTATTAGATCATACTTCGCAATTCAATCATATAAATTTAAGATATTGAAGTAGCGGTTTTTGAAAAATCAACCTAAACCAAAAATATATGCACAGACGACGTTTTGTGTTGGCTTCTGTTCCCTTCAGTAGAACTTTTGACGAGGACTTTAAATCTCGTTTTATATTTTGTGTGTTTAAAAAATATAGTTATTAACATTTTAATTATTTAAAAAAAAGTATATTCACGCCCGTATCCCCGAAGAGGTAGGTAGTAGAGAAAACATGTGCACCCACGATTAACCGAAAATATTTAGTCCCATAAATGCGATAGGCCAGCCTATTGCCAACCGGGCACTTTTCCAATCTCGGGCCACGTTGTTTTTACCAGAAAACTGAAAAAACACACTTTTGGTTTTGCCCTACCTGGGAATCGAACCCGGGACCTCGTGTGTTCAAGGCGACTAATTTTAATTATTGCTGTAAAATTATATTGTAACTGATCGGTGTTTTCTTCAAAATAAGATAAGAATTAATCAGTATAATCTACCTGCTGTTACTGCTCGACAACAACACTTTGTTTTGTACATTGGACTAGATATTACTACTACTACTTCTAGTATTACTATAGATTGAATAGATGAAGGCCATCAGTTTAATAATAAAATCAATGAACTAATAATACTATAAGTTCTTTAACACTGAATGCCATTACAGTAAATAATCTATGAGAATATAAAAAAAATAGGAATAAATCAACCATTTAACAAATAAGGAAACAAAACAATATGTTTCTATTACTGCCGGGGTATAAAAGCAGTTCGAAACAACGATTTGCATTTCTCATCGTTATCTTATCCAATACCAGTTTAAGCCTTCATATTTTGTGATCCATAAACGACTTTAGTTCGAGAGCCGATCGATAGCTATAAACGGCCACTGATAACACTTACGACAAAAGTTTAGTCAGAAATCTCTAACCATTCATGAATCGTTATAATTTCATGAGATATGTGAATAGTTGAACAACTTTCATAAAATGTTTGAAATATAAAACATTAGGTATATATAAACAATATATAAAATACTAAAACATTAGGTTTTATTCAAGTGTCCCACTCAAGCTCAGGCCAACTCTACCCGCTCGTATTGCTAAGTAAGGTAATAAATACTCTGCTGAACATTTAGGGACAGGTGGCAAATGTTTCGTTATGGACATGTCAAATTAGACTACAGAAACACTCCAAATGAAGCTGCTTACACAATCATCATTATACTTTACTTAATGAGTTCGTTTGAATGTCAATAATTATTTTTAAGTGATAGATATATTTAATGACTTATCTGGGTTTGGTGTCTTCACCTTAACTATTTCATTGCTTGTCACCATAGTTTTCCTATTTACAGAGCACAGTAAGTTTATGCGTATGGCATATTAATATCCCCGCCATATTGATGGCAATGCACCACCAATATCTTTAGTTAGCGATAATTATATTTTTCAATTAGGACTTGTTTGCTATCCCATGATATATGATACATATAATAAAACCGTAGGAAAGTCAAAACTGTACACAGAATATTTTTAAAAGATTACTTGGGGCGTGATCTACAATAGATATCGCAGATAAAAATATAGTTTTTAGAATTTTTGTGTGTTTGTCTGTATGTATGTCCGGGGTAAACTCAAAAAGTACTGCATGGATTTACTTCAAATTTTGCACGAATATTACTAACAGGTCGAGTCAACATATAGGCTACATATTAACACGCTATCACCTACGGGGGAGAAGCTGTGCGGAGTAAACGAAGTCCGCGCGGACGAAGTCGCTGGCAACAGTTAGTACAAAATAATATTGCTCAAACTTAAATGGTCATTTAAGTTTGAGCAATAATGTTGTACAATATTTTCCATAATTAAGTGACGGCAGCAAGCGCCCTGAGTGCCCGCTGTTCAGTCGCGTGAAAAGTCATTCATGTTATTATGAACTAGCTGTTGCCTGCGACTTCGTCCGCGCGGACTTCGTTTACTCCGCACAGCACCTCCCCGTAGGTGATAGCGTGATAATATGTAGCATATATGTTGGCCCGACCTGTTAATAATATTCATGCAAAATTTGAAGTAAATCCATGCAGTACTTTTAAATTTACCCCAGACATACATACAGATAAACAGACAAAAATTCTAAAAACTATATTTTTGGCTTCGATATCGATTGTAGATCATGCTCTAACTATTCTTTTTAAAAATATTCAATGTACAGTTTTGACTTTCCTACGATTTTGTATAGATTATATCACATTGCGTTTTTGCTCCAATTTGAAATAAGAATATTTTTGCTGGGTCTGAGCATATATGATATAATCCCAAAGATTTTACAAGATAACATAATTTGTAAAAATTTTTCGATACATATGATCGTAATACTATGATTGTATTAAAAATGTAACATTTGGTAAAAAAAGAGAGCACGTTATAAGAAGCAATAAATGAAAAATCACAATAATAATCAGGTTTATCTAAAATTCATTGAATGTGAGCCTTATAAATAAAAAAATGTTACTTAAAGAAAATTCAGATTGAGAAATGAAATGAATACGACTTGGCGCGTTTCGTCGCCAATGAATAATTTATTATAGAACCACGTTTTCACAAAATTACTTGCCATCTCATTTGAAAGAGTATACCTATAATATAATATAGACGTCTGAGGTCGCCCGAGCGAACTAACGCGGTGTTATTATGAGTTCTTTTTAATGAATGAAATATGATTACCCTAAGATGTAAAACACTTAAATGATATTAAAATTATGGTATGAGTGAGCATAAACAGAAAAATATAAAAAATGTGTTTAAATTTTTATAACATTAAAAAAATGTTTTCTTGTATTGCTCCTTTTTCTTTGCATGAATTAAACAAATATCAAAGTTATAGATATATTATATAGTGTTGAAATCTTTCTTACGATGGGTAGGTATATACAAGTACGTATGTAAAGAAGCTTTTCAACACTCGCTATCTTTCATTTTATCTAATATTCATTATTTACACCTTTATTACTTTTATTGCTACACTAGCTATTACGGGCGGCTTCGCTCGCTTATATTTACTTTAGAACTTATTGAACCTTTTTATAAGCTACTTTATTAAAAATCTCTACATAGCATATTGTATAAAAATAACATTTACATGTTCATCTTAGTTATTTATATACGATATTTTTCTTATCAAAATTTAAGTAAAAAACGTAAGGCTAACCTAAACTTCTTATAACTTCTAAACGTCTCAAACTTCCTATACCTAATATCGTAACTAACTATACCCCATACAAATTAAAAATACCTACTAGTAGCACACCTATCGAACAAACTAACGTAATTATAAAATAAATTTGTAATTGACAGGAAATACCTAACCTAAAACTACCTATGACAATAATTACACCTAATATCATATGACCTAAAACTACCTATAAAATATATATTTCTACTAGCTGACCCGGCAAACGTTGTTTTGCCATAAAAAATATTTGCATTGTATATTTTGGTGGGGTACCTGAGAGGGGAGAGGAGTAATTGAGATAAAGCCGGTGGGGGGGGATGCGCTGTGCCGCGCTCCCGGCTGCATGGGTACCACCATCTTGCTTATTTCTCCCGTGAAACAGATTTGCTATGTTTCGCAGTGAAGGGCAAGTGTAATTACTGGCACCGAAACTTAACATCTTATGTCTCAGGATAGGTAACACACAAATGGAATACCTGGACTAGTTCCAGCCCAGGTATCCCATTTTTGTTCATTGACGACATCGACCATTTACCGTCAGGTGGCACGACTGCCTGTTTGCCTATATCAAAAACATAAAAAACTAACCTATCTGTAAAGTTAGATCAAACAGTAGAAATCTACAACATTTCATAGAAATCGGTTCAGTATTTTCGGAGTCTATATTCGGAGTCGGACAAACATTACGACACGTAATTTATATATATTAAGATATTTCTTATGCACGGTCTAGTTTAGTAGAAGTGTAAATAAATCTCGAAGAGTAATTAACCTTTTGTTATATACTCGTACCTAGTAAAGGATTTTTAGTAATACATGTTTACTGATTGTAATCCAAAGTAGTCGTAGTAAAGGATTTTTAGTAATACATGTTTATTGCATGAAGTCCAAAATAATAATATCTGTATATCAACGAAAGGTCAACGATTTGAGCTACACAATACACATGTACAACAATTTAACGTATATTGTCATAAATCTCATTCAAACCAGAACAAAGGCAGATTAGATGAACAGATTTGTTTCCTTTAAAAACGCAATTCCCTTCAATAATTTCATGGATATAATAATTACAAAAGCGAGCGTTTAAAGTACGAATAAAATACGTGACACGGCGTAGTCATGAAACGTGTGACGAATGAAAAAGGAACGGAGGTTCTTTTGTGATTCCCTTAAGAAAAGGTTGCAATGAAGAATTGTTTCTTAGCTCTTTAGAATTCTCTTTAAAGAATGATCAATTTACGATCACCTAGCAACGTTATCGAGAAAATCTTAGATTCTCTTTGATCGATGATGTGTCGAGCACACATGAGTCTTAATGAGAATAAAATTATTAACTGAACACACGACAATATTATGTAATAATTTTAACTTAAATATTTATCATAACCCTCTGCTTACACTTTAAAACAATACTTGTAGGGTAGGTAGAGCAAAAAAATGTGTAAACGACGGCCTTGCTGGCCATTCCTGAAACTTCCTGCTAAATTAAGATATTTTAAACTAAAAGGAGTAAATTCTACAAGCATTTTTTCAGTTCAAAAATCTATTTATTTAAAAGTGACAGTATATTGATTTTTGAAAAGCTATATATTTTGGAAACGATGTTAATTTTTGATTTTTCGAATGGAATTAATTTACATTTTTCCTATCTTAAGCATTGTTTTAGTTACAACATCGATAGTTTAAAAAACTTCTAAGCATCATTAAATATTTTTTTTCAAAAATTATTTTTATTGATAAATCCTAAAAAAAATTACCAATTTTGTATTTGACGCAGTTTGTTAAGGAAACACGCTGAGATTTTTAAGTCAATCGGTATATTAGCCTGAAAATTATTTTAAAAATAGCAAGTAAGTTTTTGGTAAAAACAACAAAATATAAATATTTAAAAAGCTGTAACTTTTGAAAACTTGATTCCATTTTGTTTTTTAAACTGCATTTGACGTTGTTTTTTAAGTACTTATTTAAATATTGAAGAAAATCGAAAAATAATTAATTAAAAAATTTCGAAGTCGTGTGGAAAATACATTTTTTTTAAATTTTTCGTCAACGATAACTCCCGAACATATAAACCGATTTTGATGCAATTTGTGCAATGGATTCAATTTTTGATAAATAAAACTGATTAGATTTTGTACTCGATCAGTACATTAATCTGGAAGTTGCATTTAAACAAAACACTGTTTCGCCAAAAAAATTTTGAGGTTTCTTTGAAATTTCTCAAAATCGGCCGAATAAATTAAGCCGAATCGGAATGCAGTGGGATTTCATCAACTGCGTTTCGATCGGTCAAGCAAACAAGCAATATATACATACACTCACATACATACAGAGATACTGACGTCATCGTGAAAGTAGTCGGAAAAGGTTTCGAGGACCTCAAAACGTGGAGATCTGGTGAAAACTAGATTTTCGAAAATCGGGGCAAAATCAGTAACTTCCTTATCTAGTACATACGTAGTGGGAAATTAAAAAAAGTCATAGCGAATCAAGTGTCAAATAGCGCTCAACTTAAAGTAAGTAGCCTGAAAAAATTCCATCAACCAGTTTTCTCATCATTTCAGACTTAATAGCGTGTTAATTTAATACTTCAAAAGTAGAGATAGTAATTAATTTTAATTGACCATAATATATAGCTGTAATTATATCGAATTGTACACTTCGTTGACATACTTGTTTTACAAGTATTATCATAATAACAATCAAATTTATAATTTAATTAGTAAAAAATATAATTACCAATAATTTAAATGTACTTATGTCGTAATCCACAAAAATCAGAATATAATATGAATATCTTCTAAGGATAAAATTTATTTGTCTCTTTGAGTAATTTATCTTTACACCGAGAAAACGTTTGTCGTTGTATACATATTAGAATAGACGAAATATTAGTTCTTCTTAATGTGAAATCTTCCATCTTACGCGCGCAATATATTACGCGCTCTTCTTAATCCTAAGCGGACAGTTAAGCGCGTTTGTCAAATGGGTGGTAATCTTCATCGCGTCATTTTTTCGAGTAATACTTGATAATTGCAATAACAACGACGAATAAGTTGCCGTGTCCAGGCCCATTAAAAATAGACCATCTGCCATTCTGTTAAGCAGTTTGAAAAAGCCATCGTTTGGCTAACGTGCCACTGCCATCGTGACTATTCGATTTAAAATTCCGCCAAGTTTCGTACGAGTTTAGTACCTAACTGCTCGACTTATTTCTGTTGTCATAGCGTCAATGATTTTTAGTGTCACATACACTAGTTACACACTTTTTTTCCCGTGACCATCAGGGCTCCTTTGAAAAATAGGCCAACTGCCGTTCTGCTAGGCAGGTCGTAAAAGGCGACCGATTGTCTATGCGAGTCACTACTATCGTGGCTACTAGGTGGAGAGTAGAGTAGAGTTCTTCCTTGTCTCGCCCGGGTCTGATACTACCGCCTTACCTATTCCTGCCGCAATAGCGCTGATGCTTTTCATTGACTTGTTCCGGTTTGGAGGGTATAGTAGCCGATTAACTTATGCAT
The DNA here is from genome assembly GCA_036924255.1 of Apodemia mormo. NCBI lineage: Eukaryota > Metazoa > Arthropoda > Insecta > Lepidoptera > Riodinidae > Apodemia > Apodemia mormo. The sequence goes on from JAUPFN010000016.1 coordinate 21,428,590, forward strand.
ATGGTATTAGACCTCGTCATAAGATAGCAACGCACCATTAACATCTTTGGTGTCTATAGGCGATGGTTGATTCTTTCCATTAGGAGACCCATCTGCTTGTTTGTTATCTTATCAAACCGTATTTATTATATTCATGCTGATGACCTTCAATTATATATCCGCTCAGATATTGACAATATTGGTAATGCTATCTCAGAAACAAATGTGCAGCTGGAAGCTATTAAGCTCTGGTCTAATAAGTTCAGTATAAAAGTAAATGCTGTTAAATGTCAAGCAATAATTTTGGGAAATCAGTTTTTGTTTTATCTATACTTTCTCCTGTAGTATTTGATGGATCAGTTATACCATATTCTACTACAGTTAAAGATCTTAGGATCCATATAGACTGTTCTTTAAATTGGACTAGTCAAATTATCGAGCTCAGACAAAGAATAACATTTACTTTAAGGTCTTTGAACAGACTCCAGCATTTTCTTCCCATTGAAACAAAACTAACTTTAGTCAACTCCTTAATACAACCGATCATAGATTATGCCGACGTGTGTATTCTGAACTCATCTCATCTTATCAATTAAATTGATCGTTTGTAAAACAATGCAATTAGATTCATTTTTTCGCTTCGTAAATATGATCGCATCACTAAGTAGTATCGCACTCGTCTTCAATGGCTTTCAATATCTCGTCGACGACAATGTAGAATCTTGTGCAATTTATTTACCATATTGTTTGACAAATTTTCTCCCGTTTACCTTAAAGATAATTGGTTACCCTGTTGGTCGAGTGGTTAGCGACTCTAACTACGCAATCGACGGGGCTCGGATTCGATCCCCGACGGGGATAAATATTTGTGTGATGAGCACAAATGTTTGTATTTCCGGGTTTGTATTTGTAGAAGTATTTCTATGTATTAGTACCGTTGACTAACACCCATAACACAAGCAAATAATTTGCTTACTTTGGGGTTAGATCAGTAAGTGTAATTTGTCCCATAAAAATTTAAATATAATTTTAAATTTTTAGCTTACTCTCACAACTTATCTCTTTGATCCTGTGATTCTCTTTTGTTATCCATACTATTCCATCGTACTCGGTTTATGTAGAATTCCTTTGCTTTAAAAGCTGCTCGTTACTGGAATAATCTTCCAAAAGTACTCAGTAATATTCAGTCCAAAGATGCATTTGAACGACGCTTTAAAAACTATTTACTTAAAGCCGATGTGTGTTTGAAGTAAACCCTAATCAGAGTTATTAATTTCAGACTTGTCTTTTCTGTAAGTCGCTGTTCAATTTACTTAGGTTTATAATTATTTAAATTTATATGTAATAATTTATACACTATCTAACTTTATATTATAATGTACACCCAGCACAGCATACTCATATTAATTTAATTTTGAATCATTATGATTATAGTTGTGTACGTTATTATTATGTATTTTCATACTTATATCACACCTACCCTTTATCTTTTCTGCTAGCCCGAAGGTTGACTGGTAGAGAATATATTTAGCATTAAGTCCGCCTTTAGTACAATATTTTTATAATTGGTGTGCAATAAAGTATAAATAAATAAATAAATAAAAAATAACAGCTGTATATGTTTTTCCGAACGAATTACTTTGTTACTAGTTGACCCGGCAAACATTGTTTTGCCATACAAATTACCTGTATTGAATATTTTCGTGTGGTACTTGAAATGTAAGGGGGTTAATTGAAATGAAAATTATCATATCTTTTAAGTAGGACCAAACAGTAGATATTTACAAAATTTCATTAAAATTGATTCAGTAGTTTAGGAATCCGTAGCGGACAAAAAACGTGACCTGTAACTTATTTATGCTAAGATGTTTTTCCTTGTAATAATATCGTTTACAACCATATAATGATAGGGGAGCCCAAGACGCTAAATGGGTAGTTACTCGAGCGTCGTAGGGACCTATTGGAATTTGTAGATTAAATCATAGGAAAAATAAAATGTTATAAGTATGGTGTTTTCCATTTCAATGGTGGAGAATAAATCTATGAATATATATAAAAAAAAAAAATGGTACACAGAATTACTAAATCGTATCAGATTAAGGTATAGTGGGTTAATTGCCACCTAAAATTTAGAAAAACTGATGATTCAAGTGTTTTGTAAGAGAGTGGTTTTGAGAAACTATCAAAACAACTGGAGAATGTCAAAACAACAAAGAAAATGTTGTTTTGACATCCTCGAGCACGTCTGTTGTGTTTTATGCGCGTGTGTTCTGTTTTATAATAAATTATGTAAGAATAAAGAAAAAAATATAATCTGACAATTTTCATAAGCCGAAGTTATTGAAATTTTGTTTTTTTTTTGTTTTCTTAATAACCCGCCTCTATATTACGGGCTTATATTTGGTGGAGAGCCTCAACCTCCAAGCCAAAAACCTCCTTTTGGGTTGCCCTACTATAATATACAAACAATTTGATTACGAGCAAAATAAAGTGTGATTAGTCGAGCGAATATTTATTATTTATATGCTGGTATTTTTAGCGAAATTTTGACTAAAATAATGTGTTATGATTGATTGTCTGTGACTGTTAGATACTAGATTTTTGATTTAGTTGACTAACACATTAATCATCCAATTTGATTTAATCTAATCGTATAATATGTTTATTGACATTTATTTATCAACTGATGAAAAAACGGAGGTTATCTGTTTGACATGTATGTATTGTACCTCTGACTACGTTTTTTCTTTCAAAATAATAATTTCAAGTTATACTTTTAGATTTAAGAAAATAATTGTATAAAGCAACGATAACTGCATATTATCCCTATTAGTTACAGTGCCATAAACTGCATCATGTTAGTATTTTGTTCGAAAAAGCCAAAAGTCAGGCGCTACCCAACTGGTTTTGTAAGTGTAAAGTACTTTTAGAAAAAGGAGTCCGCAATAGGCTCCATCGATGAGGACTACCTTAAATTATGAATAAGTTGCACTGCAATGAAGCTTGGCTGGTACTATAAACAATGGTGGTAAATGGCATATGCATTACGGTTCTTTGACGATAGATCTCTCTCTATCAAGAGATCCTTAACGGTTTACATATGCGTTATACTATCACAATCATTTCACAAACTAGATTTAAGACGAGATTTATTTTTGAACTTTATTGTTGACAATATTCACTAATCAAATCAAAAATAGTTTCACTTAAAATATGATCAGAGTTACGACTTCAATGCAATCAATCCACAGTCTAATGTGGATTGATTGCATGGCGAGCTTCAGAGACTAGGTGGTAGAGTTCCACAACGTCTCGCCCGGGTATTTGGTACCACCACCTTACCTACTTTTGCTGCAAGAGAGAAAAAATAGTTTCATTTTCACACTCACGTTCAGCACCAAAAAGAACCCTTTTGTTTTAATTTGATTTGATTTGGCGCACCAGTTTCAGAACACCTCCCTACATGTCAGCAAGGGCGTTGGAATTATTGAAATAAAAATTTTCGCAAATGTTCAGTTTCGCAGTCATCTAGAAGATAAAGCTTAATTAGCATCCAAAAAACTCGGAGTAATTAACCAGGCGAAACATTACTTCGCACCTGGTTAAAGAATTTTATCGTATAAAGCTTAGGTCCGTCCACATATGGACGTTCACACTTATGGGCCGATGCACCCAATTATCAAATTTTTCCATTTGACCGCATTCAGAGACGAGCTTCCCGCATTATACATGATTCCAATCTGACCAAACATCTGATGGCTCTTGATTTGAGAAGAAATGTTGGTACTCTGAATGTGCTCTACCAGCTTTATAATGGAAAGTGTTCTGATTAATTGTTTAGTTTGATACCAGCTACTTATTTCTACTGCTACTATACTCACCAAGGCCGAAACCTCCACCCAATCTACCTTGAATCATAGTATTCATCAACGGTATGGTTTAGTCGGTTTTTTAGTTCGTACCACCAAATTATGGAATGAACTCCTTAAGTCTATATTTTCTGAAAATATTAAAATATTGAATCTTTTAAGAGGATTAATGAATTTATTAAGAGTCGGCAGTGCATCTCCTCTTATGCTGTGGATGTCCATGGGCATTGGTGACCGCTTCCCAACAGGCGGCTTGTTTGCTCGTCTGTCAACTCATCATATAAACAAAAAACGTAAAATATGATCAGACTTACGACTTGAAATGCAGTCAATCCACAGTTTAATGTGGATTGAATGCACGTTGAGCTTCAGATACTAGGTGGTAAAGTTTCGTGACGTGTCGTGCGACGTGCGACGTGCGCGGTAATGATGATGACCACCGACTTACATTTTTGCTGCTACAGCGCAAAATAATTTCACTTAAAATATGATCAGAGTTACGTTTTAAAATACAATCAACCATAGTCTCCTCCGTGATGGTCCGGGCTCTTTTAAAGATTAAACCAGCTACCATTCTAGCATGTGATCGTAAAAGGTGACTGATTTGCTTTATTGTGATTACTGGGTGATAGAATTGTGCAACGTCTCGCCCAGGTATTAGGCACTACCGTCTTACCTATTTCTGCCGCAATAGCGTTAATTTTTGTCATTGCGGGGTTTCGATTTGGAAGTTAAGGAAGCTGGTAAACTTATGCATGGGAAATTACCACGCCGCTATATGGATAGCAATGTACTTAACGTTTTCCACTAGAAAACTTATCTGCTTGTTTGCTACCTAATGACATAGAAAAAGATATACATAGTATAGGTAAAACGTTATTTTACGCTCTGTAATTGCACCCTTGATTAGAAAACAATTATCTATCTAGCGGCTATCGAACAAAACAACCAATTTGCACGTTTGAATGCAAATATTAACAATGGCGTAATGACAAAACCGCAGTCAATGGGATTGTTGGCCTGGCATGCGGCAGACTGATTTCTATCTCTCAATGTTTAATACCACATCATTTATACAGCTTGATGGGAAAAAACTATACATACATTATATATATATATATATATATATATATATATATATATATATATATATATATATATATATATATATATATATATATATACCAAAAATGTTAATTATGCGTTGCTATCTGTGTGGTGGGATGATAATGCGACGTTCAAAAGATTACCGCTTACCTTACCCTCTAAACCGGAACACGATAATGACAAGCTTTCACGCTATTGCGGCGGGAATAGGTAAGGTGTGCAAAATATCCGGTAGAGACTTTGTTATGTAACCAATTAAAATATAATAAAAACTAATATTGAAATAGTAGCAATGCACCATTAACATCTTTGGTATCTATAGGCGAAGGTTTATCTATCCACCCAGAGATCCACCTGCTTATTTGCTATCCTATAATATATTAAAAAATACTCTCACAACAGGTTTTCAGTCTTTAAAAATGCCTTTGTTTTTAGCTTATGAAATACTCTACATTGGCATGACATGATCTGTATGTGTTACTTATCTGTACAATCCCTTGGACCTTTGTCGCGAATTGAGTAACTCCTTTTGGTATCTGCTCATTCTAAGGAATAAAGCAATTGCCTTACTGCCAGGCATTTTATAATAGGCTAGAGGAGTCTAAAATTGCTTCTACTATCGTGACTTCTAACCAAATAGCAGAATCCTGCGACGTCTCAACTCTCAATCACTGCGTTATTTATTGCCTGCCCTATTCCGTTGAGAAGGTAAGGTGGTCGGTAAAAAAAAACAAACTCTACAATGTAGAGATTTTATTCATAATGGTAATGTCATTTTTAAACTTTTTTCGTTTTATACAAAAAGCATGGAAGCAAGTCTGTAGAGTCATTCTCCAAAAGAAAACCGATATAACATGGTCAAATATGTGGATAGAATAAAAAGGTTGTCTATAGAAAATGACATATAGCATTATTTCACTTCTGTTTATGTTTGTGTATAAATTTTTAAATACATAAAATATATTTTTCCTTTTTCTTTTCTGCGTGTTGGCCCGGGCTCCTTTGAAGAATAAGCCAACTATCGTTCTACCAGGCAGGTCGTAAAATGCAACCGATTGTCTATACGAGTCACTACCATCGTAACGTCTAGGTGGTAGAGTTCTGCATTGTCTCACCCGGGTCTGGTACTCCTGCCGCAACAGCGTCAGTACTAGTCACTGTCGTGTTTCGGTTTGGAATGTAAGGTAGCCGATAAACTTATGTAATTGGCATTAGACCTCGCCACAATATATTATCCCACCATTGTATATCGCCTGTAGACACCAAATATCTTTGGTGTCTACAAGCGATGGTCCACTCTTTCCACCAGGAGATCCATCTGCTTGTTTGCTATCTTATGATATAAACAAAATATTGTAAGATGAACAATATTACTGTTTAATGTATTGTATGTATCATTATATTTGCCAATTACTTTATAAAAAAGTATTGGAATTCTCTACTAAATTTGATTTTCTCTGGACTGAGTAATCCGGATAAATAGTTGAAGCAACAGTGAAGAGGCTTGCTTTAGCTTAGTTTGTCTCCAGGCTTTGCTTCCCATCAAGTAGACTAAGTAAACGAATGTCGGGTTTCTGTTAGCAACGATCCGTTATTTGTACTTATTGCAACCAATTTAATAATAACGAGTTATTTTAACCATTTAGATATGAGTAGTATAATTTTCTACGAGGCGGAAGCTAAAACTTTTTTTTATAACATTAGATATAATGCAAACAAGCAGATGAGTCTCATGATAGAAAGTGTCAACCATCGCCTATAGACACCAAAGATGTTAATGGTGCATTACCATCTTGTGGCGAGGTCTAACGCCGCATGCATATATTTACCGGCTACCCTACCCTCCAAACCGGAACAAGACAGTGACAAGGACTGACGATATTGCGGCAGGAATAGGTAAAGTGGTGTTATCAGACCCTGGCGAAACAATGCAGAACTCTACCACCTAATAGCTACGATGTTAATGCCTCACATAGCTAATCAGTCGCCTTTTACAACTTGCCTGGCAGTACGGTAGTTGGCCTATTTTTAAAGGAACCCGGGACCAACATGGATAAAAAACTGTTCATATAAATTTCGAATTACGGAACGTCCAAACTATTTGTGGAGCGCCTCGTCATTATTAAATTGGTTGCTGATGGTTTAAACTATGAATGACGGATTGTTGATTATAAAAATCGGACATTATTGGTATAACACTCGGGGATTAATAATTTTAACGCAGTAAGTTGCAACACAACACATTTGAAACAAATCTATCAGATTAATCTGATAGCAGATAGCTGAAGTATTGATTTGATAAAAAATATCAGATTAATGGTTCACCATTCACAGAGTAATAATACTAATAAATATCACTGCATAAATTACAGGAAATGATCTAACCTCAAAGTAAGCAATTTATTTGCTTGTAGTATGGGTGTAAGTCAATAATGTTTCTCACCGATACCGATGACCCGATAACTCTGGCCAACGGTTCACACGAAAACATTACATACTACATTCGTGACACCGTCGCCGCCGGCGGCGCCCTGTTTCACCCTTCGGCGAACCGAGCCCAAAGGCAAGGATCAGCCGACGGACAAAACAGTGCCACTAGCCCTCTTATCGCAAATCACGACCCTACACCAAGCTGAGGTTCGGTCTCGCAAGAGACACCCTTAGGGCGGAGGGCATACAACCCTACACCTATAAATTCTAGCTGAGCACTCTGCTCGCCCCCGCAATCGTGACGGCCAGCAGTAATTCAGACATTCAGAAAAAAAAGTCGACGATGCTAATACACATAGATACATATATAAATACTCAAATAGATTAATAAACACCCAAACCCAGAAACACAAACATCTGTGCTTATCACACAAATGTTTGTCTCTGTCGGGAATCGAGCCCGAGCCCCATTGATGGGTAGTTAGGTTCGCTAACCACACCACCAACCAAAATCTAAATGTAATTGCTGAGGAAATGCTATTTGAATTTCCTGCTTCGGTTGCGTTGGTGTGTTGAGTACATAATTTGTGTGTTACAGTCATTGCTACTGACGTGGACGAGTGTGTGGAATTTTGTGACACTAAGGTCTCCTTAAATTTTCAGGCCTGGGATAAGTTTGCTCCATTCCTTACACTGCCTTTCATTTCACTTGCATCACACATAAGATTTCGCGAAAATTTCTTAAATTAAATACTACAATTTCTTTTTTAAATTATAGATTTCCGCAAAGTAACGCCTGAATGTATTCAACTAATTAAACTCCTGAATCTATTAAATTTATATGAACTAAATGAAAAGTATACCCACCATTACAAACAAAAAAAAATCCAATATAATTAATAAATGACTGAGATCTGATGTAACAAATATAAAAACAGACGAATTATTCACGGCTAAAAAAAATACTATGCAACTATGACATTTAAACAATGCATGATTTCTTAGTGTATGATTATTTTATATCCCATTATGTAAAAAAAAAACATATAAATATTGCTTGTTTAACTTTACAAGATGAATAAGGCAAAAGCCGAAGGCAATAATTATTATTAGCGCCGAGGTGGCGGAGGGTTGGCGACAAACCAATTTGTTATTTTGAGGCATTCATTCGGAAAAACAATTACTACCAGTCTTCTCAAATAGAAGGGACTAAATTAAAGGTTTGTTACGGTTCACGCTGATTTAGCGTTTAAAGATGGGGAAATATTGTGAAGATTCTCGTTTTGAAAATACAAAGCGAAAAATAATTTGTAAATTCAACCAGAAATGAAAAAAAGAAGTTTAATGTGTTTTACTTGTCTACCTAATAACTAGTCTTCTAACTCTAACTAATAACTAGTCGTGGCTGGTGTCTTAAGGTCTGATAAAATGAGGACACATCTATCTACATTAACAAATAAACAATCAATTTTCCTGATTTAATTGTTTAATAACAATCATATAATAATAACAGTTTCAATTGAATATAATTATAAAATATTTCACCTATGTTAACTTAATATTTTTGTTTAGTTAATAGAGTTCTACAACGTCTCGTCCGGGTATATTATGGTACCACCGCTTTACCTATTCCTAATGCATGTAATATTTCCATCCCACAACCATTAACATCTTTGGTGTTATAAGGCGATGGTTAGGTTTAAAGAACTTTATATCATAAGAAATTAACATTTCACTTAATATGAGATACATTAACAAACAAAAATATATGATTTTCCGTTTCGTCAGGAGAGTCGTTTGTTTATTTGCTTGAAAAAAAAAAGTACCTTCACGCCCGTATCCCTGAAGAGGTAGACAGAAGTACTACATGTGCTCCCACAAACGTGATAGATGACAAACCTATCGCTAACCGAAAATTTTTCCAATCCTGGCCGACGCCGTTTTTATCAGATAACTAAAATAAATAAATATTCATGGGACTAATTACACTGACTGATCTAATCCCAAAGTAAGCAAATTATTTGCTTGTGTTATGGGTGTTAGTCAACGATATTAATAAACAGAAATACGTATATACATACTGGAATAGATTCAATAAACACCCAAACCCGTAAATACAAACATTTATGCACATCACACAAATGCTTGTCCTCGTCGGTGATCGAACCCGACCCCCGTCGATTGCGCAGTCAGGGTCGATAACCACCCGACCAGCGAGGCGGTAAAAAACACATTTTTGATTTGTCCGTCCCGGGAATTAAACCCGGGAACTCGTGTGATCATCACTGACACCGGACCACTAGACCAGAGGCGATGGATATCTAATAATGAAACAGTAAATTCCGGAGTAACGTAGGATTTTTTTAAAAAGAAGTTATGTATTTGGGTCATTCAAATGAAGTTGCGGGCAATAGCTAGTAGTGAATGAGACGGTATTTTTTATGAACTGTCCTCAACATTATTTTTTTATAAAACTAGAGAAAATAATCATGATATTATTAACACATTTTTCCACGTGTTGGACCCGGGCTTCTTTGAAGAATAGATCAACTGCCGCTCTGCCAGGCAGGTCATAAAAGGCGACCATTTGGCTAGGCGAGTCTCATCGTGGCTACTAGGTGTTAGAGTTCTGCATTGTCTCGCCCGGGTCTGGTACCACCGCCTTACCTATTCCTGTCACAATAGCATCAGTGCTTGTCACTATCGTGTTCCGGATTCAAGGGTAATGTAGCAGGTAAAAATATGCATGTGACATTAGACCTCACCACAAGATAGCAGCGCACCATTAACATTTTTGGAGTCTACAGACGATGGTTGGCTGTTTCCATTAGGAGATCCATCTGCTTGTTTGCTATCTTATAATATAAAAAAATTAGCTAGGACTCTTGCTAATTTGTGTAAATTGTACAAATTTTTGTAAAATCCACGGAAATATATAATATTCCAGAATAAAAACTCGATTATGTTTCAAATATGAGCAGACTACCAATATAATAAACTTCATTCAAATTCGCTAAATCATTTCAGCTAGAAGACGCAAATTATAGCTGTATAAATGAGGTTAGAAGTGTAGAAGTCACCTACAATTCTAACCTTATTTACAGGTACATCTTTAACCCTTAATCAGATATTTACCAACTAGGAACAAACGGAAAGTGTACCCTCTCAAAAAACGAAATGGTTTTTTTTCTATAAAAGTATCTTCACTTTTTTCATAGACAAGACAATATACACAGGCAATTTTTTTTTCATAATTCACACAATAAAAACGATATTGGATGGAGAAGTGCAGCCACTCATATGAACAAATGTTTGTAACAAACGCTTGTAGATATATTAAAACAGAAAGAAAAAAGTATCACCACTCGCGGTTCCCTTGCGGGGTAGGTAGAGTAAACCCAATGTCTGTAGACTTTTTGGCTCACCAAAATTCACTGATTTGTCGGTTAGAGAGATGAGTGGTGATCCCCATCGCCGTATTTCACCGAACAGCTAACGTTTATTGGCTATTTCTAGCGATAACCGCGAAGGACGGCTTTACTGCTCATTCGAAGCATGAGAGTGGTAACACACCGCCAACTAGACTCTGAGTTGCTACTGATACTTTAGATTTTCGAAAATTACCTCAAAAAAATCCCAATGTTATTTCTGCCTAACTCGGGGATCTAATCCGGAACCACATGATCTGAGTCAAATAGGCTAACCCCCTAGATTACGAGGCATATTATATTGTGACCAAATATAAATATGCAATGTTGTGCTATTTTACCAATGTTGTGCTATGCAATGTTGTACGTAATGAATAAGAGGCCAAGGCTTAGAAATACCCTTGGAGTGATTTTATTTCATCGGTAATTACTATTGCTATGTTTTTCTGGGGTGTAAATACAAGCTATACTGGCAGCCTAAGAAATTGTCTTGAAAAGCGTGTCCAGTTTAATTCGTGGTATTTTAAATTGTTTAATTCATAACGAATTTCTATGACAATGAATATTTTTTTACATCATAAGATAGCAAACAAGCAGAATGGTTGACTCTTTCCCGATGGAAAGAGTCAACCATTGTCTATTGACACCAAAGTTGTTAATGGTGCATTGCTATCTTGTGGCGAGGTCTAAGGCCACATGTATAAGTTTACCGGCTTGCCCTCCAAACCGAAACACGACAGTGATTTGCACTGACGCTATTGCAGCAGGAATAGGGAAGGCGGTGGTACCAGATCCGGGCAAAACAATGCAGAACTCTACCACCTAGTAGCCACGATGGTAGTGACTCCTATAGCCAATTGGTCGCTTTTTACGACTTGCCTGGCAGAACAGTAGTTGGTCTATAATTCTTTAAAGGAGCCCGGGTCCAACACGAGAAAAAATATTTCATCGAATCTCAAAACCCCTTCTTTATGACGGTTAAAAAATTAACCAACTTCGTATAAATTCCACCAATAAACTAATGTGGCCCATTTACTGCTTAGTGTTATTTAAATGAATATTTTTACGAGGAATTTTTCCAATTCGTATAATAAAGTAATCGCCGACGAGTGCTCTCCGCTGAGGTGCCAGTTAACGCCTTCAGGAGGGTTAAGTGTGGATAATTTCCTTTTGCGTAACCTCGTCGAGAGATTAAGAGTGACTCAGGGGGAATAAGAACTGGGGCAAGCGTACGACATTTTGCTTGGTTTTCCTTCGTAATTATCATGATATTAACTCGTTTTTATTAACATCTAATCTATATTAATATCATAAATTCGAAAGTTTGGATGTTTGGATTGACGGATGGATGTTTGTTACTCAATCACGCTAAAACTACTGAACGGATTTGGATGAAATTTGGCACACAGGTAGATACGAACAGCACATAGGCTACTTTTTATTCTAACAAATTAAGTTGTTCTCGTGGGATTCACCAAAACCTTTTATAATGCAGCGGGTTGCACAGTGCCACTAGTAAATAAATAAAAGAAAAGAGCTTTTATTGATTCTTTACTATTATTGACTTACTCTACGTAGGGACCGCCTAACGAGGTAAAAACCTCGTCCAAATTACTTCATTTATCTTGTTGTTGAGCTATTTTGGTCCATAGGTTTCCTGCTATTTTAATTATGTCATCTTTCCATCTCTTGTAAGATCTACTACTAATCAAGCTTAAGAGTTTTTGTTTGTTTGAACGCGGCAGGTTATTTATGAGTTAGTAGGATTTGAAAAATTATTTTGTCTGACTGCTATATTCATGACAAAATCTACAGTTAGAGGCTATATGCTACTTTCTCCATGTTGGTTCGGCTCCTCTCTTAAGAATAGATTTTCTACATTGTGCCAGGCAGTTCGTAGGAGGAGAGAGATTTTGATTTTGATTGGCAATACGTGTAACTACTACCGTGACTACTAGGTGATAGAGTTTAGCAACGGCTCGCTCGGGTTTTTGGTGCCACCACTACCTATCTAAATTAAAAAGGGTCATCTCGATATAACTTTTAATTTCCAAGAAATTCGAAGACAGATACACTTGCGAAATTAGGAATCATAAATAGATAATCACACCCACATGTTATCCAATTCTACCAATGTAACATACTTACAGGTCATAGCAACGCACTATCAACATCTTTGTTGTCTATGAGCGGTGGTTGTTTCTTTCCATCAGCACATCCATCCCGCTTGTTTGTTTGGAAGTTTGTATTATCGTGGACTTACATTTTTATCACAAACAAATAACTTATTTATTTAGAGTTAAAATTACCTTAATTAATCTTAGTTTTTCTGTTGGACCATAAGTTTATTTTCACAGGAATAGCTTTGTTGTCTCGTGGTTTAGGGCTTAGCCTATTTGGCTCAAATCAAGGGATCTCGGGTTTGATCATCGGTTCGGGCAAAAGTGTTATTGAGCATCTCAGTAGCAGCTCGGAGTCTGGCGCGTGGTGTGTTCCTCTCCCGTGCCGTCAGTCTCGGTTATCACTAGAATTAGTCGATAATTGTAATCGAGCGTGAAATGCGGCTATGAGGATCACCACTCATTTCACCAACTGACGAACCGGTGAATCGTGGTGTACTGGAAAGTCTGACTTTCTGTTTACTCTTCCTACCACGGAACCGGCGTGATGATATACATAGAATTGCACTTTAGGTTAATTATCCTAACGGGCTTGATTATGCTTAATTAGATTTAATCTCATCTGTAATAGATTTAATGCATCCAAGATTCAGGCGAATGTGTTCGGGTATAAATACCAAGGGCGGCCAAAACTGACGTATGATAATCAAATTGGTCGAGTGCCGTCTGCAAGTGGTGTCACCGAAAGTGACGTGTTTGCATGAAAATATATATAAATGTGGAGAAAGCAGGGCTAGTCTGTCTGAATCGATCTATCTATGGTACTCAATCCTCATCGCCTACCCCTTTAGAGATTTGGCGTTAAGATATGTTGTTTTCATTTATGAGGTGCAATCTACATACAGCCCATTGTTCTAAAACGTTTTTGGTCAATACCATGGTAATACCATACCATGGAAAAATATCTTTTCCATGGAAAAGACATTTTTCCGAGATAAAAGTATGCTCTGTCCTATTTTAAGTTATCATCTGTTTGCCAAATTTCGACCAAATCAGTTTAACTGTTTTTGCTGTTTTGTAAGAAACATCCAAGTACAAAAATTTTCACATTAATATTATGTGTGAGATATTCATATAAGATCTCATACATATTATGAGATCCATATGTGATCCACAGTCTATGCCATAAGGCATATTTTAGAATTAGAACTAAAATGCATATATATTTACAGGCCGGATTACTTTTGACTTAACTACCGTGCTCGTTTAACTTGTGGCTCAAGCTCCAATCCTTTAAGACAGCGGTTTAGTTAACTAATAGACGTGTCTAATGAGAGTAATCAAGTCTCTTAACTATGTGTGTAGATAGTTTGACTATTTCGTAATTTTGATGATAATGTTTTGGTTTAATTAAATCTACATTCATACATACGAGTATATATCACAGATCACCCACTCATCCCCGTGTTGATCTGGGCTCCTTTGAAGAATAGACCATCTGCACTTCTGCCAGGCATGTAAAATGCAACCGATTGGCTATACGTGTCACTACCACCGTTACTACTAGGTGGTAGAATTCTGCAACTTCTTACTAGGTGGTAGAATTCTGCAACTTCTTACCCGGATATTTGGTACTATAGCATTAATTCTTCCTGCCGCAATATCGTCAATGCTTAACATTGTTTTGTTCCGATTTGGACGGAAAGGTAGCCGGTAAACTTATGCATATGCAACGCACCATTGACATCTTCGGTGTTTATAGGCGATGGTTTCTCTTTTCACCAGGAGAGCTATTTGCTTGTTTGCTATCTTACAAATTAAAAATATTACCTTTACAGGCTAGACAGAGAGAACTGATTGGCACACACTGTGATTCAGTCAGACGTGCCTTGATTTTTCTACAATTATAAGTATACAAACTCTCTCGTAACGAAAAATCTGACACTGTTGGAAGATAGCATTAAGATGTGGATCATTATACATACGAATAGCAATTCTTGCTTGCGATCCTACGTCATAAATACAAAAACGCCTTGGATGAAGACACTATAAGGCTTTTTTTAATTTATGGAGAAGTTACTACCAAGGATTTAAAACGTTATCAGATAACAGAACTTATTTTACGATACTTAAAGTTATTGCTGTAGTGATACCTCAGTAACAAAATTATTTTCAAACATTATATATATCAAATAACAGAACGAAACCGTTAACGTTAAATAACGTTATAATATCGATATGTATGCGCGTTTCATGCTGTTTCGTGATTGGTTCGCTAACTAGTGCTAGAAGACAACATCACAATACCATATACCATAACTTTAATTCGTAGTGTATAATAGAACGTAATGAATAACGTTATAAAAAGTAACAAATTCTGTATCAGCTTTGCATTACGCTATTCTTGTAAATAACGTTATGTCATGCCGCGAGCAATAACGTTCCCAAAAAATACCGATATTTAAATCCTTGGTTATAAGGCGTTTTTGTATTTATGTCGTAAGATAGCAAGCAAACAGATATCTTTTCGGTTGGAAAAAATCATCATCGCTCATAAACATCAAATATGTCATTGGTGCGTTGCTATCGGTGTATATAAGTTAACTGGCTACCCATTTTAACTGGAGTATGAAAATAGTAAGCATTAACTCTAGAATCACAGGAAAAGTAAACCGTCCAGGCGAGGCGTTTTGGAGCTCTATCAACTTTTATTAACGATGGTAGTAACACGTAAAAACTTTTTCAAAAAGGTTTTTCGCAAAATGACGACGTAACCTAATTTGTATTTTGTGCATTTACATTCATGTCATAGAGGTTAGTAAATCCTCTAAAAAATATTACTCGTGCAATTTAAATAGTATTATCATGACCATATCGTAATAAGGCAGAGATACAATTAGTGCACCAACAATTACTCGATAATTTAATTCAGGAAAAAATTCTTTATTGCCTCTACTAATTTGGACTAATTTTTCCAATGTTATACTCCCTAATAGTCACGATAGTAGACACGCTTTGCCTTTACTCGCTTCCCGTGTTGGTCCCGGGCTCCTTTGAAAAATAGACTAACTGCTAGGCAAAAAGGCAGGTCGTAAAAAGCGACCGATTGGCTGAGTGAGTCATTACTATCGTAGCTACTAGGTGGTAGAGTTCTGCATTGTCTCGCCAGGGTCTGGTTCCTCCGCCTTACCTATTCCTGCCGCAATAGCGTCGGCGCTTTTCACTGTCGTATTCCTGTTTGGAGGGTAACGTAGACGGTAGACTTATGCATATAGCATTAAACCTCGCCACAAAATAGTAACGCACCATTAACACTTTTGGTGTCTATAGGCGATGGTTGACTCTTTCCATCAGACCCATCCGCTTGTTTGCTATCTTATAACATAATATGAAAAAATATACAGAAAAATTTGAAACTAAATGCATATCAAATTTAGCAAAATGAAATAGTTTCTACAAAGTAATTTTGTGTGAGATGTATGTTTTTATTAAATTTGTTATTGTTTAAGAGGCATTTCACAAAATCGCCCAACTGAAATTTAGATATTTTCTGATCGATGCGAGAGCTGGACGTCGTCGTCCATATAGTGTACCTAGTGCTGGTAAAATGAAAATAGTATTGATACTTTTATTATTTTAATTATTACTACGCGGTACTAATTTTGGCACACGGACGTAGCGGATTTTATAGTATTCTCTTTTATTTCTTTTAAAAATAAATATTATGTAAGTGACTTTCTTTTTTGCATAAGAATAGAATATAGTTTTATTCTATACCAATTTTTATAGGAAATTGTCATTTTTTGATAACAAAGAACTAGTTAATGTTTCGTTAATTTTCGTTGAAATAGGCATATTTGCTTAATTAATTAGATATCGTTCTAGATATTTTAGGAAAAATAATCTATTCAGGCACAATTGTTGAATGTTTTTTGGTTGTTTAGTATTTCTTCTAATTTTGTTGATTCTAGCAGTAGCAATATCTTTTGGAAGAATAGCTTCTTTGCGTAATTGTCGAAATTTAATTTCGGAGTACATTTATTATAAGAAATACAATTGATCATTAACAAATCTTTTTCATTGAGGCAATATTTAAAAGATTAAACTATCTAATGGTACCATTTAATTAAATACCTTATAATACGAAAAATTAGGAGTTGGAAAATTTTGATTTCTTGTCGAAAGTTGGTCTAAAGTGTAAACTGCCTCTTAACGATAAATTGATATTTACTGGAATAAATTTGATATTTTTACCCCAAGACTTGTAAGTTTACGGATTTACATACAGCTAAAGTTATATTTTATTTCCCCATGTTCGTCCGGGTCTCAGAATTTAGGTTATCTACTTCCAGGCAATTTGTAAAATGCGAACAATAGGCTATCCGTGTTACAACCATCTTGACTACTATGTGGTAGGCTCATCCAATTATTTGGTACCAACGTCTTACCTATTCCTGCCACAGTAGAGTCGAAGATTGCTACTGTCGTGTTATTTCCTGGAGGGTAAGTCAGTCGGTAAACTTATGCATGTGGCACTACTCTGCAGACACAGGGATAGCAATGCACCATTAACAGCTTTGGTGTCTATAGGCGGCGGTTGAAGTTGAGGCGGCCACTCACTGAGATTCGGTAGAAGAAAATCGGTGGCCTTGTTTTTCCTTTTATTTTTTTCATAATTTATGAAGGAATTACAAGAATTATTTCGTACTAGCTGACCCGGCAAACGTTGTTCTGCCTTTTGAAACTACTCTTATTTTTTTCTATATTTTCTCACCTTTTAAACCTTCCCTGGACTTCAACAATTAATTCAAAACCAAAATTAACCAAATCGGTTCAGCCGTTCTCGAGTTTTAGCGAGACTAACGAACAGCAATTGATATAAGATATTGGTATGGGGAGCAATGAATAACAGGTTTTTTGTTTTTTGAATAATATAAGACATTAAATTGAAGTTTTACTAATAGCATCATCATCATCCCGTAAAGGAGTATCGATTTCTTATATCTTAAGATAACAAGCAGACTCTACTGATGGAAAGAGAAACCATCGCCTATAGACACCAATGATGTTAATGGTGCGTTGCTATTTGTGTGACGGGATAGTAATGCCACATGCATAAGTTTACCGGCTACCTTACCCTCCAAACTGGAATACGACAATGACAAGCTTAATGCTATTGCGGCAGAAATAGGTGGGGTGGTGGTACCAAATACACGGGCGAGACGTTTCAAAACTCTACCACCTAATAGTCACGATGGTAGTGACACGTTTAACCAATCGGTCGCCTTTTATGACCTCATGGTAGAACGGCAGTTGGTCTATTTTTCCGGGAGCCCGGAACAAGACAGGGTACAACCGAAATACATATTCCAGGGAGCCGAGATGCATACAAGACAAGATTACTTTTGTTCCTTGTTATTAGTAAGTGTACATTACCAACTTTGCATGAATGCATGAACAGGTCGGGTCAACATATACGCTACATATTATCATGCTGTTACCTACAGGGGAGGAGCAGTGCAGAGTAAACGAAGTCCGCGCAAAGTCGCAGGCAACAGCTAGTATAGTAAATATATTTGGTATACGGATAAAAGCATTTCTTTACCATTGTTAAATTTTAGTAATTTTACATTTCCTGATATCAAAATACACTTAATAATTACATCAATTCACATCAACTTACTTTACAACTTTTGGTATTTCACAAGTGGTTAAATCTCCAAATTTCTATATCTCTCATCGTAATACAGACATACATACATGTAAGGGTAGATCAACTTATATGCATCACAAGCATTTGACCATTTAACACAGTCCAATATCTCAGTAAGTCTTCAGCTAACAGCATTTAATCCCAAGTTAATATACTATGGTGTATCGTGTCTAGATCATTCGAGTTAATTCGCTAATGCTTATGTGCAATTATTGGTGATATAACGGTGTGTGACAGCGGAAATTAAACTTTATTAGAAAACAATACGTTGAACGGCTTATTGGATAAATGTAAGTTATAAGCAAATATGCAGTTAATTACAATAAACCTGTTCGATCATCAAATGCATTATTTGGTAGTCTAATACTATTATATCTATATACATATTAATAAGTGAAGCTAAAACTTCGTTTCCATTTTTCCAGCTATAACGCGGACGGAGAAGTATGAAATGAAGCTTAGTTAAAATTTGCATTATAAAGGTGTGCATAAACCGAATATTTTTGTATATAAGCACAAGTCCGTTCATGGATTCGCCATATACCAGCTGGAGACGCTTGAGGCGATAGAGGCGTGCCAAGTGTCTCATAAACGACGATGATGTAGTAGGCGAGAAACTCCATCATCGCCGCTCATCGCCGCAGAGTGGCTAAGTTTATCGGTCTTTTATCGGATACATTTTGGTGAGTGTGGAGGGTGCGCTGCAGAATTGCACGACTTAATTCCACCATCCCCGTTTTTCTATCGATCCTCGAGGTGCACAGGTTGTAGGCATTGCCATATGGTGGATGTTCCATGTACCCAGACAAAGCGGTTCGACTCGACATTCTTCATTCGAACCGCAAGAACCTGGAACAAGCTTCCTGAGTATGTTTTCTCCGACGAGTACAATCTGAGGATCTTCAAGAAAAGAGTGAACATGTCAGGCCACATCTTAGCTTACCAATAGGCGAGATCGTGGTCAAGCGCTTCCCTATCAAAACTAAAAAATGCACAAGAAATACTTTAAATTAATAACAATAAACTTTACTTGCACTACATTCACTTAACACCCATCATACACGCATATATACTACATATTATGTTTGTGGTTAGTCAGTCTATTGTCATGTTTAGAAGATATCTTATTGTTTATACACGGTCAAAATTTGCCCAGAGGGCGATTGTTAGTATGTAAATTATTTTAGAAAATATATAGAGCAGGGCTTGAAATCGGTTAAAAAAATATCCGTTAATAATTATTTTTTTATATCATAAGATAGCAAACAAGCAGATGGGTCTCCTGATGGAAAGAGTCAACCATCGCCTATAGACACCAAAGATGTTAATGGTGCGTTCCTATCTTGTGGCTAGGTCTAATGCCACATGCATAAGTTTACCGGCAACCCTACCCTCCAAACCGGAACTCGACAGCGACAAGCACTGACGCTATTGCGGCAGGAATAGGTAAGGCGGTGGTACCAGACCCGGGCGAGACAATGGGCAATCCCGACAATTCAAACCGGGTTTAAATTGTCGGGATCGTGGAATCCAGTAATTTGTGTGAGTGAGTTTTTTATTGCACTGATCACTGGATTCTACGATCCCGACAATTTAAACCAGGTTTAAATTGTCGGGATCAGTGCAATAAAAAACAAAAGAAAATCGATATGTCCAAATAAACCTTGTGACGTGGTGAGTGTGTATTGTCAAAGTAACTTTCGTGCGAGTTCCAGTGGTACGGGCAAACGAATGAGAAAAAGGGTAGACAGGCTTGTCTGCTCATAATAGTTCAACTACCCGCGAAACTTCAGTTCACCCATGATCATGGTGCTTGCAACAGCGCCGAAATATCGGGAAAACAATACATCACATAATCGAGGTAAGATCCCGTTAATTATTAATAATTCTGTTCAAAAAGCCGCGAAATCTTAAAAGTATTGGTTGAGTAAATCAAATGCTAATATAAAATTGAATTCACCACGATTTATCAAGCAGCACAGACATAATTAATGGCGCATATTATCAACTTTTACCAAGTACCGCTTGTCCTGGCATGGCGGTGTTAACATTACACTCCAAGGTGCTACTAAGATGGATAGAAAAACCTAATAAAACTTTTCCCGAACCATACCGCAGGGACTCGTGAACTTAGACAAATATACTAACCAATGGATCAAATAGGTATATTATTTTTATTATATTTTTATTATACGTGTAAAATACATAAAAGTGACTAACTTCTCTTTGTTGTATGAGTAAAATATCTAATCACATCATTTAGGTATATGCACGCAATTGATAAAAAAAATCACTTAATGAAAGTGAAAATCTGTTATCAAACTTAGATTTTAATATAGCCTATGATCGAACCTGTGGTCGAATTTCGACCAGAGGGTGATTGCTAGCGCGTTTACTTGTGAGATCCATATTGCTTCGACATAAAGATATCAAAATAAATATTAAAACACTAGCACAATAGAATAATAACGCAGTAGAACAACTCTATTCAAGGCGCCCGAAACGCCGCATGCACACAGACGTGTCGTTTACACGGCCGCTAACCTATCTTGGCCGGACAAGATAGGTTTCGGGATAAAAGTAGCCTATGTGCTATTCCAGGTTATCATATACCTGTGTGCCAAATTTCATCTAAATGCGTTCAGTAGTTTTAGCATGATTGAGTAACAATCATCTATCTATCCATTCATACATCCATACATTCAAACTTTCATATTTATAATACTAGCTACACGGTGCAGTCAACTGCATTATAAAAAAATTTGGTGAATTCCGCGAGAATAACTCATTTTTCCGGGATAAAAAGTAAACTATTTGCTATTTCAGATTTATATCTACCTGTGTACCAAATTTCATCCAAATCTGTTCAGGAGTTTATGCGAGTTTGCGTAACAAAGATCCATCTATCCAAACATCCAAATTTTTGCATTTATAATATTAATTAATAATATAGATTAATATAGATTACCCTCAGGTCTTTTATAATTATAGCCAATATGTTTAATATTTAAAATTTCGTAGCAATATTATGCTTCCCAATGTTTATTAATAAAAATGCTTCTAATATCCATACAAAACTAATCTAGAAACTAAGAGCTCTAGTTGCACTGGTGTCCAGTAGCGTAACAGTTGTCTTACAGCGGCACTCATTAATTTGCGAGCAATATCCCATCGGCACGCCAGATAACGTTAATTGGAGCATTGTCTGTTATATAATAGTTCATTGATTTTAATACAGCACATTAAATATTTGAAATCGGTTTGTTATTTACAGATATAGTGTAATTTGAACGCTGAATATATTTGCGGTACATTATCCAGTATTGTTCATATTAAATTTTCAAATAATATTCGTGATTTAACTTTGGCAGTTTAATTTCACATATATTAATTATTGGTAGTTATGTATAAAAAGATTTTATTTCTCACAAGCCGACCCGACAAACTTTGTTCTGCCTTTTAAGTAAGTACTCTTATTTTTTTTTCTATACTTTCTCACCATTTAAACGTTCCATGGACATCAAAAATTAATTCAAAACCAAAATTAGCCAAATCCGTCCAGCCGTTCTCGAGTTTTAGCGAGACTAGCGAACAGCAATTCATATATATATATATATATATATATATATATATATATATATATATATATATATATATATATATATATATATTAAAAAAAATATCATCGCGCCCGGTTTCTTTGCGGGGTAGGTAGAGTGGGCCGAATAGACTAACCCCTAGACTAGGGTATTAGGATTTTGTAGTTACCAAGATATTTTTACAGTTTTGCCATGAGCATTCGTTCGTCTGTTTGTCCATGTTCACTTCTTTTAACGAACTTTTAGTACTAGGAAGCTATAATTTGACATGAATATTCATATTCACCCTGAATAAAATTAAATTAATTAAAATAGTGGCTACAAAATCATTGGGTATTAACATAATATAATCATTATTATTGGAATATATTATGATAATACTCGATGATTTTTGCCATCTATTTATTATCGGTATGGAAACCATTTATCGATTCAGAAACCAGTTTGTGAAATATCAAGCTTTTGCTTTGCTAATTTTTGTAAAACTTGGTATCACTAAACTGACCATATTGTATTAATCCTAAAACGGGACATTTAGTAGATCTTAACTACGTAACTAATAAATGATAGCTGTGATGTGTCTAGGATGTATAGAATTATAAGGAGAACCGAAATTGAATATCAATGGTAAGTTAGATCTACCAAAAATTTTTAAATATTTTAAATAATTAGCTTTTATATTAATAATTATTAATTGTTAGCACGGTTTTTGTGCTTCGGCTTATGTTTGTGCGTATATTTATCAAGTTAGATGGGATTGACGAAAAATTGGTATACAATTTTAAACTCTTTTCGCCTTCACTGTATATATTTCGGGAAATGGGATATTTTCACGTCTCTGAGATATGGGAACATCGAGACGGAACAGTTAAAAACGGGAGATACGGTCACCTTAGGTATCTGTCGCCCTCCGCCACATAAATAGTTGTCTCTTGCTATGTGAAGAGATTATTAGATACAGAAGTTTCCGGGTATTGATTCGGACCCCTTTTATAGAATAGACAGACATGTGCTATTTGCCAGGCAGTTTGTAAAAGGCGAACGATTGGATATAATATACTAATCACTATTATTATTTTTTTAATTTATTTATTTATTATAATATTTTATGACATATAAGTGTATCTTAGTTACTATGCCATTAAACTAAACAAGATTGTCTTGGCATTCATGCATTCGTCGTTCTTATAACATACCTATTTTTACACGCTTTTTTTTATTTAAATGACACTCATACAAATGCTGCTTGCAAATATTGTACCCGCTGCTTCTAGCAAGAATCATATTGATAAAAAACAGGTTTCTACAGTGATATACAGGCTGATATTATCCTAGATAGTATCCATCCTAGATATATTCGTCATATATATAAAATCCTGGATGGTAGAGTTATGCAATGTCATCAGGGTCTGGTACCACTACCTTACCTATTCTAGCCGCAATAGCGTCGACGTGGTGTTTCGGTTTAGAGGGTAAGTTAGCCATGAAACTTACGCATGTAGCTTATAAATGTAGTTTACAGGCTAACGAGTAAAAATTAAGCAATTTTTAAGGCGTTACTCGCGCAATAAGAAGAACCATAACCTAATTACGGAAATTACTGCATTGAAATAGTCATTTATGTAACTATGTTTGGTAATAACGGTATCCTACTCTATGCGTGGAGCGTGTGCAAACATACTCGGTTTTTCTTAATTAGTATAATTTCAAAACAGAATAGACAGTAAAAAACCGGCCAAGTGCGAGTCGGACTCGCGCACGAAGGGTTCCATACCATTATAGCAAAGAAATACGAAAAAAACACGTTTATTGTATCGGGATCCCCTTTATATTTTCATTTTTTTTATTTTTAGTATTTGCTGTTATAGCGGCAATGGAAATACATAATTTGTTAACATTTCAGCTTTCTAGCTATCACGGTTTATGAGATACAGTCTGGTGACAGACAGACAGACGGACAGACAGACAGCGGAGGCTTAGTAATAGGGTTCCATTTTACCCTAAAAATGAATGATTGGCTATAATACAGGGTTACACTTTTAAAGATCCGGACAAATTTTCAGGGGCTGTTCAGAATCGATATGTTCGATTTATGTAATAAAAAAAAATAATTAAAAAAGACCAAAATTTAATTTGTATCCGATACAAGAAACAAAACGCATGAATATAATTTCAATTACGCAAAATCGAAAACTGAAATATTTTAGTGTTTTAAACCAAATTAAAAGTAATCGGGAAAAATGTACTTAGAGCGACAGATTACATTACAGGTACTATCGTAATTATAGGTAATTGTAAAACACACTGCCAGCTGTGTAGAGTTCATTCACCAGACAATGCATACAATTCATGAATTTAGTGGGATATTTTTAAACGAATATTTTTATATTATCTTTTAATAATTTTACAATAATAATTAACATTTAGTTCCTAATTTAAAATTTGGCCGCACCTTTAGAAGTAACTCTGTATGTGTCACTACCATCGTGACTACTAGTTTGTAGAGTTCCGCATCCTAAATAAAAATCACCACCCATCTCAAGGTAGCCGGTAAACTTATACATGTAGCATTGGACCTCGCCACAAGGTAGCAACGCACCATTAACATCTTTGGTGTCAATAGGCGATGGTTGACTCTATCCATCAGGAGACCCATCTGTTTGTTCGCTATCTTATGATATAAAAAAACACTTATAGACAAAAGAGGTTAATGGTGCATGTGGCGGGGTTTGAATGCCATATACATAAGATTAGCAGAACACAAATACGTAGTTATTAGTCACGATGTCAGTGACACATATTAATTTGACTTGTCTCGCCTTTTACGAGACTCCTAGCCATAAGGCATTTGATCAATTAATCCAAAGGTCATCCAGATCATAGCGGGGTAAACAAGGGGATTACTATCAAACCCGCTATGTTGGCATACGACAGTGACAGTTTCTATTTTTAATAAATAGTGGTACGGAACCCTTCGAGTACGAGTCTTACTCACACTTGGCCGGATTTATGTAATTTTCTTTATTTTTATTGTAGTAAGAAAAAGATAAAATTTGCAAGTATTAACAGTGTATTATATTTTAATGTAGTCCCATAAACGATAAATATCCGTTTACATTTGGCTTTGATTGTATCCGAACTTTTCGTGTGTTCTCATCCATATTTCACCGGTCCGACGGGTGTGTAAGCATTCCCGACACAACTCCCAGCGAATTAATGGTCGTTGTATTACATTTCACTAACGAATCGAAAATATTGCTTGCTTTGCCTTAATGATTCATGTTTGGTTAATAAAGCTATATTTTCATAGCTTCCATGTATCATTCCATATGATAAAAACAATTCTCAATATTATTTAAAATCTTAGGATAGCAAACAAGCACATACTACAGCTACACACACACACAATTTGTGTAGTTGTCCATGGGCTGCGGTGATTACTTATCAACAGGTGAGCAGGTACCACTCCTGTCCGGTTTGCCCCCTTTTTCTATTAAAAAAAACATAACTTTCCTGATGTGAAGAGAGTAAAATAGACACAAAAGATGTTAATAATTTGCTGTCATCTACATGCGTTATTTACTACCATTTGTGTAAATTTACACGCTATTTATTCTTTTTTATACATAAGATATCAAACAAATAGATTAAACCATCGCCTATTGATACTAAAGATGTTAATGATGCGTAAAAAATATTGTGGCGAAGTCTAATGCCACATGCATAAGTTTATCGGCTACATTACCCTCCAAACCGTAAAATGTTAATGACTAGCACTGACACGATTGCGACAGGAATAAGTAGGTATCAAACCCAGGCAAACCAATGTAGAACTCTACCACCTAGTAGCCACGATGGTAGTGACTCACATAGCCAATCGGTCGCCTTTTACGACCTGCCTGGCAGAACGGCAGTTGGCCTATTCTTCAAAAGAGTCCGGGACCAACACGGGGGAAAACTCTTTTAACCAAAACATGAACTGTCTTGTTCTTTGCACTAACAAAGTAGTGCCATTATAGTGACAGGAATAGGTAAGGCCAGTGCCGGATAAAGCCAGCGCGGGGCCCTTAGCAAATGTAAACAGGGGGCCCTTGAGTTACATCACCTATTGAAATGTAGGATGTAAATAAAACAGGACATTTACAAAAATACTTTTAGTGATTTAATGCATGCAAATTTAGAAATAACACTCATCAAATCAATATTTCTAAGTAAATCATTTTCTATATTCATTATAGTGAGGTCATTCAAACATTCTTGTCCCATTGTGTTCCTCAAGACATTTTTTATACATTTTAATGTTAAAAAGAACGTTTTCCACTGCAGTTTGTGATCATCAAACTCAAATAAATGCGTAACACTATTTCTACATTTGGAAAACAGGATTCCAATGAATTTTTTGTTAGAATTTTATAAAATTGGAGTTCCAAAGCCTCCTGCTTATTGCTGCAATGACTTTAAAGTAAGTTTATCAAATTAAGTATCCATTTTAGTCTTTTCTTATTGGTTATCATTTGAAAACTGTTCTATGTGGTCGGGTTATACAAACAGCTCGAAACGAAAATTGTATTTAAGGGATTCCCCCTGTAAGTATTGTGATATTGCCAACTTGCAGCATAATAATATATCTATGTAATTATAGTTTGGCCAATTTAGCTATTCTCAAAGTGAGAATAGCTAAGGTGTGTGCTTTTCCATTACATATTTTACATATTTGTGGTTTTTTTTGGGCACAGGCGCGGGACCCGTAGCATTTGCTGCCTCCTGCTATATAGCTAATCCGGCACTGGATAAGGCAGTGATATAAAACACATACGAGAACTTGCAGATCACTTAGAAGTCATAATGGTAGAAACAAATTTGGCCAATCGTTTGGATATTTGGATTTTTATGAATTACTTTACAGAATGTTAATTTTTTTATGAAAACATAATATTTATTTTTCGTTCACTAAGTCTACTGATTTGATTTTTTTTCTCATTTTACGGGTTCAATCTAGCAAATTTTTTGACAGATTTCTTGGAATAAAATAAACGGCTAAGCTATTATTTATTAATACTCTCGCACTTATATAAGGTCGGGGCAAAAGTATTTTCGTATTGTTCATACAAAACAAAATATTTTTTTCGGTATATTTTTTATGTATTTATACCTAATATGTATGTGCCGTTTTGAACGATGATTTGTTGCCATCTTGTGGGTAGTACCATGATCCCATTCCTGTAGAAATTTTGAGATTTTTGATTAAAAAAATCTGACAGGTGGTGTTCACAGTGTTCTTTTGAGGTTACCTTTATCCTTCCTAAAGAGTTCTGCAATGACCGAAACAGGTGGAAATCTGACGGAGCAAGGTCAGGGCTATACGGAGGATGCATCAACACATCCCAGCCAAGCTCTCTCAATTTTTGCTACGTGGCTATAGATGAGTGCGGTCTGGCGTTGCCATAGTGGAACACCACGCCCTTCCTATTCACCAGCTCCGGCCGGTTTTTACCTCAATTGCTTTTTTAACCTCATCAGTTGCTGACAGTAGACGTCGGAATCGATAGTTTTACCCAGTGCCAAAAGCTCATAGTATACGATTCTTTTCCAATCCCACCATACACATAGCAAGCATCACTTTGTTCCGAGTCAGGCTGGGCTTTGGTCTGGTCTGTGGGGCTAGTCTATGCTTCGAATATGATATTTTTCGCACAGTCTTATCGTAAGTCACCCATTTTTATTGCCCGTAATCAACTGTTCAGAAATGATTCGGAATTGTTACATTTTAACAAAGGATCGCAAATGGAAACAAGTTGCATTAAGTTTCTCTCAGTGAGATCATGTGGTACTCAGATGTCAAGTTTTTTCTTGTACCCAGACTTACTTAAATGGCGTAAAACTGTTTAATAATCAACATCAAGTTCTTCAGCGCTGTCTTAGCTACTAATATGTCGATCTTGCTCCAATCTCTTAAAGATGGCACTGATTTTATCTGTGGTAGGGCGTCCAGAGCGAACCTCATCTTTCATACTAAAATTTCCAGACTTGAAACGCTTGGACCTCATTTGTGCTACTCTTATTGATACCGCATTAGATCCGTTAACCGCACAAATTTTATTCGCAGCGTTCGTCGCATTTTTACTTTTTTGTAATAAAACTTTAAAATGTACCGAATTTCTTCGTCACATATGTTCATTTTGCTAGCTTGAAAAACAATTGAAAAATGGCGGGAACTAGTTTTTTTATTGCACTTTTTTTGTAATAAAACCTTTTTTGTAAAAAAAATATTATCTAATATCTTATTTAAACTAAGCATAGAAATATTAAAAAAATGTGAGTATATTTCTAGCCAAAATTGAATGTTTCGAGATCATTTATTAATGTGGTGTACTTACAGTACGATGGTAGAGTTTGGTATCTATGTTTCTATTTTACTTTATACAAATAAAATTCTATGACACTATTTTACTTTATTGAAGTTAAAGTACTCATTTAAAGAGAGTATTTAACGAATGAGAGTATAATTTTAATTTATTCCAAATGTAAGCCTGTGCGGTCCATGGCAGTAAATTAAGTTAGCGGAAGAAAAAGCTCATTTATTTCTGGCCGGATGTGGCGAAATTCGTATCCGCGTTAAATACACAACCCGGCGTACCTATTCGTTTCAACTGTTTTAAGTTAAAATTTAATTTGAGCCACAAATTACTGTCTTCTTGTTATTCGCTTTCTGAATTTTAGATGACGAAATTCCGAGCGCCTGTCATTAATTCGCACTTTGGTTGACTTAATCGCCAGCGCCTATTTAAAATGAACAAAAGATTTTAACCGTTATAATTCCCAACATTAATTTAGGGCAAGTTAAACTTAGATTTTTTAATTTAAAACTTTAAAGATTTACGTCAGGCATTTCTATATTTCCTCAGCAACAAAAAAATGTGATACCTAGTCAGGGTGAGACATTGCATAACTATAACCAGTCGTCACGTTGGTAGTAACGTTGGTATTAGAGTGTAGTCTTTGTTCACGTTTTAAAAATCAGACCAAAATGGATTGAAGTCAAGAACTTTTGTATTTAGACCTTCGGTTAACTCTGGTAACTCTGGCAATTTACGTAATTACGATTATTTATATTATATTATATATAAAGAATAATATTTAAACCGATTGTTCCTCTAGGCCATCCCTTGAATATTTCCGCTAAGTTAAGATATTCTAAGCTCAAAGCAATGAAAAATTTGAAAGCATCAAATTTTTGAGCCCATTGTTTTTAAATCTAAGGTTTGTCGAAAATGACACTATTTTTCATTACGAAAATCCGTAACTTTCGAACACGATGATTGATTCTGATCTTAAAATATAAAAATAGCAGACGGCTTTCAACGCAATTTTTTTAGCTTTCTAGAGCTGCTGCAGTTGTATAAGCAACCAAATTTTATTTGCATTGTAAATTGAAAATAACTATTATCGTATTTTTACACGATAAGTGTTATTTCCTAACTTATGGACCTACAAGTACTTCTACTACTCGTATTTATACTGGCAGTTGTTTAAGATTTTGTCCACACTGACTTCCAAAATTCGATCAAGTGGATTTTTGATGTATAAAATCTCTTTTCATGCCAAATATCGTATAAAATGACTCTGTCAATTTCATATTTATTAAGATTCTATATTTTCAGTAATTTAAGGATTGAAGTTTCATTTAGGGTTGTCAAATCTTATTTAGCCATCAAGTATACTGCTTAATTATTTAAATGCAATTAAATTAAAACCAGTGACTTCTAATCTGTTTTAACTTTGGAATTCCGAATCAAATATTCTCTAAATTTATATTGGACTAACATTTAAGTCAGCAAAACAAGAATAAAAACAGCGTTTGCAAAACTGAAAATCACTAAAAGCAGCTGTCGCGTAACATACCACTTACAAAACATTCAGACAAATTAAGAACGTTTTCCTTTTTAGAAGTGAATTGAAAATCCACTGTACCTATTAAAAATGTAAGAGAAATATTCGTAAAACTGTAGCAGAGATCTCTCGGCGATTGAACATTTGAGTGACAGCGTGACTAGTCCGTTCGAAATATTGCATTCGGTAGGACCCTTCACGTCAAATTCACTGAAGAGTTGCGAGCAATTAAAAATAAATTAACCGACAATACACGCAAGAATTTCTGTTTTTATTTTGTTTCAATTTCAATGTTGCGTGTTATTTGTGTTATTGTGTTTGTATTTTAATCGTATTATTTTAAGCGGATAGAATATTTAAATGTTCCTAAATAGATTTTTAAAAACAGTTGATTGTTATTTTTAGTTGAGGGGTTTTTATTGTAGTTTATTTTTTATTGTCGCCTTATATTTCGACCTTCTTGAACTAAGTGAAGTTTGATTGTAAGATTAATGTTTACATAAAGAAAAACAACATCCGTACTTAAGATTCTAAGATATTTGGGATACAGTCGATGTGTTTAAATTCGGAGATGAAGTCAATTTTAATAGTAGTAGCAGAAGAATTATTTTTCCATGTTAGTGTGGCACTGTTGGTCCATACGGCTGAATGGTCATAGCGATTGAACCAGCGGGCTAACTATTGTCAGGGTGACGTCATAGCTGTGGAGGCTGATAACATCATACAAGGACAAAGAAGGGAAAATAGAAGATCTCCTAGCCAGGCAAGGTGTACTGCCTGGGGACCGAAGTTCATTTGAGAAGCGTTGAAACTTGTATATTGCGTGTACAAGATAAATAATTGTGATATCGCGATTCAGGATTTATTTTTTTAATTACTTTTCTTTTTGCTATTTTTTATTTTTTCTTGTAGCGTTCTATTGGTCCAGGGTCCTTTTGATAAATAAAACATCTGCCATTCGGCAAGGCAGTTCGTAAAAGACGAACAATTGACCTGGCGCATCACTGCCATCGTGGTGTTGCGATAGAGTTCTGCACAGTGTTACCCGAATTTGGTACCACCGCCTTATCTTTTCCTGCCACAATATCTTCAGTTCTTATCATTTTATTTTCACGTTAAAAGAATAAGGTAGTCGGGGAACATTAGTTAGCAGGCATAAGCGTGTTGCATTGAATCTGTCACACATATAGTGACGCACCGTTAAAATATTTAGTGTCAATTATATATATTTTTAAATTATTTCATGGAATAGCTAGGAAGCAAAGGGTTATCCTGATGGAAAGAGATAAACATTGTTTATAGAAATCAAAGATGTTAATGAGTCTTTCTATAGGCGTAATTTATTGTTTCTTTTACCAGTAGAGTTATCGGCTTGATTGTTATCCTACGATAAAAAAATGTTTTTTTTTTCGAAATGTCTGATGTTGACTCCACTACACGAAAAAAGCTTAATAAAAATTTTGTTACAAAAAAACTGATGAAAAATCTCTTAATAACCGATAGATTAAGGGTTGTTCACTTTATATTTAGATTTTTTCTTAATGACATCCGCAACAAGGTTTCAGTAAGTAGATAATCCATATTTTTTTATTAATCGTACTGGCATAACCACAATATGCTACCTTCTCAAGGTTTTCTTTCAGGAACCAAATACGTAAGCGAACATAATCTTATTTCCATTAAAATCTCATAAATAAAAATGTTGGCTGTAGCCCAGTGAATAATTGCAGAAAAGACAGATTTAAATCAATCTTAGAAACGTGTCGCAAAATAGGTATAACAAGTATACAATGCCATTTCATAGAGATATGTTTTTACCAGTATTATATTATGTCAAGTATATAAAATGTTTCACGAAGTATCAGCAGCTTTGCAGAAATGTACAAAACAATTGCTAAAATTTTGTTTAAGATTTAGACTGAAATTAAAGAAATATATATATGTAAAATTTGGAAAGCAATCACTTTAATATTATATATATATATATATATATATATATATATATATATATATATATATATATATATGTATATATATATATATATATATATATATATATATATATATATATATATATATATATATATATATATATATATATATATATATATATATATATATATATATATATATATATATATATATATATATATATATAACATTTGGTTAGTTTGTGACTTGCAGTAGTTAGAAAAGTAACATATTTTTGTGCTTCTGAGAGAATATTTTTTTATCACATCTTTCATAACTTATCATTTTCAAACATTAGAAACATTGACTTACTATTATATGGACATCGGGTCTCATAGTAAAATCGGAACAAATGAACCAATTACACATCACAGGCATAGAAATGTTAACAAAGTAATTTAAACACTAAATTCATTATTTCACGATTTAATTTCGATTGCTTCGATCAGAATTGAAAAATTGCTCGTAAAATTTTAGTAACTTACGCAATGGGCTCTTAGAAAATTCAACATTAAGTACATAGCTTTAACGTATAAAATTGTAAGATATGCTACTCGTAAAGAGAATCCTTGTTCTATCATATTCTTTATTTGAATTTTCATATAGAGAATTTAAATAAAGAATGTAATAGAACAAGAACTACATCCAAGACCCTAATCCCGATCCCAAACTACGTAGGCCCTGCCACGTACTTACCGATCCCGATGACCCGATAACTCTGGTCAACGGTTTACACGATAACACTACACACATTCGCGACACCGTCGCCACCGGCGGCGACGAGTGCCCCTGTTTCGCCCTTCGGCGAACCGAGCCCGAGGGCAAGGTTCGGCGGACGGACAAAACAATGCCACTAGCTCTCTCATCGCAAATCACGACCCCACCCTAAGCCGAGGTTCGGTCTCACAGGAGACACTCTTAGGGCGGAGGGCGTACAGCCCTATACCTTTAAATTCTGGCTGAGCACTTTGCTCGCCACCGCGACCGGTGAAGCTGTATCAGCCCATAAGGCTAACAGCAATTGAGACATTCCGAAAAAAAAAAGATCAAGAAATGCATGAAATCGCTTTTTTAACAAAATTGTTTAAAGTTATTTAACTCTTTAAACTAGTTTACGGAAGAAAAAACAGGAATGTTGACTAAAAATATATTGGATATTAAAAATATTGGTTTCTCTTGTAAAAAAAATGCCTATAATATATTGCGTTGAACATTTGTATGACAATATTTTTCAATTATCTAAAAACCGGAGAACCGTCAGTCTTGTGTAATGCATTAAAAATAAAAAGTATTTTTATTACGAGTGTAAAAATATTTGTTCTTAATAAATAATTACCTACTAAACAATCATTTTTATCGTGATGTCAAATGGCAAAATCCTTTAAATAAACTTGTTATAAAGTTACAGAGGTATTCAATCGTATATCCATCAACTTTTCTATAATTAATAGAATCAAATTTATATTTATGTTCTTTACCTCCATGAAACATATCTTTTTAAATATATAATTTAATACCTCCGTAGAAAAAAAGTTTTCATCATATTGATTTTGTCAAACACTTGTACTATTTCACAACATTTAATTATTTTGAAGCCAACCGGTTTCGCCTGTTACAGCATCATCAGAGCTTTTAGTTTATTATATTTATATTTATTTGAATATAACAAATACACACGGAAGCCCTTGTGTGTGTATTTGTCTATTATTCAGGAGAACAAGGTTATATGAAAGTTTCTAAAATTCCTTATTGAAGTAAACGAAAAACGAATTATAGGTCGCCTTAATTATAAAGTAATCATAAAACAGCTGAACAAAGTTAAGTGAATTGCTCTAATCAAATAGTCGTGGTACCAACAAAGATGCTCTATCTAAAAGAACAACAAGAGTAGTCCCGGAAGCCCAATTATTCTTTAATTAAAGTCAGCTTGACCAAGATAATTAAAGCATCTTGTTTCTAATTGTAAAACTCGAATACAGATTTACAAACAACTAAGGGTATGTTTGTAGTATTTTTTAAGTTAAGTATTATTTATCTTTATCACAATAATAAAGAGAAAAAAATCCGAAGCAGCCTATGTCAGAGAATTAACCACGCTGAAGACCTATATAATATATTTCTTATATAATTAATTTATATGACTAATGAAATATAATTATTATATAAATAATTTACAAGCATTAACAAATATATTGTACACTAGCGGCTGACGGCAAACTTCGTTCAGCTTTGGAATAGATTTGAGATCGTTAATTTTTTTGATAATTAGGAACTGCTACTATAGCAAAATAAATGTGTTATTTTTATTAGGTTCCCCACTTATTTGATTTTTTCTTATCTCCTTTTAGAGATTTGCTGGAAGAAATCTCTTTAAGTAGAGATAAGCTCGCCCATTGTACTTATGTTACGTTAATTTTTTTCTAGTTGTGCTGTTTTCTGTGTACAATAAAATATTAAATAAATAAATAAAAAACTGTTCTAATTTTTTTCCTTCCATAAATTTTTTCCCTGACTTAAAAGAATATTTCAAAAAATAACCGAAATTGTCAACCGTCTCAAGTTTTGCGCATAGCAACATATTTAGCCATACACATTTATTTATATTGGCTTATAAAATATATCGTTTTAAAAATGATCGTTCGGATTACAAGTATTATTATGATATTATGCCAGAATGGTATCATAAGATTGCGATATTACCCTTAAATATTCCTAATTTGACAAATTACTGACTTTTCAACATTGAATTTTTTAAATTGTGTAAAGTTTCTCGGAATTCAGTGAGATCTATCTTACATTTCGAAAACGGATTTATGAAAATTATTATATTTTTGTGTTTATATAAAAATACAAAGTAAACAATCTATTGGTGTAAGTTTCAAAGACGTCATTAAAAATAAATTTTAAGAAATCAAATCTGAGACGGAATCTATTTAAATTCTACGCTGTGATGAAATCTATTCCATTATAATAAGTACCTATATTTAACGCCAGTTTATAAACAGGTATATATATATATATATATATATATATATATATATATATATATATATATATATATCCCTATGCAAAACTAAACTAAAACTATTACCATAAGAGAAATACAGATAATAATAATTATAATAAATACCATACGTAGGTACTAGATTGGCATTTGGTTTATATTAGGGATTAGTTTTGCATAGGGATATAAATATATCCCTATGCAATATAAATATATCCCTATATATACAGTGCTATAGTTCTATGACGAAATTAAAATTCTTGCAGTCTTCCGTACGTAAAGCACTTTTTTCCTTGGACGTCCATAAGTCGAGTGGACCGGACGGCATCCCTCCGATTGTACTTAAATCATGTGCTCCAGAGCTGGCACCGGTACTAACACGCCTATTACGGCTCTCCTACTCACTCGGCGTAGTACCGATTTCACGGAAGACAGCTTTAGTGCATCCCATCCCTAAAAAAGGAGATCGCTCTAATCCGTCTAACTATCGGCCGATAGCCATAACCTCCTTGTTCTCCAAAATTATGGAGACAATCATCAACTCGCAGCTCCTCAAGTATTTAGAAGAGCACCAGCTGATTAGTGACCACCAGTACGGTTTCCGTCGCGGCCGCTCAGCTGGTGATCTTCTAGTTTACTTAACACATCGGTGGGCGGAAGCAGTTGAGTCCAAGGGGGAGGCAGTGGCAGTTAGTTTAGACATAGCGAAGGCCTTTGATAGGGTATGGCACAAAGCGCTTCTGGCGAAGCTGCCTTCCTATGGGCTTCCCGAGAAATTATGCAAGTGGATCACCAGTTTTTTGGCTGATCGGAGCATCAAGGTCGTAGTTGACGGTGCGTGCTCTGACCTTAAATCTATCAATGCTGGTGTTCCACAAGGCTGCGTGCTATCACCGACACTGTTCCTTCTGCATATTAATGACATAATGCGAATTCGCAACATACATTGCTATGCAGATGACAGTACTGGTGATGCTACATACTCCGGCCGAAGCGGTATTTCTCGGGAACACGTCGAAGAGAGCCGAAACAAGCTTCTGTCCGAAGTTGAGAATCGATTAACCGATGTCTCGGAATGGGGTCGTCAAAACCTGGTCACTTTTAACCCCAAGAAGACACAGCTTTGCGTGTTTTCCGCTAAAAAGACACTCTTTGTCACGGCATCCTCGATTTGGGGATACTCTCCTGACAGCCTCAGCTAGTATCGGGATTCTGGGAGTCGACATATCGAATTACGTTCAGTTTCGCGGTCATTTGGAAGTTAAGGCTAAACTAGCCTCCAAAAAGCTCGGTGTGCTCAGCAGAGCGAGACAATACTTCTTGCCGGCCCACCGCCTTCAAATTTATAAGGCTCAAATTCGGCCCCACATGGAGTACTGTTCTCATCTCTGGGCCGGAGCTCCTCAGTACCAGCTCCTTCCTCTTGATCGCATTCAGCATAGAGCGGTTCGAATCGTTGACGACCTGGCTATTTCGAAACGGCTCGACTCTTTGGCGTTGCGCAGAGATGTTGGTTCACTCTGTGTCTTCTATCGTATCTTTCATGCGGAGTGTTCCGACGACGACGATTAATTTCTGCCGCCGAATTCCATCATCGGACATCGCGTCAAAATTTGAAATTCCATCCTCACCATCTCGATGTCTGGAAATCCACAACTGTGCGTTTCTCTCGACACTTTTTGCCTCGCACTATTTTGTTGTGGAACCAATTACCGGCATGCGTGTTTCCAAACGGATACGACTTGGGGGCCTTCAAGAAAAGAGCTTACTCATTCTTAAAAGGCCTGCAACGCAACTGCAAGACCTCTGGTATTGTGGATGTCCATGGGCGGCGGTGATCACTTACCATCAGGTGCACCTCCTGCTCGTTTGCCCCCTCTTCTATAAAAAAAGGTGATTAGGGAAACTAAAAAAAAATTTTTGCTTGTGTGGAATCTGAGAACACCCAGCTGATATGGCGGCAGGTGATTTTAGGACACAAAAATGTAGAATTAAATCACCCAGGTGATATCACCTAGGTCATCATAGTGGATTAATTCAAATATACGTTTATTTATTGACCAGTCTACAAAAAACAATGCAAAATGATTAAATAGAGCACCAAAGATAGTTTACATATAAAAATAATGTACATATTATTTGTTTATTAGGACGTATGAGCAAAATAAAAAAAGGTGGGGCTATATCCCGGATTTACCCTAAATAAGTACTCTTAGTATCATCCGAAAGAAACAAAAAAACAACAAGTGCCTTCTATTTACGCTGTGGGCGAGTAATAAACATTTTATGTAAACAAAAGTTTTATCGTTTTTCAACATTTAAGTGGTTAAAATCAAATAATCTTCATGATAAGTAATACAAAAATGAATTATATTTGTGTTGACGATATATTGCGATGTAGATGGCTTAAAATGGAATGCAACAATTGTAAAATCAAGTAATATTAATCTTTGAAGGAGTTTCGTGAATTTTAGTGTTATAAAAAGTGTCCGTGATACAATTTACATTTCCAGCAGGTAAGGTAAGCAGCCATCATCATGTGTTGCATTTTAGGCCAAATTTGTATGGGGCCTCATCAATCTCCTTTCTTATTAACTTAAACAAGTACACTTCAACTTAGGGAACAGTTTAAACTTCATCAAAATCGGTTCAGTAGTTTTTGAAATATGAGTATATTTAATATTGAAAGTCGATTTCAATTTTTAAAATTATTATTATTATTAGTTATACATATTGAAAAAAGCGTAATGAATTCTGGTGCTAATGAACTATCAGACAGGTTAAGTAATGAGACTCCTAGAATAAATACTACGAGATAGTTATTTTCATGAATAATATCTAATAATAATAATATCTAATATAAAAATTACAATAAATCTCAAACAATTCCACGCGCTTTAAAATAAAAAATAATCAATGACAAAAATGGAACACAATTAACTTACATAAGCCATCTGATGTTACATAAATGTATAAAGACAATATTGTGAGCTAAAATAAAAGCGAATCACATTAATTAACCGTGTATCTACTCACTGATTAAGAGTGCAGTAGCGGAACGAAGCGCGGGGTCAACTTTAATTGGCTCGCCTGTTGTATTTTAGATGTGCGATACGGTGCCTGAGGGTTAATGAATAGAGTCCAACATGTGGACACATGTTATTGTT
This sequence comes from Apodemia mormo, assembly GCA_036924255.1. NCBI lineage: Eukaryota > Metazoa > Arthropoda > Insecta > Lepidoptera > Riodinidae > Apodemia > Apodemia mormo. The sequence continues at coordinate 21,466,867 of JAUPFN010000016.1, forward strand.
ACTGAAACAGTGTGTTGGTTCGTAATTACATACTTGTATTAGCGTTTTGTTAAACATCAGACTTGGCTAATGATGCGGCTGGAAATGACAGTGCACTCAAACAATAATTGTATGAATATAGTGTATTCTGTATCGTGTAATACAGAAATAATATGAATATTGTTGTAATTAAAACTAAATCAAAGTTGTTTTTTATTAAAATAATTTGTTAAGTAATATACCTATCCGATCCAAATAATCTCGTCACAGGTCACACACACACACACACACACACACACACACACATGAGCACGTCAGCTTGACTGCGTCATCGCTGACGTCAGTGTTTCGGCCCTAACAATCGAGACCCTGTTCAACAGTTAATACAAGCCGAAATTCTGATGCCACTTACTTTACCACTTATCGTCAAGATACTGCACTAAGACGATGTTCGGACTCCTCTTAGGGCGGACTCCAAGCCCTCTAATGGCATCGGTGCTAGTCTTTGTACCATGTTTGAAAGGTAAGATATCTGCTAAATTTATGAATTTGACATTCCGTCCCTGTCGCATGGATTGCAACGCTCCATTAACAATCTTGTTTCTTTAGCCGATCATTGTATCTTTCTATTAGGATAATCTAGATCTGCCTATTTTATCACATAAAAAACCTGGCTAAGCACCTCTCTACTCTGAATTTTTTTGGTGATACAAATCAACTTTTTATTAAATTTGGAAAAAATAAATAATACAAAGCACGTAGTAGAAGACAAAATAAACAAGGTTTTTAAGTCAGCAACTTATCTAGTTTTTGTTGCCGAAAGATGACCATTTTTTTTGACCACACCATAGAGATTGAAAAATTGTTCTACTTTACATCTTCATGTCAATACTTGATCACATACCTACTGTAAACATATGGTTGATAAATTACAAGAGATTCTAATCTAAATTTGATTCAACGACCCCACCCTCTTCTTGCTAATAACGTAATTTCTATTTTAAAAAAAATTCTGACGACGTGTGCTCATAACCGCCTTAAAAGAGTTTATTGATTTTGGCTCTGCCAATATTTTTAGTGCGCCGTTAAATAAAATCGTAGACGTGCGTCGGCAATAATTGTGCACTTCGATTGATTAAACATAAAATTCATATTTTTGTAGTTTAATTTTTTCTCTTTAGGACGGAAATTTCATAACGTTAACTGTACTAATGTACTTTGTAAAGGTTACAATATAACAACCTGGATCAGGCAACTAATAAATATCATTTTCAACCGACTTGCCAAAAGGGTGGAGGTTCTCAATTCAGCTGCATGATTTTTTTATGTCTGTTACTTCAGAACTAGGTCATTTACGGACCGATTTTGAAAATTATTTTTTGTTTGAGAGGATATACCGCGGATAATATTTGGTGAAGATCTGATGTTGAAAAACTTTAAGAGGTTTTCAAACGTTAATATTAAAGAAATATTTTAAAAAATATTCATTATAAAATAACTCATGTTATATTTTCATAACTTAAACGCAGTAAAACTGCAACACTCGACTTCTCATTTCCTGCATCTTTGAAACTGTGCATCAGATTTTCACTAAATTCAAATCGAAGACTACAAAGTATTCCTTTGTGGTCCTCCCATACTAAAAAAATTAAAAATCGGTTCACAAATGACCCAAGTTCTGAGGTCTCAAACATATAAAAATATGCAGCCGAATCGATAAAACTCGTCATACTAAGAAAATATTTTTTTTTATCGTATACGGTAAATATGTTTTTGCGTACCTAAAGCAATTCACAATTCACAATACAGTGCTTGTGTATAAATAAATACCTACGCATAGGAATTTATTGAGTTTTTTTTTTACATCATAAGATGTCAAACAAGCAGATGGCTTGTTTGACGAGCAGAAACAAGCATCACCTATAGACACATATGATGTTAATGCTATCCTTGTAACGGGGTCTTAATGCTACATGCTTAAGTTTACCAACTATCATACCCTCTACACCAGAATACGACAGTGACAAGAACTGACGCTATTGCTACAGGAATATGTGGCCGTGTATCCGGTCCGGTAGTAGATTAAAAAAAATTGACGCGTCAAAATGACTTGTAAAAAATTTTATTGAATAAAGTACTTCTGATTTCTGATTTCTGAATGAGTAAGGCGGCGGTACCAGACCCAGGCGAGACAACGCAGAATTCTATTACCTATTAATATTATTAGATTTATTTTTATTAATATTAATAGATTAATAGATAAATTGTGGGCAGACACAGAATCACTACTACATCCAAGGCATACTGGCAGCATACTTTTGTAAACTATAAAAAAATCTTCACGCCCGTATACCCGAAGAGGTAGGCATATATACAATAAGTGCACCGAAGATTACCCGAAGATACTTAGTCCCACAACATAATAGGTGGCAAGCCTATCGCCAACCGGGTCCTTATCTAATCCTGGGCAACGTCGTTTTTATCAGAAAACTATAAAAACTCATATTGAATTGTTAACTATAAATAAATAATAGTTTAAAAAACTAAAAAACACGCTTTTACCAAGCAAAACATTGATTTAAATTAAGAATAAGTAGTGTAAATAAAAAACGTGTTGCATTGTAAAAAAGCGTGGGGTGCATGGTGTTAATAGATAGCTTAAAAAGCACCCCACCCTTTTTTACAATGCAATATTTTTTTTCCTATTTACACTATTCTTAATTTAAATTTATTTTTTATTTCTTAGTTTGTAAAAGCGTATTTTTTAAACTATTATTTTTTTTTTAATTTCATTTTCTATAAAAGCGTCTTTTTTAGTTTTTCTTACTATTATTATTTATTTTTTAATTTTTAGTTTGATTTTCTACAAAATCGTGTTTTTAAGACTGCCACTTACATATATGGCTATTGTATGTCTCGAGATAACTAAATTTTTAACATGATTGCACATTGCGAGATATGTCATAGCCCCGCGGGTTAAGAAAATCAAATCGGTAATCCTGAAGATACTGGTAAAGATAACAGGATTAACTATTTATTATTGCATTGTCATCGGTCCTTGATAAGAATGTCAAGTTTCAAATTGATCCAATGTTTTAAGGTACGTCAAATTCATGTTCAAAGTTATAGCTTTTTTTTGAATATTTTTTTCTAACGAGACATGATATTTTCAAGTGATTACATATATACAATATATTTCTTAGGTTTCTTAATAAATGTTTTATACTCAAAAAAAGACATTTTCAAGTTACACTCTTTCTCTAGCGCCGACGCGCCTATGCACTACCATCAGCGTGAGATCCTATTTTCGATATTAAATATAAATATTAACAGGTGAAGGAAAAACTTCACCTGTTAATTATAATAGTATATATTAAAATAAAAGGAAGGAAAAACGGTGGAGTATAAAATTTAGCAGAGTTAAAGTTTAAATTGCGGAGGACTGCAGAAACCTAATATTTTTAAATAAAAAGCATTAGAAACACATTAAATTAATTGAAACAAAATATTACACAAAGTACATTCATTTGACATAATGATAATATACACACATGTAAATACTATTTTTTACGGCTAAAGTCTGTTAACAAACTTAAAAGACTTTTTATTCTATTTATTTTATTTTAGTCTATGGTTGAATTTCAGCTACAGGCGATCGCTATTATAAATTCTTATCGATTTCACTTATTTTATTATTTCCTCTTCTTAAGGACATTTTTTCAATCTGGTTACAAAAAGCTTAGCCCCTGTTTTTGCTAATGTTTTTTGGTAAAAAGTAATTGAACGGCTAAAGTCTGTTAACAAACTTAAAAGACTTTTTATTCTATTTATTTTATTTTAGTCTATGGTTGAATTTCAGCTAAAGGCGATCGCTATTATAAATTCTTATCGATTTCACTTATTTTATTATTTCCTCTTCTTTAAGGACATTTTTTCAATCTGGTTACAAAAAGCTTAGCCCCTGTTTTTGCTAATGTTTTTTGGTGAAAAGTAATTGAATTTTAATCTCCAGAAAAATACACCTTTCTCAAAATTTCATAATATTTAATTGCGCATCGAATAAACTATCGCTTATATCCTTGCAACAACCCTAACGACTTTTCGCAGGAAACTTACTTTTCGACTAGACTATATGTATTTCTATAATATTATTAGTATTGTCGACTAATATTTACATCACAAGCAAACAATTTGCTTAATTCGGGATAAAAAAATATCTCATAAAACACTAAAGTCGAGATTTAATATGTCTCTAATTAATGCTGGGCATTAAAATGTCTAAAATTTTTTGTACATTTTTAATATGCGCTAACGATTAAGTCAACCAAAGTGCGAATAAATGATGGGCGCTCGGAATTTCGTCATCTAAAATTAAAAAAGCGAATAACAAAAAGACAGTAATTTGTGGCTCTAATTAAATTTTAACTTAAAACAATTGAAATGAGTAGATACAGCGGGTTGTGTATTTAACGCGGATACGAATTTCACCACATCCGGCCAAAAATAAACGAGCTTTCTTCCGCTTACTTAATTTACTGCAACCGTCCGCAAGTGCTCATATTTTGAATAAATTAAAATTAATACTTTTAATTCTAATTGCATTACATTAAGAGCGATTTATGCCTAAATCTAGTCTATAAATGCCTAGCCTAATTAGCCTAAATCTCCTTATAAATAAGTAGCACGCCTTCTCCCGTGAGTGGATCCACATGTCGTTTATATAGTTATCTACAGGTATACCATACAAACTTTCAGCTTCTATTTTAGGCCTCTTATTCAACTATCTCCATACTAAATTGTATAAAAATCGGTTTAGTGGTAACAGACAGATAGTCGGATGAACAGATAGACAGACAGACATATTTCTTTTCGTGTATCTGTCTGTATGTATATATTTATAATTTGTATTAGAATATAGGATAACATATAATTTAAGTCTAACCTACTACCTATCTATAAAACAACTCAAATGGTACAAGTGAATTCTAAAAGTGTCACTACACCATTGTAACTATAAGGTGGCGTACCTAAGCACTTATTAGTTGTTCATATCCTGTTCTGGCTAAAAAATAATAAACGCTTGTAAAATTACATCCCTGACATGTGGATATCAGCGCATTATTGACATCTAAAGGCAATGGTAGTTTCTTATCACCCAGAGAATCGTCAATTGCGTAACTATAGTACTTATGGTGTAGAGTTCGGTAGTTGCCTATCATTGCTTGTAACTTCATTTCAAAATCGTTTGTCCTACCCGTACACAACTAATAGTTTCATGTTTTTCAATTAAAATTGAACGAAATTTTCCTTTTTGCTTCTTCAAATATATTTTACAAATTGATCGGCTATTGCCTATTACTTGTCAACTTGTAAAGTTGCCTATGATAGCTATATTTTCAAATATTATTACAAGAATGCTTGTACATACTGTATAACTAGTTTCGCATCGTCAGGGCCTGTAACTTAAACATTTTCTTTTTCAATATAGCCAAGAACAACCATTTTAGCTAACATTCAGTTAAACTTTACAAAAATCAGCTTTGGCACTTTAATATTAATATTTGCCTTTTTTGTACTAAATTCATTTAAACTCTAGACTAACTAAACTATAAGTATTTCTTTTGAATAAGAAACCATGGAAATCCACAATATTAATAAAATTATGCATTAAATCAGATAAAAAAATTTGTCTGGTTACAAATTTTCTATAGGGGATTGGTCAATAAGGTAATGTTTGGTGTGGTGTGGGCGATTGTAGGCATGAGGGGAATCGTAACGTTGTTATAGGTCTTGCAATGTTGCTGGGGACTGTCACTCAATTACTTCGTTATTGCAACGTGTCTGCAATCACTGATCAATGTTTGTTTGTGCATTGAATAACGATTGATTAATTTGCAAGTGATTTTGAAATAAAACAGCTATTATAATTGAAGTTTTGATACAATGCTTTGAGTTGCACGGATCTACTTTGATATATTTTGTGATGTAAGTGCTTATACTCACAGATTTAGGAGAGCAAGTAAACCTGGACAGTCTGCAAAATCAACAGATGATTACAAGTTATCTACTAGACTAAAAAAGCAGACGGAATTCCCTGAAGATATAAAGCGAGAAGACAATAATCCTTAGCAAATAATTACACGAAGACCTTTGTGTGTCTGATTTTTAAACATTTTATTTATTATGCAGTAAGAACATGTAATTGCGTGAAATAGAGACCATAATATCTTTTTTATTTGAATTTTTAAATTAGTTTATTAACCATTAATGGTGTTGGTTCCGGGCTCCTTTGAAGAATAGACCAATTGCCGTTCTGCCAGGCAGGTCGTAAAAGGTGACCGATTGGCATTAACATCTTTGGTGTCTATAGGCGATGGTTGACTCTTTCCATCAGGAGACCCATCTGCATATTTGCTATTTTATGATATAAAAAAAACTAAAAAAAAAACATATTGAATTAATTCAAAACGGACGGTAAATGCTAATTAAATTATTTAAAACAAAAAAATGGTAATTGCTAAGAAACATCGATAGCCCTGTGATCGAAAATTGATTATAAATTAAACAGTAAATTCTCTTTTGACGACAGGCTTTAGCCGTAAAGAAAATAGTATGCATGTCTGTATATTATCATGTAGGTATGCCACATGAATTTAGTATGTGTAATATTTATCCTAATTAACGTATTTCTTATAAATTAAACAGTAAATTCTCTTTTGACGACAGGCTTTAGCCTTAAAGAAAATAGTATGCATGTAGGTATGCCACATGAATTTAGTATGTGTAATGTTTATCCTAATTAACATATTTCTTATAAATATGATTTAAAAATATAAAGTTTCTGCAGACTTCCGTAACATAAACTTTACCAAATTTCATACTCCACCATTCACATAATTGTCTTAAAAAAGGGTACAAAATTTTTACTTCACGTATTAATATGTTGAGATGGCCCACGGCGTTAGTAAGTCGATAGCATACGTATGTAGCACATTTGTTATGAAAAAGTCTGTTAGATTTATGCAGATAATTTTGTATGTATTTCAATAAAAATGTTTAAAACTTTTAGACGTTTGAAATTGTTAAGAGCGTTTTCCTCTGAATATTATTCAGAACGGCAATATCTACTCTTTAAAGATTGTTTAACTTCTTGACTTGAGAAATAAACTCTAACAAGAATTCTAAGTTTTATTAATTTTATTAAAAGATTTTGATATAAGTACAAAATTTATAATAGTCAGTGTTAATACTGAATTAAAAATTAATAACTTGTAGGTGTATAAATAACTTATAAGTCTTCTATGACTTTTCAAGAAACTGATACTGTAAAATGATACCAAGTTCATTTAACAGCAAATAGCACTATAATGTAATAGCAATTACATTTTGTTGCTATAATATAGTAATCAGTAAATAATAGCAAAAGGAAGTACCGTTTTGTTATTATTTACTTTTTCCCCGTGTTGGTTCCGGGCTCCTTTGTAGAATAGACCAACTGCCGTTCTGCCAGGCAGGTCGTAAAAGGCGACCGATTGGCTATGCGAGTCAATAACATCGTGGCTACTAGGTGGTGGAGTTATGCATTGTCTCGCCCGGGTCTGGTACCACCGCCTTACCTATTCCTGCCGCAATAGCGTCAGTGCTTGTCACTGTCGTGTTCCGGTTTGGAGGGTAAGGTAGCCGGTAAACTTATGCATGTGGCATTAGACCTCGCCACAAGATAGCAACGCACCATTAACATCTTTGGTGTCTATAGGCAATGGTTGACTCTTTCCATCAGGAGACCCATCTACTTGTTTGCTATCTTATGATATAAATAAAAAAGTACGCCCTCACAACATTCACTGTCAAAAGAATTCCACGTTGGTTCGGGCGTCTTCGAGTACCTAATTAGGGATCATATTATATAAAAAATATTTCGACGAATTAAGACCCTCCTCCTTTTATAAGGTCGGTTAAATGGTATTACGCCTACGTCACATGGATAATAGATTACGCACTGTTTTCCTCTTTGACATTTGCAGACGACAAATGTCTCTTTTCATCAGGAGAGCTATGGCTAATGAGCTTGTTTGTAATTTTTGATTAATAAAAAAATAATGAAGTCTCCCTTGTGGTCTAGTGTTCCGGTGTCGATGTTGACCATATGAGATCCCGGGTTCGATTCTCGGATCGGGCAAATAAAAAATATGTTTTTTCAATTTTATGATGAAAACAACGTTGCACGGGATTGGATAAGTGCCCAGCTGGTGATAGGCTTGCCAGCTATTACACTCTGGGACTTAGTATCTTCGGCTAATTGTGGGTGCACTGATTGTACCTTTACCTACCTCTTCGGGGATGTGGGCGAGAAGATACTTTTTATTAAAATCACAAAATTATAAAACGATGTTTAGTAAACATAAACACGAATGTATGCATAGAAACTATAACGGATACAGTATAACTGTGAGTTAACCTTTGGAATAATCCTTGAAATTGGGCTAAATCCCAGTTTACTTAAGCTGACTTGAATATTCCAACTGCAAACACAGCAGTCTATGTTACCCAATACAACTTTACCTTTATTTCATCATACCGTAGCACAGTTGTTGTGCTCTAATAGAAAACACCCCTGTGCATCGCATGCGTTATTTGAATATGTAATCCGAAAGCTGGAACGTGCCAAGGATTTTGTGGATTAGAAATATCAACGTTGCAACATTCAGAAATATCATATTCGTGTAGATTGCGTTACGTGTTACGTATACCGTGCTTTTACTATCGTAATACGCTGATTTAATATTCATGACTTAATATTTTATGTCAAATAAAATATTTGTATAAAAATATATTATCACGCTGGCTTTTGATGCTAAGCAAAGTGAATGTTACGTCAATGTACTTGTCAGTTAACCAAGATTTACGGGGTTTTTCAAGTTTGATTAGAAATATTAATTTTCATTCAGAATATTATATACGAGAAAATTGGCTTTACAATTGTAAAACGCTGATTTAATATTCATGACTTAAAATATTAATATTAATTAATTTGAAATACAAATAGAATATTTGTAATAAAAATATGTATTCACGGCGGCTGCTTTTCAGGTTAAGCATGGTGAAAGTTACGTCAGCATACTAAGCGTTGGTATAATTACGCGTAGTTAATCATGATTAAATATATGTCAAGCTTGATTAGAAATATTAATTTTCTAGCATTCAGAATATTACATTCGTGTAAATTGTCTTAACCTTAACAATTGTAATACGCTGATTTAATATATCAAATAGAATATTTGTATTGAAATATATTTTATGTTGTCGCGCCGGCTGCTTTTCAGGCTAAGTAGAGTGAAAATTATCTACGTCTGTTTACGCGTTGGTTAACCGCAATTCACGGGCTTATCAAGTATGATGAAAAAATACTTACTTTCTAACCTTCAAAATATTATATTCGTATAAACAACCAATTTACTATCGTAATAAGCTGATTTAATATTCATGACCTAATATTATATGTCAAATAAAATATTTGTAATAAAAATACGTTTTCACGCTGACTGCTGTTCAGGTCAAGCAGAGTGAAAGTAACATTAGTTTATGCGTTGGTTAACTGCAGTTCACGGGATTTTCCAAAGGTAGATCCCCTCTGAAGCCTATCAGTAATAGCTCCATAGAAAAAAAAACTCAAATATTATATAGATTAACAATTGTTATACTCACAATGTTCAAAATCAAGTAGAAAAATTGTTAATTGACTGTTGCTTAACTAATTGAAAGGTTGTGATAATTTTTTTTGCCTATGTAATCAGTAGTTTATTCATTATATCAGTAAGTGCCAAAATCTTTTAACTCTTTATATTCAATATGTTTGAGTAAATTTTATTGTTGTGCCCGAAGTTCACTTGGCTTGCGCAAGCAAGAGTATCCATTTTCGGGCGTATTTTAACCCACCTAAGAAAATTATGAAAATTGATCCTAAAATTTCAGATTCCCAAATTTTTAAGGGACTTTTTTCTACTTTTTGAATCTGTTTTAGATTTCTAAAATGTTGATTTTTTGAGATATTTGCAGAAAATCAACCATGCTTTTAGTAAATTATTTATAACGTTTGCGATTTTTTCAAAAAAACTTCATTTTTTTTATTAACACTATCTAGATGATAACTTGAATCGAATGACTCATTCATATTTTTCTGAGTCTGCCAAAAACACTTGAAAAAAAGTACTTGTTAACTAGATATAGTCTAGTTACTAACGCTTTAATTTTGCGGAAAATGGGATAGCCTAAAAATGGCTTTCCGCGGCAGTTAATCACAAGATATCGATTGATTTTAAAACAATCCAAAAAGACCTACCCCATCCGTAATCGAAACCCCACTGAATCAAAAAGCCCACTTAACAAAAGAAGCAAATCGAAAACTAGATAATGAGAATAACTTTTAAATAGAACATATTTTTTGTGCAGATCAAGTCCAAAATATGTTCTGATAATAAATTGAATTCATCACCACTAGACATTATAATCTAATTTGCAAGGTATGAGCAAATCGCATCTTGCATTTCACGGCAAACAACTTTAATTAACTCAATGGAAATTTGTCTTTACTGCTTCTGCTCACGTTTCCTCAGATTTCAGGAACAACGCTATTTGCATTATTTCACAAATAGCTAATTTGCTAAGCAGTGGAGGGTTGCTAGTAAGAAAATAGTTTTTATTTAATTTAAATATTTATTGAAAATAATGCCCATAATAGAAGTGTTATATTAAATTCTAGATTAAATTTAAGATGGTAAATGAACCTCGTGTTCTAGGGTCTAATCGATTTTTTTTATATCATAAGATAGCAAACAAGCAGATGGGTCTCCTGATGTCTTACCAACCATCGCCTATAGACACCAAAGATGTTAATGGTGCGTTGCTATCTTGTGGCGAGGTCTAATGACACATGCATAAGTTTACCGGCTACCTTACCCTCCAAACCGGAACACGACAGTGACAAGCACTGACACTATTGCGGCAGGAATAGGTAAGGCGGTGGTACCAGACCCGGGTGAGACAATGCAGAACTCTACCACCTAGTAGTCACGGTGGCAGTGACTTGCAGAGCCAATCGCCTTTTACGACCTGCCTGGCAGAACGGCAGTTGGTCTATTCTTCAAAGGAGCCCGGAACCAACACGGGGAAAACAGATTGTAGATCATTAGGCCCTGGGTTCGATCCCCGGTTATGGCAAAAATGTTATTGAGATTTTTTAAAAGTTCAAAAATCTCTGTGACAGCTCGGAGTCTTGCGGGTATTCAGATTGATAAAATGCGGCCATTGGGATCACTACTCATCTTGCCAACTGTTTTGTGAATCGTTGCTAACCGAATAGTCTATAGACGTTCGGGTCACTTTACCTACCACTGTGATGATACTTGTTGTAATGAACATATTTTTGACAAAATAATAAACAATAACTTTTTTTTATCAGAGGATAGCATAATGAAGAAGCTGGAAAGCGAAAACCATCACATAAATTCAATAGAGAGTGGCGGGTTTAAATTCTAATTGTATAAGTTTAATGGCTTCTTTTACGTTATACTTTGTTAATAATTTTATTTGGAAAATTCAACAAGTTAATCAGGTAATTAAAAATGAACATGACATGGAATACTGGAATACTAGATGACATTAAATTGTCGTCGTTAGCTTTACTTATTTATTTACTTCATTTATTTAAGTACGAAAATGTACTAAAAACGCAATATATATTTAAGTAAAAAAGGTTACAAATACAGACCTATTCTCTACAATTCTAAGTAGTTGGGGAAAATAAAGGCGACGGGAAATGGGAAGCACTTAGAAAGTCCGTTCTAACACCAAAACCGTGAAAATTTCTTTTCTCAATCGACTGGGTTTCATGAATACTAATGTAGGGAAAGGCGAAACATTTACAAATGCGTCTGCAGGTATTAATTTAAATGTTGGACATATTTGTGTTTTTAGTAATACATTTTTATTTTCTACCGATTCCCCAAAAGAAGGTTATCAATTCGGCTGTTCTCTTTTTTATGTTTGCTGCCACAGATCTCGGTCATTTATGAATCGATTTTGAAAATTCTTCTTTTGTTTAAAAGAGTAAACCAACCTTTACCAAATAAAAAAGGATTACATTTTTATTTGGTAAACGTCTGATACAAGGTTACAGAGATACTATGAAGGGAAGTTGGTAGTTGAAATTTACTGTGTGCAAAGCCCCGATTAAACTTTAATAATTGCGAGTGCAAGTGTTTAATACAGGTGCTTAGTATTAAGCAAAAAATACGTGAAGACAGCCGTTGAGTGAGTAAGAGAGTGGATTAGAAATTAGCTTATTATGCTGTAATTAATCACTCGCATTAAAGCGAGGTATTTCGACGCGCGTCAATTGTATAGAAAATGGGTGGCGTGGTATGTTCTGAAATCGCTGGGAAACGTGTTAATTTTCGGACGAATAGATATAGGATATAAGCTGAAAACTAAAATTTAGCACATTCTTTTTTGTATTTACAACTAAATATCACCATATAAAAATCATGTGGAAGAATTGAAATATTATTAACAAATTATTTGTTTTAGAGATTTTTTTAGCCTGTTTTCGGAATTTTATATGATCGAGTAAGGTATATATAAAGTACATTCTATCATTTAATGATTTAGCACATTATTTAGATAATATCTTCAGGTATATCGTGTAATTTTTGTATAATTGTTATTGAACAATCAATACAAAGAAAACGTGATTTAGCAAGCCAGTTTTTTCCCGTTTGTTGCGATGAATGAAAAAAAATATTTGAAGACAGCGGTTAATTAAGGCGAGGGCCTTAATTAACCGCTGTCTTCAAATATTTTTTTCTTAATACTAAGCACGTGCAATAAACACTCGCATTTGCATTAATCAAAGTGTAATCGGGGCTTAAAGTCCGGTTTATATTTTGATTAGCGGGAGTGCGAGTGTTTAGCAGTTGCGAGTAATATTGCGAGTAGTCAGTGCGAGTTATGTCCATTACTGTTTAGCCACAATGACTGGTACATTAGCTTTACATGGGTGCAATCAAAAATTCTTTTGCATATAAATTTGGACCTCTTAAACAAAAAAGTATATTAGACGGTTGACCCTGCAGGTCATCTCTGAAACTTACCGCTAAATTGAGATATTTTTAGCTCAAAGCAGAAATTATACCTAAGCATAGATTTTTGAGCTTAAAGAGTTCAAAGATTTTAAGTTTGTAAAAATGATAGTATTTTATTTTCGAAAATATTTATATTTTCAAAATGGTGATTGATTTTGATCTTACGAGTGGAATTTAACTCTATTTATGAGCTGTTAATTATTTTATTAGCTGTATAATCGATAGATTAAAATATCGAAGAAATGTAATTTTTTTTAATTTTCGTCATTGATATATCCAGAACGAATCAAACGATTTTGATCAAATTTACGGTATTTGACGCAAAATTTTAGAGAGAAAATCTGATTAAGATTAAGTACTTAGATATTTAAATCAATCAGTGTACCTATTAGCCTGAAAGTTATTTTAAAAATGTTAAATTAGTTTCTGTAAACAACAAAATATTAATATTTAAAAAGCTATAACATTTGAAAATTTGATTTGATTTTAATTTTTAAAACCGAATTGGACGTAGTTTCTTAAGTAATAAAACGCTATAGAAGGTCGAAAGCTGATTGGTTACAAAATCACAAAGTTATGTCGAAAAAACACTTTTTCAAAATTTTTCGTCAACGTTAACTCTCGAACGGAAGAACCGATTTTGATGAAATTTATGCATTGGGCGCAGTTTTTTAAGAAATAGAGCTGATTAGATTTTGTACTCAATCTGGAAGTTACATCTACCGGGCTTGGGCTGCTGCGTCCGCATCTTGTGATAAAAACCAGCATATTACCTCGAGGCGGTATTGTACTCCTTAGTACAATTCCGCCTTGAGGCACTTCAAAAGAGCTATCGCCAAGGCAAAATCTGAACACATAGGCAGAATTGGCGAGAAATTAGTTCGCCTTCCTTCAGGGACCCGTGCGTTCTGGTCTCTCGCCAAGGCTGTCTTAGGGAATTTCTCACAGCACTCTCTTCCATCTTTGCACGGAGACGATGACTCTTTGGCCCATACTGCAAAGGAGAAGGCCGATCTCCTGGGCTCGTTCTTTGCGGCCAACTCGACTCTGGATGACCAAGGGAACGCACCGCCTACCATCCCGCAGTGTGATAGTTCCATGCCAGAACTACAATTTCGGCAGTCATCTGTGCGTAAAGCACTACTTTCCTTGAACATCCACAAGTCGAGTGGGCCGGATAGCATCCCTCCGATCGTGCTAAAAGTGTGTGCTCCAGAGTTGGCGCCAGTATTAACACGCCTATTCCGACTCTCCTACTCACTCGGCGTGGTACCGAATTCATGGAAGACAGCTTTGGTTCATCCCATCCCTAAAAAAGGAGATCGCTCTAATCCGTCTAACTATCGGCCCATAGCCATAACCTCCTTGTTCTCCAAAATTATGGAGACGATCATCAACTCTCAGCTCCTCAAGTATTTAGAAGAGCACCAGCTGATTAGCGACCGTCAGTACGGTTTCCGTCGCGGCCGTTCAGCTGGTGACCTTCTAGTATACCTAACTCATCGGTGGGCGGAAGCAGTTGAGTCCAAGGGGGAGGCATTGGCAGTTAGTTTGGACATAGCGAAGGCCTTTGATCAGGTATGGCACAAAACGCTTCTCGCGAAGCTGCCTTCCTATGGGCTTTCCGAGAAATTATGCAAGTGGATCACCAGTTTTTTGGCTGACCGGAGCATCAAGGTCGTTGTTGACAGTGCTTGCTCGACGTTAAATCTGTCAATGCTGGTGTTCCCTAAGGCTGCGTGCTATCACCGTCTCTGTTTCTTCTGCATATCAATGACATGATGCGAATTCGCAACATACATTGCTATGCGGATGACAGTACTGGTGATGCTACATACTTCGGCCGAAGCGGTATTTCTCGGGAACACGTCGAAGAGTGCCGAAACAAGCTTGTGTCTGAAGTCGAGAATCGACTTACCGATGTCTTTGAATGGGGTCGTCAAAACATGGTCACTTTTAACCCCAAGAAGACACAGCTTTGCGTGTTCACCGCAAAAAAGAAACCCTTTGTCGTATCACCTCGATTTGGGGATACTCTCCTGATAGCCTCAGCTAGTGTCGGAATCCTGGGGATCGAATTACGTTCAATTTCGCGGTCATTGGAAGGCAAGGCTAAATTAGCCTCTAAAAAGCTCGGTGTGCTCAGCAGAGCGAGACAGTACTTTCTGCCGGCCCATCGCCTTCAACTTTATAAGGCACAGATTCGGCACTGATTCCCCAATACCAGCTTCTTCCTCTTGATCGCATATAGCGTAGAGCGGTTCGAATCGTTAACGACCAGGCTATTTCAGTACAACTCGACTCTTTGGCATTACGCAGAGATGTAGGTTCACTATGCGCCTTCTATCGTCTTTATCATGGGGAGTGTTCCGACGAGTTGTTTGGAATAATTCCTGCCGCCGAATTCCACCATCGGACATCGCGTCAAAAATTAAAGTTCCATCCTCACCATCTCGATGTCTGGAAATCCACAACTGTGCGTTTCTCCCGACACTTTTTGCCTCGCACTACTCTGTTGTAGAATCAATTACCGGCAGGGGTATTTCCGAACGGATACGACATAGGGACCTTCAAGAAAAGAGCTTACTCATTCTTAAAAGGCCGACAACGCAACTGCAAGACCTCTGGTATTGCAGATGTCCATGGGCGGCGGTGATCACTCACCATCAGGTGCACCTCTTGCTCGTTTGCCCCCTCTTTTATAAAAAAAAAAATAATTAAAAAAACTGTTTCACTTAACTTTTTTTGAGGTTTTTTCAACATTTCCCAAAATCTCCTGAACTGAATCGGTCTAAATTTTCAGTAATTCTAAGTTGAGCGAAATTCAATCGAATGCCATCAATAACGTTTCGATCTTTTAAGCCATTCAAAAGTTATGAGATGTTTACATAAACATATACACACACGCATATACACATACCGACTTACTTTACTAGCCTTTTTGCAATGTCGATTGAAAACTAAACAATTTTAACTGACTTTTTTTATTATTTTAGAGAAGGTTTCATTATACGCTTACCAAATAAATATTAACACAAACACTCGCTCACTCGCGCTTTAGCTAAATAATCTAGAGATGCAACACTGAAACGTGAAAATTAAACTCAATTCCTATGCAGAAAATTTTATGAAAATGCACAAGGTAAAACGTGTCCTTATAATTGGACATGTGCACCTTAGTTGGCATTTAGCTACGGTATTAAAATTAGCATATAAATAAGTTGAACCCCTGAATTTCGCACCAAAGGACATTCGAATACCGCTCTTTACATTTTTATGACTGAAAATCCAATTATCATAAGCAATTATCGAGTCAGCTAGATAGTAAAACGTATTAGACCTCTGAGACGGAGTTCTTTTATGAGGGAAAACGTTTATCTTTTATAAAAAAATATTTTATATTTGTTAAGGAGTTTTGTTTTTTTTGTAAAAAATAAGGACTGAGAACACGATTGACGATTGACTGATTTTGATATTTTGTTTGGGCGTCTGCGATTATATTTTTTAATTCTTTGAGCGCAAAAATCTATGCTTTGGTGTTTAGGTTTTATCCTCCTTTGAGCTTAAAATACCTTAATTAAGCAGAAAGTTTCAAGTATGGGCCAACCGGTTTACAGATTTTTTAGGGTTTTTCAAAATTTCTTTAAATCTCCCAGACCGAATCCATTCGAATTTTTTGGAAGTCTTAAGTTTAGCGAAACACACCGCGTTTCATACAGTCAAACCGTTCTAAAATTATGAGATGTTTACACACACATATGTCATACAGACATACTGTCGTCATCGTGAAAATCACCGAAAATGCAGAGATTTGGTGAAGATTCTATTTGCGAAAATCAGGGTTAAATCAGTTATTAAGGTAACTAACTTCCTATAGCGGGAATAAAAATATATGCTGCGTTGCAATTAAAATGTTTTTTTTTTTAATTTTAAATCACCAGTTATTTTTTTAGCTATTACAATGGTTATAACTTATAAGACATAATTGAAGACTTCATTTGTCATATCAATTTGCTAAATATTAAATTTCTATAGATATGCTATATTTCATAAACCAATATCATTAAAAACACACAACAATTTAGTAGTTCACTGACTATAACCGTTAACTAGTAAATAAGTAATTAGCCGATAATTTTTATCTTTATAATTATTTACTATATAAACACCATTACATTATATAAATATTTTTTAAAAAGAATATTTTCGACACTCTAAAGCTATACATTAAAAGTATAGTTCTAAAACCTACCGGAGCTTTACTACAACATTTTATTGCAGTTTAAGCCACGTTGATTGTCATCAATTTAAGAATGTTTAATGTATTGAGATTTTTTGAGATTTTTTGTGACACCAAAGGTTAGTAGAGCATTTCTACCCCTGAACGGGATAGTAATGTTACATGCATAAAATTATCAACTACCTTACCTTCCAAATCAGAACCCTATAGTCATAAGCATTAACAGAATTAGTAACGGCAGTGATAACAAACCGACCCTGTCGGTAACTCACAATGCGAAGTTAACGTAATTGTTTAATTAATGTAAGACATATAACAGCCTTGTATATTAGTAATAGTCGTGGCCGTTGGATTAGTGTTGGTCCTGTGACATTGCAAAAAGTGCATCTTGCGAGCACCAGCAAACAATTTGCGACGTTTTAGATGAGTTTTTTGTTACGTTTAAAAGTCATCGCTGATCGCTGGCGGATTGCAAACGTTAGGTGATACGCCTGCCGGACGAAATGTTGCGAAACTCTACTGCCTAGGAGCCACGATGTCAATAATGCGTTTCACCAACGTCCACCTTTTACAAACTACCTGACACTACATGTTTACCAAACGTTTAAACGTAAAGCACTGCTTTAGATATCTAAGGAGCTTAAGTCTAATGCAAATCGCTGTTCTCACTGGCTTCAATAATCTATATATTTTGAATATATAAATTATTCAGTGCTATTAAGACCAATGCAACCAAATGCCATCGCCTCAAATCCATGAATTTGCACACAAGTACCGCAACACATATATTTCAGTCCCTGCACACATATAATCTAGTGATACATTGGACTGTGCACCCACGCCCTCGCATTTAGACAGAACTTGGTCCAAAGTAAAAGAGGAACCGTATTTGTTGCGTAGGATAAAAAAGGACACATTATATATCTTTTTATTTTGCTTCTATTTATTTTAATAATAAAGACAACGCGGCGCAAGTGATTATTATTTCATCGCTTTGGCATAGTCCCATTGATGTTGGCATAGTCTGATTGATGTTCGTGCGGGCCAAATACAAGATGTTATTTATGAATCATTATTACCGATGACGGAACCCTAGATACTTCTCTGTTGGCCGCCGCACGGACAAGTCTGGACACTGTCATACGACTCGTGTTATAATGAAATGTACCATAGCGTAAAATAAGAGTATTGTTTAAAGTGATAAAGAAAATTATATCTTGTTCGTCACCCACACCAAGCTCACACAATATGTTTTCCGGAGACGAGCCTCACTTGTACCTTTATTCTACTGTGATATATCGACGCTTGAAAGGCAATCCTCACTAAGCAATATTGAGTAATCTTTACACGAGAGTGATTAAAATTTCAAATATAAAATAATAAAAAAAAAAGACGTGTGGCACTCGGAGACTGCCGCGGTAAAGCTATTGCATAGCATTTTTTATCAATTTATGCAATTACAATTATATATTTAATTTATTTATGCAGTATTTTTTTTTTCTTTGCTTATTCATATTTAAAACACTTCGTACACAAATTATACGAGTACATATATTTACTTTTGTACGTAGATGATAAATACCTATACACCTATATACTTTCTCACAAACAGCTGATTACGGTAGTTTTCCAATACAACCAATGCCACCTAAAGGCGGGTTGCTGAACTAAAGAGACAAGCGTGATATTTCAAAAAGTTATTAAAAGTTCTGGTATTTATCGATAGATGGAAAAACTAAAAAGTATCACCGCTGTACCGGTCGGAGTGGGGGGTGTTAGGTTTTTTCGTTAGGGAATTTCTGGATTCGGTCTCCATGCTCAAGGCCCGAGATAAAAGCTATGCAATAGCTTAAAAACATAAAAAATCACCTAATTTAATTGTAATTGAATTTATTACAATTAGATGATATTTTTTGACTTTTTAATATTTTATATTTGAACCTTAAATTATTCTCTTGTAATGTTTACTCAATGTCGCTTAGTGAGGATTGCCTTTCAAATGTCGATATATATAAATTAAATAATTAAATTTAAGATCAAAGTAAAAAAGTAGCACTAACCTAAAATTTTCCCATTAAATATGCAGTTAATTTTAATGCACAAAAGTATGTAGTTTGATTTCAAATAACCAATTTTCAAATATACGTCTCGCTTATCACATGCACCAGCTGTGATTGTATGGCGGAGGGATGTAGCGTCCGTCGCGCCGGCCACCACAAGGCTGACGTGGCATGTGATGACCCTATATAAGCAATAATACTGGAACGTTGCTTATTAAATACCCTCGATTTGTGTCAGTTTCAAGCTGAATTGTAATTTAACATTGGTATTTTAATTGTAATAATATATTTACATAGTTTTTACCAGTGTTGATCCAGGTTCCTTTTATATATAGTCTATTCTTAACTATTTGCCAATCTGCCAGGCAGTTCGTAAAAAGCAAACGTATATAATATGTGTAACACTACTATAGTGACGATCGTGGAATTTGCTACGTTTCGCCCACCGCCTTGAATAGTCGTTAATAATAATTGAATAAAACTTGCTGCTAATGCTGATACTGTATATTTTTTAAATTTAGTAGTGAAAAATACATCCATATCTAGAGTTCCATGAATCTAACGCTTTCCTCTTCCATAGAAACGCCCAAGTATCAACAAGTTTGATTAGCAATTAGGACTTTAGAACAATATGAAATGGAAAAGAACGGATATGTAACCTCCGTATAAGAGTTAGCATAGACGCAAGCTATATTGTTATAAAAGTATCTTCACGCTCGTATCCCCGAAGGGGTAGGCAGAGGTACCACAAGTGCACCCATGATTAGCCGAAGATACTTGGTCCCACAAATGTGATAGGTGGCATCGATATCGGTAGATCGCCATCCAGGCACTTTCCAATCCCGGGTAACTTTGTGTTTTTCAGAAAACTGAAAAAACGCTTTTTTTAAGTTGCCCGACCTGGGAATCGAACCCTGGACCTCATGTGGTCAACGCCAACGCCGAACCACTAGACTACAGAGACGATTAATTATCGCGAGCTATATAGTTATCATCAGTGAAATTCTTGAATATTCTACAGAATAATCCATACTAATATTATAAATGCGATAGTATTAATGTATGTCTGTCTACTTTGTTATTATAACACTCACCCCGTGCTTGGGATAACTGGAAAAACTTTAAAAAGAACAAATAAAAATATCGACACGCAGGGATTGAACCTGCGACCATTTCCCTAAAGCCGGGACGCTCTCCCACTGAGCTAGTGTCGACAGGCTCAACGTGGCGAAATTCTTCTTTGCTATATGATCGACTAGCTGCAGCGTGCAGCCCGCTGCATTATAAAAGTTTTTAGTGAATCCCGCGGGATCACCTAACTTTTCTGGGATAAGAAATAGCCTATGTGTCATTCTGGGTCTTCAGCTATCAACATACCAAATTTCATCGTAATCGGTTCCGTAGTATTTGCGTGAAAGAGTAACAAACATCCATACATACATACTCACAAACTTTCGCATTTATAATATTAGTAGGATTTCGTTGATTGTACTGATCGCTAGGTGTACTTACGTATAACTAATTAAATGAGTTCATCGTTACAGATGAAATTCACATTTATAATTTTGATTAGTACTTTCGTATTTATAATTATTTTTATGTTATAGCACTCACCCCGTGCTTTGGAAAACTGGAAAAACTTTAAAAAGAACAAACAAAATTATCGACACGCAGGGTAGTCTATGTTTTCGTTGTCAAACATAGATTACATTTTTTTAACAAATCGAAGCCCCTTAGGGCTAAAATAGAGGATGACAAATTATACAAAAGTTTAAATGACATGTTAACTCGTCGGTGAGTAGTGCAAGTTTGCTAATCTTAATATATATAAACTAGCTGAGCCCGCGACTTCGTCCGCGTGGAAAAATTTAAACAAAATAGCCTTAGTTACTCGGTATCACATCAGCTATCTTCCAGTGAAAGTCCTGTCAAAATCGGTCCAGTCGTTCCAGAGATTAGCCGGAAGAAACAGACAGACAGACAGACAGACAAAAATTGTAAAAAATGTTATTTTGGTAATCGTACCGTGTATACATCCATATGCATTTAGTAAAAAGCGGTTATTTTAATATTACAAACAGACAACCCAATTTTATTTATTTATATAGATGGCGTCAACGCTTGCATTTCTCGCAGATAAAATTGCCCTTACACACATCAATTGATTTTTTTTTGTAAATCTATCATATCCGAATTCCGGGTACACTTTAAATATCAAGTCTTTAATGTTGGTTACGATTTCACGAAGGTTTACCTATGTAATTTTTTTTTGTAGCCTAATTTAGGAACTTTCCCTAAGTAACCACTAACCAATCAATATGATCTTGTTTGGAAAATTGTGCTTCCTCTACCTAAATGACTGCTCATGTTGGTATACCTACAGCTTCAAGAATTAAACAGTTTTCCACAATGGGGAAGATTTAAAGGAAGATTTAATAATATCGTAACTACAAATCCTTATTAAGTAGCTATACAAATACAGTACTTACACCTACTTACTGACGAATTAGATACATATCAGGCCAAAGCGAACGATAATGTATCCCTCAACAACACCGTAAAATAGACAAAATAGATAAGAGTATTCAATTACTACAAAGTTATTTTTTTCAAAGAAGGAAAATCAAACGTTCCGTATCAAAGAAGTCAATTACAAAAGGAGCCAGCCACACGTTTACTCCGCGCGGGCCGCAGAGGTTAAAGGTATATGATTCCACTCATGTACCTTAAAAAAGCCGGCTAATTGGGAGTCGAACTCGCGCATTAAGGGTTCCGTACCATAATCTATAAAAAAAACGGCAAACAATCACGTTTGTTGAATGGGAGCCTTCTTAATATTTATTTTATTTTAATTATTTATTTTTAAAGTGATTTTATGCAAATGCAAAAGTGAGTTTATGCAAAAAAACACGTTTGTTGTATGGTGGTCACCCTTAAATATTTATTTTATTCTTTTTTTTAGTTTTAGTTATTATAGCGGCAACATAAACACCTACATCATCTGTGAAAATTTCAACTATCATGGTTCATGAGATACAGCCTGGTGACGGACAGATAGATAGATGTACAAACGCACGGACGGACAGTTGTGTCTTAGTAATGGGGTCCCGTTTTAAACTTTGAGTATGGAACCTTAAAAAGTATAGTAAAGCCAACGCTCTCATAGTTCGGCTCTTCTCGGCAATGTTCGGTTCTCGTTCGGCGGTCAGAGTAGCGCACCGCATCTAGCACAGCCTTTCGATAAACACCTAGGTACTAAAAAGTATCTTCACGCCCATATCCCCGAAGGCGTAGGCAGAGGTACATGTGCAAACACGATTAGCCGAAGATACTTGGTCCCACAAATGTGATAGGTGGCAAGCCTATCGCCAACCGGGCACTTTCCAATCCCGGGCAACTTTGTGTTTCTCAGAAAACTTAAAAAACACTTTTTTTTTGCCCGACCCGGGAATCGAACCCGGAACCTCATGTGGTCAACGCCAACGCTGGACCGCTAGACCACAGAGGCGATACCTAGGTACTATTGTTGAGTTATTTTCCTTTTACATTTTTTTTAAACTATTCATCCAAATAACATGGTATAAGAGCCAAAGTTTGTCTTCCTAAGATCTTCGTGTTGATGAAGTACTTTTCGTTAGTAAGGATTAATATGCCTGCGTATAATAATCCTACTGCTCAAAATTCACCTTATTAAAAATTATAGAAAATTTTCTATAATTTTTCGACTCAAAATTCCTTATTGTGTTGTTGTTATAAGAGATAGATATATTGTGTCGCGGACTTTTTTGTGCATCTACTAAAAACCAATATATTTGTAGTACATTGTACTTACGTGTACTTAAGCATTACGCCAGCCAGCACACGCGGTCCGCGGATACAGCCGTTCGATACCGCTTTTTCTTCCGACTTAGTTTACAAATATCAATATTTTACGCTAAGAATAACTGTAACGTAATGCTTGATAGCCTATAACTTTCCTAGCTATCATTAAACATACACACAAAAAGTTTATTCAATCCGACTTGAATTAGCGGCTAGCGCATTCAATGAACAAACAAACATTAAAATACTCGTTTCACAATCACGACAAAAGTATAAGTTTAAACTCAACGATTTAATTACATGTATATGTGTTTCAATACGCTAGCGCGATGTATTTTCGTGCAGCGACACCTAGTTAATGTGCACTTACGTTACGCTTTCTTTCGATTAATTTTATTTCCCGTGGGAACGAAATATTTTCCCGCGGTAAAAAGTAGCCTATGTCCTTTCTCGACGTCTAATCTATGTTTATGCCAAATTTCATCAAAATCGGTTCAGTGGTTTAAGCGTGAAAGCGTAACAGACAGACAGACAGACAGACAGACAGACAGACAGACAGACAGACAGACAGACAGAGTTACTTTCGCATTTATAATATTAGTATGGACTAGTATGGATTACGTGTCACTTTGTTTGTCCGCGATGGATTCCGAAACTACTTAACCGATATCAGTGAAAATTTTTAGATATCTAATTAAAAGATAGGATAGTTTTTACTTCAATAACTCTCCCCCTCCCCCTCCCCCTCTCAAGTACCCCACCAAAATATTAAATACAAGTAACTTGTATGGCAAAACAACGTTTGCCGGGTGAGCTAGTATCTTATAAAAATACACATCTTCAAAGAGCAGGTAGTAGATATGTATTTTTTTGCACATGGATTATTACCTTGCACGTTTCAATGCAGCAATAATGTACATGACATAAGATCTTACACTTTTTATATGTTGACCCGACCTATTAGTAATATTCATGTAAAATTTAAAGTAAATCCATGCAGTACTTTTTGAGTTTACCGCGGACATACATACGGACAAACGGACAAACGGACAAACGGACAAACGGACAAACGGACAAACGGACAAACGGACAAACGGACAAACGGACAAACGGACAAACGGACAAACGGACAAACGGACAAACGGACAAACGGACAAACGGACAAACGGACAAACGGACAAACGGACAAACGGACAAACGGACAAACGGACAAACGGACAAACGGACAAACGGACAAACGGAAAAACGGACAAACGGACAAACGGACAAACGGACAAACGGACAAACGGACAAACGGACAAACGGACAATCGGACAAACGGACAAACGAACAAACGGACAAACAGACAAACGGACAAACGGGCAAACGGGCAAGCGGACAAGCGGACAAACGGGCAAAGGGGCAAACGGACAAACAGACAAACCGGCAAACGGACAAACGGGCAAACGGACAAACGGACAAACGGACAAACGGACAAACGGACAAACGGACAAACGGACAAACGGACAAACGGACAAACGGACAAACGGACAAACGGACAAACGGACAAACGGACAAACGGACAAACGGACAAACGGACAAACGGACAAACGGACAAACGGACAAACGGACAAACGGACAAACGGACAAACGGACAAACGGACAAACGGACAAACGGACAAACGGACAAACGGACAAACGGACAAACGGACAAACGGACAAACGGACAAACGGACAAACGGACAAACGGACAAACGGGCAAACGGACAAGCGGGCAAAGGGGCAAACGGACAAACGGACAAACGGACAATCGGACAAACGGACAAACGGACAAACGGACAAACGGACAAACGGACAAACGGACAAACGGACAAACGGACAAACGGACAAACGGACAAACGGACAAACGGACAAACGGACAAACGGACAAACGGACAAACGGACAAACGGACAAACGGACAAACGGACAAACGGACAAACGGACAAACGGACAAACGGACAAACGGACAAACGGACAAACGGACAAACGGACAAACGGACAAACGGACAAACGGACAAACGGACAAACGGACAAACGGACAAACGGACAAACGGACAAACGGACAAACGGACAAACGGACAAACGGACAAACGGACAAACGGACAAACGGACAAACGGACAAACGGACAAACGGACAAACGGACAAACGGACAAACGGACAAACGGACAAACGGACAAACGGACAAACGGACAAACGGACAAACGGACAAACGGACAAACGGACAAACGGACAAACGGACAAACGGACAAACGGACAAACGGACAAACGGACAAACGGACAAACGGACAAACGGACAAACGGACAAACGGACAAACGGACAAACGGACAAACGGACAAACGGACAAACGGACAAACGGACAAACGGACAAACGGACAAACGGACAAACGGACAAACGGACAAACGGACAAACGGACAAACGGACAAACGGACAAACGGACAAACGGACAAACGGACAAACGGACAAACGGACAAACGGACAAACGGACAAACGGACAAACGGACAAACGGACAAACGGACAAACGGACAAACGGACAAACGGACAAACGGACAAACGGACAAACGGACAAACGGACAAACGGACAAACGGACAAACGGACAAACGGACAAACGGACAAACGGACAAACGGACAAACGGACAAACGGACAAACGGACAAACGGACAAACGGACAAACGGACAAACGGACAAACGGACAAACGGACAAACGGACAAACGGACAAACGGACAAACGGACAAACGGGCAAACGGACAAGCGGACAAACGGACAAACAGACAAACCGGCAAACGAACAAACAGACAAACCGGCAAACGGACAAACGGGCAAACGGACAAACGGACAAACGGACAAACGGACAAACGGACAAACGGACAAACGGACAAACGGACAAACGGACAAACGGACAAACGGACAAACGGACAAACGGACAAACGGACAAACGGACAAACGGACAAACGGACAAACGGACAAACGGACAAACGGACAAACGGACAAACGGACAAACGGACAAACGGACAAACGGACAAACGGACAAACGGACAAACGGACAAACGGACAAACGGACAAACGGACAAACGGACAAACGGACAAACGGACAAACGGACAAACGGACAAACGGACAAACGGACAAACGGACAAACGGACAAACGGGCAAACGGACAAACGGGCAAACGGACAAGCGGACAAACGGACAAACGGACAAACGGGCAAAGGGGCAAACGGACAAACAGAAAACCGGCAAACGGACAAACGGACAAACGGACAAACGGACAAACGGACATACGGACAAACGGACAAACAGACGAAAATTCTAAAAACTATATTTTTGGCTTTGATATCGATTGTAGATCACGTCCCTAGTATTATTTTATAAAAATATTCAATGTACAGTTTTGACTTTCCTACGATTTTATTATATGTATAGATTTGCCTACTTTATATTTATGTGCAGAGGCAAGAAACTTGCGTTTGTGTGGCTTACCAACCCTAATACATTTTATGTTAAAGAAGTTACTTAAAGTTTCTTCACACCTGTATACACATAGACCGGGATCCCAGGAACAAACATTTTTTGATTACTAACAAGCTGAATTTTTGTGAACAGCTTCGTTTTGACGAGACAACCGTCTTTTCTGTCTTCGAAAAATCTCGAATCGGGTAACTGATAAAGGTAGATAAAAGTTAGAGTTTAGAGTGTTGGACTAAGAAAAGTTTATACTTTACGTGTAAGACAATGTTACCCTTGAATAACAATAATAATTAACAAGCTGTTATGAGAAAATTAGGTTGTTTCTCTCATCATTCCGAAATTTTAGAGTAGAGGACTCGCCAGAAAAACCATCGAATGTGTAGGACAAAAGTTTCATCGTGTGTTTTATAATATAACCAAGCGATTAAAGTAAAAAAATAATTATTGTTATTAATAAATATTTTTCATTCACCGAATCAAAATTTTCAAAGCCTTTATCTCAATTAATCAAAACTTTATTATCTACACAATTTGAGATTTTTCAAAGATAGAAAAGCTGGTTTTCTCATCAAAACGAAGCTGTTCACAAAAATTCAGCTTATTATTAATCAAAAAATAGTTTGTTCCTGGGATGACGATCTAATAAACAGTGTACGCACGATTATCTGAAAATACTTTTTTTTATACTAAAGATAGGAAACAAGCAGATGGTTTTCCTGATGGAAAGAAAAACCATCGCCTATAGAAACCCAAGATTCTGATGTTAATGGTGTGTTGCAATCCTATGGGATGGTGATGCCATACGCATAAATTTGACCGCCCCGTTGGTCGAGTAGTTAGCGACCCTGACTACGCAATCGACGGGGCTCGGGTACGATCTCGTACGGCGACAAGCATTTGTGTGATGAGCATAAATGTTTGTATTTTTGGGTCTGGGTGTTTATTAAAATATATATTCCATTATTTATATATGTATTTCTATGTATTAGTATCGTTGACTAACACCTATAACACAAGCAAATAATTTGCATACTTTGGGGTTAGATCACTAAGTGTAATTTTGTCCCGTGTTTTGTTTATAAATCTACCGGCTACCTTACCCTCCAAATCGGAACACGACAGTGACAAACATTGACAATATTGCTTTATTATATTACAAGGAATAGTTAAGGCGGGTGTTACTAGACCCAGACGAGACAATGCAGAATTCTCCCACCTGGTATAGCCAATCACCTGGTAGAACGTTCGATAATCTACTCTTTAAAGGACCAACAATTTGGAGGATAAGGTAGCTACATCTCTACATGGATAGCGATACATTAGCATCTTTGGTGTCTATTTTCTAGAACTCTTTTAAAAATTGATTTTAATATAAGAAACGGTGGAAAAATGAGAAAGGGCCCGATAGTCCAGACAAGTACAAATAATAGTTGACTAAACATTTATAAAACAGATATACAATACGAATGTAAAATAATATAGAGTTTCCCTGTGTGGGTCAAGCTCCTGTTGACGAATAAACCATCTAAGGTCGTTCAGGTTTTTGTTAACTAGTAAACTATTAGATTGATAAATAATATTGACTATATTATGTTGATTATATATTGATGATACACTTGATACTTACTTGATAGGTAGTAATTTGCAAGGATGTGTTGAGGAGCGAGACTTGATGACTACATGCGACATATAGATATCAAGATTCATTCTTTCTCTGTTTTTCTGTCTAATTTTACTAACATAAGTAATAATGAGCAATGTATATCGTTTAAAATGTTGAATTAATTATTTGAATTATTTTCATCTTAATATTTTGACATCCGTCTTTTTGCCAGGCAATTCGTAAGAAGCATACGATTGGCTATGCAAGTGCCTAACATCATGGCTACGAGGTGGCAGAGTTCTGTATAGTCTCGCCTGATACTACTGCATTACTTATTTCTGTCATAATAGCATCAGAGCGAATCCGTGAGCGTCCATCAGAAGAGACATATCTGATTTTTTGCTATCATACGATATATAATAAAATTGATAACAACAAAAGTGTCTTTCTTCATGAATAAAGATAAAAGTAGAATAAGAAATAATCCAGCTAACACATTATTTGCTTAATGTACATCTTCTTCTTTAACAGACTAAATCAACATAAATGGTTTAATTTATCATAACTGAATTTTCGGAAAGGTTTCATAATATATATTGCACATATTTTCATCCTAAATAATACAATAATATTTCATCGTATGGGTATCTGTAAACTAATGCTTTTACGGAACATTTTAACAATAAAAACTTTGACATAATATCTTGAGTTATTGGTACGTTGTATAAAAAGTTCCACATAACGATGGAAGCGATGGAGAAGGCCGGAAAAAAGTTTTGTTGCTGTTATAAACGTATAGGAGTGATTTACGGAACTTCTTAAAAGTTGATATCGCCTAGCGTTATTGATGATTTAGTTTTTAGACGTATTTGTATTTTATTGTAGGTTTTTTGTGTACTTAATTGACAACATTTCAGAATTGTAAAGTCGTCAAAATAGAAATGCCATTTCTTTATTTTTCAATTCTATATATAACTTAAACGGCAGGATAAGGTGATTACAATGCTTGCTACGATAATGTCAAATATTTTGTATTGTTTATTTGTGTTAGAAAATTATCAAAGACCTGCTTTAGCGACTCCTTTCTAATGCAGGTCTTTGATAATTCCTCTCCTCTGTTCTATTTGCAGCCAACACCTGGATTTATTTGATATTTCGCAACAATATTACTGCAAACTACAACGCTTTATAGAAATATGATCAAATCATTAATAAGTACCTACTTGATGTTGATATGATAAATGTCATAGCTGACATATGGTTTTTTGTCGGGTCACAAAAAGCAAAGGCGTAGCATCATTCAGCCGTATAAATAGACGTCATTTGGCACTTAAGTCTACTTAGAATAGAAAGAATTCTAAAAGTTAAAATAAAAAAATAACTACGTTCAAAAAACCGACTTCAAAAACTAAAAAGTAAATAAAAATAACTACCTTAAAAAACCGACTTCAAAAACTAAAAAGTAAAAATAATAAATATTTAATATTAATTAAATACTACCTATTATTTATAAGTGCTATTTACTAATAGGTTTGAAGTCGGTGCCAAGCCAATTTAATACTTACACCGGCAGACACGCGCGGACAGACGTCGTCGTCTTGAATAAGTACATAAAAATTTTGAAAGAAAGAAAGAAAATAGTTATTTGCAAGAATATGTCTGTTACAAGTAGTTAAAAATTAATTAAGCTAACAACAAATTTTGTGCTATTATATGGTGTCAATTTGAAATTAAAAATTTTGATGCCTTTTAGCTTAATTGATAATTCTACATTAATTCACATGACCATTTAGTTTCCAGAAGTATGTACTTACATAAAATTTTTGAAAGAAAGAAAGAAAATAGTTATTTGCAAGAATATTTCTGTTACAAGTTGTTAAAAATTAATTAAGCTAACAACATTTTGTACTATTATATGGTGTCAATTTGAAATTAAAAATTTTGATGCCTTTTAGCTTAATTGATAATTCTACATTAATTCACATGACCATTTAGTTTCCAGAAGTATGTACTTACATAAAATTTTTGAAAGAAAGAAAGAAAATAGTTATTTGCAAGAATATGTCCGTTACAAGTTGTTAAAAATTAATTAAGCTAACAACATTTTGTATTATTATATGGTGTCAATTTGAAATTAAAAATTTTGATGCCTTTTAGCTTAATTGATAATTCTACATTAATTCACATGACCATTTAGTTTCCAGACCATTTTCGTAAATATTTTTTTTCAGTATTATTCGTATTGATTGAAGCTGTTTGTAATGTTAAGACTTAATTGCTTTTTGCTAGGTTTATTTACGTATCTTAATCTTTAAAGTAGGAATTTCACTGTATTAATTTGCTCGTATTCATTTAAGTAATTAAAACATTATTATTTGCTTAAGGCTTGGCACCGACTTCAAACCTATTAGTAAATAGCACTTATAAATAATAGGTAGTATTTAATTAATGTTAAATATTTATTATTTTTTACTTTTTAGATTTTGAAGTCGGTTTTTTTAACGTAGTTATTTTTATTTAATACTTTTTAGTGTATTGTTGTATTTCAACTTATTTTGGGTAGACCTACAACAGGTGTTGCGCGCCTTAACCAATATAGATCTCAAGAAACGGGAACGATAAAATAGTAGGGGAGCCCAAGAGAGAATTTTGGTATTTACTCGAGCGCGGCAGATTACCATAGGCGGGGGTACCTCGCATACTGCTAAGTCTCTCCACCAAATATAAGCCCTTTCTATAGAGGAGGGTAACTATGGCAAAAAAAAACAAAAGATAACTTCGGCTTGGGGAAATTGTCAGATTATATTTTTTTTCGCAATTCTTACATCATTTCCTCCATAATAAAAGAAAATTCAGACGCGTTTGAGAATGCCAAGACAACGTTTTCTTTACAAATTTGTAACACTCCCATTACCTTACGCTACACTGGAATCGTCAGATTTTCTAAATTTTAGCGGCAATTAACCCACCATACCCTAATCTAACGCGCTTCAGTGTTTCCATGCCACTGATTTTTTTAAACATTTTTTTATCTATAGATTTTTTCCCCACCAATGAAATGAAAAACACTATATAACTTTTTATTTTTCCTATAATTTAGTCTACAAAATCAAATAGGTCCCTACGACGCTCCAGTAACTACCTATTTAGCATCTTGGTCTCCCCTACTGAAATAAAAGTAGTCGTCTCCGTAAAAATGCTCTTCGTAACACAATGTCACGTTCTTGTGAGACTATTAAAGATCGTGAAAAACGTTTGTTGGCCATGAAAGCATAATATAAGAAATCACGTTTACGTCAAGAAACTTTTACATACATATCTTCACGCCAGATCCCTTACGGGGTAGGCAGAGAGAACCGAGTGCCATACATCACGATCCTTGCAGGCTTGTCTCGCTTCCTCCACATTCATCACTCTCTTTATACACACACACCGGTTGCGAAGACTCTTGACACCACCTTCGGACAGTACTCGATCAATCTGATCGTGGTATGTCAGTCTTGGTCTTCCCCGGTACCTACATCCTTCCACATTCGCATTGTATATCTGTTTTGTTTACCTTTCATCTACCATTCTTTTTACATGTCCGAACCAACGGAGCATGCCATTTCTCATCTTTACAACGACACTTTCTTTCAAACCTAATCTCTCTCTTACTTCGACATTACGAATCCGGTCCGCGAGTGTTACACCACATACAAGAAACTTTTGAACAATATAATTCTAGACTCGGTAAGATCCAAGAGCGTCTAGCGAATGGGTCTTTTGAGCAGAGAGCTAATAGACTTGATCTCATTCTATATGCCTCTATCGAACGAGTCTGCTGAGCAGAAGGCTCAACGAATTGGTCTCCATTAAGGAGCGTTTACCACCATCACTACCACCATAGTGCTCGTCAACACAAATCAAACGAGCCCAAACTCGATAGAGTTGGGTCATTTAATTACTGAGCTCCTATGGCCAGCTTCTGGCTTCATAATCGGACCTTGGAGGATCCTAGTTACCACCAAGCACCATAGTGCTCGTCAACATGAATTAAACGAGCCCAAACTCGATAGAGTTGTGTCATTTAAATACTAATCTCCTACGGCCAACTTCTGGCTTCATCGTCGGACCTTGGAGGATCCTAGTTACCACCAATCACCTAAGTGCTCGTCAACACAAATCAAACGAGCCTAAACTTGATACAGTTGTGTCACTTAATTACTGAGCTCCTATGGCCATCTTCTGGTTTCATCATCGGGCCTTGGAGGATCCTAGTTACCACCAAGCACCTAAGTGCTCGTCAACACAAATCAAACGAGCCCAAATTCGATAAAGTTGTGTCATTTAATTACTGAGTTCCTATGGCCACCTTCTGGCTTCATCATCGGACCTTGGAGGATCCTAGTTACCACCAAGCACCATAGTGCTCGTCAACACGAATCAAACGAGCCCAAACTTGATAGAGTTGTGTCATTTAATTACTAATCTCCTATGGCCACCTTCCGGCTTCATCATCGGACCCTGGAGGATCCTAGTTACCACCAAGCACCTAAGTGCTCGTCAACACGAATCAGACGAGCCCAAGCTCGATAGAATCTTGTCATTAACCGATTTTTAACCATTTAATTACCGAGTTCCTGTAGTCACCTTTCGATTCCATCATCAGATCAGCTCTATGCCATAATAAGTTTTCGTTGTCATCCAATTTACATATGTATACAAAATTTTGCGAGATTTGAATTCAGACATCGGGATAGGTAAATTAACTAAAAAAATGCTTATAAAATAAAACTTACTGGGCCTACCTGAATCAAATTTTTATGGGACCAATTCGAAACCATTTCGTATCAAACAAAAAAATAATCACGTAAATCGGTTCAGAAACCTCGGAGAAATCGGAGTACATACATAAAAAAAAATACCGGCCGAATTGAGAACCTCCTCCTTTTTTGAAGTCGGTTAATAAATATCAAAATGAATAAATTTTGAGAAAATATATAATACGGGTATTCTATCTTGCAATATAGTTTCAGTTAAAAGTATAAGGGTTTTAAAAAAATGAAATATCAATTAAACATTTATATTATCATAGTATGCCAATACACAGTGAGTAACAAACGGTACTTACGCATGGTACGAAGTTTTTCCTCATATTGATCTGGGCTCTCTTTGAACAATAGACCATCTGCCATTCTTCCAGGTAATTCGTAAAAGGCAAACGATTGGGTATACGTGTCATTATCATCGCAATTGGTGGTAGCGTTCTACAACATCTTACCTGGGTATATGGTACTACCGCCTTACCTATTCCTGGCGAAACAGCATCAGTGCTTGTCATTGTTGTATTTCAATTTAGAGGGTAAGGTAGCCGGTAAAATTACAGATGTGGCACTACTATCCCGGCACAGAGATAGTAATGTACCATTAACATCTTTCGTGTCTATAGGCAATGGTTTTTCTTTTCATCAGGATTATTTTCATCATCTGCTTATTTGTTTTCCTATGACATAAAAAAGCTTTAGTTGAAGCACAAAGCCTAACTGGCTTTATTTCATTTAATTCTATACAAATAAGTAAAACTGGAGTGTTTGTTTGTAATGTTATAACAACTTTTTACTAAATGCATATGGATGTTTGCACAATACTTAAACCAAAATGTCATTTTTTTTTTACAATATTTGTCAGTCTGTCTGTTTGTTCCGGCTAATCCCTGAAACGGATGGACCGATTTTGATGAGATTTTCACTAGCAGATAGCTGATGTAACAAGGAGTAACTTAGGCTACTTTCATTTTAGAAATTTCTCTACGCGGTTTAATTAGCGGGCACAGCTAGTCAAATATAAAAAAGAAATCAGGAGGACTCTTTCTATTAGGAGACCCATCTGCTTGCTTGTTTTCTTATGATATAAAAAATACAAACGAGTTAACAGGCCGCTTAACTCGTTTGCTTGTTCATCATATAACAATACCTCTTTCTAACCATTTCGACAAATATACTACGAGTACCTACTTAAGCTATTCTAATACCGTATAATTTGAGTCTTCAAAAGCGTCTAAAGTCTAATAAGATAAATTTAAAATGCTACACAAAATATACTAACTATACTCGGAATTATAATTCGATTCCACATTTAATATTAGCTACTGTCATTTTGTAAAATAATGATACCACATATAATATTGTAATGATGAACACAAAAATCGATAAACAATCGCGATTTATGTTTATGTAATTATAATATTGGTGTGCCAATTAAAGACTAAATTATTGATTTTTATTTAAATAAATACACTAGGTCTACTCATTTCTTTTCTTTCATTATTTTATTCTCCTTTAACGGGTTGGCTGCAAGAAATCTCTTTAAGTAGAGATAAGCTCGCCCATTTGTACTATAGTTACGTTTGTATTCTCTTATTAATGTTATTTTCTGTGTACAATAAAGTGTTAAATAAATAAATAAAATAAATAAATACATAATACCACTGCTTTATTTTATAAAAAGTTAATATTTTCGTTTTTTACATTAAAAACAAAACTTATAATAAAAGAGCCCAGATAGATAGTTTTCTGTATTGGCAACCCGTGCGTGCTCGTGCAGCTATACCATTTTGTTTATCTTGTCATTCGGCTTCATTTTCCCAGTTTGACTGCACGAATATCTTGTTTCGATCGCAACCTGGGTAAACAAATGTTAGAATACTACTCGACATTAACACTGTTTTGATCTTCAAGTGGAATTGCACAGTTGTGACCCGTAGCTGAGAAAAAAACGCGACCACTTTTTTACCAACGTTTCTCGCCTGTCTCACTTCCGTTGGCCTGTTTTCATTTTCAGACACCCATTCACAAAATTGCTGTTTCTTTTCGGGTTCAAAACAATAAATCCACGTTTCGTCTCCTGTGACAATGTCATAAACAGCATTA
The DNA here is from genome assembly GCA_036924255.1 of Apodemia mormo. Lineage (NCBI taxonomy): Eukaryota > Metazoa > Arthropoda > Insecta > Lepidoptera > Riodinidae > Apodemia > Apodemia mormo. The sequence continues at coordinate 21,502,109 of JAUPFN010000016.1, forward strand.
GAATGTCCGTGGTTGTACTTCAGTAGCATCTGTGAGCACCATTCCACGCGAGCCCGCTTCTGCTCCGCTGTCAGTTCATGAGGGATCCAACGACAACAAAAATTCCGAACTTTCAATTCTTTGTGTAAAATTTTCTGAATTTGGCTCATACCAATCCCCAATAGTCTTCGAGTTATTTCATAGGTAATCCGGAGGTTTTCTTCAATTAACTGCTTAACAGTAGCCACATTATTTTCGTTGACGGCAGTTGAAGGCCGCCCTTCACGAAATTCATCATGTAAAGAAACTCGACCTCTCTCAAATTCAGCAAACCATCGCCTCACGGTGCTCAAACAAGGTGCTCCTCTCCCAAAAGCATTTTGAAGACGAGCGGCACAGTCTTGCGGCGAAAGAGAACTTTTAAAATCATAGAAAATCATTGCTCTAAAATCTTATGGACTTAATTCCATTTTCTTTGCGTACGTAGAACTTTGATGTGCGATAAAAAAACAATTGACAAATTATTTCCCGCCAATAGTTTTTTTATTACTAAGAAGGTTGCAACGTTTTAAAAATATAACATTCTAAATTCAAATAGTTCCGATTAGCTAGAAGTGCAAAACTTTCAGTGTGCGCCATGTACACCTATTTGTTTTATTTCTCATGTTCCTTCATGATCATATTTTTTTTATTTCACACACAATTATTAAAGAAAACTCTCAGGTCCTTAATAAAATTAATCGTCATACATATTTAATTTCCTAATATACTAAGTTTCTATTAAAGTAGTAGTTGTTTAGATATACTAACATAACATAAACGAGAGGAATCGATCCGGAAATATTCCATTTTCGTATCGAATAATTTCGCAACTTTACTATTTAGTACAGCTTGTCATAACGTTGCAACACTGAAATTGTCAAATCTGGAATCGAATTAAAATTCCGAGTAAAAGAAAGAATGGACGAACCAGATTGGCTGACATTCGTGAGACATTGAATCTGATAAAAAAAATATCCTAAACCCATTTAAATGATAAATTTTAAAAGCTACACAAAATATACTAACTAAGTAATAATGGACGAACCAGATTGGCTGACATTAGTCAGACGTTAAAACTGACAGAAAAATATCCTAAATCCATTCTTAATCTCTTTGCGACGCCAAAGTAACAATTCAAAAAGACATTACGCAGCATGTTCAACAAATTTCGCTATTAAAATATATGATAAAATTTAGCTTACAATAAACAAAAGTCTTAAAAGCTGCCATTGCTGAGTGGGGAAATTTGAAATTTTATATTGGTTATAAAATGAAGGTTACATTTGAATTCGGTGAGGCTTAACTTGCTTTTATATCCGAGACCGAGCTAATGAAAGCAACCTCCCTTTTTTAGTATCTACTTAACTGAATATAATTTTATACATGTACATACTTTCTCATTAAAGATAAGCCAGTTATAAATACTAAATTAATATTCTTTGTGTACAAGGTTTTATTACGGAATTTCATGTTGCGTTTTTTCAGATTTTATTTATTCTATGTAATGTATTTTGTACCTAATTTTCTTTTGTGTTTGGTCATAAAATTGGCAAATTATTGGCAAAATTTGCTCTTTTTGGCCTGTAACGGGCCCCAAGAACTCATACGTTATTAAAGATTATTTTTATAAGAGATCTTACTATATAAAAATTTTAAATACATTTCAACTACATGAGAGGCGAGTACTACATGTGAGTTTTAGCACCACTCTTTCAGATCTATCTTCAGATCCTCGACATCATGAGTATCAATTAAACGTGGTACTAATAGCAACAAAATCAATGACCCAAACTTAGTTATCGCGTTAAAACTTTGCATTTGACAGTTTCAGTTCCTACTACATCCATGCTACATCATAAGATCATTTGGATGGAACTATAATATTGCACTGTCACTGAACTTCCACAAGTTTGCCAAGTTTTAGTACAAACGGATATCAGGAAGTCATTAAAAATAGTTTACAATATATTGAAAATTTGTTATTTACGTACGAAACGTATCAGCTAAATAAAAGCTGATGATCTTCCAATCTTGCAGAAACTGGTAAAGTTTACCACGTCTTTGCAATATCACTGAAATAACAGAATACAAGATTTAGTATTGATAAAGCCTATGACTTTCATTAATTTACAAGGAGCAGGTAATCTTGAAACGGCTGAACCGATTTTATTGAACAATAGCTAAGAATTATCTCGCAAGAAAGGGCTAGTATAATTTTTTTTATAATATCATAAGATAGCAAACAAGCAAATGTGTCTCCTGATGTCAAGCATCGCCTATGGACACCAAAGATGTTAAATGGTGCGTTGCTCGCTCGTTGCTAAAGACTTCGCTACAAGATTGTAGCGAGGTCTTGCTACGCGTGTGGCATGCTTATGCGTATAAGTTTATCGGCTACCTTACCCATCAAATCGGAACACAAAAGTGTCAAGCACTGACGCTATTGAGGCAGGAATAGGTAAGACGGTGGTACCAAACCCGAGCGAGACAATGCAGAACTCTACCACCTAGTAGCCACGATGGTAGTGACTTGCATAGCCAATCGGTTGCTTTTTACGACCTGCCTGGCTAAACACTGAACACTAAACACTTAACACTAAACACTTAATACTAAACACATAACACTAAACACTTAACACTAAACACTTAACACAAAACACTTATCACGTATCACGTATCACTAAACATTTAACACTTAACACTAAACCCTAAACACTAAACATTTATTTCTTTAGGGGTTAGAATAGGGTTTTCATATTGCAATACTGTTACGTTTGCTGTTTTGTTATTTTTACAAACTGTATACAGTATAACTACGTGCTACTTGTACTTTAGACTAAGTGCTTTTTATATAAATATCAATAAAATGAAATATTGGCAAACGGTTCTTTATCGGGTATATTTTACCGCTAAACGGTAATGTTTGTTTCCTTACATCCTCTTATAAAGATTTTTATTCTATTTTGTCCTTTGCTATACGAACCTCAAGTTTTGATTCGCTGTTTTCCTGATGTTAATTTAAAATAATATTCTGTCGTTGCTGAATAATTTCATGTATGATTTCAAACTTTACAGAATGATCAACACAAACTAGAAACAACCGAAAAACTATTTATTTTATGTACTGCATATTACAAGTATTAAAATTTGTAGTCGTGAAACAGTCGCTCGTGGGACATTGATCTACAACTTCCACGTTGAAGTTCCGTCGAACTATGCAAATTTTAGTTAACACTTTGAACAAACGCGCTCTAGCAAATAATTTTGCGAACATTCGTACCGCTATGTCTTATGAGATGGATATTACGTAATTCTTAATAAGAAAGAACGAATTTCTTTGTTTACTAGGATAGATCTACAATAGTCGTTATTTACTAATTTAGACTTGCGAATATTATCACAAGAATATGTATAAATATCATGATAACGATTCCCTTATCCTTAACGAAGAGTGAATTAAATGTTCTGGTTAATTGGCTAGTGTATAGGCGCTTTCTGAGGTAGTAATTATAAAAATGTCGACTCGTTAAATGTCTGAAAGCGTTTATTAGGATAAAAACATTTTGATTATGATTTCTTTTATATCATAAGATACTAAACAAACAAAAAAGACAGGTAGATCTCCTTTTGGAAAGAGTAGCCATCACCTATATACACCAAACTGTAAATGGTGCGAGGAGGTGACAATGCTACATGCATAAGTTTACCGGCTACCTTACTCTCTAAACCAACACACGACAATGACAAGCATCGACGCTATTGCGGCAGGAATAATAAATACTATTCGCAGTTTCCAAGATTCAATGATTTCTTAGATTATGTGACGGGTGGTTATCATTACGTTCGTCAGAATTTTCTTCAAAATCGCCGAAAAACATTTTAGCCTAGAGTTTAAACTCTAAATGAAACAAAGCATTATAATAAATGCTTGAGTTAGTGAAGTATTTGTAAATCTTGATTTCGTTGGTTGATAATAATTGCTACATAATATATAAATCATGCCCTGCTGTTAGGTGTTCAACGCTACTTATAGACGTTGGCAATACCAGAGGTCTTGTAGTTACATTGCTGGCCTTTTAAGAATGAGTAAGATTTTTTCTTAAAGTTCCAAAAAGTCGTTTCCGTTTGAAAACACCCCTGCCGATAATTGGTTCTACAACAGAACAGAACGAGACAAAAAATGTCGAGAGAAACGCACGTTTGTGGATTTCCAAATATAGAAGTGGTGAGGGTGAAATTTCAAAATTTGACTCGATCAAATCGGACTATGATGGGATTCAGCAGCAGAAATTAATGCGTATATCTCGTTGGAATACTCTCCATGATTAATACGATAGGAAATGCAGAGATTTTACCTACGTATTTCCGTTTCGAAATAGCCTGTTCATCAACGATACGAACCACTCTATGTTAAATGTGATCAAGAGGGAAAAGCTGGTACTGAGGAGTTCCGGAGATTTAAGCTTCTTACGCAAAATGATTCACCTACCTGGCTAAATTCGTAACAGGCACCTGAAGGCTAACCGTGACATTACCATTGCTACTTCTGGTCTGTTTTCGGCTTGACGTTGATTTCTAGGATACCCTGTATAGGGCCAGTGTACTACAACATCCATATTGCCGTCTTACAGAATTTATCAAAAGGCAGAGAGTTTATTGTGCTACGTACTGGAGAATATTAGTTCACTCGCTGCAGCGCTGAAACAATAATTAATAGTTCAACTAGAGTCGAAATTAAGTATCGAAGCGCTGAAGCGTATAATATATATAGATATATATATTCACGACCAAAGGGTCGTAACTGCTGTAAATAATATGGCGCTTACGCGATGCATTCAACTAGATTTGACGTTTGTGCAGTCCATGGACTGCACTTTAGTGGAACACAAGTGGCGTGGCGCATGCCTTATTTAGTGCGTTAGTACAAAGTCTTTGTCAAAAGAGAATTTTTTCTTTATTATTCTGAGTTAGGTACAAAGTAGGTGTATGTACTTTTGTTCATTAAAATTAAACCATATAGTACGTTTGTTCATTAAAATTAAACCATATCCATCCATCCATATCATAGAAATTGCAGATGAAGCTACATTCGGGACGACCTTGGTGGCAAGTGGTGGAGGGGAAATGCTTGGCGGACGCTCGCCGTCGGCCCGCGGCCGCACTTCGCACTCTGGAACCATCTGGTGCGCTGTCACGACAGTATGTCAACAGAAGCAACTAATTTCCAATTTCCTATATCTCCTGGAGCCCCGCATTAGATCTACACCAAATTAAAATTGGACTCGAATGCTCTCGATTCTCTCGAAACTCGGACTCGAGGAGTGTACCCTCTCAAACAAAAAAAAAATTAAAATCGATTTACAAATGACTCAGTTTTTAGATGGCAAACATAAAAAACATACAATAGAATCGGTAACCTCTTCCATTTAGAAAATCGGTTGAAAACAACAAATATGAAGTAACCTACTCAAAAATATTGTACAAAATTCAATCACATAGCAAATATCTGCAAAATCTGAAACTACGACACAAAATATATTTAATAAAACGTAAATGGTTAATATAATTAATTAGTCAGAGAATGAGGGCCTTAACTTACCTCCAAAACTTGGTTTATCTCAATATTTGTTCTCTTTACTGTTGTTAATGTTGAAGTTAGGTATACGAGTAGTTTGTTACCTGACACACCTTCACCACTAACGTTCATTGTTCTCGAGTTATTTCATTAAATATCCATCACATATTTAAATGTCTAAAATATAGTTTATTTATAGAATTAAATATAACTTTGATAATACATTAAATATAAATTCTTAGTGTTGATCCGGGCCTTCTTTGAAGAATAGACTAATAGACAATAATTTCTCAATTACTTGAGATTGATGAACGTAAGTCATAAAACTCCTAACTACTTTAAGTCTTAATATATACCAATGAAGGGTTAACTAAAAACCATACAATAGAACGACATATTGAATGTATCCCACATTAATCCTAATAGCGCAATCAGTATAATCTGACCTATTAACATACCAATTACCTCTAATACATAGGAGGCGGAAAATCATTATAATTAACTGATAATATTGTCGAGAATTTGCCATCATAGCGCCGTACAACCTGCCCAATCATACACACCCGCTACGCGGCATATGGCTCGCTATAACCGTAAAATTTTATCGTTTTCGATGCTGAAATGATACACGAAACAATCTAAATTATAGCAGAGCGTCGCTGGCAACGGGCCAGTTGTGTATTGGTAATGACAAGGCTTTACAATTTGTTATGTCATCTATTGTCAGAAAAGGTAGAACGTAACCGGGTCGTAAATGCATCGACTTGTCGATAGAATCGACAAGTTGAAAAATCTCTTTGTCATTTGTTGTAACATTCGCGTATCACATCCACAGAGGAAGTATACATAGACTAAATAAACCGAAGTTACAGTTATTCTGCTGATAGAACGAGAAAGAAAAATGAGTTGGTACTTATTTCTCTTTCTAACATATGTAAACATGTATATTAAGGCGATAGGTAATGCCAAACTACGAAATAGACACCTCTTTGAAAGCCTACTACTGCTAACCGGTTGGTCCAATAATTTAAAAAAAAATATGCATTATGCGTATAATATAATTAAGTTTAAATTTTAAGTTCGTTTTTTTAAATTTTATTGTTATTTTTGACGGAAAAAAATCGAATATCTTTCTTATTTTTACGCAAAAATTTGCCTATAACTTCCAAACTACTGTAACGATTTTGATGATTTTTTCTTTTTATTACAGACAATTTATTGCTTGATAAAATTTAAGTTCAAAATTTTACAAAATCATTATAGTGTGCTATTAAATCAATAAAAACCTTATTATTTAATATTCGCGGATAGCGCTCGCGTCGAAAGTCAGTCTCCCGGTAGCGTTCATACGGGGAGGCTGTGTCGCATGTTAGCATGCTCCGCTCTCCATATTCGAGTCAAATAGCAATAGTACAGGTAGAACGTTTGGCACAATAGTAAGGTTGTGCCGTTTAGAAATTGAACATTTCGCTTGGATGTTTTTTATAGTAGATAATGAGCTTGGACCGAGAAGGCTGTTTTTTTACAGATGTTGTTCTTATGATATAGACAAGGAATAAGAAAGGATTTTTTAAATTCATCCCCTAAGATGGTGAAATAGGGGGTGAAAGTTTGTATGAAACTCTGTCATTTTTGAGTTGAAATGAATGATATGCCGTAATTAAATTATCCTTTAACTGACAAAAAATTAAATAAAAATTTAATATTTTTTTGAATTCTAGCCCATAGAGAGGTAAAAAGAGGCTTTAAAGTTTGTATCAAAAATGAATTGTTTATTTATTGCATTACTATAAAATCTAAATTATTTTAATTTAGTATTTATGATTTTTAATACAATTAAGATGTACGAATTTTCGGATTTTTTAGTACTTATGCTCTTCAATCGAAATTGAAGAAACATGCATGTAATGTTAGAAGTTTCGACCATTAAAGGAGTAAAAATGTGTGTTACAATTTATATGAAAAATCAAACGTTTATGGTCGAAATAACTTGAAATTCGGCACTTACGTTCTTCAACACAATTTAAGAATCATATATTTGGGGATTTTTTTAAATTTCATTCCTTAAAGGGTAAAAAAAGCATTGATGTTTGTATAAAAAATAGATTGTTTATTGTAGAATATTGTAGAAATTACTTAAAACTTAGTATTTATGATTTTTAATACAATTAAATGAATACGAGTTTAAGGTTTTCAAATGTCATCTCTTCAAACGATGAAAAAGTGGTAAAATTTGTAAAAAAAAATATGTTTAATCAAAATCTCTTCAAATTTATTAGTCATGTTCTTTAATTCAATAAAATAAACGTGCATGTAAGGATGCTGTGAGTTTTATCTCTTAAAAAGGTAAAAGAGGGTATTAAAAGGGGCTGAAAGCTAGTACTTTATAAATAGTTTTGTTTGCGAGTAGACGCTGAATAATATTTTGAGACTATTCATGTACTTACCTACGTTTACGCTTGAATTTTTTATTAGCTATAGATAGATAAGTATTTTGTCAATATTTTGTATAAATGTACAAAAATAAAAAAAATAAAACATATAAACAACGAAGATAATTCAAACAAGCGAATAAAAAGCAAAACTCTAAAGAAAAAAAAATAAAAACTGGTACTATTTGAAGGTAGTAAGGACTTCGCAACTAAAAATAAATAAATTAAATATATTATACATACAAATAGTCTAAATAAACCAACTTATTTAGTAGTTAGAATAGGCCAACTGCCGTTCTGCCAGGCAGGTCGTAAAAGGCGACCGATTGGCTATCGAGTCACTACCATCGTGGCTACTAGGTGGTAGAGTTCTGCATTGTCTCGCCCGGGTCTGGTACCACCACCTTACCTATTCCTGCCGCAATAGCGTCAGTGCTTGTCGCTGTCGTGTTCCGGTTTGGAGGGTAAGGTAGCCGGTAAACTTATGCATGTGGCATTAGACCTCGCCACAAGATAGCAACGCACCATTAACATCTTTGGTGTCTATAGGCGATGGTTGACTCTTTCCATCAGGAGACCCATCTGCTTGTTTGCTATCTTATGATATAAAAAAAAAGTTTCCTCTATAAACATTAAATCAATTTATATATCTTCTTTTTTATTACGAGATTTTGAAACAAAAACTAAGAAGCTAGTTAGTTTTAAAATATTATTCAAGACATTACATTTTACAAAATCAATTTTGAAAGGTTTTGTTAAATATTAATTGTTGATTGTATGTATTAAAGTGCTACACGGGATGTGTTGTATATTACAACACTTTCAAAGAAATAGGATACGTAACTGTTATTATTGCGTAAATTGTTATATAATTTTTTGTCGATTTTCGGTATATTTTTTTTCTTTAGATATTTATCGTTTTTCTAAAATGAATGTATATGTAATCGATAAATAAGCGATTACTGGTTATTGGTTTTGAGTTTGACAACATTCAGTCGATTCATGATGATAAAAGTTCATATAGGTGAACAAAAATGTTAAAACATAGGTACATGCATCCACTGTAAATACTCTTTGACTTTGAACCATGCCAGCGCGCTAAATAATATTTGCGCTGCTCCTGTTAGAAACTCAAGGTCGTTCGCAGCTGTAATCGCCTTAAGTTATTGTTATTTCTCTTCCTGTCAACGAGACATTTCTACTTAAATATGTACATTATTATTATCTCATGAGCACATCACTCTGTTAATGATAAAAGGTAACCACAACCTATAAATACTAAGCCTAAAAGTCTTTAGTATTAGAGATTTTATTCCTTCGTTATAAACTAAATAACCAAAAACGGCTGCACTCACGTTTTGATCGACGTAGGTTCCAACTAGTTTCGAACCTATATGTTCGAGACAGGTCGCTACCGAGTGAACGTCAAACTCACCCTGAGGAAAGATCTCATATTGGTCTAATATGTCTTTGCAAAGTAAGCAGAGTTAACCATATTTATGTGTCTAGGTATTGGCTAAAATAGTAATGGAAACAATACACTGATAACTTCCTAGTCTATATATTTAATTTCACAAGTAATTTTGCCCTATGCTTTGAGAAGAATCAGGGCATTGAAGTTAAATTATCGGAAATAGGTAACGCGAAATTATTTGCCCGGTTGCTAGTCCATCTGGTTGTAGTGATGCTAGTAATACGTTAAGGATTTGTTTGCCTCTTACCTTTTGCTTCTAAGATACGTAGATGGGTTTTTAGAGTTCCGCACCCAAGGGTAATACGGGACTAAGACTCTGCTGCCTGTCTGTTTGCCTGTTTATCCGTCTGTCACTAGACTGTATCTCATGACGTGTGATATACACTGATGATTTATGCGAGAATGTAACTTCACTTGAACGACTCATACTCTTAGTTTATGGAAATCTTATTAATATCACAACTCAGGAAGATTCTTAGCTTTCTAAGCGCGCAATTTTATCACTCCGATACCAAGAAATGATAGAAATAAATCCATACTAAATTATAAATGGGAAAGTGTGTGTGTTTGTTTGTCCGACTTCCATGGCAAAACGGAGCGACGAATTGACGTGATTTTTTAAGCGGAGATGGTTGAAAGGATGGAGAGTGACATAAGCTACTTTTTTTCTCTTAATTTACACGAGTGAAGCCGCGGTCAAAAGCTAGTAATATTATAATGGAGCAAGTTGAAAAGTTACAAGTTGAATACACTCCCATAGTCGAATAGTGCTGTCGACCAAAATGAAGCTACGACGTATCCAGTTGACATTTAAATTCTTTGTCCACACCTGGTCTTCCGGCACATATTATCAAATAAAAAGCTGGAGTGCCTGTAATCTTACTGAGAAACTTGAGTCCACCAAAATTGTTTAACGACAACGTTTAAAAGACGCATCATCCAAACGGAACGTGATAGAGGTACAAATGTTGACTAGTTTTAGTGCAGGAGAGCGTGTTTTCATTCCACAAATACCGCTCAACCCAAATAATTATCCATTTAGATTTAAACATGTGCGGTTCCCACTATGTGGTGTTCCCACGTGTTGGTGTAGATCTGCGAAAGAGCTGTTTCTCTTATGGCCAGCTTTTTGTAGCTTTATCACGTGTAAACAGTGCGCAAAGCTTGACATGATAAAATTAGCAGTATTGTTTATGAAGAAATTCTGTAATTATTGTTCTTATATTACAAACTCACACGTACACACAGACTTGCTTAAATAAGCTTTGTTTTAGGTATCTGAAAATTCCTTTTCTGTTTTTTAATATTTTATAAATGAATAAATTCATACTTAAATATAATATAATTTTTAATATTATATTTAAGTATGAAATAGGTATATTATCTAATATCAATATACTTGAACTCTGTAAAATGATTATATTGTACTTGTTTCTTATAAATTTTGTTTCTTTGATTTGAATTTGAATCTACGCATACGCGAACGAAGTCGCAGGCACAGCTGTTATTAATATAAAGGTACAACAATTGTACCCACGATTAGCCGAATACACTTAGTCCCACATTGTGATAGGTGGCAAGCCTATCACGAACTAGGCACTTATCCAATCGCGGGCAAAGTAGTTTTTATCAGAAAACTGAAATAACAAATTTTTCGGGAATAACCCGAGAATCGAAACCATGACCTCATGTGGTCAACACCGACACAAGATCCCTAGACTACAGATGTGACCAATCATATATTTTTCTTAATTGTATAACTACTCAGAAAATATTTTTTATGTCTCAATATGAATTGGCTATTTAAAAAAATGCTGAGTCTGAGCGCGCACTTTCATTTAGGCTAACTTTGAATGAAAATTACCTTATGTTTTATTTCCACTGAATTTTTAAACATTAACATACTTTCTAGGGTTTGGGAAAAGATCCACATGCGTACCGTGTATTTGGCAAATCCATCCAGCTGTTGATGTTTGATTAATTAACAATTATGTAGACATCTTCTCAAACTACTACACATATACATAAAAGAACATATATTTGGTGATAGATAATAGGTATATAAGTAGGTCACACTATAAGTTTTGCGTAACTTAAAAAAACAACATGTTATAACCAAAATATTATGTTTATTGCTTTTCAAAATAATCTCCTTTACATTTTAAACATTTTTTCATGCGATCGAATCATTTTTTAAAACAGGAGAACCACAGATCTGAAGGCATGTTTTCTACGTGCTGATTGAACGCTATCATTGCCTCTTCGGAGTTGGTAAAAGTAAAACCTCTCATCAAATCTTTGATTTTGGGGAAAATACAGAAATCACAGGGTGCTAGGTCGTGGCTATTTGCAGGATGAGTGACGAGATGCACTTTTTCGGAAGCTAAAAATGAATTTGTTTTGTTGGCCGTGTGTGAAGTAGCGTTATCATGGTGCAGGAGGATGCGGCTTTTGGGTCGTCTTCCGCGAACTTTTTCTAACACCCTGGGTAAACAAATGGTAGAATACCGCTTGGCATTAACACTCTTCTGATTAGTGATGAACACAAAAATCGATAAACAATCGCGATTTATGTTTATGTAATTATAATATTGGTGTGCCAATTAAAGACTAAATTATTGATTTTTATTTAAATAAATACATAATACTACTGCTTTATTTTATAAAAAGTTAATATTTTTGTTTTTTACATTAAAAACAAAACTTATAATAAAAGAGCCTAGATAGATAATTTTCTGTATTGGCAACCCGTGCGTGCTCGTGTAGCTACCACCATTTTGTTTATCTTGTCATTCGGCTTCATTTTTCCAGTCTGACTGCACGAATATCTTGTTTCGATCGCAACCTGGGTAAACAAATGGTAGAATACCACTCGGCATTAACACTGTTTTGATCTTCAAGTGGAATTGTACAGATGAGACCCGTAGCGAAGAAAAAATTCCTCGTTTGTCTCACTTTTGTTGGCCTGTTCTCATTTTCAAACACCCATTCACAAGATTGCTGTTTTTTTTTCTCGGGTTCAAAACAATAAATCCACGTTTCGTCTCCTGTGACAATGTTATAAACAGCATTAGAATGTCCGTGGTTGTACTTCAGTAGCATCTGTGAGCACCATTCCACGCGAGCGCGCTTCTGCTCCGCTGTTAATTCATGAGAGATCCAACGACAACAAAGTTTCCGAACTTTCAATTCTTTGTGTAAAATTTTCTGAATTTGGCTCATACCAATCCTCAATAGTCCTCGAATTATCTCATAGGTAATCCGGGGGTTTTCTTCAACTAACCACTTAACAGTAGCCACATTATTTTCGTTGACGGCAGTTGAAGGCCGCCCTTCACGAAATTCATCATGTAAAGAAACTCGACCTCTCTCAAATTCAGCAAGCCATCGCCTCACGGTGCTCAAGCAAGGTGCTTCTCTCCCAAAAGCATGTTGGAGACGAGCGGCATAGTCTTGCAGAGAAAGAGAACTTTTAAAATCATATAAAATCATCGCTCTAAAATCTTTTCGACTTAATTCCATTTTCGTTGCGTACGTAGAACTTTGATTTGTGATAAAAAACAATTGACAAATCATTTCCCGCCAATTGTTTTTTTTTTTCATTACTAAGAAGGTTGCAAAGTTTTAAAAATATAACATTCGAAATTCAAATAGTTCCAATTAGCTAGGAGTGCAACACTTTTAGTGTGCCCCATGTATACACTACGAACGTAGTATAATTTAGTTTAATGTTACGTATAATTATTAAATTGTAACTAGGTCAATGCTTATACAACTTGACAATATATTTCATATATATTATAGTAGTTTAATTATTTGAGCCTGATCAAAATATACTGTTAAGTTGTATAACAATATACAAGAACATTGTCTATTGGTTTCAGTAATAAAAGCATGATGACGACGTATCGATTCTGCCAATGTTTGTATTGCGTGTGTAGTCGCTTGTACATAAGTTTGTATATTACTATCGTGACCATTACTTTCTATTTCAAAATGAGACACTTGAATCTGTGTAATAAAATGCCGCCGTTGACAAATTGACAGACAACCCATAGCCAGAAACAGTCGATTTACAAGAATCTTTGTATATATATATATATATATATATATATATATATATATATATATATATATATATATATATATATATATATATATATATATATATATATATATATATATATATATATATATAGATTTTTTGTATAGTGTGGTGGAAATAATAGAGATTTTTTGAAAATTCATCTCTAAAATAGATCAAACAAAGGAAGACTGTTTGTATAAGAAAAAAGAAATCTTATTCACTTGTATCTAGGAATCTACCTTAAACATGTATTATAGGATTTGACAAATTAATATAATTACTTACAAAATATAAGCAACTCGAAAATTATGTGTGAAGTTACATAACTAATTTTAGTTTAGTAACTAGTTTAGTTATCTAACTAATAGAACTGACTTTGTTTTATTTAAATTTGAGAACTACCTTTTTTGAAATATCTCTATCGCAGCTGCTGGTCTTATAAGCATTCACAACTTCATCGAGCGTGAGGGACTAACTATACACATATACTAAATATGTCAGCATTACCTATCACCACCAAGTATACTTAAAAGAATATCTAAGTCTAGATTCATACGGAATGACAATACACTACTTAGTAGAAAGCCACGACTAACAATGGCCTTTTTAGTACCTAGTTTGACATGGGGAATCATTTATTTACGAAATATTTTGTTATGTTATTCCATGAAGTATTAGGTATAGGTGGAGCTAGCATTCGTATTAATCAATTGAAACAAATATTTACATTATATCGCTGTCTATGAGGTCTCACCATCTCTTTTTGTACAGCTGTTTTAGAAAGAGAAGGTAAGACCTCAGAAGATGACAGCAGTATTTAAAATTTGGTTTCAAGTAGGTATTAGAATTGTGCTTCCAAATGTAATACAGATACATATGTCATCTTATGAGTATTTTATACACATCATGTTTGTCAATCAAGTCTAGTGCATATTGACAAACTGTACTAGACTAATGTTTGATTTCTTGCACCAAATTAATTCTATCAATAATCTAAAGCGCGGGGAAAGAAACACGGTGCTCAGATTGGTTAATTCAAAATTGATATGTTTACAGCTCACTGGATTGGTCGGTTCTAATTATTTCGATTATTATAAGATAAATTAGTCTGATGTGTTAATAAATCAATTTATCTGTTATTAAGTCTCTAGTCTGTTTACTCAATGATCAAAGCTCTTAACGTCTAAGAAATTGCGTAGACTAATACTTTTATATTACAAAGTCTATTCCATTTTAAACCCAACTATATGAATGTAAATTTGATTGACAATCTTTGTAAATTTGACACAAGTGTAACGTATGAAATATCATTTTTGTAATTAGTTTTTTTTTTGAAAAAAAAAGAAGATAATAATATTTCCCACAGATATATTATTCAATTTTAGTAACGTGTGCTACGTTATTGCGAATTATTTCAGAGCAACGGGGTGCGAATATTTCCATCTAAAACTGGAGGTATGGTCACGCTAAACATTGTTGAAACACGTACTCTATATTGTTAGTTTAGCGACCATACTGAAGTAAGAAAGGACTGCTTTTTTTTATACTGATAGATTTTTTTTTTTTTGATTTTTATTTTAAGATTTGAACTGTTTTTTTTTTTCAATAAATAGAAGTTGTAAAATTCACAATGCAAAAAAATTGTAATACCTACTTAAAAATAGGCAAGTGATAGAATCACTCAATAGAGAAGCATAAAGCACATGCACATTGCTTACAGAAAATTAACACGATCATTTAAAATACCGTAAATTAGCACCTGAAGTATCATTGCAGTGTTACTCGCAATTTGAGATAAGGTCCTAGCCATTTCTTCTTAGTGTGTAAAAGGTACAGGAGTAATCATTATATTATATTGCAACTGGTATTTGATTTTCAATCACCTTTCAAGAATTATAAATTTGTCTATATGGTTTTTTAATGTTTTTTAATCAGAACTCGGTCGTTTATGAATCGATTTGAACATTCTAGTTTTATTTGGGAGGCTATATTTCTCGTATTGTCCCATTTTAATTTGGTGAAGATATGATGCGGAGTTCCGGAGATACAGGAAATGGGAAGTCGGTTGCTGCAGTTTTACTGCGTTTATTATTATTAAAATTAAGATTGAGTAAAGAAAATAGATTTATTTCGTTTAATGACAATTTGTGTTAAATAAAAAGTTAATACCTTTCTAATATCTTTGGAAACTTTTACATGAATTGATGTAATCCCAAAGTAAGCAAATTATTTGCTTGTGACATGGGTGTTAGTCAACGATTTTAATACAAAGAAATACATATATAAATACTCAAATATATTTAATAAACACCCAAACCCAGAAATACAAACATCTATGCTCATCATATAAATGCCTGCCTCTGTCGGGATTCGAACCCAAATACCATTGATTGCTTAATCAGGATCGCTATTCACTCGACCAACGAGGCTGTCAAAGTTAAATAAATAAACTTCTTAAATAAATAAATGAAATTACTTTTAGCTATGGACCTCATTGCAAAACGTGCATTATGAAAACTATTGATGTTATTCACGCAGGCGCAGCTACAACATACTTGGTTAATGCATAAAAATGGGTACATCATATTTTCTAAACAACAACAACAATTTTATTATCCTTTGAGATATCTAAATAGAAGGAAAGGTATAATAAAATTTTATTTAGCTTCCAAAGCCAGATTGAAAACTATTAGGTGGCGTCTATAAACTTTTGCAATTACCTTCTGTACGTGAGAATGTATTTTCTGCCATTTATGTTTACTGCTAAGTACTCTGTATAAGAGCCATTTCACGCCTAGAAGTTATACATTCAACGAAGTTTGTATTTTGTCTACTGGTATTAAAAAATACTTTTTCGTTTATTTGTTTGTGCGTTTTAATCAAAGAGATATGTGGTTTTAACTGCCCACTACGTAATTTAAGTCATTGCCAATTTGTATACATAACAATTGAATAGCAAATAGCACAGATAATAGTTGGTAACTATACTGGGAATTGATACTTATCCCTTAAAGTCAATAAACTAGCCTTTATGCAAAGGCTAGTTTTAGGTACCGATTTCAACAAACATTACTACCAAATACTTACGACTTCGATCACGAATAGTCGAAAACATTAGCTCTTGGTTGAAATTAATAATTATTCTAATGTAAAAAATATATAAACTTCTGTTTCATGTTCTTCTAAAGAAACCACATTAATATTAGAAATAAGTCGGCGATCTACGACCCATATTTTAAGTGTCTCATTATTTGTTTAGAGCCCAAGCTTTAAAACTAGTTGAGTACCTACATCTCTCGGGCTTATTTGAAAGTACTTAAACTAGAAAAGGTGAACAGTTTTTAGTTCGAATAACCAGTAACGAGGGTTGTGTAGGAAACTATCGTTAATAATCCAAGAGCTAACGGACTATAAAAAGAACTTATTTTCTATATCATAGACCACAAAAATGTGTTATGGATCTCTAGGCTGAAAGAGTACGTCACTTACGGACACAGAAATAGAAAGACTTCGCCCTGTCTGTTTTGTTTTGTAATAACACCTTAGTGTTTTTGCCATAATTATATGGAAAAATAACTTTATAAATAAATAATATCATGGCAGAAACGCTGAGGTGGTAATATCAAACCAGATTAAGATGCTGTAAACATGGTAGGACTGTTATAATAATATATTATTATACGTTTGAAAATTCATTCGCCGTTAATAGGCTGCTTCAAAATGAAATAAGTGTACATTTTTCAAAAAATCTTTGGATTGAATCACAACGGGTTAAACCAAATATCTACAGCCCAGAGATAGAACTCATATGTATTAGTTATTATATATATTAGTTACCCTGCCTATTCTTCAAGTAAAAAGTAAGGACGCATCAAAATTAGTTTTAATGTATCCTTAATCACGAAATGTGCTTAAGCATGAAAGTTAAAGCAATTAGAATAAACAACATGGTGATATAATACTTGAGAAAGTCTAGTGCAATCAAAATAATACCGAAAAAACTAATACCTAAGTTCGGCGGTTCTCCAGCTATAGCACTGAGCTCTCAACTTCAAGTGGTTAGATTTGCTACGCAAAACCACTCATTAAAAGAGGCCTTCGGTCAACTGTGACAGATTAATTGGCAGAAAGTTTTGACATTGTACAAGTTATGAGCAACTCATTTATTTTATCCTGTGGAAGGGATTTAATGTTATTACTAAGGATTGTCGGATGAATTACCTAAATTTAGTTCAGGTTTTAAACTTTTTAATGTATAAAAATGAAATTGAGTCACCTCTGGGGTCTAGTGGTTCGGTGTTGGAGTTGACCACATGAGATTTTGAGTTCGATTCCCAGGTCGGGCAATTCAGGAAATGTGTTTTTTCACTTTTCTGACAAAAACAACGTTGCCCGGGATTGGAAAAGGTGTCCGGTTGGCGATAGGCTGGCCACCTATCACACTGTGGGACTAAATATCTTCGGCTAATTGTGGGTGCATATGTTGTACCTCTGCCTACCTCTTCGGATATATGGACGTGATGATAATTTTAATAAAAATGAACGTTTGTTTTTTGAGATTTTCAAACTCAATTCCAGTTGACCGATCATCGTGAAATTTTTCATATATATTTCTTACTAAAAAAGTTTGTATTCTATGCCCATTTATGTAACTCGTCGCCAGAAGATGTTTCAGGATGTGGCCCTTATAACTTACATTGGCAATAGTAGGATAACATCCGAGTTCAGTTACTAGCTTTAATTCTCATTGAATTTTTTTTAATATAGTTATTTTTATAGTTATTTTCTTTTTAAAATTTATTATTATACGTTTATGGCTTTGCAAGAAATTCAGATAGAAAGAACAAACTTTACTAATAAGAGTTATGAACGTGCCTTGACTGATGGAAAGCACCCCCAGTCACGCTAAATGAATAGTAAGGTGTAACACACCTTTAAGATATTTTGTAACTGAAGTATAATCTCTTTCCATCAGAAGAGCCATTTCCTAGAGCCTATCAAAATAATATAAATATGGGCATTCCCGTATCCCCGAAGGGGTAGGCAGAGATGCAACTTGCACCAACATACATAAGCATTATACAACACTATACAGAAATCGGAAATCAGAAGTACTTGATTCAATAAAATGTTTTACAAGTTATTTTGACATGTCAACATATTTTTTTAAAAACTACTACGGATCGGAAACGCGGCCACACACTGAGAAGATCCGGCGAAAGAAACTCAGCGGGCTTGTATTTTTTTCATATCAGCTTGGCCGTAACCTTGCTACAGTTTTGCTATAGTCAAGCAAAATCTACAAACGCACAAAAAAAAATGATAAAAAATAGTATGTGAAAAAAATCAAAGTAAAATCCTTAATCGCGATGTTACAATTATTTATATTGGCATACTATACACAAGTTAGAACGTTTTTCAGATGGACTTTAGTTCCCAGGAAGTTTAGCTTGGTTGCTTGGGAAGAGCTTTTCCCCACGCTACCAGTGTAATTTTATTAACCTCCACAGTGACGTCAGTTAACATGACGTCACTCTGGCAGCAGTTCGCACGCTGGTTTTTACCACTACGACCTTTCAGTAACTAACGGTGCCACAGCATTAAATAAAAAATACTTTTCTGCCTCGGAGAGTACGTAAAGCTGTTGGTTTCGTTTATTATGTGAAATAAGTGATAGTTGGCTAATTATAGTGATATTTGATAACCAGCATCTGTCTTGTAAAGTAACAAAACGGCAAATTTTATAGAATCAAAATGTAATGATAATACTGAATCGTTAGTTTAAAGGGTGCATCTAACATTTCTTCTTTAATTGAGTTACATATATTGCCAGAATCAGGAAAAAAGGCGCATCTGCCAATATTTTTCATTTTTGTATCTAGCTCTATTGTAATTGTATTACAACAAAAAATGACCTTTTCTACACTTTTTTATACGCGTTTGAAGATAAAAGGATAAATGCATCCTTTTATATTCAAACGCGTATAAAAAGGGTAGTAAACGCGTATAAAAAACCTTAGACTAATAATTGTAAATTATCAATAAACAAATAATATAAAAATACTAGAACTTTAGTGGCTCAAACCGAAGGCAATTTTTGCGGCCTCTAGTTTGAGTTTTTTAGTATGAAATTTTTATCCGAAATTTAGGAACAGTACACGATTTCTCGTTTTTTTTCGCTTGGGAATTTTTTCCCTGTTTTAACTTATTGTTAGATTCGCGTTTTTAAGTAACGGGGGAAGAATAATAATTATTAATTATAAATAATATTCAGTTTATTTTTTATGATGCAGAATTTATTATAAGCAAAACTGTAACTTATTACTTACTTGTTTCAATCCAGTATAGTAAATATTATATAATCTGTTGTTTAGTCATCATCATCATCAGAGCATCCTTAAAAATATAAAAATATTATTTATATCTTAAAAGTTGTATCGAATATTTCTCGCTGTCAATCATTGATATAGGGTTTTTATATATCAATGCTTTCAATAGTTATTTTACTCGATATAAAAATATTAACTGTTAATTTATTACTTTTCTTTGCCATAAAAAACATAAAACTTACATTAAATCGGGTTATTATTTTTGAGTTATTATTTTATACTAGGGCGAATAAAACAAAATTAATTACCTTAAGCAATGCGAAACTAACTACCCACATTAAAATGGGCTACGTAAATTAAACGAAAACAATTACAAATTTAACAAAAACAAACCACAAGCATTCAAATCCGCGCTGACGATTAACCCTAAAGCTGCCATTAAAAATAGATAAAACAAAATTTAGTCGGGTCGGTCCCAAGGGCTCTCACGTGCTACGGATGCAATTCAATTATCTACATGCTAGTGCTAGTCTACACATATCTCTACTGCAAAATCAAATAACCACCGAGAATATAACGTCGAGAGATAGTGTTAATTTCATACAGAATTACGAGACGGTTGAAGTCTAAAGCAACATAGTGTTAAATATTTGATGTAAGTTTATATGATTTTAGGAGTTAGATTTAACTATTTTGGAAAGTTCGTTATTTCGAAATTGCAACAAACATTAATGTGCATCTACCTATTGAATGAATGCTGTGGAAATATTCCTAGAGATAAAGATGAAGAAAAACATGTTATCTTTGGGCACATCATAAGATAGCAAACATGGTTCTTCTGATGGAAAGAGGCAACTACCGTGTATAGACACCAAATGTATTAATGGTGCGCTACTGTCCAAATGCCAAGGTGTTAATGCCACTTGCATACGTTTACTAGCTACCTTTCCCACTACACCGAAACACGACAGCAACAAACACTAACGCTACTACGCCAGGAATAGGTAAGGCGGTGGTACCAGATCCGGACGAGACAATGCAGAACTCTACCACCGTGTAAACATGATAGTAGTGATTTGCATAGCAAATTGTTCGCCTCCTACGGAGGGTTACGAACTGCCTTGCAGAATGGTAGATGATCTATTCTTCAAAGGAGCTTCTTTATTTATTATAAAATAGCAAACCAGCAGATTGGTCTTTTGATGGAAAAAGTCAACCATCGCCTATAGACACCAAAGTGTTCATGGTGGCGAGGTCTTATGCCACATGCATAAGTTTACCGGCTACCTTACCCATTAAATCGAAACACGACAATGAGACGCACTGACGCTACTGCGCCAGGAATAGAAAAGGCAGTGGTACCAGACCCAGACGTGACAGTAATGTAGAGCTCTACCACCTAGTAGACAAGATTGTACTGACTCGCATAGCTAACTATTCGCTCCTTACGAACTGCCTGGCAGAACGGTAAATTATATGTTCTTCGAAGTATCGCGGTCCAACACGGGGTAAAATTCAATTCAATTCAAATTGTAAGATGTCTCGCTCTCGGTTGACTGCAATTTACTTTTTATAACGTCAGATATATAGACGACTAGCAGCTTTAACTGCGATTACAGTACAATTTCATTAATATAATCTCTCATACAAACTTTGCTTTTTATTCAGCCGCATAGGGGTTGATTTTTGAAAAAAGTAGAGTATGTTTGATCATTTTCCAACTTTCATCTAAATCTATTCAGCGGTTTAGCCTTGAAAGAGTAATAGGCAGACAAACAAATTTCCGCGTTTATAATGTTAATATAGATATCCGAGGAAATGGTTAAATTTTTTTACTACCAATTTCGTTGGATGTGGATATTTACCAACCTTAACGCTTATTACGATAAATGTAGTCGACAGTTTAGCGTGAAGATGTATCGTTCCTATTTCTGGGATGCTCTTGTGATTTTTCAAGATGCAATCGTAATACAATCCAACCCGGTACTCAAAATAAATAAAAAACTACAAAAATTGAATCATCGTAACCTTTTACGATAACTAAATTTTTAAATTAAAACAGATTTGATCGCTACGGTTATATTTTTGTCCTTCAGATTAATCAACTTGAAATACTGTTTTCATTTTGTTAACTGTGATTGTTATAATGTTGAATAAACCCACCCCACAACAATGCTTTAATAACATTCCTGTATATAAGAGGAGCACGTACGGTTAGAATTAATATTGCATCGCAATCGGGGAATGCATCCGCGGCACCATCTGCCCTGACACTGACCGATTGGATATGCACCCTTCCGTTGAGACTAATTCGACTCTGCGATTATTGTTCTCATTATACCTGTGTATGTAATAGTAGCATTAATGGGTTAATAATGTATAGCTGCAAATTGATTTTCTTAAGTTGCTATTCGATATTTTACGTTAATTGTTTATGTTTTTTAAATGTATGTATTTTTTTGTTTTATTTCAGTATCCTATGATGTAGTAAAAAAGTAGATGGTTTTCATGAAGAAAAGAGATAATCATCGCCTATAAACAGCGAAAATAGTAATGCTGCGTTGCTATCCGTGGCGGGATCGTAATGCCACATGCATAAGTTTCCCAGCTTTACTTTTTAAGCTGGAACATGACAGCGACAAGCACCGACGCTATTGCGATAGGAGTTGGTAAAGCTGTGATACCAAATATGCTCAAAATACTGCAAAACTCTATCAACTACACTCTAGTGTACAAAACCTGGTGATGCGTTATTACCTTCACGTTGTAACCTAAAAGTCTCATAGATGTGTAGCTGTAATCAATCAATCAGTCAAATGTTTATTGCAGAAAATAGGGTTAGTTACATGTGCTCTTATATTATGTTAGTAGTACCTCCTATTCTGCCGTATGAACAGCATGCAATGAAATTTTTATTTGTGGCAAAATTAACATTTTTAACAAACCAGAAGGACTTAATCAATTTATATATTAAAACCAGTAAAAGTACTTATTTATTATTACTTTTTATAAATAAATGTATATTTTTATAAATAAATAAATGCAATTTAAAGTAACAACGATATATTTTTCATACAAACTTTTATCCCCTATTTCAGCTTTTAGAAAATGTTTTTTGAAAAAAAAAACATTAGCCTTTGCTTGACCCCAGATCTACAACTATCTCCATGTTAAATTTTTTCCAAGTCGGTTCAGTGATTTAAGTGTAAGCGTAACAAACACACAGAAAACAGCCAGACTTTCGCATTTATATTATTAGTATGAAGTCAGAAGTACGAACATCTACAGTAATTATACTGATGTCTGTCTATGTCCCCTACCCATTCGACTAACTCGACCCAGGGGATTATCAATTAACAGACGTAATGTTACTGATTTTGCAACTTTTCGTGTAGCTGAGCTAGTAGTCAATGCATAGGTTAACCATATTTTTAGTAGGTTGTAGAATTCTGTAACGCCTCGCCTATATTTCATACTAGCACTTACCCTGTTCCCGCCGCAATAGCGTATATGTATGGCACTGTCGTGTTCAGGTTTGGAAGAAAAAAGCCGGTAAACTTATGTGTGTGGTATCATCATCCCGCCTCTAATGACAAAGCTCCATTAGCATCTTTGGGTTCCACATCTGCTTGTTAGGTATCTTATGATGATGATGATCAAAAATACGCAGAGATGGGTTTTATTCTTCATCTTTATATCTAAATATATTTCCACAGTATGTATTCAATAGGTAGATAGACATTAATATTTATTGCTATGATATACGTAAAAGCGGTTAGATTGTAGTGGCGGGAAAGTAAGATAGTGTAACAATAACCGATTAAGATACTTGTATCATATATCTCTACCATCTAATAGTCACGTTATTAATGTGAGCTGCAATTACGAGCTGCCTGGCAGGATGGCAGATATTCTATTTTTTATATTAGAGTCTCGGAAGAAAACGAAGAAAAAGCAAAAAATGTATACAGAATAAAAAGAAGAAAATTTGCAGATTTTTACGGATTTTTATAAGGAACTGAAGTATCACTGAAAAAAAGTTGCGTAACGTCTTTTAGCAACTCTGAAACTACTTATGTAGATGCAATGACCTTAGAAGGTCATTGTGTAGATGTACTACAAAAATTCGTAGTAACTTGCAACCTTAGTTATTTCTTTGAAGATTTCTCTTTTAGATTTCCATTAAATAAAACTTGATTAATCTGATCACGAACCTTAGTTTCTTCTTTTAGACTAATGTGATCTTTGATTCTGTGAAATATTTTAAGCTAGCTGCCCGTCCTGGCTTTGCACGTCTAAATTAGTACATAATATATATATATATATATATATATATATATATATATATAAATATATATATATATATATATATATATATATATATATATATATATATATATATATATATATATATATATAAATATATATATATATATATATATATATATATATATATATATATATATATATATATATATATATATATATATATATATATATAGTGCACATATTATATTAGATCTATTAGTCTGGTGTGTTGATTGAATAAGTTTAGTATGTATTGTATTAACCCTTGAAGAGTCAAGTCAAAAGTGATATTTTTGTAACATTTCAATAATTGAGTAAAATATCATATCATCCAACAGAAAACTAAACAGTTTTGTTATTCAGAAGCTATCAAATATGTATTTATTCGAGTTCGTAAAACTTTTGAACCTCGATTATGCATCAGTCTGTCTACAAGAGCTCGGTGAATAAAACTCACATTTAACTTGCGTCTCTGTAACAATTTCACCAAAAATTGACAAGAGCGAAAAGGGAACACACAGCTGTTAGTTAAGCCTAAGGGTTCTTTTGTTGAAGCTTCAGTTAAAATAAACTTTTCGAAACTAATTGGGCATAACTTTATAGTAACAGTTCAGTTTTAGTTTTGAAAATGTTGATAGATGCTCCAGTTAAAGTGAATAGAATTTAAATATAGAGCCAGTTCACGGGCATTTTTTCATTACTAGGTTTTTAGGAGTGAGTAGTTTATAATTCTGTCGACTGGCTTTTTGATTTGGTATCTGTTTAACTAAGGCCATGAAGGCCTAAAGTCTGCCTCGTTGGGAAATTATTCCTTGTTGTAATCCTTGGTATTAGAAAAGCATACAAAGATTTTACATCTTTCTTGTGAAATATGTGGAAAATGCGGTGATCCCAATCATATCATTTAGCAATTTAGATCGAACTGATCAGACTTGGTGCACTTGAGTACGTAACGACATTTAGCTGTTTATTCCATAAGTATATGAGAACCCAGTCATATAATGACAGTTAAAGACAGTTTTACTTTTGAAAAAAAAATCTAATGTGACCAAAAACTTCGATTCATAATTGTGAGTGTAAAGTTTTGTTTTTCAAGTTTACTCGTTTACTAACTTTGTTTACGACAGAACAGACAAAAAGTAACTTATTACAAAAACAATATTTACATAAAATAAATCTGAAGAGTTCATTCTTTTTAATGCTCTTGATAGATTTGCCAAAACGTTTAGCAAATTATTTTTTGCATTACATAGGTTATTTTGGTAAAATAGATTAATCTATATACGACCACTACGATTCTTATAAAATTTACGAACCCTAAATTAAAAAAATATGGTCAAAATCGCAGGAAACACCTAGTAAGGCTATGTTATGCTCATTTTATATGCACTAAAATCTGCCTCTTGATGATACTTTTAATACTGACCGTCCCGTTGGTCGAGTGGTTAGCGACCCTGACTACGCAATTGATGGGGTTCGATCCCCGGCAGGGTGAAGCATTTGTGTGATGAGCATAAATGTTTGTGTTTTTGGGTTTGGGTATTTATTAAATCTATTCCTGTATTTATATTTGTATTTCTATGTATTAGTATCGTTGACTAACGCCCATAACACAAGGAAAATAATTTGCTTACTTTGGGGTTAGATCAGTCACTGTAAAGGCCCCGTAAATATTTATTTATTATTTATTATTAATATGGAAAAAAGCGGTCAAGTGAGAGTTGGTCTCAATATATTTTAGGGTTTTCAGATTTTTCCCTTTACATGCGCTGTAAGACACTGCTTCTTGCTAAATTTGATAATTCTAGGGCAACGAAATGTACCCTATAGCTTTTGATGCCCCTTTTGGAATCGTAAAAATCGCAAAACATATGGTCATATCTTTTAATCGCGTTAATTTATATTTGATTTTTACACAGCTGAGAAGGAACATAGGTTCCAGTATTTAATATAAATTACAACGTGATACCTTCACACGTTTCTAAGAAAAAAGGTCTTGACAGACGGATAACGAAATGGTTCTATTAGGGTTCCGTTTTTCCTTTTCAGGTACGTAACCCTAAAAACAATTTACTCTTAACGATTTCTACTTTTTGTAAGATATTGTTTTTGAATCTAGAAAACTATATGCTTAATCGTCAATAAGTTTAAAAAATATACGTAGACAAATAAACTTAATTGAATATAATAAAATATATAATATAAATAAAGAAAATAAACTTAATTGAAAATTGATACACAACACTGGTAATTCTGTTAGTTTTTAATACAATTACCTTACAATGTACACTGAAGCTCTACAGTGAAGTTTTTCAGTTTATTCAACTTTTTACTGCTATGGAAAAACAATAAATATTCATGGATACGGTCTTCGGTTCACGGCTCTTGTATTTGAATAATTGGCTGATTTTTATTCAGTCGAATTAATGCAATTGGTACAACGGTTTTATTTCGTTTTTCCACTCAAATCGAAGTGAAGTGTTGCTGCATCAGGATTAAAGATGCGATCGAGCTTACATTTATCGTCTACACTTCTAGGGGATTTATAGAGCTCTGGATGCAATTTGTTTACTGTGGGGATACGACTTTTTCAAACACATCTTTAAAATAAACTAATGGACTCCACGTGCTCTTAATTTATTTAACGAGTTTTATTATAAATAGCATTAGTAGATTATGGATTAGATACTTTTTTGACAAGAAATAGCGCAGGACAGAGAGTTATGAAGGACTCTTATTGGGTCCTATAGAGAGTGGTGCTTGATGATAGGGTTATTGCTGATATACAATAGATGTCGCTGATGCTAATGACTTATGATATAGGAGAGGAAAATAAAACCCATCGACTGCGTAATTATCACGGCTTTTATTATATGATTTCAAATTAATATAATGATAAAAATGTAATGTCGTGGAAACGCGACGTACAAGTGTAATAACATATTAGATCGTACAGTCCCCTGAAGGACCCAAAATGAGTTTTAGCAATTAATCAAATGATTTGCTTGTGATATGAGTGTTAAGCGACGATAATATTATAAAAAAGTAAATTGACCCAGAAATACATTTAAACAATCATACAAAATCTTGTCCATGACGCTAATCGAATCAACCAACGGAGTGGCCAAAAAAAATCACTAAAATTTTTAGTATCTAAATGCTATGGATATCCATTTAAATCAGAAAAATCATTAACTTGTAGCTATTCGGATCATAGGTGATAAAAATATACGAGATGAAAACCTAATATATAGTTGATTTTATATTAATACTAGCCATTGATATAAAAAACCCTAGATGCACAGTCCCGAACAAAACTTACACTCAAAAGTGTCCCTAATTTCATTTAAGCAGTTATAGATATGGCAAAAACATATGTCTTTGCATATCCAACCTTAAGTGCACGACTTATAGTTGTTTTTACAAAGCAATGTACGAAAAGAAATAAAATTGACAGTGTCGCGACCGACGCGAATCGATTTGAAATGAGCACACAATTTAAAATTTTGCACTCATTTTTGGAGGACGTTTTTGACACAATGATTGTGTATCTTAGGTTTTTATATCAATGATACTAGCAAATACCTGCCCGCTTCGTTGGACGTAAATTAATGTTAATAATATAAAAAATATATGTGGCCTACCATTTGTATAATCACGTGTTCTTACTCAATACTAATATAAATACAAATTTTTCACAAGACAGGTCAAGCGTTTTTGAGTTATGACGGGACACATAGGCATACAAATAAATAAGAAATTACAAAATGGTAAAATTGATGTCAGTTAATTGTAAATTAAAATATCTTAAAACGAGTTGTTATCACAAATTTTGTAAAAAATTGAATGTACAAACAGACATACATTACTGATTTATATAACGGTATAGATAGATAATTATAGTACGAGATCCGACCGCGTGATTTATACGTTCACATGTTTGATTAATAAAATATAATTTTTATCGATATTTATAACTAAACCAATGCAGATCCGCAAAGGTGGCCATCCAAATTTGGCCGCAATTAATTTTAATTAAAATGTAATTTATTATTTATTTTTGAACAATTTACGTTCACTTGTATTTGTTAAAAAATATATTTCATTAGAAAGAAATATACCTGAGATACCGAGAAAGTTCAAGGTGCCATCCCTCACTTGGCCGCAACCTAATGTCAGCCAGGTGTAAACAGGTATAATTTCGTTAAATATATACGTTCATAATGTATTATCATGTTATACATACCAAATTGAAGATTAATTCTTTCCCTACATGATGAGATATAGGTGCCTATGCAAAAATGCCCGCAAATAGTGACTGCCAACGATTAAAGATAAATAAAAGTGAGAGAAACTTAAGATAAACACCGCATGTCGAATAAAGATAGAGCATGCCAGCTGCTTGTCGTTTTCATGCTACTGCGCATGCGTCCATAGATAAGGTGCTCAACTAGTAGCTCGCGTATTTGCTTGGAGTTTAAAATACTCCAAAAATTAAAAATAATATGTCATAATAATTAATCTACCAAACTAGTGTTTTCAATATTTTTTTAATTATATTCAACTAAAACAATATTTTTTAACTGTGAAACGTCATTTTAAATATAAAATTTATCTTTTAAATAAATTTTGTTTTATTACAATTTTTAACAATATTAAGTTTCGTTTATTTTCGGTCTTCATAAAAAATGTCATAAAAATTACTATCCAAACCAGTGTTTTTAATTATTTTTTTAATTATATCCAACTCAAACAATAACTTTGAACTGTAAGACGTTAATTTGAATCTATATTAAAATTTATCTTTATACACAAATGTTTTTTTTATTTTTATTTTCATCAATATAAAGTTTCGTTTATTTTCCTTGAATCCTTGATTAAAGAACTGAATTAAAAACAATGGTAACAGAATTAAACAGAACTGATTTTTTAATTCTGTTGAATTCTGTTTCCATTGCTTTTAATTCGGTTCTTTAATCAGGGATCTGATTAATATAAATTTTTCAGTTTTATTTTTTGAAAACAAAAAATGTTGGAATCATTTATTTAACAATTATTATTTGTTTAAAAAAATGCGCAGTAGCATGAAAACGACAAGCAGCTGGCATGCTCTATCTTTATTCGACATGCGGTGTTTATCTTAAGTTTCTCTCGCTTTTATTTATCTTTAATCGTTGGCAGTCACTATTTGCGGGCATTTTTGCATAGGCACCTATATCTCATCATGTAGGGAAAGAATTAATCTTCAATTTGGTATGTATAACATGATAATACATTATGAACGTATATATTTAACGAAATTATACCTGTTTACACCTGGCTGACATTAGGTTGCGGCCAAGTGAGGGATGGCACCTTGAACTTTCTCGGTATCTCAGGTATATTTCTTTCTAATGAAATATATTTTTTAACAATTACAAGTGAACGTAATTGTTCAAAAATAAATAATTAATTACATTTTAATTAAAATTAATTGCGGCCAAATTTGGATGGCCACCTTTGCGGATCTGCATTGGTTTAGTTATAAATATCGATAAAAATTATATTTTATTAATCAAACATATGAACGTATAAATCACGCGGTCGGATCTTAGACTATTACGTGATTTTAAACATTTTTCACCAAATTTTCTTAAGTTTTCATATCACCAACATAATAACGGGCACGGGCGGAGAGATATACAAAATATTATATAACCTATCATTAGCGCAATCACGTATTCTCACTGTTACTAATTTCTACCGAGATTGGTCCAGCCGCTCTCGAATTATAGCGGGACATACAGATATACAGACAGGCAAAGAGACAAACATAATAAAATTGGTATCAGTAAGTCATGAAATGGACACTTTTCATGAAATTTGACAAAAAGTCAAATGTACAGAGACGCTACAGATTTATATAGTAGTTAGTAGTAGGTTGATCTATTAAGTGACTAGCTGGCCCATGCGAAGCCATCTAGCGTTTTCAAGTATAAAACTATATTAAGATGTTTGATGTATCACCCACAGATGGCAGCCCGGTTAATTGTTATAAAAAATATATTTAATTAATTTTTTTACTAACAAAAATTATTTTTTTTATATTTTTCGCCCGAAGTAGAAAACATAAGCTTTAACTGGGTTTTTTTTTTGATGAAGTAGTTAAAGAGATCGAGTCACTCCAGAAAAAAAAAACACTTTTTGAAATAATATAAAAAATTGAGAGTATTTTTCCATGCCTTTCGAGGCCAAAATTAACTTGATTAAAAGGATTTTTGTGGAGAGTATCAAAATAATTAGAACCAAAAAACGGATTTAAATGAATTCATTTTATCTTTAAATCATAAGTTTAATAAAAAATAACAATTTATAAAGCGTGAGTAGAGTATTTAAATTTTTAATAAAAATGAACACTAATGCAACGCAAAAACAAACTTGCAGAAGATTTACAAATTATTTATTCTACACCGCTGCGCCTTAAACTAGCGGCATATTTCTCTATGCACACCTTAGAGCTCGGATAAAATTATTAAAGCAAAGCAAAACTAGGAACAAGAAAATACAAGAACAATTTTCTTTCGAGTAAAGTGCACTTGAATTCATTGCAAGGAAATAAACATAGCACTTGACTTACCTTTCTTGGACTCTTGGAAGTTTAATCCTGGGTTTTCAAGTTTTTTATAACTTGGACTTCAGATAGGAATAGAATTAATTTGCAATTTTGAATCTCTTACATTTTGATGTTGAAATCAGTTATATTGCTATAAAGATAGAACTTACTTTAATATTAACAAGGATACTTTTCTACGTCTTAGTGAGATTGTTTTGCAAAAATCTTTCAAAGGGTGGTTTTATAAATGATATTATAAAATATTTATCTATTACTTTTGTCATAATTATGTTTATTGCTAATACCGTAGCCTTACTATAAGTAGGATTCGGGCAGTATTATTAATTATCCCACATTACCTCATTTTTTATTGACTATTAAAACGTCAGTGATGATTTTTACATACATATCATGACGACAGATCCGTTAAGGTTTTGGTAGAAAAAACCGAGTCACAAGACCAAAACCTAAGAAAAAGGAGAGAGTAAAAAAATATCACGAACCTTACAAATTTGTCATATATCTCCACATACGTTACTCTTTTTATACAAATACGTTGATTGCAAAGACTCTCGACACCACCTTTGCATTGCACCCGATCAATCTAGTAATGAACAAAGTACCATACCTTCTCCGGTACCTACGTCCGACACCCTTGTACATTCGCATTGTATTTACCTGTTTTGTTAACCTTTCACCTGATTTCAATTTTTTCTATGTTAAAAATTCTTTACAACCACTGATGTGGATGGTCTGGAACTTCCTTTAGATTGTATTCAGAATAAAGATATTCGAGTCGTTGACGACGAGGCTGTCACCAACAGGCTCGATTCTTTACGTTAGGTAGTGATGATGCATCTATCGTAGAAAGTGTTTCGATGAATTGTTTGCAGTAATTCCTGCAACTGGTTTTGATTACTGAGCCTTACATCAAAATACAAAGTTACAGATGTCTTGAAACCATTTTTTATCATCTGATATAATAGTAAATCCTGATAAACTGATCGTAAATTGTAAAGATCGTAAAGTGTTTACTGAAATTTGCTTTACTGAACCTGTCTCACAAGCAGATCGACGTAATGATATTAATTTGTTATTACAGTCATATTACCTATTAGAAAACGATAGAACTAAAAAAAGCTCACAAGAAGTTCTGTAATAATGACTAAGTTAAGATGGAACATGGTAGATACTAGATAGTTTATAAAATTGTTTAATAGTAATTACTCCCTTTGCATATTATAAAATCAGTTATATAAAAGGCTTTAAGCTAAATATATCTGTAGCATATTAATTGCTTAATTAATTAAATTCCTTAAAAACAATTACGCGTCTAATTACCTATTAGTTTCACTAAATGCTATCACAATTGTACGTGACACCAGCCAATATTAATGCGTGAAATCCATTAAAACGAATATGCGTGTACATGTAGCTTAAAATAATTATTCTAACGCGCAATTAGTGAAAACCAACGCCATTAGGTTAAAGTAGAAGTTTAATTAATGTTGGGTTACAGTCACTCGAAAGTTCCATTATCGTTAGGAAACGTGATAATGCTAAGGCGATACGTCAGACATTCAAATAATACGATTGTTTGGTTCTTAAAATACGATGTGCAGTTATTTATTAGTTTACTGACTTACGATCATATTAATAAAATTTAGATTAGAATAAAATTAATACTAAGAGAAACGTCGTTAATACAACAGTACAAATATGTGTTTTGTAAATCTAGTTTAATTTTGAACTAAGTTTGTTAATAGGACTAATTATTTTGTTTAAAAGTGATTTTTATGTTTCGATGAAAAAAAAAACATGTAGGATTAAGCCAATGAGAGAATGAAATAGAATAAATACATTATACAGAATTTTATATTTGAAATATCCTCTGTACAGGGTTAGTTTAAAAAATCCGACCAAACTTTCAGAGGTTGTTTAGAATCGATAATATGGTTGATAAATGTAATAAAAAAAATTATAAAAATTCAAAATTTCATTTTTATGCTACACAAAAAACAAAGCTTATGTAATTTTAATTACGCAAAATTTCAACTAAATTAAAAGTGATCGGAAAAAATTTAGTTAGAGTGACAGATTACATAATAGTTACTATCGTAATTATAAATAATAATAATATAATATTCACGGGACAAATTACACTTACTGATCTAACCCTAAAGTAAGCAAATAATTTGCTTGTATTATGGGTGTTAGTCAACGATACTAATACATAGAAATACATATATAAATGCTAGAATATATTTAATAAACACCCAAACCCGGAAATACAAACATTAATGCTCATCACACAAATGCTTGTCCCCGTCGGTGCCCCGTCGAACCCGAGCCCCGTCGATTGCGTAGTCAGGGTCGCTAACCACTCGACATACATACAAAATGATAGATATAGATAGAATGATAGAATAGAAGACTCGGTACATCCAATTCATGAATTTATTAGGATATTATTAAGCAAATATTTTTATATTATCTAGTAACAATTTTACAATAATAATTTAAACGCACTTTCAATTCAATATTTAGTTCCTAGTTATAAAATTAGTACGGATTTTTAAAAGTAATATGTATAATGGTTCGAAATTACTACCAGGTATCTGTGGATGTCCCACTTGGTACGTCAGACCACTGCCTGATCCGGAGCAAAGTGTCGGTTACGCGCCTATTACGGCCTCCGTCGCAGGCCGTCGTCGCGTTTGGCACTATAGGTCAGCAGATTGGGACGGGATGCGGTCTTTTTTTGCGTCCTACCCATGGGGGCGGATGTGCTTCTCGCTGGATGATCCGAGTGTCGTTGCTGACTCTATCGCTGATGTGGTGCTGCAGGGCATGGAACTTTTCATTCTATTTTCTGCGGTGCCAGTTGGTGGTGGGTCTCAGCCTTGGTTTGGTCGCTCCTACAAAACGGCTTCACGACGAAAGCGGGAGTGCTACCGGGCTTGGGCTGCTGCGTCGGCATTTCTTGATGTTAAAACCAGCACATTACGAAAGGAGTACAATTCTGCCTCTAGGTTCTTCAAAAGAGCTATCGCCAAGGCAAAATCGGAACACATTGGCAGAATTGGTGAGAAATTATTTTGCCTTCCTTCAGGAACTCGTGCGTTCTGGTCTCTCGCCAAGGCTGTGATAGGGAATTTCTCACAGCCCTCTCTTCCATCTTTGCACAGAGACAATGACTCTCTGGCCCATATCGCAAAGGAGAAGGCCGATCTTCTGGGCTCGTTCTTTGCGGCCAACTCGACTCTGGATGACCAAGAGAATGCACTGCCTACCATCCCGCAGAAACCGGAACTAAGATTCCTGCAATCTTCTGTGCCTAAAGCACTTTTTTCCTTGGACGTCCACAAGTCTAGTGGGCCGGATGGTATCCTTTCTATTGTGCTTAAAGTGTGCGCTCCGGAGTTGGCGCCAGTATTAACGCGCCTGTTTTGACTCTCCTACTCACTCGGCGTGGCACCAAAATCGTGGAAGACAGCTCTAGTGCATCCCATTCCCAAAAAAGGAGATAGCTCTAGCCCGTCCAATTACCGGCCCGTAGCCATAACCTCCTTGTTCTCCAAAACTATGGAAACCATCATCAACTGTGAGCTCCTGAAGTATTTAGAAGAGCACCAGCTGATTAGTGACCGTCAGTACGGTTCCCGTCGCGGCCGCTCAGCTGGTGATCTGCTAGTATATTTGACATATCGATGGGCGGAGGCAGTTGAGTCCAAGGGCCTCCCCCTTTTGGCTGTAAATTTGGACATAGCTAAGGCCTTTGATCGGATATGGCACAAAGCGCTTCTCGCAAAGCTGCCTTTCTACGGGCTTCCTGAGAAATTATGCAAGCGGATAACCAGTTTTTTGGCTGATCGGAGCATCAAGGTCGTAGTCGATGGTGCATGCCCGACCTTAAACCCGTCAATGCTGGTGTCCCCCAAGGCTGCGTGCTATCACTGACCCTTTTTCTTCTGCATATCAATGATATGTTGCGAATTAGTAACATACATTGCATGCAAATGATAGTACTGGTAATGCTACATACTCTGGCCATAGCGGTATTTCTCTGGAACACATCGAAGAGAGCCGAAAGAAGCTTATGTTTGAAGTCGAGAATCGACTTACTGATGTCTCGGAATGGGGTCGTCAAAACTTGGTCACATTTAAGTCCAAAAAGACACAGCTTTGCGCGTTCACCGCAAAAAAGACACCCCTTTTCATATCACCTTGATTTGAGGATACTCTCCTGACAGCCTCAGCCAGTGTCAGAATCCTGGGAGTCGACATATCGAACACTGTTCAATTTCGCGGTCATCTGGAAGGCAAAGCGAAACTAGCCTCCAAAAAGCTCGGTGTGCTCAGCAGAGCGAAGCAGTATTTCTTGCCGGCCCATCGTCTCCAAATTTATAAGGCGCAAATTCGGCCTCACATGGAGTAGTGTTCTCATCTCTGGGCCGGAGCTCCCCAGTACCAGCTTCTTCCACTTGAACGCATTCAACGTAGAGCAGTTTGAATCGTTGACGATCAGGGTATTTCGGAACGGCTTGACTCTTTGGCATTATGCAGAGATGTAAGCTCACTCTACGTCTTTTATCGTGTCTATCATGGAGAGTGTTCCGACGAGTTGTTTGGATTAATTCCTGCTGCTAACTTCCATCATCGGACATCGCGTCAAAATTTGAAGTTCCACCTACACCATCTTGATGTCTGGAAATCCACAACCGTGCGGTTCTTACGGCACTTTTTGCCTCGCACTACTCTTTTGTGGAATCAATTACCGGCAGGGGGTTTTCCGATCAAATACGACATGGGGACCTTCAAGAAAAGAGCGTACTCATTTTTAAAAGGGCGGCAACGCAACTGCAAGGCCTCTGGTATTGCAGATGTCCATGGGTGGCGGTGATCACTCAACATCAGGTGCACCTCCTACTCGTTTGCCCCCTCTTCCATAAAAAAAAGAAATAAGCCAGATACAACACAACCACAGAAATTTTAATGCAACTTTTCATTTCTAAAATACGGAAATTCTTTATCCTCGACTCCTTCAATGTATCTCCCTCTCTAGTTTTTTCCTACTTCAATCAAAAGTTTCACTTCTTCTGCATGTGAGCTCACACTATATTTTTGTTTTCTTCTATTTAGTCATACTCTTATTATTCTTTTTATTCTCTAAGTTATAATTAGCAGTCTGTTGTTTTGTTTAATATCTTTGTTTTATTGTTGCTATGCATGACCGCCTTATCTATTTTTATAATCCGTGAACGTTACATGAATTGGAGCACTGGTGACTTTTAACACAGGTTTGAAACTTATAACAGTTGGTACCAGTTTCTTGAGGAACAGGCACGCAAATTATCATATGTATCGTGTAAGCGTAACAGAAATACAGACAAGCTTTTGCATTTATAAAAATAATAATTAATAAATAAATAATCACTGGACTAATTACACGAATTGAACTGACCCCAAAGTAAAAAAATATTTGTTTATGTTATCGGCATTAGTCCACGATATTATTATAGAGAAATACATATATAATTACCCAAATATGTTTATTAAACACGCAAACCCAGAAATACAAAATTTATGCTCATCGCACAAATGCTTGTTTCTGTCGGGAATCTGAGACCCATCTATTGTATAGCCAGGATTTCTAACTGAATTTAACTAACGGGGTAGTCGGTTTTAGTATGGATAATCATAACAAAGTAACCTAACGTGTGTGAAAACTAACAAATTTTTAATCTTATTTTATTTATTAACATGTTTGTCCTATCGAAGAGCATTAAATGTGACAAGTAAATCAAATTTATTTGTCCTGCATTTGCATTATTTCCTTTTTAAATAAAAATATTACATTACAATAAATTATATTTTTTATTTATCTGTAGGTGTATTTAATTTAGTTCATTATGTTCTATTTTAATAGCTTGTTAGGGTTCCATATTACATAAGGATAAAAAAGCCCTTCTAGGACCATTTCGTTGTCCGTCTGTTCGTCTGGTTGTCCGTTCGATTTGGTATTAATTACCTTTACCCGATTTGAATTTAGGGGATACCTTACTCAGGTATCCGGTAAATTTTTCCCCCATAACCATGTGGATGTTACATTATTTAGGTAATAGTTTTTTTATAGGGTTCTGTACATTATAAGGAAAAATGGAATCCTTATAGAATCACTTTTTCGTTTGTCGTTTGTTTCATTGTCCGTCTGCCCGTCTGTCGATATCAATTTTCAAGGTATCAAGTTGACATTTATATATATTAAATACTCGGGTCCATAATTACTCTCAACTGTAAAAAAAATCAAATTTGTAAGTCAACGCGATCAAAAAATATGACTATTTGTGTCACATATTTTGCAATTTCACGAAGAAAACAAAACCTATATAGTACTTCCCGTTGATCTAAAGTGTGTGTAGCTAAGGTTACCTATAAGTTTGTACGGAATCCTCGGTATGCGAATCCAACGCGCTTTACCGGTTTTTTTTATAATTTGTGTATTAGCTTGCCAGTGATAAAAACAATCTTCATGCGTGCAATAAAGTCAAAGGCTTAAGAGGTTCTTATTTTGATACCTTGTAGGGCAAACTTTTTTTAAGTTTTTTAAAATACATCTATGATAGCTCATCAGCCATCACTGGGGCTGTATAATTCCGAAGCGCTGCTTCATTGTTTTTCATTAATTTAGTTGAAAATTTGATAGATAAATTAGGAAGATAATATCATAAGTAACACAAAATTTCACTGTTGATGAGAAACATTCATCAAAGAGAACGAATGCCAGCAAAATACATGATTTGAATATCTATATTCGACACCCAATTGTTTTGCAATAGCATTGTTGTGACAGGTGTGATATCGCGAATAACAACTGGCGGAGGCGCTATTCTGCCTATTTATCATATGCACCTGCATATAAACAATTATCTCTACAGGTCGAAATTGATTTCTGTTTTACTGCAATCATATCGTTAACATTGCTTATTTCTAGTCCTAGCAAAAGTTAAGATTCTATATAAGTAGTTTTCATATACTTACACAAGCCGACTGGTAAAAGATTGTACGTACTGAGTGCTAAGTGTGAGTTTTTCTTTTCGCATTCGATCGTGAGCGCGTTTGGAGTTTACTAGGAATTTGTATGTGATTTGTACAGCGCCACCTAGTGGTAAACGTGAAAAACCAGTTTACCACTAGGTGGCGCTGTACAAATCACATACAAATTCATAAT
This sequence comes from Apodemia mormo, assembly GCA_036924255.1. Taxonomy (NCBI): domain Eukaryota; kingdom Metazoa; phylum Arthropoda; class Insecta; order Lepidoptera; family Riodinidae; genus Apodemia; species Apodemia mormo. The sequence goes on from JAUPFN010000016.1 coordinate 21,540,158, forward strand.
AAACTCGAAACGCGCTCACGATCGAATGCGAAAAGAAAAACTCACACTTAGCACTCTGAAGGAGGGTGTCCAGTACTCAATACTGATACCAAATATGTATAAAAAGTGGGTACTTAAATTTTGACCTAACTTTACAATGAAACTGACCGCCCCGTTGGTCGAGTAGTTAGAGACCCTGACTACGCAATCAACGAGGCTCGGGTTCGATCCCCGACGGGGACAAGCATTTGTGTGATGAGCATAAATGTTTGTATTTCCGGGTTTGGGTGTTTATTATATAAATTCTAGTATTTATATATGTATTTCTATGTATTAGTATCGTTGACTAACTTATTATTATATTAATATATTAATTATTAGTAAAATAATTTGCTTACTTTGGAGTTAGATCATTAAGTGTAATTTGTCCCGTGAATTATTATTATTATTATTATTAAACTGATTAATACAGACCGCGAATGGCACAAAGAAGTTAATTGGTTACAAACTCGATTTTACTGAGCTCGCGATTCAGGTTAGAACATCATGTAGTGATCATACTTTTTGAATATTATAATACACATACACACGCACGCACGCACGCACGTACGCATGCATGCACGCACGCACGCAGGCACGCACGCACGCACGCACACGCAAACGCACACGCAGACGCACACGCACACGCACACGCACACACTAATAGTACACTAATTTCATTGAGGTTTACTATATGGTTAAACAATATTTTCTTTTCATTATATTTTTATTAATTACTAATTTATGACCGTTAACAGTCATGTCTTTCAATATATACAATATTGTACCAGCCTCTATATTTATACTAGCATTATAAAGAGGTAAGATTTTTTGTATAAGATAAACTCAAAAACAGATCGATTTTGAACATTCATTTACCAATATAAAACTACATTGTCACTGAGTAGCATAAGCCAATTTTTACCTAACTGAATAAATTTACGTTATGTTTGTGATTTCGTGAAATTGCGGGGACCATCCAGTGCTACATAAGCAAAAAGGCCTTAAAAAGTCATTGAACTAATTTCTTTATTACTCAACATAATATATGTTACCTAAAAGACATTATTATATTAATAAGAGTTTCAAATACAAAATATTTAAAATAAACTTACTTGTTGATACTTTTAGTAACCACATTTTGCTACAATATAATACATTCTACCTAAAATATATTATTATATTAACAAGAGTTCCAGATATAAAATATTATAAATAAACTCACTTGTTGATTCTTCTAGTTCCACTTTATTATTAACACATCGAACCAGTTTCGCCAATCACCGCATGATCAGGGATGTTTTACCTAAATAACTAAACAGTTACAATATTCTTGACGATCCCTACGTATAAAAGGACTTGTCAAAAATGGAGGTTTATAACAGAAAAGCGTAATTAATGTTCTCTTGAAATAATTCTATGTATAATTATAAACATTTTTTTCTACAACGAGTTATTAGATTTAGAGAGTCCCTGATAGTATTTAAGTATTTAATTTTTATAATAGTTTCCCGAAAAAATTGATATGTGACTGTTTTTACATTGACGTTCATATCAGATAAGTCGAAGATACCTCTTTATACACTGAAAATAAAAAAAGTGAAAACATAATTCGATGAATTTATAAAATACTAGCTGCTGCTTGCAGCCTGCTGCATTGTACAACTTTTTGGTTAATCCCGTGGGATTGCCTAATTTTTCCGGGATAAAAAGCAGCCTATGTGCTATTCCAGGTTATTATCTACCTGTGTTCACTTCAGTAGTTTGTTGAAAATTAGTCTAACACCAGTGATAAATATTAATTAGTAAGCCGTAAAATACACAAATTCAATTTTCATATTCTAAACCTAATTGTTTTGAGATATCATGTTTCGACAGGTATTATAGTCCGATTTGCGTCGACAAACTGCGTTATTTTACCCATTAACCATTATTGATATATTATTACCAGACTACGGCAGTGATATTATGATATAATATTTTAGAGGGGGATTATGATTTAAATGTATGTATATGGATTTTAAATGGATACAAGTTATATGACGTCAAATCATATCCTATATGGCACTTTATACGGAACTAGTTTCATGTAAATCAATCTAGACATTGTAGTGTAATTCATTACCAAATATTTAAACATTTTGCAAACGATTAGGTACATGATGATGGCATTAAGATAATAAATAATATGATTGTTATTTATATCAATAAACACTTAAAATTGTTAAATGGAGGCCACTTTCGAAGAACATGCGATATAACCTATGTCACAAATAGGTAGGTAGGCTGTATCATTTTAATAAGAATTAAATTTATAAATCATCAATGCTGAATCAATAAACCATATTCGTAAAAAGTATTAAAAAATTTGTAGACTTAAAAAAAATTACTATATCTACTATACAATATAATTCACGGATTTAATAAAGCAAAAGCTGAACCCTTTCAAAACATGTAAAACGAAACGTATAAAATCAAACAATTACGATGCAATAAAAAAGGCGTGTTTACTTAACATAATAAGTCCTTGTTTATAAGCGGTATCACAATGTAACATGGAACATGGCGTCTTCTGTGCCAATATATTGCTTTCTCGCGTGACGTCGTTAGAGCCAGCTGTTGCCATAGCCTACTTGTTTTTGCCAACGATGCTTTACCCAACAATATAAAATTTTCCACTATATCATTCCGAATATTTACGGCTACGTCGCTAAATCAATGTAAGTCTTATTACCATAATATCGTGTTGCTGAAAGTTTGTGCTGCAGCGCAATACTGCGACAGAATGCGGAGATTTGCGTTTTTATTTTATGCTGATTCACGCTTGGCTCACGAATAGAGTGAAAATATAATTAATATAAGAAACTAGCTGACTAATTTGACTATTAATGTGTCTCCGAAATAGTTTTTCATAAACACTTTCATCCTTATATTCACCCCTTTAAAGGTTTTTTTTTGAAAAAACAGGCTGGTTTTTTCAAAAAATAACCCTCAAGGGGGTGGTTTGACTCCTAGTCTTTAACACGATGACCATGATTTTGATGAAATTTACCTTGCCAATTTCATCAAAATCGTTTCAGCAGTTTAGCCGTAAAAACGTTACAGATAAACACAGAGATAGAAAGATAGAATTTCTCACTTATAATATTAGATAATATAGTTTTGAACTAGTTTTCACCTGTAGCTTCATCCACGCGGATTTAGATCTGAATATTTTTGTGAGGAGTTCCAAATAATTTTTCTAAAATAAATGTGACACTAGTTACTCCTTTTAAAATTAGTTATCATCTTAAAAGTAGTGAAGGTCATCAAAATTCATCAAAATCGACCTAGCTGTTTTGGGGATTTGCTAGAACAGATAGTCAGACAGACACCAATTTTTTATTTGTGTTTTGGTGTAAGTTACGTACAAAAATTCACATGCAATTAGTAAAACACTATTAGTTTGACATTAGTCACTTTAATTTTCGCCAGCGTTCAAATGAAAAAATATAAACATCACTCAGGTATTCTTAAAATATTACTTACTATATACTTTATACTTGACTAGCATTGACGATATTCCTGCTGCAATAGCGTCAATGCTTGTCACTGTCGTGTTCTGGTTTGGAGGGTAAGGTAGCCGGTAAACTTATGCATGTGGCATTAGAGCTCGCCACAAGATAGCAACGCACCATTAACATCTTTGGTGTCTATGGGCCATGGTTGACTCTTTCCATCAGGAGACCCATCTTTTTTTTTATATCATAAGATAGTTAACAAGCAGATGGGTCTCCTGATGGAAAGATTGTTATGATATAAAAAAAATAATTATATAATACGATAATAAATGAACAGATTCTTCTTATGAAACTATTGGTTATTTTCAACAAACATGTTTTTGGTGCGTTACTATCTGTATGCCAGGATGGCAATAAGAAGATTCCATCATCACTCATCAGTCATAATAAAAAGGTATATAAATCCTGTATAAATTGTACCTGGTAGTACTGGATTTTTTAAAAATTTTGGCATTTCTAACTTATAAACTTAACAATTAGGCAGTTAGGTGCAACGGTTAAAACTGCATTTAATAGTTGAATTATCATTTTTATCTTCTTCAAAAGTACTATAGTCACTTTGAACACTGAATATCGTCGGCACAAAAATCCATGTTAATTTGTATTTATGTTATTTATTTTATTTATTTATTCTTTTGTTCACACAGAAATACAAAACAATACTTATTTAGAACGAAAATATATGTTCAATGGCGTGCTTATTTCTTTAAGAGATTTCTTCCAGCAAAACCAGCCACACGGTTGTTGAAAATATCACTAGTTATAAACAGCAGACATGATGTACATCTGAGATTAAATACTAACAAACAAATTTTAACAAAAGAAAAAAAACAATTTATTTTTTTGATAATTTCTATAAAAAGTGACAGTGCGACAGAATCTACGATACAAATTAAAAGTGAGAAAGTGAAAGAAAAGAAAATACAGTCACATCTATGTTTTTAAATTGTTATAAACTATGTTTTTAAAGTTATCATGTTCTCATCAAGATATCTATGTTTTTTAAAGTTATGCTATAAACACTTGTACTGTAATAACATAATATACTATATATACAAATTCTTATCCGCCTCTGTGGTCTATTGATCCGGTGTCGGTGTTGACCATATGAAGTCGGGTTCGATTCCCGATCCAACAAATCAAAATTGTGTTTTTTCAGTTTTCTGATAAAACAACGTTGCCTGGGAGTATATAAATGCCCGATTGGCGATAGGCTTGCCACTTACATCGTGGGACTAAGTATCTTCGGCTAATCATGGGTGCACTGGTTGGACCTCTGCCTACCTCTTCGAGAATACGGACGTGAAGATTATTTTTTATCTTCTTGAAAAGAAAACTAGATAGACAAATTCTATGGTAATCTAAGTACAGTTTTTAGTTAAACATATAAACTAAATGTTACAAGGATAGATTTTAGTAGCCGAAATTCGCAGTGAATTCTCAGTATGAAATAAAGGGGCCTATCAAAAGATTATTCAAAAGAGGTGTGAAGTATGTCTGTTAATAGCTCGCTTTCCTGTAACGTGCGATGACATCCCTATCTTGCCCTACATCTAGATTATGTTCTCTCAAGAACCCCGACCTTAGAACTCATATAGAGAAAGAAAGTTACCGTGGTAGTGTCAAGATATAAATTACTGTTAAACAAACTTTATTCTTTTTTACTCAAGCAATATAAGAGCGTATTTATATTTATGATATGTGAAAAGAAAAATAACATTACGATATCATATCAAAAACCGGCCAAGTGCGAGTCGGATTCGCGTACGAAGGGGAACCCTTATCCCTACCATCATCCATAAAAGAAAATCACGTTTGTTGTTAAAAATTACGTTTGTTGTAGGGGAGCCCCCCTATAATATATATTTTATTTAATTTTTTATTTTTAAAGGTAATATACACATAAATATTCTGTGAAAATTTTAAGCGTCTACCTGTTATCGTTATTAATATTGAGCAAACAAATACGAAAAAAACACATTTAGTGTATACCCTCCTTAAGATTTCCATTTTTTTTAGTACTTGTTGTTATAGCGGCAACGGAAATACATAATTTGTGAAAATTCAGCTTTTTAGCTATCATGATTTATGAGATACAGCCTGGTGACAGACAAACAGACAGCCAGACAACGGAGGCGTAGTAATAGGTCCCGTGTCACCTTTTAGGTACGGAACCCTAAAAATGAGAGAAAAAGCGAAATCTAAGTAAAATGCGTATATTTTTTTGTCAAATATTATCAAGCCGGGCCAATTCACTGATTTTTGGAATGAAGTTTCGCACGGTACGGACTAGGTGAATGAGTGTAATGAGAAAAAAAAAGTGTAAGAATTTTCTGCCAGGAGTTTTCATCACGAGCGTCACGACTTGAACATATGTGGAAAGGGGGTAAAGGAGAGAAAAGACGCAAAAGGAGAATGAAACAGATGGAACCAAGCGAAAACCGGTAGAAATCAAGCCAAATCAGGCGAAAAGACCTAAGTGATAGAATTCTGCATCGGCTCGTCTAGGTTTGGTACCACCGCCTAACCTATTCCTGCCGAAATAGCGTCCGTGCCAGTCACTGTCGTGTTCCATTTTGGAGGATAAGGTAGCCGGTAAACTTATGCATGTGGCATTAGACCTCGCCACAAGATAGCAACGCACCATAACATCTTTGGTGTCTATAAGCGATGGTTGACTCTTTCCATCAAGAGACCCATTTGCTTGTTTGCTATCTTATGATATAAAAAAAGACGTGGAAAGAAACGGTAATAGGCAGAAACAAGCGGAAAGTGTAGGAAGGTGTGGAGTTTGATAAAAAAATGAAGAAAATAAAAACTTCGTTCCAACCAAGTGTTCCACGACACACACAATTTGCTGGTCTGCTGTTTTTGCTGCCACAATTTGCTGCTGGATAGGTGGTGGTTTCTGTTAAAGCATTGACAACTTTATTATTGTCACTTGTTTACGTGATAGAATTCTGCAACGGCTTGTTTACGTATTTTTTTAAAAAGGGCAATTGGGCCACTTCCATAACTTCTGTAAACCAGAATCAACAGCGGCAACCTGTCCTGATAACCACTGAGTTGCGAAGTGAGGATGCCCTGGGTAAAAGCTAAGCTGTCTTGGAACCTGCAACGAAATTAATCAGGAGGAGTAGGAAAATACATCCTGTGTTTGTTTAGGTATTTGGTACTAACTAAGGCGTGACCTATTCCTGCCGCAATAGCGTCGGTGCTTCTCATTGATCTGTTTCGGTGTAGAGGGTAGGGTACCCGTCACACTCACGCATAGTAACGGACTATTAACATCTTTGATGTCTAGTGATGATATCTGTCTCTTTTCACCAGGAATATCATCTGCTTGTTTGCTATCTTATATTATAAAAAAATTAGACGAAAAGATCAGGATTTACGTGCTTTTTTGTGGCCTGGAAATACTAATAAGCTTTAGTTATAATTGTCTTTTATGATGAAATACGGTACACTTTTATTATTATTATAGACTTTCTCCTTGTCTCATAGATTGGAATCTACGAAACCAATTTTAGTTCTCTATTATCTATGCTTAACTTGTTCACTTTGATTGATTTTAAATATAATTTCCACGACCGTGTTCGGCACTTAAGCTTCTTAGGAATAAAAATAAATTAGGATTACGACGGTGCTAAGCAGTTCAGCTTGGGTGGCATATTAGATATAATACGAAAGAACGAACAAACTATTTAGTATTTATAAGATTACTAGCTGACACGGTAAACGTTGTTTTGCCATACAAATGGGGTACTTGAAGGCGGAGGGTTTAGTTGAGATAAAAACTATCCTATTTTTGAAATTGGAACAAACAGTTGAAATCTACAAAATTTCATTGTAATCGTTTCTGTAGTTTAGGATTCAATAGTGGACAAACAACGTGACACGTAATCATTCAGGCGCACAACGTTAAAAGTGCAAAATGATAACTACTCTTAAAATGGTAAAAGAGCAAAAAGAGCAAAAGAAGCAAAATGTTGTAGACCAGTAGAGCGAGATAGAAGACATTTGAAACCTGGCTTTTTTTAATTCTCTTTAAAAATGTTGCTATCTGTTAGCTATATCCACATTATCAATTTTTTTGTTCATCAAGGGCATGCGTCACAGCACAGACAACAGCGTACGTAAGGCATGCCCTTGAGGCATGTGCTATGATAGTTGAAAGCGTAGCGCGCACTGTGATACTCCTGTTTCCGCGTCGGGTGGAATTCTGTGCCACAAAGCGTTCAACACATATTCCACCAAGTATAATGTTCTCATCGCACATGTTTCAATGAACTGACGAAAACTCAAACGACTATTTTAGCGTTGCGTTTCTTGGCGCATTCAATTATTGAATGCGCCAAACAAAAGTTGAATAGAAAGTTGAAACAAAATGGCGCAGTGTGGACATAGCTAGACTACAGGCACTGTCGCTGTTACGGAAATAATAGGAAAAGCCGTCAAACCGAAATCGGGACGAAATGTTACAGAGTTCTACATCCAAGTTGGTAGTTATGTTGTTAGTGGCGCTTAGGAGTATTTGTTTTTATATCATAAGATAGCAAACAAGCAGATGATTCTCCTAATGAAAAAAGAAACCATCGTCTACAGATACCAAATATGTTAATATGGCGAAGTTATTTATTAGCAGAGTATGTTAACAGTGTGGGAGATGGCAATCCCATATGCAGAAGTCTATCAGCTACCTTATCCTCGAAACTGGAATAAAACAACGACAAGCATTGACGTTATTGCGGCAGGAATAGTTAAGGCGAAGGTACCAAATACCCAAGCGAGTTGTTGCGGCACTATATCACCTAGTAGTCACGATGGTAGTGACACGTATAGCCAATCGGTTGCCTTTTACGACTTGCCTGGCGGAACGGGTTGGCCTATTCTTCAAAGGATCTCGGACCAAAACGAGGGAAAATTATATATTTATATATAATTATACGGGGGTATTGACTTCTCTCGTCTTAAATTTACACTTAATGTCACAGTTCTAAAAATATTATATGAAAAGTTGTCGTTTAATCCACCTCTATTTTATCATATAACTGTAACTATATTCATAAACATTATGTGAAGTTACGGATAAAATAAAGTTTCCGCCATTCCATTTTAACTCATAGCAGATTGTATGGGATTTAAATTTTCCATTTATAGTATTTGATAGCTTTCAATATAGTTAAGTACTTTTTCTGTTTCACATTGGATTTTATTTTATAACTTCAAATTCGTAAAAATTTATTCCGGCGTTTAAAAGAATAACAATTTAAAACCTTTAATGCAAAAATATTTTTTTAAGTCTGCATTTTCGAAAAACTCATCTCTTTGTTTTCGACCGCCCCGTTGGTCGAGTTGGTCGCTTAGCGAAACTAACTACGAATCGAGGGGCTCGGGTTCGATTCCTAACAGGGATAAACATGTATGTGATGAGCGTATATGCTTGTATTTCTGGATTTAGGTATTATTATGTATGTAACCGTATTTATATATGTATTTCTATGTATTATTTTTTGACTAACACTCATAACACAAATATATAATTTGCTTACGTTGGGGTTAGATCAATTCGTGTTATTTGTCCAACAATATTTATTTATTTATTATTTTATTGTACCGTGAAGATTTAGACCTCTTTTAAAGTAAAGTCCTTGCCTGTCAAACAGCTAAAACAAGGAGAAGGAATTAAGCATTCTTTCTCCTTGTTTGAGCTGTTCATATCATGATCATATCTGTAATCGTAACTAGTGGTGAAGATTGTTTGAAGAATTTTTTCCCGTGTTGGCCCGGGCTCCTTTGAAGAGTAGGCCAACTGCCATTCTGCCAGGCAAGTAGTAAAAGGCGACCGATTAGTTATGCGAGTCACTACCATCGTGGCTACTAGATGGTAAAGTTCTGCATTTTCTCGCCCGGGTCTTATACCACCGCCTTACATATTCCTGGCGCAAAGTATCAGTGCTTTCCACTGTCGTGTTCCGGTTTGGAGAGTAAGGTAGCCGGCAAACTTATGCATGTGGCATTAGACCTCGCCACAAGATAGCAACGCACCATTTGTGGGATGAGAGGAAAAAAGGAAAGAGGGAGAAATGGGTAAAATGAGGAGATATAATTCGCGCAATATATATATACATATACATATATATATATATATATATATATATATATATATATAATTCTTGCACAACATTATATTAATTATTATACATACATGTATGCAATTTTCTTCACGGCTAAATCAGTTGTCAAATTTAAAAGAGACTAAAGTCTCTTTTAAATAAGATAACTGTTAAAAATAGTAAAAGCCTTCAAACCGAAATCGGGACGAAATGTTGCAGAGCTCTACCTCCATGTTGGTAGTTATGTTGTTAGTGGCACTTAGGGGTATTTGTTTTTATATAGCAAACAAGCAGATGATTCTACTAATGAAAAAAAAAACCATGAACCAACGGTTAACTTCTTTGTTTAGTGTATGGTCAAATTTCGGCCACAAGCGATCGCTAGTATTTAATAATAATAGTAGTAATAATATTATTTATTTAATATTATTACTAGCGAAATAATAAATAAATAATAATTCAATCAAAAAATTAATACAACTCGAACAATGATATTCTAATCATTGAACTCAAAGGTCAAGAAATGGTTCTGACCAAGATATTCATATTAGGTATGTCTACCATGGCGATGAGCAGAGATTTTTGTAATGCTCTTTAAAATTTGCAACAACTTGCCTCTTACGGATACAACATCATCGTTATTTTAGGCACTACTTCACACCATAAAAAAACTTGAGATTCAGATTTGAACATTGAATCATGTGATGCATTATGTATTCACACTGATATTATAAATGCGGAAGTAACTCTGTCTGTCTGTCTCTTCTTCACGCCTAAAGCACTGAACCGATCTAGATGAAATTTAGTACAAAGATATTTTGAGACCCGAGTAAGGACATAAGATAGTTTTAATTCCGGAAATCTCACGGGAACTGGAATTATGCGGGTGAAACCGCGGGACTTTTAATTTATAATTTTTTACACTCGTACGAATTCGCGGGCACAGCTACTTTCATCCATACTAATATTATAAATGCGAAAGTAACTCTGTCTGTCTGTCTGTCTGTCTGTCTGTCTGTTACGCTTTCACGGCCAAACCACTGAACCGATTTGGATAAAATTTGGTACAAATATAGTTTGAGACCCAATAAAGGACATAGAAGTTCTTATCCCGGAAATCCCACAGGAACGGGAACTATGCGGGTTTTTATTTTAGAATTTTTTCCACGCGAACGAAGTAGCGGGCACAGCTAGTATAAAATATTTAAAAAAAATACAAGTCCCGTCTCAAAATGAGCTTCGGGCATCAATTTTCCTAATGAAATGAATATTTTGGGCAATTAAAAGAATATATTAACAAAATGTGGTAGGATTTCTGTCACAAAAACAGCACATCTAGTTTTGTTAAATATTAAACTGTTATAAGTCGTTTAGAGTTAAATATTAAAGATAATTGATTCAAACTATTTTCAATTATATTTATATTAAAAATATATCGATAAAGTGTTAAAACTAAACACCATACATATTTTTTTTTAAATTGTTGGCAAAGCTAACATTTAGTATGGGTACAGCCAAAAGCCTTACGTTTTATTGCGTAACTTCATTTTAATATTTTATTTAAATAATAAAACAGAGTGTCTTAGAAATCAACTTCAAGCCGAAAACGGATAACGGGCCAAGGAATGGTGGTTCTCAAAAAAATATGAAAATATTTTTTACCTGCACTCTAAAAATTAAAGCCATAAAATGTAGTAAGTTATAGCATTTTAGAAAACCCACTAAATGCGCTATCTTCTAATGCCAAGTGCTGAAATAGCGTAGTACATTTTTTTTCAGCACAGCCAGTTAAAGTTGAATGATGTAATAATTTTGAGTACGTGTTTGGGCAAATTAGGGATATATCCTCAGAAACCAAGATAGTTGTGTTAAAATTTTGAATTGTAATTTATACTAGTATTATTCAGTAACATATATCCCCCAAAATAAGCTAAGTAAACATTTTGTAGTCATAGTACTTGAAAAATCATAAAAATATATAGATTTTTCACTTTTTTTTTAAAATGGCTTTAATCTTTAGAGTGCAAGTAAAAAAAATGTTTTCATAATTTTTTGAGAACCACCACCCCTTAGCGCGTCTTCCATTTTCGGCTTGATATTGATTTCTGGTACAGCCTGTATATTATTCAGGACGCAAGATCAAAACCACGCTAACTACACAAAGTTACGCATACTTGCTTTTAAAGAAACAAAACGTTTCTATAGAAATCATATTAGTATTGTGCGATAAATGTTTATTCTCTTTTATTAAAAAATCCACATGTTAGTTCAACACGAACGTCGATGAATGTATTCAGGTCGGTCGATTTTCATTTTTTCCAGTATTCCTAAGTGAATATTTGCATGGCGTTAATGAACTCGGGTAAGGCGGAATGGTCTATAAAATGTAAGTGATTTCTTGTCTTCGGATCGCGATTTAATTAAACATTTTACGATTGTAGCTGTTCAAAGTGAAGATTAACAGATTGATTAACCTTAAGTATTCGTATGAATCGTACGTTTAAAATATAAACGCAGTAAAATTGAAACAACCGATTTCCAATCTGTATCTTTCAAACTCTGGATCAAATCACCAATTTTTTGTGAGAACAATTTAAAAGTATGTGTTCCCGAACAAAAGAAGAATTTTTTGAATCTATTCTGACTTCTTTGTGCAACCGGTGAATATACATAAAAAGAAGATACCGAAACGAGAACTTCCTTTTCTCAAGCCGTTAAAAATATTACAAAAAATCTTATTCTCAGTCAAGTTTGATTACCCGTGTTTGTTATTAGACGTTTCTCTTACACAAAAATATTCTTTCTAGATAAAAGTTACCTAATTGCCAACTTGCAGTAATTATGTATTGTTTGTGATGTATTTTTCCAGCAATGATTGACTATAAAATTATCTGACAAAATTTACTTAGACTTCCTATGTGTATAACTATTAGGAGGGATTTTGCGACTATATTAATATGTAAAATTAAATATTGCAAGTTATATCTGAAATATAAAAGACTAGCCGACCCGCGCATCTTCGCCCGCGAGTAGATTAACATGTCGTCGAAATAGTTTTTATTACAAATTTCATGGGTTGATTTTTGAAAAAGAAATTAGCCTATGTTTGACCCCGGATCTTTAACTATTTCCATGCCAAATTGCATAAAAATCGATCCAGCGGTTTAGCCGTGAAAGCGTAACAGACAGACAGACAGACTCGCATTTATAATATTAAATAGTACGGATAGTATGGATGTTAACAATATTATGAAAACACTTGTAATCGCTCAGGGATCGCTAAATTGGAGAGTAAGGAAGCCAGTAAACTTATGCATGTGATATGACCACGAAATAAAGAAAACTTGTTTTCTTTATTTCGTGGATATGACCATCACGCAATACGGATAGTAACGCACCATCAACTTTTTTGGTGTCTGAAGGCAATGTTTGTCTATTTCCACCGGGAGAACCATTTGTTTGATTTCTGTCGTATAATATAAAAAAAGTTGAACTCCCCATCCCTAATTGTCATATTTAATACGAAAAGATAAGGTCGGAAGGTTGATACTGATATTGAGTCCTGAAAAACTGGTCTTTCTAGCAATACAATTACCGTTCTCGTGATATTTTTTTAAATATATATCATTGGACAAATTACACGAATTGATTCAACCCCAAAATAAGCAATTTATTTCCTTATGATATGAATAACAGTCAACGAAACTAATACATAGAGATCCATATATAAGAACTCAAATAGATATAATAAACACCCAAACCCAGAAATACAAACATCTACGCTCATCACATAAATGTCTGTCCCTGTCGGAAATCGAACCCGAGCCCCATTGATGCGTAGTCAGATTCGCTAACCATTCGACCAACGGGGCGGTCTAAGCAATATTTGATAACTTTGCCTATATTACAAAGCGACACGACTTGATAGAGATTTTAAAATATTTTTTTATCGCTGGATAAATTACACTTATTGATCTTACTCCGAACTAAGCAAATTATTTTCTTTTGTATGTGTGGGTGTTAGTAAACGATACTAATATGTTTAAATAAGTTTTTAAATACTGCAACCTATTAAAACACATCCAAAGTCAGAAACACTTCTCCATGTCTGAAATCAAACACATACCTCATAGATTTTCATGTCAAGGTCACTAATCACTCAACAAATGAAGCGGTTTTAACAATGCGACGGATTACTCGACTTCGTATAAATAAACTACTCTAAATTAAATAATTAAGATTATAATGTCAAATTCTCCACACCATAAGCCACAAACGCAAGCGTTTTAATCATAACTAAGCGTATCTGGTACCGGGTGCGCAATATATTAGTTATGATAGTAAGGAACACTGATGTGAACAGTTGGCGTTAATGGTCGACCTTACCCAAGGGAAATGCGCTCTTGATAATGTGAGCAGTAATTGTATGTTGCAACAATAGACACTAGCGATATGAGAGATAACTTGACACCTACTCTTACATAATATATTTAGAATTCAAAAGAAAATTGGGTTAGTGTTTATTATCAAACGTAATGTTCTCAAATGAAATTAGTGACGGGATGGATAATATACTGACTTACCATGGAAAGTAACTTGAGAATTAAAGTTACATAATAATAAATATTCACGGGACAAATTACACTTACTGATCTAATCCCAAAGTAAGCAAATTATTTGCTTGTGTCATGGGTCAACGATAATAATACATAGAAATACACATATAAATACAAGAATATATTTAATAAACACCCAAACCCGGAAATACAAATAATTTATTCTAATCACACAAATGCTTGTCCCCGTCGGGGATCGAACCCGAACCCCGTCGATCACGTAGTCAGGGTCGCTAACCACTCGACCAACGGGGCGGTCACATAGTACGAGTTCAATAAAAAATCTAAACGAAACTCATATTCCAGCCACAATAGCGTATATGCTTGTCATTGTCATCACACCATTAACATCTTTGGTGTTTATAGGCGATGGCTTCTCTTTCCATCAAGAGAGCCATCTGCTTGTTTGCTATGTAATAATATAAAAAAACTCACTTATTTGTTCACCATTAAAATGCAATGTGTTCAAATTAAATTAAGTATATTAAAATATATTATAAAATATATATTAAAATAAGTATGTTATATGAGGTAATAGTTCAAATTAAAATTGAGTTAGTATTTATTTTATCGTTTCAGGCGTTAATTTGTGGACATTCATAATTCAAAGAGGAAATACTTTAAGTATTTAATGAGTGTATAATAACTATTAAACTAATAATAATAAGAGTGAATAATAACTAATGAGCTAATGAGAGTGAGAAAGAAACTAATAACTAAATCTAATAACTCGTTGTAGAAAAAAAATATGTTTTCTCATTGTAGAATTATTTCAAGTGAGATTTGAGCATTAATTACGCTCTCCTGTAAACCTCAGTTTTGACATGTTCCTTTATACGTAGGGACCGTCAAAACATTATTTTCATTAGAATTTGTCGTTTCCATTTTACAGTTGAATGACAAGTCACTAGAATTTTGACCGCTTGTTAAAAACACAACAATAAATATGTCTGTAAATTTGTATTATTCGACATATTTAGCCAATTATATTTCAAAATGGACTCAATTGGGCTCAATCAGAATTGCAATGCATAAAGCTTTGTGGCATTTTAGAGTGAACAAATAACATGCATGTGTGGCCAACAACAAAAGCCGTAACACCACTAACTGCGCCATTAAAACCCTTATCTATGCTATTAACGATTTGTCTATCACGTATAATATTATGATAATGCACGATGTTAAATTGTGGTCTGAATGTGATGTAAAACCAAATAGAATAATGTTGCAGATAAATCTACTAAGTGGCAAAGTTCCGCAACGTTTCTACTGGATATGTGGTACCACCGCCTTACCGATTGCTGTAGCAACAGTGTCAATCAATGCCTGTCATTGTCGTGTTCCAGTTTGGAGGGTAATATAGCCGACAGCCGCATGCATGAAGCATTGTCATACCACCTTTCGGATAGTAACGCACCATTAACATCTTCGTTGTTTATAAGCAATTTTTTCTGTTCCTATCAGGCCAACTATCTATTTATATGCTATCTGACGATATAAAGAAAACAATAAATTTAACCAAAATGTTTTTTATGTTGTCAATGATGGATGAGTCATATTAAATGGAGGTTCAATTATTTGAATAAAATGTCTTGTTATATCAACAAGCTAATCGCTCTCCCGATGGAAAAAGAAACTCACTGCATATAGATACTACAGATGTTTATGATGCGTTGCTATCCGTATGGCAGGGATGGAATGCCAAATGCATAATTTTATCGTGTACCTTACTCTACCTACTAAATCAGAACACGATAATGGTAGGCACCGTCGCTATCGTGGCAGGAATAATTAAGGCGGTAGTACGAAAACCGTACAGAAAAGGTGTCGTTGTGAAGATATTTATTAAAACATAATTCTGTTCAGAAAAGCATGGTCAACAACTTGTTTTTGGCATTATGGACGAAATCGGATCGAATAAATAAAGTAAAATAAGTATTTGATTTCAAACATTATTTAATTATTACATTGTTCTTTATATATATATATATATATATATATATATATATATATATATATATATATATATATATATATATATATATATATATATATATATCATAAGATAGCAAACAAGCAGATTGGTCTCCTGATGGAGTCAACCATCGCCTATAGACACTAAAAGTGTTAATGGTGCGTTGCTATCTTGTGGCGAGGTCTAATGCCAAATGCATAAGATTACCGGCTACCTCACCCTCCAAACTGAAACACGACAGTGATAAGCACTGACGCTATTGCAGCAGGAATAGGTAAGGTGGTGGTACCAGACCCGGGCGAGACAATGACTAACTCTACCATCTAGTAGTCACGATGGTAGTGACTTGCATAGCCAATTTGGTCGCCTTTTACGACTTGTCTGGCTGAGCGGCAGTTGATCTATTCTTCAAAGGAGCCCGGGACCAACACGGGTTCACAGAAAAAAAATTATTAAGAGCCGTACTGGCATTAATTTATCACAGATATGAGTAAATCACAGGACTTGGGTTCGATTACAGGGACTGGTATTTCTGTGATGAGCATAAATGTTTGTATTTCTGGGTTTAGGCCCAAAACAAAATGCTTCAGTATTGACATTTGTATTTCCATGTATTAATATCATTGTCTAACACCTAGCTATTGTAAAATGACTTTATATATCAGCCGAGGGCTATTACAATTAAACAATTTATATCAAATATATCACGATCGCATTTATCAAGTATTCACAATTTCACAATAAAAATAAAATAATAAGAAAATAATACAATATATTTAGCACTGTCCAATATCTCTGTGAACGCCGAACACCAATTGAGTCAAGTTCGTCGGACTCGTCGAATGTTTCCTTCTTGTTTGACATTAAGGTTTTTTGACAATTTAACAAAGATAATGAAATAGTAATAGTCTCTGATATGCATAGATAATATATCGCTCGTTGTACACTAACTCATATCGAGATTATTACACTATATCAAAAGTAAATATTTTTTTTATTTTACAAAAGCATGTGGTTTCATTTCTTTTTAAAAAAATATTGTAGTAGTCTTAAGTTAGCTTTACCATTCGTGCGTGTTATCTACCCCAAGTTATACCCCTGTACAAATAAGTTGAGTACTGAACTGATAAATCACTGAGCATTAGAAATATCATACTGAGGGTTAAAAGCTTCATTAACCCTACCCACTTTATTCAACTGGACTTAGAATTTTTCATGCTAGTTAAATGAAATTATATATTAAATCCAACTAAAATAATCAGGTTGACTAGTAAAAGACTAAATGAGGGTCTTCAGTATTCGATTTTGATACGGAAAAAATAAAATAAATAATTACTTAAATTTTGACCTAATTATCCAATAAAAATGTTTAGTATGGACACTCGCGCCTGGCGCATAGAAGATCATTTTTTACAACAGCGATTTACCAAACTCGCCACTAGACTCGTTAGTATAACGTACGGTGACCATACTTTTTGAATACTACACTAATTTTGTTGACGTTAATTATGCAGTTAAGCAAGGTTCTCACATTATTATATTTTTTTTGTTTACTTATAACCGTTAACTTGTCTTTCAACATGTAAAATATTTTACCGATCACTTTGATCTTTCACGTTTTTGCTAAGTTTTGTAACGCCTTAAAAATGGATTATTTAACCGACTTCAAAAAAAGGAGGAGGTTCTCAATTCGGCCGGTATATTTTTTATGTATGTACACCGATTGCGCCGTATATTTACGCATCTTAATCTTTAAGGTAGGCATTTTATTGTATTAATTTGCTCGTATTCATTTAAGTGATTAAAATATTAATATTTGTATAAGGCTTGGCACCGACTTCAAACCTATTAGTAAATAGCACATATAAATAAAAAGGTAGTACTTAATTAATATTAAATCTTTATTATTTTTTACTTTTTAGTATTTGAAGTCGGTTTTTTTAACGTAGTTATTTTTATTTCATTTTATTGTAATTAATCCGCTCGATATCGCTTCGGTATATTTAGTGTATTATCCTTCATAGTATAAAAACAAAAATAATCTTTTAGTTAAATAATTTATTTAATACTGTATTGTAGACAAAAAATAACACAAATAAAAGAAAATAAACGTAAGATAAGTACAATGGGTGAGATTATTTCTATTTAAAGAGATTTCTTTTAGCCAAACCGTTATAGGAGAATAAAAAACAAATGAATAAATTTGGTGTACAAAAACTAAATATCAGAATTATATGACTAAACTAAGCATTTATAATTATAGGTCTGTATCATAAGGTCTACGATTTGATTCTCAGGACGGATAAAAATATTATGGTTTTTTATAATATATTTGCAACAGCTCTTTCTGGTGGCATAGTGTTCTACTTTTCACAAGAAACTGCAAACTCTGTTACAGATCCATCAAATACAATGATGGGAATTACTATCTTTCTCAACAACATTCAGAATCATTCAGTTCTCTCTGCCTACCACGTTAGATAACAAACGTTATGGTATTTATTTGAAATTAAAAAATCCATTTCAGTAACGCGGTCGTCACTGCTAAACCCACAGATAAATTGTCGTTAAGATTTTCTTTATATTTAAATACTAACTGTGTAACTAACTGGCGGACTACTAATATTGTATAAAAAATAATATTTACATATTCGTCTTAGTATACATTAACTATATACATTTTCACTATCAAAATTTAAGTAAAAAACATAAGACTAAAAATACCTATTGGTAACACACCCATCGAATAAACTAACATAATTATAAAAAAAAACTTGCAACTATAAAAAAACAAAACCACCTATGACTATAATATTATATATACCGAACTATACCACAAACTAAATATACCTATTAGGATTACTATGTATGTAAGTCCGCGCGGACGAAGTCGTGGGCAACAGCTAGTAAACACAAAAAATATAAACAGTACGTTGTCATTCATGTGGAGCAAATGTTCTGTGGCTATGCTAAACATGAGTAAACTCGCGCCCCGTTGGTCGTGTGGTTTTCCGAAATAAAATTGGTTACATTTACCCAAGTAAGCAAAAGAAAGTAATTCTTTGAGTAACTTAAACGAAGTCGCTGGCAACAGCTAGTCCCTCATAAGATGCCTGAGACGAAATAATTAGTTTAGCTATTGATTTTTGTTTTATTCATAAAATATTATTTTCTAGACCATAATAATGAATTATTCGATTAGTTAGGATTGTTTTATTACTACCTCTATCAGAATAACCATGCTGCAATGAAATATAATGCAATAATAATTGGAATGATGTAGGAATGTGGAAGGATGTAGGTACCGGCGAAGGCTAAAAATGACATACCATGATCATATTGATGGGGTACTCTCCGAAGGTAATATCAAGATTCTTTGCAACTTGCGTGCTTGCACGTGTTGGGAGTAATGAATGTGAAGAAAGCAAGATAAATCTGCAAGTATCGTGACGTATGGCAATCGGTCTCTGACTACCCTGTAAGGTATCTAACGTGAAGATATGTATGTATGTATAAATAATAATAATAATAATTCATTGTAACTGGAAAAAATAACGAGTGTTTAATAGGAATCCATGTATTTTACGTAAACACATCACAGAATAAATGATATTTCTGAAGCGGATTTCATATATTGTTCCGGAAAACACAACGTAAATCCCCACAAATAAATCCATACAAATAAAATTTGTATCAGAGGGCAGAAGCAATGAAGGAAGCAAATAGAACGATATGATTTGTTATAGAAGAAATATACAAGTAGGTACTATGTTTGATATAGATTTTACTATAGGGATATATTAGCTATATGTTTGGTATATCTAATAGCCCTTTGTATATTTATCAACCGATTTCCCAAAAGGAGGAGGTTGTCAGTTCGGCTGTATGTTTTTTAATGTTTGTTACCTCAGAACTCGGTAATTTATAAGCCGATTTTGAAAAATATTTTTTTACTTGAGAGGGTATAACTCCCCGTGCGTTGTAAAAATATTTTTTGCGTAAAAATAGTGCTTAAATTAATCTTAGCGAATACTCAATATTGCCATCAAACATTGAATATTCGCTTGGCTGGTAACAATTCTCCTATTGACGACTTGTTATACTTTCGCGGGCGAAACTACGCGTCTCAGCTAGTTAATAATACAAAATGATTAATTACTTAGACCTACCATAAAACTTTTAGGCGTCACTTGTTTAATTACATAGGCAGCCGCGGTTGCCTCACCAGATTCCATTAGCCCCGTAAAGTTAGAAACCAAGATCCTTGATTTTAACAGTCAAACAGTAGCTATGTTTGTGCAAACAAAATATGCAAAGTAGGTGCGGGCTTATGCGATACGAGCATAATTATGTGTGAGCACGAGAAACAGTTCGCGTACCCTCGTCCTACATTCTGGAAGCTAATGAAAATGCAAAAAAACCAAATTATCAATTATAATTAGCAGCACGTTTCGTCAATGATGTGAAAATATTTTATGAAACTCCGTCCCTGTTGTAAAATAAGATGTTACTTGTTGAGTGTTTTAAAAAGTGTGTTAGTATGCCGGTCGTTTTTTAAGTGCGCTGCAAATTGTGATATGCATTTTAAAGCTACAGTAAAAGGATTTAAAAAATTTACAGTTCTAGTAGTTTGCTTTTAACATAGACTTTTCTATAAGCTTCTAGCATAAAAGTTATATGCGAGAATTTAGCTAGAGTACTTGTTTTACCCTGCATTAATCTGCGCTCATTTAAAACCTATTTATTATATGAAATCGAGAGTTAACTACGGTTCTTTTTGAAGAATGGACCATTTGCCTTCTTTCTAGATAGTTCGTTTTTACAAACATCTAAGGAAAGAAGAGGTTTAGACAATGTAACAACATAAAAACAGTAACTGAGTTAGAAAAGGATAAAATGTTTAAAATTGACATAAGCCGCGCTAAATCACGTGATCAATTGTCATCGTCGAAACGATCTTATTATGTCTAAGTCCCTATTCTGCTAAGTTTTGACCAGTTTTCATATCACCTTAATTATTCTCACCACAATATCTTCAGTGCTTTTCAATGTTGTGTTTCAGTTGGGAAGGGTACCTATATGCTTATACATATTGCATGTCAGCCTACCACACGAACGTTAACGTTCCATTTGAAGTGTCTGTACGCGATGGATGTATGACTGGTAACTTTTCATTGGTGGAGCTAATTGCTTGTTTGTTATACTTTGACATAAAAATATAATTGTAATAGTCAAGATCGTAAAGAAAATATGTGGAGTACCCATGAAGCTGTATTATATCTGGAGACAGTACTTCTAATACCTATTTGAAATCCAATTTTAAATACTGCTGTCATTTTCTGAGGTCTTACCCTCTCTTTCTAACACAGCTGTATAAAAAGAGAAGGAGAGAACTCATAGATAAAGATGTAACGCAAATGTTTGTTTTAATTGATTGATACGAGTGCTAGCTCCACATATACCTAATACTTCATGGGAGTACCACACGCGTTTTATGTACGTTATAAGCACTTTGTTTCCAAACTCATAAAATCTGCGTATTTGTTTTTACCAGAATTAACATTTGAACTATGTCATAATTTTATCTGACAATATTTTTATTATTAAAAAATTTAAACCTAGCAATGTGATATTCAGTTTTTTATTCCATTTTAAGTTCTTACTCGCTTAAGTGAATTCTCTTCACTAGATAGTATAAAACAAAGTCGCTTTCCGCTGTGTGGCCCTATGTATGCTTAGATCTTTAAAACTGCGCAACGAATTTTGATGCGGTTTTTTAATGGATAGAGTGATTCAAGAGGAAGGTTTTTATGTGTAATAATTTATACAGCAAAACAACGTTTGCCGGGTCAGCTAGTACCTTAGAAATCAAATCAGAAATCAAAAGTACTTTATTCAATAAAACTTTTTACAAGTTATTTTGACGCGTCAACATTTTTTTAAACTATTACCCGATCGGAAACGCGGCCACGCGCCATCATTTTGTACGAATTAAGAACTATGAACATTTAAGGTTATGTTAGCCTTATTCATTTTGGTAGGCTTTTATAATCATAAATAAGAAGTGATTACCAATTTATTATTAAATACATCGGGTTCGTGGTGCTTAGCATACACGATTCAATTGTATAGGTCTCCTATTCAATGCCCCGGTCGCGCAAAAGTATAATGAGTTTTTTTTTGGTAACCTAGACTGGAAGGTTTACGTTCTCCTCTGACACATGGAGGTTTTAGTACACAATTGCTACTAAGTTCCGTTTTTTATTAGACTTGGGGATCGAACCCGGGACTTCATAGCCTGAACCAGGTTAGCTAATTATTAGATCACGAAACAGTCAAGAAATAAATTTAAGACAGAAGAAAGTATTAATTAAGATAATAATAGAAAGCATACAAAGTGAAGAAGAAATAAGATTATGGAAATAGGAAATAACTTATTTATCCAATGAGCAATTTCTGAAAATGTTGTCAACTTATTTGACGAAATATCGTGAACTGGACTTTCCATTCTCTCATTAGAATATGTCCGTTGTTACATTGTTGCGTAGATAGGAAATAAATAATTTGTTCCTGAAAAGGCATTAACTACTCACGGAATGATGTCTGTTCACGGAATTGTCTTGATGATGTAGTGGTTAACCAATTCGGCTGTAGATTACTTAAATTTGAGTTCAACTTCAGTTTCTATATGTTCGGTTCATTCTCACACTCGGTTGATGTTTTTTCATGTGAAACCAAATTTTTACGGAGGTGACTCTTATCTAGATCAATTTTTATAGTAAGGGACTATTTGAATATAAAATTTATATTATTATTGTAATTTATGTATAAAATTTATATGAAATTGAATATAAAATTTATGTATAAATAATGTCATTTTGATCTACCTTTATATCTCTTTTGGATCAGACACGGTTTTTATACATTATATATAATTATAAATGCAATACATATTTTTTTCTAACGTCAATACCGTATGCGAAATCAACACACAGGTGCGTCATGTATTACCGCTACATATAGAAGCTAATATTTATTTAAAAACTATAAATTTATTATCTGCATCGCACTTTGTTATCAAAGTCTCCCGTCTTAATGATAGTGGTACATTTTAACACCTAAATATCGTCTTACTACCGGATGACGAAGATTTATTGTTAGTAATGCGATCACAGCCACCGTCTTATCTCCCCTAAGTGCGATTTATAACACCAAGATGTTTTAGATATTTTAATAAATCACAAAAGTGTATCGAATTTCCAAAGTATCGCCCCATGTATTTCTTTGTAGGGGAACTAGGGTTGCTAAAGAATGTTAATCTTGTGTCCGCATAGACGAACACGTTTCATTCTCGATTCAAACTCGAAATCTCGATAATCTTTTTATTGTTCGTCCATCACACATACAATGTTTGTTAAATCGCGTTATAAAAGAGCAGAGAGCCGCTTTAGCTCCGTCGGGGATATCACAGCTTTGTGTTAATTCTTATATGTTTGTAACAATGCACATTTTTTTTGTAAAAAATTTACGAGATATATTCTCGTTATATATCGTATACGTTCTCCTCTGACACATGGAGGTTTTAGTACACAATTGTTACTGAGTTCCGTTTTTTATTAGACTTGGTGATCGAACCCGGGACTTCATAGCTTGAGCCTAAATATCGTCTTGCGACCTATATACAAAAATTGCGCTTCTAACTTATAAGTTAGAAGCCATTGATATAAAAAACCCAAGATACACAATCATTGTGTCAAAAACGTCCTCAAAAAATGAGTGCACAGTTTTAAATTGTGCACTCATTTCAAATAGAATCGCGTCGGCTGCGTCACTGTCAATTTTATTTATTTTCGTACATTTCTTTGTAAAAACAACTATAAGTCTTGCACTTAAGGTTGGATATGCAAAGACATATATTTTTGCCAAATCTATAACTACTTAAAATAAATTAGGGACACTTTTGAGTGGCAGTTTTGTTCGGGACTGTGCATCTAGGGTTTTTTATATCAATGTTAGAAGCGCAATTTTTACAGTTCTACTTTTGTTCGTTATTTACAGATACATAATGTACCTACTTGGTAGTAGGTAAGTTTTTAGTGGCGATACTGTTTAGGTTTGATGTCAGCATTAAGCATTCTTTTATCATATCAGGGACGTCATTTGTTCTTGTGTTGGGGTAGGTAAAGTGTAGTGAGGAAAGTATATTTTCAACCAACCTTCTTTTCATACTTTCAACCGACCGACCGAAAAAACTGAGGAAGTTCTCAATTCGACGCGTAATTTTATAATATACACGTAGTGCGATTTTGATAACTCTTTCTTATACTAGAGTGGTTATACCCCAAGGGTCGTTCGATTAAATTTTGTTTCAAAAATTCCAATCATAAGGGTCCGTAAACAAGTGATGGTTGTTGTTCACTCACTGATAGTATGTAACACGCATCACTTTTTACAGATTGATCCGATTTTAATAATTTTTCTTTTATTAGACAAAATATACACCAAGAGTTGTCCCTTATAAGTTTTGAAAAAAAAATCCACCCAAAATGGTACGAAACCAGAGGATGATTTCACTCACATTTATGACCACGCGTAACTTTTCATCAGTTTAATTGTTCGTTAAAAAGATAATTATGCTGTTATGGTATTCAGTTCATCTGCAGTCATACAAGAGAAGTAGGAATACAACGTCATGAAATGATATTTGTGTAGTATTGTATTTTTATGGTTACTAATATCTCCGCTGGCATGAAGCCAAGTCAGGTGTAGCCAACTCTGGATATATTTTTTTTTAATTTTTTTTTTATATCATAAGATAGCAAACAAGCAGGTGGGTCTCCTGATGGAAAGAGTCAACTATCGCTTATAAACACCAAAGATGTTAATGGTGTGTTGCTATCTTGTGGCGAGGTCTAATGCGACGTGCATAAGTTTACTGGCTACCTTATCCTCTAAACCGGAACACGACAGTGACAAGCACTGACGCTATTGCGGCAGGAATAGGTAAGGCGGTGGTACCAAACCCGGGCGAGACAATGCAGAACTCTACCACCTAGTAGTCACGATGGTACTGACTCGCATAGCCAATCGGTTACCTTTTACGACCTGCCTGGCAGAACAGCAGTTAGTCTATTCTTCGAAGGAGCCCGGAACCAACACGGGATAACGGGGTAACAGTTATTGTTTTGTTAAATATAGAATAATTTACGAGTATAGATATATTTTATCTACGAAACCTTTGTTAAGATATCTGGGTATTATTTTGTAGAAAAACAAAAATCAACAGCGATGATGAATTGACCCTTTAAATTTTAAAACAATAAAGTATTACAGGCGTTGCAAATCCTTAGTTTAGTATTAGATGCGCAAAATCGTGTATGGGAATAATTAATTATTTATTTATTTAATTTATTTATTAAAAACTTTATTACGTTACTTATAATAATTAAATATACGTAAATAAAAGAAAACAAATATATACACAAAATAATCTCTGATAGTATGACTTCAATAGGAATTGTTTGACTTTAAAGAGAATTTGGAGGGAGTATTCCTATAACCATTCGGGAGAGTATTCCAAAGTCTCACGGCTTGGGATAAAAATGACCGAGAGACGAAATCGGTGCGACAAAAAGGAACCTGAAAAGTGGGAATGTTTTTGGAGCGGAGATTGCGAGAATGTATCAATTACTTTTTAGCGAACAACTCGTATTTACAATGTTTCACCTCCGGCCGGGTCGGAGCAAAAGTGTTGTTGAGGTATATTCGAGATTTTTTTCGAAAATTCAAAATCTCAGTAGCAATATGGAGCCTAGTGGGTAATGTGTACTCCCGTAGCTCGAATGATTACATAAAGCCGTCGCCCGTTGGTCCCGGTTATCGGGTTATAATCGTTATCAGGTCGGTAAAATGCGGTGATGGGATTCATCACTCATTTCACAATCAACAAACCAGTGAATCGTAGTGAATCGGAAAGTATAGAGACTTTATGCGTATTCCGTAATGAAAAAAGCGCGATGATACTAATATATACACTACTAGCGGCCCGTTAC
Source organism: Apodemia mormo (assembly GCA_036924255.1). NCBI lineage: Eukaryota > Metazoa > Arthropoda > Insecta > Lepidoptera > Riodinidae > Apodemia > Apodemia mormo. Next base: position 21,566,495 of record JAUPFN010000016.1, read on the forward strand.
GTGCTTCGCTACGTATAGCCATTTATTGAATTCATTTGTTACAAAAAATATGATAAATGAAGAACCGCTCCACCGATTTTGTACAAACTTCGCATAAACCATCTACTAAATAGTCCGAACAAAGCCTAAATATTTGGTTTGGATGGGTGAGCTCGTTCTTGAATTATAAAATTACAACGAAAAGTGGGATTAATTTTTATACATAATAGATATTGGAATAAAATGCGAACGATTTAATCAAGAAATTGTGCTTGTTTTCCTTGACTTTGGTCTCATTGCCATATACGATAAATTCCTTAACCGGTTAAAAAAGACGTTATTACGTAGACTTCACAAGTCTATAAACAGCCCACAATACACGAACCCTTTATAATTGTTAAATTATCAAACTGAAAATTCCAGAGTTTCAATACTTTTCGACGGACTTTGTACAAACATTTTCAAAAACAGACCAAGTTAATATGATTATTGTCTAATTTTTACAACCAACAACAATTTTTGCGATTTAATTAAAAAAAGCCGCGACATACTACCTACAAACGTGACGGACAATGGACCATTAAAACACCACATAATTCACACTCGCGTGAAATGTGTTTTCATTTCGAACAAAACTAATCTGTTCTTGCAATAAAATCGTTGGACCAAGATGAAATGCACACTATGGGTGCGTTAGATACAAGATAAGAAGTTGTAGGCGGATAAGCACCAGTAACAAAGATATGCTTAAACATTTGTCTTGCATTCGTTGATATTTGTCACCCTCGTCTTATCACTATCCCGCCGTGCAAGGAAATTTGCATTAGACTCTATGAGAACCTCGTGACATGATAATTTGCTTTGTATTCTAGTTTCTTGTGAAATATGTTACTAACCGAATCTCCTGCAAATGTTTTGCTCTAAAAACTAAACAAAAACATCAGCATATATTGTAATAATAATAAACTTGATTGTTCTATGAGTCGGAATACGAAAGTGGCAAATACTGATAATATAGCGGCAGAATAGACTGGACAAGAGAGAAGTGTCCAGAACACAGTGAACCAGAACACTAATATCTAGTAAACAAAGGCAATTTCGTTTAGTTATACTTTGTTTTTTAATCTATGTGTTAAACCCCTTCTGAAGAATACACACATGAACTTTCTTTTAGGCAGGTTATAAAAATGAACTATTGATCAAACGTTTCACTTTCATCGTGGCTACTTGACTAAAAATCTGAAGCGTCTTGCCCATGCTCGATACCGCCACTTTACGTTTTCCGCCATATTCATCAGAGCTAGACACTGTCATATTAGAGATTTTAAGTAATTTTCAACACGGAAATAGTGCTTTAATACATATTAGTAAACAAGCATATGGTTTTCTTAATATGTAACTACTGCTCATGGTTGCTTTTCTAAAGGCTGAGATGTATGCAATTTTTAGTATAAATAGGTAATAAAAATATAACAGTTATAGCATATCTAGTCTTTCCTTGTTTCTAATAATCTGCCCGCCACTAAATAGATGTAGATGAATTATTTATTCTCTAAAAACTGGTAAAGACAACTCACGGCAGATCACAATAATTCATTATTTAATAGTATAATAAGGAATATTTTACCTTCTGTTTAATTTGAATAAAGTATTAAATGAATTTAATGCAAGCGCTATGAACACTTTACTTAAATAATGAAATTAAAAATAAAACAATTTCTTTGCACACGAATCTGAGAAACACTTACGAGTGGGTCGTGGAACTGAATTCAGAAATTAAAAATCTCATCCCAGGTTTGTATGGTGACCACATATTTTGATACAGAAAGAGAAACTATTGTTCCCCGTCCGCACTACACAGTTCGAATAAATAAAGTCAAAACGTTTCGATTCATTCTCTGCTAGATCGAATGCTTACGGAGTTCTTGGAAAATATAATAAATAGTAAGTGTCCTAAATAATTAAAATAAAGTATTCAATTAAGATATTTCAAACATCTTTGTTTGGTAAAGATTTCTATGGGTATCCTAAGTATATTAATTTCTGAGCATCTTAAAAACATTTTTAAAGATAAGACTTAAGACTGTTTGTGTCAAAAATGGTTCCATAATTTTATATTGCCAGTAATCACATAGTTATAGTTGATTGTAATTAAAAGTAATGTTAATAATCTACAACAGATAGTCAATAAAAGTAAAACTTTACTTTGTCATATAGAATACAGTAACAATAATATTTTTTAATTGATTGATCAAGTAATATATTTATTAATAGTTTAAAATAGCAAACAAGCGAATAGAAATATGCAAAATAGTGTGTAAAAAATATGGAAGAGTCATCACTGAACTTTTTATCATAATATTCACGATAGTAGTTACAATTAAAGCATTTGTTCGCTCTTACCATTTGCCTAACTGGCCCGCAGATAGTTGTATTATTCAGCTTGATTCTATTTAAAAAAATATTATTGAACCAGATCTTTTTATAAGTTTTATGCACTAGATATTATCTAGCAGTCGAAATTCTGGTTTTGAAACATCTAGATATTAAATTACACTCTTAATAAACCCCATGTCTAAAAAATATATATGTACGCTTATCACTTTTTTGTAAATCATTAAATAACACAGGCAGATGGCTCTCTTGCTGGAAAGAGAAACCTTTGCCTATAGACACCAAAAATATTAATAGTGCATTGCTATCAGTGTCGCGGGATGGCCATGCTACATGCATAAGTCTGCCGGCTACCTTCTCCTCCAAACCTGAATACGACATAAACGATAATCACTATGGTAGTGACATGTATTGCAAATCGGTCGCCTTTACAACCTGCTTTTCGGAACAGCAGTTGGACTATTTTTCAATGGAACCCGGATGAACAAGGTTATATACATTAAAAACAGATCATTTTGCAAATGAGAAATCAATACTGATTCAATTTACTATCCTATTTATGTCAGAGCTTACGGTTACCCAGGTATATAGCTTCGTGTGCATCGTGAGTGTAATGAATACCTGTCATGCGCGCGTGTGGGCGATTCACCGGGCCTAAGTCGAACAAACATTTACCCTTCGCTCAACAGTAATTGTTTAAAATTGAGCCTAACTGTGTGGGCCTCGTCTGTTGGCCGTCCTGCCATCAAGTGCCTCGTCTTCTCTTTGCTTTGTTTAATATCTGCAATACAGTGGACTATATAGGATTCCAGATAAACGATATTTTCCGATTAGTGTTTTGGATATTTTAGAGTGATCTCGAAATATATTTTTAATAACTAGCCTTATGGCGTACATAAGATCACTTTCATAATTAAATCATTATATAATATACATAACATCATAAAAATTATGCATTCAAATGGCCAAGTTTCTGCTTCTATATCTATCATCTCTATCTCCTTCTCAATATTCCATCTCTTGAATTGTTGAACAAAATATATCTTCTCCCATATTAGTCTCATCTCCTTTGAAGAATATACCAAGTACCGTTTTGCCAGGCAGGTCGTAAAAGGTCGTAAAAGGCGACCGATTTGCTATCATCACTACCATCGTGACTACTAGGTGGTAAAGCTCCGCAATATCTCGCCCCGGGTACTTGGTACCACCGTCATACCTATTCCTGCCGCAATAGCACCAATGCTTGTCATTGTCGTGTTCTAGTTTGGAGGGTAAGGTAGACAACAGACATGTGCATGTGGCGTTGCCATCCCGCCACACGGAAAGCTACGCATCATTTACATCTTTGGTGTCTATCGACGATGGTTCCTCTTTCTATCAAAAGAGCCATCTGCTTGTTTGCTGCTGTTGTATTGCTTGTTGTTTGGTACTGTTGTACCTAATTATATTTAAAAAAAAAACTCCCTATGTCTCTGTGATCATCTTTCATGTACCATTTTTTACACGTTAAATGTACCAATTTTGTACTAACGTCTGCTTAATATATAGTATCTATTTAATTTATTGTTTTCAAGCAAATTTATTCTTGACAAATTGTTTTGATTTTGAGCTATCTGACACAAATTAACGACTTAATCTATACATATAATAAAATCGTAGAAAAGTCAAAACTGTACATTGATTATTTTTTTAAAAGAATACTTGGGGCGTGATCTACAATCGATATCGAAGCCAAAAATATAGTTTTTAGAATTTTTGTCTGTTTGTCTGTATGTATGTCCGGGGAAAACTCAAAAAGTACTGCATGGATTTACTTCAAATTTTGCATGAATATTACTAACAGGTTGGGTCAACATATAGGCTACATATTATCACACTATCACCTACGGGGGAGGAGCAGTGCGGAGTAAACGAAGTCCACGCGGACGAAGTCGCTGGCAACAGCTACTTTGGTATAAAATTGGACTAATATTTAGAGTACTTTTTATTCCGGAAAAAAACCACTGTATATATTTAAAATTCGCACAAAATTAATCACGTTTTCATTTAAATTAAACTAATTTTATATTTAATTATTTTTTTGCTGGTTAATTAATTCACGATCATCTTATAAGTAAACGCCTTTGTACGTCTGTAACTAGCAACAAAAATTAAGTTAAAACTTAAAATGTTTAAAATTACTTATCGAAATCGTCTAGCAACTACGTTTTGGTTTAAAAGATTATTTGTCAAAATTTAGCTGCAGACCTATCAAAATACACAGACTAAAATTAAAAGCCACAGTAAATTAGGTATGTGATTTACGTTAAAATGGCGGGTACTGTGGCCTGATGTAATTGTAAATTACAGTATTTCTGAATAGAGAGCAGTGAGCGGAAGTGACATACCTGATTAATAGTGAGCCGTTTTAATGTATTATGCAGAGCGATACTAAACTAGTACTTCAAATCTGAATTTAGGCTGAATTTTCCTTTATATTCCATTTTCATTACAATTTTCGTCATATTATAATTATCGCCTTATCGATCGATCGATACTCGTGTCACTTATATATACCTATATGAAGTTATGAATTGAAATTGGTTGTTGGAGGTCTTGATCTTATTGTTAGAGGGTTTTATATATTATAAGGTAGTAATCAAGTACAGGCCTCTTCTGATGGACAGAGACAATCATTGCTTATAGAGGCCAAAGATGTTAATGGTGCGTTGCTACCGTGTAGCGAGGTGTTGATGCAACTTGCATGAATTGACTGGCTACTTTCCTCTCCAAACCGGAATACGGCAGTGACAAGCATTGACACTATTGCGACAGCAATAGGTAAGGCGGTAGTACCAAATATTCGATCGAGACGCTGTGGAACTCTACCACCTAGTAGTCACTATGGTAATGACGCGTATAACCAGCCGGTCGCTTTTTACGAACTGCCTGGCAGAATTGAAGATGTTCTATTCGTCAAAGGACCCAAGCCAACCTTTCTTCCTAAGTGTTATGTATAAGATGAACTTGTATGATTCTTATATGACTTTCGACTGGGTTTAGCCTACTTTTACCGCCATATTAATATAAAAAATTACACTTTATGGATTTTCCTATACACTGTTAAAAAGTGAGTAATGAAATGTAAGTAGAAAAAGGTATCTTTCCTATACATTTTTTTATTGTTTGGTGGTTTGATAATTGTGGTTATTTAATATATTTTTTGACGTTTGCAAGTTTTATGTAACAAATTGCAATCCACAAAAATACCTCTAATTAAGCATAATATGTTAACGCACTTTTATTTTGTTAACAGTTTGCAATGTGACATGGAATATGCCGTGGTTCTAGCAGTAAAGTATTATTCACATGCGACAGTATCGACTAGAGGACTACACCGTGCAGATGTCGGGATTTATGAACTATTTAGTGTCTCACAGACGTCAGTACAATAATAAATATTTAATTCTAAAAGATGTCATTTTATTAATGCCCTTATGTCTGCGGCGCCTATAATAAGTAACCATGAAATCTAGTTATATTCGTTCGCAATGTTATTTGGATACATCAATTACTGCGGATATGCACTATGGTAATGACACGTATAACCAGCCGGTCGCTTTTCACGAACTGCCTGGTAGAATTGCAGATGTTCTATTCGTCAAAGGGCCCAAACCAATCTTTCTTTCTAAGTGTCTTGTATAAGATAAGCTTTTATAATTCTTTTACCTATAGGAAACGATAGCGGATGAAATGAACATTTAGCAATGGCTTTATGAATATAACTTTAATCATTCAGTTTAATGATTATCTTTGCTGGTAATCTTCATCTTTTTTCATGTTTTGTTCTGCAAATTATTGTCATTCTTAAGTTAAGCCGAACTATAATTGCAAAACAGGAATGTTTGATTGTTGGCTAAACATAGGGCCTACTTATTTTTAACTTATAATTATTAATATCTATTGGTTTCAATTTTATTTTGAAAATCAATTTTTCAACAAATTTAAGGAATTTGAGATCGTAGGAAGTTGTTCTGATCATTTTTACAATTACGTTAGCTTCTGGTAATTTTTGTTCTTTAAGGTCATATACTTATTTTCTATCCAATTATATAAAAAATGGCTTTCTATGTATTATATAGTTATGCAACTATAAGATCGAATTTCTAATAGCCGAAAAGTGGAGAACTTTAACGTTTCGGCAGTTTGAGTACTTTGGTGACCACGGCCCCGCAATTGCAATTCGTGAAACTTTACAGTTGTTTGGTAAGTATTTGGTATGTAATTGGCTAACGAATTTGCATTTTAAACTTTTAGTTCAGCAACTTTCCTCAAAATTTTGCAAATAAAAGCAAATTATTCTAGGTTTTGAAAACCGTCTGTTTGGTTCTAACACCTATTCCAATTATATTGCGGAATGGCAGACCAGAGCATATTTATTCTAATAGCATACAATAATTCACTGGTAGATGTGAATATTAGCAACTTCAATTATTTTTATACCATAACATAGCAAAGAAACAGATAGGTCTCCTGATGGAAAGAGTCAACCATCGTCTATAGACACTAAAAACGGTAATGGTGCGATGCTATCTTGTGGCGAGGTCTAATGCCACATGCATAAGTTTACTGGCTACTTTACCCTCCAAACCGGAACAGGTCAGTGTCTAGCACTGACGCTATTGCGGCAGGAATAGGTAAGGCAGTGGTACCAGACCCGGGCGAGCTAATACATAAGTCTACCACCAACTAGCCACGATTGTAGTGACTCGCATAGCCAATCGGTGGTTTTTACAACCTGCCTGGTGGAACGGCAGTTGGCCTATTCTTCAAAGGAGCCCGGGACCAGCAAGGGTAAAAAGGGTTCGAATGGTTACTTTATCAGTACTCTCATTGAAATTTAGATGTATACTCAGTTGTTTAAGTTTACTATGGATTTATGAAATGTAAAGTAGTATATTATAAAATTTGGTATATTATATATTACAACTTTTGTCAAAACAGGTAAAAAACATTCTGATGTTTCACACAAGAAACAGAGAACTAATGAGAAAACCGCCGTTTTTACATTTGCTGAATTATTTCGTAAATTTTAATCGTAACTACTCTTTAATCTTTGAACAATCTGAATCGTAATCTTGTAAATAATAAAGATACAGTTCGGGTCTAGTGTAGATCATGAGTTGTGGAAACATATTATTGGGAATGTTTCTGTTTTTGTATTAGTTGTGCGTATAGAAAATGTTGCTGAATCAAATCTAAAGCCTCAAAAAGCACGCATAGCTAGCCGGTATGGATAATGATGGGTGTCCATACAAAGTTCGCTTAGAACTCATTGCATATTGATAGATACTTGTTATTTTGAAATCAATTATTTAATATTTCAGTAAGTATTATTTTTTTAAATATCTCAGTATGCGCAGAGGTACACTGATTTTCATGAGAGGTACGTAAATGTACACAGAAGGTACCAAATATCTGCCAACACCAAAACAGAAGGTAGGTACCAAATATCTTGAACATTTTGTTGGTTGAGTGGTTGCGACCCTGACTACGAATCAACGGGGCTCGGGTTCGATCCCTGACGGGCACAAGTATTTGTGTGATAAGCATAAATATTTGTATTTCCGCGTTTGGGTGTTTATTAAACACTAGCTGTTGCCTGCAACTTCATCCGCGCGGACTTCGTTTACTCCGCACTGCTCCTCCCCTGTAGGTGATAGCGTGATAATATGTAGCCTATATTATGTTGACCTGACCTGTTGTTGACCGAATGAGTAATATTCATGCAAAATTTGAAGTAAATCCATGCAGTACTTTTTGGGTTTACCCCGGACATACATACAGACAAACAGATAAACAGACAAACAAACAAAAATTCTAAAAAGTATATTTTTGGCTTCGGTATCTATTGTAGATCACGCCCTAGGTATCCTTTAAAAAAAATATTTAATGTACAGTTTTGACTTTCCTACGATTTTATTATATATATATATATATATATATATATATATTCCAGTATTTATATATGTATTTCTGTGTATTAGTATCGTTGACTAACACCCATAACACAAGCAAATAATTTGCTTACTTTGGGGTTAGATCAGTAAGTGTAATTTGTCCCGTGAATATTTATTTATTTATCTGCAACAAAATTAACCTATTTTAAAAAACACACCCGTGATCTTGGCGCACATAATTTCTTCTGAATGTAAATTATATCCAGACACTTTTCTTAGTGCTACAATTTTCGAAAATCTTACAACTCAATCCAGTCAAATAATAAGTCATTTTTAAACTTTCACGTCGCAATATATCGGCATCATAGATGTTATATGTATTTGTGTCTCTCATCTTGAAAATTATTAGTTTTTAACCACTTAAAAGTTTTAAGATGAACAAGTATTTTTATTATAACGAAGCAAAATATTTAATATCACTCATTCACAGATTAAATTTTGAATTCCTTTATTTTTTAGAAACATATTAAGATTATCTTGTTGATGCAGCCTTGTATGTTGTACGTTGCGACTATAGAATAAATACTTCCGTTTTTGTTGCATTTTATTAAATTGTTACACATATTGAATTTTACAAATCCAAAATTTTTATAACTTACTAGCTGACCCGGCAAACGTTGTTCTGCCTTTTTAACTACTCTTATTTTTTTCTATATTTTCTCACCTTTAAATTAATTCAAAACCAAATTTAGCCAAATCAGTTCAGCCGTTCTCAAGTTTTAGCGAGACTAGCGAACAGCAACTGATTTTTATATATATAGATTTGGTTTGTCATAAATAACATAAGTAACATAAGCGTTTACTTTATGGCAGAAATGAAAAATCTTCGCTTGATTTAAAGTAAGAAAAAGTATATAAGTTTAAAGATTTTCGTTACTTTAAGTATGTTTCTTTATGAAATGCACTTGCTATTTAAAAGTGTCCGTTGAATTCTAATTTAGAATTATTGCATATTCAATTAATTATATAATTTTGGTTCAGTTTATATTCTTGTTGGGCTATATGCTGATTTTATTCATCTCTTTTTTATTTATTTATTCGAATATTAGACATAGGTATGCATTTGTACAGATAGACTTAACGCTCAAGAACTTTCTCTGCCAGGCAACTGCAATAAAATAGAGAAGACAGAAGAGTGCGTGTATGGAACCCAAAAGAAAATGAAAACGAAATCAGTAACTCGCATAACTAGACTGCGCCGTGCTAGTTTCGAAATAAATGCGTTCGGTAGAACTCTTGCTATAGCGTTATTATTAAAGATTTAGCTATGCCATTCATAAGTAAGATACTAAAAGATTTATGAAATAAGTTATACAACTTGGAAACATAATAACTTGTAGTTTCCTCGATAGAAAAAAAAATCAAAGTTACCTCTGAACAAATAAAATGGAAAACCCTTAGTATGGCGTATATATACCAAACGGAAGGTCATCAGTTTTTAAATAATAGCAAAACAACATGTTTTCTAGAAGTTATATACTTTATATTTTTTATATGTTTACAAATTTAAATGATAAAAAGGAAATATCAAAATTCGCACTCGTTTCGCCCATCCTAAACAGAACCTGGACGCCCCGCGTTCCTCGTCGTTCTGTAGAAAGCCAAAATATCGATTCGCTCTAAAAAGCTCGGTGCCCTCTTAAGTACATTAATCCATATTATATTAAACATAATCTACATAAATAAAATCATTAATTGTAGGTATCGAAAGCAATAAGATATATCACAGTCACACTATGATATTGTACCGATGATTTACGGTGAATGACTAAAAACAACTTTCGATTCACTCTGCCTATTCTGAGTGCTAAGTATAAGTTTTTCTTTTCGCATTCGATCGTGAGCGCGTTTGGAGTTTACTAGGAATTTGTATGTGATTTGTACAGCGCCACCTAGTGATAAACGTGAGAAACCAGTTTACCACTAGATGGCGCTGTACAAATCACATACAAATGCCTAGTAAACTCGAAACGCGCTCACGATCGAATGCGAAAAGAAAAACTCACACTTAGCACTGAGAAGACAGTTTATTTTAAGTGAGGTAAAAACCTAATCCTTTCATTAATATTGAATAATGCATATATCTATACAAAGATGACGTTAGAAGATGGATCGAGGTGATGGCTTTTCAATTCAGCTCTAAAGAACAAAGCAGACGTAATAAAATTTTACGACTATCATTTTCCAGTATTTATGGCATCTTTTAAAGATATAATCATACATTATGATGCGCTACATATAAGTTATAATTTCAAACAATCTCCCTATACAGAAACAATTGTATCATTTATGATTGGAAATATAATCTTTTAATGATTTTCTATTATTTTCTTTGATAACTAATAAAGTTCGCATTGAAATAGCCGTTTTCACTCGATACATTCGACAAAGCAAGAACAATGGTCTTTTGTATCGCGAAGCGGTTCGCTGATTCTATCCTATTGGAGTTCCATTTAACCCTCTATCATATTTTTATCTTTTGTTCTTGAAAAAAAAAAGATATTTTTAACTTTAATGACCCTGTACATAATATAAAGATTTATATCTTTTGTGACATACATTTATTCTTCTACGTAAAGCCTTATTTAAGACTATTGCTTATTGTAGGAATATGAAATAATTATAATTCGTACAATATTCGTATTAATATTATAAATGCGAAAGTTTGCCTTTTCTTTTAACCGTTTCTGCATGATTGAGTAACAAACATACGGCTGTACTGATTTAGATAAAATTTGACACACACATAAAAGATGAATTGGCACATAATAACACGTTGTATACTTTTAAACCAAGAAAAAGAAGTTGCTCTCGGGGTTATTTACCAAAAACGTTTATAATGCAGAGAGCTACAGGAGCAACTAGTAATAATATAAACACGAAGTAAAAATCACATATAAAACATAATAAAGTATCTTCACGCCCGTATCCCGAAGAGGTAGGCAGAGGTATAAAAAGTGCACCCACGATTAGCCGAAGTTACTTAGTCCTACACAATGTAATAGGTGGCAAGTATAGATCACATGAATACTAATAGACACGCCATTGGGAAGAAAACGTGTCGACACGCATATGAGCAAACGCTCCTATTACTGTCAAAAATTTCATACATTTGTAGGTTATATTATGTTGTGAATATATTAGGATTAACCATGTTGTATTGTTTTATCGTACCGTATCAGACGACAATGTTTAAAAATTACAAAGTGTAAAGTTTTTATTTCATTGGTAAGTAGTATAATTCTGTATTTCTGTATGTAATTGCAAGCTTCACTGACAAACCAAGAAATTGTCATATCACCAGCAGGAAATGTACTCGTATCTAACCCCGGGCAACGTTTTATAAGAAAAGTGAGAAAACACATTTTTGAATTGCCTGACCCGGGAATAGATTCCAGGTCCTCATGTGGTCAATACCTACACCAGACCACTAGACCACAGAGGCGATTAATATAATTATGATATAATAATGGTAAGATAATTAGAAAAAATAATTGAATAAATAATTATTTGCACGGAAAATAAATATAATTAAAAGGTTCAAATACTCAAACGGTATGGCAATTTCATATAGTTTAATTCTAAAATAGTAATAATTAAGCCGCCCCATTGGTCGAGTGGTTAGCGGCCCTGACTGCGCAATCGACGGGGCTCGGGTTCGATCCCGACGGGAGCATAAATGTTTGTGTTTCCGGGTTTGGGTGTTTATTAAATGTATTCCTGGATTTATATACGTATTTCTATGTATTAGTATCGTTGACTAAAACCCATAACACAAGCAAATAATTTGCTTACTTTGGGGTTAGATCAGTAAGTGTAATTTGTACCGTGAATATTAAAAAAAAAATAGTTTAATAATAACATCGATGGTCAAATTACACAAATCGCTCTAACCCCAAAATAAGCAAATTATTTGCTTACTTAATGGATGTTTAACCATTACATTTAATTTATTATTATAAATTATATGTAATGGTTAAATTATATTAATATTCTTATTTTATATTACATTTAATTTATTATTATAAATTAAATGTAATGATTTAATTATATAGATATTCTTGTTTATATTACATTTAATTTATTATTATTAATTAAATATAATGGTTTAATTATATAAATATTCTTATCTTATATTACATTTAATTTATATTATAAATTAAATGTAATGTTTTAATTATATAAATATTCTTATTTTATATTACGTATAAAATAAGAATATTTTATACTTTTATAATACGCACAATTTTATTTCACAATCTCTATCTGTTCTTTCCATATCGGATAATCTACAACAGTTCAAAAATTCTTCATATTTCTCTACATCCAATTACTGCAATGCTCGTCAGTGGAAACTGTTGGTTCATGTAAAATGAATGAATTAATGAAATTCTGCAACAGTGTGATTACAAAGGCTACCACAGATGGGTAAGCGAATCATACATCACACGATTCTAATTATTGTTGCGGCTCATCTAAATCAATTCAGTCTGTCTCATAGTGCGATTTACAACTCATTTCTATGATAAAATGGAACTCCGGATGACACTATAACTAAGTTTATTAATGATGCATATGCTGCTTTATTTATCACCGGTTGTTAGTAATATTTCAGTTTACTTTTGATGGAGCGTGTTTCCTAGAATTTCTGGGCTCTATTTTGAAAAATACATCAACTGTCTAACTGATAAGCATATTATTAAAGGCGAGAAAGGATAATACGTACTAAATAACGTCATGAATACTAACTAGATAATAGAGTTCTGTTACGTCTCAAGCAGGTTTAATATCTTCGGTTTTCCTCTATCTGCCGTAATAGCATCGGTTTTTCATATTCGTGTACCGATATGAAGGCGATATATGAGATTTATTTTTATATCATAAGATAGTAAAAAGGCGTATGGGTCTCCTGATGAAAAAAAGAACGGCAATCGGCCTATTCTCCAAAGGAGCTCAGACCATCAAAGGGGAATGCTAAATATAGTCTAATACGGTATCAAATTTTACAATTCTTACAATTATTGTCACGAATAATCGAAACAATTAAGTCTCTCTTATAAGGCATACACCACAAGAAACTTTAATTTACATTATACTAAAAATCTTATAATTTATGCGATATTATGTATAATGCAATAAATGCAACGTGAACGCTATTACGGCAGGAATACGTAAGACTGTGATACCAAAATCCGTGCGAGATGTTGCAGAATTCTGCCACCTAGTGGTCATGATGAAAGTGACACATATAGCCAATCATTCGCCTTTTACGAACTGTATGGGAGAATGGTAGACTCGTCAAAATGACGCGAACCAACACGGAAAAAATTGCTCATTATACACATCGCTTATTATAAAGTGCAAGATATTTTTATTATAATCAAAATTGGCTACCATTTACGAAACGCATGCTAGGAATTCAGATGCCTTAGTCTTTAAAAATATTCGGGTTAACATGGAAAAAATATTGAAAATATACGATTATTATCTCTAGTGCTTATAACTGACGTTTGTTTCTTTTCATCAGAAAACTGTTAAAATTGCTCAATTGTTAATTCTACACTAATATTGTGAGATTATGAAGATTTGACTATTTGTTTTTAATGGATAAACTCAAAAACTATTAGACCGATTTTAAAATGCTTGCATCAATAAAAGACATAATCACTGAGTAACATAGGCTTTTTTATCCGAATGAGAAAGAAGTAATGTGTGTAAGTCACAACAAAGCAAACAAAGCTATTACAACTATTTCTGTTAATGACGTCCATGACGTCGCTTAAGTTTCGACTAGGTTTGGTATCACTGCCGTATCTATTAGTGTATTAGTTGAAGGGTAAGGTAGCTGGTAAACTTATGCATGTGGCATTCCAAACCCGCCACTCGGGAATAAACGCATCGTTATTATTACAAGGTGTTAATAGGTGAGATCTATGATAACCATTTACTTATATTGTCACTGAACTCTTCCTAAACAGATCAATCAATCTTTATGAATTTTTTGTGTCTCTGCAGGTGGATCCAAGAATGGCTTAAATTCACAATTAAAACCGGTAGGTGGCGCTACGATCGGGTTCGGGTAGTATCCTACGCGAGCAAAACTGCGCGGGTCAGCTAGGTCCTATAAGATACGAAAATTAGGTGTAACGACAATCTTAAAAAAAATCGGCCAAGTGCGAGTCGAACATGCGAATGAAGGATTCCGTACCATCATCTATAAAAAACGTCTAAAAATCATGTTTATTGTATGAGGTCTGTGAATTTCAAACGTCTACCAGTTGTCGTTATGAAGATCGAGAAAAATAATTGCAAAAAAATCACGTTTGTTCTATGGGAGCCCCATTTATTGTATTAAATATTTATATAATATTTAATATAATAAAGTGTTTATAATAATAAACACTAAAACAGAATAAATAATATAGTACACAAATAATATAGCGCAACAGAAATACATCATCTGTGAAAATTTTAACTGTTTAACTATCACGGTTCATGAGATAAAGCCTAGCGACAGACGGACAAACAGAGAGATAGACGGACGGACAGCGGAATCTTAGTAATACGGTGTCGTTTTACATTTTCGGTACGAATCTCTAAAAATAAGATCATTAAATGACATCGAAATAAAAACTCTTTGAATCCAGTAAAACATTTGTTATTCACAAAGAAAGTAATATAACTATTCATTAAAAGAAAACTTATTTACCTTGCCTTGGGTAATTTGGTCGAGTAAATAGTTAAGTGACCCGGCAGTTTTGTTCCAGGGATGACCCTACCCACGTAACTTCTGTAACAATGTTACTGTCCCCTACGTCCCTCGAGGCTTCAAAATGTCTCTACATCTGTTAGTTTATTCCGTCTGTGAACATTTTACAATCCACAATTCTATTTTATAGGCACAGAATAATAAATGATTATGGGTCTTTCATTAGATTTTTTTATCTTCTGAAGCTAGCTCAGAATTGCTAATATACAAAGATATGAAACGTCAGATTCGCCCTAAACATTAATATAAAAAAATCCAAGATACACTATCCCGAACAAAACTGACACTTATAACTGTCGCTAATTTCACACGAGTAGTTATATATATGATATGGCAAAAAATATATAATTTTTGTATATCCAATCTCAAGTGCAAGATTTATTTAAATTGCAAGATTTACAAAGCAATCTACGAAAAGTAATAAAATTGCAGGATCGTGACTGACGTGATTCTATTTAAAATGAGCGCACAATTAAAAATTTTGCGCTAATTTTTAGAGGAATTTTTGAGATACTGATCTTGTATCTTGGGTTTTTATATCAATGGCCCTAAAACAATAATTAAACAGAATCAAGGTTGCTAACAGTTTTAACAGCATTTTTAACGAATCATTTTTAGGATTCCGAACATAACAGATGATAAAAAGAACCTTATTTACATGCATTCGATATCGAACTGAGGTTGCTTGCAGTTTTGACAAATGGTGTTTTTAAGCGCATTACTTTCTAGGATTCCGTACATAATTGGTAGTAAAAACCATATGAATATGCCATTGATGTTGGTCTGCCAGTCACATAGCTCTATTTCTTGAACGGAAACAGATAGACAAACGCCATCGTACAAGAAACCCCAAATAATGCCACATGATGATATGGAACCTTGCATATGCAAATCAGATTTTAAATCTAGTTATAATATACTTACTTTAAAACATCAAAATTTAAAAAAATATATGTCTTGTTTATTTAGGTAATATAGTTTTTGCAAATATAAATGATCCGGCCTCATTTCGAAGAATAGATTAACTACCTTACTGCTAGGCGTATCGTAAAATATGAGTAAAGGCCCATACCTATCAAAAACATCATGACTACTAACTGGGAGCTAGAGTTCTGCAACGTCTTGATCGGAATTTGGTACCATCGTCTTCAGCTTACCTATTTTAGTTGTCGCTTTTGTCATCTGCGTGGTAGGGTCAAGTAGCCTGTAAACTTATGCATTTGGCATCCCGATCTTACTACACGGGGAGTAACCCGTATATTAATACCTCTATTTTGATAGTTAAGGCACTGTCAACACCAAAAGTGATCAGTGAAACTGGGCGGCCAGGTCTTTATAATGAATAAATATTGAAAAAAAGTGTAGATTATTTGTTTTTAGGTATGTATATGATGACTTCATGTTTGTTAATTGCAGACCCATACGTAAAATATAAAGATATAGAACCGTTTAATGATGGTGTTAGACCAGTTTTTACAATTATTTTCTATCGACCCCACATCTACCCAATTTTGCTCAATTGTGTATCGAGTCTGGCCACGGATTTCGGCATAATATGATGAATATTAAATTTTTTGTGATGTGCTATAACAAAAAGTGTTTTTAAAAAAGTACTTAAATAACATCAATTTCAACAAAATAGGTCTTGTCACCCTCATCAACGTAATAAAACTTGACGTTTAATAAACACTGACATATCTACTCAGATAATTATACCTATACATTTTTATTTATAGAAATAATTTAGTTTTTAAGAAGGGTTGATATGTATTACATTTTATCTACTTGTTTGAATGTGCAGTTTTTATGTGAATAATACTTTTTTGTTATATTTCTAATTCTATACATTTCTTTTCTATTTTTATATCATAAAATGGCCAACCAGATGGCTTTATTGATGGGAAAAGACTATCATTGTCTGCAAAGACCAAATATATTAATAGTATTTCTATCCATGTCTGATGGTAACTCCACGTACATAAGTTTATCGGTTACCTTACTCACCAAACCAGAATATAGCATTTTTTAGCAGCAGCAGCATTGACACTATTGCGCACGAATCCATACTAGTCCATACTAATATTATAAATGCGAATGCCTGTCTGTCTGTTACGCTTTTACGGCTAAACCGTTGGACCGATTTTTATGCAATTTGGCATGGAAACAGTTGAAGAACGGAGGTCAAATATAGGCTTATTTTTTTCAAAAATCTACCCCGAAAGGGCTGACATAGGGGATGAAATTTGTATGAAAAACTATATCGACGACATGTTAACAACTGGCGAGCGAAGCTACGCGGGTCATATAGTAATAAAATAAAGAAATGGCACGATTCGCGCCCCGCACGAAATTCAGCGGGACGTTGAAGAACATTACCACGTAGTTATCACTTTGGTTATGAGATGTTTAGCCAATCGTTCGCCGTGTAGGAACTATATGACAGAATGACAGATAGCTTATAAATTATATTATCATGGCAGAAGTATTTATCATCAAAATTTGATAACGATTATTATTAACTTACCTAATTCATGCCTCAACATATCGAGCCAGTGAGTGTCTAATACTGGGGCTGCACTTGCGTCGTCACGATACAGGTTTTAGCGCGCTAACATTGGGACGATACACGCAGGTGCTGCCGAAGCATTAGAATCGCTTAAAATTTACTTTACAGTCCCTTGAAATCATTTTAAATTAGATTCATTATTTGGTTTATTAAGTTCATTAGATTCATTATTTTAATTTGTTAAATAACAATATCTGGTTGACCGAGCTTTGCTCGGTTTTTCACATAATACTTTTAAAATCGATCTTTTCTTGGACCTTGAAACTTGATAAATCGATTCCTATAGAATATATATATATATATATATATATATATATATATATATATATATATATATATATATATATATATATATATATATATATATATATATACAAGAATTGCTCGTTTAAAGGTATTAGATATTGCATTTAATACCAAGACGAATAATAAAATTTATATCCTTGTATAATACAACGTACCTACTGATTGCAAATGAAAACTCGCCTTCTCATTTTCTCGGTACCATTATTCTAGGCATTTTTATTTCAATTGTATCGTCCTTTTCAATATTAAGAATGGAAAAGGGACTAATTGTTTTCCCAGACAGTATTTCTGAGATATTACGAAAGAGGGTTCGAAAAAGATTGACTAAGATTTCTTAATTTACCTTTGCAGGTGGTTTTTCTCAGAGAAAACTGTTTTTATACCTATCTTGCCCTGAAGCGGTCGCTCTCCCTCGGGAACGCATGAGTCGTCTTAATAGACTTAGAGACGTACTGCGGACTGCATCCCCTCTGGCTAGCTTCGCCCAATCCACCCTATAATAACCTACTGAAAGAATTTCATAAAATTGTATAATGGAATATTGGTTGTATTTTAAAAAGACCTATTCAGAAATATCATTGCAAACGTTATTAGTTTATAAGAATTTATCAATATATTTCTTTTATTTTGTTGTACCTCCGTCAAAGAATATTAGTATACTCATCGTTTGTAAAAATTGTAATTTTTGAGTTTAATATAGAATACACAACGTACTACAAATCTCTACGTTAGTACACGAAATCGGTAGATTCGGTAGATTGGAACTTTTTAACTTCCCGCTACGTATTTATATAATGAAAATCGAATTTTTACCAGATTTCCACTTTTAAGATCCTAGGAACATTTTGCGACTATTATCACGATGACGTCAGTATATCTGTATGCATTACATATGTATAATATGTGTTTGTGTGTGTATGTAAAAATCTCATAAATTTTGGAAAAGCCGCAATAAAAATTTAGCAAAACAATATTTTTTAAATTACTTTCAAATTAATGTAGCAATAAAGTCTTTTTTTGTCTTAAGATCGCAAACAAGCAGATAGGTCTCCTGGTAGAAAGAGTCAACCATCGCAGACACCAAAGGTGTTAATGGTGCGTTGCTATCTTGTGGCGAGGTCAGATGCCACATGCATAAGTTTACCAGCCACCTTAGCCTCCAAACCGGAACACGACAGTGACAAGCACTGTCGCTATTGCAGCATAAATAGATAAAGCGGTGGTATCAGACCCGGGCGAGACAATGCAGAACTCTATCATACTGTAGCTACGATGGTAATGACTCGCATAGCCAACCGGTCGCCTTTTACGACCTGCCTGGCAGAAGGGCAGTTCGCCTATTCTTCAAAGGAGCCCGGGACCAACACGGGGTAAACGGGGGGTGTGTATGTGTGTTATAAACATCTTATAACTTCTGAACAGCTTGACCGATCGTAACACAGTTTATGGCTTTCGGTTATGTTTTACTTTAACTTTCTGTCAATCTGAACAAATTCGAACCAAAGCATTTTGAGAAATTTGGAAAAGCCTCAATAAAAATTTCAGCAAAACTTTTTTTTTATTTCTTCCAAATTAATGTAACAATGAGATATATGAAATGAAACACCCTTCTATTCCTTGAAAAACTGCGCCCAATAGCGTAAATTGCATCAAAATGTGATTAAAATCGGTTGATTCCTTTGGGTTTTGCTAATGACGAAAATTATTGAAATTAAGATTTTTTTTGTAGCTAATAAAACAATTTAGAGCTCAAAAATGGCGTTAAATACCATTCGAAAGATTAAAATCGATCTTCATCTTGAAAAAATATATATCTTTTCAAACATTATATTACTATCATTATTACAAACTTTAGGCCTCTGTGGTCTAGTGGTCCAGCGTTGGCGATAACCGCATGAGATCTCGGGTTCGATTCCCGGGTCGGGCACATAAAAAAAGTGTTTTTTTTTTTCAGTTTTCTGAGAAACGCAAAGTTGCCTGGGATTGGAAAGTGCCCGGTTGGCGATAGGCTTGCCACCTATCACATTTGTGGGGCCAAGTATTTTCAGCTAATCGTGGGTGCACATGTTGTATCCCTGCCTACCCCTTCGGGGATATGAGCGTGAAGATACTTGTAGGTACTCTTCAAACTCAAAAATGTATGCTAATGTATAGTTTTTCTTCTTTGAGCTTAAAATATCTCAATTTACCAGGAATTTATAGGGATGGCCTGCAGGATCAACCGGCTTACAGATTTTTTTAAATATGTATATTGTTAGAAAAAATAGCTTTAGGCAAACAAGTCAAACATGACGTGTCTATTTAAGATTTTGTAACTGTGGTTGAAAAATTCAAAATTCAAAAAATTCATTACAAAAATGGCACTTTTATAATAATTATTTTGTTATATCCGTCTATAAGTAAATCATCTCACCGTAACGACTAGGTAATACAAATACAAAACTGAGTTTGTTTGTTACGCATAAAGCGCTTAACCGATATTAATGAAATTTGCCATGGATTTAATTGAAAATCCGGAGTGAAACAAAGGCTTATTAAAAATTATTCCGCAAGACCCTACATATATGCCCCTTTCGAATTGGATAGGATTTTTTTTTCATTGTTTATTAGTGAACTCCCAAACGCTCCAAAATCGAGCAAAATAAATACGCGTCTCAGACAGTTCGTATTAGGTGATCAATTGATCAAATATGGCACTACGATAGTGACTAGGTAGTTAAGCTCTGCTACATTTCGCCCATGCTTGGTACCATCGTCACATATTCCTGCCGTACTAGTTTCAGTGCTTGTCAGTATTACAATCCCGACTTAAAGGTAAGGTAGCCGATAAGCATACGCATATGGCAATTTAACCCACCACACAGATTGCAACGGACCATTAACACCTTTGCTGTCTACATGTTTGTTTCTTACCATGAAGAGCCATCGTCTTGTTTGTTAACCTATAAAAAACACGTTGAAAAAGGAATACAAGGCTTTTACCACATTTTCAGAGTTCCGAAATAAACTAGGAACTAGTATATGTGTATTCGTGCCAAATCACAGCTTTCTAGTACTAAGGATCTCTGAGCTATCGTGCAAACGGACAGACGGACGGACATAGCGAAATTATTTTCCCCGTTTACTTACACAACAACAAAGTGGTAATGTAAAAATGAAAAATATTTCTTTTAGGGTAGCTACATGTAAAGTGGGGATGTTAAGTTTTTTTCTCGTGTACCCCATAGTGTGTTTTTAAAAAATATTGTAAGTATTGTAGGATTGTTAAAACAACTTTTCGATTAAGGGACTCGTTTGTAATTAATTTTTGTTACAGTCAATTGGCCTCCCCCTTCTAGGCTAAGCGGTTGGTTTCGAGGGTGGGAAAAAAAATTCATGGTAGTAGTAAATATAATAAATTTAAAAGGAAAACTATCACGGCTTAGAAAACTTCACAAGTTTTGGAGTGAAAGTAGACCAACTTATAAAATGCACTTGGAAAAGATTTTATAGGCGGTGAGCCTGTGGCGCGGATATATTCGTCTTTAACGTTAAATAGGTTAAATATTCATAGTGAGAAAAAGTAAAAGCCCTTTTCTTAGTCCATATTATTATGTTGAGTAACTTTGGAAACTTACATTGCGTGTGGCCTGACATGCATTTTACCAATTTAATTGTATTATTTAAAAATATTTACGAACATTGCAGCCGATATTATATTTAATACTTCTGACATTCCCTTGACTCGTAATTATCAATATGGGAATTTCATGTAACCATTACGACAAATCAGCACGTGCCTACGACATAAATATTCACATTATTACTAAGTCGGCTCTGCCCTAACACTTCTGTACAGGGATTTTTTTCGGACTCCCGGTGTGCATTTTTATATAAAGGGGATTTAAGCGTAACTTATCGACAAAGAGATGCAGGGTGATGGCGCGTTGCCTACTGTTTGCCATTATTTGCTATAATGTGGGTGAAATTTAGCTCCTTCCAACTTCAACTGACAGTCATTCCAACAGTTTTATTGCAATTCTTTTATTTATAGTATCGTGGGGTCTACAACTAAATCCCGGATTATTTGGCTAACAAATTACAATGAATCTATCGAGAAAAGGACTTGCCTGTCAATAAATCAACTGTCGGATTTATTGATGATATGTGACAAATAAAACGGAATAAATGTATTTCTGTTTTGTATTGTGGTGGTACGTGATTATAATTCATAACAATGCTGCCAACATGCGTTGTAACATTTTATTAGAATAGTCTCCTAGTTTCATTAGTTTCTTTTAAACTATTTTTCTCCAAATATTAAAATGTGATCAATAAGTAATGAAATAACATTTTTGTAGGTGGTTGCTTTTCCACTTTGGTCTGTTCAAAACACTGACGTTTTCTCATGGTAAAGAGATATATTAGATTAAACTACTGCTAGATATACCTCTACATTATGCCCTTTTCGAAATAATATATTCTTTCGCCGTCTTTCTGGACACGACCAGGTCTTAGTGAAGAAGAAATAAGTTAAATATTGTGTTGGACCATGCACAATGTAGGGTTCGCTCGGTCTGCCAGGCAGGTCGTAAAAGGCAATCGATTGGCGATGCGAGTCACTACCATCGTGGCTATTAGGAGGTAGAGTTTTGCATTGTCTCGCCCGGGTCTGGTACCACCGCCTTACCTATTCCTGCCGCAATATCGTCAGTGCTTGTCATTGTTATGTTCCGATTTGGAGGGTAAGGAAGCCGGTAAACTTATGCATGTGGTATTAGACCACGCCACAAGATAGCAACACACCATTAGCATCTTTGGTGTCTATAGACGATGGTTGACTCTTTCCATCAGGAGACCCATCTGCTTGTTTGCTATCTTATGATATTAAAAAAAAACATCGATCCAAACATTCAAAGTTCGCATTTATAATATTAATATAGATTCGTGTTACTATTTTTTTTTGTTTAAACAATTTTATAAGTTTTCTCCGGCACAGAACTAGTGATAAAATACATAGATACATTTTTTTAAGTAATTTATTTACAGAATATGGAAAATGGATTATTTTTGTGCCAGCGCAAAGCTAAGCTATACCTAGCTTAGCTTTGTGCTGGCACAAAGAGCTTCAGTTAGCAATTTCGATCTTACGTTAATGAATCGAAACAAAGATCACGTTTTCTTTACTATTCTAGTATAGGTAATTTCCGCTACTTTATTGGTCCAATGGCGTTCGTGCAAACGCTTTAAGTTCTAACTTTAAGATGGGAGTCCAACTCAATCAACTAGTTTAATGGGTTGCACAATTTCCAGAAATAAATTAACTGTTTAGTACGAAATATGATTGATATTTGTATGTGCGGTTTAAAGGTACTTTACTTTCCTGAACGGGATGACGCTTCCGAAAAATAGAATATTCTATGTCCCCATATAGCCAATTAGGTTACATATTTCACTGTAATGGTATCTCCCCGCTTAAGTCTAGAAAGTATTATTAGAATGATGCATATTAAAACAAAAGTAAGTAAGTGTGTTTGTAAAATTCAGCATAATTTCTGCTTTTATTTTTATATAGTATATTTAAAGAAGCAATCCTTTAAAACAAGTTATGTTGCGTATCTCGAAAACAGCTCTAACGATTAGGATGCAACTTTCAAGTTCCCCCTTAATTATCACTTATCTCTCAACTTTTTTGAGACGACGCTATATGACATATTCATACTTAAGCTTAATATGTGATTTGTACTTTAATATTTTTTTCCGAAAGAAACACGATTTTGAATTAAAAAGTAGCTAAGGGCAACATCTTTCATTTTTTGCATTATAAGATATCAAATATGCGGATGGCTCTCCTGATAGAAAGACAGATCACAGAACAATCGCCTATAGACAACAAAAATCATAATGATGCTTTGTAGTGGAACGGAAATACCATATTATGCGTAAGTTCAACGGCTACCTTAAATTCCAAACTGGAATAGGACAGCGACACTCACTGTCGCTATTGCGGTAATTTTAATGCGGTAGAAGACATAAGCATTTATTTTATGAAAACCGGAAAATACAGCAGGTATTTTCCGGTTTTTATGAAAGTTCCGGTTTTTATAAAAGAGCGTATCTGAGATAGCGCTTCATAAACCGGTTTAAGCCTAAACTGTGGGATTGTATGTTATGCACAATGTGGACAAAAATTGGGAGCGGCAAACCCAAAAGAAATATTTTTAATAAACCTATATAAAGAGATTTATTGTCTCTAACCCCTTATAATTTTGCTCGATAAGGAAATTGGTATTTTTGAGGTTAAGGTAAATTCAAACCATTACAAAATGCTCCTTATTTACTTACGCTGATTTAGCTTTGAAAATTAACTGGTTAACAAGCCCTGGATATAAATAAATTAAAATGAGTATCCGTAATCCGTACTCATGTAAAATTATATCACTCTATACAAAATTAAATTCCTTGACGGCATCATAAAATCAATAAACGTTTCAGTAATAACTTAGATTCTTAAGATTAAATTGCTTCGGAAGCAACCCTAATATACGTATGCAATGGAACCGTCCTTTAATCGTTATGATTTTCATCTCATTTTGTACGCCGTACCTCATAATGTACATGACGGACCATTACACATCAAAATTACTACTGAGACGGACGATACGTCTTTGCGCTTTATAATGCAGATACGTCGTAAAGTCAATTCAGTACAACCGCCATACAAATTTAGATTGTACAATTAACTTTAGCATGTCTCCGTTAATTCACCTGAAATATGAGGGGCTTGGTCATAAATAATGAGATTTGATCTATTTTCTTTGTGTAAAGGAATGGTTTAAGAATATTCAGTGCCAAAATATCTAAAATATATTTGAAATATTAGTATAGATACCTTTTTTATATCATAAGATAGCAAACAAGCAGATGGCTCATCTGATGGAAAGAGAAAACCATCGCCTATAGACACCAAAAATGTTAATGGTGCGATACTATTGGTGTAGCGGGATGGCACATTTTCCCCATGTTAGTTCGAGCTTCTTTGAAGAATTGACCAACAGTCGTTTTGCAAGGCAAGTCGTACAAGGTGACCGATTAGTTATACGTGTCACTACCATCATGACGACGAGGTGGTAGAGTTCCGCAACGACTTGCCCAGATATTTGGTACTACCGCCTAATCTATTCCTGCTCCGATAGCGTCAATCCTTGTCATTGTCGTGTTTCGGATTGGAGGGTTAGGTAGTCGGTAGACTTATGCATGTGGCATTATCGTCCTGCCACACGCATAGCAACGCACTATTAACATTTCTAGTGTCTATAAGCGATAGTTTTTCTTTCCGTCATGGGAGCCATCTTACGCTTACGCTCCAGACCGAAACACGACAATGTTGCAATCCATTTTAGAAGTAAGTGTGCCACACAAACCTGAAAACTTGTCGCGGCTAAGAATGCATCTGTTCTGCCACGCTGATTGCACCTTCTCTTGATCTTTCAAGCATGTCAAACAACCAAGAATGCATGCAAGAAAACATGCAAGTATGCAGATGTGTAAACCAAAACCGATTTTCTACATATAAAATGGTTGACCATTATTTGACGCACTGTATCCAATCTCAAACATTGAAAAATTATTTAACCTAATTGTTTTAAAAGGAAGGGTAAAAATACCATGTGTAGTGAATGAGATTTGAAACTACAGTGGCTGTAACATAAAAGTTGTTATGACAAATTGAGCTAAAATGTTGTAACTCTATGTGAGCAGATAATTACTGAAATTTTTGATAGGAAAACGCTATCTTGACGGCTTGGCATGTGTTATATGTGTTGTGTTTTTTGATGCAGACTTTCTTTCAGAGAGTTTAATGTAAGAAATCTTTGCTTTCTTATGATATATGACTTTGAAAATAATTTACATGTATAAATCAGTACACGTATTCATGATACCCGTTTTTATTTCTTATGTTTTTGCGTATGAATTGTAACTAATTTAGATTATCTCAGTTAAATGTTTTAATCTTAACGTACTACTCGTAAAAAATAAAAGATTTTAATTTTCGAGCGATGACTTTTTTGTCGGTGTGCGATATAATCTAGAACTACTCGAACATATTGTTACGAATAATCTAGAAACGTGTAGAGTTGGAGCGCTGGAGAGATTTATAAATAAAAGAAAGAGATAGCTACTCCTATTGACAAACAAATAGTTGACCTGGGCTATGCCATAATGGAATTTGTGGGATATGGCATAAGGTTGAAAGTAGCGTGAACTAGGATTTATGACTCATAACATGTTTACGATAAGAAGTGATTCATTGTTTCCCGATACATTTAGATTTTTCTGGATCCAGCTAGGACTTTACCCTGGCTATAAATAGAGAGGTGTTGACAAACACAAGGCAGTTTTTATCAAGCGATCGAGAGCGATACTTCAAGTGATCAGTGCGAAGCGAGAAGTGTTTTATTGTGTAGTCAGAGATAGTACAGTAAGTGAATAGTGTGTAAAGTGTATTTCAGTATTACATTGTGTTGTCTTGTGTATTGTGCGTATCGTAAATACATGGATTTAATATAAGTGGTGTTTTTTTACAATTACGAACCCGAGTACGTAACAATATTAAAAAGAAGAGATTTATCTATACAAATAAATTAAATTGGAAAGTCTGTTTGTAAAATTAAAATAACCTCTTTTTATTAAATGGATATGGATGTATGGGTACATATTCCACAATAACACTTTTTTTTAATTTTTATCTGTCTATCTGCCTTTTTGTTTCGGCTAGTCTCTGAAACAGCTGGACCGACTTTGATGAGGCTTTCACTAGCAGATAGCTGATGTAAGTAAAAGGAGTAACTCAGGCTATTTTTATTTTGGAAATTTTTCCTCGCGGTCGAAGTCGCGAGCACAGCAGTCAGGCATAAAATATATACTTAATAGGTGGTTTTAAATTTGAAAAGAGAACCGGTGCTAACTCCTGCTGCTCAAGATCTAAGCCTCAGAAAAAGCATTTATCTATTGTATATTATACGACTAGCTGAACCGGCAAACGTTGTTCTGCCTTTTTAACTACTCTTATTTTTTTTTCTATATATTCTCACCGTTTCAACAATTAATTAAAAACCAAAATTAGCCAAATCAGTTCAGTCGTTCCCGAGTTTAAGCGAGACTGACGAACAGCAATTGATTTATATATATATATATATATATATATATATATATATATATATATATATATATATAACAGATCGACGACTCTGCTAATCGAAAGTAATAAGGATTACCCCATACCATACACACCAAAGATATGCTAATGGTGCGTTACTACAGCAACAAGCATTGATGATTTTACGGCAGAAAATGTAAGGCGGTGGTGCCAAGCCTGATCGACATGTTGCAAAACTTTACCATCCAGTTGTAAGTTTTGCAAACAAACCGAGGGAAATGTTGCGGAACTCTACAATTTAGTATTCACGTTTGTGGTATCTCGTATAGCCTATCATTCGTCTTTTATTAACTGGCAGAATGGTTATAATCCTTACGTTAAAGGGGGCCCAGGCCCCAGACCAACCTAGGTAAATTATTATTATTACATAATATTCTATTAAAATCTCGTGTCATGGCGTTTGTAGTCGCACTCCTCCAAAGGCTTGACAGAAATTTGTTTTTTTTAGTATGTTTGCCAGGTATGTGAATAGGTCGTAAAGTGCATTTCATACCGCTAGACGATGAGGATGTCGTTATTCAGAGTTTGTATTCTATTTTCTGACGTTTTTTTTTTATTTAGCATCAAAAAATACGTTAACCCTCTAATCTTTACCCTCCTCCCCCAAGAACCTCCACCCCACCATAATATCGACTACAGATAATTTATATGGCACAACCACAGATTAAACTGGATACGTCTTTTACGACAGTGTCTATTAGTATTTGTGTGGTCTGTGGGTACAACGTTTGCAGGATCATCTAGTTATATATGATAAAAAATTGTTACGAAAATTTTGGTTTGGAGACAATAGTCATTCTTTGTCTTGAAACAAATTCCCTTATGTAATTTATAACCGCGCTAGAGCTGTATGTTTGTTTGCTATATTTAAGCTACATAATAAAAAAGTCTATTTCGGAAATATGCTATTGCAAAAATGTAAATCTATTTATTTTGCTTTCATGGCTTAACATGC
This sequence comes from Apodemia mormo, assembly GCA_036924255.1. Classification (NCBI taxonomy): domain Eukaryota; kingdom Metazoa; phylum Arthropoda; class Insecta; order Lepidoptera; family Riodinidae; genus Apodemia; species Apodemia mormo. Next base: position 21,594,662 of record JAUPFN010000016.1, read on the forward strand.
CAAACAATAGTCGTTAAATTTTGCATACATGTTGCCAAGGCAGATTTGAATATGAAATAGTTAAGGCTGCTAGCGAATGCATTTACACAGTTTTGTTATACTTGGAGTTCAGAAAAGTTATTCACACAAATTTTAAACATGTTACGTATAAGCATGTGTAATACCGGGTTCCTATGATTAACGATCCTTTACTCGTAGCAGAAGCCATTAGCAACCAATACAAAAACGAGGCGTTTTATAAGTTGTTTGGAGATTTGGTAATATGACATTTATAGAAACAGTTTTGACTCACGCCTTGTAGAAAATATTACTACTCGTAACTAAAACGAGTCGTTTTGGTGGTATAGAAACCGAGCATTAACGAATATTTTTGTACAGAAAAAGAGGTACAAAATTGAGGCAGAATTCTTATGAAAAAACTAGGACAAAAATCAGTTGATAGATCCTGCGACATAGATCGCAGCAATCAGAAGGTTTTATACTTTTATTTTTTTGTGTTGTTGTACACTGTCTACGATTTTTTTAACTTCTCGCTATGCATGTAGATATGGAAGTTACTAATTTTGCCTCGATTTTCGAAAATCGAGAATCACTAGATCTCCACGTTTTGAGGTCCTAGGACATTTTTTGACTATTTTCACGACGGCGTCAGTATATCTGCATGTGTGTGTGTGTGTGTGTATGTGTATATGAGTGTATGTAAGCATAACTTTTGAATGGCTTGACCGCTCGAAACGCGTTTGATGCCATTCGATTGGATTCCGCTCAACTAAGATTTTTTGAAAATTTGAAAAAATACGGTCCAGGAGATTTTGAGAAATTTTGATAAAATCTCAGGAAATTGTTTGTCAATTTTCATAATTTTAGAATCTAGGTGAACAAGAAGTATACTCTATAGGTTTTGATCCCTTTTTGAAGTCGCAAGCAATCGCAAAATATGCGTCGATATAAATGCCTATATCATTTGATTGCGTTGACTTACAAATTTAATTTTTACACAACTGAGAGGGATCGTAAACCCAAGTATTTGATATAAATGTTGACTTGGTACCTTAACTAGACGGACAAACGGACAATGAAGTGATCCTATAAGTGTTCTGTTTAATCCTTATGAGGTACGGTACCCTAAAAAATTTTAATATTAAAGAAGTTTATAACTTCCATCGTGTAATACATTTTATACTGTACTTCCCATTAAAAATTAGCCAGTGAATTTCAAAATGGGTTCATCGTACATTAAATTAATTTAATAACTTTGGTTCAGGATATACAGGGTTACTTATGAGGTCTGGCCAAATTTTCAGAGGCTATTCAGAATTGATAAATAATATTTTCGTTTGTGTAATAAAAATATTCAAAAATATTTGAAATTTCATTTTTATCCGATACAAAAAAAAAAAAACGCTAAAATAATAATAAATGGGTCTAGGAGATTTTGAGAAATTTAAAAAAAAATCTCAAATAATTGCTTGTCAAATTCCATAATTTTAGAATCTAAGACAACAAAAAAATTCCAAAATAATTCAAACTAAAATAATTTATTGCCTTCAACCAAATTAAAAACTGATCGGGGAAAATGTACTGAGAGCGAAATGTTACATAATATTGTAGTTGTTGGTAAATGTAAAATGATACACTGCCAGCATTACAGTGTACATTCATAAGAGTGGGTGCATCCAATTCATGAATTTAGTAGGATTTATTTAAACGAATATTTTTAAATTATCTTGTAATAATTTTACAATGATAACTAAAACGCAGTTCCAATTCAATATTTAGTTCCTATTTTTAAAATTTGGCCGGAGCTTTAAAAGTAATCCTGCAGTCTTGTTATACTTTATAATGATTTCATCAATCTCTCTTCATGTTTTTCTAAACTACACTCACTAATAAAGTTCTTAGTATCACAGAATAGCAGTCAAGCAAATGACTCTCCTAACGAAAAGAGATAACTTTCGCCTTTAGACACAAAATATGTTCATGTGCGTTTTTATTAATGTAATGGATAAAAGTGCCAAGTAAACTTACGCATGTGGCACTTCCCGTGTGGCACACCCTTCAAACTGGAAATTGTAGGAATATGTGAGGCGTTGGTACTAAACTGGGGCGCAGAATTGTTTTATAGTTTTAGTCTTTAATCGCCTTTTACGGGATGTCTAGCAGTAAGTAGTTGATCTATTTTCAAAAGGAACCCAGATCAGTACGTTGAAAATATAAGATTAAATAAAAGAAATAATATTGATAGTGTCTGGTTCGCCATTTCACTTTCAATTACATATTACGCTTCTGAAAATGTATCCTATTTTTGTTTGTAGGGTGTTTAAATTTTATAACCCTTTCACAGTATACTTTTATGGGCTGTGAATGACTCGAAGCATCTGTGGTAGATTTATTTCAATTTCCTTTACACTTCGAACTTCCTTCACTTTGGCTATAAATTTCGACGATAAAAAATTAACTACTCTTCTTTTTCGGGAACATTATCCTATAAATATACATACGGAAGTCTTTTTACATTTTTGAAATACGAAACGAATTTAGTTCAATTCTTTTTAACCAGGTTTAAAGCAAGGAGGAGTAGAATTCTATGTGTATACTTTCGATGTATAATTTAGAAATATATTTTTTATTTTATACAGTTTTTTCAATTTATATTTTGTTGTTCGAGTTGTTAGTGACACTGACTATACAATCAAAGGTTTGATTCCCGACAAGAACCATTGAATTTGTTCAGTAATATTTATATATATATATATATATATATATATATATATATATATATATATATATATATATATATATATATATATATATATATATATATATATATATATATAGGAACCATCACTATGTTTGACAAAACGATGCCATGGGAAAGACAATATAAGTACCTCGGGGTCACATTAAATCATGCCAAGAGTTTTAAGCCTCATGTTATAAATGTCAAACAAAAGGCCAAATTCATACTTATTCGTCTATACTATCTTATCATCTATAAGCATAGTAAAATGTTAGAAATAATATGACACTTTACAAAACGTGCATTAGACCAATTGTATCTTACGCAAGCGTAGCTTTTGCCCAAGAATCCCCTTACGTCTTACGTCAATTGAAAGTTGTCCAAAATAGATTTATCCGTACCGTCACGGGATACCCGTTGTACATACGCAATATGAATCTCCATAGAGAGCTAGAACTCCCGACATTAACACAACATTTCAAAGAACTGTCCAAAACTTACTTTATAAAAGTAGCCAATCATCCCAATCTACTAGTAGTAGCCGCGGCAAACTACGTCGCCGATGCAGATCCCGTCCCTAGATATAGGAGGCCCCGCAATGTACTAATCAACCCAGACGATCCCATAACGGTGGCCATCGCCGCCAATCCTTAAAAAAACACATACTACTCTACCACATCGTCGCCGTCGCCGGTCTCAACGGCGATCCTATGTCGCTTCGCGCCTAGCGTGGAGCGCAATGCCACTACTTTTCCCCTCAATAATTAGTACAAAACAACGCACTAAGCCGAGGTCTGGTCTCGCAGGAGATAATCCTTAGCGCGAGTGTACATTGCCTAAAATTAAATTTAAACTCCGGCTTAGCACTCTGCTCGCGTTTAAAGTCCGGTGTCGCTGTTGCGGATCTTAAGGCCATCAGCTATTGTCATTTAAAAAAAATCTGTCTACAAAAACACGGATATTAACGCACCATTAACATCTTTTGTGTTTACAGGAGATGGTTTCTATGTTTTTTCATCATCACTCAGCCATCTATTTGTTTCCTATCTAATTATATATTTTTAAAAAACCTTAGACCACGAGACGTAGTAAAAAAAACACAAATTAATAAAGTAAACGTTCAGACCAACAAAAGATATAGGTATTGTTGTTCTGAAAGTAAATGGTTTTGTTATGTTAAATCTATACATATGATAAAATCGTAGGAAAGTCAAAACTGTACATTGTTTTTTTTTTAAAGAATACTTGGGGCGTGATCTACAATCGATATCGAAGTTAAAAATATAGTTTTTAGAATTTTTGTCTGTTTGTCTGTATGTATGTCCGGGGTAAACTCAAAAAGTACTGCATGAATTTACTTCAAATTTTGCTCACAGGTCGGGTCAACATATAGGCTACATATTATCACGTTATCACCTACAGGGGAGGAGCTGTGCGGAGTAAACGAAGTCCGCGCGGACGAAATTGCGGGCAACAGCTAGTTATTTAATATAACGTTTTAATTGTCTCGTGTCGCCTAATGTGATAAGTGGAATGTCTCGATGACAAAAGTATTCGTATCCCATGTGCGTGAACGTTGACAGAAACGATACCGATGGTTAGGAACATATGGCTTCAATTAACTTCTTTTTAACTGAACGTAATAAAGATAACAGATAAATAATGGACCGGAGAGAACATTTTACGAATGACTGCCATTCGAACAAGTGACAAACGGAAACTAAAAATAAATTAGATAGGATAAGACCGCCATGGTCGAGTGGTTAGTCATTTGCGTACACCTACCGACGCCAATGGAGTCAATGCTTGGATTCGATCCTGAAAATTGGCAGGTATCAGTATAAGTATAAATATATAAATATTTCTAGATCTGTGTGTTTATTAATGTATATTTCTTTGCTAATAAATTAGCCGAAACAGAATGATAAGTCTAGTCTTTATTACAAACCCGGCACTATTCTGTTACGGTTTGAAGGATAGGTTAGAAAACGGGAAACTTATGCGTGTGTACTCTTACTACTTCTTTGGTGCTACATCTTTGGCGTCTGCTTGTTTGCTATCTTATGATATAAAAACATTGATTAGTATAGGGTAAATTTAAAAGTAACGTATCATCATGCCTGATTCTCTTGCAGGGAAGGCAGAGTAAACCTAACCGTCTATAGACTTTTCTGTTCACCGGTTTCACCGGTTCAGATTCACCGGTTGTCGGTTATCAAGATGAGTGGTAATCCCTATTGCCGCAGCAAAAAGTGCAAAATAACATCATGTGTATACACAATGTATACAGTATTATGTACATGTAAATACAGTGTTATGTCAGTTTTCGCATATTGGCAATGGTATTGGCCCTAAGGTACGGATTAAACTGGATACGCCTTTCAAAGCAATTTTTTATGATGTTAGGGTAGCTTACATTAATAATAGAGTTTTAGTACGCACCAATGAAATTAAATCATTCTAGGGGTATTGTTATGCCTTAGCTTCATAGCTCGTGTTGGTCCGGGCTCCTATAAAAAATAGACTAACCACCGTTCTACCAGGCAGGTCGTTAAAGGCGACCGATTTGCTATACGTGTCACAGCCATCGTAACTACTAAGTTCTGCAACATCTCGCCCGGATATTTGGTACCACCGCCTTACATAATTATTTCTACCGCAATAGCGTCAATGCTTGTCATTGTCGCGTTCCGGTTTGGAGAGTAAGGTAGCTGGTAGACTTATGCATGTGGCATTGCCACCCCGCTACACGGATAGCAGCGCACCATTAACATCTTTGGTGTCTATGGGCGATGGTTTCTTTTTCCATCCGGAGAGCCACCTGCTTATTTGCTATCTTTTTTTTTATATATCATAAGACAGCAAACAAGCAGATGAGTCTCCTGATGGAAAGAGTCAACCATCGCCTATAGACACCAAAGATGTTAATGGTGCGTGGCTATCTTGTGGCGAGGTCTAATACCACATGCATACGTTTACCGGCTACCTTACCCTCCAAACCGGAACACGACAGCGATAAGCACTGACGCTATTGCGGCAGGAATAGGTAAGGCGGTGGTACCTGACCCGGGCGAGACAATGCAGAACTCTACCACCTAGTAGCCACGATGGTAGTGACTCGATAGTCAATCGGTCGCCTTTTACGACCTGCCTGGCAGAACGGCAGTTGGCCTATTCTTCAAAGGAGGCCGGGATCAACACGGCGATACAAATGATGATATAAAAAATCGGCATGATAAATGCACAACATGGAATATTTCTTTCACCATATAATACCTATATTTACAAGATTTTAACACTTGAAATTATTTGCTTATATGAACAGCCACACGTTCCTCACCCAACACCGTGTCTATTAGTAGGTATTTGTGCGGTATGTGTCTTAAACCTTTTTCAAAAATAAAATCAACTCAGTTGAACAAAAACTTTTATTCATTTTTTTGTTGATCTGAGAGAGTCACCTTCTCGTTAAGCCACAATTATACTTTCATTAGTGCGAGTGCGAGTGTATAACACAGGTGCTTAGTATTAAGCAAAAAATACGTGAAGACAGCCGTTGACCAGTGCTAGTGATTAGTACTCGTAATCAGCGTCTATTCACTTTTAACACGCTGAATACTAATCATTCGCACTGATCAGCGACTGCCTTCGAGTATTTTTTGCTTAATACCAAGTACCTGCATTAAACACTCGCACTAATCAAAGTATAATCGGAGCCTAAGGTACCTGGTGAAGTGCAAGTATAGGACAATAATTATTACGCCGTGTTGGTCCCGGCCTCCTTTGAAGAATAGGCCAACTGTCGTTCTGCCAGGCAGGTCGTAAAAGGCGACCGATTGGCTATCGAGTCACTACCATCGTGGCTACTAGGTGGTAGAGTTCTGCATTGTCTCGCCCGGGTCTATTACCACCGCCTTACCTATTCCTGCCGCAATAGCGTCAGTGCTTGTCGCTGTCGTGTTCCAGTTTGGAGGGTAAGGTAGCCGTTAAACTTATGCATGCATGTGTCTTGTGACAGGTTGTAAAGCAACTCATTGATAAAGGCTAAGAGAGAACACAAAGGAATATTAAATAAAATTCTATCCTAATCCTAAATACAGGACAAATGTGTGGTAGACGTATGTGGGTGGTTAAGGTCGCAAATTCAGCAGTAGGGTCACTATGTCGCACAAACAACAGGTTGTCAATATAATATTTGTTTGGTCTATTGCATCGACCACATTACCACGTCTTGAAATTCAATTATATCTGCATGGGTGGGTAAGGTAAACGCAGACTATAATAGGTATGAAATAATTTTATACTTGGTGACCCACGCAGCTTCGCTTCCGTGCAAAATTTTTAATTTAAGGAATTTAATTGAAACTAACCGAATTTCAGCCCCTTACGAATTAATTATTGATAAAGAGTGTTATCCTATGTTTGATTCAGATCTTAAACTTTCTCCTTAAAAAAATTCATCAAAATTGGTTCAACGGTTTACTCGTGAACTGGTAATAAACAAACAGGTATTACAAGCTCACGGTACGGTACTTTTGCATTTATAAAGTTAGTTTGGATTCTTTACTCGGATAAACTCCTTTATATCCAATACTACAAAGAAGTTCCTCCAAGTAATGAATCCAAACTAACTTTATAAATGTAAAAGTCTATCTGTTTTTTTTTTATTTGCAGATTTTAGAATTTACTAGAGTGTGGCAGATAGGGGGATACCTCGCATACTGTTGAATAAGTATAAGATTAAGAACTGTTTTTATTATTACACAATACTATACATGCGCGGTAACAAACATATACACAAAACAATAAAAAAACAACTATTACAATAAAACACAAAAAACGAAAAAAAAACTTGAAACGACATTGATAATACTAATATGTGTACAAACACAGATATGTACAAAATAAGACCATAAAACTAAAAAACTTGAGAGGTGTCAAGGGACACCCGGATGGAACGAAGTTTCTTTAAGTTGAGAGAGAGAGAGAGAGAGAAACATGCGCACGCCGCACACCTTACAATAGCTTACTATAGCAAAAAGTATCGTGACAACTTTTCGTCTAGCCCCCTTTCATAACGGCGATAAGGAACTTCGTTCTAATAATTATATTTGTTTATATCCATGTGATAAATAAATTAAGTCACTCAGCAAATGTATAGGTGATATGTTTCGCCAACACTACAAATGATTTTTTGGGGTGCCTTGACAGACTGACACTTGGCTAAATTTGCTATTTAGCATCTTGAGGCTTCTCCTACTATTATAATGATTACTCGAAATCAAACCTCTTTACAGTTTTACGAATCATACGCCATCTGTATGTTAAATAGTCAACTGGCTTCACGTTTATTACTGGTTGACTAATTTTAATTAGTCAACCAGTATATCAAATTAATACAATATATCAAATGTCAACAGTGCAAGTAGTTTGGTTCCAAATACATACATGTTTTCACGCCAGATCTTTTCAGGTGTAACAAAGACAACCAAGTGCCATATATGACGATCTCTGCAGATTTTTTGATTTCTTCCACATTATGAATCTCTTCACACCAAAGAAAAACTCGGGGTGATTAACCGGGCGAAACATTACTTCACACCTGCTCAAAGATTTTTACTTTATATAGCTCAAGTCCATCCCCATATTGAGTACTGTTCATTGTTATGGGCTGGTGAACCCAATTATCAAATTATTCCATTTGCCTGCATTCAGAGACGAGCTTCCCGCATTATACGCGATTCCAATCTGACCAAACATCTGACCGTCTGACACCTCTTCATTTGACAAGAAATGTCGATGCTCTGAGTGTGCTCTACCAGCTCTATAATGGTGAGTGTCCTGAAGAATTGTTTGGTTAGATACCAGCTACTTCTTTCCACCGCTATAACACTCGCCGAGGCCGGACCTCTACCCACACTACGTTGACTCATGGTGCTCATCAACAGTACGGTTTTTTCGGAACTTTTTAGTTTGTACCACCAAATATATATACCCACTAAAGATAATAACGATACGTTGTTATCTTTTTTTATAGAAGAGGGGGCAAACGAGCAGGAGGTGCACCTGATGGTAAGTGATCACCGCCGCTCATGGACATCCACAATAACAGAGGTCTTGCAGTTGCGTTGCCGGTCCTTTAAGAATGAGTAAGCATTGTTATATATGTAAACGTTATCTATATAGTAAGCATGGAATGTCACATGTATAAGTGTAACGGGTACCTTACCTTACGAACTAGAACTTTAGGTGGTAAAGTTCTGCAACGCCTCGTCCAGGTTCGGGACAACTGCTTACTTGCCGCAATAGCGTTGGTACTTTTTGCCGTCTCATTCTGGTTTGGAGAGTAAAGTAGACGATGAACTGATACATTCTCACCACATGTATAGTACCATTAACGTCCTTGCTGTCTGTAGGCGATCGTTATTTGTTTCCATCAGAAGAACCACATGCTTGTTTGCTATCTTATGAAATAAAAATTAAATAAAATCTACGACGACGACAAGCACAGATGATATTGCAGCAGGATTGGTCAAAAAATTATACCTTATGCCGGGTTCTAGAATAAAAAATCTGCAATTCGTAGTAGTAATTATTAGCAACCAATTTGAAATAACAGGGCGTACCACAAGTTATTTGGACAATTGGTAATTTGACATTAAGTTAAAGCAAAATCCTAAATCGCGCTATTACAGTTACTTAACTTGTAACATTATGTATAAGTATGAAAGTTTCTTAGATGGACTCCGGTTCCCAGGTTTTGGCTTCCTAAGAAGAATTTCCCATTTCCACGTCCTTCCGTGACATCATCAACCTTTACAATAGTGACGTCACCCCGAAGTGATATTTCTGTAAACATAAAAATATGAAACAATCACTTACCCTTACAACACCATTAACATATGTTGCGCCTGCAGGTGATGGTTGTCTCTTTCCATCAGAAGTGGCCTACCTTTTTATAAAAACATACAAACTTTTACATCTGTAATATTAATAGTACACAGGTTGACCAGAAAAGGTATTTTAAACAACACAGGGTTTATATTACTGACATGTGATGCGTAATTCGTCAATGCCAGAACTGAATTTGGCTTCTTTTTTTAAATTACCCTTTTTGTAAATTCATTTGTCAATGTTTCGCACTCTGACAGGTCAATTTATTAGAATCGGCATATGTTAAAATATATTGTTTGTTTAGCGAAAACAATAGCTATTAGTCAACGTCACTGTGGAATCTGAAGTAAAGACAACATTTTTACCCACGAAAATACTTAGATGTATAACCGTTTTGGTGTCAGCTGCTACTTCCGGTTGTGTCCGAAATCATAACGTTGATGTTATTTAGCTTAAAATTATTATAAGTGAATGAATTATAACTCTTTATTGTGCATAAACTTACAAGTAACGAATACATGCTTAGTACAATCAATTTCAGGAAAATTTTAGGCAGTACAAAGGCGTTCTTATCACCAAAAGCGATCTCTACTAGAAAGCTTTTGTTCGTACATACAATATATGCTTGTTTGCTATCTTATGATATATATTTTATATCATAAGATAGCAAACAAGCAGATAAGTCTCCTGATGGAAAGAGTCAACCATCGCCTTTAGACACCAAAGGTGGTAATGCTGCGTTACTATCTTGTGGCGAGATCTCATGCTACATGCATAAGTTTACCGGCTACCTTACTCTCCAAAACGGAACACGACAGTGACAAGCACTGATGCTATTGTGTCAGGAATAGGTAAGGCAGTGGTACCATACGCGGGCGAGACAAAGCAGAACTCTACCACTTAGTAGCCACCATGGTAGAGACTTGTATAGCCAATCGGTCGCCTTTTACAACTCACCTAGCAGAACGGCAGTTGGCCTATTCTTCAAAGAAGCTCGGAACCAATACAGGGAAACTTATTACTTAAGTTATTACTAGTAGCTGTAAAAAGTGCCCAATTCTATATACCACCTGGTCAGTTAATGTATCTTGGTGTACGAGTATATATAAAGTTTCATATTTTTTTTGTATGTAATATGTGGAAATATTATAATTTTCCATTCAAATGTCTATATGTTTTTTATATATTTTCAAGTACAACTCTGTCATAAGCGAACGGATTTTCAAAAATTATTTTTTAGTTTAGAAGTTTATATTTTGGTTTATTTTTATTATAACACAATATTTGCTAGCTGATATCACTTGTACTGTTTCACAATAAGATAATTATATTTAATTTCCGGCCGGTTTCGCTTACACAAGCATCCTTGTGTAAGCAAGGAGGATGCTTGTGTAAGCGCAACCGGTCGGCATCCTTGTGTAAGCAAGGAGGATGTTTATGTAAGAGAAACCGGTCGGAAATTAAATATAATTATCTTATTGTGAAACAGTACAAGTGTACAGCTAGGAAATATTGTGTTAAAATGGAGTTTCACCAAGTGCCGACGACAAAAAGTGTAGAATATATTTTTATTATATTTAACCCATTTCGGTCCGGCCCGTTTGAAGAATTGACCATTTGCCGTTTGCCAGTCGGTTCGTCACTCATTCGCACTCGAGTTACTACCATCGTGTCACTAGGTGGTAGAGTTCTGCATTATCTTGTCCGAGTTGGGAAACATCGTCTTACCTCATCCTGCCGCAACAGCGTCAATGCTTGTCAACGTCACATTTCGGTTTTGAGGGCAAGGTAGCTGGTAAATTTATGCAAGTTAACGCACCATTAATATCTGTGTTATTTATAGGCGATGGTTATCTCTTTCCACCAGGATAATCATCTATTTATTTGATAATTTATGATAAAAAAAATATGAATTTGGTTTAAATATAATTCAAGATTCCAGAGATCGTCCCATTGGTCGAGTGGTTAGCGACTCTGGCTACTCAATCGACGGGGCTCGGATTCGACCCCCGTCGGGGACAAGCATTTATGTGATGAGCATATATGTTTGTATTTTCGGGTTTGGGTGTTTATTAAATATATTCTAGTATTTATATATGTAGTTCTATGTATAAGTATCGTTGACTAAGACCCATAACACAAGGAAATATTTTGCTTGGTACGGGGTTAGATCAGTAAGTGTAATCTGTCCCGTGAATATTTATTTATCTTTGTCAATGTAGCTTACAATTACACACAGAAATACAGTTTTACTATTTAACGAAAATCACTTTAAGGGCAATTTTTAAACCTCGTCGTCTCATTCGGTACGATAAAACAGTACATCATGGTTTATTTCAACGATTAATTTCACGATATACGTACAAATGTATGACATTTTTGATAGTGATATAAGAGCAAACGCTGATATGCGCGGCGATACGTTTCCTTCCCAACGACGTATCTATTAGTATTCACGTGGTCTGTGGATCAAACTAACAACAAATATTTTGCAAGAATTGAAAATTATTGCATTTAAATTATTATACATGGGGCACACCAAAAGTTTTGCACTTCTAGCTAATCTGAACTATTTGAATTTCGAATGTTATATTTTTAAAACGTTGCAACCTTCTTAGTAATAAAAAAAAAAACAATTGGCGGGAAATGATTTGTCAATTAATTTTTTATCACACATCAAAGTTCTACGTACGCAACGAAAATGGAATTAAGCCAAAAAGATTTTAGAGCGATGATGATTTTTTATGATTTTAAAAGTTCTCTTTCTCCGCAAGACTGTACCGCTCGCCTTCAAAATGCTTTTGGGAGAGATGCACCTTGTTTGAGCACGGTGAGGCGATGGTTTGCTGAATTTGAGAGAGGTCAAGTTTCTTTATATGACGAATTTCGTGAAGGGCGGCCTTCAACTGCCGTCAACGAAAATAATATGGCTACTACTAAGCGGTTAATTGAAGAAAACCCCCAGATTACCTATGAGACAATTTGAGGACTATTGGGGATTGATATAAGCCAAATTCAGAAAATTTTATACGAAGAATTGAAAGTTCGGAAACTTTGTTGTCGTTGGATCCCTCATGAACTGACAGCGAAGCAGAAGCGTGGAATGGTGCTCATAGATGCTACTGAAGTACGATCACGGACATTCTAATGCTGTTTATGACATTGTCACAGGAGACAAAACGAAGATTTATTGTTTTGAACCCGAAAAAACAGCAATCTTGTGAATGGGTGTTTGAAAATGAGAACAGGCCAACAAAAGTGAGCCAGGCGAGAAACGTTGGTAAAAAAATGATCGCGTTTTCTTTCTCAGCTACGGGTCCCATCTGTACAATTCCACTTGAAGATCAAAAGAGTGTTAATGCCGAGTGGTATTCTATCATTTGTTTACCCAGGGTGTCAGAAAAAGTTCGCGAAAGACGATCCAAAATCGCATTCTCCTACACCATGATAACGCTTCTTCATGCACGGCCAACAAAACAAAGTCATTTTAGCTTCCGAAAAAGTACATCTCGTCACTCATCCTGCGCGTAGCCCCGATCTAGTACACTGTGTTTTATGTATTTTCCCCAAAATCAAAGATTTGATGAGAGGTTTTACTTTTACCAACTCCGAAGTGGCAGTGATAGCGTTCAATCAGCACGTAGAAAACATGCCTTCAGATTGGTGGTCCTCCTGTTTTAAAAAATGGTTCGATCGCATGAAAAAATGTTTAAAATATAAAGGAGATTATTTTGAAACGCAATAAACGTAATATTTTGGTTATAACATGTTGTTTTTGTAAGTTGCGCAAAACTTATAGTGTGACCTACGTATTAACGTGTTCAACGCCTACGGTGTGGTAGGTCAGCCAAAACGTGACCATTTTGTTTTTGTGTCAGAGCGGGACGCTAACGGAATTTCAGATATAGATTAAAGCGTATAAAAATGCCTCGGGGTCTAGAGGTAACCCTATTCAACTCGAATCACTTCATTCCGGGTTCGATCCTCGGGTCGGGCAGAAGCGATCAGGAGGTTTTTTTGAGATGTCGAAAATACAAAATCTCAGTAGCAGCTCGGAATCTGGCGGATTGATATGCTACCACTCCCATGCCTCGGATGAGCACTTTAGCTATCGGTTCCGGTTATCGCTAGAAATAATCGATAATCGTTATTAGGTTGGTAGGCAATGGGAATCACCACGTATCTCGCCAACCGACAAACCGGTGAATAGTTTTGAATCGAAAAGTCTTTAGATGTTCGACTTATTCTGCCTACCCCGCAAGGGATACGGACGCAATGATACTCTGTATAAAAATGGAAAGGCCGGGCATCTATAGTTTCCCATTGCAACTATTTAAATGAAGAAACTTTTTTGTTTCTTACTGAAAGTATATAACCTGAAAATATGTTTAATAATTGAGATCAGGCTTGTTAGGATTAAGATATAGATATTTTGAAATAAATAAAAATTTATTTAATTAATTAATTATAATCTTCTAATTTCTGTATCCTGCTTGAGCCCATACTGCCGTCTTGATTTAAATGCAATAAATTTGGTAAAGATATGTAAGCTTATAAACTGAGTTTTTTTTGCAAAAACGGGTCATTTTTTCTCTCAATGAGGACAGCTGGATAGACAGCCTGAAATTGGGACATTCCCGCCCAAAGCGGGACGAAATACTAACGCTATTATAATACGAGATTTTTTTACTTGTTTCTGCTCACTTAGAACAAACGGTGATATATCGCGCGCGAAAGACGAGAAATCTAACTAATCAGAAGAACTAATATCTCGTTTATTCTGATATGTAAGCCAAAGTGTGTCACACTTTTTACTCCGGGATCCCAAGTTAACAGCCCTTGCAACGTGAGTGGCATTTAGAATTGGTATTCGAAGTTTATTTGGAGTAAGGTCATTTACTTGCTACTGCACTACACACTATGCTACGTTACATTATACTGCGTAACAACACGTTGTTACGTTGCGTTATACTTCGTACATTAATATTCACTAGATAACACTAAATAACATATCTCATTACGTTACATTACACATTACATGTAGCGTTACAACTTACAACACACTACCTCACATTACGTTACGTTATGTTACATTATATTACACCCCTGTATATTTTATTACATTTTACTCGCATTCCTTTGTTTTTATCATAAGATAGCAAACAAGCAAATGGCTCTTCTGATGGTAAGAGTCAACCATTGCCTATAAACACCAAAGTTGTTAATGGTGCGTTGCTATCTTGTGGTGAGGTCACGTGCATAAGTGCATCGGCTACCTTACTCTTCAAACCGGAACACGACAGTGACAAGCACTGACGCTATTGCGCAAGAAATAGGTAAGCCGGTGGTACCAGACCCGGGCGAGACAATGTACTTTAACAAAGACTGCTCCATGATTAAGATTTTTTTGGCAAAGAATCTCAGGTTAGTATCCTGGAGACTGGTGGGTGTGTGTTATTTTCCCAATGCTACTGATGAGCACATAACACTATTGGTTGCGATTCAAATTAGAAACAAACCCGCCAGGTGTATCTCGAGTGCTTAGTGGTCCTGAATTCACAATCGTAATTGATTGACCTGACCGACCGTAACATGCATTAGTATCGTGGGTTTTTTAACAACATAATATACCTGACGGAAAGAGACAACCTTTGCATATAGACGCCAAAGATGATGGATGTTGCGTAGCTATACATGTGGCGGGATAATAATGCCACATGCATAAGTTACCAGCTACCTTACCCTCTAAATTGAAACAGGATAGTAATACGCATTGTCGCTATTGCGGCTGGAATAGGTAAAGCGGTAGTACCATAACCCGGGCGAGATGCTGCAGTAGTCTACCACCTAGTAGTCACGGTGGTAGTGACACGTATAGCCAATCGTTCGCCTTTTACGAACTGCCTGACAGAATGGCAGATGGTCTTTAGGTCAAAGTGGTCCCGGACCAATTCTGGGAAAACGTTTAACGTTTTCCTTTTGATTGGAGTGGGTATACATTTTTATGATATACATATAACTAAAAATCGCTTCCGTGGTCTAGTGGTTCGGTGTCGGTTTTGACCACATGAGGTCCCGGGTTCGATTCCCGGGTTGGATAATTCAAAAATGTCTTTTATCAGTTTTCTGACAAAAACGATGCTGCCAGGGATTGGAAAGTGCCCGGTAGGCGATATGCTTTCCACCTATCATATTATGGGGCTAAACCTGATCTTGAGTGCACTGGTTGTACCTCTACCTACTTCTTCAGAAATACGGGCATGAAAATTTTAGTTTACAAATAAAAATACGAATAAAAAGACATTTATGTGATAGACCTGGCTAGATCAATTTTTCACTCTCGTGAATCCATATATAGCAAATTTTATCAAAATCGCCAGTACCTCTTTTTAAACAAAATCTATATACATATAATAAATGGGTTAATGTACAATTATTTTATTAAAAAAAAATATACCGGCCGAATTGAGAACTTTTTGAAGTCGGTTAAAAACAATCTTATTTTGTGGATACTCAAACTTTTTCAAAACACAGGTGGCCACTGTTAAGTTGATGCAAATTTATAAATCAAGACCTAATACTTTCCAAAACATACATAACTTACAACAGACCTCGTTTTGTACGGAGTCGAAGCTCGTTCAATTAAAATTGTAATTAAGGCGATTACAGCTGCGAACGACCTTGAGTTTCTGACAGGAGCAGCGCAAAAATTATATCGCGCGCTAGTTTGCTCCAGCGTCAAAGAGTATTTACAGTTACATGCAGATACCTACGTTTTAACATTTTTGTTCACCTATATGAACTTTTATCATCATGAATCGACTGAATGTTGTCAAACTCAAAACCAATAACCAGTAATCGCTCATTTATCGATTACATATACATTCGTTTTAGAAAAACGATAAATATCTAAAAAAAAAAATGTACCGAAAATCGACAAAAAATCATATAACAATTTACACAATAATAACAGTTTCGTTTCCTATTTCTTTGAAAGTGTTGTAATATACAATACATCCCGTGTAGCACTTTATTTTAATACATACAATCAACAATTAATATTTAACAAAACCTTTCAAAATTTGATTTGGTTAAATATAATCTCTTGAATAATATTTTAAAACTAACTAGCTTCTTAGTTTTTGTTTCAAAATCTCGTAATAAAAAAGAAGATATATAATTTGATTTAATGTTTATAGAGGAACTACTAAATAAGTTGATTTATTTAGACTATTTGTATGTATAATATATTTAATTTATTTATTTTTAGTTGCGAAGTCCTTACTACCTTCAAATAGTACCAGTTTTTTTTTTCTTTAGAGTTTTGCTTTTTATTCGCTTGCTTGAATTATCTTCGTTGTTTATATGTTTTATTTTTTATTTATTTTTGTACATTTATACAAAATATTGACAAAATACTTATCTATCTCTAGCTAATAAAACATTCAAGCGTAAACGTAGGAAAGCGTAAACATGAATAGTCTCAAAATATTATTCAGCGTCTACTCGCAAACAAAACTATTTATAAAGTACTAGCTTTCAGCCCTTTAATACCCTCTTTTACCTCTTTAAGAGATAAAACTCACAGCATCCTTACATGCACGTTTATTTAATTGAATTAAAGATCATGACTAATAAATTTGAAGAGATTTTGATTAAACATATTTTATTTTTTCTACAAACTTTACCACTTTTTTCATCCTTTGAAGAGATGACATTTGAAAACCTTAAACTCGTATTCATTTAATTGTATTAAAAATCATAAATATTAAGTTTTAAATAATTTCTACAATATTCTACAATAAACAATCTATTTTTTATACAAACATCAATGCTTTTTTTACCCTTTAAGGAATAAAATTTTAAAAAATCCCCAAATATGATTCTTATAAATATGATTCTTAAATTGTGTTGAAGATTATAAGTGCCGAATTTCAAGTTATTTTCACCATAAACCTTTGATTTTTCATATAAATTGTAACACACACTTTTACTCCTTTAATGGATGAAACTTCGAACATTACATGCATGTTTCTTCAATTTCGATTGAAGAGCATAAGTACTAAAAAAATCCAAAAATTCGTACTTCTTAATTGTATTAAAAATCATAAATACTAAATTAAAATAATTTAGATTTTTTGTAATGCAATAAATAAACAATTCATTTATGATACAAACTTTAAAGCCTCTTTTTACCTCTCTATAGGCTAGAATTTCAAAAAATATTAAATTTATATTTAATTTTTTTTCAGTTAAAGGATAATTTAATTACGGCATATCATTTTATTTGAGTTGTAATAACTCAAAAATGACAGAGTTTCAAACAAACTTTCACCCCCTATTTCACCATCTTAGGGGATGAATTTAAAAAAATCCTTTCTTATTCCTTGTCTATATCATAAGAACAACATCTGTAAAAAAAAACAGACTTCTCGGTCCAAGCTCATTATCTACTATAAAAAAACATCCAAGCGTAAACGAAATCTTCAATTTCCAAACGGCACAATCTTACTATTGTGCCAAACGTTCTATCTGTACTATTACTCTTTGACTCGAATATGGAGAGCGGAGCATGCTAACATGCGACACAGCCTCCCCGTATGAACGCTACCGGGAGACTGACTTTCGACGCGAGCGCTGTCCGCGAATTAAATAATAAGGTTTTTATGGATTTAATAGCACACTATAATGATTTTGTAAAATTTTGAACTTAAATTTTATAAAGCAATAAATTGTCTGTAATAAAAAGAAAAAATCATCAAAATCGTTACAGTAGTTTGGAAGTTATAAGCAATTTGTTGTGTAAAAATAAGAAAGATATTCGATTTTTTTCCGTCAAAAATAACAATAAAATTTGAAAAAACGAACTTAAAATTTAAAGTTAATTATATTATACGTATAATGCATATTTTTTTTAAATTATTGGACCAATCGGTTAGCAGTAGTAGGCTTTCAAAGAGGTGTCTATTTCGTAGTTTGGCATTACCTATCGCCTTAATTGCTCAGCTCTGAGTACTGACAGCTTCAACGGGAACATCATTCACTTTAGTATTTATGCGAATCTACTTGACAGTTGAGGTACGATGCTCATCATTCCTTATAACTTCGTTGTTACAACCCAATAACCAATACTTTTTCTGCAACTTTTTTTAAATGAAATTTTCAACTAACTTCCCAAAAAGGAGAACGTCATCATTTCTATATGTTTGGTTACTGCTGCTATATGTTTGTTTGATCAAATTCGATCATTTACTAACCTATTTAATTTCATTAAAAAAATACTAATTTATAAACGACTTAAAATGGTTCTTATTTTGACTGTATATTTTTTGTCGTTACCTGAACTCGCTTATTTATTAAACGATTTTATTTTATTTTTGTTTTTTTTGGAAAGGTATTCTTCTTTTAGTATAATATAGATTTAATGATGTATAACTATTAAGTTATATTATTCGATAAAAATATAATTAATTATATGAATACTTAATGTTATATATTTATATAAAAATAACTACGTTAAAAAAAACCGACTTCAAAAACTAAAATGCACAAAATAATAAATATTTAACATTAATTAAATACTACCTATTATTTATATGTGCTATTTACTAATAGGTTTGAAGTCGGTGCCAAGCCAATTTAATACTAACACCGTCAGACACGCGCGGGCAAACGACGTTGACGAAAGTCTTGAATAAGTATATAAAATTTTTGAAAGAAAGAAAGAAAATATTTATTTGCAAGAATATGGCTGTTACAAGTTGTTAAACATTAATTAAGCTACCAACATATTCTACTATTATATGGTGTCAATTTGAAATTAAAAATTTTGATGCCTTTTAGCTCAATTGATAATTCTACATTAATTCACATGACCATTTAGTTTAGGAATTCTGTTAAATACATTTTCGTAATTATTTTTTTCAATATTCTTCATATTGATTGAAGCTGCTTGTAATATTAAGACTTAATTGCTCTTTATTAGGTTTCTTTACGTATCTTAATCTTTAAAGTAGGAATTTCATTGTATTAATTTGCTCGTATTCATTTAAGTAATTAAAACATTATTATTTGCTTAAGGCTTGGCACCGACTTCAAACCTATTAGTAAATAACACATATAAATAATAGGTAGTACTTAATTAGTATTAAATATTTATTATTTTTTACATTTTAGTTTTTGAAGTCAGGTTTTTTAACGTAGTTATTTTTATTTAATACTTTTTAGTGTATTGTTGTATTGTCAACTTATTTTGGGTAGACCTACAATAGGTGCTGCGCGCCTTAACAAACATAGATCTCAAGAAACGGGAACGAATAAAATAGTAGGGAGTCCAAGAGGGGATTTTGGTATTTATTCGAGCGCGGCAGATTACCACAGAAGGGGGTACCTCGCATGCTGTTAAGTCTCTCCACCAAATATAAACCTTTTCTATAGAGGGGGTAACTATGGCAGAAAAAAAAACAAAAGATAACTATGGCAGAAAAAAAGAGGAAATTGTCAGATTATATTTTTTTCGTAACTCTTACATAACTCTTCTCTTCAGACGCGCTCGAGAATGTCAAGACAACGTTTTCTTTGCAAATTTGTAACCCTCCCACTACCTTACGCTACACTGGTTTCAGATACGTCAGATTTTATAAATTTTAGCGGCAATTAACCCACTATACCCTAATCTAACGCGCTTCAGTGTTTCCACTGACTTTTTTAAACATTTTTTTATCTGTAGATTTTTTCCCTACCATTGAAATGAAAAACATTATATAACTTTTTATTTTTCCTATAATTTAGTCTACAAAATCCAATAGGTCCCTACGACGCTCGAGTAACTATCTATTTAGCATCTTGGTCTCCCCTACTGAAATAAAAGTAGTCGTCTCCGTAAAAATGCTCTTCGTAACACAATGCCACGTTCTTGTAAATTAAAGATCGTGAAAAACGTTTGTTGGCCATGAAAGATAATATATGAAATCACGTTTACGTCAAGAAACTTTTCAACAATATAATTCTAGACTCGGTAAGATTCAAGAGCGTCTAGCGAATGGGTCTTTTGAGCAGAGAGCTAATATAGACTTGATTTCATTAATAAGCCTCTGTCGAACGAGTCTGCCGAGCAGAAGGCTCATAGAATTGGTCTCCATTAAGGAGCGTTTATCTAAGGAGTCCGCCAAGCAGAGAGCTCATAGATTAGAAGTGATACGAAAGCTGCTAAGCAACGTGAGAACCGGCTAGCGGCAGCACGTAAGACGTCACAAGGACTTCGTTCAATGACTGAACGTAATTTTATAACCAACATAAGTCAATACGCTGAAGTGGCATGTACAGTCTGTAAGAAATTATTATATCCAAAACAACAGACTTCATTAGTCCCAGCACATTTTAATTTCCTTCCGGAGCAGCCACCCTTGCTCGACTACCATAAAAAAAAGAAAAGTTCCTTCACAGGCCTACTGGAACAACGTGGAAGTTATGTCTTTACCTCCTGAACTGATCGACTTGATAGACGTAGAACGAAAACTTTTGTCAAGAGTATTTCCTTTTATTTTATAACTAGTTACCAAACGCACCAAAATGCTCGTCAATACGAATCAAATAAGCCCAAACTCGATAGAGTTGTGTCATTTATTTACTGAGCTCCTATGGCCACCTTCTGGCTTTATCATTGAACCTTGGTGGATCCTAGTTACCACCAAGTGCCAAAGTGTTTGTCAACACGAATCAAACGAGCCCAAACTCGATAGAGTTGTGTCATTTAATTATTGAGTTCCTATGGCCAGATTCTGGCTTCATCATTGGATCTTGGAGGATCCTAGTTACCACCAAGCACCATAGTGCTCGTCAACACGAATCAAACGAGCCCAGACTCGATAGAGTTGCGTCATTTAATTACTTATCTCCTATGGCCACCTTCCGGCTTCATTATCGGACCCTGGAGGATCCTAGTTACCACCAAGCACCTAAGTGCTCGTCAACACGAATCAGACGAGCCCAAACTCGATAGAATCTTGTCATTAACCGATTTTTAACCATTTAATTACTGAGTTCCTGTAGTCACCTTCCGATTCCATCATCAGATCAGCTCTATGCCATAATAAGTTTTAATTGTCATCCAATTTACGTATGTATACAAAATTTCAGCTCAATCGGTAACCGGGAGTGGATCAAATTTACTTGCGAGATTTGAATTCAAACATCGGGATAGGTAAAAAAACTAAAAAAATGCTTATAAAATAAAAACTACAGGGCCTACCTGAATCAAATTTTTATGGGACCAATTCGAAACCATTTCGCATCAAACAAAAAAAGAATCACGTAAATCGGTTCAGAAACCTCGAAGAGATCGGTGTACATACATAAAAAATAAATATACCGGCCGAATTGAGAACCTCTTCCTTTTTTGAAGTCGATTAAAAATATAATGCCACTAAACCTAAAAAATATACTCATATATTTACAGGAACAACAATTTCTTATATTATATTAGCTTAAAATGATTTAGCGTCAATACTTTATAAATATATATCTTTTAATAATTTTATAAAAACAGTGCACACTGACAGTGACAGTCTAATAATCAACAAACAAATAATAATAATCGCCATAAATATTAGATAAAATTCTTTAAAATCTCTATTTTCTATGATTATAAAAATTAATTCGTGAGTATTTCTTAACATTTGAAGTGATAAATAGCGACATGTCCTAATTAAGTAAAAATTTGATATGAAGGTACAAAACAATCCCAAAAGACATACGTAATCCTTGGAATTCATCCCGGATTATCCTTACAAATCATGTTTTAGGCTTAGTGTACGTTTGGTAAATTAATTACGTATATATTATTAAATCCCCCTGTTATACATATATTCCCCGTGTTTGTTTGGGCTCCTTTGAAGAACAGATCAACTGCCTTTCTGCTAGACAGGTCGCAAGGAGCTACTTTTGACCCCTTCACAACTCAAAAACTATTTATCCTACATACATGAAATTTGGCACATTTACGAAAACCTCTTATCTCATCTAGAATCAAAGTTTTATAAATATAGCACAAGCAGTTATTGAGTTACTAAAAATTAAAAATCGCCATTTTTGTGACCAACTGACTCTCTCATCTACATATAGATCAAAAACCTAACCCACTTCTAGATGATCTAGAAATTCGATATTTTGGCACCAAGGTCTTTTCATATCAATCTTTTCATGAATATACATACACAGAAAAAAATTTGAAAACTCAAAATTTTTGATAAATAGCTTCATTCACGTGATATGATAACATTACTTTCGTTTATTTGGGTAAAAAAGTAGCCGTAGTAGCCTAGTTATTTATGTTTATTTAACACATCTGAATTGCAACTAATATACGGATTAATAAATAAATATAAAATATTAAGTGGCATGACACGCGCAGCTTTGACAGCTTATACAAGATCTGTATAATTCAAACTTTTTTGAAGGCCCAGTTTTGACTCTGATCTTTAACTATCTCCTTGCCAAATTCAATCAAAATGGGTTCAGCGGTTGAGCAGTGAAAGTATAACAGTCAGAAGAACAGATATTTAATTGTATAATATATGTATGGGAATGGATCAAATAGGCTGTACACGGTATTTATAAAACACATCCAAGGAAAGTATTGAAAAAGGAAGAGGGTTATTTATCATTAACGGCTGGCTTAGGAAATGTTATAAAATGTGTAATGTTACAGAGAAATATAGATTGACATCTATGTTTTATGTAAGAATCTGGAATACTGATCTATTGGAAAAATAGAAAAGGTATTGGATCCATCAGTGATGATGAAACTGATGGTTACCATCAGTTTAATCATAATTTAATTTACGAAGTAGAACTTGACAAAAATTATCTAAATAATAAAGTTTTATAATAGAATATTACCACTCGTACACGTTATATATCGCACTGACTCTGCCAAATCAAACATAAACAGAAAACGTATATGAAAAATTACGATGAGTGAATGGGTTATTTACTGTAATATTTTGAAAGTAACAAAACATATTGAAAAACTACAAAAAAGTACAAAACATACTGAAAAACTTTCCTGACTTTAAAATCGATCCTGGGACCCTCGATCTGGGACATAGTCGTAATAGTCTTACATGATTCAAAAGCATTTTAAAACATAACTTATTCTATCATAAACAAGGTCAGACATCTTAATCCAACAAGAGCAAAAAGAACACTTATTTTGTACATTGTTCAATCAAAACCTGACGTCATTCAATAGACGTTTCATCAATTTTACTTACTAAATCGTTCAATCTTGTATAAAATTCATAGGGTGTAGCTCTGAGTAGAATGATAAATAAGTCAGAGGCTCACCCGAATATTCTCATTTAATACGTGACTTGTTTTGTGAGAGTATCCCTCGATATGAGTATTGCGTTAGATGGAAATGCCTGAACGCTATCTGTCATACATTTTTCTCTCAGCGAGAGCAATACTTAAACTAAGTCCTAACGTCTGTCACCCTCAAACAGCTGATTGAAACTCAAAGAAATATATCAATTTATTGAGACTGAAATCGTCAATGGTTCAAATGAGGCTATTTTTATTATATGCCTATACTTATGGATATTGCAGAAGTACCTAAAACCCGGATTCATTTCCGGATCAGCCAAAATATTATTGATGTTCTTTCGAAGCTTTAAAAGATAGAGATAGAAGAGGCTTTATGAATGAAAATCTTCATGCACCTGTTAAAGATAAAAATCGAAAAATTTTACATCATAAAGTTGGAGATTGATAATTTCTACGTAGTTATGGACTTACTTGATAAGAAGTAAGTTGCTAGAGGCTTTTCTACTGACTGTCGAGTTTTTTTTTTGCCAAGATGTTACGAAAAATGTTTATAATTAATTGAATAATCATAAATTACACAAAAAGATTATGCTCTAATGTTTTTTTATATCATAAGTGGAACACGACAGTGACAAACACTGATGCTATTGCGGCGGGAATAAGTAAGGTGGTGGTACCAGACTTGGACGAGACAATGTAGAACTCTTCCACATAGTAGCCACGATGATAGTGACTCGTATAGCCTATTGGTCGCCTTTCACGACCTGCCTGGCAGAACGGCAGTTGGCCTATTCTTCAAAGGAGCTCGGGACCAACACAGGGTGAATATGTAAATGGCATATACCCCTTTTACTCCAGTTATTAAGAATTCCAATATATCTGATTTTTAAGACAGCATTTGCTTAACCCTACTTTTTTTTATAAACTTTGACTTTATGTCACAAGCATCTTTGTTTCTAATGGGGGCAGAAAAGTAAAAGCATCGATTAAGGCGAGGCATCGCGACAAACGGGAAAAAACTGGTTTGTTTAATCACGTTTTTTTGTATTGATTGTTAAATTAACAACAATTTTACAAAAACAATTTTACAAAAATTACACGATATACCTGTGGATATTATCTAAAGAATGTGCTAACTCATTATATAATAGAATGTACTCTAAAACAAATAATTTGTTAATAATATTTCTAATCTTCCGCGTGATTTTAATGTGGTGATATTTAGTTGTAAATACAAAAAAGAATGTGCTAAGTTTTAGTTTTCAGCTGATGTCCTATATTTATTTATCCGAAAACTAACACGTTTCTCAGCGGTTTCAGAACATACCGCGCCACCCATTTTCTATAGAATTGACGAGCGTCGAAATACCTGGCCTTAAAACTAAATTTTCAAATAACCCTTAAACTCTTTTATGCTAAGTATCTACAATAGTTTATATACTAAACAAAAGAGTATGAGTGCTATCGTGAGCTTTATAATAACCTTAAAAATATATAAAATAATATACTTAAGTTATTTAAACATATAATATTTACAATGACGTTAACTGCACCAGTATATTGATACTGGTGCAGTTAATACCAGAATATTGATAAATCGGGCACATATTTAATTACATTACATGCGCCATCGACAACGACCTTGATGCTCCGATTAGCCAAGAAACTCGTAGTCTCTGTGCAAGAATGGAAAAAAAGACTGAGAGAAATACCCTAAGACAGTCTTAGCGAGAGACTAACATGCACGAGTGCACGAAGGAAGGCAAACTAATTTCTCACCAATTCTACCAATGTGTTCCGATTTAGCCTTGGCGATAGCTCTTTTGAAAAACTTTGAGAAAGAATTGTACTATTTTCGTAACGTGGTAGTTTTTACATCGCAAGATACGGACTTAGCAACGTAAGCTCGGTAGCATTCCTGCTTTCGGCGTAAAGTCGTTTCTCAGTGGCGACCAAACCAAGGCTGAGACTTTTCACCGATGGGTACCGCAGAAGGGATGAAAAGTTACATGCCCAGTAGAACCTCATCAGCGACAGAGTCAGCGACAACATTCGGATCATCTAGCGAGAAGCGAAACCGCCCCCTTGGGTAGGATGCACAGAAAGACCACATCCCATCCCAATCTGTTGACTTTAAGTGCCAAACGCGACGACAAAATTATGAAATTGAAAAAAAAAATGTGTCTAACCTTTTGAGCTTTTTGTTTTTTTTTTGTGCACAGATTCCGTTTGTAATTTTTTTAACCCATTTAAAGAAATTAATTCATTGTATTTTTTTTACCTTAACTTTTAAAATTTGATTAATTTTAATCCTCTACAGTACTTATTAAAAAATTGTTAATCTTAAGCAAATACACAAAATAAGCAATGCATTCGCCGACACCTCGTACGAAAGAAATATCTGAATAGAGAATTCTTTGAACATGACGTTTCGGAGCATTGTAGGCTTTACATTGCGTAGCGTGAAAATAAGACAAAATCATAATACGCAAATTTTGCATTTCCCATAAAAAAGTAATCGTTATTATGACTAGAACGCTAAATTGGCACGTTTTTTTAATTTTCCGGTACACTGTCCTGTGACATATGTCTGCTACTGTGACGACGATACATGCTGTATATATTCCAGTCGACTCAGAGAACTTTATCCTCTTAATTAGCTCGTTTAATAAATATTAAGGTTTATCTACTCAACAATAAAACTTATACATCCACAAGTACATCAGGCTGTTATAATGCAAGTGTGTGTTTATAATAGGTCGGGGCAAAAGTATTTTTTAATGTATTATTAGAAATCAAACCTCTTTGGCTGTACTGAATGTAATGGATGGTTTTAATACCATTTTAAAGCTGACATTCTGAAGATGCAATAAATAAAAAAAACTAGTTCCCGCCATTTTTCAAATTTGTGCAATTTACGGACCTAATGTGGTATCAATAAGAGTAGCACAAATGTGATTGTGGAGCAAGATCGGCAAATTAGTAGCTACGACATTGCTGTAGAGCTGGATGTTGATCATAAAACAGTTTTACGTTAATTACCAAAGTTTGGGTAAAGAAAAACCTTGACATTTGGGTACCACATGATCTCACTGAGAAAAACCTAATGCAACGTGTTTCCATTTGCGATTCTTTGTTGAAACGTAACAATTCCGAACCACTTCTTAAACAGTTGATTACGAGTGATGAAAAATGGATGATTTACGATAAAAATGTGGGAAAAAGATCATGGTCGAAGCATGGACAAGTCCCACAAACCGTAGCAAAGCTCGGCCTACTCGGAACAAAGTGATGCTATGTGTACGGTGGGTTTGGAAAGGCATCGTCCACCGAGCTTTTGTCACCGGGTAAAACTATCGATTCTGACCTGTACTATCAGCAACTAATGAGGTTAAAAAATCTATTGAGAAAAACCGGCCACAGCTGGTGAACAGGAAGGGCGTGGTGTTCCACCATGACAACGCCAGACCACACTCATCTATAGCCACGCAGCAAAAATTGAGAGAGCTTGGCTGGGATGTGTTCATGCATCCTCCGTGTAGCCCTGATCTTGCTCCATCAGATTTCAACCTATTCGGTCATTGCAGAACACTTTAGGAAGCATAAAGTTTACCTCAAAAGAACACTGTGAACACTACCTGTCAGATTTTTTAATCAAAAATCTCAAAATTTCTACGGGAATGGGATCATGGCACTACCTACAAGATGGCAACAAATCATCGATCAAAATGGCACATACTGTATGTATATTATAAATAAAAAAATCATACCTAAAAAAATATTTTTCTTTGTATGAACGAAAATAGTTTTGTCCCGACCTTATATTATTACCTTCTGTATTATCTCTTTGAGCAGAATATGTTCCCAAGAATAATGATACACTATGTAGGTTAATTACACTAGCATATGTCCACGATTGGAGCCTCAACACGCAATCTCTTGGCATCGCGCCTTGCCAGCGCGATACCGGACATGCCGCCTAACATCCGCTTCCGTAAGGCTATATACATTAATATCAACGTTTTATTGTTATATGACGAAAAACGATCAGTTTCCGGGAGTCGGGACCTATTTCGAGTTAAAAGCTGTTTTTGTTCGTGTTAATTTGAGACATACAGATTTATACTTGCCTTACTTGGGCACCAAAATTGTAAGCAATTTCTCTTTATTTATTTAAAAGCATGTCTAGGTGCTTACCTACGTAGTACGTGCCGAAGTTTTTTATGAACACGGGAACAGCGCGATTTTCCAGGATAAAAGCAACCTATGTACTAAGTATGTAAAAAATCTTCCGTTATATGACATTTTATGTAAATCTGTCTTGCTATTTTATATTGAATTAAGTAACGAATACAAATCAACACACACATTTATGCACACAAAATTTCTCTCTTACTATCTCTTGCTTATCGCTATCGTGACGTGTTTTGAAGATTACAAATGCTTTGAATGGTTTGAAGACTGCTTACAATAAATTAATGCTTCACCTTATATGTAGTGATGTACTGTTCGATTCTTCTGAAAATGCTTCGGTTACGAAGTGAAAAGTGGGTTAAGTATATAAATTGTGTTATTGCCTTTGTTACTTACGTGGGTGAATGTTTGTTGGACGAGTGTAGACTATGTGCCACTGGGGCCTCCTTTAATTTTTTAACCTTGGATAAGTTTGCTCTATTTCTTACACTACATGTTGCAGTTGCATTACATCAGTTACACAAGACTAGGCGGAAATTTTGCACATAAAATAACTTGATTTCGTCTTTAAATTATGGATTTTCGCAAATCCCCAAAAGGTTTAAAGGTTATGGTTGTTTCTTAAATATCAGGAGAGCCATTTACTTTTTGCTTTCTTATAATAATAAAAAAATTAAAAACTAGAAACTCAAAGGTTTTACCAGTACATAAAAAAATTAATCATTAACGCACATGGAGATGTGTGTAAGTGAATTTTTTTCTGATTTATGTATTTCGTCTCTGCAACCGTCGCACTGCCTCATTACAACTTTGACATTGAATGATGATCAGCGTTGAGAGAAAAATACTGTGTTTAACCCCTGTAGTACATGATTTAATGTTAAATCATTCTGATAATCGATACCTATGCATGAAGGATGATTGGTGGTCATACGTTGCGATGAAATTTAAACTAAATTTAATATTTATTCGACATCGACGTTTCTAGATTATAAATAAGTTTGTAAATATTATAGTGATTTTTTGTTTTGTATATCGTTGCCACTTAAGATAAACAGCGGCCAGTATTTATTTTAAGATGCTTACGCTGTTTATCCTAAATGAGCTGTACTTTAAAAGTTTTTTCATATACGAAACCATTTGATTTTAAGATCCTAACTTCCAGTTTTCTAATGATTCAACAGCTTTTAGGCATGCAGGTTATTTGCATATAAAATGAATATATAATTTAGAAAACATTTTTCAAAATTAATAAGCAGTAACATAAAATGGCGCTCTAACTGTCTTGGAGAACACCTGAAGTATATATAACTGAAATCAAACATATTTTTATTTTTAAAATAATACCTTTTGAAATTTGTTTTTCATCTATGGCGCAAACGACATAAATTCAAAGTCTACATCATTGATATAAAAAACTCTTTATATCAATGGTCTACATATATTATTCCGTTATGAAGGTCAACATATTCAACAGTACATTTTTCTTATGCCAGATTCCTATAATCAACGATCCGTCATTCGTAACAGTAACCAATTTAACAATAACAAGGCATTCTACAAGTCGTTTGGACTTCTGCTACTTAGAAGTTTGAACATTTCATAGGAGCAGTTTTAATAACGTTTCGCAAAAAATGTTACTACTTGTAACAAGTCGTTTTACTGATATAGGAAACGGTCGTTAAAAGCGATGTTTCTATTATAGCGGTAGGTCAAATAGGTTCATCATGACTTAAATATTTTAAATGCAGTAAGTAAAAGTGTAATAACCAATTTCTAATCTTCTGTATCCCTGGAACCTTGAACCAGATCTAAATCAAATTGATATGGGACTAAACAATAAGTATACCCTTACAAATAAAAAATATTTGACCGAGCTTTGAGGTAAGAAATATAATACAGCCGAATTGAGACCCTCTTGATTTTAGGGAAGTTGATTGAAAAAATATAAATATTATCGATATAGTAGATCAATGTATACTTAAGAAAAGTCAGTAATAATTCAAAAGAGATCAAAAGTGAGGCTTTAGGTGTCAGGTCTGACTTCATTTCGGTATTGGGTATAACAGAGTATGAAATGAAGCTGCCTAGGTTCTTTCTTGCGAAAAATTGAATTAGCAAAAAAGTTAGGTTAAGTCCAACCTAACTTTTTTGCTAATTGAAGCGTCGAGGATGTTGTTGACGGTGTATATTCAAACTTTTAATCTTAATGATCGTGCTTCCTAAGAATTTAAACCATATCGAGCTTTATTTACTGTATTTTTTTTATAAACGAATGATAAATAATTATTACAACTCGTAGATAACTGCAACACTGGCCATTTCACAAGTGAGTTGCTAGCTTTTAGGAATAAGTAGGCTTTTTTTCCTAAAGACCCAGATAATGGATCAGAATAGACTACAAAGTGTGAAATTTGAGTTTTAATAAGATGTGCAATAGAGAAGTTAACTCTCAATAACTATCGCAATGTTCCTGTCAAAAAGCTTGTGAATCACTGGCGTAATTTATAAGAAAGCACAGAGTAAGAAATACAATAACAAAAGAAGCATTTTATACTATAACCAAAGGAAATATCATAAGGCTCGATAACCTTATTACCTTATTGATTAGAATACTTGCACATAACAATAACTAGCTGGCCCGAGCAGCTTCGCCCTTGAGTTATAATGTTAATATACATATCATCAATATAAACTTTCAACCCTATAAGGGTCGTTTTCTTTCTGTAAAACAACCTATCTTTGAACCCGGGTCTTGTACTACCTTCTTGCCAAACATAACCGACAGACTGACAGACATAAAATATACAGACTTTCGAATTCATAATATTAGTATCAACATAGAGGACGGATAGTTTGGATAAAGCTAGGTTAAATGGTAACCTGTTAAACACCTATGACGGAAAACTCACTGGCTGTTTTTCTAAAAAATGTATTTTTTATACTCATTTTGCATAAAAATATATTCTATTCTATTCTATTCTAGTTATCTAATGAGGTGGCAGTAGATAATGGTTTTCATCATCTTGAAAATCAAGGAGGTTATAGGTGGACGTGTTCATGTGTTCGCCTTTTGGCCACACTAAAACAATCACACAAGAAACAGTCTTCGTCAGTATGACACGTATCTTTTTTGAGCACCCATCTAGTAGTCAGCGATTCTGACCACACAATCAATGTGGCTCGGATTCGATTCCCGATACGGACAGGCATTAAAACCCATATCACAAGCAAATAATTTGCTTACTTTGGGTTACATCAATTTGTGTAATTTGTCCAGCGATATTTATTTATTTTATTTTATTTACTTTATATTACGGAAATTAATAGCTAGTGTGATACAATCGTAAACTTAAGTCTAGATAATATAAGGTAATAAAATTTTCCACTTTAAAAAAATAAAATGAACTAAGTAAATGAGTTATTTTTTAAGTAATGATAAATAATTGCTTAGTAAAAAATAACTGTATACACAAACACATCAATTAAATAATTCAGTACTCAACCGTGACGCTGTATAATAGCTGGAGGCTACACTTGTAATACCTACTTGAAACAAAACTTTGAATAATGCTGTCATCTTCTGAGGTCATACTCTCTCTTTCTAACACAGCTGTATAAAAAGAAATGGCAAGACCTCATAGTCAGAGATATAATGTAGGTGTATGTTTCAAGTGATTAATCCGAGTGCTTGCTCCACCTTTACCTAATATTTTATGCACTCAACAACCTTTTCAAATTGGCAGATATTGTTTGAAATAAATCGATCGATCGAGTGTCTCTTTGTGTAGTTATTAATAATTATTTAAAAATCTTAATAAAGAATCAGTCTTCAAAAAACATGAAAACACATTTTAAACAAACTGTTGGTACATTTTCAAGTAAATCTAGTGATTAATGTATCTTGGTAATACCTAATAGCACAAAGCTAATTAAAATTTAGTGATTGCTTACTAATTTTAGTTTGGTATTAAATACATTTTGAAGCGCAGGCATGACTTAAATAGCTAGAAAGATTGTAATTTTATTTATTATAATGTGGTACAGACTTATTTTTTGTGCTTACACATTTTTTGGGTAAGGAATTTTATTTCATCCCGTTTAAAAATAGTATTAGACAGTATATCATGTATTTCGTTCATCAATATTCCTATAAATATTTATATAAGATGCTCTTCTTACTTGATACAAAAGCTGAATTATCCCAATTACAT
Source organism: Apodemia mormo (assembly GCA_036924255.1). Classification (NCBI taxonomy): domain Eukaryota; kingdom Metazoa; phylum Arthropoda; class Insecta; order Lepidoptera; family Riodinidae; genus Apodemia; species Apodemia mormo. The sequence goes on from JAUPFN010000016.1 coordinate 21,627,029, forward strand.
GAACACTTAATCTAGACTAATAATATAAAGAGGGTAGATTATTTTTTTTTGTTTTTTACGATTTAATTTAAAAACTACTCTACGGATTTTAAAAAATATTTTACCTTTTTTAACTTATCAATACTTCGCCTTACAAAGACTTATCAATACTTTTGTTATTAGTAATGATTTTTTGACACGCGATTGAAGTCGCCAGCAACTGATAGTAAAACATAAAATAAAACAGATATAAAAAATATTCTAAATTATCTAACTTGTTTCAGCTTTTGTCTCAAGTAAGAAGCACCTTGTATAAATCTTTATAGGAACATTGAAGGAAAAAATAGGTACATGATATACTCAATAATACTATTTTTGAACAGTATCACTAGAATATAGCTTTGTAAGTTGAAGACGGGAGTTCGAAACAACTGTCGATACGTGTTTAATCTGACAGTTCTATCATTAGCTAGAACAAATCCTTGAAAATTTACGATCGAACTTTTGCAATACTTTATTTATCACACGTGTACAATTCAGGATAAAACTAGAACTTGGATACGTAAAGGTTATGTAAAGAAAATCAAAACAGGAACATGAAGAGAATATATATTTACTAAAAAAATATGTTTTAAACATTCAGGCGTTACTTTACAGGAATCTACTACACAAAGAAAAAAGAGAAAAAATAACAAAAGATTCAAGCCGCTAAATTTTACTACCGAATACCATGTTAAGCTTAAACTTACCTTCGTGATGGTCCGAGCTCCTTTGAACGATAAACCAACTGCCGTTCTGCCAGGCAGGTCGTAAGAGACGACCGAGTGGTTAACGTGTCCCTACCATCGTGACTACTAGGTAGTAGAATTCCGCAAAGTCTCGCCCGGGTATTTGGTACCACCGCCTTAATTATTCCTGTCGCAATAGCATCAATGATTGTAGAGTAGCCGGTAGACTTACACATTAAGCATTGCCATCCCGCCACATCGATAGCAACGTACCATTACAATGTTTGGTGTCTATAGGCGACGGTTTCTCTTTACATCAGGAGAGTCATCTGCTTGTTTTCTATGTAAAAAAATATGCCATTGCTAGCTCATAGTTTGAGTTGGACCACTATGATATAAAAACAAGTTGTAACTTAATGTTTTTATATATCATGAAATAGCAAATAGATGATTCTTTCGATGGAAAGAGATAACCATCAGCTATAGACACCAAATATGACAATGATGCGTTTGTAATGATTTAGCAGAAATGTCATTATACCACATGCGTAAATTCCTTGGCCACTTGACAGAAAGACGACTGTGACGTGCTATTGCCAAGGGCATATAACAGTTCTGATCACGTGTAACTACAAAGTAGAATTCTGCAAACCCAGGCAGATCTTGCAAAATTCTACTACTTAATTAGGTAGTTAGTAGTGGCTAGTTAGTAGTTACATGTTAAGCATTTTGTCAATTTTAACGAAATGGTACAGATGTTTTTTTTATTGGAACGAAGTTCCTTATCGCGGGTTGTGAAAGGGGGCTAGCCGGAAAAAATTCTCACGAAAAGTTGTCACGACATTTTTTGCTATACTAAGCTATTGTAAGCTGTGCGGCGTGCGCATGTTTCTCTGTCTGTCTGTCTGTCTGTCTCTCTCTCTCTCTTATAGAAAGCAAGCCAGATTTACATTTTATTACAATTTAAAATTTTATTATAATTACTTCACTAATTAATCGAAAGGAACTTCGTTCCATCCGGGTGTCCCTTGACACCTCTCAACTTTTTCAATAGGTTAGCAACAAGTAGATGTTTCTAACTAGGTAGATGTATGTATATATGTGTTTTAGCACTTAAACAAGTTTGCTTGGGAAAATTTGAAAAATGTTAAAAACAACACAGAAAAATTTCAACGCACCAGGATTCGAACCTGCGACTTTCCGTCAAGCCGGGACGCTCTAACTAACTGATCCAGTGTCAACTAGTTCAAACCGGCGAAATTTTTCTTTACTTTGTGATCGATTTCGTCGATTGTACTACTACCTACTGATCACTAGATATACATACGTTTAAGCTAATAATCATAACAAATGAAATTTACATTTGTAATATTGATCAAAACTTTCGTGTTTCTTCTAATGTGTTTTAGCACTTAATTCGTGCTTAGGAAAATTTGAATAATGTTAAAAACAACAAAGAAAAGTTCCGACACGCCAGGATTTGTACCTACAACCTTCTTTGCAGTCTTTATTGTTTTTAACACTTTTCAAGCAGATGTTTCGCCTGATAGAAAGAAAAATCCCTCACATGCATAAATAATTTTACCATCTATTTTTCTCTTTAGACCGAAAAACAATAGTAGGGCGGTATCAAACTTGTCGAGACGTTACAGAACTCTTATTTATATATAACCAGCTGCAGCGTACAGCCCGCTGCGTTGTAAAAGACGAATTCCGCGAAATCACCTAATTTTCCAGGTTAAAAAGTAGGCTATTTCAAGTCATCATCTACCTGTGTGCTACATTTCATTGAAAACATTACAGTAGTTTTTGCATGACTGAGTAAAAAACATCCATCCATCCAAACAACCAAACTTTTGCATCACTAATATTGCAATTGACTAACTTCTACCAATGGCTTCGCCCGCATTTAAGCCATTCAATAAGTTTTTTCAAGTATCCGGTGTTACCATTTTATGAATATGTATAAAAAGTTTCATGATAATCCGTTAAGTAGTTTTCGTGTGAAAGCGTAATAAACAAACTTACATTTGTATTTATAATATTATAGAAAATAGGGATATTAGTAGGGATTAATAACAAACAACTAGATGACAAACAAGCAGATGGCTCCCTTGATGGAAAGAGGAACCATCGCCTATAGACGCCAAAGATGTGAATGGTGCGTTGCTACACAAGTGCAGGATGGAAATGTCGGCAACGCATATACATATCTACTGGCACTCTCCGATCCGGAATACGACAAGCATTGACGTTATTATTGCAGGAATAGGTAATGCGGTGGTACTATATACCCGGGCAAGACATTGCGGAACTCTACCTAGCAGTCATGATGTTAGTGACATATATAGCCAATCGTTCACCTTTTACGAACTGCCTAGTAAAATAGCAGGTGGTCTATCCAAAAAAGTGCTTTTTTCTAGCAACACCTAACTGGGGTCAATAATTAGTGCAGATGTTTCAAAATGATTTAAGAAACAAGAACAAAGAAAGAAAGAAAGAAATCATTTATTTGCCAGAATATGGGAGTTACAAGTTATTAAAATTTGATTAAGTTACCAACATATTCTACCATGATATGGTGTGCAAATATTTTAAAATTATAATTATTTATCATTAAACTAAAAATGTTGTGAGTCGATTTTTACCAAAATTTTACTAAAAATGTTGTGAGTCGATTTACAAAAATAACATAGTCCCGATAACACGACTTTAATAATTTTGTTATTACAAATGACCATGAGTAGTTTTAATAGGTTTTTTTGGGAGCTTTCTGATGTTGTCACCTTCATCATTTCTCTTTACTTTGAGTTCGCTGTTTCTCTTGCATTCTTTAAAGTCGTTTATGAGAACCGTATGCGCACATTACTATTTAATTAACAGCATGTACAATCTCCTGTATTAGCCCGGGCCCATTTTTAAAATTAGACCATCTGCCGTTCTGCCAGGCGGTTTGTAAGAGGCTAACGATTTGCTATATGTGTCACTGCCATCGTGACTACGAGGTGGTAGAGTTCCGTAACGTCTCGCCAGGGTATATGGTATCATCACCTTACATATCCTACCTCAATAGCTCTTATCTTGCGTGTTTTAATTTTGAGGGTAAGGTAGCCGGTAAACTTACATAAGTAGCATCGCCATCCCGCTACATAGATAACACCTTTGGTGTCTACAGACAATGGCTTGTCTCTTTCCATCACGCGAGTTATATCAAAATTTACAATTTATTTTTAAAATTTAGTATACCTACATCATGTCAAACCAATAATTACTTAAACTATCTACACTTATACTAATAAATAAAATATATATCTACCACTTAAATAATGATATGCTTATCTTTCGACCATTTTGTCGAATTCGCCAACAGATTAAATACTAAATAAACTATCAATTAGTACTAATATGTATTCATGGCTTATCAGATAAGAAACAGCTTGTTGCAATAATGTTTTAGGAGTATGATTCCTGTTTACCGTTGATCAATCGTTACTACATAGATTAAGGCTAAAATGGGCAACCACGCGAATGAATTCTCTCTCTAATTTAATTATCTATCTAAGAGTTTATGCACATACATTCACAATAAAATACAGAGGCAGAAGTACATGTTAGCGTTACAATAGGGCACTACTCGTTTTGTGATTGACTCCTTTTAGGATCGTTTGCTCGATGAAACATTTCATCGGTTTCTTAGCGAGATGGTTTTTTATCATTACCGCATTTTATGAATATATGATGATATCGACTAATGCTTGCTTCTTACAATAACGGCAATCACACCTTTCTATGCTCACCCAAGGTACGGAAGTTTTACCATATATATACCATAACATACCATATCTAGTCTTTGAGGTGAAACTATTTAGATTTTACAGGTTAACTTCAAAATGTCTACAACTTGATAACAATTTTGGCCAATCCGAGGATCAAACTCGTTAGTAAGACGAATAACTTAATTGCTAGACTATGGGACATTCATAAAAAATATAGTAATCTTTAATAGAATAGGAGAATTATAACACTAACAATATCACAAATATTAAGCTTTTAGGTTTTATCTTTAAAAGAACTGACCAAATTGAAGAAAAAATGTAAAATGAGTAAAAAAGAAAGTATCTTCACGCCCATATCCCCGAAGGGGTAGGCAGAGGTACAAGTGCACCCACGATTATCCGAAGATACTTGGTTCCACAAATGTGATAGGTGGCAAGCCTATCGCCAACCGGGCACTTTCCGATCCCGGGCAACTTTGTGTTTCTCAGAAAACTGAAAAACACTATTCTTATGTGCCCGACCCAGGAATCGAACCCGGGACCTCATGTGGTCAACGCCAACGCTGGACCGCTAGACCACAGAGGTCTAGTGTTGGCTTAGTGAATAAAAATTACAAATGTATGAAATAATTTAAGCAGATTAAGATTAATTTTATTTTCCGATATAGTTTACCCAACACCCAATTATCGATTCTGGCAACAAACACTTAGATTTTCTAAGCAAAATATAATAAAGATTCAACTTGGCATCGGCTATATCAACGAGAAATTACAAACATATCATATTCCTTTATCAAATATTTTTTGGTTATTCTTAGTAAAACATTTATTATTTTTTAACATCATATTGTTGGCAACACCAATGACAATGGCCAATTCACGTGTCCGAACACAGTTGGCAGTACCGTGTCGGTTGGCGTACTTGAATATTTGACCAATGAGAAGCAATGGCGCGGAATCAGATATTTCGTTATGTGGTGAATTAAAACAAGAACCATTCTCGTTATACTAAAGCAACTGGAAACAAGTTATATTTATTGTCATACTGTAGTTGTATTAAATTTAATTAATTAATAAAATCAGATCAGTACTTCTGAAGTTTTCATCAAGCATAGCTCACAATACCTATTGATTGAGGTTGTACAAAATATATCATCATTGTTGCTAATCAATTTTTGTTTACAAAAAATAGTAGTTAGGCATAACAAGCAATCTAAACTAGACCTTTAATTAATAATATTAAAAATGCCTTATTGGATTAAAAACTAAAGCGTGACCACAGTATAAATATGTAAGTATCTAGTGAGAAAAACTGTCATATTATACTGCGATTTTATTGAGCTCTATTTGTAATGATTATCTAGTTGCACTATTAATCAAGGGTTTTAGCGTTATGATTCCCGTTTACGTATAGAGCGCATGCGCTGTGGGTGGCGTGCTCTCAAAGTTATCGCGTACCATCCGTAATGACAGCTATTCGGTAATGGGCGCACGAAGCGAAGGTACTTTTATGATAATTAGCGTGGACCATTATTTATTCAAGGCTGTATGAGCTGCGTTTTGCATTGCTTTATCATTATCAGAATTACTGTTGTTTTAATGATGTAGATTTGTTAGGTAGATCCAAGGCAACAATTTTGGTCATGGCTTGGTGAACTTTAGTGATCGGGGAAAGATCCTCTTTCAACCTACATCACTTTATTTCATTAGGAACGGTCTTATATATATATTCCCTTATACAATTTCCCAGCTGTATCAATAAAGTATACGCAGTATATGGATATGTTTGATTATTATTTGTACCTTGGAGCTATGAATAGCAAATTTGTTTTATTATAATCTATCATATTCTCTGTGTAGTTCCGGCTCTCTTTGAAGAATAGACTCTACTATTCTGGCAGGCAGTTTTTAAAAGGCAAACGTTTGGTTATGCTTGTCACTACCGTCGTGATTAATAGGTGGTAGAGTCCCGCAACTTCTCGCCCGAGTATATGGTACCACTGCCTTATCTATTTTCGCAGCTAGTATCGTTGTCTGTTTTTTTTTTCAAATTAAGTTTACTGTCTACTTACATTCTAATTTTGAATAAATTTGCTTTTTGCTTTAGCTTCGCCCATAAGCAGAGTTACATGTCGTCGATATAGTTTTTCATACAAACTTTCGCCCCAACTTCAGTCGCTTAAAGACCAGTCCACACGGCGCGTTGCGTCGACGCAACGCAAATATTTTGACGCATAACCGGCCACACAGGTGATGCACCATCACAGCGTTACTACGACGCAGTCATAGCGTTCCGTCGTCGCAGCGGCGACGCATAGTTGCGGCAAGCATTTTGTAAAAACATCGCATCACTATATCGAAAGCATAGATCGGAAAAGACGTCTGGCATTGCTCACATTACTACGCCCAATTACTAAAAAAAATATTATAAGTCATACTAATAGTCATAGTGAGTACACTATGACTATTAGTATGTAAAACGACGCAGCAACAGCGCTGCGTCGACGCAACGCAGATGCAACGCGCCGTGTGGATTGGCTCTAAGGGTTGTTTTCTGAAAAACTAGCCTATGTTTTACCTCAAATTTTCGACTATCTCCAAGTTAAATTTTATTAAAATAGATTAAGCGGTTTAGCCGTGAAAGTGTAGCAGGCAGACTGATAGACTTTCGCGTTTATGCCTTACTAAGTTCTACTAGGTTCCTTTCTTGTGCTTTAAAAGTTTGACAGCCACATACATGAAGTTGTGCCCCCTATTTACAAATAATAATAATAAACCTGAAAACCCTAAAACTTAAAACCAAAATCTCGAAAACCTAAATTCTCAGCAGCCGTTCGGAGTCTAGCGGGGTGATGTTACCACTGTCATGCCTAAAGTCATTGGTCTCGTTTATCGCTAAAAATAGTCACTAATCAGGTTGCTAAAATACGGCGATTGGGATTGAGATCATCATTCATCTCGCCAACCGACAAGGTGGTTAATAGTTATGAATCGGAAAGTCTCTAGACGTTTGGTTTACTCTGCATACACCGCAAGGGAACCGGGCATGATGATGCTCTATTATGAGGTTTACTAAAATAATGAGGTTTATAGTTTGGACAGTATTTTCATTTTGTCAAAAACTCACAACGCCAAATGAACCATATTTACCGTAGGTACTCATATTTAGGTATGTAAAATGTACTTAATACTTCCCTATAACATACTTCAAACAACCGACAATTCCACTTCTCTGTCTTTGATTACTCAAGCTGTATAGTCAATTACACATTGGCTGTACTTGGAGCAATTTTTCACACATTTTTTTTTAGAGAAATCATGTTCGCTTAAAGCGTAATCCATTTTCTTCGTGATGGCTCGAAAAAAAATGATTGATGCCGAACGCGTATGTTTTTATAGGAATTATTGTCTTGTAGTCATTAAGGTGTTGGCTAAACAAAAACCCGAGATGTCTTTTGTGATCACGAACAAAAAATATTAATGATTTCTTCGAGACTTCCGAGGTTGTGTAATTATTATCTTCGTGATAGTAAGAGAGAATAACTAAAGGGAATATAACTATGCCTTAATATTTCACTGAAAAAGGTTATTTTTACGTATAACAATTATTTCTTTATTTTGTTTCGTTTCCGATTAGGTAAATACACATAATATATGACCTGATGATTAAATATTGGAGAGAATAAACCTTTTATATGGGATACTATAAATACTTATAATCTTATTTGCTACTTTGTATTATTCGTTTATAATATGATATATCTGAAAATCCGTGATAAGAGTCTGTTTATCTGTCCGACGTACTGTCTAGACCGATTTTGATTAAATTTGGCAAGAGGATGGTTGAACACCCGCGGTCAAACATAGGGTAGTTACTTTTTTACCTTACCTTACCTTACGAACTAAAATAGAATTGATGCTGTTACGGCAGGAATAGTAAAAGCGGTGGTACCTACCAAATATCAAGGCGAAATGTTGTGGAACTCCACTACATCATGCTGATAGTGACACTTATAGCCAACTAGCTGCAGCGTGCAGCCCGCTGCTTTGTAAAAGCTTTTGGCGAATCCCGCGGGATCACTTAATTTTTCTTAATATTACACTTAATATTACAGATCACCATCAATCTGTTTGCCAAATTTCATTCAAATCCGGTTGGTGGTTTTTGCATGATTGAGTAACAAACATTCATCCAAACATCCATCCATCCAAACATCCATACGTCTTTTACGAACTGCCTGGTAGACTGCCAGATGGTCTACTCTTCAAAAGGGCCCCGGAGAAATACACGGAGAAAACAACAAACAAAATTACGTTTTTTTTTTATATTAAAACAACATTTCGACCGGGTTTAGTATCATCGTTTTACCTATTCCTGTCGCAATAGCGTCAATATCTGTCAGGTGTTCCAGTTTAGAGGATAAACTGGCTAAAAAGCTTATGTATGTATGTGGAATTAATATCCCGCTACATAGATGACAACATACCATAAACATCTGTTGTGTCTACAGGCGAAGGTGGTCTTATTCCATTATAAAAACCATCTGCTTGTTTGTTATCCTATAGTTTAAAACCTCAAATGTCAAATAAATCACGTAAAGAAGTTATGTTACTAAATAATAATACGGTTTCCGGGACTCTGGTACAAAAATCATTAGCTTTTCCTTTTATTTCGTCTAATTCTACCTATTTTCTTTCATCTTAATAGTTTGATCCACTTAGAACTTTCTACTGACATTAAATTAACGACATGTAACTTAGACAGAAACTTATTAATATAATAAAACATCTATTCTTTCGATAAATCAATATAGTAAATAACGTTAATAGGCAGCGCATGTAATGAAATAGTTGACCCGCACAGCTTCTTGCAGCGCGTGACTAGAGTAAGGGTTATCATAAGGTATAAGAGATTTTGTACAATTTTCACCCCAACTTCACCACCGCACGGATTGATTTTTCGAAGCCTTAACTCACACAGAATATCGCCATAAAGGCGATAAGTTAAGTTAAACCTTAACTTATATCCACTATTTTCTAGTGGTCCGGTAACGGTTTTGATCACATGAGGTCTCAGGTTCGATCCCCGGGTTAGGCAATTCAAAAAAATGTATTTTTTTGATAAAAACAACGTTTTCGGGATTGGACAAGTACCCGGTTGGCCACTTATCACATGGGACTAAATATCTTCAGCTAATCGTGGGTAAACTGGCTGTACCTGTGTCAACTTCTTCAGGTATAGAAGCGTGAAGTTATTTTTTAATTATGTTGGAACGGGTTCAGGTCTTTAAGTAAGTGCCTGCCATATATAAATATCGGTCCAGTGGTTTAACCACGATAGCGGAACAAACAAACTGACTTTCTCATGTGTTATAATATTAGAAGGGATATCGATTAGTCCGCAAGTATATTTTACAATTGGTAGAGATTGAGATCTTAAATATATCATTGTTATCTTTGTTAATACTTTTTTATATCATAAGACTAGCTGTGCCCGCAACTTCGTTCGCGTGAAAAAATTCTAAAATAAAAACCCGCATAGTTTCCGTTCCCGTGGGATTTCCGGGATAAGAACCTATCTTCCTATGTATATAGAATCCTATAGAATCCTATGTCCTTTCTTGGGTCTCAAACTATATTTGTACCAAATTTTATTCAAATCGGTTCAGCGGTTTAGCCGTGAAAGCGTAACAGACAGACAGAGTTACCTTCGCATTTATAATATTAGTATGGATAGTATGGATAGCAAACGAGCAGATCGTTCTCGCGATAGAAAGAGACAACCATCGTCTATAAACACCAAAACAGTTAATGGTGCATTTTTACGATAGTGACAAGCTTTGACGTCGTTTCGGAAGTCTCTAGTATATATTATCTACCTAGTATATATCATCTAAGGAAACTCTACTGCCTAGTATTCATATGCCTAGTAGCATGGCATAACAGATTGTATATTCTTCTAAAAGGCCCGGAATAACATTGGAGGGGGTTATTATCTATGCCACCAACAATGAGGCATTTACGAGAGCATCTACCACGCAGTCCGCTTTTTGAGTGGAAATATGTTATGAGATACGTAGCTAATAAGAACAAAAAATATTTAGGATACACAAATAAATTAAAACTAGATAAGTATAATCATTATTAGCTAAATCTGATTTCAAATATTTATGAAATATTACAATAAAGTTAAATGAAGAAAAAGACTAAAAATTTAATTATTATTTGAATTAAACCAAACCAGTTCTTATGACTATGCAGTACGAGTTAAATTACAACGTCTGAGTTAACACTGCATTTCAAATATCCCACTTTCAAGTGGTCAGCTGTAGCGTGGGTAATTAAGAAGCTAACTCAGGCTTGCCTTAGGCTAGCTAAATGGAAACTAAGTGAGCTTCTAAGCCCGTCTTTTGAGGTATAGGATACATTCACTATTCCGTACTAGCTTTATTTCGATATTCAGTAGATACTCTAGGGATGTTCCCAAATATATTTCAAAGAGCCGCGCATGTTAAAACGTCTTAGGTACGATTCAGACCGACCGTCTCGCATTGTTTAACGCGGTGAAAGAAATTGGAATGTATAAAAAGGAATCACAGATTATATTTCCGTCACATTCACATTCCGTAGTAATTGAAAGGCTCTTGACGGCTCTAAACTGCTTCGTTTTTTCTCCTAACAGACTCTGTGACATATAACCGGCTACGTCGGTATGTGTCGGATCCGTTTTGAGCCGTACAGCCGTCGTGGAATGTGAATGGTAAGTTGTGAGTGATGTAGTGAGTCGAATTATTTAAGTGGCATACGGCCGCGGGACGCGTATGGCTCTGACGGACGAGAACGGCTTCTGCGGTACGCGAACGGCTTCCGTTGCCAGCGTACACACGCGCGCGGGCCTGAACGAGCCATCGCGTCGATGTGAATCGTACCTTAGACGTCAAGTTGACTCACTTGAAAACATTTTTTATTCATGATGACATGTTGCTAGCAAATTGAAGAATTCATTATAATAAAATGTCGACGTATAAAACATTCTTGACTCATGAAATAAGAAAGCTAGTATTTTGCTTCACTCCGCCCGCTACGTTGGACTTAAATTTACTGACGATTAAAAATAAATGGCCTATTATTTTGAGTAACCTTATACAAATTTTCACCAAGATCTTTCAAGTTGTTCTTGAATTATAACGAGGCAACCACATAGACAGACAGACACAAATATTTTTGAAATGGCAAAATTGTTGTCAGTGAGTTATAAAACATATGTTTATCACAAAACTTGACAAAAAATGAATGCGCAGTCACTAAAGATTTATGAAGTACCTAAGTAGTAGACATATTTTATTTTACCAACTATACCCATGACTTCCTTTGCCTGAGCTTCATAACATGTTGTACCAAACTTAATATAGGTACGATGTTTAAATTTGTAATGCAATTTAAAACGATTTTTAATTTTGTAATTCGTTAGAGAGCGCTTTACGAAAAAATATTTTTCTCCTTTATTCCAAGTATTTTTATTTTTCTCTAGTGCACAGAATTTGCTTAATTTAAAATATCGCTTTACAAATAAATTTTTAAAATGATTTTAATAAATAAATATTCACGGGAGAAATTTAATGGAATAGGAAATGTTAGGATGTTAATGGTGCGTTGCTATCTTGTGGCGAGGTAAAATGCCACATGCATAAGTTTACCGGCTACCTTACCCTCCAAACCGGAACACGACAGCAACAAGCACTGACGCTATTGCGGCAGGAATAGGTAAGGCGGTGGTACCAGACCCGGGCGAGACAATGCTGAACTCTACCACCTAGTAGCCACGATGGTAGTGACTTGATGGCCAATCGGTCGCCTTTTACGACCTGCCTGGCAGAACGGCAGTTGGCCTATTCTACAAAGGGGGCCGGGACCAACACGGTAACAAGAACTGTTATAGCGCAGCGGGCTGCAGGGTGCAGCTAATAATTCATAAAAAATGAAACTAGTAATTTCTTTGATTGCTTGCATCTTTATTGTAATATTTAAAATGCGAACGTATATACATATGTTTGGACGTATGGCTCTTTATTACTCAAGAACGCAAAAATAGGTGAACGGATTTTAATGAAATTTGGCTCACATATAATATGATTATATAGAATAGCATATAGAATACTTTTTATCCTGGGAAAATAAGTTATTTTCGTGGGATTAACCAAATTTTTTTATAATACAGCCGGTTGCAGGGTTCAGCTAGTTAATAATAAAATTTACATTTGTTCTACCAAATGCACAATTAGTGCAGTTTATTCATATTTTTATGTTTTTTAGTCCCTTGTAAATACGTGAACTTCCCACTTTTTCCTGCACATACTCTTGTGCTATTTTAATAGTTTTTAATAGTGCATTAAAAAATATTTATCAATATTCGATACCAACTATCAATACTGCTAATATTTTTTAATAATATTATAGTAATATTTCTTTACAGTCACTTTTTTAAATTCGATAATGAGCATTATGAGTCGTACATTTCTGGATCTGGAAACTATGTAAAACTAATTCTAACTACTATTATTTAACATAATAATATATACAGAACATAACAGCGATTATATAAGAGTTGTACTTATTTGTGACTAAAACTTGTGTGAGAGTTCTTTAATTCTGTTGAAGATGTAGAGTCCAGTGAAAGACTAATACACAGATATACAGACAGACAACTGAGACATATTATATTTCCGTTTGGGTAAGTAAGCCTTAAAAAGACCTGGTGGACATAAAGTAACATATTATTTAAATAACAGACAGTTAATATTACAAAAAATTTAAAAAATAGCACAGAATTTTTAAGCTACGCCTTAATGTCACTTGTATAAGTTTACCTGCTACCTTACCCTCCAAACCGAAAGACGATAATGACGGCCTTTGACGTTATTTCTGCAGAAATAAGTAAGGCGGTAATAACATACTAGGGCGAGAATATTTTTTATTTTAGTTATTTATTTTACTTTTCTAAAGCATGGGCTGTGCCCATTGAGCACGTAAGCTTACCTTTCAGCTAGGAAGTGTTTGACACATATTTTAAAGAACCAAGATTCCGGTAGTTGCTAATCTTATAAAAAAAAGTATCTTTACGCCCGTATCCCCAAAGGGTTATGCAGAGGTACAACAAGTGCACCCACGATTAGCCGAAGATACTTGGTCCCACAAATGTGATAGGTGGCCAGTCCACCGCCAACCGGGCACTTTCCAATCCCGGGCATTATTGTTTTTATCAGAAAACTGAAAAACACATTATTGTAATTGCCCGACTCGGGAATCGAACCCGGGACCTCATGTGGTCAACACCAACGCCGGCTCACTAGACCACAGAGGCAATAATGCTAATCTTATTATACATCTAAAATGATATGCAAATTCTATTTGGGAAATAAATTTACTACAGCATTGGACTGTGATATATATGAAGATGAACATCGAATATGCCCTGAATAAGTGTTTTGTTTAAAAAAACGCGATTGTATGGACTGTTTAAAACTTACTAGCGATCGCCTGTGGCCGAAATTCGACTATAGACAAAACAATAAATTCTCAAGTTTGACAACTGACAAGTCTAAAAACAATAGAGTACATGTGTGTATATGTCGCAGTGAAATTGTCAATGCCGTTAGATTATAATCTACCTAAGTGATATTATAATTTAACAGCTAACCTTACCTAACCAAATTATAAAATCCCTAGGTAGATTATAATCTAACGACTATTGATAATTTCACTGTGACATATATATCATCATGTATGTCACATGAATGTAGTGTGTGCAGTGTTTATTTTTATTAATTTAACTTATTTCTAATGCATTTTTTTAAATATTAGGTTTCTGAAGTCCTCCGCAGTGTTAAATTTAACTGTGCCAAATTCCATACTCCACCATTCACGAAATTGTTTAAAAAAAGGGGTCCAAAGTTTTTCATTCACGTATTTTTATATAGATAATAAAACATTTGTCAAAAATGTATCGTTCTAAATGTTATAATTATAATAGTTACGCCTTTCTTATTTTTGTGGTTTATACTAATACATATTTTTTTAATTTTCATTAAAAAATATAAATACTTTTCTCGATCCACAAATCACCGAAATAAATTTGAAATATTTTTTACCCTCTTTAGGTTGATTAATTCAATTAAGTACGCATTTTTATCTCATAAAAAAGAGTATGGTAGGTACGAGTATAATTATTAAGGTTTAAAATTGTTTTTACTAATAAATACTTAAGAGAAAACAAATACCTTTAACCATGAAAACCGCATTCATGTGATGAGCTACATTATTTTTTAACGTTAAAAGTGCTAAAAACATTGCAAACTAAAAACTTCCGACATTTCAACTGAGTTGTGGTCAAGTGCCGACTGAAACAGCGGGCTTCGTCCATCTGTCTGACTTTTAAACACTTTTTGTGGTATGAGGTTGCGAAAAAATGATAAAAGGAAACTAAAATTACTCTCCTGATTTTTAGAATTTGTAATTAGGTTATCTGTAATCATATCGTTTATTAAGCCCTAAGTTATGGCAATACAGATCAAATTTCATTTTAGTGAAATATGTTCTTTGTGATTCAACAAACGTGATTTTTTTGCTTTTTTTCACTCAACGGGTAGACACTTGAAATATTCACAGAATATTTAAACTTTAATTTAAAAAATTAAACTATAATAAAATAAATATTTCTATCCTCCTAGATCTATAATAGGGGCTCATATGCAACATATCTACGTGATTTTCCCGTTTTTTATAGATAGTTCGTGCACGACTCCGACTTGCAATTGGTTGGTTTTTATTCCGAAATACTACCTTCACATAAATACTGAATCGACTGCTTAGTTGGTCTACTAGTCTGGCTGTCTGACTTAGATTTAGGGTTCCCGGGTCAGGTAAAATATCATTGAAGTTTATTTTTTATAACATTATATAGTCACAAACATTATATAGTCACCTAGCCACCTGATGATGATTCAAACCCACAAGGTTCAAGACTGTTACTGATAACTGGAAAATATTTTTGCCTGACTTGGGAATCAAACAAGAAATCTCATCATTTGTGCCGAATAAGCCAATTACTACCAAGAGACAGTCTAATTGTATAGATTCTATTGAAATCAAAACTGTATACAAACAAAGTTGAATAACACTCTTTATTATCACAGAAAAAGTGGTAAACAAATAAGACATCCATATTTCTCAAGCTCCCTGCAAACACATTGGTTTATACAAAGTTTTATTGTAAGATGTCAGCATGCATCATTGAGGTTTACGATGCACATCCCTCTTTATTTCCAGAAGAAGGTATAACTCGGGTTTGAATTTATTGAAACTTGTTTGGAGTTAGTTTTGATCAGATTTTCTCATAGGATTTATTGTTAAGGTATTATTTGCCAATTACGAGTATATTCGTAAACGAGTATTGCAACATCTATACATCTTCTATACAAATAAATAAAATTGGAGTGTCTGTTTGTAGTATTAAAATAACCGTTTTTTACTAAATGCATATAGATGTATACACGGTACATATACCAAAATATCATTTTTTACAATTTTTGTCTGTCTGTCTGTTTGTTCCGGCTAATTCTGGAGTGGCTGAACTGATTTTCACGGGACTTTCACTGACAGATATCTGATGTGGTAAGGAGTAACTTAGGCTACTTTTAATTTCAAAATTTTTCACGCGGACGAAATCGCGGGCTCAGCTAGTTTTGAATATTGTAAAATAAGTGTAAGAGTTATATGTATAATAAATTATTATGTATTCATTATCGGTACTTATCATAATTAATTTAAAAAGTACCAATAAAAGATAAAATACACATAAGTAATACTCGTTCATTGAAAAAGTAAATTATAATATAAAGATATCCTGACTTATTTTATAATTATACTGCATATAAAAAATTTATTTATCCCTATGACATGATATGCATCATTTTGCTGCGTGTCATAACATAGGGTAAAACACTGATCCTGCTTCGTGTACCACGGTCATTCAGATTAAAAGCGCCTCTGAATGTACCAGTTGCTAAGACTAGGTACAGGGCAAACTCTTTTTTTTATAAAGCGAGTAGGTCTCTCAACATTGTATCTCGTAACTTAGACATAGACCTATTTGACACCAACTCATGTAAGCTAAAACGCAATCTGAGCTTAAATTTTTTAATATGTAGCTATTAAATTAACGTAAGAATGTGTCCTTTCTACAAAATTTTCTTTGTTTTACTTGTGAAAACTTTTAATTGGCCTTTGTAATCACATCATTATATTATATACTTGTAAATAGCTATTTTGATCGCCTCTGTGGTCTAGTGGGCCAGCGTTGGCGTTGACCACATGAGGTCCCGGGTTCAATTCACGGGTCGGGCACATAAAAAAGTGTTTTTTCAATTTTCTGAGAAACACAAAGTTGCTCGGGATTGGAAAGTGCCCGGTTAGCGATAGGCTTGCCACCTATCACATTTGTGGGACCAAGTATCTTCGGCTAATCGTGGGTGCACTTGTTGTACCTCTGCCTACCTCTTCGGGGATATGGGCGTGAAGATACTACTTTTTTAACTAGCTATTTTTCCTTAAATAAATAAATTAAAATTGTATTATTCTATACACTGCATAAATGCTGATTTTGTCTTCTTAATACTGTTGTGAAAAGTATGTAAGTAAAACGTGGTAATGGTAAAATTGATATCAGTATAAAGGAATATTTATCGAAAAAAAAAGAATGTATAAACAGACACTATAAATTTAAATAGCGATTATGCATTTTACTTACCATGAAAAGAAATTGGTGCAAATCTATATAGAAACTATCAAATTATTTTGGAGAAGACAATACGCGCTATTGATATGGCCAATGTTTTTGTGGAAATATTAAGTTTCATTAGTAATTTACAATTAAGAAAATTTATGCTTTAGTTAGTCCATACTAATATTATAAACGTGAAAGTCTGTCTATCTGTCTGTCTGTCTGTCTGTCTGTCTGTTACGCTTTCACAGCTAAACCGCTGGACCGATTTTCATGAAATTTTGCATGAAAATAGTTGAAGATCTGGGGTCAAACATAGGCAATTTTTTTTCAAAAATCAACCCCTAAAAGGCTGAAATAGGGGATAAAATTTGTATGAAAACCATTTAGACGACATTTTAATCTAGTCGCGGGCGAAGCTGCGCGGGTTGAACATTTAATTTAATCACATTAATTTAAATGTTCATGATACAAAAATACTACATACAAAATACTAGCTATGCCCTACAGCTCGCTGCGTGTTTAAATTTATTGATTAATCCCACGGGAATAACACATTTTTTCTGAAAAAAGTAGCCTTTTCATTTAGATATACGCTAGATATATATTGTGTACGAAATATTATCTTTAGATAATAATAGATAATAATGGATTTATCCATAGTATTCTGTATCTTTGAAACTCTGAATTAGATCTTTAAATTTATAAGGAACTTAATTTAAAATGTCCTCCTCTCTTCTCAAAACTTCCCAGACAAATTAAGAAGATTTTTTTAGATCGACCCAAGCGTCTTTAACTAATATGGGAACTTCCTACTTTTTTAAGTCGTTTAAAATTCAAATATCTAAACGTATAAACAATGCTAACCAAGTTCATTGCGTTGTAACACATCATAATGATAGTAAATCTTTTTTTTATCATAATATAGCAAACAAGCAGATGGGTTTCCTGATGGAAAGAGTCAACCATCGCCTATAGACACCAAAGGTGTTAATGGTGCGTTGCTATTTTGTGGCGAGGTATAATGCCACATGCATAAGTTTACCGGCTACCTTACCCTCCAAACCGGAACACGACAACGACAAGCACTGACGCTATTGCGGCAGGAATAGGTAAGACGGCGGTACCAGACCCGGGCGAGACAATGCAGAAATCTACCACCTAGTAGCCACGATGATAGTGACTCGTATAGCAAATCGGTCGCCTTTACAACCTGCCTGGCAGAACGGCAGTTGGCCTATTATTCAAAGGAGCCCGGGAGCAACACGGGGAAGATATCGGAACAATATAGTCGTAAATTTAGAAAATTATTGACGAAGTTTTTGAGAAATATGGGAACGTACACAAAATTGATTTCGGCAAATTGAGAAGTTCCTCTTTTTTGGAAGTTGGTAAAAAAATCAAATATAAAAACGTACAAACAATGCTAATGACAATCATTGAAATATAACATATCGTAATGATAGTATATCTGAATTTCCTACATACGCGACTATAATGTTCAGACGTCTGAACAGTATAGTCGTGAAAGTACGAAATTATGATTAAAGAAAAAATTTACAAATCAATCACGACGTCTTTGAGTAATATGGCTACATACATAAAAATGTTTTCGATAAATTGGGAAGTTCCTCCCTTTTTTAACTCGGTTAAAAATTCAAATCTCTAAACGTATAAATAACGCTCACGAAATTCATGGAAATGTAACATATTGTAATGACAGTATATCTGAACAGTAAAGTCGTAAAAGTAGAAAATTATGATTAGTATAATACAAGATCGTAGGTCGGACGTAACCTATTGCCGGTCCCTACAATGAAACAATGCTGAATCGGCAAACAATAAATTTGTACACGAAATAGACGTGCGTGCCCGCGCTTGCGCTATAATAAATAAACTTTATGTGTGTTGTACTCACCGTATTGCTGCTTTAACATTTATTCGTTCTAAAGCCTAGTTCGTATTATGTCAGTAATTTACTTGAGTAGAAAGTAGTTTAGTATTTTTTAAATATTTTTAACTTCCCGCTACGTATGTAGATAAGGAAGTTACTGATTTTGCTCCGATTTTCGAAAATCGAGTTTGCACCAGATCTCCACGTTTTGAGGTCCTAGAAGCCTTTTCCGACTATTATCACGATAACATCAGTATGTCTGTATGTATGGGTGTGTGTGTGTGTTTATGTGTTTGCGGGAGTGTGTGTATATAAAAATCTCATATCTTTTGAACGGCTAGACCGATCGAAACGCGGTCGATGGCATTCGATTGGACTGCACTCAACTTAGACTTCCTGAAAATTTGAACCAATTCGGCCCAGGAGATGTTGAGAAATTTTGAAAAAAAAAAACCCAAATTTCTTTTTTGATAAAACAGTTTTTTGTTAATTACTTCCAGATTACTTCCAGATACATAATCGATTGAATTCAGCTCTATTCCTCTAAAAACTAGGCCTAATGCATAAACTGCATCAAAATCGTTTTTTCCGTTTGGGAGAATTTTTTTAATTTTTGAAAAAGTATTTTTTCGATATAACTCCGAAATTTTTTAACCAATGATTTTTTGGTATACTACGATATTTCAGTACTAAGAAAACTACGTCGAATGCCGTTTCAGAAATCAAAATTGAATTTAATTTTCAAAAGTTACAGCTTTTTAAATATCAAATATTAACATTACGTTATTTTTAACAAACTTACTTAATATTTTTGAAATAACTCTCAATATTGACTTAAAAATGTTACCAACTTTTTCGCATTGAAAACTGCGTCAAATAACAATAATTTGATTAAAATCGGTCAAATTGACCGAAAATTCATAATGTCATTATATGACGATATAATGATATTATGACGTATATTATGATATAATGACGAAAGTTTTTGAATTTTTTTTACACTGCTCCGAATTTTTTCAACCTATCGATTACTCAGCTAAAGCATCATTTAAGATCCCAAAAATTAAGCTTAATGCCATTCGAAAGATCAAAATCGATCATTGATTCAAAAATATACAGCTTTTCAAAAATCAATATACTGCCACTTTTAACTAAATAGGTGTTTTAACTGAAAAAAATGTATGCCCATAATTTTTACTCTTTTGAGCTAAAAATACCTTAATTTAGCGGAAAGTTTCAGGGGTGGCCTGCTGGGTCAACCGCTTACAGATTTTTTTAAATCATTAGATAGCAGATACGTGGTTCTGATGGAAGGAGACAACCATCGCCTATAGACACCAAATATGTTAATTGTAAGTTGCTATCCTTGTTGCAGGGTCTTAAATCCACATGCACAAGGGTGGGCAACCTACGACTTGCGAGCTACATGTGGCTCTTTGAACGTGAAGTTGCGGCTCTTTAGCTCCATACGAAAATATTACTTATTTTATATACAAAAAAATCTACTTGAATGACCTAAATAAAAATAAAATTGTAACAAAACACTACGTACATATGAATAAATAGTTATTTTCCTTTAAATAAATACATTAGTTTTTTTAACGAAAACTTTATGTATGCAAATACTATTTATTTTTGACAAAAAAACAATTTGTGGCTTTTAAAAATCTTAATGTCTTTAAAATTTTGTAAATTGTAAGTTTTGACTCTTCCGACTCAAAAGGTTGCCGCATCTTACATATGCATAAATTTACCGGCTACCTTAGCCTGAAAATCGGAACACGATTGTGACAAGCAGGAATAGGTAAGCTAAACAATCGCTACTGGCAAAAAATCGTTCGCAATTTAATCAGTACAGTTCACAAGTGAGTTATGTTTCGCGATGAACGGTATACAAAATAACAGGCACGCGCAAAACACAGCATAATTCAACTAATAAACTCGAATAAAACGAAAGGTTCACACTAATACTAATTGTTTAGTCAGTGAGTGAGTTTAGCTAGAGAGAGTGATGGATGGATCGGCTTGACTAAATTATGTCTAATGTACTTGACTGAATTTTTGGTGTTCAGATAGTTATTAATTACTAGCTCATCAACTAAAATCCTAGCCTAGTCAGAACGAGGCTTAACAATCTGTGCCATGTACCGTTCATAAATATATTCAGTTTGTAAAAATCGTGATATGCATATTAAAAGGTTTTAATTAAAAACTATCTTTGGTATAAAAATATTTTGTTCCGAATGACCACACATAAAATTCAAAACACGTTTAAATTTACTTTTATGAAATAAAATTTATTAATCTATATTTAGTTGCGTTGCAAAATTACTTTTTTACTAGTAAGTAATATTTATAAAGAATAAAAGCTTTTTTTTAATATAGGGTAGCAAACATGTATACGGGTCTCCTGATGGAAAGGGACGACCATCGTTTAGGATAAGGTGGTCAGCAGCCTTCCAAACCAAAATACATTAGCAAACACTGATGTAATTGTGACATGAAAAATAAGTTTTTTTTACATTTTATAGGATAGCGAACAAGCGGATGGCTTTCCTGATAGATTCTGGCTAGAAGAGATCGCATTCAGCGTAGAGCGGTTCGAATAGTTGACGATCAGACTATATCGAATCAGCTTGACTCTTTGGCATTGCGCAGAAATATAGGTCACTGTATGATGTTATTCACTCTGCGTCTTCTATCGTATTTATCATGGGAAGTTCCGACGAGTTGTTTTGATTCATTCCTGTCGTCAAATTCCATCATCGGACATCGCGTCAACATATGTCTGGAAATCCACTAGTGTGCATTTCTCTCGACACTTTTTACCTCGCACTACACTGTTGTGAAATCAATTACCGGCTAGGGTGTTTCCGAACGGATACGATTAGAAGACCTTGAAGAAAACAGCTTTCTCATTCTTAAAAGGTCGGCAATGAGTTGCATTGCAAATTGCAAAGACCTTTAGTATTGTAAAACGTAATCACTGCCGCCCCATGGGGCGGCAGTGATTACTTACCATCAGGTGCACCTCATGCTAGTTTTCCCCCTCCTCCGAAGTTCCGAAGTTGCCCATCACAATAATGCGGACTAAGAAGAGGTCTTTTATAGTTTCATACTATGAACATTTAAGCTATTCAACGTCGATAACAAATATATATCCGCACCACAGGTTTACCGCCTATGAAAACTTCTGTAAGTACATTTTATAAGTTGGACGACTATTACTAAAAAACATGTAAACCTTCTAAGCCGTGATAGTTTCCCTTTTAACTTCATTATATTTACTACTACTATGAATTTTGCCCACTCCCAAAACCAACCGTTTAGCCTACAGAGGGGGGGGACACTTGACTCTAACAAAAATTAGCACTTAAAAGCTTAATATTTTACAAAGTGATGCCTTAATCGAAAACTTATTTTCACAACTTACAATATTTTTTAAAACCTATCCAACGATAACCCACACAATGAAGTACGTAAGAAATAAAATTAACATCCCTACTTTACATGTAGGGGAGCTACCCTAAAAAAAAATTAAAAGATTTTATATTACCCCTTCGTTAATGTGACTAATGTTTATTCGAGACAAATTAGAGCTTTCTAGTACTAAGGATCTCTCAGCTATCGTGCAGACGAACGGACGGATGGACGGTCGGACGATTGGACAGACGGACGGATGATCAGACGGACGGACGGACGGTTGGTCGGACGGACGGATGTAGCGAAACTATAAGGGTTCCTAGTTTACTTCGAAACCCTAAAAAAGATTATAACAATCGTCTATAGACACCAAATATTTTAATAGTGCATTGCTATCAGTGTGGCGAATTGGTAATGATACGTGTATAAATTACCCGGCTACCTAAGCCTCTAAACTTAAACATGACAATGACAAATATTGACGCTCTCGCGATAGGAATAAGTAAAGCGGTGATACTATACCCGACCAAGACGTTGTAGAACACTACCACCTGGTAGACTCGATTCTAGTGACACGTTTGACCAACCGTTTGCCTTTTGGTAACTGTTTGGTAGAATGACAGATGGTCTATTCTTTAAAGAGGGCTCGGACTAATACGTGGTAAAAAGCAGAGCGACCAGATATAACTAAATCGTTTCACCACACAGTAGGAACGCAAGAAGTTTATTTCTCAACAAATGCATTATTGCTGCGTAAATAAAAATTAGTCGGATTTGATTTTCATAGTCGATCGATAGGGAAACGCTTGACCACGATCTCTCATGCCGCTTGTAATTCTATTACTATCGTTAAAGAAATGTAAAGCGTATGCACGTTGCTTATAGCAAATTAGTACGATTAGTAGATAAATAGACCGGGATCTTTTTTTGATTACTAACATGTTGAATTTTGTGAACAGCTTCGTTTTAATATTATAAAAATATTTGTTAATAACAATAATTATTTTTTGACTTTAATTGCGTGATTATATTATGAAAAATACGATTAAACTTTTGTCCTACACATTCGATGGTTTTTCTGGCGAGTTCTCCACTCTAAATTTTCGGAATTATGAGATTTTTTAATTGATATTAATCAATTTAATTACAATCTAATTTCCTCACAACAGCTTGTTAATTTTTATTTTTATTCAAGGGTAATATTGTCCTACAAGTAAAGTAGAAACTTTTTTTAGTCCCACATTCTAAAATTTTCTTTTTACCTATCTTTATTAGTTACCCGATTCGAGATTTTTCAAGATGGTTGTCTCGCCAAAACGCAGCTGTTCACAAAAATTCAGCTTGTTAGTAACTCAAAAAGGTTTTTTTCCCGGGATCCCGGTCTAAAAGTGTCAAACGCGACCTAACACACCTACTTAACATTTAAGTAACGTCTAAAATTGTAACTATTTCGAATCATACAGATACTAATACGACACTATTTACGGCACTAAAAGTAAAATAGATAAAATATCGAAAATAATAATATATACTCTTTTTACAAATAATCTTGATCGTATCTTAAACTTAATCCAAAATTGCGATAAATATGAATTCAACTGACTACATGTAGCGAATAAATCTTACACTCATACATACAAACACCAATATCTATTACCTTCCATCATAATAGATAGAAGTAACATAAAGTATAATCAAGGGAGCAAACACAAATTCGTAATAATATGTCTGAATGTTCCTTATACGCTTTTGTTTTATGCAAATAAATCATAACATAGTAATCTACGCTTTGTCGCAAATTACAGACTGTAAGACACGCATACGGTTAAAGTGCTCTGAGACAGTCTTTAATAGTAGGACTGGATTCAAGTCTAGATTTAGCTTGAGGCATACTTTAGTTTGATTTTATGGTTTTCTTATAACTTTACATTACAATCTAGCGTAAAAATTGAGCTCTTGTAATTACATAGACGCTTGGTGTTGTTTAATTTAAATGATTCCCTCAAAGTACATTGTTTTATTGACAAAAGTTAGAAATATCTATAATTATAGCTAATATCTACCTCGTAGTCTAGAAGTTATTTAACTTAGATAATGTAATCCCGAGGTCGAATCAAAAGTGTTATAGACATTTTTCGAAGTTTTCCTCGAAAATCGAAAATCTCTACCTTGGCGCTTCGGATAAGCATGTAAAGCTGCATCTGTTATCGTTAAAAATAGGCGATAATCTTTATCAGGTCAGTAAAATAAGCACTCGTTGCATTGTGGCAGGAACAGAAAGCAATGATACCAAACCCGCTCATGATGTTGCAGAACTCTACCATTATTAGCCAGCCAGTAGCCATTAGTTAGTAGTAGTAGGTTTCGACGTGCTACTAAGATTTTGGATTTTTGAGAATAATTTCGAAAAAACTCAATAGGACTTTTGCCCAATTCTGATTGAATCTGAAAATTCATGAGCTGTGCCAAATAGGCTAACTCTCAGACCGCGAGAAAGATATCAGCTATAATTATCTCTAACTATAAGATTAGATATTTCTAACTTTAAGTGAAAAAAATAATTTGATATTAGAGGACGACAACATTTTTCCCCGGGTTGGTCTCGGGCTCCTTTAAAGAATAGGCCAACTGCTGTTCTGTTAGGCAGGTCGTAAAAGGCGATCGTTGAACGTGAGTCACTACCATCGTCGCTACTAGGTGGTACGATATGCTTAGTAGTAGTAGTAGTAGCAAGAGAGTTGATCTATTCTTCTAAAAGAGAACTGGATAAACACAGGGAAATTAAAGTCACTTTAGCTCTATTTATATATTATCATAAATAATCATTTCGATTTGTTACCGATATTAGATTATATTTTATAGGTCAAAGATCCGCACAAACAGCATTAAGCAAAAGGTCGAGGTAGATTAGCTAAATTTAGAATATATTAGAGTAAATGTGCGTGGGTCGTATAGTGAATGTCGAAAACATCACATATCGCATTTCTCCCATCATTTTCCCGTGTTGATTTGGGCTCCCTTTGAAGAATAGACTATCTGACCATCTGCCATCCTTTCAGGTAGTTCATAACAGGTAAACGATAAGATATACAAATCCCTACTATCTTAACTTCAACTTATCTTACTTATCCCCGTGTTGGTACCGGACTTCTTTGAAAAATAGGGCAACTGCTGTAGGCAGGTCGTAAAAGGCGACTGATTATGGCTGTGTAAAGGTGACTGATATGGATGTGTATACGAGTCACTACCATCGTGGCTACTAGGTGGTAGAGTTTTGCATTGTCTTGCCTGGTACCATCAACTTACTTATGTCTGTCGCGATAGTGTCAGTTAATAAGGTAGCCGGTAAACTTATGCATGTGGCATTAAAACTACAAAGATAAGAACGCACTATTAACATCTTTGGCGCTATAGACGGTGATTGTCTTTTTTCATCAGGAGAGCCGTCTAGTGTTTGCTACCTTATGACATAAGAAAAAAACTGCAACGCCTAGATGTACTGCTGGTCTGGATGAAAAATAAGATAGAAATGATATCCTTCCAAATCCGTTGTTACATAGATATATTTTGCTATACGACATTTCAAAAGGACAAAGTTTTCCGTATATAATATATACTAAGTTTATATTAATATGTGAAGCGAAAACTTTGTAAGTATCTATTTTTAAGAAAATTGTGTGGACTAAGGATTGAGGTAATTGAGGTGAAAGAAAAGTGTATATAAACATACAAATACACAAACATACTTTTACGCTCACGAAATTTAGTACACGTGTTTGGATGCCTAAATATATCGTCATACTCAAGGACCTATTATTCAATTCCAACAATATTACATACATACATGTCAAACTGATAACCTCTGTTTTTTTGTCGGTTGAAAATGACTAAATTTTTCCTA
Source organism: Apodemia mormo (assembly GCA_036924255.1). Classification (NCBI taxonomy): domain Eukaryota; kingdom Metazoa; phylum Arthropoda; class Insecta; order Lepidoptera; family Riodinidae; genus Apodemia; species Apodemia mormo. The sequence continues at coordinate 21,653,508 of JAUPFN010000016.1, forward strand.
AACACGGGATTAGTGCTAAAACACATATACATGCGAAGGTATTAATCAATATTATAATTGTGAACTTCATCTGTACCGATGTACTCATTTAGTACATAGTAAAATACAGTACAATACAAAACAATACAATACAGTATAAACACAGTATGATTGACGGAATTGATTATAAAGCAAATAAGAATTACACCTTGTTGAGCCAATCGAAAATAGATCAGTTGCTTAGGCGTGCTGGCCAAAGGCAAAATGGCAGGATCAAAGTCTGATGTATCGAAATTTTTCTTTATTAAGTTTTTAAAATATTCCCAAGTACGGGATAAGTGCTAGAACACATGTGATTTATTTAAAATTATAATTCATGACATTTAGTAACAGCTAAGTGTATGTAGTCAAAGCGTCGTTTTCGTATTATTGTGCCTGACTGCACTTGTACGTCAACAATTACGTAAACCATTTACTTAATGTAAATTTAAATATATGCATATTTCATACAACATTGTACGTTATTGTCTGCAATGTAAAAGGCTTAGCTATTTCCCCTTAACCGAAGCGAGCCTGCTGAGTGAAATAAAACCATTAGCATCTTTAACTACACCGCAAAGAATTCTTCAACGTAAAATCAGTGTCTAAAACATTGTATGAATGGATATTCGCATTTTGTGTGTTATGACACTCAACTCAAGTTGGAAATTTGTAATAATTTGTAATTGTAATTGGGATGAAGCTTTGTGCTAGCATAAAATTTTACGACCCTTGTCACTCGTTGCGTTTTACGATATGGTTTAAAATATGTTTTCTTACTGTATACGAGTTATGTCTCCTCCGCAATAAGTTATTTGGTTTTCAATTGAAACTTTGCTGTATTTAGTTGAATTTTAAGACAACTTCAAATGTTAAATGATCTTTATGTTTTTGAAACTAAACATATGAAATAGCAATATATATATATAGCAATAGGTAGCAAGTACGCCTCAATAAACTAGTAGGAATATGAACATTTTGTTTGTAGTAACCAAGTAGTGGTCTAAGATCCGAATATGATTTGACCTTACCCATCTGTTTACCGAATGAAACATTTTTATTATCAAATTTCATATTTTATAGACATTTACTTCTTGCATGTATTGCCTATAAAAATATGTTCATAGCTATGCTTAATTTAAAAAAATATTAATTATTTTTTTAGCAAGTTTCTCCTACTTGATTACCGACTAAAATTTTATTGACTATACTATACCCATCTGTTTACATCTGCTTGCCTGGTAGTCATGAACGTAAACACGTAGGCAATAACCTCGCAGACCTATTCTATATGCTTAAAACTTTTAGTATCAATAACATTTGATCGACAAACAAGTGGGAAAAATTTGCTAAAAAAAATAATTAATATTTTTTTTCAATAAAAGATAGCTATTTTTTATTATATATTATTTTTTATTATATACTACTATTTTTTATTATATTATAGAACATATTTTGATAGGCAATACATGCAAAACGTAAATGTCTATGTATGAAATTTGATAATAAAAATGTTTCATTCGGTAAACAGATGGTTGAAGGTCAAGTTATATTCGGATCCCGTACTATAGATGTAGCGAAGACTAAAAAGAGACCGAGAAATTGACATATAGATTTATTTCAGCATTAAATCGGATTATAATAATGTATAGTACCCATGAAGTATTAGGTATATTTGGAGCTACCACTCGTATTAATCAATTGAAACAAATATTTATATTATATACCTGTCTGTGAGGTCTCGCGTTCTCTTTTTATATAGCTGTATTAGCACAGACCATATGAATATGTATTAGAAAGAGAGGGTAAGACCTCAGAAGATGACAGTAGTATTTAAAATTTGGTTTCAAGTAGGTATTAGGATTGCTACCTTCAGATATAATACAGCTTCATGATAGTACCTACTGAGGTAACGATGACAAATATAACTTGATATTACTGGTATGTCTCTCTTGTAATAAGTTATATGGTTTTCAATTGCAACTTTGCCGTATTTTAGTTGAATTTTAAGGCAAGCTTCAAATGTTAAATGATCTTTATGTTTTTGGAAGTTCATTAAATGAAATGAGTACCTAGCTGGCAGGCTTTAACAAATTACTAGTATTATAAACATAATATTGTACTTAGTTACCAAGTAGATGTAGAAAGCGAAGAACAATAAGGGACGGAGAATTTGAAGAATAGCTTTATTTCAGCATTGGATCGTATAATACTCAGTACCAAGGTATGCTACTGATGTGTGATATAACTTGATATCATAAGTATGTCTCCTTTGCAATAAGTTATTTAGTTTTCAATTGATACTTTCCTGTATTTTAGTTGAATTTGTAGGCAAGATTAAAGTGTTAAATGATATTTATGTTTTTGAAATTAAACATATGAAATAGGTAGCGAGTACGCTATAATAAAAATGATTGTGAATATATTGTTCGTAGATTTACCGGTATTACCGGATGCGCTGTGCCGCGCTCCCAGCTGAATGAGTACCACCATCTTGCTTGTTTCTTCCGTGAAACAGCTTGCTGTGTTTCGGTGAGAAGAGTAAGACAGGCAATGTAATTACTGGCACGAGACTTAACATCTTATGTCTCTGGATAGGCAACTCATTAATGAATTACTTGGGCTAGTTCTAGATAAACTAGTTTATATTCATTGGCGACGTCGACCACTTACCATCAGGTGGCACGTCTGCCAGTTTGCCTATCCAAGTAACATAAAAAAAGAAGCCAAGTAAATATAGAAAGTGAAGGACAATGTATGATGGTGAAATTCACGAATTGCCTTATTTCAGCATCGGATCTTATAATAATAATGTTTAGCACTGACGCAATGATGATTAATATAATTTGATTCTCTCTGTTTGTCTTGAAAGGGAAATTGAATAACTCCTGATAGAAATCAACCATCGCCTATAGGCACCAATTATGTTAATGGTGTATTGCTATCCGTGTAGCGGTTTAAAATGCCACATGCATACAATTACCGGATACATTGCCTTCCAAATCGAAATTCGACAATGACAAGCACCGACATTAGTACGGCAAGAATAATAATGTGATGTCAGACCCAAGCGAACTATATCGCCTGGTAAAACATATACATTTTATAAGATACCTATATTTGATACGAATACTTTATTTGTCGGAAAAAGCTATAAGATATTTTTTCTCGTTTATTTTTACAGATACACATGAATGTTGAATTAACTTTCATCATCTAATTTAATAGAATTGGCGACTTTTGCCTTTACTTAAGTACAACATAAATAAATTCTACTAAAATATGAAAATATATGAAACCAAAGTCGAAGATTTCAAATACAATATCCACAGAAAGGGAAATATCCCTAGAGAGTCTCCAGACGTGTGTAACTAACCGTGAGGAGAGTCGTGCGCTTCTCTACAAGATTCCGTACATTTGTGTGGACCAATTGAAAGTTTTTATTTTGCTCAAAAGTAAACTACTTTTTTATTGTACTACCACAGACTACTATGAAGAACTAATGCTTACTTTGTCCTCTTGAGAACATACAGTTTTAATTTTTTCTTACTTTATATTATTGACAAAGCGATCGTTTAGTACAGCCTAAAGCATCTGGTTACGTAGCATATAAGTATTTAATATTACAAGCGATCGCCTGTGGCCGAAATTCGACCACAGTCTAACAATAAAACCTCTTTGTAAAGAAAATAGTATTCATTCATGTGTGTATATTATCATGTATGTTATATGAATTTAGTGTGTATTTTATATATATTTTTACTAATTTAATATATTTCCAATGCATTTTATTTAAAAATATTAGGTTTCTGCAGTAAACTTTAACTATGCCAAATTAAATACTCCACAATTCGCGCAATTATCTAAAAAAGAGGTACAAAGTTATTCTTTCACGTATTAATATGTACTAGCGATCGCCTGCGGTCGAAATTCGACCATAAACTCTACAATAAAATTTCTTTTAAGTTTGACAACAGCTGTAAATAAAATAGCATCTTTGCATGTGTATATAATATGATGTATGTCACATTAACGTAGTGTGTGTAATGTATATTTTTATTAATTTAATATTTATTTTTATTAATATAATATTTTATTAATATAATATATATTAATAAAGATATATTAATATAATATATTTTTATTAATATAATGCTTTTTATTTAAAAATATTAAGTTTCTGCAGTCCTCCACAATATAAACATTATCTGTGCCAAATTTCATACTCCACCGTTCGCCGAATTATCTTAAAAAGGGGTCCAAATTTTTTTCATCTCGTATTAATATATAAATATATTCATTTGATATAATATTACTTACACTGCCGTCTTAAAACACATACAGATTTCATTTTTTCTAACTTCATATTGTTGAAAAAGCGATCGTTTAATATCCATAGAGCTTACTTAAATCGTTCAGTTATACTGCATACATAATATTATTATGTTCATTTGTCTCTATTTTCTTTGTTTTCAAAATTACTTAACTTTTTTTTACAAATTTTCAGCAATGAATATATGCAACTAGCGGCCCGTTACGTGCTTCGCTACGTATTGTCATTTATTGAATTCATTTCTTACAAAAATGTGATAAATGAAGAACCGCTCTACCGATTTTGTGCAAACTTCACATGAACCATCTACTCAATAGTCCGAACAAAGCCTAAATATTTCGTTTAGATTGGTAAGCCCGTTCTTGAGTTATCAAATTACAACAAAAAGTGGCATTGATTTTTATACATATAGCATAGAATAATAACGCATAGAAACCGAGTCGACCCGCGCAATATTAAGCCATTTCAAAGAAGCCTGAAAAGGCTTCTTACGTTCGCCGGCCCCTCAGGCATGCGACACGTGCCACGCGGAGTACAGCTCTCGCAATTTCAAAAAATGTGAGTTACTGTGTGGTGAAATGCTGTCACCGTGCTTCACAAAAGCGTATTTAGGACTTGAAGATAACATTTCACCGATAAAAACTACTTGGCATCGGATATTTTTGTATAAAATCCAAACAAATAAATCATAAATATCTAAGTAGAACGATATTCAAAATGTTGCCAGCCAAAGGGAAAAATATTCTACCACGTATTTGTTTTTACCTATTTTCATTATAATTAATAATATGTGTATTCCTATTTTATGTGCGATATTACATAGCCTGGACTTTGCTTTTGCATAAAAAATAGTTTTTAAGTGTTGAGACTCACCCATTATACTGGCACAAATATTACAAATCCGTTTGTCAGACCAATATTATGAAGCATTTATTCGTATATAATGAGGACTTTTAGAAGACAAAAAAAATGTTCCAACTAGCATTCTAGATGCCACAGTGACCATCAGAAAAAAACTCTGTCACTACCAAAGTCATTTTTTTTTAAATTTTCTTATTAAATAATATGCCATCTTACTGCATTATTTCGTATTGCTTAGTGTCAAGTAGTTTTATTAGCGATATTTTCGACTTTTATCCACGAAAACATGTAGGGTAACGTGCCCTAAAATCGGTCTGCGCCTAATGTCGACCTCCTAATATGTTTATACTGATAATTAAGCTAATATTCCACATAACTTTTAAGAACGCGGGCAAGACTTCATACATCGTTTTTTAATTATTATCTTAAAGTTTAATGTGTTTCTTAAGATTCTATATCAACTGCTTAATTTATCCGCATTTAATAAATATTTTTTTAACTTGGGAAATAGTAGTTAAATAAAGTTGGAATTTAGGTAAGGTTAACGTAAGCAATCAGTTCTCTCCTTAGTAGTCTGTGGTTAGATATTTATCTTGTCATATCTTGTCATATCTTGTCATATCTTGTCATATCTTGTTATATTGGGTGTCTTCAGTACAACAGCTGTTAATCTCAGAAATCTAAGTTAGGTTGACAGAATTCTGAGCTAAGTTTTTGCGAAGACACTTTATAGGTACTTAAAAGAACAAAAAATAAATTAGCTTTAACTATTCTTTACTACAAAAACAGGGAGAATTTTTATTTGATACTTATAATGAAAATTATAATATATAAACTTATTGCTGTTTTAATGAAAATGTAAATTAAGTTTTATACAATGATAACACTTAAATTTGATGATAGAATTCAATCAAATTAAAGTCTCAATATTTTTTATATAATTGTTCCTAGCGATATATTTTATTTAATTGATTTAACAATCGTAGAAAATTATTCTAATTTTATTCTAATAGTGAAAAATAAAACTTTGAACTTTGCCTTTAAATTGTTTCCTTTCTTTGACTACAACTTAATAAAAATAAGTACCCTAAAATAGTTATATTGAAGATTATTTGATATAGACAAAAAATAATTTATATAAATCGTTTTATTTAAAAAAATATCACAATATTGAATATTTAATGCTCATTTCTCTTAATTTTGAGGACCAGCAAGTAACGATCTAATGTAATTTTTACATATCAATTTTTTTCTGCGTCGTTTTAAAGAGACTAAAATATCAATTTATTTCATTTATTTTATGTCTCAAAGAAAGAGACTCAATCATTAAAATTGGTGACCATTTAGATTTTTCTTTTACAGTTTTTATCAAATTAAAAAGATCATTTAAATACATACCATAAAAAATTGAGGGCATATTATGTTTACAAAAGTTATTTAATAAAATTAAAGTAAATTTTAATGCAAAGTCAATACCTTATTTCAATTTCAAACATCCTTTACTGGCTAACATTAGAGAAAAATGGGGCTGAAATTAGGGAAAAATTGACCGACAATAGAAAAGAAACCAGGATAGAGAGGGTCAATCATTTAAAACTTAACACGTTTACATATTTTTATTTCGTTGTTGAAATCAATTCGAAACATCAATAGTGTAAAATTTAAATATTGATTAACACGAAAAAGAAAATTAATATTTTCTTCCCGATAACGGTTTAAGCCTAATAGGGTCCGAAAGTTATGTATTTGGTTAGGCGGCCGAAATTTGGCTATTTTACCCTATAAATTTCTACATCACTGAGATTAATTTTAATTTTTAAAATTTTAAATAAATAATTTGATTATTAAGTATACATATTTTCGTGTCACAATTTGCACAAAAACGAAAAAATCCAAGGTGAAATAGCTTTGGAACGTAGAATTATAACACGTAGAAACCGAGTGGACCGCGATGTTTTAAGCCATTTCAAAGTAGCCTTAAAAGGCTACGCATGCGCTTGCCGTCCGCTCAGAATCGCGATACATGTCATACGGAGTGTAGGTCTCGCAATTCGAAAAAAATATGACTTACTGTGTTGTTAAAGGCAAAAAAAGACAAATAAAATAAATGCTGAATTATCAAAAAGTACCCTCGAGCTAAATTATTTTCATAAGACTTAGTATAAATAATAGTTAAATCAAATACAATAATTAATTTTCTTAACATAAAGGTCTAACTAAAAATATTATGCGCAATTTTTTTTCCACAACTAGCAACTGTATAGTGATAAGTTATGTGTTTCAAATTATCTATTTTTAGTCGATTTACGTAACAGAAAAATTATAAATTGTAAGTATTTACCTGTGAAATGTTCACTTTTTTTGTTTTTCTAAGGTGTTAAAACACTTCTTTATAATGCAATAAGTCATTTCGAATTATTTTTCGTAAACTGTGTCCGATATAACCTGATCTCATTAAGCATTGACAACTCGCAAAACGAATTGAGCCGTTTCTGGTTCAGTTTTATTTACTCGTTTTTTGTGGTTTCTAGGCGTTATTATTCTAAGATCAGAACCAAAACAGTTGCGGACGCTAGGTGGTGCTCAAGTCGTGCACAGAGCCAATAGTAGCCAATATAGTACGTTTAACTTAAAACATTTAAATTTTTTAAGTTGATTTAAATAAATACTTGATTAATAAGTATCTTATTAATTTTTACCTTAAACGTTCGTCTATAACGTAAGTATTGTTTCTGCTTGCCCACCCATTTCCTAATTTTTAAGATAGTTTAAGGTTTAGAACCATGGCAAGATTTGTATGAAAGTTAAAATAAAAAAGGTTCCAAGGTAATATCTTTGAAGAAACATACATACACATACACGCACACAGACATACACATAATAACACACAAGTATTTGCCAAGCAATGTATTTCAAACATTTGTATGATATAGGATAATATATTAGTAGATACATATCAATAAGGTTTTTTTTTTGTAAGAATTACTTCAATCACTGTTTTTATAACTTAAATAACGTAAATTCGTATTGACCATATTTTTTATTTACGCTCGGTGCCGGTTGGTTACCGCTGTTTAATTACTGAAATTTAAAAAAAAAATCTTGAGAACCTCTAAAACATTTTCCTGTAATTCTACTCATTTTACCTCACAAGAATAAAAATTGTAAGTTCTAAATTTTCTATATGACTAATAATACTATTGGAAAGACAGACAATCTTTATTTCAGTGAGATAAAAATATTTTAAATCACAAATAAAAGCACAAAAGCTAAAAAAATATAAGGTTAAATAGCTTTGGAATCATCTTGAGAACATCTAGAATATTTCCCGGCATTTAACATATTTTACCTAACCGAATAAAAAGTGTAAGTTTCAAGTTTATACTAAATGATTAATAATGTTATAGTATGAATGATTATTTGTATACCGGTCAGGTAGATATATTTTAAATACCGTCTTGGGAAAATATTTATTTACTTGCAACACTATTCGAGTCTTTGGAGTCTTTGTGTGCGTGACGACGCAAGTGATTGCACGAAGCTTACACGGACATTGACACGGTTTTGGCCTAAAATATGAACGAAGCGTTGAATGCAATTATCCCTCTAAGCGTTATTACTCTATGACATATAGATATGCAATTAATAACATTAGTAAATAAAATGTTTTTAAAGTTACCGAGTTCTGATTATTGTAATAAAAACACTTGCATTTTGATTATTATTATAAAAAGCTTACGAATTTCGCGCATCGTCAGGGCTTGTAGCTAAACTAGAACTACTGTTACATAATTTTTTATTACAAGGAATAAGCAAAATACCTTAAAATTGAGCACCATATATGTTATACGTTTTTATAGAATCACCATCCTTTTCATCAGCTGACAAACTACAGAATTATGAAAAGTCTGAGCATCTATTAATATTTATTTCATCTTGATTACAAGAGAACCCTCGTGATGATATTTTTTTACTATGATCTATAGTGATGAACATACTATTTTAAAGGCGCATATTGGTTCTGTAATGTTTTTAAGACTGAAAAAATCTTTCTTTGTTCAATTTAGTGTATACTGAGCTTTTCTTTTAATAATACGAGATTTTACTGCGATTGGTTGATGATTTTTTTTCCGATAATTTAGTGTTTTTACAAGCACCATGATCACGAGATGTAACAGCAACAAAATATCGCCAGAAAGACAAAAAGGGTAAGTACAAAAATTATTGTATCTTAAAATATCCAATGAAGTATTTACCTAAATTACGTATTTTTTTGTTAAATTAGGCAAATATTTTAAAAATGTATCTATCATTATCCATTCAATAATTCCACATATATAATACCATCATATTTTACTAGCGGATATTAAACCTTTGACGATCGGACAGGATTTTTTAGCTATCTGCATATTTAAAGTAAATTTATAGTGTTTATCAATTGGAATTTCGCTAAGAGCGAACGACAAAATTATAAAATGTAAAAAAACATATTTGGTAAAATATATTACACAGGTCAACAAAAAAAATATTTTTTCTGAGTCTGTTATTTAGTGACCATTTTCTGATTATATACATCGAATAGTAAACAGAAACGCTATTAACAATCAATAAACTTTGCTTTTGTACTTTGGGGCCTCATACAAGAAAGTTTTTAATTTTCACAAAGGAAATACCAATACTATTCATTTTCTAAAGCTTTTTTGTATTCTTTTTTGTATTTTTGTGTTTAGTTATGCCGTATTTTATAATTAAATTAATAAAAATGTATAATTGATAACTTGTTTTCCTTTTAAATATAATTGAAATTTAAAAATAGAGCTTTTCCATAAAATTTGAATTTTCGTGCTGGTAGCTACAAAAGCAAACTTTATTAGATTAAAATATTTTTTCATTCTTTAGTTAGGCATAAGTAATCAGAATCAGAGGTACAGAACTCAGACTCAAAATTCATGTTGACCATTTATTTATGAAAGAAGGATTAAAAATTTACATAATAATCTAAGGCGTATATAATTATATACGCCTTAGATTATTATGTAAATTTTTAATCCTTCTTTCATAAATAAATTAAGGTTATAAAATCCTATGTGGCATACTAAAATCGTTTTACACTATATTATAATGAGAATCGGACAACAAATTAATATTAAATTGAAAATTAAAAACAATATGCATTATTAAAAGCTTACGGCCGACATTCAAATTGATATTCGATTTAGTATAAATTCGAGTCGCTTATTTCGCTCAAATAATACCACTTTCATATCAACCGAAATCGGTAGTAAATGAAATGCGGTAATTACAATAAATGAGGCGAATCGTTGTATGTTAAGTGGTCAAAGCACTTACAACGCACTTTACTTAAGCTGTATATTCAAATAGTTTTATCCCACTTACGGTACACTAATGCACTTTTTCGAGGTAGCCAGTAATAACGTCGTCCATTAGCCGTTTCGATCCAAGAAGCTGTACATTAGTGATGTGAACGGGAGTATCGATAAAGACGTAAATTATTGGAACTCGCTTACTTTGTTGTTTGTTTATTTAATTTACAAACGAGAATTCCATTTATTTAGATTTATGTTTAAGCGAGTTCTCATCGCTTTATTTTATTATAATAGTTTAAATAATGTTCTTGTAATTTAAAAAAGTTATAATTACAAATTAGAAACTCTAAATTCCTTATAAACTAGGTAACAATACTGAGTTTTAAGTATTACAGTCGGTAATCTTTATTGCTTTGCTATAAAAAAGAGGTAAAGTTGCAACCTTTTTATTTATCTCTCTTTTTTGTAACTCTTTACACCGCCTTATTTCACTGGATTTTAATAAAATGACGAAACCAAGCAAGCAGATTAAACAAAAAAATAATAGCCGTCCGAGATAATAAATACGTACGTATATTATAGATGTGTTGCTATCTGAAATTTTGTATGTTGAATTATTTATTTATGAAAGAAAAAGCTAATTCTAGTGCTTATAGCTAATAATATACGCTTAAACTAAACACGATATACAAAATCTATAGAATTTTTGGTGCTTATTTGTATATGATGCTTATCTCTCTTACAAAATTCGTTTTTGTATCTGCATTTATAAGGAAGGTTATAGAAGGCTATGTTTTACTCGATTAAATAAAAGGAAATAATGTTATCAAGTCTGGGTAACAGCTAGTACACATGTAACAAAAATAGGCCAAATACATGGTTTCTTTTTCCCCGTGTTGGTCTGGGCTGTTTTGGAGATTGGTATTTTCTTCAAAAGTGTCCAGACTAACACTGCCATTCTACCAAGTAGTTGTAAGAGGCGAACGATTGTCTATGCAAATCCTTTTCATAGCGGCTTGCTGGTAGATTTCTGCATTGTCTCAATAGCGTCAGTGTTTACACTGCCGCAATAGCGTAGTGTTTGTCACTGTCGTATTCTGACTTGGACGGCAATGTAGCCAGTAAACATATGCAAGTGGCTATTTAATAGATTATAATAGAATATAAGCGGTTGTGTTTGCGAAAATCCATAATTTAAAGAATTAATTGTGGAATTCAATTTGCAAAATTTAATTTTAATGCTTCACCCTTCATAGAGTGAAGTCCTATTCGACTCTTCTGAATATTCTTTGGTTGCGAAGAAGAACGTGGGTTGAGTACATAATTTGTGTGTTGCTGCATTTGCTTCTGACGTGGAAGAAAGTGTGGTGGAAGTGGGTGTACTATTGTACTGCTGTGGTCTTCTCTAATTTTCAGGCCTTGGATAAAATTGCCCCATTCCTTACACAGCATTTCGTTTCAGTTGCATCACAGCTGTTCCATATTATAAGGTTTCGCGGAAATTTTGCAAATTAAATACCATATTCTATTCTATGACATAAAAAAAATATCGTGTCTGCCGGGTGTTACAATTTCGCAATGTCTCGCCAAGGTTTGGTATCACCTCCCTTTTTCGTTTACAATAGTCCACAATTGTAATTGTCGTATTACTATTTGAAAGTAAATTTCTGGTAAATATATGCATGTCTCCTTGTATAGCGGTCAAATAAAATGCAGCGCACCTTTAACGACTTTAGTGTCAAGCTGGTGCTTTCCATCAGGAGAGCCATTAACTTGATTGCTTTCTTATGGTTAAAAAGGACTAAATTTTCTATCTGTTCTTAGCAGAGTTGTATTCTTCTAGCTTATGTATTCAATCAGTATAAGTTAGTATTAAAATGTCAAGTCAATACATATGACATAGGTTTTTAGTTCAAACACCTTGTTAATCGAGTGGTTAGCGACCTAAGTACGCTATCGACGGGACTTAAGATTGGTACCCGATTTATGTGATAAGCTTGATTGTTTGTACGTCTAAGTACAAGTGTTTTTTAAATATATTAGCAGGTAGTATTTATATTTTTTCTATGTATATATGTATATGTATTTCTATGTAGTATCGTTATTCGTTGTCTAACACCCATAACACATGCAAATAATATGCTTACTGGTAGGGTTAGGTCAATTCGTGTAATTTCTCTAGAGATATTTATTATTATTTCAAGTTTAATCTGAAAGTAGCGTAGTGTTAATAAACTTTAATAGACTTTGTAGAAATTTTTAAAGAACCATTGTAGCTTCATACATAGTAATAATACCTAGTCTAAATATTAAAATCAAAATCAATTGTGCATTATATTTGCATTATCTACCATTAAGAAGCACAAAATATATAAAGTAATATAAAACGTGCTATTAAAATATATTAAAAATATTTTAACAAATAAACTTAAGTAGAGCTTAAAGAACCCGTTGTAAAGGTGGGCCGTTATGAAGGCATAACAATCGTCTAAATACTAAATTTTTAATCAATAATTCATTACGTTTACTTTATTATTTTATGTATGTACTAACTGCAGCGTGCAGCCCGTTGCATTATAAAAGTTTTCCCGCGGGATCACTTAATTTATCCGGGATAAAAAGTATTACATGTGCTGTCCAGGTCATCATCTACCTGTGTACCAAATTTCATCCAAATCCGTTTAGTAGTTTTTGCGTGATTGAGTAACAAACATCCATAATATTAATATAGATTACTTTATGTATGTATGTATGTATTAGGGTGGAGTGAAAAAAAAAATTTTTTTTTCTTCTTAGCCTGGGGGTCAAATTTGTAGCTTATAAAAAACAAAAATTTTTGAAAAAAAAATAAAATTTTTTACTCAACATCTTGAGGCAGCCCACTCATTTTTAAAATTAATTACGAGTAAAAATATTTGGTTGCAAAAAAAAAATTTTTTTTTGTATTTTAATGTCTTAAAACATCCAAGAATTGGCAATTATGATCATTTCCAACTCAAATTTTATTCTAGTGCCCTAACGAGGAATGTTACTTTTTTGGATTTTTTTTAAATATTAAAACAATAGTCACAAAAATTTTTTTTAACTTGTGATTTTTAATTGGCATAAAAGAGGATATTTTGAAGTTTTTAGAACGCTTTTAAAAATTTTTTTTTGCAACCAAATATTTTTACTCGTAATTAATTTTAAAAATGAGTGGGCTGCCTCAAGATGTTGAGTAAAAAATTTTATTTTTTTTTTCAAAAATTTTTGTTTTTTATAAGCTACAAATTTGACCCCCAGGCTAAGAAGAAAAAAAAAATTTTTTTTTTCACTCCACCCTAGTATGTATGTACATATATATACGAACGGACTTTTGCTTGATAAAGATTGAGCAACAATCCCGGGTTTCCCGGGACAGTTGCTCAATCTACTACCGCCTTATAGTCTAAGATCCGGATTTACAAAAGTTCCCTCGCCTGACAATCTGTTCAATTAATAAAATATTATTTCAAAAACCCATTACAGCATTCTAAATTTATGAGAACAATTGCTACCCTAGTCCTGCTACTATAATATTAAATTACTCGTTAATAATTAATATGTTTTGTGTAACGGCTCAAACAATCATAAACGCTAGAAAAAAAATAATAAAAATAGAAAATGATGAAATTCAAAATAAAATCCTGAATCGCGATATCACAATAATTATTAATCTTGTACAAGCTATATACAAGTTTCAACGATTCCCAAATGGACTTCGGTCCACAGGCAGTACACCTTGCCTGGCTGGGAAGATCTTCCCTTTCCCCTTTCTTATCCTTGTGTGACATCATCAACCTCCTCAGTTATGACGTCACCTGACAAGAAGTTGGCCCGCCGGTTCCATCACTATGACCCTTCAGCGGTACGGACCAGTGGCGCCACATTTTGCTTAAAATATTGAATGCATTAATGTTATATTAATGTTATTTGTACAAAATTTCTGAATATGATATCACCTACAATGTGACAGCAAGCCTTAATATCCATTACAACTACATGCAGACCGATACACACAGATAGATAAAATTAATGTATTCTTTTAAAAAAGTATTCAATGTACAGTTTTGATTATATATATATATATATATATATATATATATATATATATATATATATATATATATAGATTCTACCTACGTTTATTACGTGTAACTACTAACTTTGTATTAAGCAGTACAGTAGATTTAAGATTCAAGGAACCACTAAAGCTTAAGAAGAATGTTAATGAGTATGTATTTAGGCATGGATACATCCGATGACCCAATGAAGTGATATACAAACAATGGCGGCCGTACACAAACTTTCTCACAACGTATGAAGCGCTAAGTAAAATATTTTGACAACTGTGACATAAATTTAACAGTAAATGTAAACACCGACTTCTTAGAATCAAAACCATCAACTGAGTAATAGAGTTTACTAAGTAGAAAGCAAATAAAATAACAAAGCATGGCACTGTTGGTACAGTTGAAAACAATAAAACTGGAAATTACAGTCTACAATTGTGAATCTATTTGCAAACAAAACACAGAAAAGATTTAATAACACTTTTCCAATTCACTCATTATCCTTGCTGATAAGAATTAATAACCTCCTTACTAAAAATATGTACAATTGAATTGATAAGCTCCTCCTTTTTGGGAAGTCAGTTGATAATAACAGTAAACTTTAATATCTAGCCAAATGAGTTTACCAACATGGTAATTACTTAAACCTAAACTTTTCATTTGGAAAAAAATAAACAAAAACTTCAATGTTTTTTAAAAGAATCATCACTAGCAGAAATTAAAATCTTGTAGGCTTTTATCAAATGATTCAAAATATCTTTTAAATTCTTATAGAATTTTAAGTCTTAAAACCAAAGTTATATAGGAGTAGAGAGATAGCTTACCTAATGATAAACATCCGTCTTTGGCTTCCTTAATCGTCGTGATATACACAGGAAGGAAACGTGGACTAATGGCAATGTTTTATGTAACTTTAGTGAGCAGAAATGGATTTTGAAAAAACATGTCACGTAAGGAAATGACAATGAGATTTATGAGGACGTGGATGGTTTTTACGATTTTCATACGTTTTGATCGAAATATAAGATCTGGTAAATAAATAAATGACTTTACATATGTTGCCCCTGTTTCCTGGAAGAAAGGCAGAGTGAGCATACTGTTATTAAATTATTCAGTTTACCACGGTTAAGGGCTGGCAAAATGGTATCACCGCATTTGCCAACCGTAACGATTATACTAATAGCTTGGCGTATTTTTTGAAGGACAGGGATGTTGACATTTTATCAATAAACTATAATACTTTGCCAGGAATCAAGTCCAGACCTTATTATCAAAGACAAACTTCATAACCGTTAGAATGAAAGACAGTGGTTTAAAATACCGAAAACTAACCAAAAATCTAATAAAAATATGAAATTAATACTACACCTACTTGTTTGATTTCGGAAATTATTATAAATTAAATAAAATCTTCGATATTCGTACATCATATTATTGTAAAATATCGATACGTTAGAAGATCGCTATATTACAACTTGTAACAACCATATTCGTGGATTTTTTTTTCTTTTTATTTCAGTAAAAAACATGTTTTTATATCATACTAGCTGACCCGGCAAACATTGTTCTGCATTTTTAATTACTCTAATTTTTTTCTATATTTTCTCACCTTTTAAACCTTGCCTGGACTTCAATAATTAATTCATACCCAAAATTAGCCAAATCGGTTCAACCGTTCTCGAGTTTTAGCGAGACTAACGAACAGCAATTGATTTATATATATATATATATATATATATATATATATATATATATATATATATATATATATATATATATATATATATATATATATATATAGATTTTACTACTAGTGGGGAATTTGTTCAGCCTTCTGATGCTATTTTAAGTTTTAATTATATTTTTTCTTGTGCTTTTAAATAATAAATAAATAAAAATATATTGTTTTTATTTGCAACCGACGAATATTTACTTTTCCTAAAAAATAGGAGCAATGATCAAAATTCATATAATAAAGTTACCATCAAGGCGGTCCCTTTTTTGACGAAACAGAATTAAATAAACGCCTTTTGGTCACTATGATTCACCGTTTCAGTGAGATAGGAACATAATGAATTCAATTGCCACATGTTCTGAATACCTGCTTTTTACAGTAATAGCTTTACATATTCGCCAGGAAACAAGCTTACTAATACAACATCTTTTTTCAGACAGATAAAAATGTTTTGAGATAATTAATTTATAATCAAAAAATCCTAGTAATAATTTTGCTCCACCCAGTATTCGAACCCGAACTCTAACGATCCATAGTTGAATACAGAGAGTGACTACGGGGTAGTTTCTATTAATGACTTATGTTTTTTTTTTTTTAATTTCAAGGGAACAGCAAATGACTATTACTGGACATAGCCGTTTTGGAACATTCAGTATATTTTGTGAATACAAGTATTTTCTATAGAAATATGATTTATTTATATGCTATCTTATGGATAGCAAACAATGACTCTCTTGATGGAAAAAGACCACCGTCGTCTGTAGACCCCAAAATTTTTACTGGCGTGCTGCTATCCGTGTAGTGGGATAGTAATACCATATGCATAGGTTAATCGGCTATCTTATCCTCTAAACCATAACACGCAGTGACAAGCATTGACGATATTGCGGCAGGAATAGATAAGGCGGTGATACCAGACCCGCAGGCGTATTACCTAACGTTTGCAATGCGCCAGCGATCAACGATGACTTTCAAACGTAGTGAAAAACTCATCAAAAACGTCGTTAAATTCTTACTGATTACTGGATGAACTTTTTGCAATATCACAGCACCAAAACTAACCAAGCGGCAGCGACCGCCACTAATATACAAGGCTGTTATGTGTCTTGCAATAACTAAACAATTACGATAATTTCGCTTTGCGAGTTACGTGATCACCCCGCCGAGCGAGACAGTGCAGAACTCTGCCACCTAGTAAATTTTATCGATATTCTGTTTATTTTTTAAAATAAGTATAGGCGTTTTAAAATGACTTAATTTCTGGTATATATCAGAGTTGGGCAAGACACAATTTATTTTTATTTGGAAAGACCTTTGTAGAAGTCTGTATGATGGCTCGGTGTGTCGTAGAGCATAACAAATATCAGTCCTGGAAATATTAAGCAACCAATGATAATATATTTAAGGTTGGCAAAAGCAGCAATAGTGTAATAGTATTTTAGATACAGTTACTTGAATTAAACAGAAATTGTACTGAATCCAAAACATATTAGAATATTATTGTTTTTTGATTAGCACAAAACCGGCCAAAATTCTAAAATGTCATTTCTATTTTACACTATATCACTAGAATGTTGGCCACTTTGGTGCTTATCAAAAACATAATATGTAATTGTAATAACAGTCGTTAAAAAAATAATATTAAAGATATTATTGTATCTAAGTGTACCTACATATAGTGACCGGGTGATAAACTTTTATTCAATACTCTTTCTTTTTTTGCACGCCGAAAATTAATATAAAGTATATGTGAATTTTAAACTCTTATGTGCTAGGAAAAACTTAAAAAAACTTTAAAAACAACACAGAACAATTTCGATTCAACCGACAGACACAACAGTGGCTCTTTTTTGAACGTCAAAATTAAATATAAATTTTATTCAATACTCTTTCATTTTTTGCACGCCTAAATTAAATATAAATAGTTGTACATCCCAAAAATTTTAAAGAATATTGTGTCTGACTATACGTACAGTGGCTATCTTGTTAGACGCACGGGTGTTTTAATTTTTATTAAATACCTACTCTTTCTATCCATATACGCCGAAATTAAGTATAAATTGTTCTTAATCCGGACAATATTAAAATAATATTGTGTCCAACTATACATACCGTGGCTAGCTTTTTAGCCACCCGGGTGTTTTAATTTTTATCGAATACTTTACCTTTCTTTACACTCCAAAATCCATACTAATATTATAAATGCAAAAGTAGTACCTATGTCTTTCTGTATCTTCTTCACGCCTAAACCATTGAACCGATTTGAATGAAATCTAGTACAAACATAGTTTGAGTCCTGAGAAAGGATATAGGATAATTTTTATCCCAAAGTCCCACGGGAAGCTGTGTAGATTTTATTTTAGATTTTTTCCTCGTGGCCGAAATCGCGGGCACTGCTAGTTAAATAGAAATTGTTCTATATCCCAACAACATTAAAAGAATATTCCGTGTAACTGTACATACAGTGGATAGCTTGTTAGCAGTCCGGGTGTTTTAACTTTTATTCAATACTCTTTCTTTTTTACAAGCCAAAATTAAATAGAAATTGTTCTAAATCCCAACAACATTAAAATAATATTTCGTGTAACTGTACATAGAGTGGCTAGCTTGTTAGCCGTGCGGGTGTTTTAACTTTTATTCAATACTTTTTCTTTTTTACAAGCCAAAATTAAATAGAAATTGTTCTAAATCCCAACAACATTAAAAGAATATTCCGTGTAACTGTACATACAGTGGATTGCTTGTTAGCAGTCCGGGTGTTTTAACTTTTATTCAATACTCTTTCTTTTTTACAAGCCAAAATTAAATAGAAATTGTTCTAAATCCCAACAACATTAAAAGAATAATCCGTGTTACTATACATACAGTGGCTAGCTTATTAGCCGTCCGGGTGTTTTAACTTTTATTCAATACTCTTTCTTTTTTACAAGCCAAAATTAAATAGAAATTGTTCTAAATCTCAACAACATTAAAAGAATATTCTGTGTAACTGTACATACAGTGGCTAGCTTGTTAGCCGTCCGGGTGTTTTAACTTTTATCCAATACTCTTTCTTTGCACGCCGCCACTCTCGTCGTGGCCTTGTGTTTACGACAAGTCGTATCGAATTTTATACTGAAGTTACTTATTTTGTAAGTTTCGCCCACGTACACCAGTTTGTTGACTTTGTAATTATTTAACTTAACATCAAACAACATGACTTGAGTTCCGTGGATACACAACAACAAGCATTATAAAACCCTTCAAGTAGGATCTATATTAATATTACGAGTGTAAATGCAAAACTTTAAATATATTAATGGATTTTTGTTAATCACGCAAAACAGGTGAATCAATTTGGATGAAATTTTGCTTGTGTACGGATGATGACCTGTAATAGCACATGAGATAGTTTTTATTCGGAAAAATAAGTTTTTTTTCATGGGATTCACCAAATTCTTTTATAATGCAAGGGGCAGCTGGCTGCAGTAAGTTTTGTATAAATCATAGAACGTGTACATTTAATTTTTTTCATATCATAGGATAGCAAACAAGCACATGGTCGTCTTGGTGGAAATCCTAATGAAAACTGAACACGAAAAAGTAAAATGAAAATCTTTTTTTAGTTATAAACGATTGTTTAAAAATACATAACAAAATCGATTCCCAGATTGTAATAGTCAAAAATTTTCCCTGTTTTGCTCCGGGCTCCCTTTGCAGAACAAGCCATCTGCTATTCTGCCAAACAGTTCGAAAAAAGCCGAATAATTGCTTATACGTGTCACCAGCATCATAACTGCTAGATAGTAGATTTCTGCAAAGTCTCGCCCAGAAATTGGTATTACTACATTTCCTATTCTTGCCGCAATAGCGTCAATACTTATTACTATCTTGCTTTGATTTGGAGGGTACCCGGTAAAATAATGCCTATGGCATTAGAAACTCGCCACGTTGATAGTAACGCACCCTTAACATCGTTGGTTTCTATAGGCGATGGTTTCTCTTTCCATCAGAAAAGCCATCTGCTTGTTTGCTAATATAAAAAGAAATAGGAATTAATACAACCATGTGAATTATTCAGTAAAAACATCCTTGAATCTCCGTGTTTTATATGAAATCACCGAAGTCTAGACTAGCGTTTTCCTTATTACTCTATTACTTTGTTAACAACACATAATAATATAGTCATCACTGGTCTGGTGGTTAGCCTATCCAGCTAAAATCATGAGGTCCCGTTTGATGAAGTTTGGTGGTGGTATTTATCATTTCATCTCCCTGTTTAGCAAATAAAAAGTGATAGCCGTGAATTTTGATAAATGTGGTGAAAGAAAATATTGGCAAACTCGCCAGGAAAAACAGGTGAGCTGTGAAACGAAAACGTTTTTAGCCGCTGAGTTAACTAAGCCTACGTCATAAGAGATCCGATATAATGACAATATTTATTTTAATTTGAAAGCATCTCTGGCTATTATATCTATAACATACTAGCTGACCCGGCAAACGTTGTTTTGCCTTACATATTAGGAATCCATAGCGGACAATCAACGTGACACGTAATTTATATAAGACTACGGGATTGTCCTTCCACGCAGCCAAAATGGCATTAAACTTTATATGGTGGTTAAGTATTCTTAAATTTTCTAATTTTCCGCGCAATTTTCTTAATATTTTCTTTTATAAGAACCTTCTCCTTACAATTACAAACACAACAAAAAAAATTTACCGAAATTGGTCCATCCAGAAGATTTTTATATAGATAGATTAATATGTGAAGCTAAAATGTGAAAGTAGTAGGTTATAGTGCATGTTACAAACTCCGGAATGTATGAGCGGATTTAGATATGTATATTGGGTGTGTATTGAAAAAACTAAAACTGTATTAAAAACATCGGAATGGCTGAGCAGATTTTGATAGGATACGTATGTTGTGTCAGTATTATAAAATAAAACAAGACGAAAAAAATTATTGTAACGTATGCACTATTAAACGAAAACTGCTGCCGACAAACTGCAATGCAGTTTGACAGATAAAACTGTAAAAACCTTAGACTAAGTATTTGGAAAAAAAACTTTGTTCTATTTTTACAACAAATATACAAAATACACTAACGAAAGTGTATTAAATTTGCCACAGTTAAAGTTTAATGTACAAAAGTTAATATTTTTATTCAATTTGTATTAGAAATACATTAAATTAATAAAAGTAAATATAACACACACTATCATTCATTTGAATTGCATTATAATATACAAACACGTATACTATTTTACTTATGGCCAAAGTCTCTTGTCAATATTTAAAAGAGATTTTATTATATAGTCTAGGGTCAAATTTGACCCTACAAACCCGCGTTTGATACTACACCCTTATCTATTCCTTCCGCAATTGAGTCAATTCTTGTTATCAATAAGATAAGGAATACATTTTATTCTCTATTTCTTCCGCAATTGCGTCAATTCTTGACATTATCGTGTTTTGGTTTAACTTATGAATGTATATGCTTGGCATGAGTGTTTATAGGCGATTGTCGTCTCTTTCTACCAGAAG
Source organism: Apodemia mormo (assembly GCA_036924255.1). NCBI lineage: Eukaryota > Metazoa > Arthropoda > Insecta > Lepidoptera > Riodinidae > Apodemia > Apodemia mormo. The sequence continues at coordinate 21,675,400 of JAUPFN010000016.1, forward strand.
GCCAATCAACTTTTTTTATATCAAGATAGCAAACAATCAAATGTGTCTCCTGATGGAAAGAGATTAATGGGGCGATGCTATCTTGTGGCGAGGTCTAGTGTCACATGCATAAGTTTACCGACTACCTTACCCTCCAAACCGGAACGCGACAGTAACAAGCACTGATGCTCTTGCGACAGAAATAGGTAAGGGGCTGGTACCAGACCCAGGCGTGACAATGCAAAACTCTAGCACCTAGTAAACTTGTTTGCATAGTAGGATATTATTTAAATATGAATAAATAAATCTTAATGTTTGGATTACATTAGGTATTACAACAAAACTTTAACAGTCATATAATCTTATGTAATTAATTGTTGAAGTCCAGGAAAGGTTTAAAATGTGAGAAAATATAGAAAAAAAATAATAGTACTTAGTTAAAAAGGCAGAATAGAACAGCGTTTGCCGGGTCAGGTAGTAAGTTATATTTTATCAAAAAATAAGCACGAAACTAATCAATTATTTCACTTTTGACAAATCGAATACCTATTAGATGTAATCAGTTAAAAAGTTATATTTAATATTTAATTTCTGATCGAAGAATTCAATACTGGATATTTTATGTTTATTTTATGATTTCTTACTTCTTTTACTAAATGGTTAGTTTACTTATTTATTGTGCATTAAAAAAATCTATATATGCAAATTGCTAAGTAATTTTCCTCGTGTTGGTCCCGGGCTCCTTTAAAGAATAGGCTAACTGTCGTTCTGCCAGGCAGGTCGTAAAAGGCGATCGATTGGCTATACGAGTCACTACCATCATGGCTACAAGGTGGTATATTTCTGCTTTGTCTCGCCCAGGTGTGACACCACCGCCTTACCTATTCCTGCCGCAATAGCGTCAATGCTTGTAACTGCCGTGTTCCGGTTTGGAGGGTAAGGTAGCCGATATACTTATGCATATGGTAAAAGACCTCGCCACAAGATAGCAACGCACCATTTACATATTTGGTGTCTATAGGCGATGGTTAACTCTTTCCATCAGGAGTCCCATCTGCTTGTTTGCTATCTTATGATATAAAAAAAAATTATTTATGGAACATGGATCGCCAATTTACCAACTGTGATGACTTTTCATTATCACTCGCAATAGCATGTTCATGAAAGTTATTGCATATAATTTACTAAGTGTCCATTCTAATTTTTTCATTTACGCTAACTTAAGTATATATACTCTTCCGTATTAACTTATTATTAATTTTTTTATGTTTGATCGCCTACATATATATATTTTCAAAATACTGGACAGTAAGGGGCTTAAAGGATAACCTGTCAATTTATTGCCTAGTCAAGCGTCACCGAAAAGACAAAAATACCATGTTCTCTAATGGGAGCCCTCAAGCTTAACACCGCAATGAGTCGAACTGAAGATCAAAGTTCTTTATTCAAGCTGTAACAGGCTATATAAATTATCGAGTCTCGGTTATTTAGCTGCTAGATTTCCTTCATGGATTACAATTGTTTATAATATTGACCTGCTATAATGTTTTCTCGAATAATTGTCTCTAGAAAATATAAAGGTTTATAAGTTTTAAAAACAGATAAATGGTAATAGACACACACTCGCCCGGGAAATTGGTGCTAGTTAATACCGTCTTATCTATTTTTGCCGCAATAGCGTCAATGCTTGTCATTGCCGTGTTCCGGTTTGGAGGGTAAGGTAGCTGGTAAACTCATGCAAATGGCATTAACGCCTAATCATATGGATAACAACGCACCATTAACGTCTTTGCCGTCTATAGGTGATGCTGTCTCTAGAAAGAGACAACTATCCCGAAAGATCAGGAGAGCCATCTGCTTGTTTGCTATCAAGTGATATAAAAAAACTTAAATGTCAAAATTTGAACGTAATTCATAATATAATAATTATTATATATGTACATATACTAGCTGTTGCCAGCGACTTCGTCCGCGCGGACTTCGTTTACTCCGCACAGCACCTCCCCAATAGGTGATAGTGTGATAACACACAACAGACAAACAGACAAACAGACAAACAGACAAACAGACAAACAGACAAACAGACAAACAGACAAACAGACAAACAGACAAACAGACAAACAGACAAACAGACAAACAGACAAACATACAAACAGACAAACAGACAAACAGACAGACAAACAGACAAACAGACAAACAGACAAACTGACAAACAGACAAACAGACAAACAGACAAACAGACAAACAGACAAACAGACAAACAGACAAACAGACAAACAGACAAACAGACAAACAGACAAACAGACAAACAGACAAACAGACAAACAGACAAACAGACAAACATACAAACAGACAAACAGACAAACAGACAGACAGACAGACAAACAGACAAACAGACAAACAGATAAACAGACAAACAGACAAACAGACAAACAGACAAACATACAAACAGACAAACAGACAAACAGACAGACAAACAGACAAACAGACAAACAGACAAACAGACAAACAGACAAACATACAAACAGACTAACAGACTAACAGACTAACAGACAAACGGACGAACGGACGAACGGACGAACGGACGAACGGACGAACGGACGAACGGACGAACGGACGAACGGACGAACGGACGAACGGACGAACGGACGAACGGACGAACGGACGAACGGACGAACGGACGAACGGACGAACGGACGAACGGACGAACGGACGAACGGACGAACGGACGAACGGACGAACGGACGAACGGACGAACGGACGAACGGACGAACGGACGAACGGACGAACGGACGAACGGACGAACGGACGAACGGACGAACGGACGAACGGACGAACGGACGAACGGACGAACGGACGAACGGACGAACGGACGAACGGACGAACGGACGAACGGACGAACGGACGAACAGACGAACAGACGAACCGACAAACAGACAAACTGATAAACTGACAAACAGACAAACAACAGACAAACAGACAAACAACAGACAAACAGACAAAAATTCTAAAAACTATATTTTTGGCTTCGATATCGATTGTAGATCACGCCTCAAGTATTCTTTTAAAAAATATTGAATGTACAGTTTTGACTTTCCTACGATTTTATTATATGTATAGATATCTCTAAACATAGACGCATATACTTATAGTTTCTATTACACTGCTTTATGTGTAACTTAATCAAATCATCTGTAATAGTGCCATTTCCAGGAAAAATCTTCCTACATTAGTGCATTTAATTTAATGTATTATTGACAAGTTATAAACTTTATTCTATATATTCTAATATATTATTGGATAGAAATAACGTGATGGCTCCAAACTGAAATATGACAGTAACAAGTGCTGATGCCAATACAGCAAAAAAGACTGCGCTCGTTTTTGTGATGAGTTTAAATCTTAACAATCTATAATGGAACTATCGTATGACATACTTTACTTATTAAAAAAAATGTAGGACTTGATTTAATCTATATCTATAAAAATATAGCCGTTTTTAAGGAAGGCGCATTACGCAAAAATCTTTGAATAATTTTGACATGAAGATTGTATTTCGCGTATTTCAGAGTTTTTTAGTTAAACATTATCATAATTTTGATAATATGATAAACTATTTTAGTTCTCAATTCTAGCATATTAATTTCACTAATATTCAATCCTTTAATCCCCAGCCAATATAAAAAATTATTAAATACTACGAATTTGTGCCAGAAAATGTACGTCGTCGATCAATTCAAAAGAAAAGTTATCACAGAAACAGGTATTTATCATGTCATGGGCCGTGCAAGGGCCCGATGACTCATTGTGTCACTCGTAACATTACCCCTATAGTAGAACAGGCGAGACTTGTCACGGGGCTGTCACTCTGTCGACGGTTTAAGGCGTCACGCAAAATTTGAATACAATTTATCAGCATTTTGTCCCTTCAAAATGCTAATTGTTATGCTTTTATGTTGGCTGACGCCTGTTTGACATTTGCCAGCTTTGTGCTGCTTTATTGTGATTTGTGAACCTAATTTTTTGTTAGGACAAGGAACAGGTCATATGTAACTTCCAGTGAATGTCAATGTAACTTCTGAGCATGTAATTTAAATGAAATGTTCTAGCAACAAGAAATGAAAAAAGTGTTTTCTACATATGATGCATTTAAGTAAAGTTGTGACTAGTAAACCTATGACAAGTCAACATCAAAGCTATAGATAGATTAAACTTTCCTTAATCTGTCATTAGAAATCACAACGAAGTACAAATTAATAGTAAATCAATCAATCGATCGACCACGTCACGCTTTGAGTTAGATATGTACAGAGGTAGACAAACATTTTCAAAATCAGTGAATTAACGTCAATGAGTCATAAACAGTATTTATATTTATCACAAAATTTAACAAAAATTTTACAGATTTATGTAGTAGTATTTATATTCTATACTTCGTTATCGTTTTTATATTGTTACTTTGTCTAAGCCCCCTGGGCTTATTTTGTCAAACCTTTTATAAGTATTTCAATATTTAATCATACAAAATTACAACTTAAATAAAAGTTTGTTGAAAGAAAAATAAATGTAAAATAAAGTTACAAAACTACACTTTAATTAGATGCCCTTCAAAATTCTTGTTTGAAAGAATATTTAGTATGAATAAACAGTAACATTATGGTTAAACATCAAACATAAATTAGACAAAGTTAAATAACCTATATAATTTTATATTCGTCATAAAACACGAATAAGTGTTACATTTAAAACAAAACGTAAAACGAATTCTTTATACCTTAAAAGTGGTGAAACCTGTATTACTACGAGCATTCAACATTTAATGAGCGTAAACAAAATGTGCCAGATTAATAAATACAAGCAATCTGTACCTCTATTACAAAGTGGGAGATACTAAAATTGCTTGTTTCTATTTGCTGTATAAAAGTAATTAGTAAATATTCAATCGCAGTAATATCTAACGAGCAAAATCCTATAAATGTTTTATGTAAATTTTATGCATAGACAAATATATTGGCTCTGTTTTAATTACTATTACAAGACCAATCAGATGGACAAATATTTTCATAATAGGTTTCGCGGTGTATCATTGATAATAGATAGAATTTATTAGTTTTGATATAAATGACCACACATGGCGACTGTTTCCTGTTTTTATAGATATGCAAGCGCATGTTATTCTATACGGTTCTGATATTTTATTCAAAATGAGATAATAAATGTGATACAGACTGTACCCATAAATGCTAAATAGTTTATGTGTATTTTTAAATACTTGGAATAACTAATTTGTTAAGTCATATATGTCACCAATGAATGGATGAGAATTAGATATCTACTATTTATGATAGTAACTATTGAAGTTTTATAGATTATAAAATGGTTAATGAATTAGATAATGAATGATGATTATTGCGCAGCAAAATTAAAATATAACAACAGTATATGATATAACTTATACACGGAGGTACACAAAGGCACTTTTATCGCTCTTAAGAGTAACCTCTACCAGACAACCTTAGGGAAGAGGATATTGGGTTTATAATTCATTTAATTTAGGTTGTGGTATCATAAAATACAATAGAATAAGTTTCACAAACTAATAACTAACACTTCAGATACGAATGTATACATACAATGTATGTAATTATTTGTATTTTTATATATTATTTTTTACATATGTATGTCATACATATGTAAAAAATAATATATAAAAATACAAATAATTTCTCATTTTAGTAAAGACTAGCAGTTACTCGAGACTTCGTTCGCGTAAATCATTACTACGAAAAATCATTACTTCCTTTACTGAATAGGGTAAAAATAGCCAATGTATTTCTTGCGTAATTTAGTTTTCTAATGGTGATATAATTTTTAATATATTTAGTAGGTTTTTAGTTAAATCGTACAAAAACACAAACAAAAAAATCAAATCTTTACTTTTTATAATACCTATAAGATTAAATAACTTATACGGGATCAAATGATTTTTTCGAAATTTCTCAAACTTAAAACTTTAAATTGAAATTTTATCTAAACTTAACACTTTAAATTGAAATTTTATCTAAAATGGTTCATTTATCACAATTTAATAATAAATTAATCAGATAATTATTTAAAACAAATATATGTATATAGTTGGACTTTTCGATTTAAAGTTTTCAACAGGCAAAGAACACGGGCAAGACTTCATACATCATTTTTTTTAGTTAATACCTTAAAGTTTAATATATTCCATAAAATTCTATATCAACTCCTTAACTTATTTGCATTTAATTAATATTTTTTTAACTTGGGGAATAGTAGCTAAATAAAGTTGGAATTTACGTAAGGTTAACGCAAACAATCAGTTCTCTTCTTAGTAGTCTGTGGTTAGGTATTTATCTTGTCATTGGGTGTCTTCAGTACAACTACTAATCTCAGAAATCTAAGTTAGATTGACGGACTTCTAAGCTAAGATTTTGCAAAAACACTTTGTAGGTATTTAAAAGAACAAAAAATAAATTGGCACTAACTATTCTTTAATACAAAAAATAAATATAATAATAATGAAAATTATGATATATAAACTTATTACTGTTTTAATGAAAATGTAATTAAAGTTTTATAAAATGGTAACACTTAAATATGATGATAGAATTTAATCAAATTATAGTCTCAATTATTTTTAAATGATTGTTCCTAGCGATATATTTTATTTAATTGATTTAAAAATCGTAGAAAATTATTCTAGTTTATCTAATACTAGCTGTTGCCAGCGACTTCGTCCGCGCGAACTTCGTTTACTCTGCACTGCTCCTCCCCGTAGGTGATAGCGTGATAATATGTAGCCTATATGTTGATCCGACCTGTTAGTAATATTCATGCAAAATTTGATGTAAATCCATCCATCCATAATTATTTTTAAATGATTGTTCCTAGCGATATATTTTATTTAATTGATTTAAAAATCGTAGAAAAATATTCTAGTTTGTCTGTTTGTCTGTTAGACAAACAGACAAACAGACAAACAGACAAACAGACAAACAGACAAACAGACAAACAGACAAACAGACAAACAGACAAACAGACAAACAGACAAACAGACAAACAGACAAACAGACAAACAGACAAACAGACAAACAGACAAACAGACAAACAGACAAACAGACAAACAGACAAACAGACAAACAGACAAACAGACAAACAGACAAACAGACAAACAGACAAACAGACAAACAGACAAACAGACAAACAGACAAACAGACAAACAGACAAACAGACAAACAGACAAACAGACAAACAGACAAACAGACAAACAGACAAACAGACAAACAGACAAACAGACAAACAGACAAACAGACAAACAGACAAACAGACAAACAGACAAACAGACAAACAGACAAACAGACAAACAGACAAACAGACAAACAGACAAACAGACAAACAGACAAACAGACAAACAGACAAACAGACAAACAGACAAACAGACAAACAGACAAACAGACAAACAGACAAACAGACAAACAGACAAACAGACAAACAGACAAACAGACAAACAGACAAACAGACAAACAGACAAACAGACAAACAGACAAACAGACAAACAGACAAACAGACAAACAGACAAACAGACAAACAGACAAACAGACAAACAGACAAACAGACAAACAGACAAACAGACAAACAGACAAACAGACAAACAGACAAACAGACAAACAGACAAACAGACAAACAGACGGACGGACGGACGGACGGACGGACGGACGGACGGACGGACGAACGGACGAATTTTATTTTATTTTATTATATGTATAGATTCGAAATTTATTTTATTATATGTATAGATTCGTCACTCCAAAAGACACGCAAGGGTTGTACAAAAACAAAACGGCCTATGTTCTTTCGGTAAAATAATTTCGAATAACAAAAACTAATGACTTTCAACATGTGTTATAATTAAATCTATTGGAAATGAGCTCTTCTACAACTACTTTCAATGAATGTGTTTCTAGTCAGCCTGTATAGTATATAATATATACTATACTATATAATATAAAATGGAAAAAGTTCGTGAAAATATGTAATTCATGCGTATAAAATTGCAAGCAAAATAAACTTAACATATAAATCAAATTACAAATGGTAGCGAAAACAACATAAACTTATTTTGCTCTGAAAGTGACATGTGTCCATTTTGTTTGTTCTGAATGTTATTTAATTTGTACTATTGTTATTTGTGTTTGCTTTTGTGTGAAAGTAACTTGTAATCATGGCTTTACCTACATCAAAACGGAATTTTCCATGTTGGTACAGGTCTATGAAAAATAGACCTCCGGTCATTCTCACAAGCAGTTTGTTAAAGGCGAACGATTGGCTAAACTTGTCACTACCATCGTAACTATTGGGTGGTAAAGTTTTGCAACGTCTCGCCCGGGTATACGGTGATGTAATACCTTATCATAGAAGTTTAGGTACAATAATGCTGGCAGCCTCGTCCGTTTTTAAAATATTTAAAAAAAACAGTAGATTATTCTATGATTTGAAATTGTATGACAGATATAGATTGATTTTCGGTGGACTAAGACGTATGCCTGAATAAATTGAAGAACCAAATAATATCTTTATTTTAATATATCCTAGTTATATTATTACTTAAGACAATATAGTTTAAGAGTTTAATTTAATAACATTATAACTATGAGTACTTAATTTTTTTTATTAGTGATTATTAAAATTATTGTATTTCACTAGCCCCTATTGCCTGAAACACAGGTTAACCTAGTTCAGGCAGATACATGTTAAGTTAGATCATAAGATAGTTTTTAGTGATTTTACAATTCAGTGTAGTGCACAATTTATTTAACTGAATAAATATATTTTGATTTAAAAAAAAATATAATAGTAAATAGTAATCGATTTCGCGTACCTCTCAGTATATAATTAACAGAACCGCAGCAAGCAGAGTCTAAAATCCCCTGGAGATCGAGGATTTCCACAGTACCACAACCTTACCTATTAATGTTTTATTCCCATTGATACTCCTTAGTGATAGAGTTCCGCAACGTTTCGCCCGTGTTTAATTCCACGAACCTATTTCTATCACAATATCGTCAGCGCTTATCATCGTCAAGTTCCAGGTTGAAGGATAAGATAGCCGATAAACGTAATCATGTGGCATTACTTTCGCCACATAGATAGCAACGCGCTATTTACATTTTGGATTTATATAGGCGATGGTTGTCTCTTTTCATTAGGAGTGCTATCTGCTTATTTGTCTCCCTGTGGTATAAACACCGGTCATGAGTGAGGGTTCCGTACAAACTAGATAGCTTTAGCCTCACATATATTTCAAGATTCTAGATCAACAGAATGTACCCTATAAGTTTTGATTCTCTTGTGAAATTGCGAAATATGCGATATAAATGCTCATATCTTTTGATCGCGTTTTATGTGATGTAACTAAAAATTTACGGTTTTCAGATTTTTTCCTGCTGTGCTACAAGACATTGCTTCTTGCCAAATTTTATAATTCTAGATCAAGGAAAACTACTCTATAGGTTTTGTTTCCCTTTTGAAATAGCATAAAATCCCAAAATAAATGGCATAAATGGTCATAATATCTTTTGATCGCGTTCATTTATAAGTTTGATGTGATATGCTATGTAATAGCTGAGAAGGACCCAAGTATAGACCCAAGTATTTCATATAAATTTCAATTTGATACCTCTACGCGTTCCTGAGAAAAAGGGTCTTGACAGACAGACAGATGGACAAAAAAGTGACACTTAAAGAATTCGGTTTGATTTCTTATTGAAATGAAAGGATTTAGAAGGTTGATATTAAAGAAAAAAAGTCTGCTGGTCCTGCTGTAACCATAGGTGTCCCGCAGGGCTTCATACTTCGTCCATTCTTGTTTCTGATATACATAAATGACTTGCCTTACTACGTAGGGGATAACCATGGATACGTCCTGTTTGCGGATGATACTTTGCTTTTATTCAAAGTGATGAAAAGATGAGTTTGGTAAGTATGACGAGATAAAGATGAGGTAAATATTGCGATTTCAAAAGTTGTACACTAGTTCAGTACGAACAATCTTTTATTAAAAGTGTATCAAAACCAAATGCGTATTTTCAATGTCTAATGTAAGGCAAAAGTGTAGATACCGGTGTATATCTGGATGGAAACAAACTAAGTCTGGTGGATTCTACTGTGTTTTTAAGTATTACTATATATGTATAAGAAATTATATTGAGGACTGCACACTAATAATTTAGCAAACAACTTACTTCTGCAGCTTATGCAGTTAAAAAAATGAGACTGTTAGCTGATGTCGACAGAGCAAAAATTGTGTACTTCCATATGAGATTCTTCTCAGGGGAAATTCTGTTGAAATTTGAAAAAACCGAGCCCAGTAGATAGCGTAGCTAGGGTCGCTAACCAATCGATCAACAGGGCGGTCAAATATGAGAGTATGTGGTGATTATTTCTTACAAATACTTATTATTAGAAGTTGTAGATTAGCAACTAATTTACGTTCCCAAAATTCTCATTATGCTGCTTTATTCTAGTCTAAAATATATTCTAAGTTTTCTAGCTACGCTGTCTAAAACATTTATTTATTATTTTTTATTAATATCTATATCTATACATATAATAAAATCGTAGGAAAGTCAATGTATATCCGGGGTAAACTCAAAAAGTACTGCATGGATTTACTTCAAATTTTGTACGAATATTACTAACAGGTACAACATATAGGCTACATACTATCACGCTATCACCTACGGGGGAGGAGCTGTGCGAAGAGGAAAAAGTCCGCACGAACGAAGTCACAGGCAACAGCTAGTAATAAAATAACAAACAAGCAGTTGGGTCCTTTGATGAAAAGAGTCAGCCATCGCCTATAAACACCAAAGATGTTAATGCATGCGTGCGTGCGTTTCTATCTTGTGGCGAGGTCTAATGTCACATGCATTAGTTTACCGGCTACCTTACCATCCAAATCAGAACACGACAGCGATAAGCACTGACACTACTGCGGCAGGAATAGGTAAGACGGTGGTACCACACCCGGCGAGCCAATGCAGAACTCTACCACCTAGTAGCTACGATGGTAGTGACTCGCACAGCCAATCAGTTTTCTTTTGCGACCCGCAACTGGCAGAACGGCAGTTGGCCTATTCTTTAAAGGAGTCCGGGATTTATATACTTACTTCAGATGCGAAGAAATATTTGCTTGAATAGAAATTCTAACACTTTGAAATGATTACCTAACGAAGCTTTAATTGGCACATCTTGTCAAAACATTGGAATAATCTCAATTCAAAACCAGTTTTTAAACTATGTAGGATCATTTATTATGTTCATTTCGGAATATTGGTCTAAGAAACTAATGCTAAATTGTACTTTGATCTTTAGAAATGTTTGATGTTGAATAATATAATATGTGTACTAAGAAATACATAATATTCTATTCCTATTTTTGATAAGGGTCGATGGCGTGTCACAAGGGTAGTGGGCGTAAAGACATTTAGTTTAGGTTAAGATATTAAGCTTTAATTTAGTTAGAAGTAGAACACTGTGCGGTGCGTATAAGTATTCTGACTTTCATACAAATATTCTATGATCATAATGACTATTGTTTTAAAACTAGTCCATTCCCACAATATGTGGGAAGATCTTACACGTAAACATACACAGATCCATAGTACTCACCGATATTTATTCGTACGTATTCAAAAGAATTCAGTTAACATCGCATTCATCTGTTTCTTTAACCATAAGAATGGATTTTGCCCCACCAATAGTAACATTTTACCGTCGCCTTTTGACACAAAAATCTTTAATAACGCGATTTTTATGAAGTAACTAGCTGTTTTCCGCGAATTCGTTCGCGTGACACAGCAATATTACTTCCATTTGTCGAGTCGGGTAAAAAGATAGCCTTAGCCTTCCTCGTGAATGTGGCTATCATACACAAAAATATTTTTTAAATCTGACTAGTAAATCCAGAGATTAGCGCGTTTAACCAAACAAATTCTACAGCTTTATAATATTAAGTATCTCATTAGATACATCTTTAATAATACTAATCTTTTGCATGCAGTTTCGTTATATATGTCGCAGTGAAATTGTCAGTACCGTTAGATTATAATTTACCTAAGTGATATTATAATTTAACTACTAAACTAACCAAATTATAAAATCCCTAGGTAGATTATAATCTAACGGCTATTGACAATTTCACTGCGACATATGTATATACTACACTAATATTAAATGAGGTAAAATTTGTTAGTTTAGAATATAATGTTTTTAGAACTACTGAACCGATTTTGAATACCTTTACCAGTGGATAGCCATATATTCCTTAAGTGATATATTTGTCACATTTTGCCCAGTTATCCAGGGAGATTAAGACTACTGCAGCTAGTATTATTAAAAGTGATTCTGTAAGTGATCATAGTTGATTGGTCCGGGCTAACTTTGGCGTTCTGCCGGTCAGGTCGTAAAAGGTAACCGTTTAGATATAGTACGTGACACTAACATCGTAACTACTAGGTGGTAGAGTTCCACAGCGCCTCGCTCGGATGTATAGGTACCATATAATACCGCCGCTTTACCTATTTCTGCCACAATAGCGTCAATACTTGTCATCGTTGTATTCTAGTTTGGAGGGTAAGGTGACCGGTAGACTCATGCACGTGGCGTTGCCATCCCACCACATGGATAGCAACGTATCATTAACATTTTTGGTGTTAATATGGCGATGGTTTTTCTTTCGATGGTTTTTTCCCCGTGTTGATCCCGGGCTCCTTTGAAGAATAGGCCAATTGCCGTTCTGCCAGGCAGGTCGTAAAAGGCGACCGGTTGGCTATACGAATCACTACCACAGTGGCTACTAGGTGGTAGAGTTCTGCATTGTCCCGCCCTGGTACGACCGCCTTACCTATTCTTGCCGCAATAGCATCACTGCTAGTTACTGTCGTGTTCCGGTTTGGAGGGTAAAGTAGCCGTTAAACTTATGCATTAGACCTCGCCACAAGATAGCAACGCACCATTAACACCTTTAGTGTCTATAGGCGATGGTTGTCTCTTTCCATCAGGAGACCCACCTGCTTGTCTGCTATCTCATGATGTAAAAAAATTGTTTGTTTACTGTGTTTGTATTATGTTTGTATTGTTGTCCAGTTTTCCAGGTATCGTTGGTCAATATCATCTAACATTAATATAGGCGGAAACCTGCTACTCTGATCAGAATTAAATAAATCGAAGTCTGATTTTATCTTAAAATTAGAATTCACATCTTCAGAAATATAAACAATATCAGTAGCTGCGTTCCATATTCATATCATATATCTTTATTAGTATTAATAAAACCAATAAAAGAGAGAGCTATTCAGCTGATTTTATCAATAATTTGTATATTTATTATTAGGATGCCACTAGAGAGAGAATAGGATTCACACAAAATGGTTCTGCACCACTTTTTTTATTTCAATATTAGCGGTCTGTTACGTGCTTCGCTATGTATCGCCATTTATTGAATTCATTTGTTACAAAAAATGTGATAAATGAAAAACTGCTATACGGATTTTGTGCGAAATTCACATAAACCATCTACTAAATAGTAGGAACAAAGCCTAAACATCTGGTTTGGATAGGTGAACCCGTTCTTGACTTATATAATTACAATGGTGGCATTGATTTTTATTTACCAGAAAAAACTCCAGAGCCTCGCTCATCGCCGCAGAGTGGCTAGTTTATCGGTATTATATCGGATACATTTTGGAGAGTGCGCTGCGGAATTGCACGACTTGATTCCGACATCTCCGTATTTCTATCGATCTTCAAGGTGCACAGATTGTAGGCATCGCCATATGGTGCACGTTCCACGTACCTGGACAAAGAGGTTCGATTTCACATTCTTTATTCGAACCGCAATGGACTGGAACTTGCTTCCTGATTGTGTTCCCCGACTAGTACAATCTAGACATCTTCAAGAGAAGAGTGAACAGGTACCTTCCAGGGAAGCGCGTTCCATTTTAGGCCGCATCTTAGCTTACTATCAGGCGAGATCGTAGTCAAGCTCTATCCCTATCGATAATAATAATAATATACCTTTTAATTGCTTTCAAAACATCTGGCAAAGAAAGAAATAAAAAACGTTCTTTTCATTTGCTTGCATTACTAAGTTATCTCGAATTATCTGGTCCTGGCAATTCCATTCGCGTTTCACACTAACATTACTTTTTTTACATAGTCGGGCATAATCGGTAAGTCGGCATATAAAGTAGCTTTATTATCATGTCACATAGCTTTATTATAATGTAGATTTATATTGGTGACTGCCTCGTGGTCTAGGGGAGCCTATTCGGCTCAGATCATGAGGTCACGGGATCGATCTCAGGGTCGAGCAAAAGTGTTATTGAGGTTTTTTCGAGAAGTTACTCTAAAATCTAAAATCTCAGTAGCAGCCTGGAGTCTGCAATTCATAATTTGCAAAAAAATCGGTTGCAAAAAAAAATCGGTTAATCCATTCGGAAGTAATCGTTGACGAAAAATTTTGAAAAAGTGTTTTTTGACATAACTTTGAAATTTTTAAACCAATCATTTTTTGGTATTCCAAGATATTTTAGTACTAAAAAACTATGTCAAATGCCATCACAAAAATCAAAATTGAATGTAATTTTCAAAAGTTACAGCTTTTCAAATGTTAAAATTTACCTTGTTTTTAGAAAACTTTCTTGTTATTTTTGAAATAACTTTCAGTTGTTTACATACTTTTTAAATCTTTTTGTTTTACGAAAACAAGTAAGTAAGTCACCTCATAGAGGTAGTTGCGACTGCCTATAGACATCAGCATTCAGCAACCAAAGTGGTTAACCGCCAATGCGATGACGGCCTCCGAAGAAACTAGTTATCTTCTTCTTGAAAATTCCACATCATAGCTTCTTTTGAACACTGTTTTAGGGGTATCGCTCCAATATTTTACCGTTCGGATTCATTCAGTGCTCTTACTGTAAATCATAGTACTAATGTTTCATGGAGTTTTTAGTTTATCATATTGGAAAATTTCGCACTTTTGCTAATTTTATTTTAATAACAAGTGATAGAAATAGATGAAGAAACCCGTTTCTTAAAAAAAAAAAGAAATTCATTCAATTCTTTCAAAATTACAATACTAATGTTACTTTAACTCTTATTATTATTTTAAATAAAATTTATTTTTTTATAACTCTCGAAAAATTAATTAACAAAACTATGATTTATGGTTGTCACTTTTCTAACAAGGAACCCTAACAAAGATCAAATATTCTTCGATTTATATTGTTTAAAGTAATAAAAAGTATAGAAAGCTATATAGATAAATAAGTAAATGTGTTTTATATACTTTATTACTAAGTTTATCTGCGATACCAGGTACTATCATAGTTTGATTCGGTTACAACCATTTTAAGTAATGGATGTTTAAATTATACGTAAAAGCTTAGTGTTTTGTATTTTTAAATTATTATTACAAATTATACTAATTTTTAATTTCCATTAGAAGAAAAATGTTTTACCACTTCAGGTTTTCTTCTCCAGATTACTTATTGTTAAGAAATATCGAAATTACTTAATGTTTTTATATTATATAACAAACAAACAGTTGGAAAGAGAAACCATGGACTATAGACACCAAAAGTGTAAATGGTGCGTTTCTATCCGTGTGGCGGGATAGTAACACTACATGTATAAGTTTACTTTACCCACCAAATTAGGCCACGGCAGTGACAAGCAATGACGCTATTGTGGCAGGAATAGGTAAGCCGGTATTACCAGACCCGGGTGAGACGTTTGATAACTCTACCAACAGTTCGTAAAAGTGACAGATTGGCAAAACGTGTCAATATCATCGTGATGATGATATTGACACGTTTTGCCAATCTGTCACTTTTACGAACTGCCTGGTAAATGGCAGAGGTCTTAATAGAGGGTATGGTTTTGTCATGCGAACAATGCAAAATATGATGAATCTATAGGTATATTAATATTATAAAATTTATTTATAATGCGAAAGTTTGGATGTTTGGATGGATGTTTGTTACTCAATTACGCAAAAACAACTGAATGGATTTGAATGAAAATTGACACACAGATAGACGATGACCTGAAATAGCACATAGGTTATTTTTAATCACGGAAAAATTTGGTGATCCCGCGGGATTCGCCAAAAACTTTATAATGCAGCCGGCTGCACGCTGCAGCTAGTACTACATATTTGCAATATCTCAAAATTGGCTTGTAGTCTACATTAGAGACACAAAAATCAATAACGAAATTGTACTTTTAAGTATTAAATATACATATAAAAAATATGGTATTAATAGGCATACAAAAGAACCAAATTGGCTTACATTATAACAATAAAATCTAGATCTAGAATAGCAGTTTATTGCTAGAAGTAATGATTCAAGCCAGCTTCCTGTCAGACTGCGGTAGAAGTAGGTAAATGAATACGTACATTGTAAAAAAGAGAGCTAAAGTCATATTATTAGTAAGTAGCACTATTTATGATATATTTGGAATAATTTATAACATATCGTACCATTTTTTATACACGTAGAGTATAAAAAATGGCACGATTGGTGGAGAGGTAAGCGAGCCTGACTACGCAATCAATGGGGCTCGAGTTCAATTAACGAGTTTCGGGTTGACTAATTCCCATAAATAAACAAGTAAATGAATTGTTTACTTTGGAATTAGATCAATTACTGTAATTTCTGCACTGATATTATTATTATTTCGACATAGTTGCGTTTGGCATTAACAACGCTACAAGGATATCAACGCATCATTAACATCTTTGGTGTCTATAGGAAATGATTGTCTCTTTTTATCAGGAGAACCATCTACCTGTTTGCTATCTTATGGTAAATAAAAAAGTTATTTTTGGTCTTTAAACTAGTGACTTTTGGTGGCCGATGTTTATGTTGTCCGGTGTCAAATGTCACTGTTTTAAAATGATGGCATTTTTCTAAAAAATATTTTGACAAAATATTTTGAAAAACAGCTGACTCTCATAATTTGACCGCCCCGTTGGTCGAGTGGTTAGCGGCCCTGACTACGCAATCGACGGGGCTCGGGTTCGATCCCCGACGGGGACAAGCATTTGCGTGATGAGCATAAATGTTTGTATTTCCGGGTTTGGGTGTTTATTAAATATATTCCAGTATTTATATACGTGTTTCTATGTATTAGTATCGTTGACTAACACCCATTACACAAGCAAATAATTTTTTTACTTTGGGGTTAGATCAGTAAGTGTAATTTGTCCCGTGAATATTATATAATGGACTAAGATAACCATCGCCTCTACGCACCAAAGATTCCATTAACAGTCACTAGCAGCTGCTGTGGCAGAAAAGTAAAGCAGTGATACCAAAACCGGACAAGACATTGCAGAAGTCTATCAAGTCATGTAGGATTTTTTGTTATTAGATAACAAACAAGCAGACGTCTCTCCCGATGGAAAGAGAAACCAACACCTATTAGTAACAAAATGTAAATGGTCTGTCGCTACCCATAGAGGAGATGGCAATGCCACATGCCTAAGCCTAAGGGTATCATTATATGTTAACCAAACAATGTTTTTGCGGATCGGAAAGTTTTTTTTACATACCGTATATTAATTTGAAATTAAAGCTTGTAACCCTTTTTACAAACGGTAAAGTTTGACCAGTGGGCAATCGCTAGTATACATAATTGGTTTATGTAAATAACAAGCATTCTTTAACGGGGATTTTAAAACGGCAAATGCAGCATTATCTATCACACTAGTCAACAAATTTTGGTATCTTGGCAGAATTCAATTAATTGGTTTTAAAGTAGTTATTTAGAAAAGTAATTTAGGTATAAATGTAAAATTGTATGATGAGCCTAGTAAAACATTTTCAAGCGATCGTTTAAAAAAAGAAATAAGAAAATTGTAAATTTTATATCTTGTTGTGAAACTGAAAACAAATAGTTAATGTAAAATGGTATCGTCGTATTAATAGGGTCCTATTACACTAGCTATTACATTTAAAATTAAATACATACCATCAGTCGAGCAGTAAAGATTAGTAATGTCTGAAACTGCTTGGTCAAATTTATTGACCTGACTCGTTATCGACTCATAAATCGTAACGAACGTGGGGCTCATTTACAATTTGAATTGGATCTTTTAATAATTTAAATATTTGAACGGAGTTTGAACTTCCGTTTGTTTAAGGTTTTTAAACTTTATTTATACGTTATTGATTAAGTAGAAAATGCCGACACGTATAACGAGATTATATAAGAAAGCTGATGAGTGAATGTGAGTGTTATATGGATACAATATGAGTAGGAAGTAAAAAATATACAGGTGACTACATTGAAGGATACAATAGATAATGGTCAAATGTAACAAATATAAATATAATTAAAAGAGAATATTGCTTTACTACAGAGTAAAGCACAGTGAAATTAGTGTAGTAATATTCAAAAAGTATGGTCATCGCGCGCGTAATAGAAATGTGCTAACCGATTTAGTCACGAGTTCGGAAAATCACTGATTGTAATCATTCATAAACGAGTGACCTACATAAATAATATACATACATGTATACTAATACGTTTACGGCTAAGTCTGGTGTCAAACTTAGAAGAAATTTTATTATTTCTACATATTATGGTTGAATATCGACCACAGGGCGATTGTTATGTAACAGTACAAGTGTAGTACAAGTAAATATTCAATTGAAATGGAGTTTCACCAAGTGTCGGCGTTGAAAAGTGCAGAAAAATATTATATAAATGAAATATAAATACTTAGGAACAATTCCCTTAAGATTACCTTGTCTCATATTAGTAGTAAATTTTTGAAATTTATTTTTTAATATCATATTTATCAAATAAGCAGATGACTTTCTTGATGGAAACCAACACCCAAAGACACCAATGGTGCATTACTTTCAATTTCGTGAAATGGTAATATCACATGGATAGTTGTACCGGCCATCTTAGACTCTGAAGCGGAACACGACAGCGACAAGCATAGGCGGTATAATTGCAGACGGAAAATTTAAAACGGTGGAACTAAACTCTAGCAAGACGTTGCGTAATTTTACCACCTAATAGTCATGATGATAGTGACATATCTAGCCAATAATTTTTCTGTTCGAACTACCTGAAATAATGACAGGTGGTCTATTTTTAAAGGTTGTCCAGACCGGTACATCATTTAGTAAAAGTTAGTTTTTAAAATTAACATTTTTCATACTAACAATAAAGTTTTAAAATTAGTATGTCACATAACAGCAACATATGTATAAATTACCGTAACCTTTAGGTACCAAGCCCTCAAGGGCGTCGCCAGCCGACGGATCGAAGGGGGGGGGGGGGGAATGGACTTTACCTACTACAATTCATACTTTTCTCATTCTCCATGAATGAAAAAAGTAGGTTATGAATTTTAGGTAAAGTCGACAGCACATGAAACTCTTCACTTGTACAATGAGCCTTACATCTACGGCGATTGTAATAACAACAGTACCTTACCGTTACCAGCATAGTTGAGCATACGAAATATTAGAAATGGAATTGGTGAATTCATTTGAGTTTCGACGTACGGGATTGATCGATCAAGCAAGTCAACTCAAAGACTTAGGACTTTGGTTGCATTACATTTGGGCAACTTTTTAAGAATCTCTAGGTGGAGCAGCTGTCCCTCTCTGCCCTCCCTTGACGACGCCCTTGCAAGCTCCCCAGCTCAGGATCTGTCATTCTGCCAAGCAGTTCGTAAAAGGCAAATGAATTGCTATACGATTCACTACCATCATTACTTAGTTGGTAAGTGGTAGAATTTAACAACGTCATATCTATTTCAATGTGTTAATGCTTGCCATGACTGTGGTTAAATGTATGTAGAATTAACATCCCGTCCACGTCGCACAGAGTGCAACGCAACTTTGGTGTCTATGATATATAAGACGATGGTTTTCTCTTTCCATCAGGATAGCCACTTGTTTTATGCAATCTGATGATATAAAAAACCATGTTACTAATTTCATAATTTTTTAATTCATATAATAAGAAATATAGTAATGGCAGTTATAGGCTATGCGAGTTATAGTAGTGAGAAGGTAATCAATGTACGTAAAAATATTATTGAGAAGTTGTGTCTATTCCAAAAAATTCCGATTTTCCGTTAAAATATAATAATCCTATAAATCCGAAGTAAACCTGAAAACAAATATTGCAATATTCAACAAACTCTAAATCGAAGTAAGGTAGATTCCAGGTGTTATAGTGTTGTATATAACGGGCCGTATTCGGATCCACGCCGCCATTACTTCGGATTATGACATAAATATTTATTAAAGCAATAAATAGACTAGAAACGCTCTCTCGTTTTGGAGTTATCCCTAACTTTATACCTATCGATGCAATAGGGGTTACTGTCTCCGCATGCTAATGTTCAGATGTGATGGGTGAGTCTTAGCAAGTGCAAATATACCATGACAAGAAGATGGCAAACGACAACAAAAACAAATATATTTTCGTAAGTAAATTTCGTAACATCTATACATACAATAAAATCGTAGGAAAGTCAAAACTGTACATTCATTATTTTTTAAAATAAATACTTGGGGCGTGATCTATAATCGATATCGAAGCCAAAAACATAGTTTTTAGAATTTTTGTCTGTATGTCTGTATGTCTGTATGTCTGTATGTCTGTATGTCTGTATGTCTGTATGTCTGTATGTCTGTATGTCTGTATGTCTGTATGTCTGTATGTCTGTATGTCTGTATGTCTGTATGTCTGTATGTCTGTCTGTATGTATGTCTGTATGTCTGTATGTCTGTATGTCTGTCTGTATGTCTGTATGTCTGTATGTCTGTCTGTATGTATGTCTGTATGTCTGTATGTCTGTCTGTCTGTCTGTATGTCTGTATGTCTGTCTGTCTGTCTGTATGTCTGTATGTCTGCCTGTATGTCTGTATGTATGTATGTCTGTATGTCTGTCTGTATGTCTGTATGTCTGTATGTCTGTCTGTATGTCTGTATGTCTGTCTGTATGTCTGTATGTCTGTATGTCTGTCTTTATGTCTGTATGTCTGTATGTCTGTATGTCTGTATGTCTGTATGTCTGTATGTCTGTCTGTATGTCTGTATGTCTGTCTGTATGTATGTCTGTCTGTCTGTCTGTATGTCTGTCTGTCTGTATGTCTGTCTGTCTGTCTGTCTGTCTGTATGTCTGTCTGTATGTCTGTCTGTATGTCTGTCTGTATGTCTGTCTGTATGTCTGTCTGTATGTCTGTATGTATGTCTGTCTGTATGTCTGTATGTCTGTCTGTATGTCTGTATGTCTGTCTGTATGTCTGTATGTCTGTATGTCTGTCTGTATGTCTGTCTGTATGTCTGTATGTCTGTCTGTCTGTCTGTATGTCTGTCTGTCTGTATGTCTGTCTGTCTGTCTGTCTGTCTGTCTGTCTGTCTGTCTGTCTGTCTGTCCGTCTGTCCGTCCGTCCGTCTGTCCGTCCGTCCGTTGGTCCGTTTGTCCGTTTGTCCGTTGGTCCGTTGGTCCGTTGGTCCGTTGGTCCGTTTGTCCGTTTGTATGTCCGGGATAAACTCGAAAAGTACTGCATGGATTTACTTCAAATTTTGCATGAATATTACTAATAGGTCGGTTCAACATATAGGCTACATATTATCACGCTATCACCTACGGGGGAAGGGCAGTACGAAGTAAACGATCTCCGCGCGGACGAAGTCGCTGGCAACAGCTAGTACATAATAAAATGTACTTTTCTTTTGATTATAGTAAAATAAAATTGATTTTAGACGCTGTATCTAAAACAGAAATAATGCCTTTAATTTAATGGCCGCGTTTCGATGCGACATTATATTTAATGATATTAGCCATATTGTTGGATAAGTGGTTAGCCTATAGCAGTCAATTATAAGTTAAGATCTTGGGTTTGATTTCAGAACTTGTCAAAGCATAACCATTAAGTGCTTTCTACTTAAAAAATCTCGATTGCAGGCCATAGTCTGGAAAATTGTTGTGTATCGCTAACCCCTTGCCTTAACAGTCCTAATCGAAAATCCTGCTGATCCTAGCAATCACAAGTTACTATCTTTTCGATTGAAATATATCTTTATATTCAATTCCACGAGAAAGCAGAGAGAATATACCGTGTTTTCGACAATCATAACTATTTCCTACTTACACGCCAGATTTGGTAACACTTGACACCACCCTCGGACAACACCTAACCAGTTTCATCATGGTACGTTAGATATGGCTCTCCATTCACATTCGCATTTTAAACAGGCACTGTTATTCCATATAATTTTCGTAATGTTCTTATTTTGATCGCGTAAATAAAGTTTACATGCACATTCTGACAAATACAGCAGTCGCTTTTATACAAGAAGCATAGCTTTCGTAAGATTACACAGTTATGCAGGGCAAGATGGGTACCCTAAACAAGATTGTGCTTTGTATAAATTTTTCAAACGCATTAGTCACTCTGCTCCTTGTATAATAACATTCTTTCTAAATTCGCGAGGTAAATTTTACCCTCGCTCTAAGCACATCCAATATAAACAAACCCATTAATTGATATTTTTTTAAAAGCGCATAAAGCCGCTGAGTTTGGCAAATACTATTTGGCGAAAAATAGTTTTTGATCCCAAATAACCCATTTTCCTCGTCAAACAGTAAATCGTAGTTAACAGAATGTCAAAGAAAGTTCGACTAACTCCACCTTTCCCGCAAGAGTAAAGACGTAACGATATTTATATATTTAAATAGTTGCACTCACAACAAATTTTTGTATGTTTTTTTTTATAGAAGAGGGGGCAAACGAGCAGGAGGTGCACCTGACGGTAAGTGATCATCGCCGCTCATGGACATCCACAATACCAGAGGTCTTGCAGTTGCGTTGCCGGCCTTTTAAGAATGAGTAAGCTCTTTTCTTGAAGGCCCCCAAGTCGTATCCGTTTGGAAACACCCTTGCCGGTAATTGGTTCCACAACAAAGTAGTGCGAGGCAAAAAGTGTCGAGAGAAACGCACAGTTGTGGATTTCCAGACATCGAGATGATGAGGATGGAATTTCTAATTTTGACGCGATGTCCGATGATGGAATTCGGCGGCAGGAATTAATCCAAATAACTCGTCGGAACACTCCCCATGAAAGATACGATAGAAGACACAGAGTGAACCAACATCTCTGCGCAATGCCAAAGAGTCGAGCCGTTTCGAAATAGCCAGGTCGTCAACGACTCGAACCGCTCTACGCTGAATGCGATCAAGAGGAAGGAGCTGGTACTGAGGAGCTCCGGCCCAGAGATGAGAACAGTACTCCATGTGGGGCCGAATTTGACCCTTATAAAGTTGAAGGCGATGGGCTGGCAAGAAGTACTGTCTCGCTTTGCTGAGCACACCGAGCTTTTTGTCGGAATGAAAAATATCCTATGTTTTACGTTTGGATACGTTTTTACGTGATGGAGTAACAAAAATTCAAATATACAAAGTACGTAAGTACAATAATAAATAACACTATTTAAATGTAATATATTTTCATAAGCAATAATAAATACTTAGTAATATTAATAAAATAAGATGCTAATAACAATATTTATACTTTATCATCTCAAACAAGTTTACTTTTGCAGAAATATTTTCGTTACAGCCAGTAGCCGCAGATACTAAATAACAGACTAAAAAGATAAAACGTGCCTCCGATGGCATCTCTTAGCAAATAATCATTAATTCAGCTTATACCATAATCTAGCGAGTGAAGATTAATCGCTAAGGTGGGACTAATAGAATATTCTGTCTCACACGCAACTTGCAAGTTATTATAAAATTGAAGTGCAGTGATAAATTACAGTTATCCGTCAAGATTGGTCACGGAACCGCGGTAGTCGAGGTCTACGAACGCTCTGCCGTTCACGTTTGACTTAATTTATACGGGTTTTTAAGCAGCTTTGGGTGGTTTTTAAGCACTGGCTTGTATGTATGTTTTATGTAAGTCATTTATCATTAATGAATATGAAATATTGATGAACATGACCTAACCATATTCAAAATTGTTGCTGGCTGTCTTTTTTCATTATCATCGTAATTTGAAGCGGAATTATTTCAGTTTTGTATTTGATTGTTGGTAAATACTTTACTGCTAATTTACTGATTTGCAGTCATTTTCCTGTTAGGTTGATTCAGGCTGAGTTTAATTTTACAGATGCCGGAACAGGCAAAAAAGTTATGGGGTTTTCACGGACAAGTCTGGAGTGGTATAAAACACCCCGTGTTTAAGAAATACGTGAAGATATCGATCCTGGTTGCTATGAAAACACACAGTTTCGTTACGAATTTCTTACATGTGTGTATATGAGTATGTTATATCTCACGGCTTAAAGACTGGATACATTTGGATTTTTTTTTTTTATAGAAGAGGGGGCAAACGAGCAGGAGGTGCACCTGATGGTAAGTGATCACCGCCGCCCATGGACATCCACAATACCAGAGGTCTTGCAGTTGCGTTGCCGGCCTTTTAAGAATGAGTAAGCTCTTTTCTTGAAGGCCCCCAAGTCGTAACCGTTTGGAAACACCCCTGCCGGTAATTGGTTCCACAACAAAGTAGTGCGAGGCAAAAAGTGTCGAGAGAAACGCACAGTTGTGGATTTCCAGACATCGAGATGGTGAGGATGGAATTTCAAATTTTGACGCGATGTCCGATGATGGAATTCGGCGGCAGGAATTAATCCAAATAACTCGTCGGAACACTCTCCATGAAAGATACGATAGAAGACACAGAGTGAGCCAACATCTCTGCGCAATGCCAAAGAGTCGAGTCGTTTCGAAATAGCCGGGTCGTCAACGATTCGAACCGCTCTACGCTGAATGCGATCAAGAGGAAGGAGCTGGTACTGAGGAGCTCCGGCCCAGAGATGAGAACAGTACTCCATGTGGGGCCGAATTTGAGCCTTATAAAGCTGAAGGCGATGGGCCGGCAAGAAGTACTGCCTCGCTCTGCTGAGCACACCGAGCTTTTTGGAGGCTAATTTAGCCTTACCTTCCAAATGACCGCGAAACTGAACGTAATTCGATATGTTGACTCCCAGAATCCCGATACTAGCGGAGGCTGTCAGGAGAGTATCCCCAAATCGAGGTGACACGACAAAGGGTGTCTTTTTAGCGGAAAACACGCAAAGCTGTGTCTTTTTGGGGTTAAAAGTGACAAGGTTTTGACGACCCCATTCCGAGACATCGGTTAGTCGATTCTCAACTTCGGACACAAGCTTGTTTCGGCTCTCATCGACGTGTTCCCGAGAAATACCGCTTCGGCCGGAGTATGTAGCATCACCAGTACTGTCATCTGCATAGCAATGTATGTTGCGAATTCGCATCATGTCATTGATATGCAGAAGGAACAGTGTTGGTGATAGCACGCAGCCTTGTGGAACACCAGCATTGATAGATTTAAGGTCAGAGCACGCACCGTCAACTACGACCTTGATACTCCGATCAGCCAAAAAACTGGTGATCCACTTGCATAATTTCTCGGGAAGCCCATAGGAAGGCAGCTTCGCCAGAAGCGCTTTGTGCCATACCCTATCAAAGGCCTTCGCTATGTCCAAACTAACTGCCAATGCCTCCCCCTTGGACTCAACTGCTTCCGCCCACCGATGTGTTAAGTATACAAGAAGATCACCAGCTGAGCGGCCGCGACGGAAACCGTACTGGCGGTCGCTAATCAGCTGGTGCTCTTCTAAATACTTGAGGAGCTGCGAGTTGATGATTGTCTCCATAATTTTGGAGAACAAGGAGGTTATGGCTATCGGCCGATAGTTAGACGGATTAGAGCGATCTCCTTTTTTAGGGATGGGATGCACTAAAGCTGTCTTCCATGAAATCGGTACTACGCCGAGTGAGTAGGAGAGCCGGAATAGGCGTGTTAGTACCGGCGCCAGCTCTGGAGCACATGATTTAAGTACAATTGGAGGGATGCCATCCGGTCCACTCGACTTATGGACGTCCAAGGAAAAAAGTGCTTTACGTACGGAAGACTGCAAGAATTTTAAGTTAAGTTAAGGATAAGTTTGGAATACAGTAATTAACAAACTTAATAGGAATCATAGGTTCATTTTCATAATTACACTATTTAATCCACAAATATACAGAGTGTAGTAACTCGAGAGAATTACAAAGGGTAGTTAGTATGAGAATAAAATATTATTTACATTATATATTCTAACAAAATCATGCATAATTAAGGCACAGAAAATGGCGCCGCACATATTTTAATTACCTTGCTTCCTTGTAATTTATAACTCTATACCAATAACCTGGTAATGTAAACTTTTGAGTCTCGAATAATATCCTACTTCATTTTGAATTACCTTGTCGATATTTCAAAACTAGCATTTAATTTAACCATTGAGCTCTAAATTCTTTGAATTATCACAAACTTCATTGCAGAACCATTGGAATGTATCTGACAAGACCCACGGTTATTTATTTAGATAATTTCACAAGTTTCTAACAAATCTAAACTCAGATTATAAGTACTATATTAAACATTTTTAAGTGTTACTCCTGGCTTCGTTCACATTGTCAATTTGATTTTATCTCCTTTAGACGTGAAATTTCGAAAACTCTTTTAAAATGAACGCCTTATTTTTAATAGATTCATGTAAGTCAAATTATAGCCTGATGTGTGTGGAATAAAGTATCCGGTAAATTTATGTATGAGGCGTTACATCACTGTTTCACGAATCCCAATGCACCATTATCATCTTTAGTGTGTATAAGCGATGATTATTTATATATTAAGTACATCCTGAAGATGCTTATAAAGGGAAACCAGTTAAAATGAAGTATAAGTGCATTATTAATTGTATCTAACATTATATTTATCCATCAAAATAGCTTATTATTATCTACAAATAAATTCAGTTGTACCTACTTCCAGTTTACGTATATTTTATTTTTATTGTTCACACCTAACCGGTTTCCCTTACTACAGCGCATCATCAGGGATGTTTTGCACATTAATAATATTTTTAACAAATTTTATACAATTATAAACTATATTATTTAAATACTTATTTTAGGTGGTTATATTTGTAGTAAGTACCTTCTTTAATTTTATACAAAGTGCCGACGATGAAAAGTATCCAATTTAAAAATAGTTATCTGCCAAGCAGATAATAATTATTTGTTGTTTACTATCCAAATATAAAGAAAAACTGTTTTACACGTATTTATAGCACAAAAAACAAGACAGATAGATGTATACAAATTGCGACGTTTAGCATTTGGTTGATTGCAAACTACGTAAGTAATTAAGTCTGTGCTTGTAAAAACATTCGAATGCCTTTACGATTAAGGTATGTTAACTTTACAATAACCTTAATAGATAGACTTGATTGTCAGTACTTTGCCTGAGTGAAAATCCATTAAACTAAAGTTTGCAATCCACCAGCCATCGGCGATGATTGTTAAGCATAACGAAAAAAACATCTAAATGTAATCACTAATCACTATATAATATACAAGGCTATTATGTCTTGCAATAATTAAATAATTACAATAATTAAGCATGTCGACATACATGATAGCCCCGTGGATGTTCTCTGTATAGGATATTAAAAATGTTTTAAAGAAAAAATATCATCACGCTAGTTCCTTTGCGAGGCGATCTCGCTTTGGGACTAAACCATAAGCAAAGATATAATAACTCTCTATCACTGTCAATATCCATTACTACATTTAATCATCCTGTGTTGATTATCGCTGTAAAATTTTTCGTGTTTAATGAAATATTTTTTAACGTATCATAAAAAACAAGCAAATGAGATTCCTTATGGAAATAAATAACCATCACCTATAGACAACTTAAGTGTGAATGACACGTTGGCATCCATGTAATAGAATGGTAATGGCCACATGCGTAAATTTAACTTACATTTTAAGCTGAGACACAACACTGCCAAATACTGACGCCTTTACGGCAGGAAAAGGTAAGCCCAAATACAAACAGGATTTTTTGAACCCGGATAATACCTTGACAAAAACTACCATCTAGCAGTCACGATAGTAATGACTCGTTTGGCCAGTCGTTCGCCTTTTATGAACTGTCCAGGAAAAGGAGCAGAAGATCTAATTGTTAAAAGGAACCCGAACTAAGACGAGGAAAACAAAAAATATTCTATTACTAGCTGCACCGCGCAGTCCGCTGTATTATAAAAGTTTTTGATGAATCCTGTGGGAGCAACTCATTTCTCCGGGATAAGAAGTAGCCTATGTTTTATTCCAATATAGCATCTACCTGTGTGCCAAATTCTAATCCAATGAGTGTAGTAGTTTTTGCGTGATTGAGTTACAAACATCCATCCATCAAACATCCAAACCCTCGCATTTATAATATTAATATAGACTAGCTGCATAATGTAGCCCGCTGCATTATAACAGTTTTTAGTAAATCCCGCGGGAGCTACTCATTTTTTCCGGATAAAAAGTGGCCTATGTACTATTACACATGTGTGCCAAAGAACACGGGCATGACTTCATACATCGTTTTTTATTTATTATCTTAAAGTTTAATATATTCCTTAAGATTCTATATCAACTCATTAACTAATGCGGATAGCATTTAATAAATATGTTTTTGACTTGGGGAATATTAGCTAAATAAAGTTTGATTTTATGTAAGGTTAAAGCCCCGTTTTCACTTTGATTAGTACGAGTGTGAGTGTTTAATGCAGGTGCTTAGTATTAAGATAAATATACGTGAAAACAGCCGTTGATCAGTGCGAGTGATAAGTAATCAGCATCTATTCACTTTTACTACGCTGATTACGAATCACTCGCATTGATCCACGGCTATCTTCATGTATTTTTGGCTAAGTGAAAACGGGGCTTAACGTAAACAATCACTTCTCTCCTTAGTAGTCTGTGGTTAGGTATTTATCTTGTTATTGGGTGTCTTCAGTACAACAGCTGCTAATCTCAAAAATCGAAATTAGATTGACAGAATTCTGAGCTAAGATTTTGCGAAGACACTTTATAGGTACTTAAAAAAATAAATTAGCATTAACTATTCTTTAACACAAAAGCAGGGAGAATTTTATTTGATACTTAGAATGAAAATTATGATATATAAACTTATTGCTGTTTTAATGAAAATGTAATTAAAGCTTTATACAATATAGTTTAATAAAAAAAGTGGTAACAATTTGAGGTCTCAATATTTTTTATATGATAGTTCCTAGCAATATATTTTATTTAATTGATTTAAAAATCATAGAAAATGATTGTAGTTTTTTTAAAATTATCTAATATTCGTCACTCCGCAAGACACGCAAGGGATGTACAATACCAAAATGGCCATTGTTCTTTCATCCAAATCCGTTTATTAGTTTTGACGTGATTAAGTAACAAACATCCATCCATCCAAACGTACAAACTTTCGCATTTATAATATATTAATATAGATTACATATGATATTTATACAGGGTTACTTTTAAAGGTCTAGTCAAATTTTCAGAGGCTGTTAGAATCGATAATATGTTCGATTTATGGAATAAAAAAATAAATTAAAAAAATCAAAATTTCATTTTTATTACTCAGAACGCATGGATATAACTTCAATTACACAAAAATATGGAGCTCAGCTCGTGTAGTGTTCCGCTCACCCCGCACACACCGCCCGGCGGCCGATTCACACGACTCGTTGCATTCAATTCATAATTTTTGTGGGATATTTTTAAATGAATATTTTTATATTACCTTAATATAATTTTACAATATAAATTAAAATGCACTTTCAATTCAATATTTAGTTCTTAATTTCAAAATTTGGTCGGACCCGGACCGGATTTAAAAGTAACTCTGTATTTTTTTCTTTCTTCAATCAATCAGTCATTAAAACCACTTTACGGAGAGTGAGATTTTCCATAGTACTGGAAGGCTTTATTAGATCGCCCAATATCAAGATTTTCCATAGTACTGCAAGGCTTTATTAGATCGCCCAATATCAAAAAGAATAAATACTATATTCACCCCTAACTCAAAATAGTGTAATTTCGTAGGGCTATTTAACAGTAATGACTCATTATTTCACCATTGTGCGTTACCGGAAGTACGCCCTGATATACCCAGCTCTATTATATCAAACGATGTGCAACTTAGTAAGGGGTTTGTAAGCTTTGTATTTTTATACTTTTTACGCTTTTGTAGACCTTCGGTACATTTAATAATAACGTGAAGAATGTGTGCTTAATTGCCGTGCTTAATTCATAATTATTTATTCACTATTCTGAATACAATATCAAATATCAATTACTATTAATAATTGGTATAATATCAAAATACCAATTACTATAAGTACGTGAAACAACATTTATTTACATATTCTGAGTTGAAGATATTTGACCTGAGGATACCTTTATTGCGTTAAAAAAACAGATATTACATTGAGACGGATGAACACGAACTTCATCGAAAGTGCTTTGCTATGAGTATATTATGTCATTAATACTAAAGGAGTCCAAGATGTTAAAGAGAACTAAGAGTCGTGAGGATCAATTGAATTTTATAGATTGGACTAGCTGTTACCCGCAACTTCGTCTGCACGGACTTCGTTTACTCCGCACAGCTCCTCCCCTGTAGGGGATAGCGTGATAATATGTAGCCTATATGTTGGCCCGACCTGTTAGTAATATTCATGCAAAATTTGAAGTAAATTCATGCAGTACTTTTTGAGTTTACCCCGAACATACATACAGACAAACAGATAAACAGACCAACAGACAAACGGACAAAAATTCTAAAAACTATATTTTTGGCTTCGATATCGATTGTAGATCACGCCCCAAGTATTCTTTTAAAAAAAATATTCGATGTACAGTTTTGACTTTCTTACGATTTTATTATATGTATAGATTATAGGAGAAATAAAAAGTTATATAATGTTTTTCATTTCATTTGTGGAAAGAGTGTCTACAGATTTTAAAAAGTGTAAAGAAACTGCCACATGGAAATAATGAAGTACGTGATATTAAGGTATGGTGGATTAATTGCATGCTAAAAAGTGTGTAGGTACATTTAGAAAATCTGACGTTTCGGGGGGTGGTAAGATCACAAAGTTGCAAAGAAAACATTGTCTTGACCACGAAATAAAGAAAACAAGGGGAAGTGAAGAGTGGGCGTGCCGCGTGCGTCACTATTATGCGCTTTTACTCTAAATTGCCTTAGTGATACTTACCATATCATTAGGAGATAGTCGTCGTGCGAAAATCTATTATACACTGAATTATGCCGTATTGTGCCATCCTTGAATGCAGAAATGATAGTAGAATACAGATGATTAAAAATGGAGATATTTCATATCATTCGAAAGTACAATTTTCATTTTATTTTAATTAAATTCCTGATTTAATATAATCTCTAATGATATAATAGAAAGTCAATCTAAAATCAGCCGTACACCTTACATTTAAAGTTCATTTTAGGTTGACCTAATTTTTCTAGAAAGATAGGCGTAATGACAGTCATTACGTATATCATTCTAGAAAGTTCTCTACTCAAATATGATCAACTGAAAACTACGGAAAAATCAATGCTGCCATCTATTGTAGAATAGCGAAACTATTACGATCTAAAGTTTCACTATTGTACAAATAGATGAGTCTATTTTGAATAGACTACAAAAGGACGTAAATACTCTTTTTTTTTGTAGCAAAACAAAATTTATTGTAACGCACTTTGGTATATTTTTATATGTTCTGTTTGTGTGTTTCGGATTATTGTTGCTTAAAATGAAAACGACCAATGAAACAATGTTTGCATTAGTAGTTTATATGCAATAATGCTTATTTTTTGTATGAGTGTGGCGATCGCGGTCCTGATACAAATGTTTGTACTTGCCAATTCCGTTGTTTTCTTTATTTCGTGGTCTTGATAGTCTCGAGCGTGGTAAAATTTTCTTTTTTTTATATAAAGTATATATACGAATAACGAAAAAAATATAATATTTGCTATATTATTTTTTTTTTCACAAGTCAAATTTTTGATTTTTTTTACTGTCCTAGATGCCCGACTTTACCTACATAAAAGATTAATGTTTGGTAGAAAGCCTCAATAGTATGCGAGGTATCTCCTATATATTAATCTGCCACATTCGAGTTAATACCAAATTTCCCTTTTTTGCTCCCCTACTATATTATTAGTCTGTATGGCGTGTATTACATGCATAAGTTTAATAGTAAATTCACTTTTCAAACTAAAACTCGGCAGTGACAAAGCATAATGTTTTGGCAGCAGAAGCAAGGAATTCACGCCAGAAATCGCCACCAGTACCAGATTAGGTTTTTTTTTTAAACAAACTTTAAATAATTATTTACTTGACCTGAAAATCGAATTCGGTATATCTTGGCTTGATATAAATCGGCCATTTCTGAACACCTTCAACTGCAACTTCAATCAAGAACGCGAGACATTCATTATTTTTAGCAAAAATTGTTGTACTCTAGCTGTCCGCCCCGGCTACGCCGCGCCGGAAGGTGTACCAACGATGAAAATGACAAAAACCTTTCGTTTACAGTACGACCATATACTAATTAAATAAAACTAAAATTTAATAATTCCACCATGATTTGTAATATATTGAAGATCTGGCCTACCTATACTATTTCAATTAAGTTTTAACTGAAAAAAGGGGGTGTTATAAGTTTCAGGTGTGTTTCTGTATATCTGAGTCTGTCCGTGGCATCGTAGCGCCAAGGCAGATAGTCTGATGGGATTGTGTTTTTTTTTAATTGAAAATTATATTTTGCGAGATTAGTCCTAGCTATGATTTGATAATTATTATCATTTAATATGAATAAATAGGATGTTGATGAATGAATAGAATCTGTTCAACCGCTTCAAGATCACTAGCTCTTTCAAACTGAAGAAAAGAATTTTACCAGCTCTTTTTAAATTGAAAGGAATTAGCAACTTGTTAAGGTTTTATCGATGCTTACCTTCCAATCTGAACTATCGTGCATCGACGCTATTGCAGCAGGAATAAGTAAGGTCGTGGTACCATATATCCGGTTGAGATGTTGCGGAACTCTACCACCTAGTAGTCACGATGGTAGTAACACGTATAGCCAATAGGTTGCCTTTACGATCTGCCTGGCAGCACATGATCTATTCTTCAAAAGGGGATCTGAAGCAACACCTGCTGAACAAATACAATAAAAATATAGTAAACAGGAGCTAAGAATATTATAAACAGACATATTTTAAATTTATAAGGAGCAAATATATTTTAACAATTAAGAAAAAATAAGAAAATAATGCAATACAAAAATAAGTAAAAAATACAGTTAAAACATCTTAATAACGATGGCAAGACTCGGAAGGCATAAGTTAATAAGTCGCCGCCACCCGTCGACATGCAATATTTTAGTCTCACACTACGTTGACTTTCTATTCCACAGAGAGAGAAATTTTCTTTTATCCAAGACTATATTTTTCATTTTTTTTAACTGCTTATCTGTGCTTAAGACAGACAGTGATTAAAACTGTTGCGTAGCTTTTTTATACCACTAAATAAAATATTTAATAATATTGACACAAATGTGAGTTTGTTTATTATTCTTGCAAGACTCTTAACCGATTATCGTATAATTCTGCATAAACATTGTCACAGCTAAAAAGATAAAATAACCTATTTTGTATAAATGACATAAAAGGTTACCTTACACCAGAAAAAGTGTAGTAAGGATCAATAGCTACGCCCCGTTAAAAATTGAAATATTTTTAACCGGGCATTGCCGCGAGCGAAAGCTAGATTTTCACTAGGTATTAGAGCAGATTGTACTTGACTAAGCTAATAACCCATTCTTATTAACTGTGCAGAAAACTCTTCATATGAATGTGACAAAAACCTTGGAGCAGAGCAAACTGCCAAAGCCAAATATTTTTTAAGCTGAAGCTCGTAGTATAATAGCCTAATCGATTTAGATCATGAGTTTCTGGATTCGATTCTCGATTCAAAGTTCATTCCCTGAAATTTCTATGGTATTATCCTTAAAAAATCAATTTTAGTAGCAGCTACGAGCCAAGCAGCAATATGTTCACACTCCGTACCTCAGATGAGCACATAAAACTCTCGGTTCCGGTTATTTCAAAAAACAAGCGATAAATATTATTAGGTCGGTGAAATGCTGAGATGTCCGTCACCAACCATCGCTTAAATGATAAATGGAGATCACATACAGTATATCATACCGCAAACTATTTCTTTTCTGTAGAAATTCTTATGTCACATGTAATGTGCAACTAGTCTTAATTACATCTAAAAAGAAACACAGAACTGTAATAGCTTACAGAGCTTGAAACAGGTTTAAAAAATACCGGCAAAAGGGAATCAATGTTGATGTTGTTATTTACTGTGTTTAATTTTTCCTTTAAAAAATCGTACCACTAAATAAATATATGGTAGCATGGTATCAGCAAAGTAATGTCGTAAAAACGCTCGAAATCGACGCACTCATCTGAAATGTTTATGTTTCTTTTTCCTACCCTGATAATGTATGTCGCAAAATTAACAGCATTTTTGTTTACTGTTGCGTTTCTGTATGAAGTTATATCACCGTCCTATAGAGTGTAACCTTATATTGTCTTGACTTGCCTCCATGTCACAGCTATTACTCTAACCTGTCAGCAATAAAAAGTTTATTACAGAAATAAACATTTTATCGTTTTTTCCGTGTTCAAATTAACCAAATAATCTCTATCAGTCGAGTTAGGGTAAAGATGCACGGTCCTCATAAGACTAGTATATGTTTACACAGACGACGTTTACCTTTAGTGTAGACCGCTTTTTATATCATAAGATAGCAAACGAGCAGATAGCTTTCCTGATGGAAAAAACGACCATCTCTTACGTAAAAGATATCAATAGCGCGTTGCTATCCTTACGGCGGGGTTATATTACTACATGAATAAGTTTACCGGCTATCTTACCTTCCAAATTAGAACACGATAGTGACAAGCACTAACGTTATTACGGCAGGAATAAATAATGCTGTGGTACCTGACCCGGATAAGACAATGAAGAACTCTACCGTGTAGTAGCCACGATGATAATGGCTTGCATAGGCAATTGTTAGCAAAACGACAGATAGTGTTTTCTTCAAAGAGGGTCTGGATTTAGAATCTTTCGGGATAAACCCGTATTTTGTGTAACATGCACCCGTTTAATGTGGGACACACCCGTTTAATATAGGACACAACCGTTTAATATAGGATACAACCGTTTATATAGGACACATCCGCTTAATATGGGACACACCCGTTTAATATAGGACACAAACGTTTAATATAGGACACAACCGTTTATACAGGACACACCCGTTTAACGTGGGAAACACCCGTTTAATGTGGGATACACCCGTTTAATATGGGACATACCCGTTTAATCTGGGACACATCCGTTTAATCTGGGACACACCCTTTTAATCTAGGACATACGTGTTTAATATAGGACACATCCGTTTTTGTGGAACAAATCTTTCTTTTTGCTTTTTTTTGGAGTATACACCCGCTTTATTTGGGACATAACCTGTTTTTAACACAATCGGGTTTTTTAAGGACACACTCATATAGTATACATTCTATGAATTAATTACCACGGGACAAACCCGTATCATATACATTTCAAGCATATATTACGACTATTTCTAGCGATGACAGGAACCGACGACTTAATGTGCTTGTCCAAGGCACGGAAGTGGTAACACACCATCCAACATACTCCATGCTGCTATTGAGGTTTTTGATTACAACCAAATATGTTAAAAGTGCGCTGTTATTCTTGTGACGGTGTGAAAATACCACATGCATAAACTACTGACTACCTTACTCTCCTAACTACGATACAACAGCGACACGCACTGATGCTATTGCACCTGCCGCAAATATAACAGTGGTACCAAACCCGGTCAAAATCAGTATATCATAAGATAATAAAAAAGAAAATAGCTCTTCTGATGGAAAGTCCTATATGGCGTTAAGGCCCAGACACCACAGATGTTAATGGTGCTTTACTGTCCTTATACTGGGGTCTAAATGCCACATACATAAGTTAACCGGTTACTCTAGCCTACAAACCGGAACACAGCAGTGACGAACACTAAACCGCAGAAATAGGTCAGGCGGACTGTCCTTGTACTGGGGTCTAAATGCCACATACATAAGTTAAACGGTTACTCTAGCCTACAAACCGGAACACAGCAGTGACGAACACTAAACCGCAGGAATAGGTCAGGCGGTAATACCAGACCCGGGCGAAACAATGCAGAGTCTACCATCTAGTAGACATGATGGTAGTGACTTGAATAGGCATTCGTTCACCTCTTCCTACCTAGCAGAACAGCAGGTGCTTTATTCTGGTCAAAGGGAGTCCGGACCAGCGTTAGGTAAACTTTGCACAAAAAACTATTAAGTGACATTTATTAGCCTTTTCTCACCTTTGCCGAGGTGTCTATCATTAAGGCAGTTGATCTTTTCTTCAAAAAGGTGGGTCCCTTTTTCATCAATGAATCAACAGAGGGTTTGTTTGCAACTGTGATGAAGATTTTCAGGCAAACAGGCTAGCCCAAGAGACGTCGACTAATCCATAAAAATATAAAAAGAAACTCTTTTTCGGATTAACTATTTTAAGATTTTGTTAAGTAAGTGTTAAAAGTGAGTCGTATTACTAACATACGTTGAACGTAATCGTAAAATAAAGATGTTATGTGCTGTCACAAAATGTATTTCACTTATCAATCGTTAGATCGAGTCGTTTAGTTTTTGTGTGGAGCCCTTTATCCATACTCCTATCTTTATTTTATGGTCATGTTTTGTTAGGGTTAAGTGACGCTAATAATAAAGGCTGAATGAGATAGGCTGATGAAGCTATTTCTTAAGTTTATTTATTTTTGGAACGAAAGTCCTTATGGGGCGTTACGGAGATACCTTATCCGAGAAAAAACGCCCGTAACGTTTCACCAAAGCGTATGATTTTTATGTGTAGTCTGCGTATGATGAGCAAAGCACTGCACTGTATTTTGTCAACAATAATTTTTTCATACATCAATAATTATATCAGAACTGCTAGGAGCGTTACATGATACTGCGAATTAAAAGTGAACAGGCCCATCAATGATCACGATGTGTAAACTTTGTAGTGGCAAGTGAATTTGATGATGTTCCGCACCGTATCCGGTGACGGCGACTCCTAAATGTTTAGTTGGTCAGGGTGATGGGCCCTAATGTGACTTGCAAAGCCAAATTTCGACTTAAAGATACGATCGCAAGTCGCACTATATAACTGGCCTGATGAATTATATGTATAAAGATAAGATGGTTTTGGTCGATTCTTCTGTACTTGGCGTTTTGTATCCAGGTCTTCTAGGCGCTTTTCTTCATAAGTGTCCACAGCAGTGTGGACGGTATAACGCCATTCTGGTCTAAGACGAGCCAGCTCCTCCCAAGCATCAGAGAGAGAAGCAAGTAGAGATGTTGCAGGCCGTAAGATTGCGTTTTAACACGTCTTTGTAGCGCAGGTATTGACCTTGTTTGCGCTTTCCACATGAAAGCTCAGAGTAGAAGACAGCTGTTGGCAGTCTATTATCATCCATGCGAACGACGTGTCCACCCCATCTAAGTTGACGATTCATCATTAGTGCATCGACTCCAGGCAAGCTAGCTCGACGTAAAACCTCCGTATTTGGAACACGATCCTGCCACCTGATATGCAGTATAGACCTTAAACACTTAAGGTGAAAGGTGTCTAGCTGTTTGATGTCAGCTTTGTAACAGCACCAGGTCTCCGATGCATAAAGCAATGTAGGCAGGATGATTGCTTTGTATACTAATATTTTAGTTTGCAGTTTGATATCATGCAAGTTCCAAACACGTGCCTTAAGTTTGCCAAAGGCCATTGCAGCACCCGCAATTCGGGATGGTATTTCTGATGCCAAAGTGTTATCACTTCTTAGTCGACTTCCAAGATATTCCAAGTGAATTTACTAAGTATTAAATACAAGTGTAATTTAATTATTAAAAAGCAATAGCTATACAGTGTCTAACGTGTATAGTCTACGTGATGACTGTTATTAATATTATAATAAGGAACTTCGTTTCCATCTGGTGTCCCAAGACACCACATATTTTTTTTCATATTATATATTTCAAACAAGCAGATCGATGAATATATGAATAATCAGCATCTGTAGATTCCAAAGTTGTCTTATTTGTAATATTTTATTAGCAATAGGTATTTGTAATTCAATATTGAATACAAATAATAATTAATATTAAAATTACTGAACAAATTACACAAATTATCTTAATCCCAAAGTAAGGAAATTATTTGCTTTTGATATGGGCCTAAGTCACGCATAAATAAATACTTACTGAAAAAATGTTTAATAAGCACACAAAATCAGAAATAGAAAATGTATGTTCATAACACAAATGCCTGTCCCTATCGAGA
Source organism: Apodemia mormo (assembly GCA_036924255.1). NCBI lineage: Eukaryota > Metazoa > Arthropoda > Insecta > Lepidoptera > Riodinidae > Apodemia > Apodemia mormo. The sequence continues at coordinate 21,713,924 of JAUPFN010000016.1, forward strand.
ATCGAACCCTTTTATAGCCTCCTACTGATTACATAAACATTAATACGGTAATTTACGTACCTTGGCAACTATGAGTCGCTCCCAAAACCGCATTTCTTTCCTGTAAATACTCTTGTATAATTTTCCCTCGAATAACGCTACAATAGGAAAAATAATTGTGGAATAATATACCAATGTCAATACTACCGTAGAAAACTTTTAAATAATTATTCCTTTCATATATGTTTTCATGTAGGAATGAGTATTATAATCTCTTGGATTTTCCAAACTATTTAATTCTTATTTTACAATTTCGAGTTTCTAAAGACTTTCAACAAAAAATTCACAATTTTGACTATACTACCCTTTAAATCGAATAATCATAATTTCCCAAAGTTTTCAATTCTATTATAAGAATTATTTAAAAAATACAATAGTATATGCTAAAAAGCAACAACAACCCTTATCATATGACGTTATACTTTATTTTTTACATACTCAAAACTTACAAGTTTATAGCATAATAATAATAAGCTAAATAATAATATAATAAAATGTTACAACTAAATGCGTCCACAAGATGCATAATTTTTTAAACGTATGTTAAACACAGTTAATGGATATATTAAGCTTTATCAGGATTCATGTTTCTATTTTTCAACAAAATAACTGCTATTTTCAAACTTGATTGACAAGTTACGTAGCAACAAAAGCATAGAAGAAATGAGACACCTCGACTTCATAGTGACGCCTAGGAAAACGAGGAAGTTATAACTTTAATATATAATAAACTCTTCAACTAATTAATCGAAATATGGCTAATTAATATTTCTGGATTAGTTACAGGTTGATTACTAATGCTCGATTTGATACAAGAGATTCTTAAGACTACCGGATTACATTTTTAAATTAATTATTAATTACATATTTCTTGGGTAAAGTAATATGTTGATAAGGTGATAAAAATTTATATGTCGGACTGGATTTATTTATTAGTATTTTCAAGTTCCATAGGATGAGTAATGAGCATAGTATATTTTCATGAAACAATATATTTAAACTCGTAACATTCTACACTATGATAGAAATATATCTCTCGATTCCAAATATCTTGAGATATGAGTTATTATATTGATTTTATAAGAAACACCTTTTTTTTACCCTTGATGCAAAAAAATTTGATCATTGTGTGTGTCTGTTTGCTTGTCTGTGGTACCGTAGCTCTTAAGCGGGTAAACCGATTTAGATGCGTTTTTTTTTTAAATTTAAAAACAGGTTTTTAGCAGTCGCCCTTAGAAATGTTTTATAGAAATTTTTTCAACCGCTTCAAGGTTATTAGCTCTTTTCTGTTTTATGAAAGGAATTAAGGCTGATTTTACTGTCACGCTAACCGCACACTGACTGTCGGCGCTAATGTATGGCCTACGGCCGTCAGCGCTGAGCGGTCAGTGCGAATCAGAAACGCTACCTAGAACCACATGAGCAGATACTTTGCTATCTATAACTACATACATAATATTGATCCGTCAGCGCCGAACGTCAGCGTGACACTAAAACCAGCCTAAGCTACCGAAACAGGTTGGAACGATACAAAATTTGGTATTTTGTTAATTCAATGACATAATAACATTGACTTGAGGCTACATGATTCCTATTCGAAGATTATCAGCTCTTTGCATATGTGAATCATGCATGTGAGCCAGAAAAGTTTTTTTATTATATCATAAGATAGAAAACAAGCAGATGGGTCTCCTGATGGAAAGAGTCAAACATCGCCTATAGACACCAAACGTGTTAATGGTGCGTTCCTATCTTGTAGCGAGGTCTAATGCCACATGCGTAAGTTTATCGGCAAACCGGAACACGACCAGTGACAAGCACTGACACTGTTGCGATGGTTTACTCTTTCCATCAGGAGACCCATCCGCTTGTTTGCTATCTTATGATATATAAAAAATATTAAAATTGGCATATGAAATTACCAAAAATATATAAAATATAAATTATTGTTACGAACATTGAATATAATATTCAATGGCATAGTAGATATGACTACCAAGTAGTTTTGTAACAAACACTTGAATGTTTTTAAAATAGGCCAAGTTATTAAGTCCGTTGTAATAAAAAAAGAGCCAAGCTAAGTTAAACGAACTCATTTTCCACGATTTATCATCACTAAATTACAATTGATATTCTTGGTCAGCAGAAAGTGCGATAGTACTTTTTATTTCATTTCTGGAAACCGTACATAAAAAAAATACTTTAAATAGCCAAGCATCGTGAAGTTTGCAGACGATAACTAAATACAAAAATCTAGATATGCGAATATATAAAACCTTATATCTAGCCACATGAAACCGTAAAAAATACTTTTTATTGAGTGTCGACATCGTTAAATGTGCAATTTATACGAAACATCTGACGCGATGACAGGATTTATTTAAAGTCCACAAAATTCATTAGAGCGGGGAACGTCACTTGGTACTACGAGTTAAAAAATTAGAGAGAAGCAATAAAGAACAAATTTTAAAAGAATTAATGGACTGATCGTTTATTAAGATTAAAGAGTAAAATTTCGATGTCTCATCTGGCATATGTATTTACGAAGATACAGAGAAATTCATTGCATTTTTAATGATTTAAAATTATTTTTATACGTTCCCCTTTGAATTTTTACTTTGATGCATCTTTCATTAGTTCCATAATTGTGGTAACTTTTAATCAAATAATGGCACATTCATGGTATAAACTTCTGAAGTAGTCAAAAAATTTTATATTTGTTAATCCGACTGCAATGTGTCTTAAAATAACAACGACTAGCATTAACAAAATACAATTTTCAAATATTTCGTTTCAAAATCCAGTTTTATCTTCATAACTTTAAATCCAATTACCATCCAAAATACTTTTATCTTTTTTATATTATTAAGTAGATAGCAAACAAGCAGATGGCTCTCCTGATGAAAGAGAAACCATCGCGTATAGACACGTTGCTGTCCTTATGGCGGGATGGCAATGCCACATGCATAAGTGTACCGGCTACCTTACCCTCAATAACGGAATATGACATGCTTGTCATTGTCGTATTCCGCTATCGCGTTATCTTATTTAGTACTAGCTGTTGCCAGCGACTTCGTCTTATATATTATGTATATGTATAGATATGGTAAACATAACCATTTCATCGCTTATTATTCACTATATATAGGAGTGAGCGAGGCGTTTAAAGTACTCTCTAAGCAATACAGCTAAAGATACTGTTCGATTTTTCTAGGTGACGAGCATATTATAATATGTCTTCACGTGCTCTGTACTCTCTGCTTCTGTTCATATTTTTAATTTGGTTTCGTATGGAGTAGGCAGGGAGGATTGGGGGTCACATGTCACGATCTAGATAGATCCGCATTGCTTTTTCCACGTTCATTATCTCTTAGTACCAACAAACCTGTTTTGGAGATTATAAATTCGAGAATAAGTGAATATATTAAACTATTTATATTAATTTCATAATTTATGTGTATAATAAATTTGAAACATTTTATGTATATATATAAAATAAGTATCTTCACGCAAGTATATAAAATAATATATATTTAATTGAATATAGTTATTGTTACATTACATTTTTCCTTTTAACATTGAATTTCGTTGGCTGTAAGATGTATCTTTGTAGTGATAAGCTCTGGTTTTAGACTGTTTTCATTTATTGTATACAATATATTGTTAAATAAATAAATATAAAAACTTAGTAATATTTTTACTTGACCTAAGATATATTTAAAGAGACGTTATTGCTCTATAAGAAATGCGAATATAGTACATAATATATCACCAAAAATTTATGACACCGTGCATATGGCGTTATAATGGTTTCCTGCTTCCTCAAACTTGCACAATACTGCGACGAGACGAAAATAAAATACCCCGACGAGTTTTACCGAAAATGAAAAATAACGAGCCTCCTTTGAAAACGATTTGCATCGTCTGCGAATTTTGTTTTAAAATATGGAGACTACAACAGGTTTTTGAGAATTTAAATAAAAACCCATACTCGTATTTTGAATACCATCGTATGTAGTCGTTTACTTTTTTTAAAGCTAAGTATGATGCAAAAGCTTATGTATGAAAATTTTATCTTTCTTTTTTTATGTGATTTATATATTAATTCGCAAAGCAAAAATATTTGTACCCCTTTTTAAGACAATCAGAGGAACGATGGAATATGAAATTTAACACAAAGTGTATATTGCAGAGGACTGAAAACCCTCATATTTTTAAATATTATATATTAAAAATACATGAAATTAGTAAAAATAAACATTACACACATTACACATATGAAAATATACACACATGTATACTACTTTCTTTTCGGCTAAGTTTGTTGATAAACTTAAAAAAGATTTTGTTTTTTTCTATGGTTGAATTTCGGCCACATAGCGATCGCTATTTTTTTAAATGCATATTCGACGCCAGATTCCTAACCGATTAGTCAGAAAGAACTGAGTGCAATATATAAAGATCTTGTGCATATGTGACATTGTCATCCCTATCACACAGTTGTGTCTATAGGCGATGGTTATCCCTTTTAAGAATAATCTACTTGTTTGCTATCTTAGTATATCTCTAAATAATATATTTGGACATATTGTGATATCGACAATTAACATAATATGTCATAACATTTTTTATACCTTGTGTTGTTTCGATCCGTTTAAATAAACCACCTGCTTTTCCGCCGGTATTCCAAAATTCTAACGATTGGCCATACCATCATCGTTACAACTAAGTGAAAGAGTTTTACAACTTCTCACCGGGGTTATTAATTACCTATACCTAACACAGTAGCGTGAATGCTTATGATTCTCGCGTTCCTGTTTGGAGGGTAAGGTAGTCAGTAAACGCCTGTATGTAGCATTTTAATTCGTCACACGAATGACAATACACTATTGTCATCTTTCCATAAGAAGTTGTGATGTGTATGTGATGTCATCTTTCCATAAGGATAGTAAAGTATCTTCACGCCCATATCCCCGAAGGGGTAGGCAGAGGTACAACAAGTGCACCCACGATTAGCCGAAGATACTTGGTCCCACAAATGTGATAGGTGGCAAGCCTATCGCCAACCGGGCACTTTCCAATCCCGGGCAACTTTGTGTTTCTCAGAAAACTGAAAAAACACTTTTTTTTTAAAGTGCCCGACCCGGGAATCGAACCCGGGACCTCATGTGGTCAACGCCAACACTGGACCACTAGACCACAGAGGCGATCCATAAGGATAACATGTAGATTTCTTCTTCTTCTTATGCAAAGAGATACTTTGCAAGAAATCTACATGTTATCCTGTAATATAAAAAGACTATATTTCGTTTGCATGTATTTTATCAGCTACATCGTGCAGCCCTGCATTATAAAAATGTTTAGTGAATTCCATGAGAACTACTTTTTTTTCTCGGAGAAAGTATCCGATGTGCTATTCTAGACCATCATCTACATGTGTGCCAAATTTCATCCACATCGGTTAAAATGTTTTTGCGTGATTGAGTAACACAAAACCATCCATAAATCCAAACATCCAACCTTTCGCATTTATAATATTAATATAGATAAAGATGACTTGACCCACGCCGCTTCGCGCGCGTAGAATAATATATTGTTGTCGATGAAGTTTTTCATAAAAATTAAAATTTTTATCCCCTATTTTAGCCTTGAGCTATAAAAAAAACTTAACTATGTTTGACCCCGGATCTTCAACTATCTTTTTGCCAAATGTAATTAAAATTGGTTCAGTGGTTTAGCCGTGAAAGTACAACAGACACAAAGACGGACAGACTTTCGCAAATTTAATATTAATACGGATGTGCATAATGTAACAAGAAAGTTTTGTAAAAATGGATTTCACTTACCATTAAAAGAAACTGTCGGTGTTAAAATGGCAAAGGCATGTTCTATAGCCAAGGACTTGTTGAAAGAATGGCATAATAGCCGTCTAGACTAACGTTTTATTACTAAATTAAAAATAAGTGAAATTTAGTATTGATATATTAAGTTTTATCAGTTTATCTATTTATTGGGAGAAATAAGAGCATATCAGTCCAAATAAGATACACTATATGAAACTTTGGAAGTATGTTAGCGGATAGTAGTTGATTGCTTGCCAAGAAAAAACAATAATATCATTTTTCTTATTATTATACAAACAAGTTTTATAAATGACGCGTAATAAATAGACTGTTTGTACAACGGGATTAAAAAGAATCTCATAACTAGCTACATTTTTTTCTAGTTTCTAAATAAAATTTTCTTATGCGAAGTTTTGTTGTTTTTTACATAGAAATTTTGTAAGAAAATTAAACCGACATTTTAAAAGTATCTACTGTTAAAAATTATTAGATTTGTGTCAAAAATTATTAATGAGAAATATATTCGCATTTACTACATAATTAAATAAATAAAAAAATGATGTGGTGTCGCGGGACACCAGGTAGGAACGAACTTCCTTCGGCTAAACGGCACTACTCGCTTGTGTACGCGACTGTCGCGCCTGCGCACGTCTCATTTAACGCTTTTATTCCACGCATTTTTCTTACGGTTTTACCATCACATTTTTTCAGTTCGGTCGCGCAGCAAAATCCCTATCCCCTCCAAGCCTGCCGTAAGGAACTTCGTTCCAATATGTATTCTCCGATTTCTTTTGATTTAGTTATTGGTGAGATAAGTCACAGAAATCCTATTCTCGTAAATACGAGACCTCAGTAAATACTAACCTTTGCAGTTTTCGATAATTAAGGGTAATCAGATCCTACAATTTTACGTGTTACCTATTCCTACAGCAATATATTCGTCAATGCTTGTCAATGTCCTTGTTAAATCAAGTATCTTCACGCCCATATCCCCGAAGGGGTAGCAGAGGTACAACAAGTGCACCCACGATTAGCCGAAAATACTTGGTCCCACAAATGTGATAGGTGGCAAGCCTATCGCCAACCGGGCACTTTCCAATCCCGGGCAACTTTGTGTTTCTCAGAAAACTGAAAAAATACTTTTTTTATGTGCCCGACCTGGGAATCGAACCCGGGACCTCACGTGGTCAATGCCAACGCTGGACCACTAGACCAGAGAGGCGACTGTGTCAAATCAATTTACATGCATACATCCTGTGTTACGAATAGAAACACACCATTTAGATATTTGGTGTCTGTAACTGATAGCTATCTCTTTCCACCAGAAAAGCCATCTGTTATACAATTTGGAACGACGCGCTACAATTTTTTAACCCATAGCTGTAGTAATAATATATTTAGAATCCTAAAAAACTCGGGAATTATCTACCAAAATATCCTATTTGATAAAACTTCTTCATTTAAGAATTGTCCTCTCTCCACCGGTAAAACTATTCACTTCTTAGGTGTCGAAATGCAAGCAGTGTCCAATTTTGTAATAATTTGAAGGGTGAAGCTAAGTTAAAGCAAAGTTCACAGAAGCTGGGGATGCTGAATGGTACACGACGATACCTCCTTGTTTCGAACGGAACTTGTACTTTGTAAAGCACTAGTAATGATTCACAAAGTACAAGTTCCGCCGCAATTGTGCACACCTTTACAATGGGACATCCCGGTAACAAGTTCTTTAGCCCGTCATTGGTGATGTCAATTTTACTTACATAATACATTGATGTGTTTGTTTGTGAAAAAAATGTGTGACGAAAGGGTAAAGAAACATCTTTTCAATTATATCTCTTATAAATATTGTATTTAAAAATCAGCTAACAAAAATTGGATTACTAATGCTAATCACAAGTTGATTTAAATTCATTCTGGTTATTTTAAATTTTAAAAATTTTGTGCGTCAAAAACGTCTCACCTGTTCATCACTTAATATTAGAGAAACTATATATGTTGACAGCAAAACCTGTATATATCTTATATTTAACTTTAAACAATTATGAATTATACTTAATACACAAGTATTTGCAACGTTTCTCATGGTTTTAGCACGAACTACCACTAGCGAGAGTGCTAGCACAAAACAAATAGGTACATAAGTCAATCTACATAGAAAGGGCGTTCGAGTAACGCACACAAAGACGACTCTCAAGGACAAGATATCACGGTATGGTTGGAAATGGTGCAAGCATGAATGTCACCCACTTGAGACACGCGTCAGTTAACTTCTTGTACAAATAAAATGTAATAGGTTAACAATACCATTGAAACATTTTATTTATTATTGGTTTATATTTCCGTTCTTCCTGTATTTCTCAACAATAAATCAAACACCTAGATATGAGTGCCACTACCAGTATTTTGCGCATAAACCAAAGTTGATAACCCTAGTGCGCCCACCGAACGTAGGCATGAAAAGTGAAAAAAAAAAATACATGAGTTTGATTTCTATACCTATTTGTTTTGTAGTACTTGTTATTTTCATGTTCCGGTTTAGAAGGAAAAGAACCCAGTAAACTAACATTATGTTCTGTCACACGGATGGTAACGTACCATCAAAATGACTGGTGTTTATAGGAAATAGTAATCTGTTTCTATCAAAAGGGCTTTATTTGCCTCCTTATTAACGATATACATGATATACATTGAGCACCAAAAACCCTCGCTGACTCAAAGTTATTGTATATATCTGTGTGTGTGTGATTTCGAATAGTCAAGGGTGAAAAATCTAAAATGTTAATATTGTTACGAATAATCTAGAAGCGTGTGGAGTTGGAGCACGCGCGCGGTAATTATCTAGAAATAAAAGAAAGAGATAGCTACTCCTATTGACAAGCAAATAGTTGACGTGGGCTATGCCATAATGGATTTTGTGGGATATGGCATAAGGTTGAAAGTAGCGTGTACTAGGATTCATGACTCATAACATGTTTACGATAAGAAGTGATTTATTGTTTCCCGATACATTTAGATTTTTCTGGATCCAGCTAGGACTTTCCCCTGCCTATAAATACAGAGATGTTGACAAACACAAGGCAGTTTTTATCAAGCGATCGAGAGCGATACTCAAAGTGAACAGTGCGAAGTGAGAAGTATTTTATTGTGTAGTTCAGTGATAGTATAGTGAGTGACTAGCAGTGTATTTTAGTATTACGTTGTGTTCTGTTGTGTAAATACACGGATTTAGTATAAGTGGTGGTTTTTTTACAAGTACGAACCTGAGTACGTAACAATATTTAAATTCTTGTATAAGTACCTACTTAAATTAGAGGATTGTACCCTTTCAAGTTTAGTACTTATTTATAATAATAAAAGCTGTTTATCAGTAAAAAGAATAATTTCCGTTATTACATCTTATGATATATTATTGTTAAAAAATATTGCTGTTCTATTCAAACCCATTAAAATATGATATCCTTGACTACACTTTCACTTAAACTACTGATGACGAATCGGGATTATATGAATATATATTTTTAAAACAATGACGAACTGGGTCATGTTTTTTCTTGATGACGAATTGGGATCATGACGAATTGGGACCAATTCCTTTGTAATATGCCAAAAACCGACGAACTGGATTTTGGATTAGGGACGTTCGGTTCAATGTAAGCTGATGTTATTACTTTGTTTATGATAATATGTGTTTATAACACTAATACTATCCTTTCAAATAAAAATATTAGTTCATCCATTGAAATATTATTATATATATTATTCTAAATAAATTTAAATATAATTTCCAATTCAAAGGCAACTGTTTTTGCTATAAAACAACCAAAAAGTTGCGCAGTTTAAATATATTATCGAATTCGAATAAGTTATAATATATGTGAGCATTCGTATAGTTGAACGGACCATATTTGTTAGTCGCAGGGGGTCGACGAAGAAGCACGTTCTTAACATTCTTTCCGAAATAACACCCGTGCCATGTGTTACGTGCAAGACTGTTGATTAATCACTTCACACTTTGAACACGGAGAAAAAATTCTTAGACAAATGTTATATTTAAAATCAAATTTTTTCGTTCGTATTAAAAATGATTAAAAGATTTCTGGAAGTTACTATACATATATTACTCTGTTACTTTTATCCAATAAACATATTATTGAACTTACTTAAATTTTATTGTGAAGGTAATTTTAAAGACACCTTTTATGTTAAACAGTTCACATATATATTATATATTATATATAATATATATGTGTGTATATTATATATTCTCTTGAAATATATACAAAAAATAACATTAAGAACTCCAGACATAATACCAATACTAATATTATGAATGTGAGAGTTTGTATGGTTGGATATTTGTTATTATTTCATTAAAAACAGCTAAACTGATTTGTATTAAATTTGGCAAACATATAAATGATGAAAAATAAGTAGTTCCCATGGAGTTCAACAAAAATTAATTTATGTTGCAGCATTTTACACAGACAGAATCTGCTAGGAAACTGGCGATAAATGAATACAAACATATTTCATTTTTTTTAATTAATTAAACTTAATTCAATTAGTTAAAAACTAAAATATATCTTTAACAGATAATTAATTAAAAACTAAAGTATTTCTTTAACAGATACTTATTCGGGTATTCCAGCGTTTGGGCCTACTAAGGCTTTAGGCCACGGGCCAAAACGAATGTGACTTTGAATCTGTCGACCGGACTCACTCTAATTTTTAAAGTTAGTTAATTAAAAATATTTTGATTCCTTATATTTTTACAATATTTGATTCGACACAAAAAAAAATTAATTTGTTGTCTATCTCCCAAGCGGCTTGACTCATTTTGATTTTGATCTTATTAGCGTAGGTCTGACCTAATGATGCAAATAAAAAAGTTTGCAGGTGCCCCAACTCTGCGAAAAATAACAGTAATTCATTGCGTTTGGCTCATTAAATAATCTATTCAATATTCATAACAAAAGCATTTTTGTTCAGTAAATGATGCACATGAAGCAAGAACATGTTTTTTTTTTAATTTTAGGCATTATTACTTACTATTATATCTAAAACTTAACAATAGTACATTTAAAATCCTGGTAACAAAGATTATCGTCGTATGATAAAGCAAATTGTTACATATCAAGTGCGGTCGCATATTTGAAGTTCAGTCAAGATAGGCTCTAATCCTTATTTGTTTGCAATAATAAATCCATACCTAGACCCCTACCCATAGAGCCATAACCCCCATGACCCCCACTGGATCCGCCCTTGATACATAAACATGGAAGGTAGAGAGACCAATTGTCAATCGTGACGATCCTGGCAGACTTATTGAGAATGCATTGCAAATAAGCTAAAAACCAATTAATAATTTACATGTAGTATGTAGGTACCTACTTGATTTCGAAAGCAGTTTCATGTTCTAACTGTGTATTTAATTTAACTAGCAATCGCCTGTGACCGAAATTCGACCATAGACTAAACAATAAAATCTCTCATTGAGTTCGACCTTAGCCGTCAAGAAAATAGTATACCTACTTATGTGTATCTATATTTAATACTAGTTGTTGCCCGCGACTTCGTCCGCACGGCCATTGTTTACTCCGCACAGCTCCCCCGTAGGTGATAGCGTGATAATATGTAGTCTATATGTTGACCCGACCTATTAGTAATATTCATACAAAATTTGAAATAAATCCATGGAGTACTTTTTGAGTTTACCCCGGACATATGTACATACAGACAAACAGACAAACGGACAAAATCTCCAAAAACTATATTTTTGGCTTCTATAGGTATCGATTGTAGATCACTCCCCAAGTATTCTTTTAAAAAAATATTCAATGTATAGTTTTGATTTTCCTACGATTTTATTACTAGACACTTTTACTATTCCACTTGTACATCAATTTCACTTTAAAGTGTTTTTTATTTTAAAGTGAGTGAATTTTACTTTAAAGTGAAATTGATGTACAAGTGGAATAATAAAAGTGTCTAGTAACAATGGAATTTCACCAAGTGCCGACGATGGAAAGTATAGAATATACTTTCCATCCAGAGATTTTATTATATCTGTAGATTATAAATGCGAAAGTTTGGATGTTTGGATGGATGTTTGGGTGGATGTTTGTTACTCATTCACACAAAAACTACTGAACAGATTTAAATGAAAATTAGCATGCAGGTATATGATGACCTGTAATAGCACATAGGCTACTTTTTATCCCCGGAAAATGAGGTACCTAATGCTGCGAGATTCACCAACTTTTATAATGCAGCAGTATTGTCATCTATGTCATATTAATGTAGAGTGTGTATTGTCTATCTAAATTAATATTATAAATGGAAAGTTTAGATGTTGAATGGATGGATGTTTGTTACTCAATCACGAAAAAACTACTGAACGGATTGATTGAAATTGAAATTGAACGTAATGAAATTGAGCACACGGGCAGATGATGACCTGAAAAATAGTACATAGGCTACATTTTTCCCAAGAAAAATTAGGTGATCCCGCGGGATTCGCTAGAAACTTATATAATGCAGCTGGCTGCACGATGCGGCTAGTAAATCATAAATGCGAAAGTCTGTCTGTTACGATTAGGCCACTGAACCAATTGTCATGAAATTCAGCATGGAAATAGTTGAAGATCCGTGGTCAAACATAGGTTATGTTTTTCAAACATTAACCCCTTAGGAACTGAAATAAGGGATGAAACTGTGTATGAAAATCAATATCAACGACACGTTAATCCACTCGCGGGCGAAGTGCGCGGGTCAGCCAGTTAATAATTTAATGTATTTCTAATACATTTTATTAAATATATTAGATTTCTGCAGACCTTCGCAATGTAAATTTTAATTGCCTAATGTCATTTCTACCATTCGCACAATTTTCTAAAACAGAGGTTCAGAGTTTTCCTTCACTTAATAGGTGTATGGATTAATGTTTATTTACTTTAATATTTTGGTCACTGTTGATTATGCCAATGTACTCTGTCTGGATTGTGATGTTTGGCACTCGATTTTTGCTTCCGATCCCATAATGGATTTGGCGTGATGACATGTATGTATATTGTATACTAGCTGACCCACGCAGCTTCGCCCACGAGTAGATTAACATGTCGTCTAAATAGTTTTTCAAATAACTTTTATCCCCTATTTCAGCCTTTTAGGGGTTGATTTTTGAAAAAAATTTTAGCCTATGTTTGACCCAAGATCTTCAACTATTTCCATGGCAAATTTCATGAAAATTGGTCCAGCGTTTTAGCCGTGAAAGCGTAACAGACAGACAGACAGACAGACAGACCAACTTTCACATTTATAATATTAATGAAAATCGATCCAGCGGCTTAGCCGTGAAAGCGTAACAGACAGACAGACTTTCACATTTATAATATTAGTATGGAAGTATGGATGTTAATACCGATATTTCATGGTTTTAGGTATTACAATGCATTCGAATGCAAACAAACCTACTCGTATTTGTTGACTATTATTTTTAATTTTGGATCTAAAACGACTAACAAAAGTATAATATTTTTATATTGAGACGTTTGGACCCGCTAAGGTATTAGCATGCGGGCCCAAACACCGAACTACCTATTCAATCAGAGTTATTATATTAACAAAGCCTTATAAACTTGGTTTAATTTTAAAATGAAACGTGACTTCACAACTGCAAGTCACTAATGCCATTTATTTTTTTACATTTAAGTGTAACAGGTGTAACAGACAAGTAGATAAGATAGTGTTCAAAAATACTCGAGTATTCTAGTCTTAATTCAGAACACTCTCATTTCAATACTTAAATCATAAGCCAGACAATATATATATATATATATATATATATATATATAGGCAATAATATACTGATTTTTCAAATACCTACTTTTTATTTGATGGAACAGACGTCCGACCTGTATTAATTATATATAAGTTGAATTGATATTCTTTTTTTACAATACTACTCATTACATATAATTTAAAATTTCATCAATCAAAAAAACCTCAGACAAGTAGTTAGCGTCTGTAGTACGTACATTGTAACATCAGAGAGGTATTACAATACCACATGCATTAGTTTACAGGTTATATGACATAGATTTTGATAAACATGTCTTAAAGGCACTGCTAGAAAACCAGCTTTAAAATAAAAAAAACGCATAAAAATTATTTCACCTATTTAAGAGCTGTGCAAGAACAGTGCCACAGTCAGACACATATTATATTATAGCGGTCAAACCTATAACACTCCATTTTTCATAGAAGTTAAAAATAGGGTAATAAAATGAGGGATGATTATTTCTAAAAGGTGTTTTTTTCCTGGAGTCGCTCGATCTTTTTAACTACTTCACGAAAAAAATAAGAAAAAGCAGTTGAAGCTTATGTTTACACGACTTTAGGCGAAAAATATGAAAAAATTCGAAAAAAGATATTATTGTTATTAAAAAAAAATTAAATATAATTTTTATAACAATCGACCGGAGCGCCATCTGTGGGTAAAAAAGATTTATACTTAGAAAACGCTAGATGGCGCCGTGCGAAATCTTAATCTAATAAAACCATAACTCGTTAACCCTTACCTGTTTTGACAAATTTTGTGATTAAGTATCTAATGTCCAATTCCTATATTCAACGATATATCATTCATAGCAGTAACTATTAGCAACTAATATAATAATAACGAAGCATTTCACAATTTGTTTGGCCATTTGGCAATTTGAATAAAGGAACAATTTTAGCTTATACCTTGTAGAAAATGTAATTGATCATAATTAAAATGACTCCGTTTTACTGACATAGAAACCGGGCATACGTCTGTATCAGGGCCCATACAGTAAAGTAAATATATATATATATATATATATATATATATATATATATATATATATATATATATATATATATATATATATATGTCGCAGTGAAATTGTCAACAGTCGTTGGATTATAATCTACCTAGGGAGTTTATAATTTAATTAGGTTAGGTTAGCAGTTAAATTATAATTTCACTTGGTTTGATTATAATCTAACGGTATTGACAATTTCACTGCGTCATTGTCACAGAAAGAGCGCACACAATGAACACGTCAATAAAATCATATATTTGGCACTGAAAACCTTTTTTCATGATTTCAAATATTGTTTTTTATGAATTAATTTATCCTGTGGACGAATGTATGATTTTCTTAGATATATTTTTGATTAATTATTAGTAAATTAAACGAATTTAAATATTTTAGGCCCTATTACTTATTATTACCTATTAATACTTTGACTTAAGTTTATTTTTTTATGTCAACTTTTCGTGATAGATGCATATTATTTTTCTTTTTAATTATTTACTTATTTATAAAAAAATATATGTTAAAATTTTTTGAAAATGTCTCAGTAGCTGTTTTTAAAAAAAAAATACTTTCCGCTCTTACATATAATTCTGGGACAGGTTTTATACATCTCTATCCCCAAAATGCAATTTCCATTTTCGAAATGGTTGATGTTTTCAATCATCTCAAAAAGGTTTATACCTCTCAATAATTCCAAGTAAAAAAACTGATACATTCCTTTATGAATTATGATAAACTTCTTCTGAAATCCTTTGAATCCTTTGATTGACGCACCGTGCGACAGGGTGCCAAAGAAACCATTACATGACAATAAATATACAATTACTATTTCAGATGAAGTAAAGGACAAGTCAGATATAAAATAATTATGTTTATATTCTGATGGCTCTAAAACCCCGATGGGAACAGGCGCTAGTGCCTATTGCCCTGAATTAAATTAGTATAAGCACTAACCTAGGCAAACACAACTAAATATTCCAAACAGAATGCCTAGGACTTACTATAGCTGCAAGAGCTGTCTTGAATAGGAATATTAAAGATATTGGTCTCAGATTTTTAACGGACAGCCAGGCAGTATTGAAATCACTGAATTCCAATTATTCGAGCAACAGCCTAGTACAAGAACGCAGAAAATTGCTTCAACAACTAGGGACAACATGCAAGGTTACTGTACAATGGATTAAAGGTCACCTTAGGGAACGACATCGCCGATGAATTAGCAAAATAAGGGTCTAAGATGCTAACTGTAGGTCCTGAACCTATAGTACCCTTACCCCTTAATCTGCTAAAAACAAATATAAAAGAAATTACCAAGAAAAAACACAAAAAACACTGGGAAATGCTAACCAGTCGCGATAAACTAAACAAGCATTTACTGAACTGAATCCCAAACTGACCAGAAAGTTACTTAAACAACCAAGAGTAGAGCTAAGAAAGATTTGTGGTCTGATAACAGGGCATTGCCATATGAATAAACACATGCACGCCATAGGGCTAACGGACAGTCACCTATGTAGAGCGTGCCTAAACCATGTGGAAACTCCCCACCACGTGCTATATGAGTACGTGGAAGTTCAATACCTAAGGGCCCAGTTCTTCAAAGAGAGTAAAACGTACAAGTAACTATTTCATAATCCTTCTACGGTACTAGACCTCTGGAATGGCCACTTCTTCCACTTCAGTCTTCCACTTCAGCTACTTCAAATGGCAGGAATAGCCACTATACTTTAACGCACAATGGCTCGTAGTGTGAATAAGTGTGGTATAGCCCGCTTTGATAGATAGATAGATAAGACCACTTTCTTACCTCATGTGCATCATTTGTAGCGCAAAGCACAAAACGAGCGGGTTATCTTTAAATAGCAATCAGCTTCAGGTCAACGTTACTGTACCAATTGCTTAATTTCTTTCATCAAGTAGAAAAGAGTTAAGTACCTTGAAACGGCTGATTCGCATTTAATCAAACATCTTGAACCATCGCTAGGAAAACAGCTTTCGAATAAAAAACCACAACCAATTTGGTTCACCCATTTAACAGCGACGGTGTCACAGATAGACACACAGACACAGATATAGCTATAGCCGTCAAACTTATAACACCTCTTTTTTGCATCGCGGTTTAAAAATACATACACACTATAAAGATTAATTGTAAGAGACTTAATTCAATAAACTAGCTATCACCTGTGGCCGAAATTCGATCATGGACTAAATAAGTCTTAAGTTTGACAACAGACTTTAGCCGTAAAGAAAATAATATACACACATCTTTGTATATGAAGAGCACAGGGAAAGAACGATCAAAGTCACCTGAAAACAGTTTTTTAGTTAGTAACACCTTCTAGTTTGCAATACGCTAAGCTTGCTTGTCACTAAAAATGAAACGAACAAAAACATCTTAAGTCCCGAAAAATTACCTTTTATTTTTTGGCATAAAAGTTATTAATAATCATATTCCAATCGGTAAAATTTAAAAACGATAAAAGTCATAAGACATTGATCGTTTATACAAATTTTCGAACGAATAAATTAAACATCAAGTAGACCGCTATTATTTCGTTTTTATTTAACACCTTTGATTAAGGAAACTAATAATTGATATGTTACAATGTCATATCTTACACACGTAATAGTTTAGAAGACGAAATAATAAACGTATTGGCGTCTTTGTCACATCACAGCTTTGTCACATTATTATGCATGTTACATGAATGTAATGTGTATAATGTTTATTTTTATTTATTTTATGTATTTTTAATGCATTTTATTTAAAAATATTAGTTTTCTGCAGTCTTCCGTAATGTAAATTTCAAACTCCACCGTTCGCGCAAGTGTCTTTAAAAGTGGTCTTTTCTTCTCGTATTCATATGTAGATGATAATTTCATAGCGATTTTAAAAAGTTTTATCTCAAATTTTATTGTGATTTCTTATTATTGTTGTACGAATACTTTTTACCCTATACTCTTATATAAGTGCCATCATAAGTTTAGTCATCACAACGTAGATGATGTACCGTTGAGAATTAGTATGTCAATTATACTTTTGCCTGCCCATACAGGGTTAATAAGGGTGATTGTACATAATTATTTAATAAACAAACTAGGCTGCTATAAGCCACAGGTTATATCAATTAGTCACTTATATAATTACAATTAAGACTAAAATAAAAAAAGAAACTTTAGCCAATGATGAAGCGGAAACATTCTAAAAATTAAACCATATAGTTTTTGTAATATCATTAAAACAAAAAACCAAAGAATATCCGTATCATCGCAAATAATGAAGGCAACACAAGAAGCGTAATCAAATCGAGCACTCATCGGACGCCGCTCTGTTATTATACCAAAAAAACTAAAACCAACAAAAAGGGCAAACGAAATGTGGTCGTTGGCTTTTTGGGGACAGAAAATGACAAAGAGATTGTGTTTTAAAGTAGCGTTTTATCGAAGAGCTAAATGAACAAGGCAGCCAGATTGCTACCATAAAGATAACAATAATTAGTTGTAATGACCACATCGTGGGGCTCAGTCGGTTTTTTAGATTCAGTGGGCGGCACGTAGCTTCGATCAAGAGATAGCGCGTCCATCAAATCATATGATAATCGGCCTCAGTTAATTCCATTACCAATAATAAATGCAAGCATTAAATTAGACTTGTCGGATGAGTCGACGGAACGCAGCATAACCATCCTATCATTGGGATTATGATATGAATAATTTATCAGAAAAAAATACTTATTATTGTTTTGAATTCACGACGTCTAGTCATGTGTCGCTTTGATTCTGATCGTAAAGTGATTGTAAAAGGTTATAAAATTATAGTCATTGAATTAATACTATCTTAAGACATGACGGGATATATTGTAACACAAAATAGCTGCATTTTTATGAGATGTATCTTAAGTGATTTTCTTGAGTAAAACTCTTGACGAACGTATGTTAACGTTCTCATATAAATTGTTAGCAAGGCTGACGTAATAATATTATTTTTTACTAGCTGACCTGGCAAAAGGAATTTATTTCAAAAAAGAAAGGAATAAAAAATAGACCTGTAACTATTTTGTAATGGTTTTATAAATCACACATTTTATAGAGTATATTTTAAGCATCCCTTTAAGCATCAATTTACAAAAAAAAATACACAATAGTCCTTTTAATTAAGGACATTAAAGTCCTCGACAACAATAACTATTATTTATAGGACCTGTCTTTTTAATTTCCATAAAATCTTTGTTTGTGTAATCTAGACGCCTACAAAATGACACGAGAAAGTTGTATTGTTAGCAGCTGTCGCCTTTTCTGACCATAATTCATGTGTATTTTTGTTTTGAATATAAATCACGTTGTGTCAAAAATATCTGTAGAAACATGTAGACTCTCATATAACTTGGTTGCAGTATTTTATTATTGTTAGATTTTGTATATATCAAAAGTCTCATAGATAAAATAAAATATATTTTGTTACATTAACTTTTAAATAACAAACAATACATGAACAATGTATAATTTTATTCTTCAAAAGCATAAATAAATACAAATACGCTCCATATAATACTCTAAATCTGATTTCATATTATAAAATGAAAAGGATTTTAAAAGAAGTTGTGTAATTTTAGGTTATTAACACAATATTAATTTAATTACCGCCCCTTCGGTTGAGTGGTTAACTACGAATCAATTTGGCTCGGGTTCAATTCTCGAAAGGGTCATTTTGCGATAAATATAGATGTTTGTATTTCTGGGTTTGGATATTTATTGTAGATGTTACAGCATTTATATGAGTATTACTACTAAGTATTAGTATCGTTGGCAAACACCCATAACACAAGCAAATAATTTGCTTACTTTGGGGTTCAATCAATTAGTGTAATTTGTTTAGCGATATTTATTATTTATTAAATAACTCAGTTATAGTCAAATCTCTGTATCTGTGTGTGTATGTGTGTATGCTACTTTTTTACCCTTAAACAGCTGGACGAGTTTTGATAAAATTTTATATGTAGTGTATATTATATAGATTATATAATAGTTGTGCCTAGGCTCAATTCTTATTCTTTTATCCCTTTAAAATACACTGCTTATTATTGCCATAGAGTTCCCAAAAAACCTTTAATCTCACACCGAGCTGCAGGCACCTAGTAAGATAATAAAGTTTCAATATTTGTTCAAGCTTCATAAATAAACGATCAATAAATAACAAACATAAAAATATGCCATTCGTTATAAATCTTGCCGCACTGTTTCAATTTAAAAACAATTTATATAAAGTCAACGATTTCATTGACTTTTAAATTAGTTGATAATTAATAACTGGCTTGATTAGTTATTTATGTTCTGAGTATAAGCGCGCTGGGTCACGATGATGAGCTTAAATTTCTGAAGCGTAATCTAATGAAGCGCTTTTAGGCTAGATTGACTGATTAATAACATAATAATATTTGACGGACTAACATGCAGTCTAATTAAAAAGGTTATAATACGATATAGAAAGAAAGTAACTATAACACATGTGAATAATAATTATTTTTTATTTTATGTGATATAAAACAAGCTTAAAACTGGAATTTTTAAGCAAAAAATATACAAAGAAATTATTTTTGTTTATGACAGTAGTGGAAAAATAATTGTTATAATGTTTTCATTTGTGTGTTATTTTTTAAACCCACAACCAAATGGAATATATTTATTACAATTTATTCAATTTGCCCCTGCTATTTTTAAGAGATATACCAACAGATTTTTGTTTTCTAAATGATTTTAAAGAAGTTTTTATTTTAGTTAATTTATATGATTGTTACTGTGGAACTGGGCTTACTAAACAGAGTGCTTAGTCATAGTTTAAACTCTCAGACTCAAGGCACAGTAGATTCTACTGTGCTCAAGGTGTTTCCTTTGTGACTGTACGTCATCTCAGTACTCGCAACAATAACTAGTCAGAACGATAACTAAAGGAACCGTTCTCGATATAATTATTAATTAATCGAAAGCATATCAATCGCTGGCGGTGACGCTGTTTGTGTGAATGCATAATTTTGAAGTATATGCAGAGATAATTCCATCGCAGTACTGTACAAATTAATGATATATACCAGGATAAGATATTTTAAGTAATTAAGTTATTTTAAAATAAACTTAGATATTAGTATTATAAATACGGTTGTTTGAATGAATGGATGGATGTTTGTCACTCAATCACGCAAAAACCACTAAACGGGTTTGAATGAAATTTGGCGCACAGGTAGATGATGACCTGGAATAGCATATACCTCGACTACTTTTTATTCCGAAAAGATTAGATTATCCCGCGAGAGTTGCCAAAATCTTCTACATGCCTCGAACTGCACGTTACAAATTACACGAATTGATCAAACCTCAAAGTAAGCAAATTATTTTGCTTGAGCTACGGCTGTTAGTCAACGACGACATTAATACATTGAAATATTAATAATATATAAATACCGTAACATACATAAAAAAAGACCCAAACGCAGAAATACAAACATCTATGGTCATCACACAAATGTTTGTCCCTGTCGGGAATTGAATCCGAGCCCCTCGATTCGTACTTAGGTTTGCTAACCATTCAGCTAGTGGGACGGTCAAATGTTTAAATTGGTTACGTTGTTGAATCTATGCTTATATTATAAAATGAAAACGTTTGTACTTTTGTATGTTTGTAACGAATAAACTCAAAAATTACATGACTTTTCATAAAATTTCTTTTACGACTAGAAAACTCCTCTATTCAGGAGTGACATGAGCTACTTTTCTACGGACTGAGCAATAGAAAGTAATTATTTTGGGGCACGCAAACGAAGTGGCGAGCAACAGTTACTTATATTGCGTACTAGTTAATTATATTGCGTCCGTAATTAATGTCTTGAAGTAAAGCAGATCTCACACAACGAAATTCGACGTAGCTCTATCCACAACTCCATCACCCTGTCTTAATTGGCCTCAGCCCTCTTCCAAGCTGTCTTTAAGAGCTTTAAGTCATCAGACCATTCGACACTAGATTTAAGGCCATTTTCTAATGGCCTTAAGTCTAGTGTTTTATCTTGGTCTACGACACAGCACAGAAAATACAACTTCTTCATAAAAGAAAAAATTATATAAATGCCACAGACACAATCAATTATTGCATTTTTTTAAGGTTAAAAGTAACACATGTGCTAATTTTAGCTTTTAACTATCTGTACACCAAGTTTTAGCCAAATTCAGCATTTTCAACGTAAACAAGTAACTAGTACACACACACACACACATACACACAAACACGCGCGCGAGTGCGCACGTTTACATACACAAACACACAAGCATACATTTATATTAAGTATGTCTTTTAAATTATACTATTGAGTAAGTAATAAGGACTACACATGTATTAATTTTATCCAATTTTATGCAGCCTTTTCAGCGAAAAGAAGACTCCGTATTGGTCTGGGTCCTCTTGGATAAATAGATTATCTGCAATTCTGCACTAGATGGTAAAGTTCCGTAACGTCTCGCCCGGGCATATTGATATCTTACTTCCTCCTTCAGCAATAGTGTTAATACATGTCTCTGTCATGCTCTAGTTTGGAGGGTAAGATAGCCGGTAAATTTGTGCATGTGGCATTGTCATCCCACCATATGAATAGCCATGCACTATTAACATCTTTGGTGTATGTAGGTGACAGTTTCTTTTTCATTACCTTTTTGTTCCATCGAATAAGTGAGTTTCACGTATAATTTATTTTAATTTGTATCTACTTGCAACAGCTGTTAAATTGCGGTTAAACAAACACAAGTCACAAGTACTCATTTGATAAAGAAACTTTCTTTTTGGTTGTTCATCAAACCGCAATTCGTGATATAATTAATGAAGCGTCGCGAGTCATCACAGCGACTAATTAAAGAGTCGTCGCAAAGTTCCAAGCGACAGGTGTGCCCCACAGATAACACGGAGGAAGACACATTGCCTCTAAGAAAAGCTTAATCCCGCCATTGACTTGAATTTGTTGGTGTAATATCTTCGCAGTTTTGTTCTAACAGGTGCTTCTCAAGTATTCTATTAATATTTTAGAAGCTCCGAATTGAAACGCATTTGTGAAATACAATAGGAATAAATGAACAAATGTACGTTGGTTTTTATTGGCACCTTGAGGTATATATTAGATATTCGATTACATATGTATTTTTAATAAGTATTCCTTTTAATTTTTTTAAGAAAATATTCGTCGTACATATAGTTATTGTACACAGCATTTTATAAATGTATTGTCGATTAACTGACCAGTTGAAACTTCAACTATGTTTCAACTAAATATTTAAAAAAGGCATCAGCCTTACGAATTAGTTTTAATGTTTTTTTATTATATTATCGACAGCTATTTTTGAATTGTTTATTTTTTGCTGATATGTTTTTTTAATATTTTATGCGTAAATCTTCACAATTCTATAAGTGTGATAGTTGGTATATGTATGTATGTGTGTGTACTCCACGCTTTATTTGCTGTACGGATTTAAATAAAATTCAGAACACATATAGTATTTATCCAGACTAAAAGCACAAGTTCCATTTTACCCAGGAAAGAACAACGTACATCGTTCTCGTAAGATTTAAAGAAAGCTTTATGACTTTGCTATTAAGGTGGTAATTATTCGTATACTTTATACTAGATTAATAAAAAATAATTTTATAAATCTAGTAAGTATAAGCAAAGTGTGGACAAAACAATTTTAACATTTTACTTTTATTAGGTACTTAAAATTATTAAAAAAGTATTTATTACTTCTGTTTTATTTTATATTTTATTTTATTAACTACTAGCTGTTGCCTGCGACTTCGTCCGCGCGGACTTCGTTTACTCCGCACTGCTTCTCCCCTGTAAGTGATAGCGTGATAATATGTAGCCTATATATTGACCCGACCTCATAGTAATATTCATGCAAAATTTGAAGTAAATCCATGCAGTACTTTTTGAGTTTACCCCGGAGATACATACAGACAAACAGACAAAAATTCTAAAAACTATATTTTTGGCTTCGATATCGATTGTAGATCACGCCCCAAGTATTTTTTAAAAAAAAATATTCAATATACAGTTTTGACTTTCCTACGATTTTATTATATGTATAGATTTATATAATAATACAGCTGTGGCAATTCAGCTTATGTATCAAGTTAGAAGCACCGTATATATTTTATGGTTATTTCTTTCCATCAGGAGATGCCTGCCTATCTGCTTTGCTATCTCAAAACATGTTCTTAAGAAAAAAGACAGCTCTAACATAACATTTACTTTTTAACACATAATTTAAACAACGAGATACAAGAACGTAATTAGAGCACAATGTTGTTCTTTAAATAAACTTTGTTCTTAAAGGCAAAGGAACAAGGTTGGCGAGCCTTTAATTCACTTAATTTATGGCCAATTAACCTTGTGTTAAGTAAAATAAAGTAACACTTGGATATCTCTCTAGTTGTGAGCTACCGTTTGAGGAATGTGTTTATTGTGTCTAGACTAAAGGCGCTTGCACTTTTAGCACAATTGTAAATTTTAATTTGTCTGTATATATTATAGGATAGAGAATTGAAATTCTCTAGATTGAAAGAAATAAGCATGGCTTATAAACCCAAAGATGTTAATGGTGCATTGTTATCCGTATAGCGGGGTGGAATGCCAATTTTTTTATCGGCTTCTTTACATTCTACTCCGAAATTTAACGATGGAAAACACCGAAAAGTGGCAAGAATAAGTTAAGACGTTGGAACCAGACCCGGGCGAGACAGAGCAGAACTCTGCCACGTAGTAGCTATGAAGGTAGCGACTCGAATAGCCAATTGTTCGCTTATTACGAACTGCCTGGCAAAATGGCAGATTGTTTATTCTTCAAAGGGGGCTCGGGCCAACACTGGGTAATCTTTTCTCACATTTTACGAGATAAACATCTTTTTGGCTTCTTTTTTTTTATGTCATGAGATAGCAAACAAGCAGATGGGTCTCCTGATGGAAAGAGTCAACCATCGCCTATAGACACCAAAGATGTTAATGGTGCGTTGCTATCTTGTGGCGAGGTCTAATGCCACATGCATAAGTTTACCGGCTACCTTACCCTCCAAACCGGAACACTACAGCGACAAGCACTGATGTTATTGCGGCAGGAATAGGTAAGGCGGTGGTACCAGACCCGGGCGAGACAATGTAGAACTCTACCACCTAGTAGCCACGATGTTAGTGAGTCGATAGCCAATCGGTCGCCTTTTACGACCTGCCTGGCAGAATGGCAGTTGGCCTATTCTTCAAAGGAGGCCGGGACCAACACGGAAAGGCAGATGACCTTTCCCTCAAGTAAGGCCTGAATTACTTCACTTCAAGTGCTTAAATATTAAAAAGAGCACAATTTAGAATGTAGTATTCATTGGGTAGAAGCTCAAGATAAAATCCCCTCTATATATTATCATGTTTTTTTTTTATAGCAGAGGGAACAAACGGACGTTAGGCTTATCTGATGGTATGTGATTATCGCCGCCCGTAAACTAATATGTAAGCTTTTTTTAAAGGTCCCTAAATTGCATCCGTTTGGGGAAATCCTGCTGATGATTGGTCCTTAAGTGTAAAATTTCTGGACAAAAAACAAGAAATGGGAGGACGATATAAAAAGTTGACTGGACAAATCTACACTGAGGTATCTACAGTGAATGAAAAGTGATGGCACAAGACAATTCAAAGATAGCACCGGAATGTAATGAACATAATTTATGTCTCAGACCAACAAAACATTTATTTTGTTGGTCTGAGATCTATGTATTAATAGGTGAAGAGAAAATGCTGTATCCTTTTATAAGACAATTGCGCCATCGGTGGAGTAAAAAAATTGGCTCAATTAAAGTTTACATTACGGAGGATTGCAGAAACCTATAATTTTTAAATAAATTGCATTAGAAATATATTAAATTAGTAAAAAGAAATATTACACACGCTACATTCATGTCATACATGATATTATAGACACATGTATACTAAACTATTTTCTAAAATATACTTATTTAAAATAGATTTTATTGATTGACGCGAGTCTACGTCAACGCACGACCGATATGCACAATATGGGCTGAGCGAGTCGACTGTGGGCAATCAAAACAGGTATTAGACAAAATGAACCCACAGCTGTCGTACAGGTTACTAAATCTAAACAAAAAACAGCTAGGCGTAATAACTGGCGCTATTACAGAACATGGTCCTTTTAAAAAACACATGCTTAACATGGTTGTTACAGACAGTCCTCTGTGCAGAGCCTGCATGCAGACAGAAGAATCGACTGCCCACGTCATCTTGAAACGCGAAGGCCTGGCAAATTACCGGGCCAAGTACCTTGGGTCTCCGAGGTCGCTCCCCGAAGCTTTCTCCCACATAAAGGGGTTGCTGGCCTTCCTGGAGGAGTTGGAATGGCAAGAATAGGACCATCCCAATCATACATAGAAAAGCGGAAACCCGCCCACGGAAGAACAAGAAAAGATTTTATTAGTCTATTATAGAATTTCCACAGGCAGGAGAAAACCCGTGTTCATTTTCCCGTGTTGGTGCCGGGCACCTTTGAAGAATAGGCCAACTGCCGTTTTGCCAGGCAGGTCGTCAATGACAACCGATTGGCTATGCGAGTCACTAGCATCGTGGCTACTAGGTGGTAGGGTTCTGTATTGGCTCGCCCGGGTCTGGTACCACCGCTACCGCCAATAGTGTCAGTCTTAGTCACTGAAACTGGTTTGGAGGGTAAGGTAGCCGATAAACTTATTTATGTAGCATTAGACCTCCCAGAAGATAGTAACGCACCATTAACATCTTTGGTGTCTATAGGCGATAGTTGACTCTTTCCATCAGGAGACCCATCTGCTTATTTGCTATCTTATGATATTAAAAAAAGAAACACCATCGCTTACAGACAAAAAGATGTTAATGTTGCGTTATGTAGCGGGGTTTTAATGACACATGCATAAGCTTACCGACTACCTTGCCCGCCAAACTGGAATACGATGGGAGAAAGCAACGACGCAGCACGCGGAATGCAGTAGGAATATGTAAAGTGGTGGTAGACAAATTGTAGAACTGTACCACCTATTTAGTAGTCATGATGTGAGTGACATGTAATATTCTTTCCTCATCATTTATGAAATACATAGCAGTAAGGTAATTGATCTATTCTTCCTATCTTGTAGGTCCAAACCCCTTTTGAAGAATAGATCACCTGCCGCTCTGCACGCTAGCTAGTAAAAGGCGAATGAGCGAACGATTAGCTATACAAGTCGCAAACATCGTGGCAACTAGGTGGTAGAGTTTTGCATAATTGCGCCCAGGTCAAGTGACACTTACATATTTCTGACACCATAGTCTCAGTGCTTGTCATTGTCGTATTTTAGTTTAGAGAGCATTTTTATATCATAAGATAGGTACCAAAAATGTTAATAGAGCGTTGGTATCTTTGTGACTAGATTCTTAATGCATAAGTTTACCGGCCAAGTTACCCTCCAAACCGAAACTCGGCAATGACAATTATTGACGCTATTGTGCCAAAAATAAGTAAGGCGGTGGTACCAGACTCCACTACCTAGTGCAGAACTCTATCACTTAGTAGCAACCATGATAGTTTCTTACACTGCTGCTTACAACTGCTCGGTAGAACGGCAGATAATTTACTTTTCAAATGGGGCACGAATCAACACGGGGTAAGGTAACCGACAAACTTACGCATGTGGCATTAAGGCCTCGCCGCAAGAATAGCTACGCATCATTAAAATCTTTGATGTTTATAGGCGATGGTCGTCCCTTTCCATCAGGAGAACCCTCTGACTAGTTGCTATATTATGATATAAAACAATCCACACGGAAAATGGCGAAATGTCATTTCGAAAATAGTTATGGTCCTTTATGCAATAATGATCTTATTCTGACGCCTACTACCTAAAGTAACTGTAGTTTGCGTATAACTACTACACCTGTAAACAAAGTACATTACGACTAGCAGTCACTCGTGACTTAGTTCGCATGATCAAAAATCAATACTTCCCTTTTCTGTGTCGGGTACAGAGACGTCTATATTACTTCTGGATAATGAAGCTTTCTAGAGGTGAAAGAAATTTTAAAATTGGTAGTTTTTATTATAATCGTAGGTAACAAGCAAACAAACAAAAAGTCAAACCTTTCCTCTTTATAATATTAGTTTTGATTAGTTAAGGTAGATTAGGTAGATAGATAAGGCACGCAATTGGCCTACTTCATCCTTCATAAGATATCCTGCGGCCGTTGAGCTGGAAAACTTATCACCCATTGCTCGCAGGATGCAAGGATTGAGTGATGTATCGATGTGTTCTGGTACATCGCTCGATGTAAATCCACCTTGCGAAGAAATGTGTTGGACAAGAGTTGCAAGGGCTATGGTATGGTATGGTATGGGGCTGTAGTAGAATGGTATCCCCGATCCCACGGCCTAGTGTTGAAGAGAGTTGGGAGAACATCATGGTGTTTTAGTTCACCAGTTCAACATCATCATCAGTTCAACATAACCCTCTCGTAACCCACCGAAAGGGTACCTCCACATAAAGGGTTTCCCCATGTAAAAAAAAAACCAGCCAAGTGCGAGTCGGACTTGCGCACGAAGGGTTCCATACCATCACTATAAAAGAAAATCAAGTTTGTTGTATGTAAGTATACTTGAATTTATAATTAATTTATTTTATGTATTAGGTATTTATTCTTATAATAATATAATTCCAAATACTTACTTTTCTTGAAAATATTCAAAAAAATCGCTTAAAAATTAGGTTTGTTGTATGGGAGCCCCCCCTATAATATTTGATTTATTTTTATTTAATTACTAGTTGACCCGCGCAGCTTCGCCCAAGTATATTATTAAATATATAAGTAGTCCAAATAGCTTTTAATAAAAATTTCATCCCCTGTTTCAGCCCTCCAGAGACTGATTTTTGAAAAAAAAATTAGCCTATATTTGACCCCGGTTCTTCAACTATATCCATGCCAAATTTCATGAAAATCGGTCCAACTATTTAGCCGTGAAAGCGTAACAGACAGACAGACAGACAGACTTTCGTATTTATAATATTAGTATAGATTTATTTTGAAACGTAAATCGTAATATATAACTAAATATTATATGAAATTTTTAGAGTCTACTTGTTACCGTTATAAATATTGAGCAAAAAATATTTAAAAAAAACACGTTTATTGTATGGGGACCCCCTCCCCTTTTCATTCTTATTTTTAGTATTTGTTGTTAAAGTGGCAACGGAAATACATCATTAGTGAAAATTTCAGCTTCTTAGTAATAGGTCCCTTTTTATCTTTTAGGTACGGAACCCTAAAAAAGATTCTGCCACGCAATATGTCTATCATACTTATGTTTGTGACGTAAAATATTCGTTTATTTTATTTGTTGATTCATGTCATGAGGATTCACAATTGCCTTGTAATGTTTGTACACATGGCTTAGGATTTCCTCTTTTATATCACATTGGTGGAAATAATAGGCTGTAAGCCAGTGTATCTCTATAGAATCACGAGATCTTTTATAAATAACATACAAACACGTTTCTAATACTTGTGTGCCTAGAATATCTGATGGATTTTACTTTTACCTTTTGTGGGCGCGTTATTTTCTTAGTATTTTGTTTGTAACGTAAGATTTACGGAAGAGATTTATTTAGCAACATAATATTATTATCGCTAGATTCCTTTTTTTACAGTGTATAAAGAAAACCCTGTCCGATCCGAAAGAGCATATTGGTTGGTTAAAGGCATTACCGAAAAAAATTTTAGACTTTATCTTAAAAAATAAAAAAGATTTTTTTAATATTCGTATTTTTACTTATATTTCCCTAGCGTTAAGCAAATATTTTAAAAATGACAACACTTTGTCGCTGCTTGTTTTATTGTTTCCTTTTGGCGGCTTTCGCACAAACACCGCGCGAAGGCGCGGTTTCGTTTTTCGGCTTTTTATAAAGGAATTTTAAACACGCCGTGTGACCTTCGGTAGCATATACTTGCGCGGCATTATTTGATAGTAGAATTTACTTATTTGTAGGTGTTGTCGTACTTAATGTATGAAAATACCATTTAAGATTACTTTATTATTGGGAAAACTAATTAATTAATTATCCATATATATCTCCATAAACTATATATATCCATAAATTTATTACAAATATGTAAGCGTATTACGGTTCCAAATAACACCTTTAATTATCCAACAGGGTTTTCTTTACACACTCTATACTATAGGAAGATAAACGGGCTGGTAGCTCTTCTGATGGAAAAATACAAACTGCTCCTATAGACAATAAAGATATTAATGGTGCGTTGCTACCCATGTGGCTAAACCCGCTACCAAGGCACGATTGCTCCATTGCTTCGCTTGCTTGCCTTCAGACGGTGGTCATTTTTTTTTAACGCGGAGAAACCCGTCACAATCACGGACTTAAATCCCACGATAGCCGCCTTCCCTGCCGCCTGCCTGTCCTGTCACTGTTCTAGCCTAGCCTAACCCTAGATTCGATAACAGTAGATGGTATCTGATGCAGGTATATAATGTTGTATTACAGGAAAAACTCATTAAGTAACATAGTCATTTAATGAGTTATACAGAAATGTAGTAAATGTAGTAAATGAGACTTTTTTATATCTTATTAGTCTGGTCGACAAGTTAAAAATGGTCTAAAATAGAGATACTGCTCTTAAAATTATGTGCGATAGCTTATTGGATCCGGAATGACGCATAGAAAAATGTGCTAAAAGCACATAAAAAATTGCAAAAGATATAAACAATTAAAGATAAAAAATGGCATTTCGTTTCTTGTCAATATTTCATAAACTATTAAAATTTAAAAAAAAAAATATTCTGAAAGGGGAGAAAATCTTCAATAAAAATTTCTAGCTCCGGGAACTCTATCTCTATTATTTATAATTTTAATTTAATGCTGAAAATGGGTCTCCGCGCGACATTTTTAGGTTGCACACGCGGCCTCAAAAGCGAGTACGACACATAAATTATTTTATTTAAGGTTAATACCTTAAATAAAATAATTTATGTGTCGTACTTTATTATATATATTATTATATATATTTTTTAATTTGATAAAAATATGATTTATTCTGGATACTATAAATAATTTATTCCCTTTACAAATTTTATTGTAGAATGTTTTTAGGCTTCCGTAGCCAAATGGAAGAAACGGAACCCTTATAATTTCATCATATCCGTCTGTCTGTCTGTCCATTCGACCGTATGTCACAGTCATTTTACTCGGAGATTACAAGAACTGTTTAATTGAAATTTGAAAAATAGTTGAAATTTATGGACCGCTACACAATGTTGCATTACGACCACACCGTCCGTCGGTCGATTGGTTAGCGACCCCGACTGCGCAATCAATGGGCCTCCGGTGTTATTCCCGACAGGGGCAGGCATTTCTGTGATGAGCGTAGATGTTTGTATTTCTGGACCTGGGTGTTTATTAAATATATTTGAGTATTTATATATGTATTCCTATGTATTAATATCGTTGACTAACACCAATGTCACAAGCATATAATTTGCTTAATTTGGAGTTAGATCAATTCGTGTGAAATTGTCCAGGGATATTTATATATTTATTATTTTGATAAATAAAAGTATTAAGCTGATATAGCTCGTCATAAAAAATATTTATGAGAGCATGGATATGCATACATGGATATGTATCATTGGATAGGTATTTGTAAACGATATTGAAGTTTCTAAAGAAGTCTTTTCATTCGCTTTTGAAGTGGTAAAAATGTGACCTACTCCTCCAACTTTTGAATCCCCAAGTAAAAGCTTATGAAAAAATGAAAATATAGAATTCAACAAAAATTTCAAATCGAAATTGGTTTAAATAAAATCAATCATGTAGTTTGTGGGATAGGGATTTTTTTCCATTGTTGTATAAAATATTTCAGTAGCTGTTTTTATAGTATCTTAGAGAAATACAAACTTACTTTTATATATGTATATTTTATATATTATACACTATACACAAATGTTTTTCCGCTGCTACGGAACCCTTCATAAGCGAGTCCTTTTCGCTCTTGGCTGGTTATTAATTATTGTTCCTCGACAGTCGAGTTAAAACATACACCATAAACCACAACAAGACTACATTGCTTACACTATAGCGTAGCTAATAGGTTCACATTTTGTTTTCATTTTGTACTACTGTTTTTCAAGACATGGCTAATATATATCGCAAATTGGTTTTTTAATTACAAAAGCGTTCATTTTGTTCCTTCACTTGTACAATTTAAGATTAATTCCGCCGCGTCTAGTAACGATTGCCCCAAGCGCTGCCCTTTCTGTATTGTACTCTTATTAAATACCCCAATACGCGCTTGTCTTTGTAAACGAATCGGAAGGTTCCTTTCTTCTCGAATATTGCAAGAATTTAACATATTTATTAATTTATTGGATTCATTTGAAGTAGCTATTGAGATAAAAATACACCGAATATTTTTTACAGAGGTTTATCTGTGTTGTCTATTCCTTTATGAAGATAGTTTAATTATATATAGAGAGAGTTAATAGAGTTTTTTTTAATATAATTTAAAGGGAAACAAACAGATGGGTTTCCTGGTGGACAGAGGAACCATCGTCTACAAACGCCAAACATGTTAATGATGCTTAGTAATCCGTGTGTCGGGATGGCAATTTCACATGCATAAGTCTACCGTGTACCTTACCCACCAAACCGGAACACGACAAGGGCAAACATTGACGCTATTGCGACAGGAATAGGTAAGGTGGTGGTACCAAATACCTAGGCATGACGTTGCGGAACTCTACAATCTAGTAGTTACGATGGTTGTGGTACGTATAGCCAATCGGTCGCCTTTTACGACCTGCCTGGTAGAACGGCAGTTGGTCTGTATTTCAAAGGATCCCGCAACAACACAGGCAAAGAAGGAACTCAGATCAATACAGGAGAATAAAGTGCAAAACCTAATCATGTCTCTACTATCAAATTATAGATTAGGCATTACTTTGGGGAAATCTATAACAAAGAAGAAAACTATTTAATTTGCAAATTTGCGCGATCTTTCACGTATGCTCCTGCGATGCCACTGAAAGGGAAAAATAAAAAATCAGTGTAAGAAATGAAACAAACTCACCGTGAAAAATAAAGAAGACCCCAGCGGTACAATCCATCCTCGTCCATCAGACTTTCCAATACAACACTTTGAAAGCACAAAAAGCACACCGTTTACGCACTCAACACACATTTTACTTAGCAACTGAAATAACTTTAGATACTATATATAATGTACTAGCTTTTGCCCGCGGCTTCGCACGCGTTAAATTCTGAGTAAAAACAATTCCCTTTCCCTACACCGTGAAGATTTCCTGTTTATATATTATACATATAAACCTTCCTCTTGAATCACTCTATCTGTTAAAAAAAACCGCGTCGAAATCCGTTGCGTAGTTTTAAAGACCTAAGCATACATAGGGACAGACAGGAGAAAGCGACTTTGTTTTATACTATGTAGTGATATATAATTTCCAGGCTTTTGTGCGACGTATGGTCGATGTATATGATTAGTGAAATTTTCATCTTAAATTCCCACGGTCAAGGACTAGTCTCTTAACGCTTGGTTTCGGAGTAACTGTCAGTTGGACCAACTAGTTAAATTCATTTATAAAAAAAATGCTCACCTCCCAATTGGCTAGACCGATTTTATATATTTTTTTGTATAAATATTTGGTAGATATAAAAAAGTCGTAAAATATATTTTATAATGCTTGGTGATTAAACATCTCTTATAAAAAAAAAACTATTTTTTATTCATTAAATACATATAACTCTAAATTTTTACTCTCCTAACACCACCTTGACTATGAATGTCTCACCAAAATATTCACCGCAAATTATTTATATGGCGGAACAACGTTTGCCGGGTCTAACAGTTATTCATAAAATTTCGCGTAATAAGAATATTTTTGTATAAGCGATATTATCGAACAAGGTAATAACAAAGCCTGAACAGTATTAACAAGTTTATAATATAGCTGCATCAATGAAGTTGATTACAGCAAACTTTCTATTAAGGGTCCGTAATCGTCGAGATGCAAGACAATAAGTAACCGCGGGGAGGCCTGTTATTGTTTGTCTTGTTTCACCCAGCTGGAAGTCGCTTGTAGCAGCAAATTGACGAAATTGTTCCAATTTTATGTAATATCTATCATAAATGTCATATATTTTAGTAGACTTGATAACTCACGCTGCTAAGTATATTATGAACTACTACTTACATACATATCAAGTTAATTTGTAGTGTATTATTAGATCGCAAATAAGCAGATGGGTCTCCTGATGGAAAAAGAAACCATCACCTATTTACACCAAAGATGTTCATTATGCTTGTTATTCGTGTGGCAGGATAGCAATGCCTAATGCATAGGTCTACCGGCTACCCTAACCTCCAAACCGGAACACGAGAATGGCAAGCGTTGACGTTATTGCGACAGGAATAGGTCAGTTGGTGGTAACCAAATACCCGGGCGAGATGTTGCGGAACTCTACCACCTTGTAGTCACGATAGTAGTGGCACGTATAGTATGGCAACAACGTCGAGCCTATTCCTATCGTAATAGCGTCAATGCTTGTCGTGTTCCGGTTTGGAGGGCAAGGTAGCCGGTAGACTTATGCATGTGGTTCAACGGTGCTGTCATATTCCAGTCAATTTAGAGAATTAAATACAGTAATTTTATGAATTTGGGATTCGTTCACTGCCTCACACATAGTCATGCACCATTATTATCCCTGAAATCTTTCTATAGGCAATGGCTGTCTCTTTATAAAAAAGCTGACATATAACAATAAATGCTATTGATCGGCAGGTTCTCAAGAAAAGCATAATATATTGTTTAGCGGCAATAAACAACACTGCATGGTGGCGCCGGGAATAGTAGCATTACATTACAAGAAGAAAATGAACACATGGTAACCGCTGAAACATGATTAATCTGAAATAGATAATATAGAAAAATACACGAATTGATCTAACACAAAAGTAAGCAAATTATTTGCTTGTGATATAAGTGTTAATCAACGTCACTAATTCATAAAAATACATACATGGTAATGTAAAATCTATACATAAAATAAAATCGTAGGAGAGTCAAAACTGTACATTGAATATTTTTTTAATAGTATAGTTTTAATAGTTGGGGTGTGATCTACAATCGATATCGAAGCCAAAAATATAGTTTTTAGAATTTTTGTCTGTTTGTCTGTTTATCTGTTTGTCTGTTTGTCTGTATGTATGTCCGGGGTAAACTCAAAAAGTACTGCATGGGTTTACCTCAAATTTGGCATGAATATTACTAACAGGTCGGGTCAACATATAGGCTACATATTATCACGCTATCGGGGGAGGAGCTGTGCGAAGTAAACGAAGTCCGCGCGGACGAAGTCGCTGGCAACGGCTAGTATATAATAAATACACAATCCCAGGAATACAAACTTGTAAAAACTATGCTCATCACACAAATACCAGTCCTTATTGAAAATATGTTAAATAACTATAATATGTTTTAATTGTTGTGAAATAATTTGTGCTGTTTAATAATTTTAGACGTTTATAAATTTTATTTCTTATTAATTTAATACAATCAATTTATTCTAATGCGACTGTAGGTAAAATAATTAATAACAAATCTATATCTCACAATATAAAAAATTAAACGTTATCTGTACGGCACAACTGCCGCTCATATACTTTCACGAGCGCCTAATTCTAATTGAACTCGGTATCAAAACGATTTTTATCGAGCTCAATCCCCAAGCAGATCATTGTGTTCCATAATTAGTTTTTGTCACTCTATATTGACAAATCCGTTCGACGTCTATGGTATTGCAGACCCCACCACTTATGTCACACCAAACCGGGCTCTTATCAAAGAGAATATTATTTCAAACGCCCCTGTCAACTCCGATGGGCTTTTCAAACCCCAAATCCAGTTTGTTATGAATGAAATTACAGAAATCGAATAAGGTAAACACAACTGAGAGCTAACAAAAGCGTGTTCGAAAAAAAGCTAAATTGAATTCAAATTGGTTTCGTCGGGTATTAGAAATAGCCGAGGGCACAGTAAAGACATACAGAAGTTTGAGCATATTAATCATTTGTCAGGAGGAAGTACTTATACAATAGTACTTTCATGATAAATATACTGTTATTTTTTTAATAAGAATTAAAAAAGCGTGTGAGATGACTTAAATATAAAATATCATTTAACCGCAGTAAAACTTCAAACTACCTTCTGTCCATTTTCAGTATCTACACCAAATTAGCATGAGACCACCTGGGATATTTGAAACAAAAAACAACTAAATCGGTTCAGACATCTTCGAGTAATCGATGATTCCGACGAATTGTAAACCTCATTGGCGAATACTTGTACCTACTTAAAAAATTATAATGCTGTATATCAGCATTCCACCTTTAGTTTCACACTTTTCACGTCAGAGACAAATGTTTGTTATGAGCACCAATGTGTGTATTTCTGAATTTGGTTGTTTACTATATATATATATATATATATATATATATATATATATATATATATATATATATATATATATATATATATATATATATATATATATATATATATATATATATATATATATATATATATATATATATATATATATATATATATATATATATATATATATATATATACCAACCAAATTCAGAAATACAAACATTGGTGCTCATAACAAACATTTGTCCCTGACGTGAAAATTGTGAAACTGTGTAAAAGTGTGTATACATTGGTGCTCATAACAAACATTTGTCCCTGACGTGAAAAGTGTGAAACTAAAGGTGGATGCTGATATACAGCTAATGCTGATATATATATATATATATATATATATATATATATATATATATATATATATATATATATATATATATATATATATATATATATATATATAGGTAAGATCGCTCGTGACGTGAAGTTTGCGATTTGTTCGTTATTCAATATTCGTATATCGATCTCGTGTTGTGTTGTTGCATTGCGCTTTGGATAAACCATAACTATTAACTTGAGGAAGTTTTTGTGAAATCGGTTATGTATATTTAGATATCGATATGGTATGATAATAAACACGTATCCGATATAAGTTACGTTTTGATACATCGAAACCACGCTTATAGTATAAATTATAATGATCATGATCTATTCTATATAGTTACTAGTTAATCTATGTAGTATCTGCAGTCTGCATTCTGCGCTGTCAATACTCAATTGTCATATTTAATACCAGAGGAGAGGAGAGTGTAGGAGTGAGAGAGGAGAGTGTAGGAGTGAGAACTAGACAATAGAGTAGTTAATTAATTCCAAAAAACGTATCCTACGTCTACTACTACTACTACTAACGTCTAGTTCTCACTCCTACACTCTCCTCTCCTCTGGTATTAAATATGACAATTGAGTATTGACAGCGCAGAATGCAAACTGCAGATACTACATAGATTAACTAATAACTATATAGAATAGATCATGATCATTATTTCACAAAAACTTCCTCAAGTTAATAGTTATGGTTTATCCAAAGCGCAATGCAACAACACAACACGAGATCGATATACGAATATTGAATAACGAACAAATCGCAAACTTCACGTCACGAGCGATATGACATATTGATAGCTTTTATTCGCTTTGTCTCTATCTTACCATTTAATTTTTTACTGGCGTAAAAGTGATGAAGCGAATATTACGTGACTTCAGCTTGGGATTGGTCATTTGGTTAATAATTATAGTGCGTGCGTAATATCTATATCTTAACGCGCTAACAATAAGGTCTAGTTTCTATTTATTTCGTTACAACAAAGAGTCTATAAGTTAGCAGCTTTCCGCCGACTACTCGATATCAGGGAGAAATTCATTCTTTAAACTGGACTTACGTTGAATAGATTTAAGGTTGAATTTATGTTGTAGGTATAAAAATTGTATTGAATGAATTATGATTTATATTTTTAAACAGTTTTGTTCTGAGTTGCACTTGACCTTGGTGACACGTGCCCTACTTAACGATAATTCTTTGCCTTTTTTTAGTTCTAAAGTTTTTATTTAGGTACTTATTGTAAATAAATAAATAAATATAAAACTTTTAGTGAGTATTACATTAACTTTAAGAGTGTGTATAAAACTTTTAAATTAATATCAGTCTATAAACAGATTACATTTGTGTTAGTGTAAATAAATAAAAGATATTAGGTAGGGTAAGTTCGCCTGTTCTGTTAATTATTAGTATGCATATTATAATTACTAATTTGCGTCAACATTATTATGATTGTAGAAAAACGTACAGATGTCGATAATCACTAATCACACTAGGACGCAAACTATGCCTATAGTGGATATTATATATTAGATTGCGTCCGTCTGTTAACTAAGTACAAATAATAGCGTAAATATTATATATTATATTCAAGTCTGCCTCGTGGTCTAGTGGACAGCCTTCGGCTAAGATCATGAGGGCCCGGATTCTATCTTCAGGTCACTCAAAATTATAATTGAGGTTTTTTCAAGGTTTTTCTTGAAAATCCAAAATCTCAGTAGCAACACGGAGTCTGGCGGGTGGTGTGTTACTCCTCCCGTGCTTTGAAACACATAAAGCTTTTGGTCCCTTTTATTGCTAGAAATAATCGATAGTCGAAATCAAGTCGGTAAAATGCGTTGAAGTTGATCACCACTCGTCCCGCCAAGCGACAAACCGGTGAATCGCAGTGAACTGGAAAGTCTATAGACCTTCATTTTACTCTGCCTGCCATGCAAAGGAACCGGGCATGATGAGATTTAAATGTATAGTTGATTAAGACTATCTTGACACCCGTATGCACGAAGCGGTAGGCAGAGGTACAATCAGTGCACCCACGATTAGCCGAAGATAGGTTAATCACCCCGCCGCGCCGTTCGAGTGCTAAGCGAACCTAACTAAGAATCGATGAGGTTCGGGTTCGATTCCCGACAGGGACAAACATTAGTGTGATGAGCGTAGATGTTTGTATTTCTGGGTTTGGGTGTTTATTTTAAATGTAACTGTATTTATATACGTAATTATATGTATTAGTATCATTGACTAACAACCAAGAAAATAATTTGCTTACTTTGGGGTAGATCAATTCGTGTAATTTATTCTTCTAGCGTTTATGCCACTTGTCTAGACATATCGATATCTGAAAACGATTTTCGATATCGATATGAAAATTAAATATCGATTAAATATCCGTTTGCAAATAAATACGAAAACGCCCATGTCTATTATACTATAAAGATTAACAACTAGTAGTGAGGCGTATTTATCGTAACAGATACAAATCACAGGTATTCGTAAATACTAGATAACAATTGTTCCTAGAATATCAAATATCTGTTGAAAAATATCAGTCACAACACTGAATCACAATCTGCACTACGTTCTTCAGTCACAGTAGGTACTAGATACTAGGTACCTACTCAATAACAGATATTCGTGTTACCTGTTCTTCGTATTTATTAATCTCTCTCGCTCACACCCGCTTAATTGAATCTTGCTAAAACGAGAAGCACCTAGTATTTATTATCCGAAAATTCAAATAGTAATCTTTTATAACAAAATATCTTCCTAGAATAGTGACAACTATTTCTAGTCGTATAATCTGTTATCTGTTCCTGTTCCTAATTTTCAATTCGGAAACACTGCAAGAATACTTCTAACGATATGTTGAAATAATACGTCCTTTTGTAGGTATGTAAAAACAAAAAGGTCGATCTCAATTATTTGCATAAAATTATCAATAAAGGTACTCGTATAAAATCTAAATAACGGTAAAATATTTTTTTCTTCGTAGTAAAATTACAACAGAAATTATTTGAAAGTTCGAAACGTTTATATAATAGCGCGTTTCCGAACGTCTTTGTTAGCATTGACGCCATTGGCCACAAAATGTTCAACGTAACTACGACTTTATGACTTTACTTTAAAGGTGATATTAATTAGACACCCAGGTCATAACGTTTCCTTGGTAATTTGTTTTCTATCCCGTTTTTCGGATTATGTTCTTTCAATTTCGTTTTGAATTTACTTAGCGAAAACAAAAAATTATTTTGTAAACAAAAGGTTTACTAGCGCGAATAAAAATACTTAGTAAGTATTCATATTCTTTTTGTATATATCCATACTAATATTATAAATGCGAAAGTAACTCTGTCTGTCTGTCTGTTACGCTTTCACGGCCAAACCACTGAACCGATTTGGATAAAATTTGGTACAAATATAGTTTGAGACCCAAGAAAGGACATAGGATAGTTCTTATCCCGGAAATCCTACGGGAACGGGAACTATGCCGGTTTTTATTTTAGAATTTTTTCCATGCGAATGAAGTCGTAGGTACAGCTAGTAGGTAATAAATTAAGCAGTTCTGATAGGATATATTTAGCTATTAAATTTAAATAATTTAGGTTTAAGTTGTATAAAAGTTTTTATAATATTAGTTCAGCAAAATGGCAAATGTAAATAAGAGAAGACAGTGTTGTGTGTGTGTGGGAGAATTTTGTAGATGTAGGTGGGCACTATGCGAGCTGCAATATATCTATGTAAGGCTTAATTATCTTTTGATCATCCGTATTTGCAAAAACATATGAATAAAAAGCATCCCACGGTTCGGGTGATTAGCAGAACTGGTACCTAGTTATATTTATTATAATGTTTTTTTAATATTGCTTCGACATTTTTCAACCTATCGGCTATCAATTATGTAGCTAAAATCGAACTTTAGATCACAAAAATTGAATGCCATTTGAAAAATCAAAATTGATCATCGTTTTCAAAATACTTACACGGCTTTTAAAAAATCAATATAGCCTACTGTGATTTTAACTAACTATCTATGTAGATATTTGAACTAAAAAAATATATTATTATGCTTATAGTTTTGTCTCATTTTAGCTTAAAATACCTCATACTAGTGGGAACTTTCAGGTAGGCCTGCAGGGTTAACCGTTTACACATTTTTTAAGATTATATCAAGCAATAATCAACTAAAGTAGGGCTAATTTAAAAGGTCATATTTGTCAGATCTTAAATCTAGGAATGTGAAATGGGATCTAAAACGCAACAATATTAACTTGTACGTGTCTGGCATCTGCCAAATGTCGTCTACTAAAATGGCCTTAGTACTCACTACTCTCTACTCACCACAGAGTACTTTGTAATATGCTACTCACATATTTTGTACTGTACGTGAATTATTTACTGAGACCGTGCTTGGAAAAATAACAGGCTGTTCTTTAATAACAGATAAGGACATCTGTTATTTTTCAGTAACAGCAACAGGATCAACAGATATCTAGCCTATTAACAACTCAATTAGCCGTGTGTAGTTCACGAATGAATCCTTCAAATGAAGTACTTCAGTTCAAATATATCTTTCCTTCATTAGTTCAGTTGAATTTCATTTAGTTCACTACTTCATTAGTTCTAGTACTAGTACGTTGACTGACCCGAGCACTGGCGATGGCTACCCGAGCACTGGCGATGGCTGATCGTATTAAACGAATCAAACCGAGTACCTACACACACGCGCGCGATTTGCTATCACATATTATATTTTGTACTGATAGTGATACCTCTCAGTCATCGTATTTTAGATGAAAAGTTATTTATGAACTTTATTACATTACGTTAAAGTACATTTCGATTTCATTACTGGCTTTGTTTATAAATGACAATAATATTTATTTATAATCCCACTACTACTATTTTGTACATTGTTAACCTAATTCATTTTGAAAAGTATTGTCAAAAGATACTGTAGTAATTATTTTGTAATTGAATAAACAATTCTATACTTGAATGAGTTCCCGCCGTGTTGGTCCCGGCCTCCTTTGAAGAATAGGCCAACTGCCGTTCTGTCAGGCAGGTCGTAAAAGGCGACCGATTGGCTATCGAGTCACTATCATTGCGGCTACTAGGTGGTAGAGTTCTGCATTGTCTCGCCCGGGTCTGGTACCACCGCCTTACCTATTCCTGCCGCAATAGCATCAGTGCTTGTCGCTGTCGTGTTCCGGTTTGGAGGGTAAGGTAGCCAGTAAACTTATGCATGTGGCATTAGACCTCGCCACAAGATAGCAACGCACCATTAACATCTTTAGTGTCTATAGGCGAAGGTTCATGGTTCATGGTTTTCCGCCGTGTTGGTCCCGGCCTCCTTTGAAGAATAGGCCAACTGCCGTTCTGCCAGGCAGGTCGTAAAAGGTGACCGATTGGCTATCGAGTCACTACCATCGTGGCTACTAGGTGGTAGAGTTCTGCATTGTCTCGCCCGGGTCTGGTACCACCGCCTTACCTATTCTTGCCGCAATAGCGTCAGTGCTTGTCGC
Source organism: Apodemia mormo (assembly GCA_036924255.1). NCBI lineage: Eukaryota > Metazoa > Arthropoda > Insecta > Lepidoptera > Riodinidae > Apodemia > Apodemia mormo. The sequence goes on from JAUPFN010000016.1 coordinate 21,756,099, forward strand.
TGTCGTGTTCCGGTTTGGAGGGTAAGGTAGCCGGTAAACTTATGCGTGTGGCATTAGACCTCGCTACAAGATAGCAAGGCACCATTAACATCTTTGGTGTCTATAGGCGATGGTTGACTCTTTCCATCAGGAGATCCATCTGCTTGTTTGCTATCTTATGTTATAAAAAAAAACTCTTTCCATCAGGAGACCCATCTGCTTGTTTGCTATCTTATGATATAAGAAAAAAAAGAACAAACGCCAAACGAAATCAAAGGCCACGTTATTATCAACTGAACTAAATGGACTACTGAAGTAGGTGAAGTCAATTACCATTGACGAAGTGAAGGAGTTAAGTATTATGAGACAATCTGCGCATGTCTCAAATACTTTACACTGACTTTCATTCATACATTAGATGGACTAGATAAAATTCACTGAAGGAAATGAAGTACTGAACTAAACCAATGAAGTACTTCATTGGGCGAAAAGATATACTTCAGCCATATCATTTCATTGACACATTTTGCGCATGTCTAAACTCAATTACCTATATCACACATGAGCGACTTCAATTATAAATCAAGCCCTTACCATACGGTAGGAGCTTCGTCAAAAATACTTTACATTGTCTCACCCGGGTTGGGTAACTGTACACCAATTTTAAAACGTATAACTGACACTCTGTTACGCTTTCGATACCGCGATTGAGTTCCAATCAGCTCCATCTATGTAGCCGTTACGTAGTTACCTGACAACCACAATATCTATGTGGCTGTTAGGTAAATTAATACTAAGGAAGTACTGAATAGTGTTGTTTAGTAACAACTTACAACAGCAAGGGAGGATCCAAGAGGGGGGGGAGATGATCATTGTGGTTACGTTTCGGCAGGGGTCTTGGTTGAATACCGATACGTATTTTTTTCTTTAAAATACATAAATACTTTGTGCAAACAGCCACACAATAAACATATTATATATATATATATATATATATATATATATATATATATATATATATATATATATATATATATATATATACAAAAAAGTATCATCACGCCCATTTCCTTTGCGGGGAAGGCAGAGTAAACCGAACGTCTATAGACTAACCGGGACCGGGACCCCGGACACACGGAGCTGCTACTCCTGTTTTCTAAAAAAACCTTAATATCACTTTTGCCCGACCCGGGGATCGAACTTGGGACCCCATGACCTGATTCTAATAGGCTAACCCCTAGACCGCGAGGCAATCAACAAGATTATATTTACAAAATTAATTTAAGCCCATAAATGCAATAAAAATGTATATATTCACGTCGGTTCCCGTAAATTTATAAGAGGTACGGGGGTTCTAATCCACAATGAATAAAAAACAATCGCCACAAGAATCGAAACTGCTGTGTACTGAATTTTTTTCTCAAATCCTTTCAAATATATATAACTGTTATTTATGACCCTGAAGTTAGCGGACAGCAGACAAAATAAAATTTCAGATAGGGATATCTAGAAGCGAAATTAAATTTTTCGAGTTTACCAAATTATAAATGGTTTGTCGTTGACTTACCTACAGATGATAATAAACATTTTTTTTTTTGCTAATAAAAAATTTTTTACATTAAAAATTAAATTTTGGGAAACTCTCACCGTGTTTCCTATCGTTTCATAAATATGAAATTTTCAAATTTAGTTTATTTTTAGATCCAAAAAAGATGATTTTAGTTAGTTTTTTAAATTTTGGCTTAGGTCATTCTGGGACTTATATCTGAGAGTAAAATGATTATTATTAAAAAAAAATAAAAGTCACCTTTTCGTCTTTGAAAAATCTAAAGGTGATATTTTTTTGATTTTAAATTTGTTAGTCGGATCGTTAGATATCCTTAATTTTTTATTTTTTGAAAATTTTGGTGCCGGATATCAAAGTAAAAAATAATCAAAATCAAAATTAAAAAACTGCCATGTTTTCATTTTTCACGAATCTAAAGATGATTGATCTCGGATTTTTTATTTTCTTATTTATTTTTTATAAGAATATTCAAGAAATAAATAAGAAAATTAAAAAATCCGAGATCAATCATCTTTAGATTCGTGAAAAATGAAAACATGGCAGTTTTTTAATTTTGATTTTGATTATTTTTTACTGTGATATCCGGCACCAAAATTTTCAAAAAATAAAAAATTAAGGATATCTAACGATCCGACTAACAAATTTGAAATCAAAAAAATATCACCTTTAGATTTTTCAAAGACGAAAAGGTGACTTTTATTTTTTTTTAATAATAATCATTTTACTCGCAGATATACGTCCCAGAATGACCTAAGCCAAAATTTAAAAAACTAACTAAAATCATCTTTTTTGGATCTAAAAATAAACTAAATTTGAAAATTTCATATTTATGAAACGATAGGAAACACGGTGAGAGTTTCCCAAAATTTAATTTTTAATGTAAAAAATTTTTTATTAGCAAAAAAAAAATGTTTATTATCATCTGTAGGTAAGTCAACGACAAACCATTTATAATTTGGTAAACTCGAAAAATTTAATTTCGCTTCTAGATATCCCTATCTGAAATTTTATTTTGTCTGCTGTCCGCTAACTTCAGGGTCATTGTTATTTTGGTTCTACCACTAAACATTACAGAATCAAAATTGCACAAAATTTAACTGACAAAGCAAATTTGCTTACTATAGGGTTATATCAATTCGTGTGATTTGTCCAGCGATATTTGTTTATATATTTTTCGGTGTTGTACAGGGTTCTTTTTAGAAGAATAGAACCTTACTGCTAGGCATTTTATAAGAGGAGACAGTAGGTTTATATATCGTATTTATTAGTTTATTGATTTAGGCGTTACTTTGGGGAAATTCATTATTGAAAAGGTGAAATTAATTAAATTTCCTATTATCCGCGAATAATTAATTTCACCTTTTTATCGTATTTATTAATTTGATGGTATACTGATACATGTCGACTGCATTTGGTATGTAAGGTAGTCTATAAAGGTATGTATGTTGTATTCCAATCCCGCAACATAGATAGCAACTCAACATTAACATCTATGATGTTTATAGGCATTGGTTATCTTTTTTACCATGTCATGGGAACCATCTAATTGCAATTAAATAAAATAAAAGGGTCGCAAGAAATTTTCATGTTCGTTAAGTCAATTTCTTATATTTTATCAATACATTAATACACAAATAAATTCGTATTCAAAATTTCGTCACGCTACTTTTAATAATAAAAGTAGGTACCATAAAAATATTATAATGGTTTGTGTAATAAAAACCGTAGTTGACTTATTCATTAGGAACGCGAGTTTTGATTCTCAAGATTTGATAAAGTTTATATAAAAAGTTGCAGTCTCAAAGTATAAAGCATATTGTTAGTCAAGTATTATTCAGCGATCTGTATCAAACTTCAATGTAATTAAAATGAAGTTTTTCGTCAAATAACTTTTGTCAGTTTTGCATTTTCGTTTGGAAACATGTTTCAAAATGTTTTTGTTGCACATAAATATATAGGTGTGGGTTAATTTTAAAGAAACATCTTTGGTGTGGTTTCTGTTGCGTTCACGATATGTGTAAAATAAATATGCTAATAAAACAACTGTGTTTTAAAAATAATCCAGCTAAACTATCCAGAAATTACATAGGCTTACTTTACCGATGTGAGTAAAGGAAAATAACGTTTTGTAGCCAGTAAGAGCTATTTGATTTATATTCTTACTAGTTAATCTGGCAAACGTTGTTTTGTGATACAAATTTTGGTGGGGTGCTTGAGAGTGGGAGCGGAGAGTTAATTGAGATAAAAACTATCCTATCTTTTAAATTGGACTAAGCAGTAGACATCTACAAAACTTTATTGAAATCGCTTCTGTAGTTTTCGAGTCCATCGCGGACAATCAACGTGACACGCAATTTATATATATTAAGATATGACATAATCATATTATATGCTGTCATAAATGTATTATCTAAAAATCACTACAGACTTTTTCTTTCTATTGTCTAGAAATCATGAATGGCTTTTTACATTTGTATATTTTTTCGGGTAGAATAAACGTTACGAAGTTAAAAAAAAAAGTATCTTCACGCCCGTATCTCCAAAGGGGTAGGCAGAGGTACAACAAGTGCACCCACGATTAGCCGAAGATACTTGGTCCCACAAATGTGACAGGAAAATCTTCTATGCACTACAGCCGGCGGAGAGCAGCGGGCTGTATTCTAACCTCTTATCTTCCATTTTCTCACCAGCTGTAGTGCCGTAGGTGATTGGGATTCGAGGGAAAATTTCGAGACGTATAGGTACAAAGAAACAAGAATTTTATTTAACCATCACCAAAAACGACAGGACATCGTTGCAGGCCTATGGTAGAGACCACTATACTGCCCTACTACTGTAATCTACGCCAGTGCAATAAGGCAGTACTGCGCGAGCCCACCTCACAGTGATGTCTTGCTCTCGCAAGAAAGCAGCAAAACAATGCCGGGGCCTAAGCCCCCTACTCTGGGTGTCTGGGTGCTGTCGATATGGCCAGGCCATTGAGTTGTGGTGATGGTTCCACCTCTTTGTCTTCTCTGTGAAAGATGTCTTCTCTAAGGGAGTAGTCAAGTCCGGTAGTTTGCGTTTATCCCTTTTCTTCACGTTATCCCGGGCAGTCAAGCCCCGCCAGGAGACCCCGTTGGGAAAGACCCAGCGGGAGCGATCGTCGTTTGGTAATGGCGACTTAAGGGGGCACGGTGTTAGTTATTGTTTCAAGTGATCAGGTCTTGCAGGAATAGCCTCGTGTCCGGGAGGAACACGTCTACCGGGGCGATGTCCTTCACTTCCAGAAGTATCAGCACGTCTAAATATAGCAGAAGAATGTATGTTATTAAAAACTTCAATGGATTCAATGTGGAGATCTGTGAGTGATACTGGCATTCTAGTTTTCACGTCACGCCATTTTGTTCACGACACTCTCTTAACGTGTTTAATTTTACCAGTGTTTTTCTTTTACAAAAAACGCGAAGCGTACATACAGCTTTGTGTGTACAAGTGACATAAAGCCGTCTCAGGGCAATGAAACACCATTGGTGTTGTTATTTTATTGACTTATAACATTTCTAATATACATAGGGACCTTCGAGAAAAGAGCCTACTCTTTCTTAAAAGGCCGCCAACGCAACTGTAAATCTTCTGATAGTGTGGTTGCCCATGAGCGGCGGTGATAGCTTACCATCAGGTGAGCCTCCTCTCCGTTTGCCCCCTTTTCTTTAAAAAAAATACATAATCTGCCTTATATCTACACCACACTCTTTCTCTTAGTCTAAACAAATTGCGGCGCACGCTTTTGTGCTGCATAATATCTTCTCTTTCATTGTGATATTAGTGTAGATAAAATACGTAACGCCGGTTCTTTTAAGCGATACGTGAACCCGAGTGAACCGAACTACAGTAGACGATCAGTTTCACCACGATTCAATAATTTTGTTGGGTTTTAAAATTAGTGATAAGATTATCTCTATTGCCGCATTTATGGGATTTTACGATTCAGAACAGCGATGGATCTAGATAAAAAATCCAATAACACTTTAGACAGTACAAAACATTGTTGTAAACTTAAATAAAAATGTCAAGTTCCTTAAAAATAATTGCTAGTATTACTCTACCAGAACATTCGAAACGATTTGAAACCACTGTAATCTCGATGTCATTATTGGCTTCACAGCTTTCCTATATATGACCTAAATAGATATTTATAACCTTTAAGTTGATATAACATTTGATATATTGAAGTATTGAAACCTACGTCTCTGATCATAAACTTTCAAATACATGGTTTACCTGACAGAAAGCGTTGTGGTTAACCGCGCAAAACGATTTGACTTTGTTGCCTGAAGCTTATTTTATAACGGTTTGTTGAATTGAATTTTGCGGTTATTTATTTTACTAGAAGTGAGGGTTACCCAACACGTACTTACTTGGATACATTCAAGTGTGAAATGACACCGACTTCCTTGTTCAATATAATATACACTTAACTTACGTTCTTCTAAAGAAAATTTTTTAATGTATATTCCGCTGAACCTAAGAGTTCCATAAATTCAGTGAAAGTTCCGTGTAATATTTTGTTTTTGACTAGTTAAAGCAACAGATGCAAATATTAGTTTGGAGGCGCCAAATATGTGACGGGAGATTTATTATGACGTAAGTTAGAATTATGCTGTTATAATAATGAATTAAAATGTTATACCATTAGTATTATAAATGGAAATGTTTATTAATGTGTGCATGTATGTATTTATGTATGTATGCGTGTAAATATTTGTTACTTTTACACACTAGTACGTCAGTGTTAGTCAATGTCGTATTCCTGTTTGGAGGGTAAGGTAAACAAGGCCGGTAAACTTATTTTGGCATTTGACCTCGCCACAAGATATCAACGCACCATTAACATCTTTAGTGACTATAAGCGATGGTTTACTCTTTCCATCCGGAGACCCATCTGCTTATGATATAAAAAAAACTTCACAGTAAATTATTAAATAATATTCATAAAAGACTAAGGAAAGACTATGTGCCATTCTGTCAGGTAGATCGTATGATGCAAACAATTTAGAGGATTGATTAGACACCTTTAACATATATGGTGTTTAAAGACGATGGATTTTCTTTCTGTCAGCAGAGCCATCTGCTTGTTTGTTATCTTATATTAAAAAAACCATATTATTTCCAACATTCCACGGACTCTTACATGTGATTCTGTTATGTCATTGAAAGTACAAATCAGTATAAGAAATGGTATAAGCTGTCCGAAGATACGGAAAATAAAAAAAACCGGCTAAGTGCGAGACAGACTCGCAAACGAAGTGTTCCGTATCATCATCTATAAAAGAAAATCACGCTAATGTGTATGTATACTTATTTATTTATTTTATTTATTTATTTTGAAAATATTCCAGTTTCTCCTTGTTTAATAAGATCGAGTAAAAAATTGCTTAAAATTTACTTTGTTGTATAGAAACCCCCTTTAATATTTACTTTATTTTTTTTATTACTTATTTTGACAGGTAATATGCAACTAAATATTCCGTGAAAATTTTAAACGTCTGCTTATTACCGTCATTAATATTGAGCAAAAATACGAAATAAATACGTTTATTGTGTGGGAACCCCCTTATTATTTTCATTTTTTTTTATTTTTAGTATTTGTTGCTATAGCGACAATGGATATAATTTGTGGAAAATTTCAGCTTTCAGTTATCACGGTTTATAAGATACAGCTTAGTGACAGACAGACAGACTGACAGACAGACAGCGGAAACTTAGTAATAGGGTCCCGTTTTATCTTTTTTATAACCCTAAAACAGACCACAACATCACATCCAACTACATCCACTATTCTTTTCACTGATTGACTGACGTGCAGTAGCAAGAACCAATACTAGCAAACACTATAAGAACGAATGCGACTTAACTAGAGTTTGTTTTATTGCTTCAACCCTGTTATGAAACCAAGAAGAAATGTGACGGAACTATATCACGTCATAGTCATGATGCTAGTCATTTGCCTTTTACAAAGTAACTAGGAGAAAAGCAGATGGTCTAATATTTTAAAAAGTACCACATAACCAACAACCTGAAGCATTCTTTGATTTGCCTTGGAGAGAGTAAAGTAAATGTCGGTGGTAAAAGTAGCATTGATTATAATCCATCGATTTTGGTGATACAGACAAGACAAAGAGATAAAATATCTTGGATAATCTAAGTTCTATGCGGTCCTCTATGCTTACTCTACAAGCGCGTTATTAAGACAAACTAGTAATCCGTCACAGCTTCTAAGGTCAATAAAACTTATTTTAATGGATTAGGAGGAGGTTCCAAATTCATCGGAATCTTTTTTAAGTATGTTCCAGATTACTTAAAAGCGCCTAGACTAATTTGAATAATTCTTCTTTTGCTTAAAAAGTTATAGGATAAAGTACCCACATGTCGGCCCCCTAACGAAAAACGCAAGTTTTGGACCTTATTAGGCTTAAACCGTTATCGTAAAAACATATCATTTGCTTTTCTGTATTATTGATGTTTCGAATTGACTTCAATAACGAAATAAATAAGAAATAACAACGGCCGAGATTAGGGAAAAAAGAGGCTGAAATTATGGAAACACTGGCCGGCAATTATAGGGAAATAGACCCTTTAAAATTTAAAACACTTATATATTTAAGTAGGCCGGCCAGTGTTTCCATAATTTCAGCCTCTTTTTTCCCTAATCTCGGCCGTTGTTATTTCTTTAAAACAAATAGAAATATTCATCAAAATTCCAAGGGATAATGTTCTATACACTTTTATTTTTCTGCAGAAGAAAAGTAAAAGCTATTGGGCGATTATTTATGGTCAAAAACACAATCCCCGTGCGTGGTCTCCTATGAGAGAATATAAAACAAATTGACAAAATCGTGTGTTATTATACAGATATATGAATGAAGTCGTGATTTGCAAAACTAATTTAAACATATATGGAATTTAAATTTAATTATCAGCATAAATATGTTAGGTGGCCGACATTAGGCGACGGCCGACTTTAGGGCACGTTGCCCTAACTATTTTTGCGTTTGATACCATATAAATTTGGTACAGATTTCTATTTAGTGCACCCCAAGTTTAATTCTATCATATTATGCTTATAATCGAACTGTAGCTTTATATGAGTTCTCTTGCCAAAATTACTTTTAAAATATTGAGCACACACTTCCATCAATAAACGATTGCAATGGAAAACATAATCAACCAAATAACATAAAAAGCTACGTAAATTCTCTGCATTTGTACTTAAAACCGGTCCAGTTCAATTTACAAACGTTAATAAAACTAATGCTTAGTAAAACTTCAAAGGATACGTTTGTTCATTTCTGTGTAGCACACACTAAATTTTGCAAAATACTTTAAGACAAGCATTTTAATGGCTCCTTAATGGATATAAATAAAACTTATCTCTTTTATGGCCTACTTCAAGAGCTAAAACGTCGTTAAAACGTTGGATCCATTAACGTAATCATTTTTCTGCCAATAACGTCATAGAAACATGCAAAGGTGAACAGAAAAGATACACTTAAGAGCGATAATACTAACGTATTTCAATTAATTGGTTTTATCATTCTCAATAATTTCGGATTGTTTATAGTAGCCGTTAGTAAGAGCATACAGGTTCATTATTATGATACTTTAGTGTCTTTGTGGTTAAAGGGTCTTGATAAATCGGGCAATAGTTTCTCAGGTCTGACAGGTAGAGATTTTACGTTTGACTTACTATATCGACGGTAAAATTTCGTACAAAATATAATATATGGTGGTGTATAACATCTAATTTTATTGTCCCAAACACCAATTTCAATTTATTGTGTTGCTTTTTTTCTAATGACAATGCTTTTTTAGTTATTCTGTTTAATGACGCTTCTTATTTTAATAAAAAACAACATTTAAAAGACTTTCTTATGGCATCGCATCGACTGTTCCGTACGGAGATTTGAAATCTTCTATTATGAACAGATTTGTCATCATCACAAACGCATCATCGTGCGTGATTCTATATATAGAATATCCTTTGTTTCTATTAAACGCAGACAAACGTGATCTGTCAACAGGCGAAAACATGCGGGATAAGGCGGAACAGGCGGAAACAGGCACAGCGGGTCTAAATTCGGTGGCATGGCGGTAAAACCATCTGACAGGTAAGCAAACAATAAAACTGTTGGACCGGGTCATTGTTATAAACTAGCAAAAAGCAGAGCTTTGTAAGGGCTCGCAAAATTATACTACCTAGTAATATTTTTAAGAAAGTATTTTTATGAGAATTACATCTTTTAATGTATGGACTTCATTTATAATTATCTAACCTAAAAAAGCCAGCGTATTTTTATCCAAACATTATATTCCCATCAAAGGCGTCGTCAGGCTTTGGTCTAGAAGGGTGCAGGAAAATAAAACCAAAATAAAAAAAAAACATGTTTCTAAGATAATTTTTTTTTAAACTTACAAGAAAAATTCTTTAAAATTTTCTTGATTTATTAAAAACACGATTTTTATTATTATCAATGTTATCTACACAGAACAAATATAAAGGTCATCTACTAAAATTTTACAGAATATTTTCTGGTCTACCTATAATTAGTTCGGTCTACCTATAATATGTAGCAACTCAAGATCCATCTCGCGCCACCAAATCATCGCCGCTCTTAAATCCTGATATTGATAGAAATCAATTTTCATTTATGGTAGCTTTCTTGCAAAAGAGTTTTCAAGGAAAATGGGTATTATAAATGAAAGTTAATCTTATAAAGACAAACACATTTTTAACATTTTGCTAAGATAAGACCGATTTTCGAAATAATTTTTTTATTTATTTAATGAACCTTAAAATTTTTTAGGATTAATTACCGCAGGCACGAAGAATTGGCGGTAGAAACTCAGCGAATATTTTTTTTTAAGTTTTCTCTCAGAGAAACCCTCAGGGTTCGATTCCCGAGTCAGACAAATCAAAAATGTGTTTTTTTTTTCAATTTTCTAATAAAAACAACGATGCCCGGGATTGGAAAGATGCCCGGTTGGTGATAAGCTGGTCACCTATCACGTTGTGGGACTAAGACGTATCTTCGGCTAATCGTGGATGCACACGTTGTACCTCTGCCTTTCTCTTTGGGGATACGGGCATGACCATACCTTTTTTTAGCTTTTTACCCTCGGGCTAAGATTGAAAATTGATTTCAATACAATACTAATCAATTAATACACTTGTACTGTTTCACAATAATCTGTGAATTATTATGAAATTATAATGTAAATATTGTGAAAAATCTGTAAACGGTTGACCTTACAGGCCTGTCCCTGAAACTTCCCGCTAAGTTAAGGTATTTTAAGCTCAAACGAGTAAAAATTATAAGCATAGATTTTTTTTTAGTTCTAAGAAATATTGAAATATCTTAATTGCTAAGTCACAAAAAACAGCAAGAAAACACGAATGAATCAACGAAACAATCAAACATGCAGTTTATTTTGATAAAAATGGCAGTACATTGATTTTTGAAAACCTGTATATTTTGGAAACGATGATCAAATTGATCAATTTTCAAATGGTCAATTTCAAATGGCATTCAACTCAATTTAACTATTGCTTTAGCTAAATAATCGGTAGGTTCAAAAATTTCGAAGCAATGTCAAAAAACATTTTTTCAAAAATTTTCGTCATTGATAGATACCAAACAAAGTGACTGATTTTTATCCAATTAACAGTACTTGACGCAGTTTTTAAACGAGAAAAGCTGATAAGATTTTGAGGGCAATCGGTATATTAGGTATATCGGTAGAAAGTTATTTCAAAAACATTATGTTTGCTAAAAACAACGTAATTTTAATATTTGAAAAGCTGTATCTTTTGAAAATAAGATTCGATTTTATTTTTTAAACGGCATTCGACGTAATTTTTTTAGTACTAAAATATTGTAGAATACTAAAAAATGATTGGTAGAAATATTTTGAAGTTATGTCGAAAACCGACTTTTTTCAAATTTTTTTGTCAACGATTACTTACAAACAGATAAACCGATTTATTATGCATTAGACTTAATTTTTTTGAGAATATAGCTGATTAGTTTTTGTACTCAATCAGTACATTAATCTGGAAGTTATATTAAAAAAATCTGTTTCACCAAAATTTCTTTTTGGGTTTTTTCAAAATTTTATCAAATACCTTAGGGCCCATTTGGTTCAAATTTTCAGGAAGTCTTAGTTGAGTGGAATCCAATCGCATGCCATCAACCGCATTTCGATCGGTCCAGCCGTTCAAAAGTAATTAGATGTATACATACATACATACAACCACGAACACACACACACGCACACATACATACATACAGACACACTGACAACATCGCGAACACAGTCTAAAAAGATTCCTAGGACCTCAAAACGCGAACATCTGGGGAAAATTCAATTTTTGAAAATCGGAGCAAAATCGGTAACTTATCCACATACGTAGCAGGAAGTTAAAAAGTACAAGTGTATTAATAGATTAATGTTGTATTAAAATGGAATGAATGAAAATGAATTAAATCTACCACGCCATAGTAACATTTTAACTCGTTAGGGTTTTAACTCGTTAGTTTTATAATAGATGGCGTTAGTAGTAATAAAATTCTAATACATGTATTTTTTATTTTTTTTCTTAATGTTTATAAAATTGCACTTTAATGGTAGATCATATCTAGACATGAATTTAAACTACCACGTCAAAGCTCAAACCTCGAAGTGCGATATTTTTTAGTAACAGATACCACAAAAGTGCATACAAAGTGGCCTAGTGTAGGGCTTGCTTCGCTCGCCCTGATAAGCGGTGAAATGTGGCGATGGTGATTCCCACTTCTTGTCAGCCGACAACTCTGTGAATTGGGGTGAACCGTCATAACTGTAGAAGTTCGGTTTGTTTTGCTTGCACCGCAAGGGAACCGGTGTGATACTACTAGTAATTTATACTGTTTCACAAAAATTGTGAAACAGTACAAGTGTCTAGTAGTAGTGTCACTAGTAATTATTGATACACTATTCACATTTTACTTAGCATTATCTATGCTAGAATTTAAAACGAAATAATTTGTAGTTGATGTTGCAATTAAATTTAGACGTGAGTTATTTAATCAATCACAAATACGTAGTAGGTAAAATATGAAGCAGTCAGTACAAGTGTCCATATTCATACTGATATTATAAACGTGAAAGTCTATTTTTCTCTCTGTCACACTTTCACTGCTAATACGTTGAACCGATTTTAATGAAATATGGCATGGAGATAGTTGAATATTCAGAATCACACAAAGGCTACTTTTTTTCAAAAATCGTCCTCTAAGGGGCTGAAATAGGGGACAAATGTTTCTATAAAAATTATATCGATGATATGTTAATTTACTCGCAGGTAAAGCTGTGCGAGTCACATAGCTTTAAGTAATCCAATGCCGAAGTTACTCTTAGTGCCACCCTGGGGCACAATTAAAAATGCCGCCCCATTATTAATACATTTAAATAGAAGCACTTATTGAATACATTTTTAAAGAAGTGCAAAACGAGCAGGAGGCTCAGCTTAAGATGAGAATTTGCCTCTGCCTATAGACATTTAACAGAAACAATAACTTTACAGCACATGGAACGGAAAAAAACGAAAATCGTAATTTTTTTAGTTACATCACAAAAATTCAAGTTTATACGGAACCTTCGGTATGTGAGTCCTCGCACTTAACCATTTTTTATATCACTTACTATTTACGACTTATTTGTATATTACTATTTGTTTATTGAAAAAAGAACCTGTTATTGATTGCAAATTTTTAATATCAAAAGCCTAAATTTTTTCGACAATTAAAACAAATACTAGTATATAAATGCTAGTTATGTCAAAATAAGTTTTAAATAAAAGTCACAAAAATAATTAAATGAAATTAAAAACACAAAACACAAAAATAGATTAAGTACGTTATATTGAACCTATCTATATAAAAATAACTCTTGCAATTTAAAACACTACAGCTTTATTGCCTGTATTATAAGATCAAAAATATTAACTAATACATAAATATATGAAATCATTATCTAACGCAAAGCTTTTTTTCACATTCCGTAATTTACTACTCCTAAAAATTTACCGTCCTGTGCTCTGACCCCGAGTTCCCCAACTGTAAAACCGGCACTTGGTTATAAAGCATATAAAGTAAAGTAGTATTGAAATAAGGCTACTATAACCTTTTTTTATATAGAAGAGGGGGCAAACGAGCAGGGGGTGCATCTGATGGTAAGTGACGCCGCCGCCCTTGGACGTCCGCAAAACCAGAGGTCTTTGCAGTTGCATTGCCGGCCTTTTTCAGTATGAGAAAGCTCTTTTCTTGAAGGTCCTAAGTCGTATCCGTTCGGAAACACCACTGCCGGTAATTGATTCTACAATAGAGTATGCGTAGAGTGCGAGGCAAAAAGTGTCGGGAGAATCGCACAGTTGTGGATTTCCAGACATCGAGATGGTGAGGATGGAACATCAAATTTTGACGCGATGTCCGATAATGGAATTTGGCGGCAGTAATTAATAAAAGTAAAGTATACAAAGTATTAATAGTGTATAAAGCATATATAGTAAAGTATATAAAGTATTACAGCATAAGCCTGGATTGTGTGTTTGTGCTTGAGGTTTACATTAACATGTACCGCAAATAAACACATATGTGAATATTACTATAATTCCATTTGTAAATGAAATTTGCTGCAATACAAATTTTCGACGAAACGACCCGTGTTTATTAGATGGTGTTAGTATAATAACTTTTTGTTATTATGATGTTTATTTATAATAACAACTTTTATAGCATAGTATACTTTCACATAAAAATTGTAATATTAACATTAATATTGTTACAGTACACGATTTAACTTTATTTTTTTGTATATCAATAGATGGCAAACAAACAGATTGACTTTCCTGATAGAAAGAAAAACTATCTGCTATAGATATCAAAAACGTTAATGGTATGTTGTTATCCATAAGGCGGGATGGCAGTGCCACATGCTACCTCGAACCGAAAAGTTTAAAGGCGTTCAATTCATTCTGCCTACGAGAGCTCCCGCTATATTGACGAAAAATTCTAGATTGAAATTTTATCCATATAGTATTTTGTACGAACTTTCTTTCCCCTATTTTAGCTTCTAATAAGTTGATTTTTGAAAACAATGTAGCCCATTTTTTATCTCGGATCTTCAACTATCTCCATACCAAATAACATCAAAATCGATTCAACAGTTTAGCCGTGAAAGAAAACAGACAGACAGACAGACAGACTTTCGCATTTATAATGTTACTGGCTGCAGCGTGCAGCCCGATACATTATAATTGTTTTGGGTGATTCTTGAGGGAATAACTCATTTTTGTGTGATAAAATGTAGCGTACGTTCTATTGCAGGTCATCATCTACCTGCGTGCCAAAGTTTACCCAAATCCGTTCAGTATTAACAAACATCCATCCATCTCAACATCCAAACTTTCGCATTTATAATATAGACGTAGACTAGCTGCAACCCGCAGCCTGCTTCATTATAAAAGGTTTTTGTGAATCGGATTAATCGGTATTTTTTTAAATTTTTCAAATTTTTAAATAAATCGGTAATTTTTCGGAATAAAAAGGAGCCTATGTGCTATTTATTACAAGTCATCATCTTTCTATGTGCCAAATTTCATTCAAATCCGTTCAGTAGTTGTGGCGTAAATGAGTAATATACATCCATCCAAATATCCAAACGTTCGGATTTATGTTATGTATTAATATAGATTAACTAGCTGCGCCCTGCAGCACAAAAGTATTTGGTGAATCCCACGGAAACAACTTATTTTTCAGGATAAAAATATTCTAGGTGCCATTCCAAATCATCATATGATATCCTCGGTTACTTTTAAAGGTCCGTCCAAATTTTCAGAGGCTGTTCAGAATTGATATGTTCAATTTATGTAATAAAAAAAATAATTTAAGAAATTCAACATTACATTTCAAATGACACAAAAAACAAAACGCATGGATATTATTTCAATGACTTGCGCAAAATTCGAACTAAAATATTTTAGTGCCTTCAACCAAATTTTTTATGTCATTAGAAAGCCAACAAGCAGATGGGTCTCCTGATGGAAAGAGTCAACCATCGCCTACAAACACCAAAGATGTTAGTGGTGCGTTGCTATCTTGTGGCGAGGTCTAATGCCACATGTATAAGTTAAATAATTAAATAAAGTAATAGGTAATTACGTACTTAGAGCGACAGATTACATAATAGTTACTATTTTTATTATACATAGTTAAATGTAAAATGATACACTGCCAGATTTACAGAACTGATTCACGAGACTCGGTGCATAAACTTCATGAATTTAGTGGGATATTTTTAAACGAATATTTTTAAAATATCTTGTAATAATTTTACAATAATGATTAAAACTCACTTTCAATTCAATATTTAGTTTCTTATTTGAAAATTTTGCCGGAAGTTTAAAAGTAACTCTGTCATTGTACCGTATTTGCGTCATAGAGTAAAATAATCCATCCACCCATCCTTACATACAAACTTTTGCACTTATTATATTAGAGGGATAGGATATAGATATTAAGACTGAATTTTTTTGTATTCCCTGATGTTACAAGTAAATCATACATTGAAATTTGACTTAACCACTGTTAGTATCATTTATATTTATTAGAGTCCACCGACTGCCAGCTGCAGAATTGAACACTGTAAAGGCAAGGCATGCACGTGACGTCACGTCGGCAGCGCATCGGTTCACCGCAACTGACGTGCGTCCGTTCCAGACAATTTTGGTATATTTGCTACCCATTGTATATAAGTATTGGTAGTATTACTTCTATATGGATTTAAAGTGTTTAAATTTTTCAGTGAACTCAACTAATAAATATGATTGTAATTCAATAAGCAAACTATTAATTTGTTTGACATTGTAATAATGTTCTGTGGTTTAAATAAAATATTTTTGAGTAGCTGTACCCCACGACTTCGTCCGTGTGTAAATTTTATTATAATAAAAGTAGCTTTTTCCCGGGGTTTTACTCGCTTAGTCCCCGTTCCCGTGAGATTTCTGGGGTAAAGATTATATATCCTTACTCGAGTCTACGGCTATCTTTGTAAGAAATATTATCTAAATCGGTTAAGTGGTGAAAGCGTGAAGAAGAGAAAGACAGACAGACAGACGGATACACAGACAAAGTTACTTTCACATTTATAACATTAGTATTAGAAGTATGGATGTGTAACATCTTTCCTCTCGTTTCCTGAAATATGTGGCAGTGATTTCATGAAACGCAACGCATATGTGTTTGGTTGGGTGGTTCCCCGTGTTAGCTCGGGCTCTCGTGTTGTTTCGGGCTTCTTTGGAGAATAGACCAACTGCCGTTCTGCCAGGCAGGTCTTAAAAAATCTTTGGTGTCTATATCCGATGGTTGACTCTTTCCATCAGGAGACCCATTTGCTTATGCGCTATCTTATGATATAAAAAAATGTGTAATAGGACACCGGAGAAGCGCATGCTATTTGAAGTGACAAATGAGCGCGTCTTATTTGAATTAACAATGGTACAGCCTTGTTTGGTTGTCACTTCTTTAATTTTTCCTAATTCAGAATAGCAGCGAAACCTGAGAAACTGCCAAGAATAAAACATCTCGAAGGCCGGAGTCACTTGACTAATTATGTGATAATCAGTACAATATCAAAAATGTTCCTTAAAACTTGATATAATAAAGTCATAGGAACAATGAAAATTCCTTAAGTTTGAGCTAAGTAAATTAGCTTGATGAGCTCTCATTCTTAGTGAATGTTAGATGAACTCATGTGAATGTATTATTAAGCAGTACGGATCCTTGTGGAACAATTCAGCGTTGACAATTTACTGACGTTGTAATTAGCTTAATAGTTTTAATGGCATAATAGGAATGTATTGCTTTAAATCCATACTAATATTATAAATGCGAAAGTAACTCTGTCTGTCTGTTACGCTAAACCGCTGAACCGATTTGGATAAAATTTGGTACAAATATAGTTTGAGACCCAAGAAAGGACACATGATAGTTCTTATCTCGAAAATCCCACGGGAACGGGAACTATGCTGGTTTTTATTTTAGACATTTTTCCACGCGAGCAAAGTCGCGGGCACAGCTAGTACAGTATATTTTAGTCTAGCTGACCCGCGAGTAGGACTACATTTCATGGATTAGATGGTGGTAGAGTCCTGCATTGGCTCGCCCGGATCTGGTACCACCGCCGCGCCTATTCCTGCAGCAATAGCCTCAGTGCTAGTCACTGTCGTGTTCCGGTTTGGAGTGTAAGGTAGTCGGTATACTTATACATATGGCATAAGACCTCGCCACAAGATAGCAACGCATCATTAACATCTTTGGTGTCTATAGGTGATGGTTGACTCTCTACATCAGGAGATCCATCTGCTTGTTTACTATCTTATGATACATAAAAAAACCTTTTACACAAAATTTATACCCTATTTGAGTCTCTTAAGGGTTATCTTTTTAAATAGCCTATTTTTGACTTCGAGTCTTACCTATCTCTTTATCATTATCATCATAATTAGCGGAATAGACGTGAAAGCGGTACAAACAGATAGATAGACTTTCGCATTTATAATATTGGTGTGGATAGGTTTAATTTTCATAAACGAGTAAATATTGTAGACTTTTTACAATTTTTAACTTTAAGTTTCTAATTTGATTCCGCATTGAATATGTGGATCTAGTAACAATACACGAGATGTTTAGGTCGAAAAGTATAAAAGGGATTTTTTATTTTTTCAAAATCATAATTTAGCTAAAACCTGTCAAATAATTCATTTAGGCTATCTATCACATAATAAAATGTAATTCTATTTAATAACTTTGCGAGCAGTGGTTACACTTTGCTAATTAATTCACGGATAACAACGGACAAACATGTTTGACGGTATTTTAGGTTGTCTGGAAAAATTAATTTGATATGAATTAGAAAAATGTAGGCACTGGAGAAGGTAAACGGCCGGTTTCTGAATCACAAATCAATTTTAACAAGCAATCAATCTTTTAAATATAATTTTTACAAGCAAAAGACAGGTAACGCTGTCGGAAAGAAGTGTCAAGAATCACTACTCGCGTGTTTCTATGAAGAGAGTAATAATGAATATAACAATATCTCTGGACAATTTTACACAAACTAATAAATATATATATATATATATATATATATATATATATATATATATATATATATATATATATATATATATATATATATATATATCGCGTGAAGCTATGTATGTACGAAGAGACCAGTTATCTTCACAAAGATGATTCGCTTAAAATTGCATGCCTTTGTCATAAAGGTAGGAAAATGTAATAAAATTGAAAATTGTAATTAAGTAATACTTATAGATTAATCCTAGGCAACGTTGTTTTTATCAGAAAAAACGATAACCATTATCAGCAAGTTTATCAGCAGAAAAGCAAAGCTATCAGCGTGATAATATCCAAACTTTTAGGTAAGGTAGCCGAAATTACGGCCAATAATGTAGCTTTCTAAAGGTGACAATATTTTTAAAATCGATCGAGTAGTTTTTTTAAATTAAATCATTACAAAAAAACAAACAAAAAATCAAATCTGCCCTCTTCCTAATATTAGTTTATTTGGTCATTAAAACATAGTCAATATAACAAATAATCTACACAAACAAATTCTCTTTTGAAGAATCGACCATTAGCCCTTTCGCCAGGCAGTTTGTGAAAGGCGAACGATTGGCTGTATATATGACTACTAGGTCTACTACGTAGGTAGGGACTACTAGGTACGACGTCTCGTCCGTGTTTGAAGGGTAAGGTAGCCGATAAACTTATGCACATAGCATTGCTATCCCACCACATGGATAGCAACGTACCACTAACATCTTAGACACCTAAGATGTTAGTGGTGCGTTGCTATCCATAGGCTGTGGTTGTCTCTTTCCAACAAGAGAGCCATTTGCTTGTTTGCTATCTAATGTTATATATTACGTTTATATGCCAGTCAATATAACAAATACTCTTTAATTATGAATTCAGGAGCAAACAATAAGTTTACTTAATTAAATACATTTCTAGTTCAGTTACATTATGTAGAAATTGAACACGCTATGTTAAGTAAACTTTAACAAGTAGCGGTTATTGAAACAATTAAATTTTGATTTAAACAGTTGCTTCATTAAGTTGTGTCAAAAGTTCCAACATAATTCAATCGCGTGCTATTTGTAAGACCGTAAATCTTTCTAAGCACGCAAATGCTCGATAGAAAACTGCATTAATTCATTATTTTGTATTTTAAGGATACTCGGTTTAACTAATTGCATGCAATTTTTTCGAAATTTTAATTTATTTTCTTTTTCTATTATACTATAACAATAAGTAGATGGTCATTCTGATGGAAAACCATAAGATCTTTTGTGTCAAAGATATTACTGTGATCGCAGGCATACCTTGCATAAGTTTGTTAGCTGACAAACTTATGCAAGTTATGCTATTTAACCTCAAAAACGAAATATGGCAAAGAGACTCGATAGGGCAGGTGGTACTCCTTAAATCCAGTTGAGACGTTTCAAAATAGCTTCTAAAGCTTGGATTATCATTAATCGCATCGTTAGTCTACTAAATCAAAACGCGTGTATACGCATGTAAAAAATTGTGATTATTTCTAAAACTGACATATTAGATAATATTATATACGACTTTTATTCAGAAAAAAAAACGATTCTTTAATTTCTTTTTTCCCAAAACTCACGACATCGCATCTGCATGATCACGATCGCGATTAATTACTTAATCGCTTTCTTATTCCGTCTCGCCGATTATTCACACCATTTCTAACTTTGTTTGTCTACTTATCTAATTCTTTTTCTTTTCTTTGAGTAAACTAACGTTTGTTGTCGTTATTTATTCTGGAATAGCATTATTTATCACCGCCTTAGCGCTAATTCTATCCAAGGATTACGGTCGTTTGTTTGAAGTTTGCACACATTAATATAAAAAGTTACTTTGAATAAGTGAGGTAATATGTCGTAGATTCAACTCTTATTTGTCCTGATATTAAACGAAAGTAGCTAATATACATATAGTAGTAATATAGTAAAGATAATAATGATAGTTGTCAATTTAATACAGTTACAGATAATGCAGGCACAGCTGTAATCTCTTTTTTGGGATAACCTACAGCTGACAGCCTCACCCAGTATTGGATTTATGGCAGTTGACATATTATCGAATAATCTTCAGTTTCGCGGCCATTTGGAAGGAAAGGTTAATCCCTAGATTAGCTCCAGACGCTATCAGAACAAAACACTACTTCTCACATGCCCGGATACTCACTTGTATGAAAAAGATAGAAAACAAGCAGGTGATGGAAAAATTTGAAGATCAAACGTATTCACAAACGAACCATGAGATTGCATAGTGTTAGCGAGCGCATAGGTACATGAAACACATGACTTGTCATGTGAATTGCATAACAAATTAGCGTTCTTCGTATTCGCTGGGTGCGTAAGGCATAGTGGGGGAAACAAAAGTGATTTCAGCGCCCGTTGCGGACAATATAGACTTACGGGTGGCTCTTTATTATCTACTAGCGACCTGCCCGCGGTTTCACCCGCGCAGCTTTTGTTCCCGTGGGAATATCGGAAAGGTTTATACATTTAAACCTTCCTCAAGAATCAATCTATCTATTAAAAAAAACCGCATCAAAATCCGTTGCGTAGTTTTAAAGATTTAAGCATACATAGGGACATAGGGACATAGGGACATAGGGACAGACAGAGAAAGCGACTTTGTTTTATACTATGTAATGATGACCATAAAAATAACACGTGTGTCAGTTTAATTAAATAAATAAAATAAAATGGGTCATCAAAGTTGTTGTGTAGTCGATTGCAAAAATACTAGTAGAAATAGTAATTGTAAATTTTATAAGTTTCCGGTTGCCAAGTGGAAATTAAATCAGCGAAAAAATTGATAACTGCTGTTAAAAGGCAAAAGTAAGTATTACTATAACCTACAACCGTATTCTATAGAATAATGTCATATACATGTGTATATCGTGTAAGAAAACGGAGTAATAATTTAATTATTTTTTTTTGTAAAGTATTGATGGGTCGTTATGGTCTCCAAAACCTATGGATGTTATATGCAGTGAACACTTCATTGGCGGTGAAAATCAGATGTTGAATCAAGTCCTAATTACGCTCCAACTATTTTTCTATCAGTTTATGGAAGACGTAAAGTCAACGAATCCGCAGTTTTGAGTAGGTACTTAATAAAATTTAGTTTTAATTAAAATATTTAGATTAATAGAAATAATCGACGAAAAAATTAAGACATATTATTTGATATAGTTATGATTTAGCAATACCTGTTTTATTTAACTTTATTTTTATTTCTATTATCGTAATTTATTTATTTAGACACAAACGCTTCATGGACAGGAGAATAATAAAAAAGTCAACAACTGAGATAGATCCGGTGATGAATATTATAGAACCGTCTGAAATAACTGATTAACCTAATACATCCATGAATCAAACGGTGGCTCAAGCCTGTGAAGCGAATATATATTTTACCTGCAATGTATCATCAAAAACATTTATTTGTAATAAGTTATTTTTTCAATAGTTATTTGATATCCAATACATGTTTATTTTCTCAAAAGAGCCACCGTAAGTTGTATCGTTAGATGGCGCTGGGGTCACGCACCCAGCGAATAGTGTTACTACGTTACTTAGGTAAGGGTTGTTTATGATTACGGGCATCAGTCATCTCATGTCAATATAACCTTGTTATAAAATGTATTACACATACCTACAATATATATCACATGTAATCAAAACATATTTTTTTCAAATAGTGGAAACTGCATCAAAAGACTATGGAGCATTATTTCCGTCCAAAAAAAATAATAAAAGAGGTATATCAAAATATACACTCTTTTCACAACTTCATTGCAATATTCGTGTGTATTATAAAGGACACACCTCTTGAATACTCCTTATTTGATAATCTGTGATACTGTGACCAAGATATTAATCAAAATAACTTTGCAATAATATTGATAGAAACATAAACTTAAACTACGACTATTATAAATTGAAGTCTGTTATCGGTTTAAGCAAAGGGTTTAGTGCTTGGATAAATGTTTCTCGCAAACAGTAATGTACCTGCTGAATTACAAATTGTGATAATTTTATAAATCAAAAAGTGTCAATTTGCGAGATATGAAATGCCAATAGAAGTGGGTCGAACACAGAATAATAGTTTCTGACTTTACCAACTGCTTTCATTAAAAAAATGTTGTATTTATTTTTTTGATGTTTTAACGTTTATTACAAAAATAATTTGAATTATTATATAGTAACTAATGTGTGACTTAAACATGTACTTTAGCCGCGGTTTTCCATGATCTCCAAAATGCTTTTTACACCGAAACGCATGACTAAAGTGCGGACTTATGTCACAAAAGCCATAAAATAATGTACGATACGTCTGATTGATATGTGAATTTATCGCCCGAGTGCAGCGTGGATGATAAACACCACTTCATTCAGACGTATCGCATGTTATTTTACAGTCCACGTGGGAAGTAACACTTATTGTATTGTTTTTTTCATATCATAAGATAATAAACAAGCATATGGCTGCCTTGATGGAAAGGGACAGCCATCGCCTATAGACACCAAAGATGTTAATTGTGCGTTGCTGTCCATGTGGTTAGGTGTTGATGCCGCTTGCATAAATTTACCGGCTACCTCCAAACCCTTCAAACCGGAACATGATAGCGACAAGCACTGACGCTATTGCGGCAGGAATACGTAAGACGTTAGTACCAGACAATCCAGAACTTACCACTCAGTAATCACAACGGTAGCGACTCGCAAAGCCAATTGTTCGCCTCTTATGAACTGCTTGGCAGAATAGCACATGGTCTATTCTTCAATGGAGCCCGGACCAATACGGAGAACTACTATTTTTAAATAAAACATTAGTCATGAAAAATATAATATACTTACTAACTGCAACCTACATAATATTTTTTTTTATGAATTCCAAGGCAACAATTTATTTTTCCAGGATAAAAAGTATTTTGTGTGTCATCGTCTCCATCCATGTCATCATCAACCTGTGTTTCAAATTTCTACCAAAGCGGTCCAGCTTTTTTCAGCTGCTAATACTAGCTACGCCTTGCAGTCCGCTGCATTCTAAAAGTTTTTGATAAATCCCGCGGAAATAATTCATTTTTCTGAGATAAAAAGTAGCCTATGTACTATTCCAGGTCATCATTTACTTGAGAGCTAAATTCCATACAAATCCCTTTAGTAGTTATGGCGTAATTGAGTAACAAACAATATAAATTAATAGGATATATAGGATATCGCAGTCGAGCGTGAAACGTAGAAGACTATTCGATCTAAAATATATAGATTAGTAAAAACAGGTTTTGCGAAATGAGTATTAGATCAGAATATCGAAAGTCAACGCAGACGAATTCGTTGGCAACAACCAAGTATAGATAACATTTACTTTATAATGGACACTACTAGCTATAAATTCAACCTGTTTAAAGGTTTCTTAACTGATATTTAATCATTAGCGATTATTTTCGTAATAGTGAGCGGATAACTAAACCAATGAAGCAAGTTAATGCTATAAAGACAGATTTAATATTTAATTACTTTCAAATCAAACCATACATATCGCTCATTTGCGACAACATCGACACATCTCAAAAAAAAATTACCTACAGGAGAGCCATTATTGTCACAAGTCTAAGTACTATGGAGCCTAAAGAAATGACGTTAATATAGCAAAAGGAGCACTATTTTTGTACCCGATTATTTTTTTTTATTTTTTTTTTATAGTAGAGGGGCAAACAAGCAGGGGATACACTTGATAGTAGGTGATCACCGCCACCCATGAACATCTGCAATACCAGGGGTCTTGCGATTGCGTTACTGTCTTTTTAAAATGAGTAAGCTCTTTTCTTGAAGGTCCTCAAGTCGTATCCATTCGGAAACACCCCCGCCGGTAATTGATTCCACAAATGAGTAATGCGAGGCAGAAAGTGCCGACAAAAGCGCACGGTTGTGGATTTCCAGACATCGAAGTTGTGAGGACAGAACTTTAAATTTTGACGCGATGTTCGATGACGGAATTTAGCGACAGGAATTAATCCAAACAACTCGTCGGAACACTCCCCATGATAAATGCGGTAAAAGATGCAGAGCAAACCTACATCTCTGGGTAACGCCAAAGAGTCAAATCGGATAGAAATGACCTGGTCGTCGTCGATTTGAACCGCTCTGCGTTGAACACGATCAAAAGGGAGAAGCTGATATTAGGGATGGACATTAAAATAAAACATCGATGTTTTTTTCGATGCAACGCATCGAAAAGTAGCATCGATGTTACATCGATGTTTCAGAAAATACATAGTTGTTTTCGATACATCGATTGTTTTTTCCATAGTTATGTTTAAGGTTTTTGTTATTTGAAGGGGATTGAAGGTGATTTTTTTATAAATTCAGACACTAGAGTTTGTTAAGTCACTGGCCTGACAGCCCATGTGATATATTGAGATATTACTTAGCAAATCTAAAAGAAAACTAGATACAAGGAAAAATATTTATTAAAAAATAAACATTTACTAGAAAAAAAGATCGATTTATTTTATTTACATATCTCAATAATTTTTTTCAGCACAGTGTGAAAAGAAACTTTTTAATTTTTTCCCTTCAACGGATAAAAACTTTCCAAAATTTCATGTTCCCTCGATTGCTTAATTGGCTTAAAAATGGGTATAATTTTTTTGCTTCACGTATTAATAATACTGTACAAAAATATTAAGTTTCTGCAGTCCTTCGCAATTTTAACACATTCAACTGTTTGCGTAATTGTCTTAAAAAGGGGTACAATATTTTTGCTTCACGCGACTCGACGTGAAAGAATCTAGAAGAGTTATTTTAGGTATCTAGCCATATCACAGATAAGGAACATAAATTAAAATAAGTAAACTTTAAACTAATACCTTTTAACGTGAAACGGATAAAAACTGTTGTGCAATAAATCTAACCAAGCCTCAAGATTTATGTTTCCCTTGACGACGTAATTATTTTCAATGCAACAAAATTTGCTTGCTGTCGAAATTGGCGAAACACTTGCAAGGAATATAAATGCCTTTAACAGAGTTATTGCATTTTGTTAAAACTTACACAATATTTTATACTAGATTTCATCTGACATGAAATTCAAATGCAAATTTTACAAATTTTAAGTTAAAATGTCTTTATTCAATTTTAAAAAGTATCTTCACGCCCATATCCTCGAAGGGGTAGGCAGAGGTACAAGAAATGTACCCACGATTAGCCGAAGATACTTGGTCCCACAAATGTGATAGGTGGCAAGCCTATCGCCAACCGGGCACTTTCCAATGCCGGACAACTTTGTGTTTATCAGAAAACTGAAAAAACACTTTTTTTTAAGTGCCCGACTCGGGAATCGAACCCGGGATCTCATGTGGTCAACGCCAACGCTGGACCACTAGACCACAGAGTATAACTAAATGTATTTTGTAACTTCCCGCTAGATATATAAATAAAGAAGTTACTTATTTTGCCCCGATTTTCTGATCAAATCAAATCATTAAGATTCACGATTCAGATCTGGTGAAAACTCATTTTTCAAAATTCGAGGTCCTCGTTTTGAGGACCTAGGAACCTTTTACGACTTTTTTCACGATAACATCAGTATGTCTGTATGTATGTATGTACGTATGTCTCTGTGTGTGTGTGCATGCATGCGTGCGTACAAGCGTGCGTGCTGCGTGCGGGCTTGCGTGCGTGTGTTTAAGTAAACATCTCATAACTTTTGAACGACTTGAAACTTTGAAACGCGGTTAATGGCATACGCTTGGATTCCGCTCAACATAGACTTTCTCTAAATTTGAACTAAAACTTCAAAACATTTTAGGTGAAACAGCATTATTTCAACTCTTAAAAAACTGCGTCCAATACATAAATTGCATCAAAACCGGTTATCCGTTCGGGAGTTAACTTCGACAAAAAATTTGAAAGAAAAGTGTTTTTTCGACATAACTTCGAAATTTTTTAACCAACCATTTTTTGACAGTTTTAAAAATCAAAATCGAATCATGTTTTCAAAGGTTACAGCTTTTCAAATAATATTTTCAAATAATAATATAATCAAGTAATAATAATCCCCCGTGTCAGTTCCGGGCTCTTTTGAAGAATAGACCAACTGCCGTTCTGCCAGGTAGGTCGTAAAAGGCGACCGATTGGCTATGCGAGTCACTACCCTCGTAGCTACTAGGTGGTAAAGTTCTGCATTGTCTCGACCGGGTCTAGTACCACCGCCTTGCCTGATCCTGCCGTAATAACGCCAGTGCTTGTCGCTGTCGTGTTCCGGTTTGGAGGGTAAGGTAGCCGGTAAACTTATGCATGTGGCATTAGACCTTAACATATGTATATATATAATAAAAATGTTCATCCTTCTCGGTCCAGGGGCCTTGGGCTATGCGTCGTATGTCAGTCAGAGAGTCAGGTCTTATCTTTTTATATATACAGAAAACTAATACTAGTTTCTTGATTAGACATCAATAGTAATCGGTTGATGATTCGCGTATTATATTTCAGTTGATGATTGTCTAATATTATAATTCAAAATACGCTTTATTACTTACTAGCGACCTGCCCGCGGTTTCACCTGCATAGCTTTTGTTCCCGTGGGAATATCGGAAAAGTTTATATACCAAACCTTCCTCAAGAATCAATCTATCTACTAAAAAACTACATCAAAATCCGTTGCGTAGTTTTAAAGATTTAAGCATACATAGGGACATAGGGACAGATAGAGAAAGAGACTTTGCTTTAGACTATGTAGTGATACACGCCTAACGTGATCGATCGTAAAATTTAATATACCTGTTATTGATACATTTAAAGAACAAAGTAAAATTTGCAGCATGTAAAAGAAACACTCTGTGATGAAAATATACTTTGAATGTGAGTATGCACACATACTTACAAAACCGTAACTATCTTTTAGTACTTTATTTAATTATACTTAAGTAACCTCGAAACAGAATTCAAATTCATTTTTTTTTCTATACATACTTTATTTTTTTATTTGGGTTCGTTTAATTAATAGTTATTATTTATTTCACAGTGTTACAATATAATACAATGTAATAAAAAAATATGTATATACGTCATATAACGTAAATCCATAATGGTTTAGCACTATTTTAATCGTGTTTATTATTGGGCGCTTAAGATTTTGTGTACTAAATAAATAAATAAAATTTTGATTTATCGATTTGTTTTTGGTATATCTGTAAAGTTATTTTTTCTATTATTATTTATTTAGTTATTTATTTGTTTACTTAGAATTATAAAGTTTTTAAAACAAATAAACATGAGCTCTTCGCTTTAAAAACTAGACAAAGAAAAATGTTGACACGGCAGTATTTGAACCTGCTACCTCTGGCCGGTACGCTCTATCCAACCAAGCCACGTGTGACTTACATAGCCTATTCGATTCAGCAGTTTTCGGTCCCCGAGTTCGGAGGAGGGTTCGATCTTCGAGTCAGACAAAAGTGCTATTGAGTTTTTATAGACATTTTTCTAGAAAATATAAAATTTTAGAAGCATGTTAGAGTCTGGTGGGTTATGGGTTACCAGCCTGTCTTGGATGAGCACGTAAAGCGTCGATTACATTTTGCTAGAAATAGGTGATAACTTTTATTAGGTTGCTAAAATATGGTTATTGGAATCATCAATCATCTCGCCAACCGGTGAATCGTAGTAAACTAGAAAGTCTAAAGATGCCTGGTTTATTCTGCCTACCCTGCAAGCGAATAAGCATGATGATAATTTTATAGATATCGTTCTATCACTTGTTAACTGAAAGAACACGTTACAATGTACAATCAAAAACAAAAATTAGCAAAAACTTATGCAATGAATATACTATTTTATAAAACCGTTGAACACTAATTCGGGCTTTAAATCATTTTCCAATATTATCGAGTTTGGATTATATTTTTATAAGACGTTTATCATAAAAAAATAAATCAGTAACTAAATATTGAATTATGAAGTAAAACCTTTTTAATGAGTAAAAACTATTTAAAATATGTAAAATTACTACGACAATAAATTTACCAGTCTTTTTTAATGACCTCACATTAACGATACCGCAAAGTTTATATTAATTTCCAGACACTTTAGCACTGCACAAACTTATTGATCACTATAACCAAACTTTTGCTGGTTAAAGACCATAAGTTCGCAGAGAATTATTATAAATTGATTATAAATTGTTTTATAGACATTTTAGATTTTTTTGTTTTTGCGTTCGTATATATATATATATACAGTGTGGCGGTGACTATACACCAATTAATTAAACTTAGTATATGTAATAATGTTCTCAGCCTGAATACAAAAAATCAGATAAATACATCCACTGGTTTAGCCACAGGACATTAGTTTTCATTTCTAATTTTGCGAACATGATGTAGATTATCAGCTGTACGCATAGAAATATATAGAGGTCAATGGCTGTACGTGACCCGTTCACCCTATATGGTTTGAAAGAACTCTTATAAGTAAGTTGCCAACTCGCAATACTAGCAGAAAATCCTTGCATTCATTGGTTATTTTAATTTTTTATCCTTTACAACTGACCAATAACAACCCAATCTTGTCATTAGGAGAATTTGAAAAGAAAGCGAAAAGTCGCTTTATCTTGAGTGCATACACAGTGTGTACTGATACAAAAAAGCGCATTTTGCGCCTTCTTGATGAAAGCCGTTGATTACACGTGTCACGTACCTACGATACGTAGGTCACGGTCATTATTGTTTAATGTTATTGTTTAGTACGATCAAAGATTTTGCCGTGGTAATTGATATTACGTTATTACTTGTAATGTACTGAGTTTTTATTTTTTTCTTTTATTATTCTAGACTTATAAATTATGCGAAAGTAGACGCTTCATTTTAATTTTTATTGTGGTAAAATACGAGTTAAATTGTGCGAAAGTAGACGCTTAATTTTTATTGTGATGGCCGGCCATGGCCATGATGTTTGTGCTAATTAGTGCTATTTTGTGATAAGACACGTTAGGTAACTATTATTATTAGTGTGAAGTGAAAAACATTTTTATTTTTTCTTCTTTACTTTTAGCCAATATGTGGCACGAATCCTAGATTGATACGGTCTTTATTCTTACAATATACGCAAAAATAATTCTATAGCTACGTAATTACTTATTGTACAAAATGATTGTGATTAATAATAATAATTTATCAAAATAATTATTGAGGATGAGTGTGGTTTAAAAAGGCGCCTAAATATTATGTCACACGTAAAAATAATAATAATAACATGAGGCGCCAGCCGCCAAGCCGCGCGTGCGGCGTTGCCGTCCTGGTGATAGGTAAGTCAAAGGATGTTTTATCTTTATTATATTTTCGTGTCATTAATTTTGTTCGAAATTTTTGTTTTTTTAATTTCGATATCAGGACTAATTTGATAGACTAAAAATACTAGTACTAACTAGTACTACCTTAATTCTCACTTATTGTTGTATGGTCAGCGCCACACTGTATATATATATATATATATATATATATATATATATATATATATATATATATATATATATTCATTACGGTGTTTCTTTTAAATTTAATTTAATTAACTAATGTATTAAATTTTAGATTCAATTACGTAATCAATAAGTAATAAGCGGTAATTTGAATATAATAGCAGGTATATCCGATTGCTAATACGCAAACTATCAACAGATTGCTAATTAACGACTAATCAAGAGACTAGTATATAGTAGTGGAAATATAATACTGAAAGTTGTAAGACTTCTTCGAATAAACATTAAAATAAGCCCAATTAATTTGTAGTACATTACTACTTAAAATACATAATACAAGTAGCTATTAAGTTATCATTATTTACTAAAATTAATACTTCTTTTTAGTTATTAGAAAAAAAAATCATAAAACGCAAATTTTGCATTTCCCACGAAAAAAGGAATTGCTATTACGACTTATGTAAAAATGGCATTTCTTTAATATTCCGGCACAACAAGAACGTACACACTGTATATATTTTTAACGAATCATAAATAATGCTTGAGACTCCCTTATTATTTTTTAAGAGACTCTAATGCGTAACAAAGTATGACATACTAGAAGTATGCTTTTAATAGTATAGTATTAAACACATTATAGGCCTAGAATATTGATCTAGAGTGTATACAGATTACAGAGATATATTTTCTTTATACAAAATATACATCGTATGCATCTCTTATGTTTTATGTATTCCAAAGGTCACGACTATTTCTATAGGCCCTCTTATTACCCACATTCTATTTGGTGAAAAATAACTTTATTTTAAAAATGTAATTTATATTTTCCATCGTCGACACTTGGTGACTTGTACTGTTTCACATACCTAATTTAAATATTATTTATTACACAATCTCAAAATCACAAAAATTTGGCAACACTTTTTTGCCAAGTTTAAAAGTGATTGTTTCCTTATTATAAAATCAATTATTTTATAGAAAATAATAAAAACCAGAAACTAGCACAATCTAAAAATAAAACGCGCCAAATCACTAACTTTCTTAACTTTATAATACAAACATACATAGCGGTAAGTTAATAAAAATTAATTCCTTTGTCGAATCGATAAAAAATACTACTCCCAATGACATACTATATACAGAATAAACAATGGCGTTGTACCAAAACCGGGAGATATGTTTAAGAACTCTAGCAGCCATTATCCAGTAGTAGTAGAAAACCAAATCTTTTTACATCAAAAACGTCCGAAGCCAAAATGAAAATGTTAGAAAAGATGAAAACTTTTGACATGTAAATTAAAAAAAAATGAAACAGTGCATATTGATATTTAACATAATTCACAATAGCAATTAAAATTACAAAAAACATAATTCCATTATTGTTTAGGTTGATATGGTTAGCAAATAATATCATTTGGTCGGCGTTTTAGTCAGCCTTTTTTGTAGCTGGTCAAATATTATTTTTAAAAACAAAACGTAGGCGAACGTACGTGACGATCCACCACCAATGGAAAAAATGAGTGTGATGGCATTTATTTTTGTTATTTAGCTAGTCAGTTTCATGCTGTATATTGGTATCCGATATGTAAAGATTAGATATACAAGTATATCTATCCTCGCCTATAATGGAAAATAAAGTTTAGCATTCCGTAAATAAATTTTAGTAATGACATCTTATAAAATCAATTGCTGTTCGTCCTCCTCCTCCTTAGTCGTTCACTCTTGACAGAGTGGTCGTGGTTGATGACGATGCATTTTCGATAGATACAGCAGCCCCCGCGATGCGCCTCCACTTGTTCCGGTCTGTAGCGTCTCGGGTGTTTTGGACTATAGAAGTTTGTGTTGCAGCTCTTATAAGGTCTGTCCAACGCGTAGGGGATCGTCCGCGTGACCGCTGACCTTCTACTCGTCCCTGGACAACAAGGCGCTCCATGGAGTGTTCGTTTCGAACAATGTGTCCAAAATATTTGAGGATTCGTATAAGCACAGTCGACGATAATCTCTCTTTGATGTTAAGTTCCTCCAAAATGGAGCTATTTGTTCGAAACGCTGTCCAAGGGACACGCAACAGTCGCCGCCAGCACCACATTTCTAGTGCGTCGATTTTGCGTCGGTCTTTGAGGCGAACCGTCCATGTTTCAGCGCCATACAAAAATATTGGAAATACCAAGCTTCTCATTAGGCGGACTTTCGTGGCTTTGGTGATATTTCGGTTGCGCCAGACTCTTTTGAGCTTATCAACGGCAGACCTAGTCATAGCGCATCTCCTTCGAATCTCGTCCTCACACCCCCCAGTATTCGTGATCGTGGATCCGAGGTATACGTAGGATTGAACAACCTCACAGTTGCCAATCATTGATATGTCAGGTTGATTTAGTTCAGCACGGTCCACGATCATCATCTTGGTTTTGTCTCTATTGATCGCGAGTCCGAAGGAGAGGCTTGTTGTCTCTAAGCGTGTCAACAGGTGTTCCATGTCTTCTTTTGTCTGAGCGAGAAGAGTAGTGTCATCGGCGTATCTTAAGTTGGATGTCTTATGACCTCCCACTGAAATGCCCTTGTCCCACTGTTCTAAGACGACTCTCATAACATACTCCGTATATATATTAAAAAGAAGTGGAGAGAGTATGCATCCCTGCCGTACACCCGCATGTGTCTGAAAGTCTTTCGAGTCGATGTTGTCTATTCGAACAGTCGCAGTTCCGTCCTCGTAAAGTCGGCGTATGAGACAAACTAGGTGATCAGGTACTCCCATTTGTACGAGTACATCCCATAGCTTGTGCCATTTCACGGTGTCGAAAGCCTTGCGAAAGTCGACAAAGCAGATATAGAGTGGGATGTTGAACTCTCTCGACTTTTCGATTATCTGTCGAAGAATTAGTATCTGCTCCCTTGTCCCTCGACCCTTCACGAATCCTGCTTGCTCCATAGCTATTTCAGGAATAAGAAAGGCTTGCAGTCTGGTGTTGATGATGTGAAGAAGTACTTTGCTGGCGTGTGAAATTAAGGCTATGAGTCTGTAGTTGCAACATTTTTTTGTCGATCCCTTCTTGTGTAATGGTATGAATACGGAGCGTGTCCAGTCTCTAGGCCATTTTCCTGTCTCCCAGACGCGGTTACAAATAGCGTGCAGCACATCAACTCCGTATTCACCGATTGCTTTAAAAACTTCTATGGGGATGTCGTCAGCACCTACAGCTTTATCCTTTTTTAGGTGATCAATTGCGGCACGAATTTCACTTTTCAAAATGGATGGTTCTGTAGAATTGTGTGCAGTTTGTGAGAGTGTACTAGCACAACTTGATGTTTTACTGCTATCGGTAAAAAGTAGCTCGCAATATTCTCTCCACACACCAACAATTTTATTTATTTCTGTTACCGTTATTCCATTTGAATCCTCGATAGCCCAGGTCTTAGGTTTGAATTGCCGAGTTATAGAGCGAATTTTTTTAAATAAGTCCTTAGTTTCATGGCGCTCTGCATTTTTTTATAATTCCTGGCAGATGTTTTTGAGATGGTCATTACGATCTCTGCGAGAAGAAGATTGAATCTGCGCACTCAGCGAATTCAAATCACGGAGAGACATTCCCTTGGCCTTCATCTCACGACGGCGCTCCACAAGGTGCCAGGTTTCATCTGACATCCAATGTTGGTGTTTACCTTTGATTTGTATAGGCTGTGTCGAGCGTACAGTCTTTTTAATTTGCTCTTTTGCGGATAGCCATAATGAGTCAGGGTCATCATCTTGTGTTCTTGACCTCCATTTGTTGCTATCGTCTGATAATTGGGTCACAAAAGCTTTTTGGTCTTCTATTTTGAGCCTGTTATTAGCTTTACGAGGAATGGAATTTCGTAGCTTAAGTTTGAGGTTGCATACGAGAAGTTGATGGTCAGACTGACAGTCGGCTCCGGGCAATGTGTGTGCGTTCATAATTGAACTTCGCCATCTAGATCTTATGAGTATATAGTCAATCTGATTGCGGTGTTTTCCATCAGGGGACGTCCAGGTGTACAAACGTCTGCAATGTTGCTGGAATACTGTATTTACAATGGTAAAATTATTGTCAGCTGCGAATTGGAGTAATCTCTCCCCTCGGATATTTCTTTGACCGAGTCCATAGCTACCAACAATATTCCGCAAACAGTCATCCATTCGCGTGTCACCTACTTTTGCGTTGAAATCACCAATTATGATCAGCAGTTCTCTGTTTGGTATTGTTGTAATCAAAGATTCAATGTCACGGTAAAAACTTTCTACGTCTTCATCTTTAGCTGTGCTGGTGGGGGCATATACCTGAATAATATTTAGCGGGATGGGAAATGCACCGGGCTTCATTGTTATAATTCTGTTGCTGACAGCGTTATAACTTAAGACCGCTTTAGTCCATTGTTTGGAAATGGCAATGGCAACTCCAGCGTAACTACTAGAATCATCTCCTGAGTAATAGATGGTATGTTTTTCTAAGTCTCGGTGGCCACTACTTTTCCAATGAGTCTCGCTTAAGCCGGTAATAATGGTGTTGCATCGCTGAAGCTCCCTATCTAAGATATGTAATTTACCCTCATCTAGTAATCCTCGTACGTTCCATGTACCTATACGGGTGTTCTTACGCAGTTGGAATTGTTTTCTTCCAGTCGCATGCTTTCCGGGGGATGCCTGGTTGCCTACATTCCCTCGGCCGGTAGCCAATTTTACACTCTGAGTCCCGGAAAACTCGGAGCGCCGGTCGCTACGCGGATCGCCAGGCATACGTACGTTTCTAATGTCTTGCATTTTCATCATTCAGCTCTCATGGGAATAGATAATGTAGTAGTATCCCGTTGCTTTCTACATCGCGGTACAACGAGCTCAGTGTCCGTAGAATTCTGTTAGTGAACCGATTCAGAACATATGGTTCTTGCGCTTCACCACAGTACTGGTGGCTACCGCTGCCCTCCACCAGGATCCAGGTACTACGCCCCTGTGGCTTGCCTCCTCCGCTGGTTGGACCGTACCGACAACTGTTGTCTCCGCTCTTCCCCACCGTTGAGGTCTTCACCCGTAACCCTAGGCACGGGCTCCGCGTTATACCCCGCAGAACTGGGTCCCTGCTGAACTTCGCCATCTACACACTCCGGCTTACTGAAGTGTGAGATGCCCACCCCCGCGACGTGGACGCGCCAGACAGGAATTACCCACGTGGAAAGTAAAGAAGGTGTCTCTATACCCTCCCGTGGGCCGGGTTAATGGACGTGTATGATTCCACGACCAACGGCTTGCTGTTCGTAAGTCTCACTAAAACTCGAGAACGGCTGAACCGATTTGGCTAATTTTGGTTTTGAATTAATTGTTGAAGTCCAGGGAAGGTTTAAAAAGAGAAAATAAAGAAAAAATTAAGAGTAGTTAAAAAGGCAGAACAACGTTTGCCGGGTCAGCTAGTTCGAAATAAAATATTTATCACTGGACAAAGTAAACAAATATTGCCCTCACCCTAAAGAAAGCAGATTATTACCTTCTGAAATACATATTAGTTAAAAATATTAATGCAAAAATAAAATTAAGGTTATTTAATTTTCAATTTTTCGCGAAACCTAAAATGTGACTTCTATAGATTCAACACCAAGAAAAGGAGTGTAGGAATAGAAAACCTTCCACCACACACTTTCCATCAGCACCCTTTCCGAAAAGTATCCAACACCAACCCTTTGTTGTTCCCGAGCTCAGAAATCAGAAATCAGTAATCAGAAGTACTTTATTCAATAAAACTTTTTACAAGTTATTTTGTTATTTGTTATTTACAAGGCTCCTTTGAAGAATAGGCCAACTGCCGTTCTGTCAAGCAGGTTGTAAAAGGCGACCGATTGGCTGTGCGAGTCACTATCATGGTGACTGCTAGGTGGTAGAGTTCTGCGTTGTCTCGCCCGGGTCAGATACCACCGTCTTATCTATTCTTGCCGTAATAGCGTCAGTGCTTGTCACTGTCGTGCTCCAGTTTCGAGATTAAGGTAGCCGATAAACTTATGCATGTAGCATTAGACCTTGCCTCAAGATTGCAACGCACCTTTATCATCTTTTGGTGTCTATAGGCGATGGTTGACTCTTTCCATCAGAAGACCTATCTGCTTGTTTGCTATCTTATGACATAAAAAAGTGATGCTTTAATCTAATAGGTAGATACAATATGTAATACTTTCAAATATATTTGAAAATTCTGAAATATATTCAAGAAACACTCAAACCCACAGATATGAATAAATCTATACATATACATATAATAAAATCGTAGGAAAGTCAATGTATGTCCGGGGTAAACTCAAAAAGTACTGCATGGATTTACGTCAAATTTTGCATGAATATTACCAACGGGTCGGTTCAACATATAGGCTACATATTATCACGCTATCACCTACGGGGGAGGAGCTGTGCGGAGTAAACGAAGTCCGCGCGAACGAAGTCGCAGGCAACAGCTAGTTATTAATATATGTGTATGACGTTCTAGTTTTAGTTTTCCTGTCTTATCTGCTTAATTGCTATCATACTAAATAAAAAAACCCAACACTGACGAAATTATGTGAACGTTAAAAATGTTACACAAATTTATTTTTCATAACCAACATTGAAATACGTAGGAAAAAATTACTTCACAATTTTAAAATCTCGTCATACAATATTTTATTACTTTGTGAATAGAATTTAAATGTAGGCATCCTGCATATCGCCTTTAGTTATACGTGGTTAACCAATGCGGGCTTAGGGAATGTGGGTAGGGGCGTAGTATCAAAATAACATGCATATGAAGCCATAGGCTTTGACTAGTAGAACATTTGATTAGTTTTTATATACCATTAGATAATAAACAAGCAGAATGTTCTCCTGGTGGAAAAAACAATTATCGCCTATAGGTGGGCATTAAAATGTAGAGTGGACAGTAAATACAACATGCCAAGTTTATTGGCTACCTTACCCTCCAAAACGGAATACTAGAATGACAAGCACTAAGAAGCATTAAAGCTACTGCGAGAGCAAAAGGCGATGGTGTCAAATAGGGGCGAAACGAGGCGAGTGGCTATGCGCATCACTAACATCGTGACTACTAGATGGTAGAGTTCTGCATTGTCTCGCCCGGGTCTGGTTCCACCGCCTTACCTGTTCCTGCCACAATAGCGTCATTGCTAGTCACTGTCGTGTTCCGGTTTGGAGGGTAAGGTAGCCGGTAAACTTATGCATGTGGCATTAGACTTTGCCACAAGATAGCAACGCACCATTAACATCTTTGGTGTCTATAGGAAATGGTTGTCTCTTTCCATCAAGAGACCCATCTGCTTGTTTGCTATTTTATAGTAAGTAAGGTAGCCGGTAAACTTATGCATGTGGCATTAGACTTTGCTACAAGATAGCAACGCACCATTAACATCTTTGGTGTCTATAGGAAATGGTTGTCTCTTTCCATCAAGAGACCCATCTGCTTGTTTGCTATTTTATGATATAAAAAAAGAAACTTTTATCATATTGATACACTGAGGCGCGAATTAGTTATCCAAAAATAACTTAAATTAAAAACAGTGTGTGGGAGCCCTTCGTTTACCATCAGCTCACCTTCCTTTTTATGTGTATCACTTGCAAACAAAAACACAAATTGAGCTGGTTATCTTCCTGCACCATTTCATAATGTCAGATTTCGAATTGATCAGGCCTCTACAGTGTACAAGTTGTTTGATTTCTTTCAATACTACTACTAATCAAGTAGAAAAGAGCTGATGATCTTGAACGGCTGAAAAGATTTTATTAAATCATAGCTAAGAATCATCTCTAAAGAAAATGCTTTTGATTAAAAACCTACATTAATATCTACCTACACCCGTTTGGAAGCTATAATGCCACAGACATACACACAAATGCATACACGTCAAACTTATGACTCCCCTCGTTTTTACGGCCTAGTGTCGTCTCCGGGCGCATGCAGGTTTCCGTAATCTCCCCATACAACTGCAAGTATTTTAATTCCTTTTGGTTTAGTTTCTTGCCTATGAAATTAGTCATAAAGTCTGGAATTCAACTTCTAGTCGAGTGAAAAAATGTGATTGTGTTTTTTTTTTTTTAAGAAATATATGAGCCGCTGCGAGTTTGGTAGTGGTTGGTTTACCATCCCCATAGATGTTTAATCAAACCACCGAACGAATTAGCACGTGCGGATGCTAGACATGGTTATTGCAAGAAACAGGTGAAATTTTTTCTCTGTGTTGATCCTGGGCTCCTTTGAAGAAAAGTCCAACTGCTGTTCTGATAGACAGATCGTAAAAGGCTACCGATTGGCTATGTGAGTCACTACCATCGTGGCTACTAGGTGGTAGAGTTCTGCATTGTCTCACCCGGGTTTGGTACTACCGCTTTACTTATTCCTGTTGCAATAGCGTCAGTGCTTGTAACTGTTGTGTTCCGGTTTGAAAGATAAGGTAGCCGGTAAACTTATGCATATGGCATTAGACCTCGCCACAAGATAGCAATGCTCCATTAGCATTTTTGGTAACTATAGACGATGGTTGACTCTTTCCATCAGGAGATCGATCTGCTTATCTGCTATCTCATGATATAAAAAATAATGTCCTTGAAATACTGCAGAAGGGATTGACAATCTTATCGATAACCAAAAACCGATGAACAATAATACATTACGTTTTTGTAAAAAAGCGGTTATACGTATCAAGTGAATTATGGTGAACTGGAGTGTCTTATTGCTCGGATTACTAAATCGACTCTACTAGGGAATCTGATGATGATACACTTTTTTCAGTTCGCACTTTATTTCAAGCGCATACTTTTGACTAGCTGTGGTCGACTATTACCCGTTCCACCGTACCATGTACTTAATAGATATGAAAAATATCAACTCAACCTCACGTGTAGAAATAAATTAAGAAACTTGAAAGAATTTTGTCAGGTTTTATATTCTTGACGCAATTAAAATGAAAACCCATTATAGGTTACAGCTTATATATTTGAGCTAAGCTACTTCAATACAGACGGACAGAAAATTACAAGGAACTACAAATTATATTAAATACGGAACTCTAAAAATATGTTTAAATAAAACATTATATATTTTATTTAGGTATAAGACGGACATAGTATGTTTTATTTACACACATTTTTAGAGTTCCGTATTTAATATAGTTGGTAGTTCCTTGTAATTTTCCGTCTGTCTTTGTTTAAGTAGCTTAACTCAAATACATAAGCTGTAACTTATAATGGGTTATACTAATATACCTAACATGTGATTTAAATCCAGTTAACAAATATATATTTAAACATAGTCACAAGATTTGATTGCTTTGCGAAAGTAAATAAATAGTATTTGAAAGTACCCATCCCATACGAGTATGTCGCCTGCAGGTCAATGCGGTTAACCGATGCGGGCTTGGGGAATGTCTGCCTCTGACGTTCCAGGAATATTATGCAATTATAATATTATCAAAACCGTTTAGCATTTTTCATCAGTAGACGTCGGAATTTATGTCCCTGGATGATTTTCAAAAGCAATTTTATTTAATCGCCAACATTATAAAAGACCTAGTACAAAAATATCGGTTACAATTCTGCTATTTATTACATAAATTAATGTTTAATATTATTGTCGTTCTTTTGATAAAATGAAAAGCAAAAATGAAAAGTTTTACAATATAAAACAAAAAAATACACTCATTACATATGAGTGTGTATAGAAATTTTTTTTTTTTATAGAAGAGGGGGCAAACGGACAGGAGGCTCACCTGATGGTAAGTGATTACCGCCGCCCATAAACAACCACACTACCAGAGGTCTTGTAATTGCGTTGCCGGCCTTTTAAGAATGAGTAAGCTCTTTTCTTGAAGGTCCCTAAGTCGTATCCATTTGGAAAAATTTCTGCCGATAGCTGGTTCCACAAAGGAGTGGTGCGGGGCAAAAAATGCCTCGAGAATCGCACGGTTGTGGATTTCCAGACATCGAGATGGTAAGGATGGAACTTCGAATTTTGTCGCGATGTCCGATGGTGAAATTCGGCAGCAGGAATTAATCCAAACAGTTCCTCGGAACATTCCCCATGGTAGAGCCGATAAAAGATGCAGAGTGATGCCACATCTCTACGTAACGCCAAAGAATCAAGCCGATTTGAAAGAGTCTCGTCCTCGACAATTCGAGCCGCCCTACGTTGAATTCGATCAAAAGGAAGGAGCTGGTACTGAGGAGCTCCCGCCCATAAATGAGAGCAGTACTCCATATGAGGCCGGATTTGCGCCTTATAAAGTAATAAGCGATGGGCCGGTGTGAAGTACTGCCTGGCCCTACTGAGAACTCCCAGCTTTTTAGAGGCTAATTTAGCCTTGCCTTCCAAGTGACCGCGGAACTGAACGTCACTCGTAATGTCGACTCCAAGTATTCCAATACTGGCTGTGGCTTTCAGGGAAGTATTTTCAAAACGAGGTGATACGACAAAGGGTGATTTTTTAGTGGTAAACGCGCAAACTTGTGTCTTAATGGGGTTGAATTGGACCAAATTTAATCGACCCCACTCCGAAGCAACAGAAAGTTGTGCTTCAATTTCTGACACTAGTTTGTTCCGGCACTCGTTGACGTGTTCCCGAGAAATTCCGCTGCGGCCAGAGTACAAAGCATCGCCCGTACTGTCATCCGCATAACAATGAATGCTGCTCGATCGCAACATGTCATTAATGTGCAGAAGAAACAGCGTAGGCGATAGCACACAACCTTGAGGAACACCAGCATTGACGAGTTTAAGGTCAGAGCATGCACCATCAACAACGACCCTTATAATCCGATCCGTCAGAAAACTGGTGATCCATTTGCACAATTTCTCAGGAAGCCCATAGGATGGAAGCTTGGAAAGAAGTGCCCTGTGCCATACCCGATCAAAGGCCTTCGCTATGTCCAAACTAACTGCCAATGCCTCTCCTTTATTCTCGACTGCCTCCGCCCATCGATGTGTTAAGTAAACCAGAAGATCACCAGCTGAGCGTCCGCGACGGAAACCGTACTGCCGGTCACTAATCAGCTGGTGCTCCTCAAGATACCTCAGAAGCTGGCAGTTAATAATGGACTCCATTATTTTGGAGAATAAGGAGGTTATCGCTATAGGCCGATAGTTGGACGGGACCGATTGATCGCCTTTTTTAGGGATTGGGTGCACTAAGGCGGTCTTCCAAGTTATGGGCACGACGCCTTTTGAGTAGGAGAGTCGGAACAAATGCGTTAAAACCGGTGCCAACTCTGGAGCACACATCTTTAGCACGATTGGAGAGATGCCATCAGGCCCACTCGGCTTATGGACGTCCAAGGAAAAGAGTGCCTTACGCACTGTAGTTTGCAAGAACTTTACCTCCGGCATGGAAGTATCACACCGCGGGATAGTAGGTGGTGTATTTCCTTGGTCGTCTATAGTCGAGTTGGCTGCAAAAAATGAGCCTAAGAGATCAGCTTTCTCTTTTGCAGAATGGGCTAGAGAGCCATCATCTTTGTGCAAAGGTGGAAAAGAGGGCATACAGAAATTACCTTGAACAGCTTTGGCTAGAGACCAGAACGCACGAGTTCCCGAAGGAAGGCGAACTAGCTTCCCGCCAATTCTGCCAATGTGCTCGGATTTTGCTTTAGCGATGGTTCTTTTAAAAGACCTAGAGGCATAATTGTACTCCTTTCTGAATGTGCTGGTATTTACATCCTGAGATGCCGATGCCGCAGCCCAGGCATGGTAGGATTCATGCTTTCGGCGTGAAGCCGTTTTGCATTGGTGACCAAACCATGGCTTAGACTTGCCACCAACGGGTACAGCAGAAAACGGAATGTAAAGTTCCATTCCCTGCAGCACCACATCAGCGACGCAGTCAGCAACGACATCTGGATCTTCCAGTGAGGAGCACACACGCCTCCATGGGTAAGATGCAAAAAAAGACCGCATCCCGTCCCAATCTGCTGACCTATAGTGCTAAACGCGACGGCAACCTGAAGAACGAGGCCGTGATAAGCGCGTAATCGGCACTTTGCTCCGTACTAGGCAGTGGTCCGATGAACCAAGTGGAGCGTCTACAGAAACCTGATAACTGTCTGGGTGTGAGGTCAGCAGAAGGTCTAACAAGGAAGGAAGATGGTGTTCCACATCTGGAACACGCGTAGGCGAGGTAACCAGCTGTGTCATACCATACGCTAAAGCAAAATCGTGAACAGATCTCCCCGCATGATCGGTAGTACGTGAACCGAGCCATTCGGCATGGTGGGCGTTAAAATCACCGATGATCACGATCTCTGCGGAGGGGATCTGCTGCAGCACGGAATCTGTTGCAATTTGGATGTGCTCCATGAGTCGGTCTGATTCGGCATTTCCGCTGTGGGACCTGTACAGGCACGCATAGATGCGGGGATGGTCGTCGCAGTCTACACGTAGCCAGAGGATGGATAGGTCCTTGCCTTCAAGGCTGCTGAGACGTCGAGAACAGATATCCTCTCTGACGTAAGCACAAACTCCCGCCCGGGGTACAAATGAATGCTCAAATTTGTACCCAGGGTAGGAGAGATATGAGGTATCAGCCGGAGAAGATATCTGCGTCTCGGTTAAAAAGAACAAAGCCGGCTTGGCCGTCTCAAGGTGGTGGTGGACGGCATTTAAATTCGAGTGAAGACCCCTAATATTAGTAAAGTCCACGTGGAGTGTGGTAGGGGATGCCTGAAGATTTTTGTTCCGTTTGCCCCGAGCAGCGAAGATTTTGCCCCCCCCCCAGAGTACGCAGGGCAGCCTGGGCATCCATGATTAGGTTGATGACAAATTCCTGAACATGGATGTCCAGAGGGGGATTCTCCACTGCTAACGCTAGTGGTACCCTCCTGGGGTAAACTACTACCTTTGAATCGCACTACCATAGTGTTAGAGGGGGAGGGGGGAAAGGGCCTCCGGGAACCTCACAGACCAAACGGAACGCAACAGCAAAGCTGTTACTTTACGTTGGTTTTAATATAATGTATTTTTTTTAAATGACTATAGACTTTGTGGTCACAACAGCGGCACCAGTCTAGAAGGTGAGCAGACTGCTTAGCCAGATTCTGGTGCTTAGTACCTACTTGCGCGACTCTTCTGGCTTTGTCTGTTTCCTGTGAGATAGACCTCGGCTCAGTGCGTCGTCTTGACTTAATTATGGAATATAGTATTAATCAATTAATACACTTGCACTGTTGCACTTGCACTTGCACTTGCAATAAGTGATTATGAAGATTATAAATAACATATTGTGAAACAATACAAGTGAATAAATTGATTAATATTGTATTAAAATGGAGTTGTACTAACCGACGATGTCTTCGCAAAGTCGCGGTATCGCGCTCCGCATTAGGCATGGAATGAAAAGAGATTTTTGTCGCCCAGATAAGCAGGGACGGGTTATAGAGATAGAGTTAGTGTGTCTTTGTTGGGTAGAGATTTACGGCAATTGCCACTCTTATGAGACCATTAAGTTTTAGTATATGGAAGGACCTCTTGGATCTAAGAACGAAGTTCCCTTCTATTAAGTGGTCCACTGCGGCTACCCCCGAAGAGTTGGAAATTTTTTAACCAAACATTTTTTAGTACTAAAAGAACTACATCGAATGCCGTTTCAAAAATCAAAATCTAATTATCAAAAGTTACAGCTTTTCAAATATTAAAATTACGCTATTTTTAGCAAACTTAATATTTTTAAATTAACTTTCAGGCTAACACGCCGATTAGCTTAAAAATCCTATCAGCTTTTCTTCTTTAAAAATTGCGTCAAATACCTTTAATTAGATCAAAATCAGTGACTTTGTTCGATTTATCAATGATGCAAATTTTTGAAAAAAAAAATTGTAACATTGCTTCTAAATTTTTCAATCTATCGATTAAGTACCTTAAGCAATATTAAGATCTCAAAAATTGAGCCAAATGCCTTTCAAAAGATCAAAATCAGCTTATTATACAGCTTTTGAAAAATCTATGCTTATAGTTTTTACTCTTTTGAGCTTAAAGTACCTAGATTTAGCGGGAAGTTAAAGGGGAGCGGGATGGCCTGCAGGTCAACCATTGATAGATTTTTTAATAACATTAGATAGTAAACAAAAAGACGGCTCTCCTGAAGGAAAGAGAAAACATCGCCTATAGACACCAAAAATGTTAATGGTGCGTTACTATCCATGTGGTGAGGTGGTAATGCCATATTCATAAGTCTAACAGCTACCCTATCCTCCAAATCGGAACACGACAATGGATGTATCTTAAAAATGTAAATATATGATGGATGTATTTTAAAAAATATTTTTTAAGATTTTT
Source organism: Apodemia mormo (assembly GCA_036924255.1). Lineage (NCBI taxonomy): Eukaryota > Metazoa > Arthropoda > Insecta > Lepidoptera > Riodinidae > Apodemia > Apodemia mormo. Next base: position 21,800,624 of record JAUPFN010000016.1, read on the forward strand.
TTAGCATTAAGCTAATATATATTCGAGCAAAATTACAGTTTTCTAGTAGGTATGTACGAATAATCTCTTGGCTAAGGTGGGATGGACAGACGGACGGATGGACATAGTTAAACTATAAAGGTTCCCAGTTGACTTCGGTAATCTAAAAACGTATATAAATACATTAATAAAACGTATTTAAATATATCTAATAAACACCGAAACCCAGAAATATAAACTTTTACGCTAATTACACAAATACTCGTTCTTGTCGGGAATCGAACTTCAACCACATTCATTGCGTAGTCAGTGTCGATGACAATCCAAACAACGGGAGACCAATACTTATTTATATACTACCTGACCCGGCAAACGTTGTTTTGCCAAATAATTTATATTTAATTAAAAAATATTTTAATTAAATATAAATTTTATTTAAATATAAATATAAATTTTAAGTTGATGATAGAAGGATAAAAATTTAGGTTTGTATGTATTTTTCAATGCTGAATCATAAAAAAAAAAATTGTTCATAAAATAAAAAAATATTTTTAGGGGTGGACAACCCTTATCACTTAGGGGTATTAAAAATAGATAGTAAACGATTCTCAGACCTACTGAATATGCATACGAAATTTCATCAATATCGGTCAAGCCGTTTCGGAGGAGTACGGGAACGAACATTGTGACACGAGAATTTTATATATAAGATTTAATTTAAATACTTTATTGCACATAACGGTATAAAGGCGTAACTTAATGCTATTAAGCATTTTCTCACAGATTACCTTCCGTGATGCTGAGAGAAAAAGCTTGGGTAGTGTATAATAAGTTAATTACGAGCTCACACAAACGTTTTGCCTTTTAATATTTTTTTCTTAAATGCATAAACTGCTTGAACTTATAATAAAAAATACAGATGACCTCACAGATGTACAAACAAAGTCATGCATCAGTTGCAACATATTATCTAATACATCACAAGCCCTTTCTATTTGCTGTGATTGTGTGATTTACAACAAAGCGCTACATGGTGCCTGACCATTATCATTTGCTCCACAATAGGAACGTTTGTCCCGATCCGATTCATACTCCCATTCCGTCCTAATAACGTTAGATATAAAGAAACAGTGGGGTGTATCAATGTCACCCTTTTATGATCCTTTATGGGCACGAGCGTTTTAAAATAAATCTAACATCGTAGGCTTAGATTAGGGATGGGTGAAATATCTGTACTCGGAATAATTTCCGGGTTCGGACCTATACAGATATGAGGCATCTTGAATGAATGAATGAATGAATACTCTTTATTGCGCACCAAATTTAACAAGATAGATTATGTAAAATACTTATAGCTAATAATTATGTATATAGTGGGTACACAAAGGCGGTCTTATCGCTAAAGAGCGATCTCTGCCAGACAACCTTTAGGTAGAGGAGATCTTATAATTAAAATATTTTAGGTGGTGGTGCCATTAAATTCAGTGACATAATTTCCTAATACAATCTATATTATGAAATTTTTTAATAATAACTAAATAAATATATAAATAATATAAATACATACGACGATATATTATATACATAATAAACATATTTGTATATCCATAAATACAATACATTACATATACACTATATTAAAATTACATATATAAACTGTACTAGATATGTACTAGACATATATTCATATACATATACTACACACATACACATGCAAACTTACATATTACAATTCAAACTAAACTAGAAAACTCTGTAATGATTTATTTATAGATTAAGATAATGATTTTTAAGAGCTGACTTAAAGGAGTGTAAACTAGGAGCTGTTTTGATGTTAGTTGGAAGGGAGTTCCATAACCGAATAGCTTGACAAGTAAAAGACTGGTGATAATAATTAAGATTTTGAGAGGGGACCCGCAAAAGTAGGTTATCCGCCGATCTTAACTGTCTTAATTCACCTCCCAAAAACTCAAACCTCTCTTTTAAGTAGTTAGGGGTGCGAAAATCAAAAAGAATACAGTACAGAAGAGAAAGAATGTGGACATTACGGCGGAGACGGACTGGCAACCACTTGAGTTTTGTTCGGTATTCAGTGACATGATCATATTTACGTAGACCAAATATGAACCTTATACATAAATTTTGGAGTCGCTCAAGCTTATTGAACTGCTCACTAGTAAGGTCAACGTAACAGGCATCCGCGTAATCTAAAATAGGTATAAAAATAGCTTCTGCAATCGCAATTTTAGTAGGAACTGGAAGTAGGTTACGCAATCGTTTTAGCGAATTCCAAGTGGCAAAAACTTTTTTGCTTACCTCCTGAATTTGTTGCGTCCATTATAAAGTTTCGTCTAACTGTATTCCTAAATTTCTAACAGACTTGCTGTAGGGTATAGTTACACCATCAATTTCAAGTTGTGGCAAAACAGTCCAGTCTATTTTTGCAATTTGTTTTTTCCCCCCAATAATAATAGCCTGAGATTTTTTAGGATTTATAGCTAACCCATAGTTTCTACTCCAGCCTGTAATAGTTGCCAGATCATTATTAATCTGCGAAATAGCTGAATGGAGATCATCTTCTTAATGATCATTAGAAATAAGGAAAACATGGCTGTGTTCGGTGGAACTAAGATTTTAGTAATCTTAGTTAGTTACTCAGGGTTCCATAATCTACTATTTTACTGAGATTTACTTACTTTAAATACAAAATAATAATATTTATCCTGACTTGAAATTCAAACTCAAGACTTCACGATTACAGTCAAATATTTTAATGATCGAAACATCACAAACAAGATCAAAATAATTCAATTGAACCAATTATTGTGTTTATCCCGCTAAACTAAATAACTATAAAGGTATTTAAATAATGTTTATTCCGATCGTTTAATCGATTACGGAATTACGGTTTACGGAAATGTCTTATATTCGTATTCGGTTAAACCCATCTTCGACCCATCACTAGCTTAGATTCTTGATATCTGAATATTGATTTATATTCAAATAATTTTTTATTGCCGAGTTCTCTACATGGTATTTGTGTCTTAAATTTAAGAGCATTCATTTAAGTGTTTCTTAACGTAAACGATAGATTTATTTCTTAATTTTTGATTCTATTTATATTTTATGAAAAATGTAATAGCTAAATTTTAAAGTATTATAGAAAATCAATTTTTAATGTGTTGAAAATGCTACTGCACTTTTTGACTTTTAGGGTTTCTAATTCCAAAGTTGCCAACGGAACTACCATGATTGCGACCATCTTTCGCAATTCTTCGCTTTTATTAGTTGTTCAGATTTGATGACATCGCCTTAACTATTCCTGCCGTAATAGCATCAGTTCTTGTCACTGTTGCAATTTGATTTGAAGAGTAAGATGTATGGCATGTGGCATCAGACCTCCATCACACAGTCAACATTAGTGTATAACATTAGAGAGAAAATAAGTAAATGGCTCTTCTAACCATCGTCTACAGATACCAAAGATATTAATGGTGCGTTTAAATAATAAAACGATTAGGTGTATATGGATATTTATGACAATGAATGTTTAGTATGAATGTATAGTTAAATAGTTTTGTCTTAAATAAGAATAAGATAGATCCACCGGTAAGATAATTAGACAGAGATTATAAAGTTTAAAAATACGTTCCTCGAAGTATAATATTTACCGCAAATACCAGGTGTTCAAAATCTTATTTTATGATATTGAGTTTATATGCACATTACATTATCGTGAATATTTTGAGGCGTAAGTTTCCGACGAGGAACATAATAATAGCAATCCAGTGACGAAAACTGCTCTCTCAAACAAGGTAGCTTAAAGAACTCGCTTTACATTGCTATTTCGAGTAACAATATGTAATTTGCTTAATACAAATTTATCGACAAATTTTAGCTACCATTTTCAAGATTGTTTTTCAATTAAAGTCAAATTTATACCCAGTTCTTATATCATTAAAACGACTACTTTTAGTTAGGAATAGTAATATTTTCCTAAAAGTATTCCTATAATTATCAAATTACCAAATGTCTAAACAACTTGTGGTACACCTCGTTATTTTTAAATTGATTGCTAATGGTTATTGCTATGAATGACGGACCGTTGATTGTAGGAACCCGGCATATAATAATAAAATTTTGTTAATTTTAAATACTAAGGTAATTAAAATTTTTCAATACAGTCAGTATCAATAATATCACGTGTTGGTCCAGACTCCTTTGAAGAGTAGACCAATTGCCCTGCTGCCAAACAAGCCGTAAAAGGCGACTAATTAGCTATACGTGTCACCACCATTGTGACTACTAGGTGGTAAAGTTCCACGTCTTGTCCGGGTATTTGATATCACCGCCTTACCTATTTCTGCCGCAATAGCGTTAATGCTTGTCATTGTCGTGTTCTGGTTTGGAGAGTCAGGTAGCCGGTAGACTTATGCATGTGACTTGCCATCTCGCCACTCGAATAGCAACGCACCATTAACATCTCTGGTATCTATAAGCGATGGTTTCTCTTGCCATCAGGAAAGCCATCTATCTGCTTGTTAGCTATCACCCCTAAAGTCCCATATCTAGTATTTTTTTATAGTATAAGATAGCAAACAAGCAGATGGGTCTCCTGATGGAAACAGTCAAAGGGTCAACCATCGCCTGTAATAGACACCAAAGGTGTTAATGGTGCGTTGCTATCTTGTGGCGAGGTCTTATGCCACATGCATAAGTTTACCGGCTACCTTCCCTCCAAACCGGAACACGACAGCACTGACGCTATTGCGGCAGGAATAGGTAAGGCGGTGATACCAGACCCGGGCGAGACAATGCAGAAATCTACCACCTAGTAGCCACGATGTTAGTGACTCGTATAGCCAATCGGTCACCTTTTACGACCTGCCTGGCAGAACAGCAGTTGGCGTATTCTTCAAAGGAGCCCGGGACCAAACCGGGGATATATATATATATATATATATATATATATATATATATATATATATATATATATATTAGGGTGATTCATTTGCGACAAACAGTTTTTTTTTTAGGTGCTCAAGCAAAATTTTGTTCTACATATTGAAAAAAAAATTTCCACCAAGTTAGAGCTCTTAATTCGTGTTTGAAGTGCTTACCGTTTTAATTTGATTTTTTCCCATTAGAAATGCATGTAAATATTTTTATTTTTTTTCAAATTTCTAATGCTTGGACACATTTAATGATATTGGCATTCTGATTACTGAAATATATCCAGGATTCCACGCTCTTTAAATGACTTTTCGTCAATTTTAATGTCGCCTGCTTTGGTCCACTGGTACCATCTGTCAAAGTTATGTTTTCGAATAAAATGCACATTTTAAGTTTATAAAATAACAATTCATTTTCTTTCGGTTGTATTTCTAATAAAAATATAAACTATGATAAATTACAAATTTATTAAAATTTTGTATTAACTTTTTTGTTTCCCGCTTATTGTGTTATTTATTTATTTGTGTGTGTATGTGTGTCTGTATGTCAGTATGTGTAACATGTCAGGTATAAAAGTACAAAAAGTAAAATTGACAATGTAATGAGAAAAATAAATTTGAAACAAAAACTTGAATTTAAACATCATAATTTGTAATTTTTTTATCATTTTTCTACATTTTTAGTTACAAAAGTTACTGCAAGTTAAAAACTATGAGTCTGAGAGACTTAAGTTACGGTGCCTTTTTTGAAGAGAATCAAATTTTTTATAAAAATATGTATTATTTTTTCCATCTATCAATCAATTTTCGCTGTAAAAATAAAAAAATGTGCATTTTATTCGAAAACATAACTTTGACAGATGGTACCAGTGGACCAAAGCAGGCGACATTAAAATTGACGAAAAGTCATTTAAAGAGCGTGGAATCCTGGATATATTTCAGCAATCAGAATGCCAATATCATTAAATGTGTCCAAGCATTAGAAATTTGAAAAAAAATAAAAATATTTACATGCATTTCTAATGGGAAAAAATCAAATTAAAACGGCAAGCACTTCATACTCGAATTAAGAGCTCTAACTTGGTGGAAATTTTTTTTTCAATATGTAGAACAAAATTTTGCTTGAGCACCTAAAAAAAAAAAATGTTTGTCGCAAATGAATCACCCTAATATATATATATATATATATATATATATATATATATATATATATGTGTGTGTGTGTAAATGTATATGTAATATATAAATACATACATATATATAATGTAAATATATATATATGTATGTATGTATGTATTTTTAATCATGTATATCATGTTCAAAATATTCATTTATATTCAAAATAAATGAAGTGGGGAATATTCAACAAAATAAGAAGAATAATTAGAAGTATGTACTTGAAGTTCTGTACAATAACATACCTAAGTAATGCTTAAAATCTAACTGCAGATTCTTAGGTACATTTCTGTTTAAAATAAACGCGTAGGTAGCTACTTCGTAAGATGACGACGCGTGAGAAAAAAAGAAATGAGAAATTAATATTATACATGAGAAAGTTACTTAGTTTGTTATGCTAAAGTTATATATCTTAATGGGTATGATTTTCTGCATAATGGTGAGTTCAAAAAAGGCAGCAATTATTTGATTACGACGTGATTCGTTTTATGTTATTTTATATTTTATATTTATATTAATTACAATATTGACGCAATATCCGTGGTTTTATTATTTATTTCTATTTGATGAATCGAAAATATTTAAAAGTACAATTATATACAAAATAATCGGATAGTTTTCATGTTCCCAAAAGATGTTAGTTGTAAGATGTAAATGCACTATCATTGTAATCCATGTATTGAAGATATAGGCCATAGATATAATGTTTACCGGCTACCTTACCCGAAACAAAATAGTAATAAATAATAAATTGGGGCAGGATGATACTAAATCCAGGAAATAATTTGCAGAGCTCTTATTTCTAGTAGTCACGAAGACACTGACTCTTTTTCGAATTACCCAGTAGAAGATTCGACGGAATTGTCTTCAAAAGGAGTCTGGAACAAACCGGAATCAATGCGGAAAGGAGGGATCAATTTGCAAACAAAAGTTATTTATCCCTTATTGGGTATAAATTCGAACAGGTCTAATGGGAAACTATTCGTCAAATGTTAATAAGAATGAAATTGAACTACAAATTTAAAAAATTAAAAAGCCTACCTGTTGCTAAATAGTACCCATCTTTTAGAAAATACAACACTGAAGTGTTCCTTTGTCCTGCCAGCTCAATAAAGCTGCGTTTTCTCTGTGCAGCTTTAGACATATATTTACAATAAAAGTTTAAGGAGTTCTATACAGAACAGTTTTGGTATCAAAATGAGGTACTGTTAAAAATATTTTTTTTTTCAAAAAACGTTAAAAAAAAACTTTTGTCAAATTAATAACAACCTTCTTCCATTCAGTAATTTATTAAATTAAAATTCGAATAGAATTTTACAAAATATTATAAATTTATTTCATCGTGAAATAAAATTGATTTAATAAAATATTTACGCTAAAATCTTAGGAAGTTTATCCAAATTTTCAATAGCAAAATGCGGTTCAGCAAAAAAAAAAAGATAACAAACGATAACCAATTATTTTTCAGCAACTTTTAAATGTAATGTTTAAAACAAAACCTTATTTTATTATTAACATAGATAATAAAGTAGGTACAAGAAGTCACAAAGCATCTCGACTCTATCGAACACGTAACTATCGCTTTATCAAATGTAAGCCGTGGCTTACTGAGTGACAGCTAACACACAGCCTTAAACAACTTTGTTTAGAAGTATGGTTTTTTTTGCATATACATTTTTACACCATAGGTAATAACAAATTAAATAAGGGTGAGTGCGTGCATGTGTGTGTGTGTGTGTCAGAGTGTGTGTGTGTGCAGTTCAAACATATTATTTTTTTATATCATAAGATGGAAAAAGACAAACTATCGCCTATAGACACCAAGGATGTTAATAATGCGTTGCTATCCTTATGGTCTTAATATTACATGCATAAGTTTACCGGCTACCTTACCCTCCACACCGGAACATGGCAGTGACAAGCAAGTACGCCAATGCGGCAGGAATAAGTAAAGCGGTGGTACCAAACCCGGGCGAGACGACGTAGAACTCTACCACCTACTAGTAATGATGGTAGTAACACGTTTGGCAAATCGTTTCTCTTAAACAAACTGCTTGACAGAATAGCAGATGACCTATTCTTCAAAGGGGGAATAAAGTATCTGCCGTTCTGCCAGGCAGTTCGTAAGAGGCGAACGATTGGCTATATGAGTCACTGCCATTGTGGCTAATAGGCGGTAGCGTTCTGTATTGACTCGCCAAGGTCTGGTTCCACCGCCTTATCTATTCATGCCGCATTGGCGTACTTGCTTGTCACTGTCATGTTCCGTATGGAGGGTAAGGTAGCCGGTAAACTTATGCACGTAACATTAAGACCATAAGGATAGCAACGTACCATTAACATCTTTGGTGTCTATAGGTGATAGTTTGTCTTTTTCCATCAGAAGAGCCATCTTATGATATAAATACACACACATACGCACACACACACACACACACATGCACACACTCACCCTTGACCCTCACCCAAGCTTCAATGCTTCTCACTGACGTGTTCCAGTTTTAAGGTTCGGGTAGCCAGTAAACTTATGCATGTGGCATTTCCAACTCTTTGGTGTCTATAGGCGATGCTATCTCTTTAAATCTGGAGAGCCATCTGCTCGTTTGTTGTCCTATTAGAAAAATATATTTAAATTAACTACGTATTTCTTGGTTTGTTGGTTGGTTGGTTCATGTAGAAAGAATGACAGATTAAAGCTTAACAAAATAGATATACAAAGCGAATGTGGAAGGATACCGAGAAAGAACAAGACTGACGTACCATGATCAGTTCAATATTGATAACGGTAACAGATCTTCCTGTTACCGCTATCTTAGAATTTCCACAGAATATTTAGTTGTATATTACCTATCAAAACAGATAATTAAATAAAAATAAATTAAATATTAAAGGGAGCCCCCATATTTCCCGTACATAGTTTTTAAGTAATTTTTTACTCGATTTTAATAAACAGGTAGAAACAGGTTGATCGAGGACTGTCCGAAGTTGCTGTCAAGAGTCTTTGTAACCGGGCGTGTGTGTATGAGGAGAGTAATGAATGTGGAGGAAGCGAGACAAGCCTGCAAGGATCGTGATGTATGGCACTCGGTTCTCTCTGTCTACCTCGTAAGGGATCTGGCGTAAAGATATGTATGTATTTATTATCTTTAAATAAGGAAAGGTATAGGAAAAGCTATACGTATTTAAATAGTTTTGCAGCGCAGAAGTTTGCCTGGACTTGAAAATTCAAATAACTCCGAGACTTACTTTATTTAGAACACAATCGCATCCTTAGCAGAATGGGTCTTTGTGTACAGGACTTTTTGTAATTTATCTACATTTTAAACATGACTTACATTAAAAACGGTGACAACCGCATTGTAGTTTGTACCTTTGTTACAAAATATGTAAACTTTAAACTAAATTTGTAACAATCTATTCAAGCGATATAATATGAAATTTTTTAAGGTAAGTGCGAAAAGTAAGTAGTATATTCAGAAAATTAAATAGGATTAGACCGTCACTTAACGATGCACCTTTCCTAAAAACCACAGTCTAATATCCTATACCTACCGAGAAATTTATTCGTATATCAATCTTCTTGCTAAACGAACTTCTTTTTAGGCTTCCTTACCTGAAAGGTAAAAACGGGACCCTATTACTAAGCCTCCGCTGTCTGTCTGTCCATCTGCCTGTCTGTTACCAGGCTGTATCTCATAAACCGTGATAGCCAGAAAGCTAAAATTTTAACAAATTATGTATGTATTTCCGTTGTCATTATAATGACAAATACTAAAAATAGAAAAAAATAGAAATAAACGTGTTTTTTCGTATTTGTTTAATATGGATATCGGTAAAAGGAAGACGCTTAAAATTTGCACAGAATATTTAGTTGTATATTACCTTTCAAAATAAATAATTAAATAAAAATTAATTAAATATTAATGGGAGGGTCCCATACAACAAACGTAATTTTTAGGCAATTTTTTACTCGATCTTAATAAAAAGGTAGCAACTTAAATAGGGATGGTACGGAACCCTTGCTGCGCGAGTCCGATTCGCATTTGGCCTTTTTTTATATCATAAGTTAGCAAACAGCAGACGGGTCCCCTGCTGGATAGTCAACCATCGCCTATAGACAACAAAGATAAACAATCCCTAGGTTTTTCATGATTAATCTAAATAATCATTTTGATATAATAATTCGTGGAAATTATATCATCTCGTTTGATATTCTGATTTCATTTGTAGAGTGAACTGAACCAGAGCCATCAATAAAAATCAACTCATCATTATTTATATAAACAATGCAATTACAATTAGCATTAATGCATCTAAATTGTATGTAATCAGGGACTTCAGTCATAAATTTATACGACCGATAATAACCATTACCTGCATTTACGAATCTCAAACAAAGATGCTAAGAATCGATTAATAATTATGCAAAGGTCCAGACTCCAGGCTTCCGCGAAGGAACTTGATCAAGAACCACTTATTAAGATATCGCGGTCACATCGCCCATTACGCAATCCAAGGCCTCACCAAGCAATTTCTTGGTCCGGTAATACCTGACTGCGGAATTACCGTGACAATCATCAATAACAGTTTACCGTTCGCTTGACTTCGAAAACAACGAGATTATCGAATAAATTAATGCACAATTACTTACCCGACTTTATCTGATACCATATATCTTGTTCCATGTCAGGATTTGAAAGATATTTCGGCCCAAACTTTTTATATTGGAATTATAAAACGATGGGAGTTAAATGATAAATTAGATAATGGTATCTTTGCTGGTCGACTCGTAATGTGTCTGATTAGTGATCAGTGATTAGCGATTAAAGTGTATCGTGATGTAGGCGGAGAGAAAGAACAGGGATTTTATTGAGAACGATTTTATTAGACGATTTAGAATTGAAATGGGCTTTGCATTTTATTTATACAACTTGACATTTTTTTAATTTATTAAATTAAAAAATATGCAACTTAATTTTGTTAGTTTATATATTTGTAGATGGATAGAGACTGTAAAGCATCTCGCCTGCAAACTATAAAACAGTTTGGAGACATTTTATGTAATAATACATTACATAAAATGTCTCCAAACTGTATTATAATTTGCAGGCGAGATGCTCTACTGTCTCTATCAATCTATAAATATATAAACTAATTATAGATTGATAGAGATATATAAATTAATTTTGTTAGTTTATATATTTATAGATTGATAGAGACAGTAGAGCATCTTGCCTGCTAACTATATCACAGTTCGGAGACATTTTATGTAATAATACTTAGTAATAATACATTACATAAAATGTCTCCAAACTGTGTAATAGTTTGCAGGCGAGATGCTCTACTGTCTCTATCAATTTATAAATATATAAACTAACAAAAATTACACACACAAGTAGATATTTTCTATACAGTAACATTCTTAATAACATTTGGCCGCCAATGGGTCGAGTGGTTAGCGACCCTGACAATGCAAGCAACGGGGCTCGGGTTCGATTTCTGACAGGAACAAGCATTTGTGTAATAGGCATAGATGTATTTCTAGATTTGGTTGTATTATATCCAGTATTTATATAACCATGTATTGATATCGTTGACTAAACGTTGACTAAATAACCATATCACAAGCTAATAATTTGCTTACTTTGAGGTTAGATCGATTCGTGTGATATATTCAGAAATATTATTGTAATATTAGTATAAAATCAAAAACTACTAATTTACGTAATCTTTTGGTTGAAAGAATTGTTTCAGCATCACAATTGTTCTTGCAGCTGTCTCTTACACTTTTTAATGTTAAATAAATTTAGTTCCTTGCCGTACTATATATAGTACGAGTATATATTATGGTAAATTTTATAGTATAATATTGATATAAATTTTACCATTATTATTTTACGAAGTCGTTGGTAGATCATCGCCATAAACCGGTGACCATTAGATAAATCGCAATCCCTATTGACGAAAATTTGGATAAGTTGTAGAGAGCTGCAACTTTTCGCCCGGGTGTTTTGGTACCATCGCTTTTGTTATTCCTGCCGCAATAGCGTAAATGCTCGTCATTGTCGTGTTCCGACTTGGAAGGTATGGCAGCCGGCAGACATATGCATGTAGCATTATCATCCCGAACACGAATAGCAATACACCATTAACGTCATTGGTGTCCATAGATAGTGGTTTCTCTTTTTATCAAGAGAGTCATATGCTTGTGTGCTATCTAATCAAATAAAACATTAAAAAATGTACTCACTCTAATTGCGGAGTGTGCAAAGGAACAAGCTCGATGATATTTTATTTTAAAATACTAGCGGCCACTCTGTGGTCAAAATTATCTACTACTACTACATCGAATTAATTTACATATGTGTACGTTGTCATATAATATGTCACATAACTGATGTGCGTGTAACGCTTATTGTTATTAATTTAATGTATTTCTAATGTATATTATTTAAAAGTATTTGGTTTTTGCAGTTCTCCGCAATGTAAACTTTAACTGTGCCAAAGGAGAGTGATGAGATCAGCCTAAATGGACTACAAGAATATAGCGTCAGCCGAAATTATTAAATTAATTTTGTTCACAATAAGTCAATATTAGAATTTAATCGACACTTTTTGATAGCAAATTAATTTTAAAAGGATTTTAATCGGAAAGTCATAAAACTAATCAAACTTGTACACTTTTTCTTATTTCTAGATCAAGCTAAGATTTTTCTATTCTGCCATAAACTTAATACTTTCTTTTATTTCTCAAACAAATTATAAAAATGTTGGATAGATAAGACGCAAAATTTTAAACCAACTATTGTATAAAATACAACAAAAATGAAAATATTTATTATTATAATCGAAATCTACAACATACGAAGCCGTATAAATAAGTACTCTTAGTATCATCCGAAACAAACAAAAAAAAAACAAGTGTCATCTATTTATGTTTGATTTACGCTGTGAACGAGTAATAAACATTTTATGTAAACAAAAGTTTCAACGTTTTTCAACATTTAAGTGGTGAAAATCAAATAATCTTCATGATAAGTAATACAAAAATGAATTATATTTGTGTTAACGATATATTGCGATGTGAGTGGCTTAAAATGGAATGTAACAATTGTAAAATCAAGTAATATTAATCTTTGAAGGAGTTTCCTGAATTTTATTAGTATTATAAAAAGTGTCCGTGATACAATTTATATTTCAGAAGAAATTAATAATGTATTACAATAGGGTAAGCAGCCAACATCATGTGTTGCATTTCAGGCCAAATTTGTATGGAGCCTCATCAATCTCTTTTCATACTCTTTCTATTTTTCTATTCACATAATTGTCTTAAAAAAGGGTTCAAAGTTGTTGCTTCATGTATGAATATATAGATAAAAAATATATGGTTCTTTCACATTTACTTCTACAACATAACATTAATTTCAAGGTAAGCAAATAGATAGCTTCCCAAGGTGGGAGAGTGTAATAAATAATAAAATATCACAAACATCAATCACAACTAAATTACTACACTTAGATACCAATTTCATAGTTGACATGTTGCGTGCTTGCTTCTGTCAGATGATGGTCAATTTACATCAAATTACAAGAAGTGTCATTAACGGGTCTTACCATTTTTATTCTCGTTTGACAAGCGAATTTAATCTTTACTCCAAAGACTGAAAAGCCTAAGCCAGCCATATTTTGCGGTCATTTGTGTAGCGATGTGTTGGATTGCCGTAAAGTGTATAAGCAAAAACCCTGTCCCACGAAAATGGAAGGCAGATGACACTGAGGCGTCTTTAATGACAATTTAATAGCATTGCCTTCTGTCGTGAGAGACAACGTGTAATCAGCGCAAATGATAAGACCATTACGGCATGGAAGATTTTTTGTTTAAAAATTAAATTAAAATTTCTCAGAAGTTAGAATTCGTTTGTAATTTGGAGACAGATTGAAGTCGGTGTAATAAGAAAAACCGAATGCTGCCGTTGCTTGTAAAAAGTGGCGATGCGAAATCCGTTATTGTCTTTGTTGGCCAAAGGATTTTCTGTAATTGCCATTATCAAAAGGTCAAACGTGCTTTTGTAGATCTTGGATCAATTCAAATTTCTCTGAATCTAAGTTGAATGCTCATCCTATTAAGCATTTTCTGCTTTACGAGTCTAAATGATACAGAGATTAAGCGACATTTATTTAGAATAATTTTTTGAAAATGCAATTTACATAATTGTGTTGACGGTAATTAATTTTAACTGTGATAGTGCATTCAAATGGACGATGTAATTTGTGCACCGGTAATGATGTAAAAATCGTAGTCTTGGGCTAGTCTATTCGGCACAGATCATGAGGTCCCGGGTTCGATTCCCAGGAAATATTATTAAGGTTACTTTGAGGTATTTTTTCAAAAATCCAAAATTTTAGAAGCACTTCAGAGTCTAACGTCTTGTGTGTTACCATTCCTGTCTCAGATGAGCATGTAAAAATGTCGGTCCCAGTTATCGCTAGAAAGAAGGCAATAATCGTTATGGCAGCTTTGTCTAAAATACATTTTTCCGACCCGGGGGTGGAAGGTGGGACCTCATGTTCTAAGGCAAACATCCAAATTTTTAAACCTCAAGGCAGTCAAAAGTGATATTAATATTAATATTAGATAACAAATTTTATTTTACCATATAAAGCACAGTTTAATATTCTCCTCAAGTTCTTGTTATGCAGAGATCGTTTTAGTATGCAGGACTTACGACGACACTTATTAGTCTCAAAAATTTCGAGAATCTTCCTTCTTCCAAATCTTTCAAAGTAAAATGTTCCAACTCTGGTCGCATTTAAAAGTTAGGTCGGTAGGTATCTAATGTTTTATACATAGCCGATATTGCTTTTGATAAAGCGGTTTAAGCGAATCTAAAATTTAAAGCGCGATCGAATATTAATGCTTAGGTTTTGTTTGTGCACCCATAAATATTAAGCCAAACAGCACGGCAAGCATTTAACAGAATCGTATAGTAAAAGCATTTTTATTGGATTGATTTTATGGATAACGTATTGTTATCAACCAACTTCCAAAATCAACTTTCAATTTGCATGTTTATATGTTTTTTTTATGTTTGTTCGGTAATAACACCGACATATATAGACGAATTTGTAAAAGAAATTAAGAGAGTATATTTCTGATTTAGTCCCTCATATACTTGGTGACAATATTTACTTGTCAAATATAATACCAATAATGTCAGTCAAGTCAATGTCACAGCACAGTAAAAGATAATAGAACATTATAGTGGCATAGACACCAGCATTTTGGCCACATTTTCCACTTTATATATACTTTTTTATTGTTACCGAGTTTTGTTAATAATATCGATTCTTTAAGTCAAATAGATATTCTCTTTTAGGTTTAGTAGCTATGGATGTGTATGTAAGTAGGAATAATTTTCATATATTTGTTTTTGTTAGTTTGTTAGTAATTAGGTATAAAACTGTGTAGATAACTAATTTTATAATTGTTATTTTAACGGGCATACTAATTTATAGGTTTTTATAGACATATATTTAATATTTTATCTATTTTATGTTTAAATATTATTATTATTATTATTATTATGGATATCTCCGATACGGAATCTTTTCACTCCATTTCTACATCATCTAGCTGTTCTTATGTCTCTATAGACGACAGTTTGGGCGATAAACTTCAGAATATTTTTTGTAACGCTAATAAGAATCTAAATATTTGTCATATCAATGCTCAGAGCATCCCGGCTCACTATACAGAATTTCTCACAACTTTCCAAGATGCTCCTATACACGCATGCTTAGTTTCAGAATCGTTTCTCAAACCTACTTTACCATCTACGTCTTATGCTTTACCCGACTATACTTTGATCCGGAATGACCGTACGGGAAAAGGAGGTGGGGGTGTTGCATTATATTTAAAGAGTAATTTACCATATAAAATACTTTCACAGTCACCATCTCCTTACTCCAATTCTATGGAATATATATTTCTTGAATTAACATTGGGTACTGTACCTTTTCTCCTTGGTGTGGTATATGCACCACCTATGGTCAACTATTTTGACTCCTTTGAGCAATTGTTGGAATCATACATGCCTGTGTACGATCATTGTTTAATCATGGGGGATTTCAATACTTGTTTGCTCCGTGGGGATGTTAGGGCTAGCAATCTCTCCCGTATTACTTATTCTACAAATGTAAAAATACTGAACCTAGCTCCCACGTACCATACACCTAATTCTCAATCATGGCTAGATATGATTTTAACATCGAAATCTGAGCGCGTCTCCTTTCACGGACAACTGGCAGCCCCCGGTTTCTCTCACCACGATCTCATATATGCCTCGTATAAAATAAAAAGCCCCAAATTTAAGCCAAAGATATTTCTCCAACGTAATTTTGGTCGTATGGATCGACAAAAACTTCTGGCAGATGCTTCTGCAAGGGACTGGCCTCGTATCATAAATGAGGACACGGTTGATGGAAAGGTGGCTATTTTCAATGAATACATTTTGGAACTATATAATAAACATGCACCTCTACGATTTGTCCGTATAAAACGACCACCTGCGCCATGGATCAATGACGAAATACGAGCTTTAATGAAGACAAGAGATTTATTAAAGCGTAAATTTATAAAATCACGCTCTAATGATCACTGGGAAGCTTATAAAAGAGCCAGAAACCGTTGCAATCAAGCAGTAAGGAACGCCAAACGCAAGTTTATTCATTCCTCAATTGAAAACTGTGCTCCTAATCACATATGGAAGTTGCTTCGTTCCCTTGGGTTTGGGAAATCAAAAAATAATACAAATAGTACAATTGACTTAAACACGCTCAACGTCAATTTTGCTTCTCCTAGCAGCTCGATGATGACTTCAAATATAAGGTTCAAAACCATTCAGATGTTGTCTTCTAAAGTCATTAATAATTCTCCCTTTTCATTTGAAAAAGTAACTGATAGTGAAGTTAAAAGAATTATTACTTCAATACCTACTAAAGCTGTTGGTTATGACGGCATCAGTCGAGACATGATTATGCCTATTGTTGACATTGTAACACCTCACATTACCCATATTCTTAACTTTTCTCTCTCTTCTGGCAGTTTCCCTTCGTTATGGTGTAAAGCTGATATAATTCCCATTCCAAAAATTTCTAATCCCGTAAATTTTTCCCACTATCGTCCTATATCAATCCTACCTTTCCTTTCGAAAATTTTGGAGAGGATTGTTTATCAACAATTTTCTAGTTTTCTTTTAAAAAATAACATTCTTTCGTCGTACCAATCTGGTTTTCGTCCATCACATAGTACATGTTCGGCTCTCATCAAAATTACTGACGACATACGATTTGGTATTGACGAAAAAAAGGTATCCCTACTCTTACTTTTGGATTTCAGTAATGCCTTTAATTGTGTCGATCATGATATATTATTAGCTTTACTTCGTTCTTTTAATCTATCACAGTCAGCGTCTGAATGGTTTAGCTCCTACTTAGGAGGACGTCAACAACGAGTTCGTTCAAAGAACGATTTTTCACATTGGTGTGATGTTTGTATGGGGGTCCCACAAGGAGGTGTGCTTTCTCCGTTGCTCTTTTCTGTATACATAAATAAACTTTCTTCTGTAATTACTTATAGTTCCTTTCATATGTATGCCGATGATGTTCAACTCTATCTGTCTTGTCACCCATCAGAGCTTACGGCTAATATTGACAAAATGACTGAAGATCTTAATTCCATTAGCCGCTGGGCTGAAAGTTTTGGTCTTACTTTAAACCCCAGTAAAACCCAAGTAATAATACTTGGTCGAAAGATGAACATCGCACGCATTAATTTGAACGAAATTCCACCGGTGTTGCTAAATGGCAAACCACTTAAATACCACACCAAAGTTAAAAATCTCGGGCTCATAATGTCAAATGATCTTTCATGGTCTGACCAAGTGAACGAAGTTAGCCGTAAAGTTATGGCAAGTTTTCACCAACTGAAAAGAATGCAAAACTTTTTACCACAATCGACTAAAGTTACCTTGGTCAAGTCTCTTTTACTACCAATAATTGATTACGCTGACGTTTCTTACACAGACATCACAGAAGAGCTCCTAAACAAACTTGATCGACTGGTCAACTTATGCATACGATATATATATGGACTGCGTAAGTTTGACCACGTCAGTCAGTTTCGGTCACAGTTGAAGTGGTTGGACATACGTAACCGTCGGAATGTTCACGTACTTATATTACTTTTTAATATACTGCATGACCCTTTCTCTCCATCATATTTACGTGAACGTTTTCATTATCTTAATACCCAGGGTCGTACTCAGCGATCTTTACACACTAATACCCTTTTGGTCCCAGCGCACAACACAGCAAGCTATTTGGATTCTTATACACTTACAGCAATACGTCTCTGGAACCGCCTCCCAAAGCATATTCAACAAGCTTCCTCAGTAAATATATTTAAATCTAGGATATATGATTATATGTTAAAGATTCAAAATAACTCTTAATTAACTTTTAGTTATGCAATTGTAAGTATTTATTATCACTATTATATTACTATTTTATATTTTATAGTATTCTACTTTATTCGTATTATTATGTTTTATGATTATTTAAGTACATTTTATATGAATAGTTATGAGATTATTATATTTATTATATAAAAATTTATATAATATATTAATATTTGTATGTTTATTGGTCTGCCCGTAGGTTTAGATAAATGTAATTATTCGCTTTGTTTAGTGTAAAATTATTTGCAATTGTTCCGTAAGACTTTTCTTGTGCACTACCCGTTACTACAATTGTTTCTACAAGTGCAAGGTTAACTGGTAGAAAATGTCTTTAGACGTTAAGTTCGCCTGTTGTATATTTTGTGCAATAAAGAGTTTAAATAAATAAATAAATAAATAAATAAGATCTAATTCAGAATTACAGACAATTGAATTGGGTAATAACATTTGAGTATGATGATCTATTTAAACGTCCAAGCAAGTGTACTAAGTTTCGTAGGTGCATATGTATATTTGCATTTTTGGGACTAAAGCCATTTTGAGATAATTCTATATTTTTCAATTTAGGTAACAGTCCAAGTTTCATAAAAATCTGATAAGTAGTTTTTAAGATTTGAGTACAATTTATATTTAAAGTTGGTATATTTTTTTTAATTAGATACTATTATTGTTGTCATAATATTAATTTATCTGGTTTTTGTTTCGGTAATTTAAGAGATCTTAAACCGAAAAAAATTTGATTTGTTTAAACTGTTTTAAAATTATGAGCAAACATTTTGAACAATTCAAAATTTTCACGGTTAATATTGAGTATTTTTAATACAATATTATTGTATTAAAATACTCACTATACTATCCATTTAAGCAACACGTTTTATACTTAAAATGTATCTTAAGTCTCTAAAGGCGTGTTTAAATAAAAAAACGAAGGACAGTACAGTGGGCGGTATATACATTTGATATTTTATAGCAAACATTACGTAACTAGAAGACTGTATAAAATTAACATAGGTAATATATTTTCTCTACATAGGCTTAAAATGGCCTTGACGTGTTTCATTTATGTATTTTATGTAAATATACAGTTTTTGACTTCTTTGATTATTTACATAAACAAAAGTAGACAGTTACATATTGAAAAACTTTTAAAACAGCAAAGAAAAATATCGACACGCAGGTTTTAATCTGCGACCGTCTCCCTAAAGCCGAGACGCCCTACCGCTGAGCTAGTGTCAACAAACTCGATCGATTCCATCGATTGTAATCACTAGGTATACATACGTATAACTAATTAAATGAGTTCATCGTTACAGATGAATATCACATTTATAATTTTTGATCAGTACTTTCGTGTTTCTAATTATTTTTGAGTTATAGCACTCACCCCGTGCTTGGGAAAACTAAGAAAAATATCGACACGCAGGATTTGAACCTGCAACTGCGATTTGAATTTAGAACTAGGTCATTTATGAATCGATTTGGAAATATTTTTTTAGGTAAGTATGTATATATGAATTTATTAAAGTCAGTTGTTGCAATTTTACTGCGGTTAAATTATTACATATCAATAATAACTAGCGATTGCCTGTGACCAAAATGCGACCACAGACTAAATAAGAAAATCTGTTTTAAGTTTGACAATTGACTTTAGCCGTCAAGAAAATAGTATTCATGTGTGCATATTGACATGTATATTGTATATGGCACGAACATTAATTTAATGTTGGTATTTCTAATGCATTTTATTTAGGAATATTAGGCGTCTGCGGTCCCCCACATAGTAAACTTTAAGTGTTCCAAATTTCATATTGCACCGTTCGCGCAATTGTCTAAAAAAGGGGTCCAAAGTTTTTCTTTCACATATTAATATATTGATACTAGCTGACCCGGCAAACCTTGTTTTAATTATATGTAATATAAATATCTGAATTCAAAAATAGGGGTTGATTATAGAAGGGTGAAAATTTAGGGTTGTATGTATTTTTAATGCCATATCATAAAAAATAAAAAAAAATGTCCAAAAAATAAAAAAAAGTGTTAGGCGTGGACAACCTTTATCACTTAGGGATATGAAAATTGGATAGTAGCCGATTCTCAGACCTAATGAATATGCATATAAATTTTCACAAAAATCGGTCAAGCCGTTTCGGAGAAGTATGGTAACCAAGATTGTTACACGGGAATTTTATATCTATATTAATATTATAAATGCGAAAGTTTGGATGTTTGGATGGATGTTTGGATGGATGTATAGATGGATGTTTGTTACTCAATCACGCAAAAACTACTGAACAGATTTAAATGAATGAATGAATGAATTTGGCACACAGGTAGATGATGACCTGGAATAGCACATAGGCTACTTTTTATCCCGGAAAACCTAGGTGATACCGCGGGATTCGCCAAAAACTTTTATAATGCAGCGGGCTGCACGCTGCAGCTAGTCTATAATAAGTTGTATAAAAGTCATGGATTGAATGATAACCGTTGATTGAATGATAACATTTATTTATTTTTTTGTATTTTTATTTTCCGTTGACTATACATGTCGAATCAAAACAAATTATTCATATTTTATATTCATTGTTCCATGATGACCCCACAACTTTCGTCTGCATCATCGTTCATGTTGCTTGATAGAAAACATAAAATGTTAATTCAATCGGACACACTAGTGTAATAGGGAATATTTTTATTGATCGTCGCACAAGATGTTTTGAGTAAGCAACTTATGTAAATTATTTAGTTTTTTTTTAACATTGTATTGTTATGTTTAGCGCGTTTATCCTTTGCAGTGTAGCCAGAGTGAATAATAAATAATAATAAATAAATATTCACGGGACAAATTACACTTACTGATCTAACCCCAAAGTAAGCAAATTATTTGCTTGTGTAATGGGTGTTAGTCAACGATATTAATACATAGAAATACATATATAAATACAAGAATATATTTAATAAACACCCAAACCCGGAAATACAAACATTTATACTCATCACACAAATGCTTGCCCCCGTCGGGGATCGAACCCGAGCCCCATCGATCACGTAGTCAGGGTCGCTAACCACTCGACCAACGGGCCGGTCAGTAATGTAATCGAATGTCAATGATTGTTCCTACATTTCGGTTGGTGGTTATTCCCATGGCTCTATTTTACTCAAGGATTTAAAACGTTATAATTTCGATATGTTTGCTGTTTTGTGATTGGTTCGGCGCATTTCATGCTGTTTCGTGATTGGTTCGCCAACTAACGCTAGAAGACAACGTCATAATATCGTATACCATAACCAATCACGATGACGCAAATATATGGAAAATAAAACGTTATAAATCCTTGATTTTACTTATCTAATTTTACTTTTGATTCTTGTGATTAAAAGAACCGACTTTACGTACTTTCTCTAGACTCGCTAACTTCAACTCAAACTGCTACTGAGATATTGAATTTAAAGATTAAACAATTATTTTACCCTACCCGGATATCGAACCCGGTACTATATGATCTAAAGCAAATAACAATCATAAATAAAATAAGAAAAAATGTTAATAAAGAGATAATAATAATAATAATAATAATATCGCTGGACAAATTACATTAATCGATTTAACTCCAAGGGTAAGTAAAGTTATTTGCTTGTGTTATTGGTGCTAGTCAGCGATACCGACTAATACATAGAAATACATATATAAATACTGTTACATACATAATAAATACCCAAATCCAGAAATATAAACATATATGCTCATCACACAAATGTTTGTCCCTGTCGGAAATCGAACCCGACCCCCAACGATTCGAGTTAAGTTCGCTAATTACTCGATCAATGGCTATGAGAGTCAATTACTATATTTTTCTAAAAATCCCTACCTATTTGACCACTAATGTCAATGTCACCTTCCACCGTTGTAGGAGTGCCTTTCGATTATTGTAGGTTGTTCTGAATTAGACCATTTTCTGAAAGGATAATAACCAACGAGTAAGGACCATAGGGGTATTTATTTGTTTTTTTGATATACAATTCTAAATAATATTTAGATTATTTTTAGGAGCTCGTTTGTTTCTTTGTTTGTAGTAGCAAGTTAATAATTGATCATAGGCGAAATTGAATTTTATGTCCGAAACTACTGGGCTTAATAAGATTTTTTTATATTATTAGATAGTAAACAAGCAGATGGGTCTCTTGATGGAAAGAGTCAACCATCGCTTAAAGACACCAAATATATTATTGGTGCTTTGCCATCTTTTGGCGAGGTCTAATGCCACATGCTTAAGTTTACCGGCTAGCTTACCTTCGAAATCGGAACACGACAGCGACAAGCACTGACGCTATTGCAGCAGGAATAGGTAAGGCGGTGGTACTAGACCCGGGCGAGACAATGCAGAACTCTACCACCTAGTAGCCACGATGTTAGTGACTCGCATAGCCAATCGGTCGCCTTTTACGACCTGCCTGGCAGAACGGCAGTTGGTCTATTCTTTAAAGGAACCTAGAACCAACACGGAGAAAAGAGAAAGGGAAGATTTTGAAAAAGTACAGAAAATAGTGTTTTACCTATACCTATACGCGGCGTGTATGTGACGATGCAAACATGCCATTTTCACGTGCTAGTCGTGATAGCAATTCCTTTTCTTATGGGAAATGCAAAATTTGTGATTTATGATTTATTGCACCTTAAACGCCACGCAATATAAAGCGTAAATTGCTCGGGTTCGTCATGCTCGCGATGCTCTCTAACCAGCCGTCTTTTTTTTGTATTTCCTTTAATTTTACTATGTTTTTAAAAACACCGTAGAGTTTTTTTATATTATAAGATAGCAAACAAGCAGATGGGTCTCCTGATGGAAAGAGTCAACCATCGCCTATAGACACCAAAGATGTTAATGGTGCGTTGCTATCTTGTGGCGAGGTCTAATGCGACATGCATAAGTTTACCGGCTGCCTCCCCCTCCAAACCGGAACACGACAGTGACAAGCACTGACGCTATTGCGGCAGGAATAGGAAAGGCGATGATACTAGACCCGGGCGAGACAATGCAGAATTCTACCACCTAGTAGCCACGATGGTAGTGACTCGTATAGCCAATCGGTCGCCTTTTACGACCTGCCTGGCAGAACGGCAGTTGGCCTATTCTTCAAAGGAGCTCGGGACCAACACGGGAAAAATAAAATTAATTTATAGTAAGGTCAAAAAAGGTCAAAATTAAAATAAAAAAATATCGCACACAAATTTCCCACAGTTTTCGACTCAGAATAATAATTATGGTCCAATTCTATGATTTCGATTTTCGGTAGACCGTACTTTACATGCTGTAAATTACAGCAGAACCTTTAATTCAGTAAAAAATCGATGATATTTAGATATTCATATATGTGCTTTGGCACTGATTCCCTGCTGGTTAAAACTTAAAAACTTTTTAAAAAGTATCTTAATGCCCGTATACACTAAGAGGTAGGCTGAGGTACAACAAGTGCATCCACGACTAGCCGAAGATACTTAGTTCCACAATGTGATAAGCGGCAAACCTATCGCCAACCGGGCACTTTCCAATCCCGGACAGAATTGTATTTTTCAGAAAACTAAAAATAGACATTTTTAATTGCCCGACCATAAAGATCTAGATCATAAATCAAAAGAGAATTTCTCCACATTTAATCATCGACACTCAGCTAAAAAAGCGTTGCCTGGACCACGGTAATATTACTTATACCGTATTACAACTTCAAACAAGCGGACGAAGCGCGAGTAAATCTATCAATCAAAAAACAACACGCAAATTAATTGAACACTTACTATTCAATTAAGAAAGTATTTTATTTGTTTATATAAAGAAGTATATTGACAAACATAAAACTAAATGGAAACACAAAGTAGGCAAATTTAATTAAAATGCTGGAGGCAGGTAGCCCTATTGCATATTTACGTACTGCGCGGCTGTAGGAATTTATTTCAAAGATACGGCCGAGTTACAGTACTGTATAGATAATATTACCGTACCTGGACTTAAAGCAAGATGGTCGCTAGTATCCACTCGTGGTAAAAAAAACACTATAAAAAAATATACGTGAACTGGAAGTACAAGTGAGTTTATTTGTAATACATAATTTAAAATGCAGTTTCACCAAGTGCCGACGATGGAAACTATCCAATTTACTATAAAAAAATGTTTAGATAATGTACTCTCTGCACATAAGTTTAACTGGCACTTGTCTGGCTTTTTATTGATACAATTCAGCTCTTTATATGTGCTACCAAGTTCAAAAGTCTCCTTAGTCACCTTGACTACACATAGTAATTTAAATTACTATTACATTGTAATTAATTAGTAATTAATTACAATGGCCATTGAATTAACAAGAATGAGCTAATACTTTAGCAAATGTTTTTGTCATTATTCTACACTAGCTGTGCCCGTGACTTCGTCCGCATGGAAAATTTTCTAAAATAATAACCCGCACAGTTCCCGTTCCCGTGGAATTTCCGGGATAAAAACTATCCTATGTCCTTTCTCAAGTCTTAAACTATGTTTTGTACTAAATTTATCTAAATTGATTCAGTGATGTAGATGTGAAGAAGAGACAGACAGAGTTACTTTCGTATATTATTATGGATTTAACTATTATTGGTGTACAATCGTTAAAAGGTGAATTATTACCTAAAACTTTGCTAAGACTCGTAAAATACTTTCTAGCTAAAAAGCAACGTTTTAACAGAAACGTTTAAAATAAGCACTTACTCTAAAAGTCCATAAAATAAATAATAAAACGGTAAGCACATTGGTTTTAAGCTCGTGATGAAAAATTTTAAAATACTTAAATAATAATCGACATACTATTTTTATGTATTGGGTTTAATTTTTAGATTTTAGTTGTGCTGTTATGCAAATATTAGTAAATATTAATAATATCGTTATCATTATATAATAACAATTATTATTACTTAAATACTAGTTTTGCATGTAAGTTTGAAAGGTAACTCTTAAACATACGACTCGTGTAATGAATATAACGTTTGATTTTTTTTGTGTACCATTTAAGAGCGTTGACGCCGATTTTGACTAGTTGGTCCTAATGTACTTTTAAAACCATTTATTTTCCCCATAAACGTATACTATAATATATATAATATAAATATATAATATATTATTAGCAGACAGTTCGCTACCTGTGGGCGTGTCGGCGGCATCGAACCATATCGACGTCATCGAGATGGCTGAGGAAGAAGCATCGCGCGTCTGATCGTCGCCTGATGGCCAGCCGCGCTTGAGGCATCATTCTACTGCGAGTCGCCGAATAAATTAGACGCTCTTAGCTTTATTGCATTGTCGCATTTTTCATTATTGTCAATTATGTAATTTCATACCAAATAATTATAAATTTTGAATCAGTCTTATTTTTCTTTTGTTAATTTAAAGTTATTAGATAATTTCAGAAGTTGGATAGGACTTATATGCCTACTCCCGCTTTTGTCATCCTGGTGATAACAATAATTCTATTAGTTCAACAATTATTTTTGCATTTTTATTTTAAAATATTTAAAGCGTCTTCTTACATTTCAAATGCTAATAAAGAAAGCAAAAGCATGGTCGGTGGGAAACAGATACTTTGTGCACTCGCAGTAGAATTACAGGAGCAGTTGGGAGCAATTTTGCAACGTCTTCATGCGTTGAAAGATGTCCCTAGCAATACCTGTCGCATCTATAGGTACAGACGTGGAACCCGAGGGCGAAACAGCCTGTACTATTTTAAGTGTAGAAAGTTAATAATTGTTGACTTTAGTTACAGCCACCTACTGTTTTTCGTACATCGGAGTTCTCCATTTTGGGTACAGTAGCCGAGCCTCCAGTAACCAGCCGCAACGCAGCGAGCAGAATCATCGCAGCGTAGAGTAAGATCTACCCACTATTATTGATAAATTTCTAATATTGACCGAAATGTTAACGTGTCGATTTTTGGTGTAGTGATGTAGATAAAGAACGGGATTTGAATAATTGGGACGACAATAAATGTCTGTCGCGGATAGCTTAACACCATTTAAATCGGTGGTTAAACATTTTTCATACGGATAGGAGGCTCATACGCAACATTTTTGCTTAAAAATGTTCGTACGATTGAGGATAAAACCGCTAACAGTGAACTACAAAAAAGCCTTATTTCACATGCTTATATCTCTAATCTAATGGACAAATTCCAATTAGTAGCCTCACATATTATTTCTGACTTGTCTGTAAATCTGTCTGGCGGTGCTTATCTCTTGCTTTTAGATGTGTCATTTGCGTGTTTGCTACTCATCTTATTTAATTACATCTAAAACTATTTGTTAAGTATTCAATATTTAAAAAAAGCAAATATGTAACCACAAATATTTCATTCGATATTTGAAGTAATAAATGTGTAATTACGTAAATATATGTTGTGTGTATGTATGCAATGTACAACAAATTATAAAAAAATATATTTCATTTATTCAATTGCTATGTAGCCTAATTCAACAGTAGCAAAACTCACTAATTAGTCCAACCACTGCTGCAATGACATGGTGTGATTAACTTCAATTCAAACTGCTTGCTTATAATTTGAAAACTCTGTTCATATGCTTCTTATGGCGTGTGTAGAAAACGATATCTTTGCTTATTATTCTGACTAGCTCAGCCGTGATATAGATTGATAGCAGCATTTTCTATTTGCCCGCCTAAACATAAACTTGGTTTTGTTAAACGCTGATGACTAACGACTTTGCTTTTCGGTTACAGAAGCCACTGAGAAAACGAACACTTCGACTTCTGTCGAAACACTTTCTCCTGTTACTGGGTAAAGCCAGTGTCTTTGAAGTGGTCGTGGACAAAGTGGTCTCATGGTCTCAAAGTCTCCACTCGTCAGGAGAGGCCGTATTAGCAGACAGCTCGCTACCTGTGGGCGTGACGGCATCGAACCATATCGACGTCATCGAGATGGCTGAGGAAGAAGCATCGCGCGTCTGATCGTCGTCTGATGGCCAGCCGCGCTTGAGGCATCATTCTACTGCGAGTCGCCGAATAGATTAGACGCTCTTAGCTTTATTGCATTGCCGCATTTTTCATTATTGTCAATTATGTAATTTCATATCAAATAATTATAAATTTTGAATCAGTCTTATTTTTCTTTTGTTAATTTAAAGTTATTGTTATTAATATTATTGTTGTTATTATTATTAATATTATTGTTGGAAATTTATCGATCTAAATAATTGATAAAGAACACGTTCTATAGAGTATTGTATATGTATATCTATGACTGTGTTCAAAGTTTTTTTACAGCCAGATTTTGATAATACTTTTTTTATTGGAATGACTATACCCCGAGGATTGTCCCATCCTCGGTTTTCGGACCCAAAAAGATACGAAAACAGAGGATGATTGATTATTCGCTTACGGATTTTAATGTATGACCACGGATAACTTTTCACAGAGTGATCCGATTTTGATAATTCTTCTTTTAGCGGCTAGAATATACCTCGAAGATTGTCGTATACAAGTTTTGAAAAAAAATCCAACCAAAAGGGTACCAAACAGAGGATGATTTATTATTCACTC
Organism: Apodemia mormo; assembly: GCA_036924255.1. Lineage (NCBI taxonomy): Eukaryota > Metazoa > Arthropoda > Insecta > Lepidoptera > Riodinidae > Apodemia > Apodemia mormo. The sequence goes on from JAUPFN010000016.1 coordinate 21,828,821, forward strand.
ACGGATTTTGATGACTACGTATAAATTTTCGTAGGTTTAATTTTATGTTAAAAAAATATTATTGTATTGACTTATAATCGTTAAATCCATACTAATATTAATATTATAAATGCGAAAGTTTGGATGTTTGGATGGATAGATGTTGGGTACTTAATCACGTAAAAACGACTGAACGGATTTAAATAAAATTTGGTACACAAGTAGATGGTGACCTGGAATAGCAGAAAAGCTGCGTTTTATCCCGGAAAAATTAGATGATCCCGCGGGATTCACCAGAAAGTTTTATAATGCAGCGGACTGCACGCTGCAGCTAGTAAAATTATCTAGAAAAGCAAATTTTACTGTCGGTCTATTATGCTTTCACGGCTTAATTGCAGAATCGATTTTGACGAAATATGGCATAGGTGTACATAAAGGCTTGGGGTCTAACATAATTTGACCTTTTTAAATCAATCTTAAAGGGCTGGAATCGAGAACTAAAGTTTATATGAAAAACTATTTCCTTTACATGTTAAACTAACCACGGTCAAAACTGGGTAGGTCAGCTTGTGTTAAATAATTAAGAACTTTGCTAAGCTCGTAAAATACTCTTTAGCTAAAATGCAACCTTTCTGTTACCCTTTAAAGTAAGTACTCACTCTAAAAGCCCATAAAATAAATAATAAAACTGTAAGTACATAGGGTTTGAACTCCTAACAATAATTTTAAAATACTCGTCTTAAATGTCCAACATGCTATTTTTGTGGCAATTGTTTCGCTGCCCACATTTTCTTTAGAATTACTTGCAGCCACACGTCTCTACCTTTTATAATAATTTTAGTCGATAATGCGAAAAATACGTGCCTTTCACCGTCTCGACAATACGTGAGTGCGATTTTATTGCCACTTATAGCTCTCAAATGAAGTCGAATTATAATCTTAATATCGAATAATCATTATTTATTCCAGCGCTGGTGGTAACAATACACAGCTGCCGGGAATGGCATTTCTATCGCTTTACAGATCTGTACTTTATTTCGATAAATATAAGTATTTGTCGAATACTCTCAAATTAAGAACATATTTACATCAATTATCAAATGATCGCTTTCCCGAATCGGGAAAATCAAAAATGTGTTTTTTTTTAGTTTTCTGATATAAAAAACGGAAATTGATAAGTGCCCGGTTGGCGAGAGGCTTGCTTCCTATCATATTAAGGGACTAATGGCTAATTGCACCAACCTTATCTTAGCTTAAGAGAGTATTTAGTGATATGCCGTCACATTTTTTTCAATTAAGACAAAAAGTGACAGCATACTACTTAGGTTTTTCCTAAGCTAAGATTATGTTATTAGGCTATTGCTACCGTTGGTGCACTTGTTGTACCTCTACCCACTTCTTCAAGGATACGGGCATGACTATACTACACTCACACATACACACACATACGAGCACACAAAATAAAGATAAATTATAACTTTAAGAAAGTAATTGAAAATATCACACTTTGACGATTTTCATATATTTGTGTAGATAGAGTGATAGATGCCAATGTCAAAAAATGTTCGTATTTACCACAATTGTTGTTGGTTAAATAAATTTCAAAAACCACATATAATAAGTTTTTTAACTATTATTCTTGTTATTATTATATTATTCTTGTGCAAAAACCTAGGTAAATAGCTAAGCATGTTTTTAGAAACTCAGAAGTGATTACATCAGCATCACCAGAAAGAAAATTTGTGACTTCAAGTTAAGTCTTTATATCGCTAGCTTAAAGCTTTGAGTGTTGTACTATTTGAATAGGAATGTTATAGATTCAAGATACTAACACGATGTACAGTTTAAATTGTATCCTGTGAGGACTTTAGGTTAAATCTACATATTTATACGTGAAGAAAACCTTCGTACTCCTTTTTATGACAATTACGCGAACGCTGAAGTATGAAATTTAGCACAGCTAAAGTTTACAATGCAGATAAGTGCAGAAATTCTAATATTTTCACTACTAGTGGGGAATTTGTTCAGCCTTCTGATGCTAGTTTAAGTTTTAATTATGTTTTTATTGTGCTGTTATTCCTCCTAAATAATAATAAATAAATAATATACATTAGAAATACATTAAATCAATAAAAATAAATATTATACGCACTTCATTCAAGCGTTTTAAAAAGTGTTTTTATATGTTTTAAAACACTTACTCTAACTCATTTTTTTATTAACACTAACTGGTTTCGCATTTGATGTCACCAAGTGCCAACCATATTCAGTGTTGAAAGAGATCCTCATTTTTGAGACCCGCTGATTTAACTATAAGTCTTTATAGTAGTAGACTAGTAATAATAAAAAAATCCTTGCTCAATGCTGCAATTAATACTACATTATCTGCCAAACAATAAAAAATAAGTATATAAGAATATAAGAATTTGGTCTACGTCATTCTCAACATACATGTATTTCGATCAAGACATGTTTCAATCTATTCAATATAAGATTGACTTCTCCAACCGGCACCCAGAAGCGTCGATCTTGCGATAAATCAATGATGAATGATGATTTTGATAAGTGAGTCAGAAGAACCGCTTTGGTATAGCGGCAGAGAAATACAATATTTTATCCGTATCTGCGTTCTATTACATACATTGACGCTTCGTGCAACTTCTGTTTAACGAAGAATTGTCTTGCTTTATTTTATCGTTAAGCTATTTATATTTACCATAATAGTATTAAAACTTTGCATATGATATAATATATTAATGAAATTAGTTGAAAAAACATACATCTATGTACATATTAAGTGTAAATACGTAAAATGAAAAAAATAATCTTATGAAAAATATAATATTTTGAGCGTATGGACAATTTAAAGCCATATATGTAAAAAAAATACATTTTTGACATTTCTTACATATATACGTAGGGACCTTCGATATGTAATGATTATTCATCACTAAGTTGTAGTATTAAGTAAAAATGCTAAATATTATTATCAAAACCTATAAATTGCTAAGTAATATGTCAATAATTCTCAGATCTGGTCTTCCTAGTTCATATTTTTATTAAATCAACAAGTTATCCGTTATAAATGCAATAAATGCTAGTCCTCGTTCTGTCCAATTAGTTTCAACAATTAAAGTGCAAGAAACAGCTAGCAAACAAGTACCGTATTCTCATAACTGACTGGTTATGACAACTGGAGACGAGGAATTCCCATTATTACAGTTTATAAATTCATCAATAAGCCCCTTTTGAATTAATAAAGCTTTGTTCTCTGAATCTAATTTAAGCTGATCGGTCTTAAATGTTGAAAAAAACTGTAGAACATAGTGTAGTGGGAAATCTATACAAATAAATAGTATTGCAGTGTCTGTTTGTAATATTAAAATAACCGTTTTTTACTAAATGCATATGTGGCGCTGCTGGTCCGTACCGCTGAAGGGTCATACTGATGGAACCAGCGGGCCAGCTTCTTGTCAGGTGACGTCATAACTGTGGAGGTCGATGACGTCACACAAGGGCAAGGAAGGGGAAAGGAAGATCTTCCCAGCCAGGCAAGGTGTACTGCCTGGGGACCGAAGTCCATTTGAAAAGTGTTGAAATTTGTATATAGTGTTACAAGATAAATAATTGTGATATCGCGATTCAGGATTTTATTTTGAATTTCATTTTTTCCATTTGTTATTGATTTTTGTCCATTTTTTATTATTTTTTCTTGTAGCGTTTGTGATTGTTTGAGCCGCTACACATATGGATGTATACAGGGTACATATACCAAAATAACACTTTTTACAATGTTTGTCTGTCTTTCTGTCTCTGTCTTTGGAACGGCTGAACCGATTTGACGGGACTTTCACTGGCCGATAGCTAATGTGATAAAGAATAACTTAGGCTACTTTTAATTTCGAAATTTTCCGCGCGGACGAATTCGCGGGCTCAGCTAGTTATTAAGTAAAATAAAAAATTAAAATAAAAAACCTTTTATTCCATGCTGTATGTACATTTTACAACAGAAATAGTCAGTGACATTTTCTTCATCACTACATAGTATAAAACAAAGCCGCTTTCTCTGTCTGTCCCTATGTATACTTAAATCTTTAAAACTACGCAACGGATTTTGATGCGGTTTTTTATAATATAGAGATTGATTCTTGAGGAAGGTTTTAGTATATAAACCTTTTCGATATTCCCACGGGAACAGAAGCTACGCGGGTGAAACCGCGGACAGGTTGCTAGTTAATAATAATGGGGAAATTACCAAATATTAACTAATCATTAAATGCTTAAAGTTTATTTATGTATGTATCACTAATACGTTAATATCATTCTAAAATAATTGTTAACTAAACTTAACTTAGTTTAGATAGATACAAAACTTCCAACAGCTATTTCAACTTGTATATGAGAACGTGTTTCTTAAAGTATCGTTTCCAAGGTTAAGTTTTCACTATTAACTCATTCAAAAGTATACTGAGACGGAGGAAACTAGTTATTTTGCAAATTTCCGCGAACTTTTAAGTGTATCTTTGCGATGTCACTGAAAAAGAAAACATATAAAAGCGGTGTAAGAAATGGAACAAACTTACCGTAGGCCTGAAAAGTAATGAAGATCCCAACGGCACAGTTATTCACCCTTGTCCACCACATTTTACACCACACTTTATACCACGACTGTAGAAAGTGTGGTGTAAAGGAGAAGGGGATTTTTGGGCCCAAATGTAAAGGGTTGAAGTGTGGTTCAAAAAAATGGTACTATTTTTCTATTTCAAAGTTCAAAATTTGAGCTTCATCCGCTTTCTGAGAAAAAAGAAATCACGAAAACAAGTTTGCGGTACTATAATCGTATAATCGATAACATTATAATCGATTTATGTAAATAATTTCAAACGAAATGTAAGCTCGTAAGTGTATGTAAAAGTATATTCTTGATTAATATTTAGTTTAATCAACTGTAAGTACCATCATTATTTTACAAACCATTTATAATTTAAAAAGAAAAAATATAATCGATACAATTTAAATAATCGATTGATTACATTACATCGAACTTAATACGATTTAGTGTCTGAATTTATACAGCTAAAAGTGACAATTACAACTGACATCACTGTCGCGGACTTCATTCTTCGCTATTATACGTACCTACCTACTACCTACAGCCTACAGGAAGGCATCCTTTAATTTGTGGTTTCCAAAAGTCTGTATTTCTGTAGTAAAAAACCTGTATTACAAGTAGGTATCAGTTGTTTATATAATAGTAAACGGTTTTAATGAGTTAAAGTATATCGTAGTACCGTAAACTTACTTTAAGTGAATATCTTATATCTCTAATCTCAGATTGCTAAAATCTGTAAAATTTTCAGTACTTATATAATGTTAAACTAGCTATTAATTAAAATGATTTTCATCTTATTACAAGAGGGCCCAAGATTGTATGCAACGGTATCAGTCTCCTTTGCAAAATAACTAGTTTTCTCCGTCTGAACAATGGATTTCCGCAAAGTAACGCCTGAATCTATAAAATATCTAAAGTATACTTTAAAAAAAAGAAAAAAATAAACCTTTTTAAAAACAATAGCGAAAAATACCTTTCTTCTATATTAACAATTGTGTATAACTGTTACATAAATTTGTTATGACTAATTTAATCATTAATAATATTATTTAATGGTACATGAAAAATTAACACAACAGATATACAATGTGAATGTGGAAGTACCAGATGTGGGTATTAAGGAAGATCAAGACTAATATACCATGTTCACACTACTGTCCGAAGGTAGTGTCAAGAGTTTTCACAACCGTGGCGTCTTTGAATGAAGAGAGTAATGAATGTGGAGAAAGTAAGCTATCTACCTCGTAAGAGATCTGGTGTGAAGATATGTATGTATTTACATAAAAATGCTGAAAAATAATAATCTTCTATATTAAAACAAGCAAGCAACATTATAAATATAAGATTAAATGAGACTAAATATTTTTATAAATGCGATTTATTTATTTAAAAATATAGAAATAAATACACCACTATAGCCAAAACCATAAGTGGCTATAGCAATATGTATACCTAAAATTTAATATAGATAAATACATTGCTGTAGAATGTTCCTCTTAAATGTTAAACAAAAACACAAGCGTTGTTATGGACAGGATATTATAAAACAAAAAGCTTGTTTATCGCAATCGCGAACTACGCATTACTAGATGTTTGAGCTAAATGATAAATTTACTGCAAAAAGTGTACGGTAGTTGAATTTGTAATAAAGGTATTTCTCAAAGTAAGCATTCTTTTCTTTTTTGAGGGGTATTGCTGAAATTAATTTAATTTTATATGAGTCTTTTGTACTTAATCGGATTTTTAAGTGTAAGTATTAACGGCATATTTGTACCAACCTGTTTTAATCGGAATTTAAAGTGAAGGTATTCATAGTATAAAATGCATATTTATTTCAAAAAAAGTGTGATAGTAAAAATAAAGTTAACAGGACGTAAGTTAAGGTGAACCTTACAGAGTTCAAAATATACACTTGTTGATGGACACCCAGATTTTAGCTAAAAAGTTACCTTAGTTAAGATTATTTTTAAGTCATGTAAATGCTACCGTAAAAGGGCCCAAATATGTATATGAATAAATGCTGTCGTAAAAGCTTGAGGTCTATATTAAATTCTGTCTTGGATGTAGCATGGATTGAGTTTTTATTGGCGACTAGCGTCAGTAGAAACATGCCCGGAATGTTACTCGTCGGTGTCATTACGTGGTGGGCTATTAAATTAAAAAAAAAAAAAGTAAAACAGTGACAAATTCAAAAATCAAGTTGATACCTTGGAAAAGGTGACGTGGCAAGTTTTGTAAATAGAAGAATTTAAACGAAGTAATTAGTTTTCAATATCACTGCTTTTAAATATATGTATAATGAATATAATCTATAAGTACAAAAAACTTGTCTATTTTTTTCGACAAATACGTGAATGTTAGAGTATAAAAGAATACAGGCGATTTTGAGTTTAAACATCTTTTGCGTGTTTTTTGCAGTGCTAAATATAAGATAAACAGAAATAATTTTTTATGGTTTTTAAAATAAATAAATAAAAATGCATGACTAAGAATAATCATATAAAAATATTGAGACTTTAATTTGATTGACTTCTATCATATTTGTTACCTTTATACAAAAAAATAATTTCATTTACATTAAAATATGAGTTTATATGTCATAATTTTCATTATAACACTTAAATAAAAATTTTGCCTGTTTTTGTTCTAAATAATAGTTTAAAGCTCAAAATAACTTTAAAATAACTTTTTTGTTATTTTAAGTATTTGTAAATTGTCTTGACAAAATCTTAGCTCAGAATTCTGTCAATCTAACTTAGATTTCTGAGATTAGCAGTTGTACTGAAGATACCCAATGACAAGATAAATCCTAAACACAGACTAATAAGGAAAGAACTAAGGGCTCAAACAGGATGTCGGCGATCTGCGGCGCGACGGCGAGAGCGGCGCGATTTAGCGCTCTGACGCATTGTCCACGCAGCTGAGGCGCCGCCGTCGCGCCGCTGTCATCCAGTTCACTTCCAATAGAATCTATGTGTTAGATCGAGCCGCTCTCGCCGCCGTGCCACAGATCGCCGAGATCCAGTTTAAGCCCTAAATGTTTTCCAACTGTATTGAGCTAGTATTCCTCCAGCTTAAAATATTTTATGTAAAGTCAAAGCAAAGCACGTATATTGTTTTTTAAACTTTAAATGATATTCCCATTAGGTAACGTACAAATTTGTTTCATGCTATTCTCTCGACTTTAATTACCAAAGAGCCGACGCTCGAATTTGCTGGTCGATGTGCGACGTCGTGCATCTTTGGACTTTTCTAATACAAATTCGTACGTTACATAATGAAAATAGAGATGAATATACTTTATAACTTAGAAACACGACGCGTCACTTTACTTCGACACTGTCAATGTGAGTTGTTTTGTATTTGAATTTTGAAACCTATTCTAGCATTGAATACGGAACATGTTATATCTTTTGGCGATACGAAAAGTTATCTGTTTGCTTATATATTTTTTTTGGTTATTTATATTTGCATCTGTGGTCTAGTGGTCCAGTGTCGGCATGGACCACATAAGAGCCCGGGTTCCATTCCATTCAGTTTTCTGACAAAACTTACGTTGCCCGAGATTGCAGTGTCCGGTTGGCGATAGGCTTGCCAGCTATCAATTTGTGGGATTATGTATCTTCGGCTAATCGTGGGTGCACTTGTTTTACCTCTGCCTACCTCTTCGGGGATACGAGAGTGAAGATATTTTTTATTCAGATTCTATTTTACACATTGATATTTATAAATCTTGTATTTCAAATAAAGTGCTGTACAAATATTTGGTCGTAAATGTAACCATTAATGTTGCCAATAATTAATCTATCTATACGCTGTTGAGATAACTAAGTTTCATAGAAATTACGATCGCGCACTGCAAATGCTATTTGTGGTAACATTGTAAACCAAATGTTAGTGTGATTAATATAGACAAACATCAAATTTATGTTGCTACCTGCATTAGTTTAATATATTTTAGGAAATTAATTGTAACAGAGATCATTATCTTACGTTATCTTTGCGGGCTGAAAAATGTGTAATAAAAATCAACACCCGAAATCGACCATTTTGCATTAATTTTGAGTCACTGTTCGATCACTTAGGAAACTAAAACTTCTTTCAATCAATTCAGCTTGTCGTCAATATCGAGAATAGGTATGCAAAAATATGTTATAATTTAAACTTTTAAATACCATTTTTATTAATATAAGTAAATATAAATAATCAGTTTGCTTATTTCAGTTTTCTGATGAAAACAACGTCGCCTGGGATTAGATAAGGGCCCAGTTGGCCATAGGCTTGCCACCAACACTTTATGAGACTAAGTATCTTCGGCTAATCGTGGGTACATTTGTTGTACCTATGTCTAAGTACCAAAGTGAGGTTTAGTTTTTCTTGAGGTTTTTCTCGAAAATCCTAAATCTCAGTAGTAGTTTGGAGGCTGGCGAGTAGTGTGTTACCACTCACGTGGCTTGAATGAGTATGTATAGCTACTAGTCTCGATTATAGTTATCAGGTTGATAAAATGCAGCGAGTGCGATCACCACCATTAATTTCACCAAGCGAAAAATAAGTGAATTGTGGTGAAACGGAGTCTTGAATTTCGCTTTGCCATAGAACTGCTATGACGATAATTTTCTTAACTTGAGTAAATTATGTTTTAAACGAAACATTAAATAAAAATATTATTTTTATATAGAGAAATATAAAGAGAATCAAAGGTAAAAGGGCGATACGAAAAAACATCAAGCGCAAAGCGGTCTCATAAAACCAAATAAACCGAAATCAAACAACTGCGAAGTGGCTTTGCATTAAGCCTCTGTTTATTTACGGCTCATCGAAGCCTCAGTCACGGGCCCATTTCAAAAACCAGCATCGAACAATTTTCATAGGTGCGTTTTTTGCCCTTTTGGGCCCACTTTGAAAAATAGACTATCTGTTATTTTGCCAGGCGGTTCGTTATTGGCAAACGATTGGCCATATGAGTCACAACCAATTTACATGTAGAGGAGCTACCCTTAAAAAATATTTTCAAGATTGTATGTTAGCACTTTGTCAGAATTTGTTTGTTTGTTGGCGCTAATATTAATTATATTTAAACCAAATTATAGGTTTCTAGTATGAATAATCTCTAATATAGGCTGTAGACGAACGGACGAACATAGCAAAATTATAAAGGTTCATAGTTGACTTCGGAACCCTAAACACATACTCACATTTGTGCTACTTTAATGCTTAATTCGACAGTCGCAATTTAATCGTCTATTTATGAGTTACCCGGTCCATCATCTTTTGTCTTTTGTTTAATTTATCACTAACATAGGATACTGCTAGTTTTTAAGAACGGGTTGTAATACGAGTAGCTAATTGATGAATTACTTTCTCAATATTTGTTAAGATTACGGTCACTGGTCAAGGAAAATACTTGAATAAATGTTGTTAGCCGATACTATGTTTTGAAACTGGGTAGCCATGTCGCTGTGTTGTAAATTATATGAGTTTTAAAACGATAAATGCACGTAATATATAGGAGTGATTAAGCGTAAAAACCGGAGTGCAATTAAAATTAGTCAAATGTTAAACCGTAGCTTTATTGACCGCAGGCATCGTAAAGTCGTTCGATTTATGTAAAGCAATGAGCCGATTGACGGTCATGTTGTTTATGTTGAAACGATTTGCGTTCCCTACTTTATATAAAAGCTATTTTTAGCTCCATGTATATACTCATTATGCGTTTGCAGTGTGGTGCGAATAGAGGATCCAAAGCTATCGTATTTAGTTGGTGATTATTCAAGTCATAATTTAGAATTAGACATACAAGTGTCTAATTATTAATTATGGTGATTGCGAACAGTACAAACTGTTTCACAATTCTATTTATTTAGTTGGCATAATATTAATTAAATCAAAGTTAAAATCTTCTATTGACGTTAGTGATATATTGATACAGGTTATTATATAATAAAAAGCTTTTATAATTTTATTACTGCAGATCAAAACCATATTACGAATTATCTCCATTGTACCCTTTTCTTCGTATAAAGTAAAATACGTTGTACCAAATTATATATTTGTGCAACTTCTGTATTATTATAGGTATAAATTGTCGTTTAAATAAGTTCCTTAAGCAATAATATCGGCTCAATGGCCATCAAAAGCGTTTACGCATCGATTACTATCCAATTTCGAGCCCGACGACTTGCTGCCCGATCTTTTGTCGTCTTGTCACGTGCCTTGCGATTATTTTACACAATATAAACGGTTTAACAGTTTTTAAAATAAAAAATAAGATTTAAATTATTTTAAGATAGATATTTTAATCTAAGATAGCAGAATTTTAAAAATAAGAATAGCAATTGATTTATTATTCACACAATACTAGACGTATACAGTAAAAAAAGAAAAAAGAACAAGTATGCAAATAAGACGAAAAAAACACAAAAAACCAACAAATAACGTAAACAAAGAAGAAAATATATAACACTTTTAAAAGTCATGGACAAAATTAAAATTTATACAGAATATTTACTCGTGCATATGTTTGTGTATAGCAGCATGATGGTAAAATGGTAAACCACTCAGAAAACACATAGGGTGATAAGTATTATCAACCCTTCAGCTGATTTTATATATATGTTTATATTAACACATTCTGCTAATTCCTTTTTGTCTTTTGAAAAATCGTTACATTGCTGCAGAAAATTTGCATTATTCGACTCACTGAATTATTGATTATTGAGATAAGTGGTGACTTAAACCACAAACCTGGAATCCTTAACAATCAACCCTTGTTACGTGATTTAATGGGTAGCCCTACGAAGCATGAGGATGTTTATCTACTATAAAATTTTCTCCGTGTTGCTTTGGCCCCCTTTTGAAGAATAAACAGTGTGCCATTTTGCCAAGAAGTTCACACAAAACCCAACGATTGATGAAAACTATCTACGTGAGTACTAGGTGGGGTAGAGTTCCGCAACGTCCCGCTCAAGTATTTGGTAACATCGCGTTGACAATTCCTGCCGAAACAGCGTTAAAGCATGTCAATATCGAGTTCTAGTTTGGAGGATAAGGTAGCCGAAAACTTAAGGCATTAATTGTCTCTTTCCGTCAGTACAGCCATTTCTTTGTTTGCTATATTACAACATAAAAAAGACATATCTAAACGACCCAGGAAACTTTAGGGTTGTTTCAAAAAAATAAGCAAAATCTCTCATGACAAAACGAAATCTGTATGTCAAACTTCTTTCAAAACTTTTTCAGCATGTACATGTACATAAAAACTTTTACGTTTATAGTTTTAGTGAAAAGCAATTAAAATTTAAAAGCAATAAACTACAAGCGACTACGACTTAAAAGATGCGTCTATGTTACATGTAATTTTTAAAAATATCCATAATTAACAATTAACAGAAATATCTGTAAAACAAAGATAAACATTCTTCCGAACTGTAAAACTTCCTACGTTTTAAAGTCAGCTGAAAAGTCAAACACATAGCAGACAACAGAGATATAATATGAAAAATAATCTTGGTCCCGGCCTGACCGTTACACTATAAACTTAGTTGTATGAGTCTCAAACTAATCCAACTTGCAAACTATGTTGTTAAACAAGAGATTTAAGTAGTTCTGATACCGGCTTTAGTATTAGGGACACTATCGTAGTTTCTATTTTACTCCAACTTTGTGATGCAGTTTAATTGTAGGCTTTAAAAACAGGCGCTAAGCTAAATTGCTTAGGGATTTGGAGTTTAGTGTCACTTTATGTCTACAGTTTTGTTTAATCTTTTGAAAGAACAATGCAACTGATAAGGTGATAAATTATATATAAACCAACAGTAAATGAGGCTGTTAATCATGAGGTCATTCTGGTTAGACTATGTATCCTACTATGGGCTGGCTTATTTACATTTAAGTAGTTCTGATGCCGTCTTAAAGTATTAAGGATATCGTCATTATTTCTATTTTTTCCAAATTTATATTGCAATGCAATCTAATTTTAGGTCTTTAAAACTAGCGCTTACCTAGCTGAACTTTACTGGTTAGGGATTTGGAGTTTAGACTTTATGTCTACATTTTTTTTTTAACTTTCAAAAGCTCAACGAACCGAGGGTCAAATTAAGGTATTTACGTTAATGGAAATTATTTTTTAAATTATTGTTATTTGTTTTGCTGTTATAACAATTTCGCTGTTCGCGTAGATCAAGTAATAATGGAAATCTTCTTAGCGAAATGATACTTAGAAGAGTTCCAAAATCCTACGGTATAATTGTTCTTCGTCTGTTAGGTACGAATATATTCCTCATTAACTATTTTTAACCTCGAGCGTTAATAGGTAGTTGGACGTAAGCTCCTGGGAATAGCGATGGGAATTATAGCTACTTTTATTTCACTATCACGTCCTGAAGTTATTTATTTTTTATCACTGTTACATCACGGGTGATAAATCACGACCGTTATATTTTATTAGTGACTATTATTGTCACAGTGAGTGCATTTTATTCCGCACTAGCTGACTCGGTAAACGTTGTTTTGCTCTATAAATTATTATACATATAAACCTTCATCTTGAATCACTTTATCTATTAAAAAAACGCATCAAAATCCGTTGCGTAGTTTTAAAGATCTAAGCATACATAGGGACATAGGGACAGACAGCGGAAAGCGACTTTGTTTTATTTATATTATGTAGTGATGTTACATCGACGCGTAGTGATTACTATTTTTATGTAATTATAGAACAAAATTATAGAACAAAGATGGAAATTTAATAAGACATTATTACGAGTAAATGATATTTTAATAATCATCGGTTCTTATTCATAACAAGATTTAGCTCTAACCGCTATATCATTTCTGCAAGTGAATTATATCTTGTTATCTTGAACAGATTATCACCTCAAACAAATGAAATATTTAGCTCAACTCCGTTTGAAATCACCATCAAATGATCATTCCAATAAAGAAGTATCGAAACACATCCTCATAAGCAATACAATTGGTTTAACTGTAATTGAAACAAAGCTAGATGTTCGATCGGACTTTAATTCAATTATGGATCCGGATAAATGGAACAAATTAGAGCGTAGTAAGCCAGCAACAGCGTCTGTCAATCTATCTATATCTAGATTGGATCAATCCGATAAGCTTCCAGTATGCATATCGTAAAAGCTTTCATGCTTTTTATAAAACATAACATTTTTACTCTAATTGAATTTGGCTCGCTGAATGAAGTAGTAGTTATTTTTCTTTTATACTTTAAATAAGTAATTATCTCAGACCGTGTTAATTTTTTTTGTTTCAAAAAATATTTCGTTATTATATTTGCTGCTTTTAATTAATTTGTTTCTAATATGACGATTATAAAATCAAATTAAAATATCTTTTGGAAAGTTCACAACAGCACGCGGCATTCACTCATGTAATCACAATAATACGACGAGTACGACGTACTCTGTATAATTTACTACGTTTTTGGTCCTGTTATTACAAATCATAATTAGTAATTGATATCACATTTTAAATTATAATTAACGTATTACGTATCATACAAGTAGATACTACCATTATTTATTTTTAGGCACCCACAATAATCACCTTAATTTATGCATCTTGATTACGTAGCTACAATTTCAATTATAAATTCACACATATGCCGAGGTACCTTAATCAATCATATAATAAGCAATTCAAATTCTGTTAATCCTACAACTTTGATGCATAATTTATAAACCAAACTATATCGTAACATGGCACATAGGGGAAGCGTAGGTAAACTTAACATGTTAGTGTTAACTAAACTAAGTCCATAATAATTACGTGATTAAATTTTTATGATTAAGATATTTTGAGACATTAAATATTATTTATTAGTTGCGTTCCGCAGCCTACTGCGTGTGTAAAGTTTTCTGTATATACCACAAGAATATGGCTTTTATTGTTATAATTTTATTGATCGAATGTGGCGTGAAGGGTACGGGAAGAAGGGAAAGAGAGGAATACTAATGTAGGAAGGGTAGGGAATAAAAAGTAGGACAAGAAGGCAGAGAAAAAAGGTAAGGTAAGAGGATAACAGAGGAAGTGTATGGGAGGCAAAGTAAAATGAAAAAGATTAGGAAGGGTTATGAACATTGATATAAAAAACCCAAGATACACAATCAGTGTGTCAAAAACGTCCTCCAAAAATGAGTGCACAATTTTAAATTGTGCACTCATTTCAAACAGAATCGCGTCGGCCGCGTCACTCAATTTTATTTATTTTCGTACATTGCTTTGTAAAAACAACTATAAGTCTTGCACTTAAGGTTGGATATGCAAAGACATATGTTTTTGCCATATCTATAACTACTTAAATGAAATTAGGGACACTTTTGAGTGTCAGTTTTGTTCGGGACTGTGCATCTAATCATCATGGTTTTTAATATCAATGGTTATGAATAATACTTAATACTCGTACTAGCATCTCAAGTAAGGCCATAATTGCGTAATAATTTTTTTGTGATTAATAAATTTATTAATTGCAATATGCAGCCCTTGCTTGTTGAATATTTTCTATGTATCATGTTGATATTATTATACCTAGTACATAAAAACCTTTCAAAAAATGTCTTCACGCCAATTTCTCTGCTAGGTAGGCAGAGTGAAACAAACGTTAAAAGACATTCCGGTTCACAATTATTTACTGATTGTCAGTTGACAAATAGCGACTATAATTTGTTTCTTATGATAACAGAAACTAACAGTTTTCCGAGGTATGGGGTTGTTAGCGCTCCACTACTAGCCTCCAAGTTGCTACTGCAATTTCAATGCCTAAGGTAACCATGAAAAAACCTCAATATCACTTCTCGACTCAAATTTCAGACCCGATAAATCTTAATCTAAGCGGAATAGGCTATCCACTACAGCACGAATTAATAAAACTATTCACATAATTCAATAGACACGTCAATGTATACTGAACATCTGTATAATGCGAACATCTGTAATCCGTATCTGTATGTCGCAGGCAATTTGTATGTTCCGTCGTTATACAGGGTTACTTTAAAAGATCTAATAAATCTCAAACACTATTGCTATAATATTATTATTACTAAAAAAAACACAGACACTGTATATTTAGATGTCACATATCACATCCTTCAAAATACATTTCAGTCAAGTATATGTACAATAAATGATGAAATTACCTGTTTTATCAGTCTCGCGGCAAAACGTTTACTAGGACGTTGACCACGTCGTATAAATCGGCCAACGCCGTAACTGATTTATATTGTCAATGCAACAAAATAGAGGTATCACCTATCAAACTACACATTAAATAGATGATATACTCGATTATACCTTAAAGAATATTTTGATTGTGAATTCAAGGAGGCGGAAAGGGGATTGCTTAGGTCGGCATACAGTCAAACAGCATTATAACCAGGACGAAAATGATTAAATTGATGGACAATAAACCAAAATTCTGGGTGAAAGGACAGTCTATCAAAAATCTAAACTTGGATGAACACGTAAAGCTGTCGATTCCGGGCATCGCTAGAAATAGTCGACAATCGTTAACATGTCGGTACATGCGGCGATGAGGATCACCACTTATCTCGCCAACCGACAAACCGGTGAATCGCGGTGAACGAACGAACCTACCCCGTAAGGAAACCGGGCATGATGATACTTATGCTACTTTTATTTTAGAAATTTTTCCACGTGGACGAAGCCGCGGGCACAGCTAGTCATAAATATTCGGAATTTGGATTCATTTGCCACTATTTCCATTCTGCATTAACTATTTTCACTTTGTTATAATGTATCTTCACTATCATATTTATAAAGGAAGTATAGTTCATTTCTCTTTTTAGGGTTCCGTACCTAAAAGGTAAAACAGGACCCTATTGCTAAGCCTCCGCTGTATGTCTGTTTGTCACCAGGCTGTATCTCATAAACCGTGATAGCTAGAAAACTGAAATTTTCACAAATTACGTATTTCCGTTGCCGCTATAACAAAAAATACTAAAAATAAAAATATTACATCCCATGGTAAGGGGTCCCTGTACAATAAACGTGTTTTTTCGTATTTTTTTTGCTATGATGATACGGAACCCGTCGTGAGCGAGTCCGACTCGCACTTGGCCGTTTTTTATAGCTAAATACGGGTTGCTTGATTTCAAACCCGGGATATTTTATTTACGTGTCTAAATATAATGAAAGCAGTGAATCAAAGGTAGAACTTAATACATAATGATAATTATAATAAAAATAGTGACAATTTTGCCGTCTTCGATTCATTTCATTATACTTATATTTTAATTATGCCTATGTATTTTAATTTTTACCCATTTTTCATTCACCATACCTATTATTTATTATAATACTCTAGCTGACCCGCGTAACTTTACACGCGAGTAAATTAATATGTCATCGATATAATTGTTAATACGAAATTTCATCCCCTATCGTAGCCTCATTTTTTAATAAAAACTAGCCTACGTTTGACCCCAGAGATCTTCATATAAAATTTAATCAAAATCGGTTTAGCGATTTAGCCGTGAAAATGTAAAGAACAGACACACAGACAGCCTTTCGCATTTATAATATTAGTATGGGTTATGGACATTTATAATAGTAGGCTACTGAAAGCTGTATACACAACTAAATTGATAGTCTTAACTGCGCTTTACATAATCCTGCCACCATATCTTCTAGTATTAGAGTAAATCAACGCCATTTTCTGCTTTGGAGAATGACGTAGTCATGCTTTTTAAACACTTTGCACTTGCCTTTTTAAATCTCTTGGCTCTAACTTACTACAGTTTATTCTTTTGTTTTCTCAAGCATAGTAGCTAAAAATAATAAAGTAGGTATAGTATCGATCCTATATATTATATAAAAGAATAAATTTATTATTTTTTGGCAATTTTACTAAGATAAATCTAAATGTGTGCGTGTGTGTTACATATTTTTATGATGTAAGTAAGGCATCCGTATTGCGAGATTGATTATGCAGAACAAAAAAACATACAACGATTGCAGCCTATGCAGGCTTAAACTGCCTAAGGCGGAATCCGATAGGAAATTATTAAGAAAATTAAATGATCTACCGTATGCCAGTTCACAGATATGCCAATTACTGATACAATCTCTACGCAATGGTGAAAAATATGTGGGCAGAACGTGTTGTTAGAGAAATAGTTATGCATATTATCTGAATTCGATCTTTGCTAGTGGCGTTAATAATAATTGATACAAATTTTCAATAAATTTTCTCATAAGAGGTTATTACATTTATAACTTATGTTAAAATTACGATCTGATAGAACATTCTAGATATTATTACTCAATGACTATGCACTTATATTTACAATTCAGTAATAAATATGTTTCTGTGTTTTATTACAAACAAAAATATATTAATTTATTTGATCATTGGGGTTTCGAACTTTAATATGTATTTTGTAACTTTAAAATGGATCGGCCAAATACCATGATGGATCCGCCAAATACCAGCTGGAGACACTTGAGGCGATAGAGAGGCGTGTCAAGAGGCTCATAAACGACGATGATCTGTAAGGCAAAAAACTCCAGAGCCTCGCTCATCGACGCAGAGTGGCTAGTTTATCGCTTTTTTATCGGATACACTTTGGAGAGTGTGCTGCGGAATTGCATGATTTAATTCCGACATCCCCGTTTTTCTATCAATCGTCGAGGCGCACAAATTCTAGGCATCGCCATAATATGGTGGACGTTCCACGTACCCGAACAAAGCGGTTCGACTCAACATTCTTCAAGACTAGAACATGCTTCCTCTTCAAAAGAAGAGTGAAGAGGTACCTTCTAGGGAAGCGCGTTCCAACTTAGACCGCATCTTATCTTACCATCAGGCGAGATCGTGGTGAAGCGCTTCTCTATTGATAATAAAAAAAAAATATTTTTTTAAATAATTATAAATATATATATATATATATATATATATATATATATATATATATATATATATATATATATATATATATATATATATATATATATATATATATATATATTTATTTAAAATTTTAACAAGACCAAAATTGTTACCTGCTACTTACTACTGTTGTGTACTACTACTAGTTTATTTTTATTGTATTTTCAAAATAATAAAATCAAAAATTTCCAAAAATTTATGGGCATTAATTAATAAAATAGTATTTTCCACGTTAATATTTGTATGCTGAATAATATATATAGTGGATATGATATATATAATAGATGACAGTAATGTAATTGCGGCTGTGATAGTTTATTAAATTACCTTATCATATTTCAGAAAATTGTGTGATTTTGTATTAAATACCCAGGTATTCTAACATTCTCTCTTTTCTTTATAAGCGCTAGTTGAAATTTCACTCCAGTACAAATATTTATTCAGAACACATTGTTTGGTTTCACAATAAAATT
This sequence comes from Apodemia mormo, assembly GCA_036924255.1. Taxonomy (NCBI): domain Eukaryota; kingdom Metazoa; phylum Arthropoda; class Insecta; order Lepidoptera; family Riodinidae; genus Apodemia; species Apodemia mormo. Next base: position 21,847,821 of record JAUPFN010000016.1, read on the forward strand.
AAGACTTAAAATCCAAATGATACAAGTGTACCTATAATATGTATTTCTATGATTTAATGTCGCTGGCAAACGCACACAAATAAATATTTTTAATAATAAATGATTTGATTAATTGATTGATTTGCTCAGTTTGGGATTAGATATAATTTGTCACACTTGTTACACTTCTGCTTATTAGTCATTCAAACCCATGACTTTTTAATTTACAACTGAACAGGACACCGTCTGTTTATACCTACAATAAGCGCACATAATATATTTTGTACGTTAACTCTAAGATGTGAGAAGTGCGTCAAAAGTTTGCATAAAACCTCCAACGCCGGAAAGGTCACAGGCAACGTTAATACAATATAAAGCCAAAAACTTTTTTTGTTGGCTTTATTCTGAACATAAGAGCTCACAAGACACATCTGCTTACTAACAATCTACTGGCTTGTCACGTAAGCAATAAAACTTAGTACTTCACGACCGTTTACAAAAAACTCGTGAGATAGGACCTGCAAGTAAATTAGGTATTTTACATATTCAGCTTATATCACAGGTCTTTTATAAACAATGTTTATTAATACTCTTATTATATATTCTGACCGAAATAAAATTGATTTAAGTAATTTTCAGTGCCTTCTTAGAGGTTATAACTCAAAACGAACCTCTATCGCTCGAACAAAGCTATCGATCTAAACACTTATGGAAGTGTGATAACTTTGAAATTATAAAACATATCTACTTACGGACTTTTACGGACTTATTAATAAACAAGTTTGACTGTGTGGATAGTAAGCTCATTGTGTCTCATTCGTTACCACGTATTGCTATGTCATTATCGTTGCTGTAGAATGCTCCCCAACTTAAACTCACTTAAACAGGTTTATTAGAAGCACCTTAATATAGCCTTACTTATAAAGCAGTTTGGGAGCGATTGTAACTTAACAAAAAAAAGTTAAATTGAATACACCACAGATCATTTAAGTGTAAATTGTTTATTTAAGTATGATAAATCTTGAGTAGTTTGTACACAAACACTTTAGATGAGAATACTTGAATTTTCTTTAATTTCTAGAGCGTAGTGTCTGTAGTCGAGTTTTAGTTTTTGAAATCATTTTTATTTAAATTAATTTAAGGTGCGGTATAATTGTTATTAGTTATTATTTAATAACATGTTTGCAAAGCGACATACATTTTTGCTAAGATTTTATCGATTTACGTGAACCTTAGTAATACACTAAATTTACACATAGTTTTATGCTATTGCTGATGTATGCAAGTATAACCTTAACAGCTATGTTTGCCTTCTGGGAAAAATGAGAAAGCCAAAACTTTTATTTCGTAGTAAGGGTTATTGTTAAAATTTGCGTTCAAGATCAGTTAACTTTACATGCCATATCAAAAGTAGGGTTACCCACATGATAAATTTCTTTGAAAATCAGTATGTTGATTAGGATTTGTTGTATTACTGAAGAAAATAAATCTGAAATTTCGATGTATAATTGCAATTTACTGCTAAACTGACAATATCACCTAATTTTTCCATAGAACTTCAACTAACGAGAATTACGTGGAAGCCAATGTCATACTTTTCTCCTTAGGTGGGTAATGTATTGCAATAATAATTGCAAACAAGAAGATTACTCTTATGATGAAGTCAAAAATCAGAAAAAAATTATCAATAAAACTTTTTACGAGTTATTTCGACACGTTAATATCGTAAAGAGAAGCCATCGCCTAGACACCAAAGATATCAAGATGGTAATGGTGATGGTGCATGACTTGCATGGCGAGATGTGAATGCCACATGCAAATAACTAATGGCCACTTTACCTTCCAAACCGTAATAAGCTAATAACAAACATTGAAGCTACTGCAGCAGGTATAAGTAAGTTGGTGGTACCATATACCCGGGCGAGACGTGGAAATCTACCACCTAGTAGTCACGATAGTAGTGAGTAGTACGAGATCCAATCGGTCGCCTTCTGCGAACGTATAACGGCAGAATGACAGATGGTCTATTTTCTGAAACTGATAGAATTAGAATTACACAGTAAAACGTAGTGATAGTATAATTGTAATATTTATTACATGTACTTTATTAATTTTAAAGCTGTACGAAGTCCACAGGGCCACCTAATTTTATATAAAACTAGCTATGATGCACGGCTTTGCTCGGGAGTTGATATGAGAATACGTGGTAGTTGAAATATACCTAATAAATGTAATTTAAGACTTTGTTGAAATTGGAATTTTAATTTTCGCGCCATTACTACACATACTCCAATTGTTCGCAGCGCCTTTCGAAATGCAACCCAAATAATCGTTGTTCTGAATGAAGTTCAAATAATCTACAATAGATGGCGCCACTACACTTAATTTCCAAGTCAAAGGGTTGGAAAAGCCCTTATATCTTTAAAAACACGCCCTTTAGGTTAAAACGGGAACTTTCTTGTTCGAGGGAGGATAAAGGGCTATCACACTATATAAGTCCCTTTATCGTGCCGGGACTCCTTTTTAAGTTTTATCGGCACGCACATTTTATCAACTTAGTTTTATTATATAAATAATGATAATGATATCTGGTTGACCGAGACTTGCTCGGTTTTTCACATACCCATATCTTGGGAACCGAACTTTTCTTGGACCTGGAACATTGATAAATCGATTCCTTGACCCGAAAAACCCCTAATTTGTGACCTTCATGAAAATGTTTGGAGCCGATTCCGAGATTCCAATTATATATATACAAGAATTGCTCGTTTAAAGGTAATAGTTAAAAATTCGACTAAAATATTTATACTTACGAGCATTATTACATCTTATACATTTCTCCTTTATATGTTGGCTCAGGACTCGGTGGCAAGGCGGCAACTGTCGTTGAAAAAATTCGTCACGTATCATGAGACGTGAGCGAACACGAAATGTGCACGCGCATCGCAAGCTAATTCAATTTCGTGTATTGACACCAGGCATTCTTTCTTCCACCGAGACTGGTTTTTTGTTGAACAATAAGTAAACTTTTTATATCTTTCGTGATACTTTTTTTAAGTTTTATACAACTGAGACTTTAATTTAATTTAAATGCAGTTAAGTTGCAATCAACTCCCGATTCTACCATCGTGTTGTCTGAAATATTATTTTTTAAACTTTACAATATGCATATGTAAGTAATCAATAAAAATAAAAATAATCAATAGCGATCTCGACAAAATTTGTATCATCTTTGCATTGTAACCCATTTTCATGCAAATAAAAATATTATTAACTACGAATATTAAATAAAAATATTATTATTAACTATGAATGAATGAATGCATGAATGAATGAAACTATTGTGCACAAACTTAGAATTTAAAAATACATGTTTAGTATAATTAATTACTATACTCGTAGTACACAAAGGCGGTCTTATCGCCAAAAGATTTACACTAGGATAGCAATTACTACTTTGTCCAAATGCCCGAAAATCATTCTTCCCTTTGCTCAATTGGATCAAAAGGAGCATATGACACTTCTGGTTAATGTTACTTTCTAAAGGTGAAATAATTTTTAAAATCGGTCGAAGAGTTTTTGAGTTGAATCGTAATAAACAAACAAATAAAAAATCTAATATTTCCTCTTTATAATATTAGTTTACACAAATTACACGAATTGATCTAGCCAAAATTAAGAATATTTGTTACTTCCAACATGGTTGTACTAATACATATAAGACATATATAAATACTAATACATATTTAATAAACATCCAAACGAAAATACACAAACATAAAAGCTTGTCCCTATCGGAAATCAAACTTGAAACCCGTCGCTATCCACTTGATCTCCGTACCCTGATACGATTGAGTCTTTTTAAGTCGACCTGAAAATAACAAAAAATACAACATACAGAATGCTATTTAGGCGGAGTTAGTCAAAAGTCGTTGTACAACAACTCAATTTACCGTGTATCTTAACCATCCAAACTGAAACACGACAGTGACAAGTGACAACGCTATTGTGACAGAAATAGATAAGGTGAAGGTACCGAACCCGGTCGAGACAATGCAGAACTCTATCACCTAGTATCCACGATGTTAATGACTCGCATAATCTCAGACTCTACCACCTAGTTGATAGCCATGATACTAATAGTAGCCCGTGTTGGTCCGGGCTTCCTTTGAAGAATAGACCATCTGCCATTCTGCCAGGCAAATTGTAAGAGGCGAACGATAGGCTAAGCGAGTCACTACTATCGAGGCCACTAGGTGGTAGAGTTCTGCATTGCCTTGCCCGGGTCTAGTACCATGACCTTACCCATTCTTATTGCAATAGAGTCAGTGCTTGTCACCATCATGTTCCGGTTTGGAAGGTTAAGTAGCCGGTAAACTTATGCATGTGACATTAAGACCCCGCCACAAAAATAGCAACGCATCATTAACATCTTTCGTGTCTATAAGCGATGGTGGTATCTTTCCATCAGGATAGCCATCTGTTTGTTTACTATCTTATGATATAAGAAAATAACCACTTGTATTAGCCTGCTCTGGACTTTTACGAGATGCCTGACAGAAGACAGTTAATCTATTCTTCAATAAGTGTCCGGATTAATACGGAAAAATATCAGTAAATTTCTCTTGATTCATTATTTTAACATGTTGTGATTATTCCGTATTATTTTTGTGCAGTGAACAAAAAACTGTACAACACACTCCTGACATTTGATAGCTTGTTAAATTAAACATGAATTGCCATCGCCGAAAACGACCACGCCTCAACACGCGGACGAGTGAAGCACCGCCCATTCCGCCCATCACTAATTATTATAACCGGTTATTTGTAACCGTGATAATAATTAGCGACCTATCAGCGCCACCTGTTAAAGTATCCCTTAAGACGCATTCAATATTAATACGAAACCGTTAAATTTAAACTGTTAAGTTATATGACACTGTGCAAGTAAAATCAAGTGACAGTTTGAAACCAAAATGTTATGACGCTATCCTGTCGTTTGGTATCTGTTTTAATTGAAAATTGACAGTTTAACGACTAAAGGCTATTTCGGGTACCTGGTATTTATGAAAGCCTTTGATATTCTCGGATACTAACCTGACGATCAAATCAAAAATATTGGTAAGAGGAAATATTTTGGTACAATTGTTTTTCTTTGGTCTTTAAACGTAGATTTAGAAGAGCGACGGCATTGTATTTATTCACAATTGTAACTTTATCAATTGGAAAAGTATTATAAAATATTCATTAATATGTAAGAAGATATTGTATTTGTATACTAATATATATCTTCATATATATTAGTATACAAATACGTTGTATTTGTATTTTATATATACATGTATACTGTAATTATATTCATGCAGTGAAAAGGCAGCATTTGGCATGTTTGTATATTAAAAGTATATTTTAAAAATAATAAGAGATGCCACATATTGGTCTGAAGTTTAACTTGTTCAGCTTAGATAATAAAGTCCATGGCTATATTCCCGGGTCGTGAAAAGTATTTGATTTATTCTGAAATTTATTTTGAAATCTGGTGCGATTATTTGCCTATGCCAGGAAAAGGTGGGGAAAATAACAAGCGATATTATTTCGCAACATAAGAACAACTAGAGGGCGCTATAAAGTACTGGGCGAGCTTATGACAAGTTGATATTTGTTAAGACATTTTTAGCAGTGAAAACGATTTTAAGTTCTAATAAATACTACTTGACATTATGGTAGCTGTATGTTGTATTGCATTTATTTATTTTAGCTCTTTATTACCAAAAATATACAAAAGATGAACTTAACGTCTAAAGACATTTCTATTTCTACCAATTAACCCTGTCCTTGTAGAAATATCATCATAACGAGTAGTGCACAAGAAGTCTTATGGAAAAATTGTGAATAGTTTTGCATAAAGCAAAGAGACTAAATACATTCGTCTTAACTTTACTTTATCATTGGATAAAAAAAAGCATATGGCTCTCCTGATGGAAAAAAAAACCATCGCCTATAGACACCAAAATGTTAGTGCGTTGCTCTCAGTGTGGCGGAATGGCAATGCGACATACATAAGTCTACCGGCTACCTTACTCTCCAAATCGGTACGTGACAATGACAAGCATTGACGCTATTGCGCCAGGAATAGATAATGTGTGTGTGTGTGTGTATGTGTGTGTTGTGATAACAAATACCCAGGCGAGACGTTGCGGAACTCCAATCTTGCCAATCAATCGCCTTTTATGACCTGGTTGTCAGAACTGCAGTTAGTCCATTCTTCAAAGAAACCCGGACTAACACGGGAGAAAAAACCTGTAATATTGTACCATCATATATCTATTTATGATTAAAATGAAAACATCGTAAGTACCAAAACAAAAATTTACGAAGAACGCACTGCACTAAACTATATTTAATTTAACAACATACGTATAATCTATGGTGGAAATAATTTAGAAACAAAATAATATAGTTTATATAAAATTGTCTTTGGAGATCTGTCCTAAATGTAAGTATATTGACAAATTGACAACGTAACGAGAAGACTGCTATTCACGGCAACTATTGCTATTTTCTGCTACAAATGCCAGTACGATTTCATATCTTTGACAATTTTATTTTTATATAGAATTCAAAATTCTCGATTCGGTTTTTTAAAGAATTCTATGAAAATACAAGGAAATTATTATATTATTCGTGCTGCAATAGCGTCAACGCTTTATTATTATCGTACTTCGGTTTGAAGGGTAAGGTAGCCGATAAACTTAATAAGTTTACCGTCTATGCATAATATTCATATGGTACTACCATCAAGCCCTGTATGGCTTGATGGTAGTGTCACATGCATATTTGTAACGCACCATTAACATCATTGTGTGTGAAAACCATCTGCTTATTTGCTATCTTATGATATAAAAAATACTGTATTATTTATTACTATATTGATTTTCCCCATTTTGGTCTGGGCTCCTTTGAAGAATGGGCCAACTGCTGTTCTGCAATGCAGGTTGTAAAAGGCAATCGATTGGCTATGTAAATCACTACCAGTTGGTAGAGTCCCGCATTGTCTCGCCCGCGTTTGCTACCACGCCTTTACCTATTCCTGTCGCAATAGCGTCAGTGCTTGTCACTGTCGTGTTCAGGTTTGGAGGGTATGGTAGCCGGTAAACTTATGCATGTGGCATTAGACCTTGCCACAAGATAACAACACACTAGTTACACCTTTGGTGTCTTTAGGCGATGGTTGACTCTTTCCATTTGGAAATCCATCTGCTTGATGCTATCCTATGGTATAAAAAAATACTAGCTGTTCAGTCTGAGTTTATTTGTTTGACCAAAAAAATACTTCCTTTTATTCAGGTACGAAAAAAACCTATATTATACAGAAACAGTGAAGCTTTCTACAGATGTAAATTTTTTTAAAATTGGTTAAGAACTTTTTACCATGATGAGCAATCAAATCTTACATCTTTATAATATTTATAAAAATTCATAGATTAAAATTTTTAATATAGTCACACCCATATCTCTGGAGAGGTAAGTAAAGGTGAAACTAGATCCCGACGTTATAAATCTTTTAATCTATAATAAGTGGCTAGCCTACCGATTAATCTGGCACATATCCACGTGGAAAATTACTTTTTTATATCATAAGATAGCAAACAAGCAGATGGGTTTCCTGATGGAAAAAGTCAACCATCGCCTATAGAAACAAAATATGATAATGGTGTGTTGCTAATTGTATGGCTTGATGATAGTGCTTAATAAGTTTAGTGCTTAATAACTTAATAAGTTTACCGGCTATGCATAATAATATGCATGATATTATTATGCATAGCCGGTAAACTTATTAAGTTTACCGGCTACCCTTCAAACCGAAATACGAAAATAACAAGCGTTGATGCTATTGCAGCACAAATAATATAATAATTTCCGTTTATTTTCAAAGAATTCTTTAAAAACCAGATTGAGAATTTTGAATTCTATATAAAAATCAAAAGGTCTAATTTTACCGGCAACCATACCCTCCAAACCGGAACATGACAGTTACAAGCACTGACGCTATTGTGGAAGAAATAGGTAAGGCGGTTGTACTAGACCCGGGCGAGACAATGCAGGTCTATTCTTCAAAGGAGTCCGAGACCAACACGGGAAAATATTATCTAGAAAACCTGAACTACTAATTTAGAATGACATGCCTGACTCGGGATTCAAATCCAGGATCTCATACATTTTGGTTGGCTCGGATTTGAGGAAAATCATCTGCCATTCTGTCGAGTAGTTCGCAAATTTCGAACACTATACGTGTTACTACTATCATGACTACTAAGTGGTAGAATTCCGTCACGTCTCACCCGGATATACTACTTATTCAAAATAGTTTTTAACTCCATGAAGTTAAAAGATAATAGTAATAAAAACTTATTTATTGAGAGATCGTATCTACGAAATTTTCATGTCTACTATTATCCAATAATAAAAAATAAACAAATTGATAACTTAAGCGATATAATTACAGGCTTTATTCGGGATATTTATCAGATATCTTATACAAGATCAGTATCTGGTATAATTTGATAGCGAAGCTTACGAACGGCTACGTATTTTGAGATAATGCCTCGCTTCCGAGAATTATTGATTGATTACGGTGGCAACGTGAAGCATAAACGTGCTGCAGTTAATAACGTTAGCTATTTATTTATAATTATTATCTTATTATCGGATATAATATTTGATATGTCGTTTGTGCAGGTTGACTGGTAACAGATTATTCATGTTGAAGGACACGATACTTAAGGATCACAAGTAAACAATAGAAATGTATTAAAATGAGAATATTGTTTAACTACATAGTAAACTTCAAAGAAATTGGTGTAAGTAATATTAAAAAAGTATGATCACCGTACGTCTAGTAGATCTAGCTGCAAGCTGAGTAAATCGCTGTTGTAATTGTAAACAATGAAATCCTACGTGCGCGAGTGTCCGCTTTTTTTATTATTTTTTATTAAATATTTTTATTGGATAACTAGGTAAAAGTTTATGTATCTATTTTTTGCATATTTTGTTATCAGAATCCAATATGGAATCCTTCAGTATTTATAATCTTTTACCAGGCAACTTGTATATATAATTCAAATAAAGTCTAATTTTGATTAGGTACTGCCTACCAGTGATATGTAAAAAAGTAAAATGTCATTGCTACTCACTACTTCAAATACTACCTTTATTGGTTCAATAGCTTTTATCCGTGGCTTCGCTCGCTTTAAATAACTGTTAAAGTCGACATTATAATGTCAATAAAGCATTTCGTTGTTTTGCTTGACTTTTTACCTTTAAAGTTTAAAAGTTATAAAATTGAGCTTAGTTAAGAAACGTGACTGAATAACTTACCTTTATCTGACAGAATAAGGTCAGTGCACAATGTTGTCTCTTTTTCGATTTGGAAGGTAAGGTAGCCGGCAATAGCAACCTACACATGTAGCATAACATCCCCGCCGTGCGGGCAGCAACGCACCATTACTATCTATGGGTCTATTGACAAAAGGTCGTGCCTTTCGCGCAATAAAACCGACTGCTTATTTGATATCCAATGATATGCACAAAAAGACTCAAATACAATAACGTTGAATTTCAAACCGGCAAAGTCTTGTTTCTTAAAATTCTAAAAAAAAAATTAAATTAAAAGAAAAACTTGTAAAAAATAAAAAATATGTTTTATAAAAGCCATTATCTCGTTTTTAATATTAAAGTAACGCAAACAGATAGCTTTCCTGATGGACAAAGATAATCATTGCTTATAGATACCAAAGATGGTAATGATGGGTTTCAATAAACAAAGACATTATTTTTAATTAAAAAGTAAACTATCTTATATGCGTACACATTAAACAACCTACACGTTCGTTATGTTGGAAGAGCAAAGGGAACAATTACAGTAATTACTTTGAAGACAAATATTTACCAGTATTTACAAGGCAATGTTTAGCGGATCGCCCACGCGCTGACAGCCGCCTATTATGGACTCCAGCGCATGGCTCCCTGAGGGATCTGCCTTTTCATACTTGATAGCAAACAGCAAAGGCAAAGGGATTAAATTAAACCGCTTGGAAATAATTAGATACTAGAAAAGCAATGTTATAATAACTGTTCTTTATAATCCCATTTTCTATAGTGGTTGTATAAATACTTTTGAATACACAAATCCTTCTAGTTTTAGTTGTTCCTTTTTATTCTTAGTTTGTTAATCCTGTTATTCTTCGGTTATTTTTATTTTAAATTAGCTTTTGTCCGTGACTTTGTAGCGTGGAAGTAGAAATTAGAGTATATTCGAAGATCCTAACAATATTGAATTAAAAAAAATGGAATTAAAATATTTTTTGCGGTAAAAAAGCAAATATTTTTTATCCATTTTAAGATTAACGATACATCTATGAAGAGTGCATTCAATTCTATGTTTTAGTTTTTGCGCGATGCGCATACATATACACCGACGGACTAAAACTCTAAAAATAGTTGTTTTAATTATGTTGTTCTAATAATGACCTCAATATTCACACAGACATCAACTTGTTACAACTTTACGGTTATGGTAAAAAAGAAGTCCGATATGTACATATCATTATTTTTCGGATATTGATAGATAAATTTTCCCTATCAAAACGATTAATCTTAAGGCCTGCGCAGACTAGGGACTTTTGCCTGAAGAGGACGAAAATTCTGGAATCGTAAAAAATATCTGCCGAGAACTTGCCACGGACTAAACGCACATGGTGTGCGATCAATTGTAGTCCGGAAACAAAATGTCGGTAGGAGCATTTGATGAGGTGCTGTTAATTGTAAAATTATAAGTCATTCTGTCACAATGTGTGTGTGTGTGTATATTGGTCCATAAGAAATACTTTCAGTGTCTTTAAATTAGTAAATAAAATTGGTTTATAATTTGTAAATAATTGTTTATTCACCTTAAAATTGTTGTTTAGTCACCTTAAAATTGGTTTCAAATGACACTCTTGCGCACTCAGCGCAGTTCGCTGTGCGCGTTGCTGATCCTAACTATGCATTAGTTTAGTATTATTTGTGCTGCTTTTTAAATTTTTAATTACCGTGTTTTTTTTACATTCACTAATCGTTACAAGAAGAATCTGGATTGATTATAGAGTATTCAGTATAGACTGAACTTCATTAAAGTTTATTGTAAAAATTAGGCTTTTAAAAATGTTATAATTAGAAATATGAATTCACCATATAATTCACTATTTAAAAAAAAATAAGGCAACAGTTTATTGATACCTATTGAAAATAATTCAAGCGCCACATTATACAAAATTGTCAGCGTGGCCGAGGATAATAATGTAACAATGTTTCTTTGTTTGTAATATCAATTTACAAGAAATATAAATATAAATTTATGGAGAAAAACCGTATCTAAATAACTAATTTGATTCAAATCGTTAGATCCGTTTCTAAGATATGGGAAATACACAAGAATTGCTAATTTAAAAATCTTATATATAAAATTCTCGTGTCACAGTGTTCGTTCCCGTACTCCTCCGAAACGGCTTGAACGATTTTCATGAAATTTTGTGAGCATATTGAGTAGGTCTGAGAATCGGCCAACATCTATTTTTCATACCCCTAAATACTAAGGGTAGTCCGCCCCTAATTTTTTTATTTTTTTTAGATAATTTTTTTTTGTTTTTATTTTTTTATTTATATGGCAAAACAACGTTTGCCGGGTCAACTAGTATTAAATAAACTTGCGTTTCATCTTAGTATCTATGTATGTTATGTATCATGTAATTTACGTTTCATCTTAGTATCTATGTATGTTCTTGAGATAATCGAATTATTAATCAAGTACAACTCACAGACTGCCACGTGTAATTCTTGTAGCTTCGTAAAGAATAGCAAATGCGAAGTTTTATACTGACTCTTTTCTCTATCATGCTTAAAAAAGTAAATGGATCAAAACCCCTAATATATTACATAGGATTCATTTGTAAAGCTCGACGTTTCGGCCAAATTATAATGACCATAGTCATAAGTAGACTGAAACAGTGAGTTTTCTCGTCTTTTACGTATGTGATCGATTTTTAATTGCCTCCTTCCGGCCTGTAATAATAACAATTCGGAAAAAAATTAAATCTGGTCACGCCTAATGTAATGTGATCACGCCATTGGTCGAGTGGTCAACTGACTATGCAATTAATGGAGTTTAGGTTTGATTCTCAATAGGTACAAACATTTGTGTAATGAGCAACAGTCTTAACAGATACAGTCAATTATTGTAGATGGGCTTAATAGCGGAAAGCAAGACTATGATGGTTTAGTGGCAGGGCCCTGTTAGCACCCTTTAATTACGAATCCCTAAACCTACAGGACTTTACTATAAACAAAATTTTGTGTCCAATTTTATCTTCATATCTTCACTATATTTTTCCCTTTTTAGGATATCTAATAAAGAAACATTTTCTTTCCATTAAAAAAAAATCCGTGTTGGTCCGGGCTTCTTTGAAGAATAAACCAACTGCCGTTCTACCGTTTTGCCAAATAGGACGTGACCGATTGGCTATATGTGTTACTACCGTCATGTCTACTAGGTGGTGAAGTTTCGCAATATTTCGTCAGGGTATTCGGTACCACCGCCTTACCTATTCCTACTGCAATAGCGTCATTGCTTGTCATTATTAAAAAAATATTTATTTTTCTCTCACAGTAAGTTCTTAGTTATAAATATAATACAAGATTTTTGGTGATATAAGTCTATCATTGTCGTGTTCCGGCTTGGAGGGAAGGATAGCCAGTTGACTAATGCATGTGGCATTGTCATTCCGCCACACGGATAGCAACATATCGTTAACATCTTGGTATCCATAGGCGATGACTTCTCTTTTCATCAGAAGAGCCATCTGCTAGTTTGCTATACTATAATTTAAAAAAAGTATTTTTAACCGACTTCCCAAAAATCAGGAGGTTATCAATTCGAGTGTATGACATTCTTATGTGTTTTACCTCAGAACTCGTCTTTTATGAAACAATTTAAAAAAATCTTTTGTTGGGTTGGGATTTAAAAAAATATTTTCCCTATATTTTCCCGTGTGATCCCATTTTAATTTGGTAAAGAGCTTATGTAGGGTTCCGAAGGTACAGGAAATAAGAAGTCGATCGTAGCAGTACTACTGCGTTAAAAGTTTTTATTTATTATAAGTTTCTAAGAAACCAAACAATTTTTTTTCTCATAGAAACTTTACCTAACTCTACCTACCTACCTAACTCCTTACCCCTTTAGGGGATCAATTTTCAGAAATACTTCTGTTGTGTTTTTTTCACATTTTACTTTTTAAACCACTGGTTTATGTTCTTTGTTGTTTGACAGAGATTTATTAAATAGATTGTATACTGACTTAAAATTAGGCTATAAAATGATAGCTACGACCAATGTATACAAATGTAAATTACTATTGAACACAGGCTGTGTTAAGAAAATTAAACTATAAAAACCAGCAACATAATTAGATTGAACGTATTCTCCAAATCAAGTTGTACAGAGAAACAATAATGTGGGGAACATTTGCATAACGCCCACACCAAGTGATTCCTAAACTAATAAAACGCTAATAAGGTAAATATTAAATTGTAAAGGAACGATAAACATAAAAGCTATTCAATTTTATAACAAGTACCGTGTGAAAGCCCTACTCTTTGATAAATGTGTACCCGCAAACAGATATCCAGACAAGCTAAGTCTTGAAATGTCCATCTGACAGCGACTCTTGTGGTAATTGCGTTACGTAAATTTCCGACATTCAATAGGAATTCTAAGATGACTTTAGATTAACTATTACTTCTACTCCTTTGCAAAACTTGTTGCGAAGGTAAGTTTAGTTTACTTTCTATTATAACGGAGCTGGGCGAAGATGAAGTAACTAGTGTGTTATAAATTTAAAACAAGGTTTTCATTCACTGGGTAAAGTTTATTTATTGGTGTAATGTAAAGTTCTCTTAGTAACAACTCTCTTAGTATGCCACAATGTGGCAAAGGTTTCTAACCTTATTATCCTGTAATTTAGTAGATGTCGTTTTTAGTTCTACTTAATCATACCATATTATACTATTAAAATACAATACGAAAAAATAAATATTTTTACTAAATAAAAATTTGAATTGAAATAAAAAATACCTACTTAAAAAAATGTTACTTTACGTAATTTGATGATTTTTTATAATAGTTTTGATGGTCTTTAATAATATTGATCTTTTTTAACAATTGTGTAAAAATGTATAGATGCGTTGTTCGCATTCCAAAATGGCATCATTTCGTGATTTATTATCAAGCCATTGGCTGACTTTTATTTAGTCGTGCGAGACTAAATAAAATTTCACATGTTTTAAATCTCAGTAATGTTGGCGTATGTCCTGTCTATTAGTAAAGTGTCATTGGTATTTAATAATTTGACTTATCTTTGCGAGCATTCGAGTTCCCTATTTTGACGTGTCAATTTGTATATCAGTGAGTTTGTCTATAGTTTTATAGCTCCAGGTCATTCAGGTATACTTTTTTTAACCAAAAGCCTTTTAAGCGATATGGTTCTTAAAGTAGAGCTAGTCATATTATATTTTATTTGGAAAGTTGTCTGTACAAAAGCTATTCGGGTTTCTTTCGCTTAAGCTTCTCAGTGTGTAGCGTCCCAATAAAATTCTATACTCAATATTTAAGATATAGTGACACATATACTGTACTACAGTCAATAGCTCACCTTTTACGAATTGGCAGATGGTCTATTTTTAAGGAGATATGTTCTGCACCTTAGCTTCACAAGAGTCATTAATTTTGTGGTAACTTTTTTTATAAGATAGCAAACAAGCAGATGGCTCTCCTGATAAAAAAACCGTTGCCTATGGTAGGAGAGCCCAAGAGGGGATTTTGGTATTCAAGTAAATACCAAAATCCCCTATTGGGCTCTCCTTTAGTTCTCCTTTTGCGCGTTAGATTAACATAGGAGGGGGTACCTATCATACTGTTAAGGCTCTCCACCAAATATAAGCCGTTTCTATAGAAGGGGGTAACTATGGCAGAAAGAAAACAAAATTAATATAACTTCGGCTAGTGAAAATTGCCAGATTATATTTTTTCATAATTCTTACATCATTTTCTCCATAATAAAAGAAAATTCAGACGCGTTCGAGAATATAAAGACAACATTTCCTTTGCAACTTTATAACCCTCCCACTCCCTTACACTACACTTGAATCGTCAGATTTTCTAAATTTTAGCTGGCCACTAACCCACTATACTTTAATCTAACGCACTTCAGTCTTTCCACGTCACTGATTTTTTTTTAACATTTTTTTATCTGTAGATTTTTTCCTCGCCATTGGAATGAAAAACATTGTATAACCTCTTATTTTTTCTATAAATTTAGTCTACAAAATCCAATAGCTCCCTACGACGCTCGAGTAACTACCCATTTAGCATCTTGGGCTCCCCTACTACTAGACACCGTAGATCATTAACATCTACGGTTGCGTATCCGTGTTGCGGGATGGCAATGCCATATTAATAAGTGAACTGGCTACCCTTCAAATTAGAACATGACAATGACTAGCATTGACGCTATTGCGGTAGGAATATGTAAGGTCCTGGTAACAAATACCCGGGCGAGACGTTACGTTAAGACCTCTAACACTGTATAGAACTGACAATGAAAACCTAATACCTTTCTAATACACATGCTGCTGTGACAGACAGAGTGAAATTAAAACCTTTTGTTTTTCTAGTTCGCCATGACTACCTTGTTTGTTAGCTGGCACGATGTGCGACATTTCCTATCACCGTATTTGACAACCGTAACGAAAATTAATACTAATATTATACATGCGAATTTTTATCTGTCCGTGTGTCGGTCAGTCTGTTTGTCTGTTTGTCTGTCTGCTACATTTTCACAGGTAAACCACTGAACTGAATTAGATGTAATTTTGCCATGAAAATAATTGAAAATTCGGGGTGAAGTAGAGATAGTACTTTTTCTAAAGTCGATCGCTAAGCAGCTGAAATAGGGAATGAAAATTTGTATGAAAAATTATTTCGATGACATGCTAAAACACTCGCGAGAATTTTGAGAGACACTAGGATGTTGATAGGAAACCATCAAACTTTGACCTGCTATTAAGATATCTTTAAAATAAAAATCTTACCTTTTACCCCGTGTTGGTCTAGCGAGTCGTAAAAACCGCTCGCTTGGCTGTATGGGCTACTACCATTGTGACTACTAGGTGATAGAGTTCCACAAAGTTTCGCCCGACTATTTAGTACCACCGCCTTACTTATTTCTGCCGTAATAGCGTCAATGCTTGTCATTCTCGTGTTCTAGTTTGGAGGGTAAGGTAGCCAGTTTTCTTATTAATATGGCACTACAATCCCGTTACATGGATCACAACGCACCATTAACATCTTTGGTGTATGCGATGCATTTTTTTCAATCAAGAGAACCATCTGCTTGTTTGCTATTTAATGAAATAAAAAAAAACCATTAAAGTTATTTGCTGTACATCCTAGACCAGCATAGATTTATAATTAATAGTTCAATAAAAAACAGAGCAAGTATGTTTCTCTGTTCAATCGACACACGTTAACAAGAAAGACTGTTCTATACCTCCACCATGCACCAGCAATTAAGATAAAATTGACATAAAATATATAGATTGCGTTTTATATCTGCCTTCTATCTCGCAAGGTCCGTAATCGTCGAGTAATCCTGTTCGTTGCTTCTAGTGTATGTAATGCTTATCTTATTGGCAATCAAATGTGTTTTATGACGTTAGTCGTTATTCCTCTGAAATTATTTTAGTTTTGCTACTTGGAGGTTTGAACATTTATGCTACGGCTATTCAGCTTCTTTTTATAGAGAAGAGACTGCTGGGAGACATAAATCATTCAATCCCTCAAGCTATGTAGAAACATACAAACAGACAGACAAAAATTTTCGAAATAATAATTTTTTTTCAGTGCAATGTTAAAATGAATATTTTTCGTTTTTACAACTCAGAAACGTACAAACAAAATGCGTCTTACAAAATGTTGTGTACAATATACATACAGATACTACAGATTTATATAATACTACAGATATGACATATACATGATACACATAATTATAAAGGGATCTATGAAAAGAGTTTTCTCTTAGCCTTCCTTTGAGTACTATTCCTTCATTGCTTGAAGAGTTAAAATAACAATACTCTTTGCGTATAATGTAATACTTGTGCTACATTATGTTCTCAGTATCTTTAGATCAACTTGAATTTCAACCCAAATCATGATTTTTTTGCAAGTAAAATGGATTTAGATTATCTAGATGCTTTCAAAAAACTATTATCTCAATATATTATAAGTAACAATTAATAGTACATTATAAATACGTAACGGTTATGTGATGTGAAAAGTGTCATTGTTTTTTGTATCCTGTGTGCCTTATTATCATTATTTAATTAGGTAAGCTGTTATACTTTATTTACCATTTTTCAAAATGTTATTTTATCTTACCTTTATTTACGTTATTTATGTGATATTGCATTGTATTAAGCGTCTATCACCGCATTGATAACTGACGAACACCTTTTGTTTTTTATCAATTGTGTTATCACGTAAGCGACAATCTTGTCTTTGTGATAATAAATGTCTTTAAACCTAAACCTTTCCATCGATAGTAAATGTTAAAATTACATTTTAAAGGATCGAGCACAATGTGACGAGGGCTACAATGGTTCGGGCCGCATCGTGTAAATCCGCCTAGATCGCTTTCATATATTTTAGTAGCTGCAGTGTGCAGCCCATTGTGTATTATAAAAGTTTTGCCGAATCCCGCGGGACCACCTAATTTTTGTGCGAATAAAAGTAGCCTATGTGTATCAGGTCATCAGCTACCTGTGTACAAAATTTCATTCGAATCCGTTTGGTAGTTTTTGCGTAATTGAGTAACAAACATCCATCCAAACATCCAAACTTTCACATTTATAATGTTAATATAGATACTAGTTGCACCGTGCAGCTCGCTGAAATTATAAAAATTATAAAAGTTTTTGGTGATTCCCGCGAAAACAACTCGTTGTTTTCGGGATAAAATTAGCCTATGTGCTATTCCAAGTCATCATCTACTGGTGTGCTAAATTTCATTCAAATCGGTTTAGTAATTTTTGCGTGATTAACAAACATCCATCGAAACATCCATCCATTCAAACATCCAAACTTTCGCATTTATAATATTAGTATAGATAATATTTATACAGAGATCTTCCAGTCAATAACTTTAATATATCTATTATAATTTTGTAATATTGCGAAAAAAAACTTATATGAAAAATAGACAAGCCCGCTGAGTTTCTTCCACCGGATCTTCTCGGTGTGTGGCCGCGTTTCCGATCCGATTACTACCGGATTAAAAAAAATGTTGACGTGTCAAAATAATTTGTAAAAAGAATAATTTTTAATTTGTAAATTTAATAAAAGTTCATCTAATTTCTGATGATGAACTATCGCACACTATGCCGCGGAGCATCGGGCCAGATTTCGGTGAATGCTATGCGGTCCGATGCATCGCGTCATCAGTAGACAGTATGCTATGACAAGCGGAATAGCGTGCACAAGTTAGAATATTCATTTTAAAATCACTAAATTAGTAAGTAATGTAAAATGTAAATATTATCCGTTCTGCCAGGCAATTCATATAAGACGAACGATTGACTACATGCTTTACTATCATCATAACTACTAGGAGCTACTCTAACTGACCAACTAACTAATATAACTTCATTGAAGAATAGGCCAATTGTCCGTCTGCCAGGCAGGTCGTAAAAGGTGACCGATGGCCTATGCGACCACTATGTCACTACCATCGTGGCTACTAGGTTCGTAGTTACTACATTATCTCGCCCGGGTCTGTTACCACCGCCTTACCTATTCCCGCCGCATTAGCGTCAGTGCTTGACACTGTCGTGTTTCGGTTTGGAGGGTAAGGTAGCTGGTAAACTTATGCATGTGGCATTAAACCTCGCTACAAGATAGCAACGCACCATTAACAACTATGGTGACTATAGGCGATAGTTTGACTCGTTCCATCAGGAGATCCATCTTCTTGTGGTATAAAAAAAGGTTTTGGTACCACTTCGTTACCTATTTCTGTCGTAGTAGCGTCAATGCTCGTCACTATGGCATTCCAGATTAGAAGGTAAGGTAGCCGGTAGTATGCTTGTGTTAGTATTTGGCGGTATGATGTCACCCTGATTGTTGTCCTTAGGTGATTGTTTCTATTTCATATGTATTATCGTTTATTTCGTCGGCACTTGGTCAAATTCCATTTGTTTGTTACATTATGGTAAAATACACAATATTTGTTAGCTGATAACACTTGTCCTGTTTCACAATAAGATAATTATATTTATTTTCCGACCGGTTTCTCTTACACAAGCATCCTCAGGGTATTTACAATAATTATTAACTAACAACGAAATCTAAATATCACAAATAACAAATTTGAAGGCTAATATACATTTTTGTCCGGTAAACCGGTCGGAAATCAAATATAATTATCTTATTGTGAAACAGTACAAGTGTTTTCAGCTAACAAATATTGTGTTAAAATGGAGTTTCACCAAGTGCCAACGATAAAAAGTGTAGAATATGTTAAAATCCACTTGACTATTTTATACAAGCACTTTTAATTTATATCGCCAACCGGTTACACTTTTTAAGGTATAGTATTAAAAGCGAAATCGGTTGGCGATATAAACTGAGTAAAAAGTGTTTTGTGTAACAGTACCTACAAGTGCACTTTTTATAATATGTTTGTTTTCGAGATGAAAAAATATAATTATTTTTGCATCTCGAAAACAAACTTCTTGATTTATTATCTTATAATAAAAATACAAAAAAGTTTTGTGTTTATAGGCGTCTAGCTGTTCTACGCAACTTCGCTCGCGATCAGAGTAACATGTCAAATATTTCATACAAACCTTCATCTCTTATTAGTTAATATAGGCTCTTAGGGGTTGAATAGTTTAAAAAAGTAGCCTATGTAGAGCCCCGAGTCTTTTACTGTCCCCTGCCCGAGCTTCGCATTTATAATTATAGTATGAATAGTTCTCTCCAAAAATATCTCTTTAAAAAATATCCTCATGCCCGTATCCTCGAAGAGGTAGGCAGAGGTACAATAACTGTACCCACGATTAGCAAAAGATACTTAATCGCGTAATGTGATAAGTGACAAGCCTACCAAAAACTCTATTATCTCTTTTTATTAGGAGGAAATCTGCTGCATTGTTATTATCTAACTTCGAATGTATAGAAAGTAAGGCGTTTAAACTTAGCCCTTCTTTCAATTGCGTAGTCGAAAAAATATATTGTTAGCAATATTTTCCCACATAGCCGTATCAAATTTAAGCCATAAGCACGTAGTATATAAGGAATAAGTAATGTGCTTAACTTAAGTAATAAATCTTAAAAGAATGCTTTGGTCGTTCCCCAAAGGATACTCGTAGAAGCATTCACCTCCTATTTTCCCTGTTATTTATGAACCTCTATGCTTTCTACTTAAACCGTTGGTCAAGATTAAGCCGAGTAACCAAAATATATTGCTAGATGTTACGAAAATTACGCATTCCTATAGAAAATATTGTTTGGCGAATGAATTATAGTAGGTATTATTTATGAAAACAATATTTTTGCATAAAATAAATAAAAAGTGTTATTATGTGATTCTCGTACTGTATGATATTTTTAATTTTTATATCAATTAAAACCTTGTCAACATTAAAAAGTTAGAATATTCATCTAGACTAATATAAAGAAAGAAGATTTGATTTTTTGTTTGTCTGTTACGATTTCACTTAAAACTACTGGACGGATTTAAAAAATCTTACTCCTTTAGAAAGTTCCGTTATCCATAAGTGACGTAGACAATTTTTTTACCTGACAGAGAAAAAATATGTAGTGGTTTTGGCTACGCAAACGGAGTCGTGATTAGCAGCTAGTACTGAAATAAATGACGGAAATAAAATTTTTTTCGTTAAAAGTCCAGACAATAAATAAGGATTGTGATTGACAGAAAAGTATTAATCTATGGTCATAGTGCATATTGTATCGCCTTACTCGTATCGCATATTAAAATCGTGTGGAATCAAGAATTAATTTATCGATTGGATCGTTAAATATATTATATTAAACAATATTAATTATTTAATATTGATAAAAATTCACAATTTCCTATGATATTCGGAGTATGTTAAAAAATTATTATTTTTTTCTGATTAACAATAGTTATTAATTATTTTCATCTAACTAGGTACTGATTTCGGGTATAATATGGTACTAAATACATAAAACTTTCCTGAAACAGTTTTTACTCTTGAGTTAGACTTGTTTTATAAGGTATGATGCTGATTACTGAGTCTACACTATTACTATATAAATATATTAAGTTTTAAAAAATTAATATATTAAGTCTGATACTAAAATATCGACAAATTATATAAAAAATTAACATTACCATTGGACATTTAATAGTTGTATCTACAGACTACTAAAAACGTACTTGATTATTTAGTAATTTATTGTCACATTTAAAAAATAGTTATTTATTAAATTGTGTTATTAGTAATACGAAAAATTAATTAATCTTAGTATGTAACATCATATTATTGTATTTAACTTATTACAATGAAAAATTCCAATGTAATTATCTCGATTTTTTTATCGGTGCATGTATCGATTTAATTTCGAGTACCGATTGTGCAATAAATCGATATCCGATTTCTACCCTAGATTCTCCTTGTAAATACGTGTTATGTAACGTCAGACGTTTTAGTGTTTACTGTTTCCGTTTGCTGTGTATTGAAGTTTTGATTTGGATAATAATATTGTGATTTTTACAGCTAATCCTATCTTCCCATCCCAGAGAAATACTTAATATGCTTGGAGTTTATAAATCGGTAAATATATATAAAATCGGTTTATAAATTGGTAAATAATTAGAATTAGTTTTTTTGGAAATGTGGTGTATATTTTGTTATTGTTGCTCGAAAAAATTCAAACTAGTTAGGTATATACTACAAATCATTGCTACAATTTATTCTTGGCGTAGATGGTTAAAATTAAAAAAGAAACTAAAACATCAGTTATAATTAGGGTTACAAACGCTTATACTTATGTATTTGCCTGCAACATGTTTTTAAAATGTCAACTCGATGCATATTTTGTTTTTTGTTTTATTGCGTCTTTCATTCTCAACGGGACATTTATAGAACAAATGATATTGTAACAGAATCTAGACTTAAAAATCTTTGCAATGAGTACTCTGGAACAGTCGGCCACCAATTACTTGAATTAAGGCACACCTCTACATAAATGTTGGCCATGTCCTTTACTTTGTTTCTAACATATCAACCACTATATTATAGATATTATACATACCTGCATTATTGCAGTGCATTATGCAGATATATAAGTATTGCTTGTGATATTCTAACCCAGCTCCGCAATTAGCAAAAAAACCATTAACATATGTGGCTATGGCTATATCTTTCCACCAAAAGAATTATCTGCTTATTTGCTATCATACGGAAGAAATTGAATTAAACAAATAAATATTCGACGTTACCAAGAAGCAAGTAAAAGAAATCACCGCGTTGATTACTGCCACGGTGACCTAAGTAGAAAAGCCTTAGCCGTACTGAAAATGAAGATATCTAACTTACGAAAATCTAAAATCTCAATTGCAGTTCGTAGTCTGGTGGTAGTGTGTTAACGACTCCCTGCCTTGGATGAGCACGTATAGTTGTTGGTTCCAGTTACCGCTTTTTATATATCATAAGATTGCGAAGAAGCAGATGGGTCTCCTGATGGAAAGAGTCAACTATCGCCTATAGACATTAAAGGTGTTAATGGTGCGTTGCTGTCTTGTGGCAAAGTCTCAAGCCACATGCATTAAATTTACCGGCTACCATACCCTAAAAACTGGAACACGATAGTGACAAGCATTAACGCTATTGCGGCAGGAATAGGTCAGGCGGTGCTACCAGACCCGGGCGAGACAACGCAGAACTTTAACATCTAGTAGTCACGATGACAGTGACTCGTATAGCTAATCGGTTACCATTTACGACCTGCCTGGTAGAACAGCAGTTGGCCTATTCTTCAAAGGAGCCCCTGACCAACACGGGGAAAATTATACTTAATACTTATTGTCAGTTCGATAAAATGCAGTGATAGAGCTTATTGCCGACATTCACGTTCATTCACGTAGTAATATTCACCCTCACCATCTGAACCATGAAACAAAGAAAACAAGTTTGTTTTCTGTGTTCCATGATCTGGACTATTGGTGATAAAAAAATAAAAAATACTTCATACAATTAAACTTTTAAAAAAATATTTTGGTGCGTCAACAATTCTGTAGCTACTATAAGATCGGAAACGTAACCACGATCTCCGATTTGCCCGTACCTTCTTTACACGCATAAACAAACTCTTAAAGCTTGCCTTGCACGGATTTTTCGAGTAGCTTTGATATGGAGATTTTTAAAAGAAAGTTTAACAAATTTCTTAGAAAGCGGCAAATAACTCCCTTTGTTGTAAATTACCATGGGCATTAGTGGCTACTTTCCAGTATGTAGTCCATTCGCTTGTATGCCTACAAATTCAATAAAAAAATATTACCTATCTCGCCAATTGGTTAACAGGTGAATTGTAGAGAACCAAAATGTCTGTATCTAACCGTTAAATATGTTTAAAATAACACAAATCGCCATTCGACAGAAACCTTAAAAACTACTATTTATATTTAGTATATCACCATAAAATCATTAGATTATAATCGCCTCTAGTAATATTAAAATCACACAGCTATCTTTACT
This sequence comes from Apodemia mormo, assembly GCA_036924255.1. Classification (NCBI taxonomy): domain Eukaryota; kingdom Metazoa; phylum Arthropoda; class Insecta; order Lepidoptera; family Riodinidae; genus Apodemia; species Apodemia mormo. Next base: position 21,871,692 of record JAUPFN010000016.1, read on the forward strand.
AAACCAAATTATAAACTTAAATTAAAAATAATTGAGATGTAAACTATAGTTGGATCAAACAGTAGCTATATATATATATATATATATATATATATATATATATATATATATATATATATATATATATATATATATATATATATATATATATATATATATATTCATTACGGTGTTTCTTTTAAATTAAATATAATAATTAAATTAAATTTGAATATATTAAGATGACCCGGCAAAAGTTGTTTGCCATAGAAATTACTTGTATTGAATATTTTGGTGGGGTATAAGAGAAGAGGAGGGGTAACCTCTTTAATTAACATTGAGATAAAAACTATCGTATATATTAAGTTGAACCAGACAGTAGATATCTATAAACTCTTATTTAAATCGGACCAATAACGTGACACGTAATTTATATACAGACTGACTGGTGAATTACCTTCAATATTTAAGAACGTGATAGTTGACGATCATATATGATGATATTAGCTGGAACGTGCAGCCCGCTGCATTATAACAGTTTTTGGTGAATCCCGCGGGATCACCTAACTTTTCCGGGATAAAAAGGTTCCAGGTCATCATCTACCTATGTGCCAAATTTCATTCAAATCCGTTCAGTAGTTTTTGCGTGATTGAGTAACAAACATCCATCCAAACATCTAAACTTTCGCATTTATAATATTAATATAGATATAAAATAACATTTCAAATAAATAATAAAATACTTCTTAGTAAACATAGTAAACAGTACACCGAGAATCCTATATTTACCTGCGCCATACTTGTACACCGCGCGGACGCATATATCTCGCAACGCGCTATCAGCATAGAATACATAGGTAGGTACAAAACAAACAGCGCGAGGTGCTTAGAGAGTATAATATCCACATTTCACTTATTTTTAGAGAAATATTGGTCAAAAATTAAGCCCCTTAATTTATTATTTCATTTTAAGTAGCATCGAGTACTGAGTACTCCAGAAGTATCGAAGGTAATTCACCAGTCAGTCTGTATATGTCACAGTGAAATTGTCAATACCGTTAGATTATAATCTAACTGAGGGATATTATAATTTAACTGCTAACCTAACCTAACCAAATTATAAACTCCCTAGGTAGATTATAATCTAATGACTATTGACAATTTCACTGCGACATATATATTTAGATTCAGATGTTGACAAATTCGATGTTTTTTCATAAAAACGTATGTATAAAACTTAACATCTTATCAAAGAACTTGACTAATAGTACAGAATGAATGATGTCTATTATATGCAGTTCAAATGCTGGATCTATCTTACATTTACATTCAAGATACATTGGACTTAGGCATTTGCATACCGGACTGATATTTTCATAATTGTCACGTCGTCGGTGGCTCTAATCCGGCTATTAGCCTAATGGATTCCCTAATTCACATAATTTTGAATATTTAAATGTAAAAAAAGATAATGCTATAAAAAGATAATCCTTTTTAAGTCTAAAATACTTTGACTTTGCCGCCGTATACAGTAAAAGCCATATAATTGGAGCATTTAAAATGGCGGTATTTTATGTGGTTATATAACGTCATGACATAAACCGATGATTATTTAAAATTATGGCCTTGGTGGTCTAGAGAGGAGCATGTTTTGATAAGATTATGAAATGGGGAGAGTTAAACAGAGCATGTATGAATATTTGCCGTACTCTATTAAAAACACAGATCACACAAATTCGAATAGACACGACGAGGCGCAAAATGCGTAGCCGCTGATATGAGAAACGCTTTTAGATATATTATATCGTAAAAAAAAAAACCAGATTGTGCTTTTTTTATATCATAAGATAGCAAACAAGCAGATGGGTCTCCTGATGGAAAGAGTCAACCATCGCCTATAGACATCAAAGATGTTAATGATACGTTGCTATCTTGTGGCGAGGTCTAGTGCCACATGCATAAGTTTACCGGCTACCTTACCCTCCAAACCGGAACACGACAGCGACAAGCACTGATGCTATTGCGGTAGGAATAGATAAGGCGGTGGTACCTGACCCGGGCGAGACAATGCAGAACTCTACCATCTAGTAGCCACGATGTTAGTAGAATATATATAGCCAATCGGTCGCCATTTACGACATGCCTGGCAGAACGGCAGTTGGTCTATTCTTCAAAAGAGCCCGGAACCGGAAAATTATAATAGTATTCAGTAGTCTCGATAATATACGTAATTTGTCCAAGTTAAGTTTATAAGGGCAAGTTAAGTTTATAAATACACATTATTAAAAGTTAGTTAGTTACCTTAATATTGTTTTCACAATACATTTGGGTGATTAACGAAAACGCAATAGATTTCATATTTTTAATAACACAGATATTTAATAATTTTAACTTTTTTCTCATTTGCTTCTTCATATAAATTATATCTTGCCAAATCTCAGATAGAGTTATCGTGATTTGACGTTTGGGTGATTAACGAAAACGCAATAGATTTCATATTTTTAATAACATAGATATTTAATAATTTTAACTTTTTTCCTTTTGTTTCTTCATATAAATTATATCTTACCAAATCTCAGATAGAATTATCCAAAGTTTTCGTTTCACGTATTAATCGTAGTGTATAGATATTTTAAGGAAAATATACAAGAAATAACAAATAAAAAATTCAATAAATTAGAAATATAACAAAAGCTAGTTATATAATAAGAATTAATGTCTCGTAAGTATGTACATTTAGCAAACAAAATATACATACATTAACTTTAATAACATTAAGAACATGTTGTGTACATTATTAAAATAAGGATTTTTTTACATAAAAGTTATACATATTTTATCTTGCTTGCAATGATTAATTTAAAAGTTATAATTGAGCAACCTTATAGTTACTATAAAGTTGCTCAATTATAACTTTGTAAATTTAATAAATATTTTTAAATTCCTGTTTTATTTACCGTTTATTTTTAAATTTAAAACGGACCTTACTTTACCTACAAACAAAGACAAGCATGATTCAGAGAAAATATTTTAAATAAATATTAACTTTAGGACTCAAAGGGACACCGTTTGTTGGCTGTCATTTTGCTGAGTCCCGGATAAAACGGTACCATTGTCAAGGGATTAACGTCAACAAATTTGTTGTCAACAAACGCCTGATTAAACAAAAATATTCGTGCGTCACATAACCCTAAGAACCTTTCAATTTAATTGCTAAAGATTATGAATGCTTGCTAAGACCGCATTTTCTGCTTAGTATTATTTAATTTTATATGGTATTTAAATGTTTTGAATACTTGTCGTCGCCGGTACTTGATGAAGCTGCATTTTAGAATATTATAAATAAACTCACTCGTAATTCTAGTAAATTTTTAATATTATTTTATACACGCACTGGTTTTGCTAATTACAGCATCATCAAGGATGTTTACACCGTTAAAATGATTCAGTTTGGTGCACTAAATAATAATCAAAAGTAAACTAAAAGTGTAAAAGAGTTTATTTGTAATATTTTAAATATCTGTAATGAAAAAAAAGACCAGGTTCCTATGTAATGCAAGGGAAGTCGTTTTACAAGCGCAAGAATAGGTAACTGTTAATTTTAAATAAGTGCGTATGAAACTAATTTCTTCTAGAAAAATCCGTTTCTTTTTGAAAGATTAATAATTCTTAACGACCTGTTCATGATTAACATTTGTTTAGAGTACCAGGTTGGTACTACCCGATGACATTTTACTGCGAATTAACACAACGCGAGCTTATACTATATGTTAATACAGCTACTTATATTATGACATGTCTTCACTACATAGTATAAAACAAAGTCACTTTCTCTGTCTGTCCCTATGTCCCTATGTATGCTTAAATCTTTAAAACTACGCAACGGATTATGATGCGGTTTTTTTTAATAGATAGAGTGATTAAAGAAGAAGGTTTGTATGCATAATAACATTCAATATATTGTAGAGAAATACTGCAATTTTTGAGTTTTCTGATGTCATGTCGTAAATAATTATATTTTTTTCCGCTTACATTGCAAACACTGGCTAAACCCTACGAGATTTATCAAAATAATGTACTAAGCATTTGTACACCTTGAAAAGGTCTACAAAAAACTCCGCGATGGTATATGTCTATCTCTTATGGATAACCCACAATAGCATTTTTTGTCATTTACTTTTTACGAGAAATAATGGCTTTTTTTCGAAGCAATTTTAAACAATACAGTACTAATCCTTATCCAATTAAATCCCTAAATATATTGTTGATTTAATATAGATTAATATGGCCGTTTACAGCATGTAATTTAAATGAATATTTTCGAAGATATTACAGATTTAAAATACAGGGGCATAGCGGTTGCAGGATTACCGGCCGGTCGGCGGCGCGCGCGGGTTATGCGCTGAAAGCGCCGGGAAACGTGTTAATTTTCGGATAAGTAAATAAATTAACTAAATATCACCATATAAAAATCATGCGGATGATAAGAAATAGTATTAACAAATTATTTGTTTTAGAGATTTTTTAGCCTGTTTTCGGAATTTTATATGATCAAGTAAAGTATATTCTATCATGTAACTAGCGGCCCGCCCCGGCATCGCTCGGGTAAAAAAAAAAGATTAAAATCGATCCAGTAGTTTTGATTTATTCATTACTGCCCGTGGCCCGCACGCGTTAAATTTGGCCCGCACGCGTTAAACAATTCCCCTTTCCCTATACCATGAAGATTTCCTGCTGTCTTTGGAATATCTAAATTCATATAGGTACTACATTTTTAATATTAATATATTACGAAATGTCTTTATATACAACGTTCACAGCTTTCTTGCCATTAGACAATACAAACATGTTTTCTTTAGAGGTTACTCTTGAAAGAGCGACATAGTTGGCCATGTGAAAAACAGTCAACGCTGAAATCTAAGTCTGCAACGTTGAAGGTTTGACCCTGTGATTTATTAAGGCGAGGCATCGGAGCAAACGGGAAAAAATGTGCAAATGGTTGACCCTACGCGCCATCCCTGAAACTTCTCACTAAATTGAGGTATTTTAAGCTCAAAATAGTAAATAATATAAGCATAGATTTTTCAGTTCAAACATCTTCAAAATCAAGTTTTCACCAGATGTCCACGTTTTGAAGTCCTAGGAACCTTTTCCGACTATTTTCACGATGACGTCAGCATGTCTGTATGTATGTTTGTGCGTATGTATGTATGTAAACATCTCATAACTTTTGAACGGCTGGACCGATCGAAACGCGGTTGAAGGCATTCGATTGGATTCTGCTCAACTTGACTTCCTGAAAATTTGAACCAATTTGGTTCAGGAGATTTTGAAAAATTCAATAAAAACACCAAAAAAATGTTTAGCGAAACAGTATTTTTTTAATTTAACTTGCAGATTTATCTACCGATTCAGTACAAAAACTAATCAGCTCTATTCCTCAAAAAACTACGTCTAATACATAAATTACATGAAAATCGGTTTATCTGTTTGGAGTAATCGTTGACGAAAATTTTGAAAAAGTGTTTTTTCGACATAGTTTCGAAATTTTTCGACCAATCATTTTTTGTACTAAAAACTACGTCAAATGCAGTTTCAAAAATCATAATCGAATCTTATTCTCAAAACTTATAGCTTTTCAAATATTAAAATTACGTTGTTTTTAGCAAACTTACTTAATTTTTTTTAAATAAATTTCAAGTTAATTCACCAATTGACGTAAGAATCTTATTAGCTTTTCCCCTTTAAAACTGCGTCAAATACCGTTAATTTAATCAAAATCGGTCAATTTGTTTGCGATTTATCAATGAAGAAAATTAAAAATAAAATGTTTTTTGACATTGCACCGAAATTTTTCAACCTATCGATTATTTAGCAAAAGCAATATTTTAGATCTCAAAAATTAAGTTGAATGCCATCATCGTTTTCAAAATATACAGCTTTTCAAAAATTTATATATTGCCATTTTTAAAAAATAGATGTTTGAAATGAAATATCTATGCTTATTTTTTACTCTTTTGAGCTTAAATACCTTAATTTAGTGGGAAGTTTCAGGGATGGCCCGTAGGGTCAACCGCTTACACATTTTTTTCCCTAAGTGACATAGGCTATATTTTTATACCCGTGCGAAGCCGGGGTGAGCCGCTAGTGAGAGACTAAATAAAAGTCAGACAATGCCTTTCATGATGCCTTGGTAACTTTTTTACACCAATGGTACTACCACATAAGCTTACTTTACAACGATTGATTGATGTGTCCCATGTTTTCCCGTACTAGATCGGACTTCTTCAAAGAAGACGTCACCTGTTTTACTGTCAGACTATTTATAAAATGCAAATAATGGCTTAACTTGTCAATATTATCGAGACTATTACATACTAGAGTTCTGCAACTCTATGTATTCTAAAAGTCTCTGACGATAGGACAGGGGTATTTGTACGTATTTTTTTAATTTTTTTATTATTATATATAACGACTTCGTCCGCGTGGAGTTCGTTTACTCCACACTGCCCCTCCCCCGTATGTGATAGTATAGGTAGGCATGATAGTAGATAGGCATGATAATATATAGCCCATATGTTGATATATAATATTCATACAAAATTTGAAGTAAATCCATGCAGTACTTTTTGAGTTTACCCCGGACATACATACAGACAAAAATTCTAAAGACTATATTTTTGGCTTCGATATCGATTGTAGATCACGCCCCAAGTATTCTTTTAAAAAAATATTCAATATACAGTTTTGACTTTCCTACGATTTTATTATATGTATAGAAAAGTAATTATCTGGTAATATCTATACATACTACATATAATAAAATCGTAGGAAAGTCAATGTATGTCCGGGGTAAACTCAAAAACTACTGCATGGATTTACTTCAAATTTTGCATGAATATTACTAATAGGTCGCGTCAACATATAGACTCCATATTATCACGCTATTACGTACGGGAGAGGAGCTGTGCGGAGTAAACGATGTCCGCGCGGACGAAGTCGCGGGCAACAGCTAGTATAAGATAAATTCTACATTTTTCAGCGTCGGCACTTGTTGAAACTCCATTTCAATACGATATTTATTAATAAATACTCTTGTACCTACTTTTTTACAATTAGTGTAAAACACCACATGTGTATTAATTGATAAATATTGTATTAAAATATAATATATATATATATATATATATATATATATATATATATATATATATATTATATTTTAATACAATGTGTGTATAACAATATATATATATATACACAAGCAAATGGGTTTCCAGATAGAAGAGTCAGCCATCGCCTATAGACACCAAAGATGTTAATGAAGCGTTGCTATCTTATGGCGAGGTCTAATGCCACATGCATAAGTTTATTGGCTACCCCACCCTCCAAACCGACACACGACAATGACAAGCGCTGACGCTATTGCGGCAGGAATAGGTAAGGCGGTGGTACCAAACCCGGGCGAGACGATGCAGAACTCTACCACCTAGTAGCCACGATGGTAGTGACTCGTATAGCCAATCGGTCGCCTTTTACGACCTGTCTGGCAGAACGGCAGTTGGTCTATTCTTCAAAGGAGCCCGGAACCAACACGGGGAAAATATTGTAAAATTTTATTTTAAAATAAACCAATTTTTAGAGGATTTTGTAAATGAAATCAAATTTAATTTGGCAGACATATTTATTTTTACGTGTTGAAGTTCAGCTTCATTAATATAGCACGAATAATTATTTACATAATATTTGAATGAAGTTAGAAAATATTCACAAACAATAAATAATATTTAACTAAATACCTAACTTATACTTAAATCAATTTGGTCATCTTAGACCAAATCATATCAACAAAATACTTTTGGTCTTGGTTTATCCTATGAAAATGCACTATAAAGTAATTTTATTAAATAATTTCTAAGAAAGAAGATACAGCCGTAAATACTTGTTCATAAAAGCCCAGACTGTTATCGGAATTTATATGAATAATGTTAAAATATAATTGAACCTCCATAACTTTAATATATCTGTTTACGTTCAAGAAAAATATAATTTCTCTGTCTTGTTTTTACAAACAATGATTCAAATATTTACATATAGATACATATATTTTATTGCTGACGAAGACATAAATTTTTCGTACGATCAAAACTTTTAACTTATGCTTAAAACTAAATATTGATAAGGACTAGCTGTAAAAATATTTGTTTTTATATATTTTTTTTAAGATCAGAGTAAAAGCAAGCAAGTCATATCCATAACCGCACAGGGCTTCTGCAATAACATGCTGTGAAGTATGTAACAGGGCATGGAACCGGTATTGATATGACGATTGATATCGTTCATATTACTGGTTAAATTCCGCTCATTGTTTAACCGGTTAATCAAGTAAGCGGTTCGTCACCCTTAAAGTCAAATGATTACCGGTTAATGCAGAAAGTGTACATTTTAAGAAGCATGCGTGTCGAATTAACCGGTTACCTCAGAGTTAATTTCCCTCGAGATAGTGTCCGCGCCAACTTCTTCGTATTTCATCGAATACAGTTCGATCTCCCAAAGCAATTCTCTTTCTCTTTCATTAACTCGCTTGTATAGCTTTTAAATCATACGTTTTAGGTATCAGAAATTATTTACCGATAACTGTAATCTAAACCACAATAAATTATACAAATCGGTTTAGAAAGTTAACCGGTTTCTGAGTCCTGGTATGTACATTTTATGAGAAACAAAATATCAGTTAAGAAAAATGACAGTATATACTGCTACTCTGCGAGCTTTCGGCATGCTGCTTCACTCACGTGACATATATAATAATATTAAACAAATAAGATACACATCACTTGACATTCTTAAGCAACTTTAGCAAGGCTCATTGTGCGTACACAAAGACATTGTTTTCGTACCACACTTCGGACGGGTTTAAACTCCATCTTATGTCAAAAAGTTTTAACGGATATTTCACAAAGTCAAATAAACGGCATTGCGATGGCCGTGATCACGACATAATAGCTAAGAGCAGGTCATGAATGAAATGTTGGAAACGCTGTCACCAATAATGTGTAGGTTTGTCATTAGATGAGTTGTATGTGGCAAATAATACATTTTCATAGCAATTTTCGTGAAGTATAAAAGACGAATTACTGGCTTTTACTCTAATAAAGACTTTTTGCTAATGCCGCCAACCAACAATGCTACTTAATGTTGTAATAATTTTTAAAACCTTCAAAATTAGAAAGAAACCTACATGGTCTTAGAGTCTTAGGAATAGGGCCTTATCAAAAAGGAAGCAGTATTATTTATGCCTTATACACTCATATATTTACAGCACATTTAAACGATTAAGTTTAGAAAAATTATGGCTTATAATTTTCAATTTATATTTACAACGCTAATGTTCTGGTGTTAACCTTACTGGATTTCATAAATACATTTATAAGTACATAATTCAATTTACAATTTACCTAACAATACGTACAGGAGAGCTTAGTATAGTAAAAATTTATTACGGTGACTTGTGAATGTCTTTTAGGGATGTCAGATATAAATGTACTTCACTAAAATAATGATAAGTTCTCTTTTACAAATATTTCACCCACGCTCTCACCGATTTCACTAGTTAAAATGTATCACATACAAAATTCATTTTTTTATACCACAATGTCAAATCTTATTAGCGAATTTCGTCCGTTGACTTTAGGAACTGAAAGTGCTATCTTCTAATGACAGCATATCAAAACTATGACGTCACACTACAACATTCCGTGATGATCCTTGATTAGTAGGTGTCTCAGGAGCAAGTACTGGTTGAAAGCAATGAGTTGCTGGAGTAAAATCTTCTACAAGTTTTCGTTTAAGGACAGATGATGATCCAACGTATACATTTGTTCCAGGGAAAGTACCACGTCGCCTTCGCCTCCAGAGGATTGCGACAAGAACTGCTAAACCAAAAGCAATCATTGCTGATAAACAACCTAATACTAGTTCAGAGTCCGGAGCATGTTCTGGAACTCTTTCACCTCTCATAGAACTGACCAATACTGACATAAGTCGGTCACCTTCACTAACTTCAACATCTTGTACACTTTCTGTAGACACACGTTGAGCACGACTAGTATCAATGGTCATAGTTTCAGATTTTTCATTGTCCACACCTGGTGTACGAGATACAAGCTCTACTTGAATATGGTAAATTGTATCTGGCCATAGAGATAAGGTAACACGTGTTGAATCCGTGAAAAGATTTCCTTTCAATCCTCCACCATCTACTTCCCATGTCACAAGGTATACGCCACGTGCTATTCTTGGTTCCCAAGCAATTTCACCAATAACTAAAACTTTTTGATGGATCAAAGATATTTCCTTTAAAGTCCACTTATGCTCATCGTGGTTAGATGTATTTGTATCATGGGCTACCCATGTTTCATCAGGACTGTAAATTGTAACTAATCCTTGTGGGTCTACAACTAAAACCCTAAGCAGTGCTCCTTCGTTATTTGAAGGTACTCTTGTAGCTAATGATTGGGTTTGGATGATTTGTCGCCATGGACCTTCAGCTGCTCTTCGCATTACGACATAGACTAGAGGTGCAGGATGTGCGGCAGCACGAGGAGCTGGAGGTGGCCATCGGGCTAAAGCTCCACTCAGTCTCATGACACCTTCACCCTTTGTATGAATGACTGGTTGTGTCTGAGCAGCTCTTGCAGCCTCGGTGTGAAACTCGCATGCAACTTTGCACCCAGGGAACTAAAACAAACAAAAATATATTAATTATTACCTATATCATAATATTTTATACACATTTTAACACCTTTATTAATTGTAACAACGAATACCAATACCAATATCCATTAGCGATCTGGGTGCTTAGATAAAGTACGCCTCGTAGCGAAACAATATTTAAATTCGTCATCGTATCTGAGATAACGAAAACAATTTCCTAGCCACTGTGACTCTATTATCGCGATCGTTGTGTCAATTTTTTTTTCGTTAAGAAAAAGAAATAAGACCAATTAAATGTAACTGCCAACCAAAACCTAGACAGTGAAATGATGTGTTCAAACAATTCGTTTTGTATAGTTAAGTTACGAATTGTAACATTGTCTACCAAATTGTGATAACGATGACCATTGGTCACGTGATTTAACACGGCTTGTGTCAGTCAGGTACCTAGATTTTATTATTTTCTAAATTTTTTATCGTTTTTGTATTGTTATATTGTCTAAACCCCCTGGAGAGAAAAAGTCAAAAGATTATAATAAGAAATTAAATGAAGCTTAGTGAAAAACCAAAAATATTTCCACCAAATTTTGGGGAAAAAATTGCAACCTAATCAATATCATATATCGAGACTTAATCATCTTTGGGTCTATTTTAAGAAGTAAAATGTCAATTTCTCCAAATTATATTGGCAGATATAAATTAAAAATAACTACGTTTTTCTACAATTACTAAATGTGGAGCTATAGTAAGTTAAAAACATTTTCTACTTTTGTTTGACGTCTAGTACGAAACTCATTTTTATCGATATTTTAATAGTTACACATAACATAGATCTGGATTTTGAATCTAAACAATAATATATATGGATCAATCTTATTAAGATTTTATTACTTTTATGCAATGTTTTATATTTTGTTAATCGAATGTTTAAAAAAGGATTCTGTATTTCAAAAGTTCTATTTTGCGAACACCTATAAAATAAAACATGTTACATTACATTTATACTTACGCAAATATCTTTTTCGTCGCAGACTGCACCCCAAACTTGAAAGTTGGATTGAAGAAGTTCACAATTTTCCCAGCACTGCAACAATAACATACATGATATTCACATTTAAATTCAAATATCAGCAATAGATATACAAACAGAATGATATAAATTCAGATTTTTTGCTTTTCGGTTTTATTTGAGTATATAAATTATTCAGTATAAACTAAAATAAAATGTTTTTTAAGCATTTAGAATTTAACATTGAGGATTCCAAAAATAAATTACAGCTGCTGATTAACGAATGATTTTCATACAAAAGATTTAATTGATGACCTTTTTCAAAAATTTGCTTCTTTACGTCTAGGAGTGTCTTTTAACATACAATATCTAATAAAAAATTATTGATAGATTTTGAGTGAATCTTTAAAAACATCGAAAGGAGATCTTAAAAAATATTGCTTTTCTCTTAGTGTTCCGTACCTAAAAGTTAAAACGAGACCCTATTACTAAGCCTCCGCCGTCTGTCTGTCTGTCACCAGGCTGCACCAGGCTGCATAAACCGTGATAGCTAGAAAGCTGAAATTTTCACAAATTATGTATGTATGTTGCCGCTATAACAACAAATACTTAAAAATAAAATATATATTAATGGTCCCTATATAATAAACGTGTTTCTTTGTATACTTTAAAGACGATGGTACGAAACCCTTCGTGCGCAAATCTGACTCGCACTTGGCCGGTTTTTTATTTTATTTATTTGAAATAGTGTGTTTTTTTATATTATACGATAGCAAACAAGCAGATGGCTCTCCTGCTAGAAAGAGACAACCGTCTCTAGACACCTAAGATGTTAATGCCACTTGTTTACCGGCTTTTATTATTATTTTTTGTTGACTTCGAAAAAAAGTGTGGTAAGAAACTAGTAGTGTTAGTGTTTTACAACAGCTTACTGTATATAAAAATAATTTATTTGTTTTTAAAATACAAGGTAAATGAACAATTTAATTATACAGAAATAAATAATATATAAAGCAAAAAATCTGCACAAGACTACTTATTCATGATAAATCTTCTGATCTTTTCCATACATATTTTTGTAAGGGTTGTAAATACGATAGCAGAAGAATAAGAGTTTAAAGCGAAACAGAGCCTTTATCGGATTATCGTCTTTATTTGTCACACATTCTTTTTTATAGAATATCTATCCTGACTATGGAATCGACGGTGTTTGGGTTCGATTCCGACGGGGACAAATATTAAATTTGTGTGATGAGCATAAATGTTTATATTTCTGGTTTGGGTGTTTATAAGATATATTTCAGTATTTATATATGAGCTTCTTTGGCTAAGTATCCTTGACTTACACCCCTGTACAAGGAAATAATTTGTTTACTTTGGGGCTAGATCAATAAGTTCAATTTATTGCAGAAAGTGGCACAAAGGCGTAACGTAATACTTTTAAGCATTTTTTTATAGTTTAACAGCACCACAGAGGTGCTGAGAGAATTTTTTTATCAATAAAACGATAAGTTTATTTATAAGTATAAATAGATAAGACCGAAAATTTATTTTCGGCCTGTAAATAAATAAAGAACTGAACAGTTTATTAGAAAACATGATTAAAACAGTTCCCTAACATCTTTAAATATTGCCTCTGTGGTGTAGTGGTCCGGTGTCGGAGTTGACCACAGAGGTCCCGGGTTCGATTCCTGGGTCGGGCAATTCAGAAATGTGTTTTTTCAGTTTTCTGATAAAAACAACATTGCCCGGGATTGGAAAGTGCCCGGTTGGCGATAGGCTTGCCACCTATCACATAGTGGGACCAAGTATCTTCGGCTAATCGTGGGTGCACTTGTTGTACCTCTGCCTACCCTTTCGGGGATACGGGCGTTAAGATACTTTTTTTTTAAATATTGCTCTGACTGCTTTCTTCAGCTTAAATCATGAAAGTTCTGTTCCAACCATCCTAGGTACAATTCGATCATTTTTTTTTTATATTTTTCATATACAATATACACCTTTTTGTCTTCAAGCTTACTGCCTTAAAACTGTCACAAAGGAGTGTGTTGAAATTGGTAAATACAGCAATAATGATCACCGCCACCCACGTAGCCAGGTAGCTAGCCGATAAACCAGTAAATTTAAATTTTTGTTTAACGTCATTAATTTCACCTTATCTTGTAGCAAACTAACGTTTATTTATTCGTTGCTTAATATTGATTTATTATTTATCCAAGCAATGCCATTGCCTGATATGGTTTTTAGTGTCATACTACTTATACGCACATGTACCTCTATAATACATTGATCATACATATCGTCTCTACTCAGTAAGCATGCTCGAAAACATGAGTGCGGGAAAATATTAGACCTAATTAATGACGATGATGAAGTTAAAAAAATCTATTCAAAGTAACTACAAGACATGACAAATTTTATCCATTGGCCAACGCAAATACAACATTTGTCATTGGAAACACTCATTTGTTGGGGATGACGTTAACTTGACACCGATTCTCGCCTCTGTAAGCTTTAATAATTATAAGAACGAGCATGAACCACGGTTATTAATTACTGGTATTGACAAAACGTTCTGTCGCTTGAAAACCATAGAGCTTTGAAGTGGCAATTTTATTGATTTTAACAAGTAATTTCATTTGGTCTTTGAAGGTTTGGTAAATACTGAGTAAATATTGTTGAGTCACAATTGATGCAGAAATTGTTATTTTAGTATCTTCTTAGTTAATTAGTTATTATAAAACTCAAAAAATATAGAAGTATTTACTAAGAACTTGCTATATAAATATGCTTGCTAAAAATATGGATGTTTCTAGTGACAGGAGGCATTAGTTGGGAATGTTTGTGTGAGAATGTGAAAAATTCAATAATGATTCCACAGTAGTATTTAATTCGTTTTCCTAAAATCAGCACAATTTTAAATATTCATCGGATATATAGATATAGATGAATAGATATCGCTGGACAAATTACACAAATTGATCTAACCCCAAAGTAAGCAATTTATTTGCTTGTGTTATGGGTGCTAAAAAACGATACTAATACATTTATAAATACATACATAATAAACACCCGAACCCAAAAATCCAAACATCTATGCTATCATATAAATATTTGTCCCTGTCGGGAATAAACTCGAACCCCCCCGATTCGTAGATGGGCTCACTAACCACTCGACCAATGGCCGCCCCATTCAAATCAGAGACAGTGTATATTGGATTATAAATATAATAAGTTTGGTCCCTAAATTATGTTTCCATTAAACAAATCAGCAAGCATATTTTCATGTTTATATTAAGAGATATCCAGAATGAACGGCATGCTTACAATAATTTAATATTGTCAGAATTGCATTGATAGAAAACTTACCATAAAACAGTCAGGGCCTTGCAAACATGATGATTCTCCACTTGGCCGAGGAGGTGCAAACTGAAACAAAGAAAAAGAAATGATTAAAAATGAACATTTAACTTCTGTCATATTTACTACCTGCGATTACTTAAGACTTTGACTTACAAAAAACAAAAAAAATTGTCTTACAAAGTGTAAAAATATAAAACCTAGCAGAACATAATATGACCTTTGGATATCAATTCATGGCTCTGGGTTCCTTTCAAAAGGCATGGATACCATTTTTATTAGATTGCTGGTAATTAAATGAATAAAATTATGAAATTTTCCCCTTATTCTTCGTTTCCAATAAACCACCACGCAATACAGAACACATCACCCCAAAATTAGCGCTTTTCTATCAGTGTTTTTTAAAGAGTAAAACATCACGAGAAAAAGTCAGGATTAAAAAAGTAATAAAATTTAAAGTTATTTGCCAAATAATAGTTCTACTGATATCACCGTGAAATAACCATGTCTCACGATTACCTATCTTAAATGGTTCGTGATGATTTTAGGTAATTTCTCCCAAATGCGTAACGCTGTATTATAGTTAAAGATTGGATTCAATGATATGCTTCTAACGAGACCGACGACCGACAGAGGACGGTAACCGGCAGTCGATAATCACCATTATCATCTTGGGTATTATCTCAGCAGGAGACTTGTAACGAAGGTAAAACATTTGTGGTTAGATTAGTGACCGTAGGAAGTTGTAATTTTAGAATTCCTGCGAACGGAATTGATATTGAAAATATAAAAAAATAACTTCAAAGTGTTATAGCGGTAGTAATGATGCTACTAAAATAATACATACTAAAAACAGGCAAATCGGCCCCATAATGTGTAAGGCCCGAATTTACTGAAATTTTTAATTTACACCTATGACAATTATATTATTTTAGATATATGTAGTCTACATGCGTTGCATTTTTATGCCGGGTTTCTTTAATCAACGATCCGTTATTTGTAGCAGTAGCCATAAGTAACCAATTCAATAATAACGATGCATTCTACCACTTGTTTATCCATTTGGTAATTTGTCATTTATAGGCGTAGTCATAATAATCTTACGCCTCGTAGAAAATATTACTACTCTTAACTGAAACAAGTCGTTTTACTTATACAGGAACTAGACAATTGTGGACATTTAAAACAACACCGCCTCTGTGGTCTATTGCTCCAGCGTTGGCGTTGACCACACGAGGTCGCGGGTTCGACTCCCGGGTCGGGCACATACAAAAAAATTGTTTTTTCAGTTTTCTGAGAAACACAAAGTTGCCCGGGATTGGAAAGTGCCCAGTTGGCGATAGGCTTGCCACCTATCACATTGTGGGACCAAGTATCTTCGGCTAATCGTGGGTGCACTTGTTGTACCTCTGCCTACCTCTTCGGGGATATAGGCGTGAAGATACTTTAAAACAACATAAAATATTTCAGTTTTGAAAAGTTAACCAACATTTTAAAATAGGTAATATGGAAACAAAAACAAGTAGGTTTTTCTTTTTTCCTTTTGTATTTCTATAGTTTATTTAATTGCAAATTACACGAATAAAGAAAGGATTTCTTAAATTTTGATTCATTTGTAATTGTTATATGAAAGGAAATACCTTTTTACTAAATCAACCTCGGGACCTGGACAAAGGAAAAAATAAACAGAGGTCGACGAAACATTACTCAATACAACAAAGCCTTACACATACGTAGCCGGTCCTTTTAACGATATATTTCCTATACAAAAGCCTTTTTCGGCAATAATCATTTCGGCAATAATCATTTCAATATTTAATTAATGCCGTACACATTAAAAGAAGTAAATATAAAAAAGTTTAATTATTCCTCCGATGCATTACGTGTTATCTAAGTTTGAAAAAGTTATACGAACAAAAAATGTAAGCGAGCTCTTGAGTTTAATGTATTTGATAAAATGACAGGTTCTGATTACTAGTCAGTGACCGTTTTTAATTGCATGATATGCCAATGGTAACAGAAGTCATCGCCCGTGGTGGATAAGAAACAGTAGCCTGAATCCATTAGTGGTTAAAAAAAATGTTTCTTAAAATATTATCAAGACGAAGAATTTTAATTGTATGTAAAACAAATATAATATTCTGAGCTTTAAAGTGAAAGATATCTTTATGTCGTCAATTCAATCACTTCTTTGTTTTGCTTTATGTCTCAATTTAAATCAGTTATATACTGAGTTTAAATATTTTATATATGATATTGTTTGAGTTTTGATACTGAGTTTAAATGTACCTACTAAATTAAAAACATATATGGACATTTTTGATGTTTTTGTTAACATGTGCAATTGAGTAAGTTTTTTATTAATGTTTAAAAAAGTTTAAAGTGGCATTTTACACAAGTTCACACAATAGAATCAATACATATAGTAGGGGATTTTAGGATTAACTCAAGCATGTCAGATTAAGATAGAAGGAAAAAATTCCATGTCACTGTTTTTTTCTGAGTTGACTGAGTTTTTTTTCGCCATTGAAATGAAAAACATTATATAACTTTTTATTTTTCTTACAAAATCAAATACGTCCCTATGAAGTTCCGTTCAAGTAAATACTCATTTAGCGTCTTTGGCTCCCCTACTATTATTCTTATTTTATTATATTCCAGGTGAAAATAAATAATTTTTTATTAATATTTTAATAATTTCACATTTTTTGGTGAAGTTATGTCTTTCATCACGTTATCCAGTACAACTTTGCCAATATCTTATAAATGATAAGCTAGTAGATAACTCTTTGCATAGTGAGAGATAACCATCGCCTATAAGCAACAACAATGTTATTGATGGAGATTCATGTTTTTGTTTTCGATACGTACAGGGGTATAATACCACATGCATAAGTTTGCTAGTTTCTTTACCCTCCAATCAAAAACGCAAAAGTGAAAAGCGCTGAAGTTATTGTGACAGAAAGAGGTAAGACAGTGGTATCCAGCATGGGTATTTAATTGCAGAAAGCTACCATGTAGCAATCAAGATCATAATGGCGTGTTTGGACAATTTTTCACCTTTTACGAACTATCGATCAAGAAGGATCTACAACAACAACAACATATCTTCACGCCAAATCCCTTACGGTGTAGGGAATTGAGTGCCGTATGTCACGGTCCAGACAGACTTGCCTTGCTTTCTGCACATTCATAACTCTCTTCATACAAACACGCCGGTTTCGTAGACTCTTGACACCACCTTCGGACAGCACTTGACTGATTTGATCATAGTACGTCAGTCTTGGTCTCCACCGGTACCTACATCAGGAAGAACTTATTCTTCTATAAAGTCCCAGACTAACACGAGAATTTTTTTACAGTTTTTAGTAGATAAATAGCTAATGATGGAAATTTTCTAATAGGAGTTCATACGGTTTGATTCACAGCTGAATATTTTATTAATAAAAAGTACCATCTCACCCGTACCTCCAAAGTGGTGTGCTAAAATGCAACCTTACACACACACACACACACACACACACACACACACACACACACACACATCCATGATAACCTTTATAATATTTAATATTATCGTGTGACCGGTGGCTAATTTATTGACAAATCGAGCCCAAAATAAGAAAATCAAAAAGCTTCTCAGAATAATTTTCCCATATCAATATTTGAACCCAGGAGCCCGTCAATGATACTAAGATTTATCGTGTGACTGATTTTATAGTTAATCAACAAATCAAGTACAAAAACAATATTTAAAAAACTAACTTTGAATAATTACCTCTTGGCAGTTATCAGCATTTGAACCGAGAAGCTCATCAAGCTCCCCATTTTTTAATTTTATAATATTATCTATATCTATACATATAATAAAATCGTAAGAAAGTCAAAACTGTACATTGAATATTTTATTAAAAGAATACTTGATCTACAATCGATATCGAAGCCAAAACTATAGTTTTTAGAATTTTTGTCTGTTTGTCTGTATGTATGTCCGGGGTAAACTCAAAAAGTACTGCATGCAAAAGTACTGCACTTAAAATTTTACATGAATATTACTAACAGGTCGGGTCAACATATAGGCTACATATTATCACGCTATCACCTACTGTGCGGAGTAAACGAAGTCCGCGCGGACGAATATGCTGGCAACAGCTAGTATTATAATAATTTTAAAGTATTTGCACGCCGTATCATGGTAGAATATGTTGGTAACTTAATCAAAAGTTTGGAAAATAAATAATTTCATTTTATTTCATTTCAAGGTCAAAGTCAAATTTTTATTTATTCGAATACATTATCGGCACTTTTGGCAGGTCGACAATTTCATAACACCTAAGGTATCAGAAAGCGGCCTACCACTGAGAAAGTGATAGAAAGGTGAAAGAAACTCAGCTTGCAGCATGCATGCAATCAGCATAAATTGATATTACTGAAAAATTTATTCAGAACAGTTTGCCCATATCAGGATTTAAACTCAGGAGCTTATCATACTGAAACCAGCACCGGAATAAGTAACGGTGTATTTGTTTACTTATTTCATGGAACTGCAAATAAGTAGATGGGTTTTCTGGTGGAAAGGGATACCCATCGTCTATAGACACCAAAGATGTTAATGTTGCGTTGCTATCTATGTACCGGGTGAAAAGGCCACATGCATAAGTTTACCGACTATCTTACCCTCCAGACCGGAACACGACAGTCACGACAGACACGACGCGACGTCAGTGCTTGTCACTACAAGCACTGACGCTATTGCAACAAGATTAGGTAAGGTGGTGGTACCAGACCCGGGGAGACAATGCAGAATTCTACCATCTAGTAGGAACGATGGTAGTGACTCGTATAGCCAATCGTTCGCCTAGCAAAACGGCGGATAGTCGATACTTCACACGGACAGGGTTTCTCTATCCATCAGAGGAGTCATCTGCTTGTTTTCTATCTAATAATATAAAAAAAAATACGGACCTGTACATAGATGTCAAAGTTTATTTTTTACGAACAGCGATTTAGCACCGCGGCACTTATGGCTAGCAACGCATCAACATGCTTGGTTTCTATTGGCAATGGTTTTCTCCTTCCAACAGAAGAGCCATCCATGTTATATTTTGATTAAAAATATATTTGATTAAATTGCTAATCCACCAAGCAAAATAGGTATACCTACTGTTTCGGGTCACTATCATTGCGGTTAATGATAGCAATCAGTGGCGGCCATCAAACAAGCCCGTCCATCGTTATTAGATGTAATCATCGTAATTTTTCACACAATTTATTTTTTTGGGCCACGGTACAATGCTACAGAAGTGTTATTTCACGTCAACTAATGACAACAAAAAATATACTTGAGAGGTTCAATACAAGAAGATACCAATCCAATTTCCGTTTATTTATCACAATGGTCTTAATATCAAATCACAGAAAATGTGTGTAATGATTTAGATATATCGCTCATTTGGAGCGACAGTGACATAAGTGTAAATTATTAAATTTTACACTACGCTAGATTGTGGCCGTTGTCGCCCATTATTTGCGCGCCAAAACGTATTTCAATAACGTATTTTCGCTTTCTAGCGGGCATTTTATTAATTTACATATGTGACATTTATATTCTCAACGTAGATTATTATGGGGATAATTTTGATGTGATTAGGTCAATTTCACATTTTTTGAAGTTGTGTCACTGTCGCTCCAAATGAGCGATATCGTATTTACTTGTATTAGCGATCGCCCTATGGTCGAAATTTAACTGTAGACTATACAATAATAACAGCTTTAACTGTAAAGAAAATAATAAGATTCAAATAGAACCACGTCGGTCGCGATGCTGTTAAATTTTATTCCTTTTTGTACATTGTTTTGTAAAAACAACTATAAATATTGTGCTTAAAGTTGGATATGCAGAAACATTAGTATAAATATGTGTAAATTATCCTCCATGTTGGTGCGAATCCTTTAAAGAATAAACATACTGCCGTTCTGCCAGGCAGGTCATAAATGGCTACTAGGCTGGTTTTACTGTCACGCTGACGGTCAACGCTGATGTTTTTTTATATCATAAGATAGCAAACAAGCAGATGGGTCTCCTGCTGGAAAAAGTCAACCATCGCCTCAAGAGAGCGAAGATGTTAATGGTGCGTTGCTATCTTATGGCGAGATCAAATACCATGTGCATAAGTTTACCGGCTACCTTATCCTCCAAACCGGAACACGACATTGACAAGCACTGACGCTATTGCGGCAGAAATAAGTAAGGCGCTGGTACCAGACCCGAGCGAGACAATGCAGAACTCTACCACCTAGTAGTCACGATAGTAGTGACTTGCATTGCCAACCGATCGCCTTTTACGACCTGGTAGAACGGCAGTTGGTCTATTCTTCAAAGGAACCCGGAACCAACATGAGGAAAAACGTATGTAGCCAACAGTCGTCAGCGCTGAGCGGTCAGCGCGAATGAAAAACGCTACATATGGACCCATCAGCGCCGACCGTCAGCGTACGGTCAGCGTGATACTAAAACCAGCCTCACACGTGTCACTACCTTCCTGACTACTAGGTGGTAAAGTTCCGAAACGTCTCACCTGGGTATTTAGTACCGCATACAGACACTGCCTATTTCTGCCGCATTAACGTCAATGCTTGTCATTATCATATTTCGGTTTGGAGGGTAAGGTAGCCGGTAGACTTATGCATGTCGAATTACCATCCCGCCACTCGGATAGCAACGCATCTTTAACATCTTAAGTGTCTATCGGCGATAGCGATCTTACCATCAGGAGAGCCATCTGCATGTTTGTTTTCTAATTACCTATATAAAAAGGGCGGACGAACTTGTTAGTATCATTGCAACTATTCGTTGGTAAAACTCTGCAATGTCTCACCCAGATTTGATACTAACGCGTTGTTCTAAGACCAATGGCATTAATACTAGTCACGACGTTTTATGGTTTTGAGGGAGTTAAGCGCTCATTCATGAGAAATTATTTATCATCCCTTCACATCATTACGATCTATATCCATAGGCAATGGTTGCTTCTTTCTAGAAGGAGAGGCATTTGCTTATTTGCTACCCTATGATATACAGTTTGTAAAGAAAACCCTGTCCGATCGTTAAAGGTATTTGCGTCATTACTTTAAGGATATTGATACGTAAGTTTTCAAAATATTTGCTTGATTTAAGGGGAAGTTGCTCAATTTTAGTACTAAAATGAGGTACTTTAAACTACGATATTTTTCTTATTTTAATAAAAATAATAATTTTGTTATTTTTTTGATAATGTCATTGACCTACATATATACCTCTTTCGGATTGGACAGGGTTTTCTTTACACCATGTATAAAAGAAAGTTAAATTTTAATCAAATCGTAGGAAATAGTTATTTTGGAATGAGGGAAACAAATTACAATACAATAATTTGGTTCCATCAAGATAATCTGATGTTGGAACCATAAAATGAATAGTGGAATTCTTCAATAGTAGCCCGGCGTTTAAGTTAGTTCCTTTAGATTTTATGAGTTGAATTCCATTACTTTCGATGTGAGTTTAATGATGTATTTTGGAAGCGAATGGAGAATACTATTAAGTTAATTAATTTTGTGACAGGATGTAGGTACTGGAAAAGATCAAGACTAACATGTCATGATCAGAATGATCGGGCACTGTCCAAAGGTGGTATCAAAAGTCTTCACAACCGACGTGTTTGTATTAAAAAATCGTGACATATGGCGCTCGATTCTCTCTTACAATATTATATATACATTTATATATCTACATTTATATATATATATATATATATATATATATATATATATATATATATATATATAAACATTGCCGAAGCCGCACGTCCAAGCTGTTACACTTATCTCCTCATAAATTGTTTGCCTTTTGTGCTCGGCTATATACTCGTATTTATATTTTCGAATTCGCTATATAACATGCGGTTAAAGTGCACGTCCAGACTACTTAGAATAATAAAATATAGAAAAAGCCAGGCCAAGTGCGAGTTACACTCGCGCACGAAGGGTTCCGTACCACGCTATCACGGTTTATGAGATACAGCCTGGTGATAGACCGACAGACGGACAGACAGGCAACGAAGGCTTAATAATAGGGTTCCGCTTTACCTTTTAGGTACGGAACGCTAAAAAATCACGTCCATTTATTAAAATGTCATCAATTAAAGCAATATGAATAAAATATGACTCTTTTAAATTAGGACAAATTAAGGATAAGCGATTTTCAGTCGTCTTACCAAAAAAGAAAGACATAATCAATTTGGCTATATGTTTTTTAATGTTTGTTCACTCAGAAATCGGTCATTTGTGAACTGATTTATAATATTTTTTTGAGAGGGTATACTCACAGTGTGGTCCACATTTTAATTTGCTGAAGAGCTGATGCAGGGTTCCTGAGATATATGAAATGGCAAGTCGATTGCTGCAGTTTCACCACATTAAAAATATTGTTAAGATACTAATAAAGACTAGAAACAGTGGTTTTAAGTAGCTTTTATGCCATAATTACCCGAAAAGCTTTTAAAGATCTGTCATATATACTAGGGCTTAAAAATAATATCCATTAATTCTGTCAATAGAATTGCTTAGAAAATACTTAAGCAGATGCAATTTGATAAAGTTCTTTCATATGCCACAAAAGGTTTAATCAATTCATTATAACGAGTGTAAGAGTTTAAGAGTTTAAATATGAAAGTTAAACAAAACAAAACGAATATACTTCGGTAACTGGAAAGGGAAGTGAATAATGAATGATTGAAATCAGCTCGACGAGTGGCTTGTATTTGTGTTGATGCCGCCATAGATTACTGCTTTGTTAATCAAATAACGTTTATTGAATATTATTTAATTAATCTTGCCCGTTTGACTTTGGCACCGTTATAGAAAGTTGAGAAAAATTGATAGGCGAAATCGAAAGCTCATTATAATGTATTGATGTGTGCAGTCGTCGTATTCATTTATCACGAGCTACAAATAATGATTATGATTTTGAGGTTTAGTATCGACCACACATATTTAAAGTTTGGATAACAATTTTAACAAACAAAAGTATAGGTACTCTTCTTACTGTTCAACTTCGTACACATGTCTACTCATAGTCATATCAAATCACTTACGGATTATGAAGAAAGAATGAGTATGAAGGATCACGATCTAGACAGACCTTCTTTGTTTCCTCCAGGTTCGAAACTCTTTTAATATAAATACACTGGTTTCGGAGACTTTTGACACCACATTCGGAAAGCATTCGACCAACTTAACTACTAGTATGTGTTTAGCAAATCTATTTTGGTATTACACGTGTATAATTTTTTAAGATTTATTGTCTGCAAAATCTGCTAGCTCTTTTTTTAAATTTTCATAATCCAATTAACGCAAAAAAGAAATATGTAGTTATTGTTTCAATCACGTTACAGAAAGTTTTTTTGCTTAGTAAATAAGCTAATCCTGTGTACAAGGTAGGCTTTTTAACTTGATTATTGGATGATATTATATAATATATGTCTTTTGATATACAAATGATTTCATATAAATAACAAACTTCTAACGAAGATGACAAGGTAAATGTTTCAACTATATATTTAGTTAAAAAGAAAAATGGATTATTACAACTTTCTATCAAAACTTGTAAAAAGAACTACAAAATATCCATTTATAAGCGATAGGATAACAAAAAGTATACACTTAATGTTTTTGAAAGCCATTAAATATAATCGCTCATAAACAGAGTTTAGGGCTATGTCTACGATTGTCCACTGTTTTAGAAAGAATCAGTACCCAAACACAGTGACGACTTTTTAACTACATTTTACCCCGCAAATTTAACCAAGGAGTTAACAAATTCGCAGTTCAGTTTTAAAAAAAAATCAACTATTATCGTAATTGTATATGCTGCTAGTATGGCCTTAGTTCTACATTAATTCTAATAAATACCTACGATATCCCTAGAGCGAGCCCCAGTAAAATTAATTTTATTGCAAAATGTATACTGTTTCGCCGTGTTGGTCCCGGCCTCCATTGTAGAATAGGCCAACTGCCGTTCTGCCAGGCAGGTCGTAAAAGGCGACCGATTGGCTATCGAGTCACTACCATCGTGGCTACTAGGTGGTAGAGTTCTGCATTGTCTCGCCCGGGTCTGGTACCACCGCCTTACCTATTCCTGCCGCAATAGCGTCAGTGCTTGTCGCTGTCGTGTTCCGGGTTGGAGGGTAAGGTAGCCGGTAAACTTATGCATGTGGCATTAGACCTCGCCACAAGATAGCAACGCACCATTAACATCTTTGGTGTCTATAGGCGATGGTTGACTCTTTCCATCAGGAGACCCATCTGCTTGTTTGCTATCTTATGATATAAAAAAAAAAATACTTGTAGAAAATTGATTGATACAACATAATTACTATGCCAATACAAAAGAGTCTTACTGTCGAGCTTGATTTCCTATGACCAAATTCATCGGTTGCTCAGTATAGACTGTATTAAGAGTATTTTTCACCTGCATGTTTTTATATAAAGAAAGCAATCAATGTCCAAAAAACATGGCGAACTTCTTGAAGTTATAATAAATGGCACTTTATTGTCTATACCTACTCCGTAAGGGATTTGACGCCTTTGTACATGTTTATGGAGTTTTTCCAATACAAAACGAAGTTTCATCGTTGTTTTTTCCCGTGTTGGTCCTGGCTCCTTCTGATAAAAATCTCGGCCGAGATTTGTAACAGCAACTTAGCAATTCCTGCCGCAATAGTTTAAAATATCCGGTAAATTTATGCACGTGCCATGTGGCATTACCATGTCCTGTCATACGAATAACTACGCACCATTGACACCTGTATTGCCTATAGGCGATGTTTGTCTTTAAAAGCCGTCCGATTGTTTGCCATCTATACTAATATAATAAAGCTGAAGAGATTTTAGTGTGTTTGGACGCATTAATCTCTGAAACTACAAGTCAGATTTGAAGAAAATAATAGTGTTAGATAGCCTAATTAATCGAAGAAGGTTATAGGCTGTATACCATCACGCTACGACCAGTAGGAACGCAGTAAACGAAGTCCACGCGGACGAAATTACGGGTAACAACTAGTCTAATAATAATTAAGACATTGGTAGTTTTTAACTTACTATGAACAAAAGCAAACAGTTCTAACACCATTCAAGTAAAAAAATCGGATCGAAACATTGCAGTGGGCAAACGTACTTAGAAAGTAATCGATCGATGGGCACACACGTCCGTTTACAATCAATCCATCAACATTTATGTAACGTAACTACCGATGATCTTCATTTATCATTTTGTTTTGTGAGTAGCGGACTCTCGCTCTTGGGGGCCATACCGAAAACCAATATCAAAGCTGATATTATGAAAGGTTAGCATGTTTTGATTAAATATCAATATAAAACAATGAATAGATTAACAAGATTTTTTATTACATTTTATAATCTTAATTACCAAAATTAAAATTTTGCTATGGTATTATGATACTTGACAAATAATAAGTAGCTCGAAAGCCTAGAGTGAGTTATCCTTACCTCGTATATAACTTTCACCTTTAAGAAGCCTTTCTTAAAGTGAATAGGCCTATGATAAAGAGCTATATGCCAAAACAAAAGAGTTGTATGCCAAATATATAATGTTCTTTTTTAAATTTTCTAAACATATAAATATGCTGCTAAATATGCTGCATTAACTGTAACTGTGTCTTTTAAAAATGTAATAAGTATGTTTTATTTTCTTTGTTTATTGTTTTTGTTTACTTTTTTCTCTGTTTTCTTCATACATGTTATTGTTATTTACTTTATATGTATAGAACCTACTGCGTGGTAAATAAAACAATTCTTGTTCTTATTGTTGAAAAATTCGCTTTTAAAAATCAACTATCCATTCGATTAGAGCTTGCCGACCAGACATAACATTGCAGTTTCAAATCCTATCATGTCGTAATTTTTCTTTGTTAAGTTTTCAAAGTTTTTCCAAGCACAGAATACGTGTTAAAACACATATATGCGTATAATCAACTACTCAACTGGGTCTCTAGTCTAGTCTATAACCCTTATAGTTTTGCTATGTCCGTCCGCACGATAGCTCAAAGATTTACTACTAGAAAGCTGTAATTTAGCAGAATATACACATTAGTCACATCAACAAAGAGGTAACATAAAATCTTGAAAAATATTTTTTTAGGGTAGCTCCCCTACATGTGAAGTGGTAACGTTAATTTTTTTTTTTTACGTACCTACCCCATTGTGTGGGGTATTTTTGAATAGGTTTTTAAAAAATATTGTAGGTTTGTGAAAACAATTTTTCGATTAAGGAATTCATTTGTAAAATATTAAGCTTTTAAATGCTAATTTTTGGTAGAATCAAGTGGGGGGACACTTGACTCTACCAAAAATTAGCACAACCTCCGCTGCAGGTTAAAGAGTTGGTTGTAGGGGTTGGAAAAGATCATGGTAGTAGTAAATATTATTAAAGGAAAACTATCCCAGTTTAGAAGACTTTACTAGTTTTTGAGTAATAGTCGACCAAAAATACTTGTATATTATAATATATCTCGTTTACACTCATATTTCAAATAACACTCTCTTGATATAAAATGTAAAGTATATTTCTTTCGATGTAATTTACATATATTATATATATGAAATAATAAGCGGTATTAAAAGCTAACTACAGACGTCGTTGCACTCAGGTTTCCTTAAACCCAAACTCTTTACACACTGTTAAAACGAATTTAACCACAATAAAAGTCATTTATAAAGTATTTAAATACTAGTTAAGTACAAGCCGACTTACTTAATGTATTTTTCATTATGCTAATTAACATATTTAGTTTATACTGTAATAATAAAGTACAAATATAATATGTATCCGTATAAAGTTGATATTTTATTATATATCTTTAAGTTGCATTTAAAACCAGCCAACTATGTCAGCATTTCAATGTTATTGGAATTTTCACTTCAATAAGTTTACTTAATACAATCATATTATTTGGGTAAAATGCCAAAACTTTCAAAAGCGTTGGCAATGCATTCTCTTGTTGAAATAGTTTTCTTAAATGTCACAAGGTTAGCGTAGAAATGTAATAAAATATATCAAATATGTTGTTAACCAGAATTAGAACTATTATAATGTTACGAATAATCTAGAAAAGTGAAGAGTTAGAACATTGGAAAAATCTAGAAACAAAAGAAAGGGATAGGCTATTATATAAAGGATATGGATGCTTCTATTGATAAACAATAGCCGCTATTACCCAAGCAGCTATACTATAATGGATTTTCTGTCATAAGGATGAAAATAGCGTCAACTAGGACTTGTTTATATTAAAATTATTGTTTACGCGATGATTTCGGAAGATACTTGGGACGGTCGGTGTAAAACGATATAGTACAGTGATACGGTAAGTGTTTTAGTTTAGTGATTCCCTGTAATCGGTTAGCTCGTGTGAGTAAAAAGTGAGATTAGTGTACATCAGTGTATTTACGTATTACATTGTGGTGTATTGTATATTTGTGTTGTAAATACACGGTTTTAATAATAGTGGTATTTTATTGCACAATACGAGCTCGAAGCTCGTAACAATATTATACAATATACATATGTTGTATTAGATACCTAGCACGCGGCGCGATGCTATCATAAATACATTTCACGGTGTGACAAATACATCACCTATTGTAAGTTGATTGCGTTAAAGTGCTGTCTATGTACCTTTCAGCAAGTTCAAGCAATAAGTTTTCTCCCGTATTAATCCCAGCCCCCGTTGAGAATAGACCAACTGTCGTTCTGCCAGGCAGTACGTAAAAGGCAAACTCTTTGCTATACGTATCACTACCATCATGACGACTAGGTTGTAAAGTTCTGTAGTGTCTCGCCCAGGTATATTATAACACCACCTTACCTACTCCTACAACAATAGTGTCAAAGCTTGTCGTCGTTGTATTCAGGTATGGGGGGTAAGGCAGCCGGTGGACTTATACATGTGGCTAATCTGATGAACGATATTATAGTGCATTATTATACGAAGAAAACACACACCTGCGTTGTCTTCATTATTTTTAGTCACACTTACATTTTAAAGTTGTTCACGCAAAAAACACAAAAATGGAAAAAGATTAAAATTCAAAAATAAAATCCTGAATTGTAATTATTTTACAATTAAAATATCACAATTATTTTACAATTATTTTCCAAGTTAACAGTTTTTTTTGTATATTTAAGTAAATACATGCATTAAAATATATTTTAGTCAATCTACACATAATTCTTTATGTAAAAGAAAGGAAGTATCGAATTATGTAGCATTAATTTGTTTGATTATTAGCTTAATAACAGCGGAAGCAGCCGTAATTCAAATGATAATTTTATAATCTAAATGTAAATGTATCTAATGATAATTTTGTTCTCGCTGATAGACAATTGTTCGTTTGAAACCATGACAATAAAGAGATTTTACGCTTGAATGTTATGATCGTGAGCGTCTCACTATCCTTGTGCTTTATATATCAACAATATAGCCAAGAATTTCTATTTCATAGATAATATTCCGCAAGAATCAAAAAATTATTAGGCTGAACTGAACAATGAAAGTAATAATTATAAGTTAAACAACGTACACACCTGGATTTCTGTTACCCCAAATGTAGGAAATTGTGTGGATGAAGGCGCATTTAATGCATCCAACAGATGCATTAAATGCGCCTTTTGTACAATGTATGGTGTATACTTAAATAAATAAACAGCAAAATTCAACTTTCAATTTCCTGTTCCTATCCTCAAATTTTGATTAGATTTTTTATCAAATTTATATGTAAACGAATTGGAAAAATACCCTTCTAAATAAAAAATATTATCACGACGCCAAATTGAAGCGGCGTTGATGTATAAAATTGATCTTCGGAGACATTTCTGTTTACGAAGATTCTGCCGTTTGTCGGCCGTCTAGGCTGATAAAATAAAAACAGCTGCAATTGCCATATCTCGCAAATTATTTGCGATATTGAAAACCAATTGCTTCTCGTGCTCTCAAAAGCATTATTGATGTATCTTCACTGGGTCATCATCCCTCTTAACCCGAGAAGCACTTGTCAACGATTTACTACTTAAAACCAAAATTACCATATTTCTGGTTTGCTTATAATTAAAACATCATATTAACAGCATCTGGAAAAAGATAATTTAAAATGTGTAAGTAATGTTGCCGGTTATCTTGATAATATGCCCGAAAACTGGTATAGATAATATATTATATTTCACATAACAAAATATAATATAACCGAATATGAATAGAATACTAAGTACATTAAAATGTTAATAATTTTTGGTTTACCTACTCGTAAAATTACAAATGCATCTGTGGTGATGAATTTACACTAGAAGGTAAGTTTGTATACGTAGAGTGATTTTTCATAACATTTGTCTAAATGAGACAGAATATCGGCTAAGCAACATTTTTATATTATAAAATAGCAAACAAGCAAATAACTCTTCTGTTATTGCTATCCGTGTAGCAGGATAGTGATGTCATCAAGTTTAAAATACTGAATTTTAGAATAATTGAAGCTTAAATATGAGCATTTAATATTTAGCAAATAATTTAATAATTTATTGATGAATTAATTTTCTAATGAAGAAAAATCCCCTGCTATGTTTTAATTAAATAAAAGTACAAAAAGCATTCAATAAATGAACATTGTTGTGGATACCCAGGTACATTAATACTATAACATTTTTAATTATTTTGCTGAATTTAATTAAACGACACAAATTAGATAGTAATCATAATCACATATAATAAAATCGTAGGAAAGTCAAAACTGTACATTGAATATTTTTTTAAAAGAATACTTGAGGCGTGATCTACAATCGATATCGAAGCCAAAAATATAGTTTTTAGAATTTTTGTCTGTTTGCCTTTTTATCTGTTTGTCTGTATGTATGTCCGGGGTAAACTCAAAAAGTACAGCATGGATTTACTTCAAATTTTGTATGAATATTACTAACAGGTCGGGTCAACATATAGGCTACATATTATCACGCTATAACCTATGGGGGAGGAGCTGTGCGGAGTAAACGAAGTCCGCGCGATGAAGTCGCTGGCAACAGCTAGTTTATAAATAAGATAGAAAGCAAACAACCCCGTGAAAATATTAAAGACTTTAAAAAATGATACTGATATGCATTGACTTACAAAATAAGTCAATGCCGATATGTTAAGTATTTTGAGAGTAATCGTGGTACGTCGATACAAACAGAAACCCGGACGTCAACTAATTTTTTTAATCAGTTTTTTAAATATATTATATGTACTAGAACATTTATATATATATATATATATATATATATATATATATATATATATATATATATATATATTAAAAAGTATTAAATGTATTTAGAAAAAAATAATATTTATACCTGTGTACTGTCAGAAAAATTAAAGTCAGAAAAATGCTAGACCTCCTAATATTGAGAATGGTCCACAACCTCTCTTCGTAGAGTAGTGCGATTGTATTTCACTTTTCTAAAAAAACGGTCAAGTGCAGGTTGGACTTGCGCTAGAAGGGTTCCGTACCAACCCTATTCAAATTTCTACCTATTTTTTACGATCGAGTAAAAAATGCTTAAAAATTACGTTTGTTGTATAGGAGCCCCCCTTTAATATATACTTATTTTTTAATATATATATATATATATATATATATATATATATATATTACAACTAAATATTCTGTCTACCTATTACCGTTACTAATATTGAGCAAAAAAAACACGTTTATTGTATGTGGACGCCCCTTAATAGTTTAATTTTTTTATTTTTAGTATTTGTTGTTATAGCGGCAACGTAAATACATCATTTGTGAATACTTCAGCTTTCTAGCTATCACGGTTTATGAGATACAACCTGTGACAGACAGACAGACGGACAGACAGGCAGCGGAGGCTTAGTAATAGGGTCCCGTTTTTACCTTTTAGGTACGGAACCCAAAAAATGATGATTCATCGCTTTCGACAACTGAAGTCACAGGTATCGAAATATTGTCTTTTAAGTTAATATGATAAAGAGGAAAGATTTGATTTTTTTGCTTGTTCGTTAGTTTAACTCAAAAACTAATCAACCATGTTGAAACTTTACTTTATCCAGGAGTTGCATACGCTTCTTTTTAATCCAAATGAGTAAAAGAAAGTAAAGATTTTGGGCCACGTGAACTAAGTAGCGAGTAACGGCTAGTAGTAAAAAAAAACATGAAACTAAGATAATAAAATTGATTTAAAGCAATTATTTTTTAGTCTAAATTCTATATAAGTAACATAGCTAGCGTGTACTAACATAGCCAGTTGTTTTTTTATTTGATCAGAAGAAGGTAAACTCTATTACCGGACCGTTTTTACAAGTAGGAATTCAATTTCGACTCCCACTGTGTTCTTTATAGAACTAGGTTATTGGATATTCGGAGATAAATGTTAAATTAAATCGAGCCGTTTTTATTTGGTTAATCAAAACTTAATATGGCCAAGACTTATATATCTACACATACATACATACATACATAATATATGTATTACGTATGTTATTATTTTGTTATTTTTTTATATTATAAGATAGCAAACAAGCGGATGGGTCTCCTGATGGAAAGAGTCAACCATCGCCTATAGACACCAAAGATATTAATGGTGCGTTGCTATCTTGTGGTGAGGTCTAATGCCACATGCATAAGTTTACCGGCTACCTTACCCTCCAAACCGGAATACGACAGCGACAAGCACTGACGCTATTGCGGCAGGAATAGGTAAGACGGTGGTACCAGACCCGGGCGAGACAATGCAGAACTCTACCACCTAGTAAAAGTTATACATATATTTGGTATTTATACACTAAAAATGTAAACGCATTTGGTGTTTGTGGGTGATGAGTATCTCTTTCCATCAGGAAATATATGAAGCGATATCCAACTCGAAAATATATGTTATATCTTAGGTATTGGGGTATAAATATAACATTAGTAGACTTCGAGTAGCCACTTTTGTTTCTTAACAAGTTTTTGCGCGAACTAGAAATCGAAACGAAGACTCGAATTACGTTTATACGATAAAAGATGTACTGTATGTAGAGAACTTTTAGAGCCTGCTTTTTTATATTATTAACAAGCAGATGGCTCTCCTGATGAAAAGAAAAATCATTGCCTATACACGCCAAAGATGGTAATGGTACGTTGCTGTTCGTGTAGTGGAATGGCAATACCACATGCATAAGTAACCTTACCTTCAAACTGGAAGACGACAGTGACAAGCATTAACGCGATTGTAGCAGAAATAGGTAAGGCGGTGGTACCACATACATCAGTGAGAGGTTGCGAAACTCTTAACATCTAGTATTCACTAATCACTTTAGTAGTGATTCGTATTGCCTATACGCCTTTTACGAATTGCCTGACAAAATTGTATATCGTCTTTTCTTCAAAGGGAACCCGGACCTTCACAAGGAATATGCTTGCTTTTTGAACTGTCATTTGGTGTCTTCGTATTTTGCTAATTCAGTTTTGAATTTGTATTATACAAATTAATTATAATGTTGCATTATATTTCTTTCATTACTTAATTTGTTAGGGGAATGTTAATTCAAATGTAATTTGTGATAATTTGTAAGCAAGAATGACATAACTAATTATTTAATAATTAATAATTACCAACTGGAACAATTAATTTGTTAATTAGTTTTAGTGACATGATTCCTTCAACTTTCTTGAGGAAAGAGGCTTTATCCTAACTTATTTTTAATTTTAATATATACTTAAATGCGAATGTACTAAGTTTGTTTGTTACACTTTCACGCGAAACTACTTAACCCATCATCATGAAACTCTGCACACATATTTTTGGCGGTATTTCTAATACCTCATAGATATAGATAACATAGAATACATTTTACTAAAAAAAACATATGGGAGCGAAGCCGCGGGTAAAAACTAGTAATCTATATTAATATTTTAACTGCGACAGTTGGATATGTTTGTTACTCAATCACGCAAAAAAGGCTAATCAGATTTGAATAAAATGTGGCACACCTATGTATGTGACGCCCTGGAATAGTACTTACATAGATTTTCGAAAAAATAAGTTGTTTCCGTGGGATTTACCAAAATTTTTTATAATGCAGCCGGCTATAGGGTGTCGTGAAATACACAAAACAAATATAAAGTCCGTGGTAACATAATATATTAATATTAAAATCAAGCCAATTCTTCCAGAGATCGATATTTCACAATTAAATTTACATACATACAAACAATTTTATCTAAGTAATATAATTGCTTGTATGTATCTTTTTATAGAAAAAAGGAGCAAACGAGCAGGAGACTCACCTGATAGTAAGTGATTACCACCGCCTATGAAAAGCCACAGCACCATAAGTCTTGCAGCTGCGTTGTCGGCCTTTTAAGAATGAGTATGCTCTTTTTTATAAATAAAGATTGAATTTCAACCCTAAGGTGATTAAATTTCAAAAATAAAAATCAATATAATAATTCTACTTTCCTGTAACTAAAATTTTTTTGCAGGGAAATCTAAGCAGCTCACCGTATTTTTGTACATTTAGTGTTATATTTATATTATTATTATTTATAAGACCTTTAACATACAGTGTTATATTTACAAACAAAAACGTGTATTATAATAATAAAGAAAATGTGAAAATAAAAAAGTACAGGAAAGTAGAACAAGGAAATTATGAAATAGATAACGGGAAAAAATATGTTGGCTATAACATAAACATGAAAGAAATACGATGTCAACACACGACTTCAGAAAAATGTTTGTATCAATTCGAACTTCATACATAACATTACGTATTTGTTCGATTAGACGCATAATGAATTATTACATTATTTTGAATAGAAAAAAGCGTCATCACATGGATTTTCTTATAGGATGGGCAGAGTGAGCTAAACATCTATAGGCTTTCTAATTCACTACGATTCACCGGTTCATCGGTTAGCGTGATATGTGGTGATTCCTGTCGCTGTACCTTACTGACCACAATACCTTTAATATCGATTAACGCTTATTTATAACGATAACTGGGACCGACGTGCTCACCCACCACTCGGAGTCTGGTGATGCTCACATATCATCAGACTCCGAGCTAGAACTGAGAAAAATTTTGCAAATACCTCAATAGCACTTTTGCCCGAATTGGAGTCAAACTCAGAACCTTATGATTTGAACCGAATAGAATAGCATACTGTAAAAAATATTGTTGAAACTATTCGTAAGAGACAAAAAGACTTGATTTGGGATGTATTAAACTTTTCATATTTATTCTATAGGTGATGGTTGTCTCTTTCTATCAGGAGAGCTATTTGCTTCTCTGCTATCTTCTACTATAAAAAAATACTATATGTACCAAATTTAGGTACATATTCTTACGGGATAACGGGAAGAAAGGTCTAGGTGAAAAACATCATGTTCCATAGAAACTTGCCTTACTTCCTTTACATTCATTATTTTTTTCAAAGATACACAATACCCTAGCGCAAGTCTTCATAATCGTCTTTGGTTTTGGTACATTTAGTTCATTGTTCACCTTTTACAAATTGCCTGGTAGGAAGGCAGAGGTTATATTCTTCCATACGGTAAAACTGCTTTATTTCCTTTACAATCATAACTCGCCCTACCGCCAAATAGAGATACGTTTAGCTAATTATTCACAATTTAAGAACTGCCTAGCAATAAGGCAAATATTTGTTCTTTAAGGAAATCGAAAAACTAAGTAAGGAAGGTCTGTGGAAAAGTACAGTAATAAGAATTGCTGTAATTTTTAAGGTGAAGATTGATTATTGCTATTAAAAATGTACAAATTTCATCTATACTATAATACTGCAATTTCGAAAATCTGTCTTTCTGTTTGTTTCTATTGCACAGCAAAACCACAGAACTTGTTTTTATGAAATTTGACAAGGAAGTCGCTGAAGATCTGATGTCGAAAATAGACTATTTTTCAAAAATAAACCCAAAACGAGTTAAAATAGAGGAATAAAGTTTACTTGCCGGGGAAGCTGCGCGGGTCTACTAGTCATATTATAAATCATTCCATTTACAATGTCAGATTCTATTCAAACAATTGAAAGCTTTATTACTGTCTAGAGGTCAACAGTAAAAAAGTTAGTTCTCAATTTATTTATAAAACCCATTTTCATAGCAGTACGTTAAAACCTCATTGAAATGATTTTTATCACACTAGGTATCTAACAGTTATCTCTAAATTGCACATTAAAAGCAAACTTCATATTGGATTCATAGGTAAACTGTGAGTATTACCCCAGTGCATAGATGTTTCTATGACATATTACACAGTTGCTATTTTTAAAATGTACAGCAGCGAGGACGTGTCAACATACAGAATAAGCGATTAATGAAAGATATGTCCCCGTTGGCAATAAAAGATGGCATCGCCGTCATTAGGCCCCAGTCATGATATGAATTTTTCATGAAATATGAACTCGTATCGCTCGCGTTTATTACCACAAATACAAGGTACAGAGCTATCGCATTATTATTTTCATCGATTCTTTTCTTTATTCGACTTTTTTGCTCACTTGCCAAGGTTTAACAATTTTATCTTTCGTTTTAACATGACTATAAAATGTTATTTGATATCTTTGAGATACGTGAGGAAGAATTCATTACATCGTTTTTAATGTTTTTCTAAAATGTGTCATTAAAACTAGGCGTTTTACACCTTCACTTCGTATCTTTAGTTATTAAGTATGTAATGAAACTTGGGACTTGCGGGGCGATTTCATTACACCTTAATGTCTATTTAATAGTGTCTGTGCATATTTTATTTTTATCTAATAATAATAATAATAAACATTTTTATGATTTCTTACATCATACATCATTTTAACAATATGTCACATTAATTTTATTAGTTAAGTTTAAAACTATATTTATTGGTATCATTATAATTAACACAGTATTGACATGTGCATTGTTCATTAAGATTAAATTTTAGCATAGTGTCTTGAATATAGTTCGTATAATTAAATTTTATTTACATATTTATATAATTTGGTAGTTTCTTTACTTATTGTTTAATAATTGTCATTTAAACACATAAGTGTTAAAAATTAGTTAAAGCGGCATGGTGTCAGCATTAATGTATTATATATATATATATATATATATATATATATATATATATATATATATATATATATATATATATATATATATATATATATATATATATATATATATATATATATATATATATATATATGATGAATAGTACATTCATTCATTACTCTTTTTTACTTTTTATATATTATAATGTATATCTGCCTAGTCATTTATTTGCTATGTAAGGACTCCTTAAGGCGATGAATGCTGTTTGTGTCTGTTTTAGGTCTTGCCCGCAATTTTCGTCAGATCTTCACACCATCGTTTGTGTGATCTTCCAGGTTTACGTTTCATATATAAAGGGTAATTTTATTTAATATGCTCCAAATATAATTTTCAATAATTTTTCCATTGTCTCTCTTGGTTATGATTTTTATAATTCGAATTTTTTTTAATATTATGTGCCTTTAGGAGATCCATAAATTTTGTATTTGCTAAATTTCAATACTTGATTTTATTAGTCCATAAATCCTGTTCAGCGACATATGTATTCTTACTTGGTGGTTATGTTCTTTACTTTTGTAACGTAAATTATGCATTTTCTTCTGGTTTATTAAATAGCAGTAAAACACAAATTTACAAATTACATGTTATTTATCTTTACCCACCTTTTGTCCAACTATGTTAAAAAATTATATTTTTAGTATAAATATGCTTCATAAATTATTAATTCATATTAATTTCAACTGCATTTTTATCAAATCTTTTCTTCTTATTTAGAACTAGCTGTGCCCGCGACTTCGTTCGCGTGGAAAAATTCTAAAATAAAATCCCGCATAGTTCCCGTTCCCGTGGGATTTCCGGGATAAAAACTATCCTATGTCCTTCCTTGGGTCTCAAACTATATTTGTACCAAATTTTATCCAAATCGGTTCAGTGGTTTGGCCGTGAAAGCGTAACAGACAGACAGACAGACAGACATACAGAGTTACTTTCGCATTTATAATATTAGTATGGATAGTATGGATTCTTAAAGATTCTCGTAGGTTTTTTTTATATGTGTGATCTGATTTAAGCTAGAAAAATATCAATCGTCTCAAGTTGAAAAAGCAACGTTTCAAATATTATAATAGATAGTGTTTAATTTACAAATATACCTATGTCGCTGGTTTTTTCTTTATATTTGTAATTAATATGTATACCGTATTTATGTTTCTATTTCGTAGAAGAAATCTAGGGTAAACAATTGTTGATCTTTTAGTATTTTTTATCTTTGATAGTACTTTTTTAGTAATACAAATAATATAACTTCATTAACTTACAAAGATGACTGGAGTTATATTATGTGTTTTATTAAAAACTTGATCTATTAGTCAAATACTATCTAAATCATGTTTTAGTTCCAAGAGGTAAACCATTTGTACGAAATATATTCTTTGGTCTCTTACACAAAAAATATATGATCTAAGTCCTATTAGAGTTGATTAAGTTTTATAGTCACAACAGTATCAATTTTCTTTATTAATGCTTTTTATCAAAGATGCGTTTTCTCGAAGGTATATAATTATGACATAAACGGGGCATCCTTAAGCTATTTTTAAATTATACTTCGAAGGTCCTAAAAGTCTAGTTTTATTATAAAAGGATA
This sequence comes from Apodemia mormo, assembly GCA_036924255.1. Taxonomy (NCBI): domain Eukaryota; kingdom Metazoa; phylum Arthropoda; class Insecta; order Lepidoptera; family Riodinidae; genus Apodemia; species Apodemia mormo. Next base: position 21,910,542 of record JAUPFN010000016.1, read on the forward strand.
ATAGATATGCGCCAGGATCGATAATAGCATGATTGGCATCCATAGCAATAAATAAGAATGATGTTTTTATGTGAGTTATCAAAATAATTACATTTGGTAATAAAACGATTAAGGAATTGTTTTTTAATTTAACTTTTATAATCATGACTTAAACTGATGCTTTTCTTTTTATATTACCGCTAGCATTTGTTATTACTGACCCATGAAGCTTAGTAGATACAATTAGATTCAGCCATCCTAATTTTACTTCATAGCGTTAATAAACATACAGATGGCTCCCATAATGGTAAAATATAACTGACGCTTTTGAACATTAGAAAAGTTAACGATGCGTTACAAGTGTTAATAATTGAATATCTTCTAGACTAGAAAAGATGGATTAACAGTGGTCTACATCTTTGACACTACATAGTCTTTTGTGTGTGTTTTTTTTTTATTTTTTTTTTTTATATCATAAGATAGCAAACAAGCAGATGGGTCTCCTGATGGAAAGAGTCAACCATCGCCTATAGACACCAAAGATGTTAATGGTGCGTTGCTATCTTGTGGCGAGGTCTAATGCCACATGCATAAGTTTACCGGCTACCTTACCCTCCAAACCGGAACACGACAGCGACAATCACTGACGCTATTGCGGCAGGAATACGTAAGGCGGTGGTACCAGACCCGGGCGAGACAATGCAGAACTCTACCACCTAGTAGTCACGATGGTAGTGACTCAATAGCCAATCGGTCGCCTTTTACGACCTGCCTGGCAGAACGGCAGTTGGCCTATTCTACAAAGGAGGCCGGGACCAACACGGCGAAAGTTGTGTAAAAAAGTTTTGAACTCTTCCGTTCATGCTCCACAATTCTTCGGTTCTATTAGCATTTCGATCGATCGATAGCAGATCGAGATCGACGGCTTAACGTACTTTTAATTCATGTTGTTCTCTAAACACTGTTTTTTAAAACAATGGGATTTTTTATGAAAAATGTATCACCATACCAGTGCCCTTGCGTGGTAGGCAGAGTAAATAGAACGTCTATAGACTTTCCAGTTTACCACGATTCACCTGATTGCTGGCGCGAGGTGAGCGGTGATCCCCATCATCTTATTTATTGACCCGATAACAATCATTGCCTGTTTCGAAAGATAGCTGGGACCGATAGCTTAACGTACTTACCCGAGGCGCAAGGCAATACTCGCCAGACTCCGAGCTTCTACGCGAGCTCAGATTTAAAAAAAACTTAAAATAGCCTCAATAATACCTTTGCCCGACCCGCAATCAAATCCGATTTTGTCGGATCAAAAAGACTAACCTCTTAGATCAAGAGGCATTTTTTCAAAACAAAATTTTATTTTTATTAAAATATGCGTACAATAAATATAAAATTGCCTAGATATAAATGGTTACAATCGTGTGCCCAATTTGATCGCACGGTGTATAAATTAAATGGGAATACAATCAAGGACTAAATTACGGCTTCATTCTACCACCCACGCTATAGTGAGTTGCGACATATACGCGACAATTCTCTCATAGCCGGCCGCGAAGCGTAATGTATGTAGGTGCCTTAATATATAACATCGCCACGATCGTTTGCTTTGGTCTTTTGCCTACAGCACCCGATCTATTACATCAAACGATTTTTTTTCACACTATAACAGGCTCCCTTGCTGACAGTGTTCGTTGTTCGATATGAGTTTTATTGATTTTAGGTTTGATATTAGATTTTGGGCCCACTCTTGCTAATCCTGCTTGTTATCTGGGTGTAAAGGATTTAAAAAAAGATTATGCGCGAACTTTCCGGCTCGCTATTCCCCAAACCAGACCCTGATTGTTAAGACTGCATTTATAGCGCTCGTCACAGAACTCTGTCATTTTATTAAAATGATTTAACGTAAGCTTTTACTTTTCTGTCTTACAAGCTTTACTTCTGAAGAACTTCTACCTTTCCGATGGAAGCATCAGAAAGGTAGTTCTTCAGAAGTAGCCCAAATTTTCTCATGGAATTGGAGAACAGTTGCTCTAAATATTTAAATCTAATCACAAGTCCTGATATTGTTTAAATGGAGATACCTATATACACATAAAAAGGATACGATATACTAAAAAGTTATAAAAATTATAGAATCTCTCAGCGTAACCAAACGATTTTACATACCTACTATAATTTTTTCCTTATTATAAGTATATCGCCTACACTTAGACATTGTTAGGGGATCAAATCATATAATTGCTATTCTGTCTAGTTTCCTTTGATTCTGCGACAAAACTGGAAAGCGAAAAGGTTCACCAATATTTTTTTAACATCGCAGTTCAGTCCGATACATCTACATGGCCTAAAAAATGAAAGTTACATTCAGATATACCAGGCCAAATGATCCCTTTTGATGCGTAGCAGTTTAAAAATTAATTATAAAATGGGTTAAGAATCAGCTACCATCAAAAAATTTGAAATTAAGTAATTTTTAACACTTTAGATGATACAGAAAGCACTCGACGACTAAAATCGGAACGCATAGTAAGATCGGATGCGCAGATCGCATCGGTTTCTGTGGGTGAAGGTCTATTGTGCGACTCGGCGACCGCATATAAATGCGCTACGAGCAAATAAAACGGTGCTATAATTTCAAATCATATGGACACAAAATGGGTGTGGACGGCGCTCTCATTGTGTGGAAATGATGTAACCGCTATTAAAAGTGTGGGTTGTATCCCTTGAATATTTCTTGCAACGAAGACGTCGTAGGGTCATATCGGTATTTTATATCTTACTGAAGACAATAGCATACATTTCCAATAAGAAAACTGGCTTACGTTAAGTGCTTATGGGCTCCCATTTCAAAATCAACGCCAACTCCCGTCGATAGAGCTCATAAACCTGATTTAGTATCGAATGTCGTTATTAGTTCTTGATACTAAAGTTTCTGTATAATATAGCAGTTTGTAATTGAAAATCTCATCGTTACAAGAAGTATTATTAGTTATCTTTATGTAGTTGGAAAGAACTGTTTACTGAATTAGGAAATATGGTCAGTGGCTTGATTTTTTATAGCACAGAGTAGCAAAACACAGATGGTTCTAATTACTACGAGATTTACTGGATTGCCGTCAGATACGAGTATATTTGGTTAGTTTATTTTTTTAACATAAGATTTATAATTGATCAGACTTAATTTTTATAGGTAGCAAAAAATGCCGCTACTTACTATGGGAATCAAAAGATAAATAATTGTAACCTCTGATACTGTGGTTAGTGATGTAGTAATTATGTAAATGTACGTGGCTATGTAAGTGTCTATAAAAGTACCTGAAGAATAATATTTATGGTTTAAAAGATTTTGTTGTTTAGTTTATACTAAATAAACAAAAAAAAACTGAAAAATATTGTTTAGTCTATAAAATAAAATCATTTTGACAACTGACATTAGCCATAAAGAAACAGTAAACATGTGTGTATTTTATTATTTGTCACATGAATGTAGTGTGTGTAACATTTATTTTTATTAATTTAATGTATTTCGAATGCATTTTATTTAAAAATATTAGGTTTCTACAGTCCTCCGCAATGTAGATTTTAGCAGTGCCAAATTTCATACTCCATTGTTCGCGCAATTGTTTTAAAAAGGGGTCCAAAGTTTTACCCTCACGTATTAACATATAGATAAGATCACAGAATAAGAATAACAACATTCTTGTAGCTTGACATTTTGTTACTATGGTTAAATAAAAATATAGGTTATGTTTGTTTGGCTAATAAAAATGTTTATTCTTACAAATTATTCGTTTTAATTTTGCCATCTATTGCAGTATTTCTTCAACTTTTGATAGACAAGGACCACTTTCAGTACTACAAGATTTACCACGGACAACTATTGAATAAATATTGAAACGACTATTGAAAATAACGAAAAACACGTATTCAAAAAAATTTATATTTACTTATTCTTTTTTAATATTAAATTATATTTAACTAATCTGAGTTAATTAGAAGAATGTCGTTATTTGGATTTTACGTGATCAACTATTAACAGTATAATTATTTCAATAGATATTAAATTATAATAAAAATTAAGAGTGAACTGAGCAGCTGTGATAAACAAAATAATCTAACCAAATGTCAACCATTTAATCAGTAGCTTTAATAAATATAAAAAAAAACTATTTCACCCATTTTTTACGCGATAAGTAAGGCAATTAATTAATTTGGACAATCAGCTTACGAACTGTTTTTAATTTGACAGGCGGCACGCACTCAAATACTTTTTCCCGTATGTGGAAGTAATTAACGCTATCATTCTCGTCGCTTCTTGCAAGTCATTCACTTTTCAATGTTGTTGCATATTGGTTTATACACGTTGTGTACGTTTATATGTTCTTAATTAATATTTCAAATTAGTATATAATATTATGTATACACTATATATACACAGGTATGAAGTTACTTCTCCTATTTAAAATATTTAGTTTTGGTATTTATTTTTTATTTATTTATTTCAATATATTGTGCATAAAAATATACATAGGCTTGACTTAACACATAAGGACATTCTATACTAGCCAACCATGTAGTACAGAGTAAATAAAAGAGGTGGTTAATCTTAACAGAGTAATTTAAACTTACTGCGAAAAGAAAAATCTAACAGTAACAAAAAACGTTCAAAAATCAAAGTACATTTAGATTTTGTTGATTTAACGATAACAAAGTAACTTAATAAATATTTATTAACAATCAGTAGTATATTTTAAAAAATGACTCAAATTTATTAATAAAGTTACGAACCACACCTTCTATTAGACCAACCATTTACATTAACATTAACACAAATTAATACAAAAAAATAAAACATTGATTTAAGGAACTTTAAAATAAATGTAACTTTAATAATATAATACAACAATTTTGGGTATCCCACGATTAAGAAATTATAATTTGTTAGGGATTGTTTTTGTGAAATTTTCCTGTTACATCAGTTAAATGATTTATTAAGAGAATTAAAACACTAATAATAACTTTATTAAGTATGAGTAATCTCATTTTAAAAGTGAAAGATAGAAACAAAATGTCTTATAAATTATAATTTAATGTATTAAGACAGTGACATTTATAGCATAATAAACCGGCTTATAAAGATACTAATAAAATAACTAAACATGTTATTGCAGTTCCAAATACAATGTACATATTTAAAGTAATGTTTAACGTTAATGATGTATATTTCTTGTATGTTTACAAGAATATAAAATTGTGAAGGCTATAAATTTATTTAACCTAAGTACAAGGAAATGCAATGTAAAACGAAGTTATTATTTAAATTTTAATAAAATATACTTTTTAGTACAAATTAAAATCGTGTGTAGAAGACTCTCTACATGAGGATTCTGCTTTTTAGTTACTCGCCCTTTAAATACAATAGACTCCTTATATAATATTTTCTTGTAAAAACTCTTCTCTCTTTTTTCTCGCTAAAACTCAAGAACGGCTGAACCGATTTGGCTAATTTTGGTTTTGAATTAATTGTTGAAGTCCAAGGAAGGTTTAAAAGGTGGGAAAATATGGAAAACATAAGAGTAATTAAAAAGGCAGAACAACGTTTCTCGGGTCAGTTAGTAAAAAATATTTTGAGATTTTTATAATAACTTCTTTCATATGTCACACAATGTAATTAGCAAAACTCTCTTAAATTTTCTAATTTATTAAACCAAAATAGCCCCCATTTTAAAAATTCATTTATTTGCGTTACACTTGCGTGTTTGATGACAGACGGACACACCGACAAACGGACACACGATTACTATCGAAGTTCAGTTTTGTTGAGGTAAGGGAAAGTTTCTTCATTCTCTGAGATAAGATTTTATATAAAAAAAAATCATGCCCAACGCTCATATTCCCAAGGAGAAAGGCAGAAATTTAATTCGTGTATTTTCAATTGAACAACAATATAAAATCTCTTGACGTAACAAGTAGTCTACCTTTCAATAAATCTAGCTCATATTTTTCAGTAAAGTTACCTATTATTGCAAAACCAATTGTTTGGTTGTTCAAACCATGGACCAGTACGGCTAGAGTAGTAAAAGTTAAATATCATCATTATAATTCTGAATAACTATTTCTATTCTTACTATAAGTGATCTGGCGTGAAGATAAGTATGATTTTATCTATTTAAAACTTCCGAATCGGCAGGACGCTTTTGTGGTGATGACATTCCCCAAACTATACTGCACACTGCCTTAACGGATGACCCAGGTTTGTGAGGAATAGAAGAATAGCGTCATTTGTTCTGGGAGCAGAAGTGAAGGCGATAACTACTATTTTAACAAATACATATTTTTGACGCAGTAAAACTGCAGCAACCGATATCCCATTTTTTATATCTCCGGAACCCTACATTAGATCTTCACCAAATTAAAACTAGACCGCATGTGGGGTATAACCCTCTCAAACAAAAAATAATTTTTAAAATTCGTCATTATTACTGAAGTTCTAGGTAACAAAAAAAAACAAGCCAAATTGACAGCCTCCTCCTTTTGGGAACTTGGTTGAAAACGGAATGATTAAGGGTAACCGAAGCCAACAAAAGATAAAGTAAAATATCTTATCAAATATATCAAAATAAATTAGTCTACATTTTGAAGAGAAACAAGCACGAATGTAGTATATGGTAGTGTAGTAGTAAATTAATATAACTATTTCTGAATCCTGAAATATTGTAAATAATTAGGTCCTAATTTAATATTTGTAAACAAACCTTTCAAATATGTTGTCATATAAAATATGAATATCCCAAGCATTTTACAAAATAAACATTTTCATTTAAATTCATCAAACCGAAGGACAGTTCCATTCCCGTTAGGGATTAATTTAAACAATGCATCTTTGTCCCGTACTATCCATTCCGTATCTCTGCCTCTGTCTAGCTGGACTCGTCGGTTTTTGTAAGTCTCAGAAGTTCTTTGGAGCATGCGACAGATGTGCGCATGGATGCGGTCCCTAACGAAGCGTGTTCCGATTGGGATAATCAATCAAATCTTTGATTGTTTGACCGGCGAGCGGATCTTTGATTTCCAACGCTATATAGATTACGATTTAATGAGATCGTATTTTATATTTATCATTTAACAATAAATACAAAAAATTAAACTATTAACTCTGATTAACTTCGGTTTATTGTGACGTATGTGTATAGAAGTAACTGACTACAAATATATATGTTAAATGTATCGTTTAAGTCAATGATAAAAAAATATAAAAGTTAAACTATGAACTTTGGTTAATTTCAGTTTATAATGTCGTATATGTTACTGTCGTATATGTCGTATGAGTTACTATCTATGTACAGAATTTACTATAAATAAATTTCAATCAATTAATAGAAACGAGTTTAAACTCATCCCTTTCCCTTTTTTAGGAAGATGATGAATAAATAAAATAAATATCACTAGAAAAATTACACAAATCAATCTAATCTAAACCCTTGGGGTTAGATAGATTTGCATGTAATATGGGTGTCAATCAACGGTACTAATACATCGAAATACATACATAACTACCCAAATATATTTATATTTAATAATCAGCCAAACCCACTTATACAAACAAACATCTATGCTCATCACACAAATGTATGTCACTGTTGGGAATCGAACCCGAACCCCATTGATGCGTAGTCAGGTTCGCTAACCACTCGACCGAAGGGGCGGTCAGATTGGAATAAATTATGGTCTTTATACATACATACCTTCACACCAAGTCTTATACGGATTTGTACGACAGGACCAAATGCATCCTTAAAATATTGTCTTGATTCCTTTATATTCACGACTCTCTTTGAAAAACATACACCATATACGGATACTCTTAATCCAATCAATGTCATTATTTCTTATATCATAAAGTGTCAGCTTCGTCTTTCGAGTCACCAGAGTTTTATGAGTTTTAAAATAGGTTTCTAAACTAATATGTATTATAAAGACAAAAATTTTGTTTTTTTTTGTTCGTTACGATTTAACACAAAAACCACTAGACCGATTTAAAAAAATCTTTCACACTTAGAATCTACCCGACTGAACAAAGGAAAATAATGCTTATGGTCACGCGAACGAAGTTGCTAGTAACTACTCGTTACAAATAACCATACTTTTTTCGATATAAGATAGCAAACAAGCAGATGGATGGATCTCTTGATGGAAAGAGTCAACCATCGCCTATAGACATCAAAGATGATAATGGTGCATTGCTATCTTATGGCGAGGTCTAATGCCAATTGCATATGTTTACCGGTTACCTTACCCTCCAAACTGGAATACGACAGTGACTCGCGTTGACGCTATTACGGTAGGAATAGGTAAGGCGGTGGTACCAGACCCGGGCGAGCCAATGCAGAACTCTACCACCTAGTAAGTAACTTCTAGTTATCTTATACCCCTAACCGGTTTGGCTGATTCGAGGATCTTCACGGAAGTTGTAATTAACGAAACCGGTTAGGTGTATAAAAAATATAAGAGATAAGTGAACAAGAAGCACAAGTGAGTTTATTTGTAATACCTATTTTAAAATGCAGTTTCAGAACTATATATATATATATATATATATATATATATATATATATATATATATATATATATATATATATATATATATATATATATATATATATATATATATATATATATATATATATATATATATATATATATATATATATATATATTTCAGTGGGATCTAGTTAGTAGTATATTATAGTAGTGTTAGCAGGCTCAAGTCTCAGAAAATCATGCAATGCTCTGATCTAGATTATCCTAAATAACAAGTGATAATCATTGAATATGCTAGAAAGCTAGTGAATATCAAGAATTACGAGAGTTTTTAATGATCAAACTGATAATTTAAAAACTGTCCAAATTCTCCTATAAACTCTATGTAGTAGATAGATACGCTTATGTTACGATATTTATTTTTGTATAAATAAAATAAAAGTTAGGTAACTAGTTAACCTTAAATTATTGATAATAAAGCAATTTCATTACTGATTCACCTTTTCAGTGTGGAGAATATTGGGAAAACTTCCAAAGTTCGGAATAAAAGCAACTAACATTTGCTAAGATCTTCAAATTACTTAGTTTTGGAATCCTGTCTTGTTGGTCTCAGGGCCAGTATATAACTTCGTGAAATCGGTTGTAGGATTTATTTACAACGCTTTTTTACAAATTACAATTACAATGAAACAATTTTTTTAGACTGCAAGATATCACTAATAAATCTACATATAATAAATAATCTAACCTGAAAACGATAACTCTACTTGGTATAACGTCAAATAAATTTGAAAAATACCAGCCATCATTAGATATTGAACTGATACAGTTCCTATTAATTATCAAACACACCGAATAGTAGTTGTAATAAAAAGCTTTTAAAAGTAATGTATACCTTAAATGATTTGATAACAAAATAAATCACATAAAACCATTAAACGTGTACCGTGGATTATCAAAAGCTTAATCAGAATTCTCATAACCTATAACACTGATAGGGAAAGCGCTATTTGGTATGTATGTCAAACATTAACCGATATCAAAATGTTAGATCAACATCTTTATCTACGTGTCAGTTCGTTTATCAGTTACAGAATCGCTAATGAACTACCGAATGAAATTTTATTACCGTGTACTGTTAAAACACCCACTGACGGGCGAAGTTGGTTATAAAATCTTCAATTTAACAAAGCGAATTCTGTATACTCTTTTTCTATTTTAGAAACAATATTAATTGTGATGTTTGTTACACCATAACCTCTATCTTATCTATTGAATATTTGTTTTGTATTTATGTATGCAAAATAAGTGATAATATAAATAAGATAATAATCAATAACAAACACTTTCCCATTCACCTGCAGTCGAGTTAAAATTGCATCGTGTGCATCACAAGGAAGTATGACCAGTGTATTATAATCTACAAGTAGTAACAAGGAATATATACAAGACATCATCGCAATCACGATTCAAGTTAAGGGAAATGTGCAGAATGCAGCCGCGATACGACGACCGTTACTAAGCGATATCGACACTGCATCCGATCTGCATGCGAGAATATCGATAGCCACAGAGTGCTCTTGCAAGTTTTAAATCGATTATTTTTAAATGTAATATTTAAAAAAAAACTTGTAATTCTATCACTAATGTCATTAAATTAATTTTCTATTTAGTATTTAAAGGTTTTATGTGAAGATACACATACAGTGCATGTGTATCTTCACATACACTACATTCACATACATTATGTGAAGGTACATAATATATTATTATTGTATATCTATAATTTAATGGAAAACTTGTACTTTTGTGTTTATTTAACTTTTTTTTTCATTAAACCTTGCTTCGAATTACGCTAGTTAACATTTCCCAATATAAAAAGCCAATCATTGTGTTTTATTCATCCTTCTGTCACTGTTTTTTGTATAATTTTAAAAAGAACCAGGAAAAAAGGTCTTAAAATATTGATTATAAACAATTAAATTTATAAAATTAAATATATATCCAAAAATATTACAGGACAGAATTCATCCAATGCCCAGTCTAAAGAAAATAAAAAACATAAAAACAATGGAGTAATTACAGTTACTGGGGATGTAATTACCTACAATGCTGGAAAAGGTTTTGGTCCAAATACTACGTTAACTTTATCTTTATCGCTTAACATTGAGGTTACTACATCCAAAATAGATCTTCCGTGAACATTTAACCGAGCCAGCTATAAAATTGCGTTTACTTTTATACATTTTAACGTAATTGAACAACAAAGCAAGAAGTTTCTATTAACCGTAATGGTCTATTAATGTCCAAGTTAAAAAGATATACGGGAACACCCTGTGCGTTTATAGCAAAGGCGTAAAGACGACATCGAAATGGTTATGTTTCGCTATGTATCTGATTTAAGCTGTGACACGTCGTTTATTCTGCTTACGGTTTCTTGAAAGCTTAGATCCGATCGATTTATATCTCGTTGCTTGTTTCTTACTAAATATATGTATGTGGTTATAATGCAATTCGCATATGAATAGATACCGGATTAGACCACAACTGATACACCATAATCAAACAAATCGGGTATTGTGCTAACGATGATGTGAAAATTTTGTAAACTTGATATACTTTTATCCAGAGTACTGTGAATAGGAAAAGTGTAAGTTATGTTTCAAACGTAATCTTATACATGAAATTCTCGCGTCACAATGTTCGTTCTTGTACTCCTCCGAAACGGCTTGACCGATTCTCATGAAATTTAGTGAGCATATTGAGTAGGTCTGAGAATCGGCCAACATCTATTTTTCATACCCCTTAGTGATAAGGTTTGTCCACCCTTAACATTTTTTACTTAGAAATAATTTATATGGCAAAACAACGTTTGCCGGGTCAGCTAGTAATTACATATACGTAAGACATACTGTCTTAAGTTCCTTTTCCACTAGGAATTAAGTATGAATAAATATGAATATCTAATATATTATATATTATATTAAATTTTGGAATTAAGTATGAATAAATATGAATAATATATATTTAATATTAAATGTTGTCTACCTATTACTTGCTCAGAACCAATGTCCGGTACTTCATATTACTTTTAATATTAACTTTTTATACTACTTATATTTTTATAATACTTTAAATATTAACCTTATTTTCAGCACTTAATATTAATTTGCTAAAGTGGTAGTTATGAGTTTATTAACATAGTCTTATTATTGGTCACTGATTATTGTAAGATTGTAACTATTAAGTATTTTATTTTTATGTAATGTGTACTGTTTATTTTATTATGTAAATGGTTTAATTGTATTGCATTTTCTATTTAACATTAATCAAATTTAAATTGAGCTGTCATTTTAATACATATTCATATCTGGAAGCTATTTTGGTCGGAAACATTTAAAATCAATCCAAATTTTTATTATTTTAAGAAAGATCGTCACAGTTGTGGTTGCAGTAAGTGCAATTCACATCCTGCAATAAGATCTATGGTGCAGATATGGACACAATCGTATAGAGGTTCAAATTAACGAGAACAACTTCTCATTATGTACAGCTACGTTGGTGAACTGTTTCATGCATCGGTTATTCAATACACCTTATTTGTGATTTCCGTTATAACTACCTAGTTCTCGACTATGCCTATTGATCTAAAGCGTGAACAATGTACTATTAGATTTACAGTTGCGCGAACTTGTATAGACTGCAAAGTCTGGGCCAACTTGGTAGGTAACTTTAATGTGTTATACGTGTGATATCATTCAAATGAACTTAATATAAAAGGTTGATGTTCTGTATGCATTATACGAGTCAGATTTTAATATTCTATACTTTTCATCGCTAGCATTTGGTGAAACTGCATTTCAAAGCAATGTCTTTGTATTAACACACTTGTACTGTTTCACTATAAACTAAATCTTGACTTCGCTTACATAAGCCATTTTTCTCGGTGTTATTCCGGGCCCCTTTTGAAAAATAAATCAACTACCTTACTACTAGGCATTTTATAAAAAGCGTGAAAAGACTAATATATTTTGTCACTGGCATCATGACTACTAGACGAATCCCGCGAGATCCCCTAGATTTTTCAAGATAAAAGTAGCCTATGTGCTATTCCAGGTCATCGTCTACCTGTGTGCCAAATTTAATTCAAATCTCTTTAGTTTATTCTATACTTTCCATCGTCGGCTCTTGGTGAAATTCCATTGTTATTAGACACTTTTACTATTCCACTTGTACATAAATTTCACTTTTACACAATTTTTTATTATATTACTCGACCGGTTTCACTTTTTAAAGCATCTTCAGGATGTAATATACTTAACTGATTATTATTAACTCTTTAGTTTAGTTTTTGCGTGATTGAGTAACAAACATCCATTCATCCAAACATTCATCCATCCAAACATCCAGTTATCGCATTTATAATATTACTAGTTGCAGCGTGCAGCCCGCTGCATTATAAAAGCTTTTTGTAAATCCCGCGGATCACCAAACTTTTCCGGGATAAAAAGCCTAGTCTATGTGCTATTCCAAGTCATTATCTACCCGTGTGCCAAATTTCATTCAAATCCGTTCAGTAGTTTTTACGTGATTAAGTAACAAACACCCATCCAAACTTTCGCATTTATAATATTACATGCATATTATGGATAATCATGCGCTATTTTGATATTTTATGATAAAAAATTACTCTTCTACTTAGTAGTCACGATAATATTGACACGTTTGGCCAAACATTCGTTTTTTACGATTTATAGAAATAGTTTATGCTTCAGAGGGGTCCGGAATAATATTTCTTCGTAAAAATTCAGATTTACCTACTTCATTACTTTTACTGTAATATAACAAGCCAATTTTTTTGTTCACGGGTATTTGATAACTAACTCTGAATTTATTTCTAATCTTTATTATAATTCATAAACCAACAAGGAAGTTCATAAGCTACATCTGACATGCAATATTAATAAAAACTCAAAGCAATCCGAAATATTAATTTTCTATTACAGCGTTTACGAGCATAGCGAGGCTAATTTTATGACAACAATATTTCAAAAGTATAAAATAAGTAGGGTGATTGAAAGGCTCGTAAATGAGAATATGGCCGCATTTTCTAACAAATATTTATATAAGAGCGAACAAACAGTAGCATTAAAAGCAAAGACATGCGTTTAATCCAAGACAAACAGGCTGAAAGAATTACTTGGGCGAGAAACCAACAACGTAAAGCAAAGTCATACGGACGTAAGTTCGTGAATTGACAGCCGCGTTAACGTTTTAAAATTTACGCTACAGTTTTATAATGTTTTTTTTATTATTGACAACTACATAAATAAGCTGATTTTATTAACACTAGGTCCCAATATTCAAGTAAATTGACAAAATCAAAGTTAGGTATACGCTGCCAAATCACAATAGAAGTAAGTAAACAGAAGGAAAAAAAAATATTATAAACAATAATTTTGTATACTTTTTTATTTCAAATTCAAGTAATGTACATTTCGGAATATGTATAAAAATTAAAACTTTTTTAGAAAAAATAAATATCTTTGTGTAATAAGCTTAATGAATGAAATGTCACCAAACGCTCAAATTTACCGTTAATTCCCAGTTTGTCATCTTACAAAATGGGGTGTGATCTCCAACAATTCATTCGTTAATTTTAACTATTATTGGCTTTTTATTTACTGCGTCCATGTTAACATGTCACCAGACTCTGAACTGTCACTAACAATTTTCTAGATATAATAAAAAAATAGTACTTTGCCTGCTCCGGAAGTAAAATCTGGGTCGAACTGCGAAAAGGTACTTGTTGTACTAGGAAATGAGACTATATTATATGAGTTTGAAACACAACACAAAAACAACATTTTCTTTTCAATTTTAGATAAATATATTTGGATAGAAAATTGAAACCTGCAAATGCAAACGTATTTTTTAAATAACAATTTTACTTTTTACAATTTTAATTAAATTACAATATAATTATAAGGTAAAGATACAAAACTATTAAGGAAAGAGATAATTTAATCTACTATTTTTGTATCTATGTTTTGTATGTCGGAATCTATTGTCACAAAACATCGTTATAAAATAAGGTAAATTTTTTTACCTTGAAAAACAAAAAAAGATTGCATATTGATCTCATTGAATATTTCAGAGTGTTTACGCAAATTGAGGCACCACATAGATGAAATGATTTTCAAATATGAAATCAAATGGCGACTGAAAAACGCAACGGATATCCCACAAGATTAAGTACGTGTACATTCTCCCTAAAGGTCTCTCGCTCCTTAAGGGTTAGAGAGCAACGTAGTGAAGTGAGGTAATCCCTCCTTGCTCATGCTATTGCTTTAAGAGGAAGTACTGAGGTTTAAAATGTAAATGACTCGCCTCCAAACTGTAATAGGATTAAGATGTAATCTGCATATGTATGATATCGTATAAGGTGGTGCCTTTATAGATGTTTAAATGACGCCACCAGGTAGACAATTTACATATTGTTTCCTGACTTTTTGTTAAAGAAATTTTTTGACATGAATGCGAGATACGAACATAAGATATCAAAATAACAGAAAGAAACGGATTGTGTTACAAATTTTACATATCGCCTAGACCACCTATTTCATTTTAGCGTTTAATAACATTTTCTCTTTTTCGAGTTTATTACCATTGACATATAATAATATCGGCTAATAAAATGGCGACCATCATTTACGGAAATTACTGGGACCAAAAGCTTTATAATTTTTAGTTTTACCCAATCGTCTTTCATCGTCGTCGTTGTCGTGGGTCTGAGCCCTTCTTAAAGAATACCTTTCCGCTAGGAAGTTCATAAAAGGTGACCTATTGTCAAATATATCACTACCATCATGACTACAAGTTGGTAAAATTATGTAATACCTCACCCAAGTTTGATGTCAACACGTTATCTTTTTCCGCCACAACAGTGTCATTTGTTGTTACCATCATATTCCTGTCTGGATGGTGTGGTAGCTGCTAGACGTAAGCATATGTCGTAACATTCACGCCATCGGAGAACACTACACCATTAAAATCTTTGCTATCTATAGGTGAAGTTTAACTATTTCCATTAAAAGAAGCATCTGCTGGTCTTGCTATCCTATGATATTAATTAAATATAGGTACCTAATACTCGTATAAAGATTTTGTTTTAATAAGGCTTTAAAAATATGTTCTTATTATCGCCTCAGTGGTCTAGTGGTCCGATGTCGGTATGGACCACATGAGATCCCGGGTTCGATTCCTGGATCCGGCAATTCAAAAATGTGCTTTTTCAATTTTCTGAAAAAAACGACGTTGCTTGGGATTGGATTAAGTGCCCAATTGGCGATAGGCATGCCACCTATCA
This sequence comes from Apodemia mormo, assembly GCA_036924255.1. Classification (NCBI taxonomy): domain Eukaryota; kingdom Metazoa; phylum Arthropoda; class Insecta; order Lepidoptera; family Riodinidae; genus Apodemia; species Apodemia mormo. Next base: position 21,926,434 of record JAUPFN010000016.1, read on the forward strand.
CATTGTGGAATGTGGGACTATCTTCGACTAATCATGGGTGCATTTGTTGTAGCTCTGCCTACGCCTCCGGGGAAACGGGCGTAAAGATATTGTTTTTCTTATAAAATAACTGCTAAATGTTTGCTTATCTTATTTTATTTGTGCATGTATTATTTATTATATATATTTATATTTTATTGATAATTGTATGAGTTAGGTACTAATATGTTAAAAATATAACTTTTTACATGACACGAATAGGGTGATATTATGTAAAAGAGTGATATAAATAAACACTAAAATGTATAATAAATACTGGATATTAGTTTTAATTGCTTTTTTATTACATTTAATAAGACATGTTTAAACTTTACGATAGTGCCACAATTTGAAACATAAAAATTGTGATAAGATTATTTGCTTAATGTTCTTTTTATATAAAAAGCTTAATTTTAAGAAATAATTATAATATTTGCATACTTATATTTTATTTCCAAAGCCGAGTTTGAGATTAATATCTTCATTAACATATTAAAGGTATTTTCATGACTAATATTATTTTTTAGTTCTTGTTATTTGTAATACTCTTATAAATCTTATTAGATGTTTGATTATATTGTTTTTCTAGGAGCATTAAATATTTTAGTGATTAATTTATATCATTAATTAAAAAAAGCAATAGAGTTGAATCTTCTATTTAAGCAAGTGGATAAATTGAAACTGAATACATATTACGCTAGATGATACCTATTGACTTTATAATTGTGAGATAAGACGATTTAGATAGGTTGATTTTTTGTGACAACTTTTAATCGTACAAAACCTAAAAAATCACTCAGATATATTTGTCTATATCAGGAGTCTAATCTAAATCCTATAGCTCTGTACACAATACCTATTGACCATGGAAACATTATAGTGATTAAGCCATCATAGAATATAAGCTACTTTACTCATAAAATGATAAGTAGATTTCATGTGAACGCCAAACAACCAACCAGGATTAGGCACTGGTGTGTAAAATTTATCACTATGTAATCAAGTTTTATGGGGCAGTAATAAAGTGGCATGTAAGAAACTGTTCAGTGTGACTCTATTCGCAGTTAGGTCAGATGACAAGCTTTCTCTATAAAATTTTCACTCAACTGCTACAAAGCTAAACAAAGAATTGTTTGTAGCAAGAGTTGAATCCTATGCCCGTATTTCATAAGTTTTTAAATGTTAAGTAAATTGGCTTGACTATTTTTGTTTCGCGAGGAACGTATACAAAATAAACCTTATAGAAAAGGATAGACATAAATTTGCTAAGAAAGCTACGAGATAGGTTATGTTTTTTTTCATATCATAAGATAGCAAACAAGCAGATGGGTCTCCTGATGGAAAGAGTCAACCATCGTCTATAGACACTAAAGATGTTAATGGTGCGTTGCTATCTTGTGGCGAGGTCTAATGCCACATGCATAAGTTTACCGGCTACCTTACCTTCCAAACCGGGACACGAAAGTGACAGGCACTGACGCTATTGCGGCAGGAAGGTAAGGCGGTGGTACCAGACCTAGGCGAGACAATGCAGAACTCTACCACCTAGTAGGCACGATGGTAGTGACTCGCATAGCCAATCGGTCGCCTTTTATGACCTGTCTGGCAGAATGGCAGTTGACCTATTTTTCAAAGGAGCTCAGGACCAATACAGGAAAACTTAGTATCAGTACACAATTATCATCAAAAATCAATACGCCTATACGCCCTACTTACTGGTCCTCACTGATTTAACAAAACAAAAATGAATCTATTTAAGATAGAAACCTTTCTTTTCTTTGTGAAATAGTATACGTCTTTAAAAACTTAAGCATTAAGTAAGAAACATTAGATTCTATTTTAAAAAGGAGTTAAGCAAAAAAAAAAAAGCTACTAGTTACATACTACTAACTTATATTAGTATACAGGGTGTAAAGGACGGTCTATCGAATATCGAAACCACGGATTTGCACCGAGATTTTAAGTCGAATTCCATTGGAAATTTGTGTCGGGTTTTTTTAATTTTTTTTTGACGATTTTTTGAACTTAACTCTGTATAATTTGATTTATTCTAATACTCTACGGTGTTTTTTTCTAAAAGCATAGTAAAATTAAAGGAAATACACAAAATAAGCAATGTGTTAGATATGCCGCGCAAGTTACACGGCTGATTCGAGAAAAACGCGGTTGCAACGAGCCCGAGCGTACATTACGCTTTCATTGCGTGGCGTAAAAATTAAAAAAAAAAATCATAATCGCAAATTTTGCTTTGCATTTGCATTTCCCACAAGAAACGGAATTACTATCATTACTAGAACGTAAAAATGGCAAGTTTTCTTAATTTTTCGGTACACCGTCCTTAAAGAGCTGTATAGTGTATATAAACCTAACCTGACTTATTATAATTAAAATAACTTTAATAATAAGCCAGTTAAATAAGAAATTCTGCAGTAATGAAATGAAGCTACAACTGATGAAAGTTTCTTTAAAACCCTCAAGTTGGGAATCGGCTTTATCTTTAGAGTCTAAATTATGCCACGATTCACGTTACAAAAACAATATTTTAATGCAAAATTATTTACACCGCGTGTTTGAAAATGACAAAGTTTTCGTAATGGCCAAAAACTCTACAAAGAAGCCAGATGCCGCAGACAGTTGGCAACAACTGGCTCAAAGCTTTATAAAAAGTTCCGTTTTAAAACAACGTAATAAATCAATAGAGTACAGACGAGATACGAAAGGTTTACGATTATTTTCTATTTTTGCTCAGAGATCTATAAAATTGTATTATTGTTTCATCATACTCGATGTACTTGTATAGTGAACCCCGATTCTGCTACAATGGAGGTATGTTTACCCAACGAGGTTAAATTTTATGACGATATTGTGTAACTTGAATAAACCATGACATTTATAGCTTATTATTTCAGTTTCTTTCTTTTTTAAATACAAATGTCATTATTACAATGTGATATAAAGTTTTATTTATAGATATAATGATTGTATAACACAAAACTGTTGTTTTATCTATACACTAGCTGTTGCCAGCGACTTTGTCCGCGCGGACTTCGTTTACTCCGCACAGCACCTCCCCGCTAGGTCATAGCGTGATAATATGTAGCCTATATGTTGACCCGACCTTTTAGTAATATTCATGCAAAATTTGAAGTAAATCCATGCAGTACTTTTTGAGTTTACCCCGGACATACATACAGACAAACAGACTAATAGACATACAGACAAATAGATATACAGACAAACAGACAAAAATTCTAATGACTAGTAATAGCGTTGAATAGTTCTAGAATTTTTTTAAATTATTTAAATGTTCTAGAGCAGAGCTGTCTAATGCACGGCCCGCGAAGCGTTTTTAATCCACCGCAACATACTTGAAAATTTACTGTCTTCTTGTTGCGCGAAAGAGGTGAAAAACTCACTCAGAAGTCAGAAATCAGAAGAACTTTATTCAATAAAACTGTTTACAAGTTATTTTGACACGCCATAATATTTAAAACTACTACCGGATTAGAAACACAGTCACACACTGAGAGGATCCGGCGGAAGAATCTCAGCGGGCTTGTCTTTTTTCGTATAATTTTTAACTTCCCACTACGTATGTAGATAAGGAAGTTACTGATTTTACCCCGATTTTCGAAAATCGAGTTTTCACCAGATGTCCACGTTTTGAGACCCTAGCAACCTTTTCCGACTATTTTTACGATGACGTCAATATGTCTGTATGTATGTATGAGTGTGTATGTGTGTATGTGTGTATGTAAACATCTCATAACTTTTGAACGGCTGGACCGATCGCAACGCGTTTATATTATTTTTACTCTTTTAAGCTTAAAATACCTTAATTTAGTGGGAAGTTTAAACGATGGCCCGTAGGGTAAACCGATTACACATTTTTTTCACAATATCACAATATTACAAAATTATAAAACATATATATGAGATTGATATGAGGAGCAATTATTCCCATGCTTGTTTGTCTTCCAAATAATCTGAGATTTTATAATACCCCTTTTTTACACAGTTTTATTTTATCACATTTTTTTAAATTTATTAACAGGTAGATAGATCTCTTATAGTTTCGGGAAGTTTATTGTAAAAGCGTACTACAAGATAAGCTAGCTACCTTATTTCAAAACAATGTTTTATTTATTAATACAAACATGTAAACAAATTAATCTTTCCTCTTTATAATATTAATGTAAAAGAAAAGCTAACGAGAATAAATATTCGGTAGTTGTCAATAAACTCTCCAGATAAAAAAATATTGTGTGGAGTAAACAGTAGTTTAAGCATTTAATTCAGTAATTTTAATTATCGAATAAAGAATTTATAGCGTGAAGCTATATTCACAAAAAAGTCTTTAAATTTCTATTAGAAGTATCGTTTTATATTCAACATCTTTGTAATATTTCTACAGCAAGACACCACCTGCATGTGTGATTCTATTCTGTTCGATACAATTATGTATTCACATCACAGTTCTTATTTCAGATCGTTGGATAAGGCCCGAACCGTGAGCTCTATTGTGTACATAAAATTACGTAAATACGTCAAAGGGAGGGTTAAAATTTTTTGTGAGATAAAATCGTTACGCTTCGATTCGTATCCAATTTACTCAGAAAAGGCCACCGTCCGGTACTTGATTCTTTGTCGCACAGTCACGCCCGTCTTAAAATCCATCTATACGTATAATAGCGTCTTATTTGTGTACTTTCTAATTAAAATATTCTGGCATAAAAAGTTTATTAACTGTATAAGATATAAATTGGATTGAGTAATTTTTATGTTACAATAAAGCACTTAAAATAGTTATTACTTGATACTTTGTATTTAAAAGAGTTTCGTTTCGATTAAATGGGTGGTAAAATGTTTGTGGTAGGTAATAAAAAATGTTTAGTACTTAATAGTTTATATAAAATCTGAGATTATACTATAAGTCATAAAAATATTTGAAGCTAATTTAATTGCTATTTTCGATAAGTATAGTAACTCCTAGCTGTTATGCTACTTCGGAATAATTTGGCTTGCCATAAGTGAAAGAATTTTTAAAATTAGTTGAGTAGTTTTTGAGTTTATCCATTGCAAAATATAAATAATCTTTTTTCTTTATAATAGTGGTATGAATAGATAAATAATAAATATATACTATAATACTCATTAAGTCAGAAAGTCAATAGTAAATGTGCTGTAACTTTGTTAATTTAAACATTTGTAAATCACAAATGTTAATTTTATTTATTTATCACTTTGTTGTACGCATTAAATTAATACTAAAGAAGATAACAAATAAAGACATAACAAAAGGCGAGCTTATCCCCAAAAAGAAGATGAGTTCGTGTCCTTCTTACGTTTTTTTTCACTAAATTGTGTGACACGTTATTCTTTCTATGACTTAAATAATTAGTAGTCTAAGATTTTTACTAATTAATAAAATTAAAATAAAATATTTGAAAGGTGACCTAAAACTAAAATAAATTACGATGTTACAAAACCCTTGCCTCCATGTAAGTTCAAACAGTTAAACTCTATCACAATTTAAGCATCCACCCTCTTCCTAACTGGACTAATGTAACAAATGTATAATAGATTACAATTCCTAAAACTAAAATTTTTTTCATGGCAGAAATTATTTCATTACACTGTACAACGTGCATCCTCTTGAGATATAATACATCAAAAGGATGATCCGTAATAACTTATAGAATCGTTATGGACTAATATTGGTCGTAGTAAAATCTGCTTGCTTGCTGCTTATCACATAAAACAAACTCAACTGAGGAGGAATTGAATGTGTTGTACTAAAAACAGAGGTTAAACATCTTTGTACAAAACTAGATCATGAATTTAAAATAATGTGGTATCTTCTTTTGTCATCTATTTATAACATAAAAATATGTACGTTATTTTTTTCTACAAAGTAGAGTAAATCATTAATTTCTAGGGTAAACATTTCTTTGCGCATCTTGCGCTCGTTAATTTTATCTTAAAATAATCAAGAGCACTAAGGAATTCCACTTCAAAATCTTAAGAGCAACATTAACGCAGGTCAGAACGACCACTTAGAACATAAACGCTACTTAATACAGTAAAAACAATAGCACTAAAGTAAATCGTTTGCCGTGCTGCTAAAGAGAATACTTCAGCGAGTAAATTTTAGTGACATAGGTGTTTTGGAAATACTATTTACTTTTATAAACATAAAATCTATAGCATATATTCCACAAATAAAATAAATTCAATTTACTATCACAATCACATTCAGAACCTCAAGTCGACTATTGCTTCTTTCTCATGATATCTACGTTCTACAGGTCATTGTGCTGTCTCGAGTAAGAGCATCCCAGTATGCCACCAAACTCCAAGGCCGTACTAAACTTTTCGTTTTAAAAATAACCTTGAAAAAACTCACTTTAATCTAACCCGATACAGAAACCGCGATCTCGTAATTTTACGCCAAATAATTATGAAAATTAACCACTAGACTTCAAGGTACTTAGAAAATTAGATCTTTATAAAAAATATTTTTCAGAGTCCTAACTAGACATTAAATATATTATTAATTATTAAGGGGTTATTTAAATATTGGGAAACTACGTGTTTGAGATTTTAAAAATATTTATTTTATACAGAATATATCATACGCAAAAACATACTCGAAAACTTTTCATAAATATTTTACAAAATACACTTAAAATACGAGAAGTTTAAAGCAATTTAAAGTAATACATATTTGCACTAAGTTTAATTTTTTATCACGGATAAAAGCGCACTGTACTATCTACTTAATACTAGCTACCAGCCTACTTATCTGAGTAACTTAGGCTCCCCGAGTTGTAGGCTGCTAGTTCTTGTTGGAACTACTGTTTGTTTTGTTTATAAACACATAACCATATTTCAAGGAAGGTAAGTACCAGTAAGATTAGTTTCAAACTAATCTAAATATACATTTCATTCTCGGTTTGATTATTCCACATACAAATATGTATACGGTAATAATTAAAAATATATAATTTAAATCTCAAGACAAAGCAACTATGTGACTTGTTACATGGTCCAGTGGTTAAACTATGAGGTTCAGGTCACGAGGCCCTGGGTTTGATGCTGAAGTCAGGTCTTTTTTCGATGATAACTCTTCGTAGCTACCTGATAAATGAGGTTGTGTACCTACATGCCTTGAAAAATCTATCCTGGATCGGGTGATAGTTTAATTAAAATATTGCAAAAGGCGATGATAGACATACAACAAACCGCTGACTCGTGGTGGATTAAGAGTGACTTTATACGTTCGATTCACTCTGTAACCATTTATACTTATAGCATATTAATAATATCCAACATAGTAACACTTATTTGACTATCACATCATAGGAATATTAGATGGAATATAATATCTTTGCTTTCTGTTTTTATATATGACTTGAATTAGTCAAGGAAAATTGTCAAAAAACACCGAAGATGCTAATGGTGTGTCGTCATTCGCATGGCTAGGATGTAATTCCACATGCATACGTTTACCAGATACCTTACTCTCCAAACCGCTATATCATAGAGAGAAACACGGAGGGTGTTGCAATTAGGAAAATGTAAAGTGGTAGCACCAGAACCCAACGAGACGTTTAAGCATCCTATTGATGCGTAGTCAGCATGGTAATATCACGATTAACCCTCATTTACATTTGCCAAATTGTCTGGCAAAAAACCAGACCTATTCTTCAAAAATGGCCGACCAACACGGTGAAAATAAAAGGAAAGTTTTTAGCTAACTGACATGATTGCCCATAAAGTGAAGAGATAGCCACTTATGTATATTAAAACTGCAATTTATTTTTAAAATCATGATACATATTTTAAGCTTAAATTCTTATATCCATTCATCCATCAATTTTCAGCAACATTTATATTTCAAGCTGAAACCTAGATGCTTAAAATAGAGTCTAAGCAAATTATTACTTATACATTCAGTATTCAAAGTAAAGATCCATTTGTATTACTTCAAATAACCCCATATATCGCATGTACGCTCACAGCCATATCGAGTCAGGATATTCAGTTTGATACGATACAAACTAAATCCAGCTTTCTTAGATAAGGCGAGCTCTATGCAGCTCAGCTTGACAAATGGTTGCGTCTGTGAGGTCATGGGTAGAACGAACTGGAAATCTTATTTCTTACGCGAGAAAAAGGAATTTACTCTTTGGAATAATGTAAACATCCTTTGGGAGTGATGCATTTGTAATATTTAGAATTTCTTTCTTGAGAATGAAGTTTTATTATTCTTAGATTATTTAGTACAATGGTGCTCTTTGAAAACAGCACTATTTACAATATTTCAATATTAATTATAATTTAAATAGAGTAAACTAGTTATAGAATACGAGTAAAATATTAATGAAAGCTATTTCGCAATGAATATTTTTTTATATTATAAAATAGCAAACAAGCAGATGGCTCTTCTGGAGGAAAGAGACAACCCACCCCCTCCAGGCTGTTACTGGTGCAAGTAAGCTTATAAATTGAAAAAAGTTTTCATATGGGCTTTTCCTATTAATAATCATCCGTTTGAAAACGTCAATTGATTAATAAATGGTTCAATTCTAATCCCAATAGTAATTATAAAAATTTCAATTCGTCAAAATTGTCGTAAAGATTATTTTCATAAAAGATTATTAATTTATTTTTATAAATGATTATAAATTAATTTGAATGCACACATTTTTTTAAATATTTATAGCGTTTCTTCGGAAAATATAGTTGCTCAGATTTCTTTGGTAAATATTTTCCAATGTTTAAAATTAGTGCGTCAATAACGCCTCCTAGTTTAATCCGGCTGTAGCAGTAGATCTAGTAATGATATATATTTACAAAACCATCTTACGGGACAGAACAGTTCTTAACTAACTTTTGACCTTTAACTTGCCTTAACAGAAGGCGATCGCTAAATTACCAATCCTCAGGGCATCACCATTCTATATTTTCTTAGCTATATTTCTTCTTGTTCGGTGGAATTCACTACTCGATAGTCTAATGGCTTTGAATTATATAGTACATTCCAATTTTACGGTTGTCCAAAAATTTATTTATTTATTTTTGGACAACCATAAGATTCTAATTGCCTTATACTCCAAACAGACGCTATTACGGTAGAAATAGATACCTAAGGCCATACCTGGGCGAAACGTTGCAAGATAGTCATGATAGTAGGGACACGCATAGCTAATTGTTTGTCTTTTACAAACTGCCTGGCAGAACGGCAGATTGTCTATTCTTTAAAAGGGGTCCGAACCAACATGGAGCATAAATGGTTCTCCACTTTCTTTATTTACTTACTGCATGATTTTTAAACAGTGTCTTCTGCCCTTCATAATATAATTTTGGTTTTGATTGGTATGAAAAAAGCATTTCGCCTAGCCACCAGTCAGTTTCCATATACGATAATTCTAGCCGAATTATCTAACTATGAAATTGGAAATAATTAGTAATAAATATCGAATGAGCACGTAAAGCTGTTAGTCTCGGTTATTCCTAGTAATGGTCGATAATCACGTAAAGCTGTCAGTACCAATTATTCCTAGAAATAGTCGGTAATCGTTATCAGGCCGGTAAAATACGGCGATGGGATCACAATTCATATCAATAACCAACAAACTGGTGAATTACGGTGAACCGGAAAGTCTATTGACCCTTACTTTGCTTACCCCACAAGAGAACGGGCGTGATAATACTTATTTATTACTTATTTGTCTTACAAAATATAAGATTAATTTCATACGATAATAGACAATATATACCGACTGCGAACCGTGTTGACCGCTAGGATATCAACAACAAATACTAGCGGTCCTCACACACATATAAAAATTATAAAAGCTTCTAACGGTAACATTGTTCCAATTATAGTACCGTTGATGTTCATAAATGTCGCGTAACTTAAATGCCAACACAACTTATAAAGCTCTCGAGCCTTAATGTAATTATAACTTCATGAAATCTTGTTACATCATAAAATATATTTAACTCCATTTGTCTTAATAGTGTCAGTTCATCCAGTAAAAACCTCGATATAGACGTATTAGGTTCTGGGGTTCAGTTTCTGAAACGAGCAAATCGTTAATTTTTTTCCTAATGAGAATTGATAACTTTTCTGGAGAGCAAGAATTACTGCAAAAATTTAAATTCACCGATGTTTAAATTATTTATTACATCTTGGGACATATCGTAAGCCCATAAAACATCATTTCTTTTAATTTAATCCGGTAAAAAGTAGCCTATGGAACCCCGGAATAATGTGGTTTTCCATTATATGAAGCTATTTTTAAAATCAGTTTATTCTAATATTTTTCATACATGATTTTTGAATTCATAATGCACTTATTTCGCCTTTCAAATTTTGTCATTTCCAAAATTTTGCCGCCCCTAGAATCATGCTGACCTAGGCCCGGGCCTCACGGGCCTATTAATAAATCTATCACTGTATGTTACTAGTCACCATGTGGTTACATACTTGTATTTCGCAGCTGACAGATTACGATCTGTCTTATTGCAAAGTGATGAGTAGCGGGGCAGACGTATTTATTTCATTGCGAGTCACGATGGTGTTGTCACTACATGAGATGCTGAAAAAATGTTTTTATTCATAACTTATCTGTGATTTTAAGTATTAATTTTTTTAGTATAAATTTCTTGGTCGTATAATTTTATTTTCCAATCAGCTTCCAAAAGAAAGAGGTTCTCGATTCGGCTGTATTTATTTATTACCTCAGATCTCTGTTATTTATGAACGGATTTTAAAAAATATTTTTTTTTGAGAGGGTATACGTGTCGTGTGGTTTTATTTTAATTTGGTGAAGATCTGATGCAGGGTTCTGGAGATATAGGAAATAGGAAATCAGTTGCTGCAGTTTTACTGAATTAAAATATTATTGAATAATGTATGCGACATTTCCTTATGATTAGGTATTCGTTATTCGAGCGAATATTTCGTAATATTCGGCGAATACCGGGTTACAAAGGAAAGCTGAATAAAAAATAAGTCGAATATCGCATAGCAAAAGCATTTTTGTATTATTTCTAGTACTTATTCTTTGTTTGATTATGTGATAATTGCAAACTTGTTAGAAAATTTGAGTTTGATTGGTTACATTCGTTTGTTTTTGTTGCGTAACCGTAATTTTTATTTAATTGTGCTATAAAATAAAACTTATTACATAATAACCCCTGTTTTAAAACTGCTGTTATATAATAGTTGTTATGTAAAAGTTACGCTATGAAATTTAAATATGTACACTATAGGGATATTACCATATCAATTTGTTAAAAGTTGGATGTAGGTTTCAGAAATATAGAGACATTGGAAGCCGGTCGTTGAGAAATTTTATTGAGAAATTTTGTGGTTTTCCAATTATTTCTCTTGTTTAACTGCTACTGTCATATATTAACAATTAAAGTTTAGCACGAAAGTATTGGCAATGTAGAAATATTAAATAATAATACATTGTAAAATATCAGCAATATATGCACGTCATATTTTCTTAGTTTTACTGTCAAAGATGCTCAAAATGTGTAATTACGCATTCATTATTAATTGTATTTATATACTTATTATTTTACATTATTAATTATATTATGAGCAGTGTATAAGTACACAAGTATAAGTATCGAACATTTCCCATTCATGATATTTTTCCTGTTCAGTTCTAATGTTGACATCACGAGATGCTTGAGGCAATAGAGAGGCGTGTCAAGAGGCTCATAAACGACGATGATCTGGTAGGAAAAAAACAGCAGAGTCTCGCTCATCGCCGCAGAGTGGCTAGTCTATCGGTCTTTATCGGATACATTTTAGAGAGTGCGTTGCGGAATTGCACGACTTAATTCCGCCATCCCCGTTTTTCTATCGATCGTCGAGGCGCACAGATATTAGGCATCATGGCGATGGTGGACGTTCCACGTACCAGAACAAAGCGGTTCGACTAGACATTCTTGATCCGAACCGCAAGGGACTGAAATATGCTTCCTGAGTCTGTGTTTCCCGACGGGTACAACCTGGGGATCTTTAAGGGAAGAGTGAACAGGTACCTTCTAGGGAAGCGCGTTCTATCTTAGGCCGCATCTTAGCTTACCATCAGGCGAGATCGTGGTCAAGCGCTTCCCTATCAAAAGTAAAAAAAATCACTTCTATGACATGATATTATTAGTATCAAATATTTTGCTATAAATAATATTTGACTATATTTTACAAAATGTCATAGCACTATCTGCTGAGCTTATCTTCTCGTTATTATAAGCACAAAAATAAAGTAATAAATTGTTCTTGCACTTAAATGAGCTAAAATGTATAAAATAAATACTGCAAAAGGTCACCGAGGTTATTCTCTGACATGGCGTAGTCGTGTATTTTGTAGGATGAGTCTATGTTTCTTAGGAGAAACATTGCACGATAAACAGGTTACTAAGCTTCCAGTGGGTTACTATTTGTCGATTGCAGTATAAATTACTAAGTAAAAGTTATACTGTCTGGCGCAAAACCAGCATTAACATAAATACTGCTCTAATTTATAAATGTGAATGGCGAAGAAGCTAATTGTTTCTTTTTAGGATAACGCAACTTAAGAATTAAGACTTCATGGAGTCGCTGTCATATCACTTTTCGAATGATGGGATAGCACATGATATTCTCTGAGATTGTTAATATACACTAATCTATAAGCAATGTCCTGGGCAGTTTTAACATGTTGGCTACTATTGATAATAAAATATATATATTTTTCATGGACCGACACTAATATTATTTTATTTTTGATCAAATGACAAAGATCTTTGGTCAAAAGACACAACGGTAGGTACCTATTATACCGACCCTTTGCGAATATGTCAATTCCATTTAACACTTGAATAACGTCATTGGAATTTTTGACCGCGTTGGTGCTAATCAAAAATATAATAAAATATAATATCATACACGGTTGATTTATATACAACAATGATTTAATACGGACATACTTATGCCCGAAATATTAAAAATGGATTTTTTACATAAGTCCGTATTTAAACCTTTATTATTAGATGAAATATTTGATTGAAACATGGGAATCAGGGCTTGAAAGCGATTAAAAATACCTATACCGGTTATATAGGTCTGTAACGGTAGCGCTTCATAAACTTAATTAAACCGGTTTAAATTTAAACCGCGAATTATACCTACGTCACGCACAATGCGGATAAAAATTAAGAGCTTCGCCGCTCATTAAAGAAAAATTTTAAAAATTCTCTATAAACCAGGTTATTGATTCAAATTAATATCCCTTATAATTTTATTCCATAAGGAATTCCATAAGGTCGTTAGGTATCGACTAACTAAATCTGTTTCAATACGTAACAATAAATGGTAGTATTTTGATATTTAAAAATTACTTTTACACCACCAAATTTCCAAATTTAAAATATTTACGATCATTCGGTAAAATCGTTAGGCCTAAATATTTAGCGTAAAAAGTCAATTAGAACAAACTGTATCCGAATCGTGGCACACAATAGGTTAGCGGGCGCTGGTCGCGTTCCATTCCACTCTCACAATGCACAAATTATAAACAGTCCACTTGCTTCAATACACGAGCGCATCACTTCCTGCGACACCATTGTCAGTTTTCAATACAATAACTTTTATTGAAATGATCCTACAATGTGGCAGAATAGATGGCACCCATTTTATTTGTGGGTTCTTGCGACATTGTCGGGAATAATTTCAATTACAACCATTTCCGGTTCATATCAAACGAACGGTACGCGATAAACTTGCGGATTTCACATTTGTGACTTGTATATTACAATAGCGATTTACAATCGATTATATCGAGCGAATTTATGCTCGACGCCTACAATAAGGAACCTATTGTTATTGTGACGTGTGGTTACCTTATTCTTGGATATGGAGTTGAACAGAATTCAGGAAGTCATTCGTTTTATTACCTGCAACAAATATAATACAAATGAATAAGAGAAAATCCTTAGAAATATTTATACATTGTATATAACAGTTACAATTACTCCATCGAAATATTGAACTAGAAGTTCGAGGAGGTAATTGTTTAATGAGCACTATATAATCTAAATAGGAGGAGCGCAATCATTGTCGTGGTGAGCTAAGGTATATTGTACGAACGAAGACTATATAATTACTTTATTTGTTAAACAAAACTTAATTTATTATGACTAATTATATTTAATACAAATTAATCTTCATACTACATGTAATAAGCTCCATGAGGTCCGATACCTCTGAATTCTGAAACTATCTGACAACAACTGTTTATACTCGTATTTTATAGCATAACTTTATCATACGATATTACAAAAAAGTAACACTTTAATTCTTTTTTTTAATAAAACAAGATTTTTGTTACATATTATATAGTTTTTGCTGTAAAATATATACTCGTATTTTCCATTACACTATTTTCATAGGCTATTTCTGTACCTGATTGAGCAAAATGGTGTAAGTAATGGTTTTGGCAATGCGAATGAAGTCACGGGTAACTGCTAGTTTTTATATTTTTATGGCAATTATTAAAAGGAAACATAATGTGTAATTAATAATTATACTATTTAATTATATAAAAAATTTACAAAAATCTTTATAATGATTTTTTTTATAATTCTACACAACACTGCTTTTTACTGAAAAAGCGGTGTCGTATAGAAAGCATACAGTTTTTAGCCAATCGGTCGCGTTATACGTTAACAATAAAATCAACTTATTTAAATAAGTTAAATACTCGTATTGATATTTCGAATGTTACCTTACAAAATAAAAGATATTGGCGATAATATTTATTTTTAATATATCATTAAAGTTATTTCAATATAAATGGAATAAAAGCTATTTTTTTAATAAAAATACCTATTATCATTTAATTTAAACCCAGAAACTGGTTAACTGAAGCCTAAAAAGCAGTGCACTAAAAACGGTATTACTTCATCATTGTTTTGTATTTAAACAAACTTATTTTTTATATAAAGGACTGACTTATATATATTTTTTATATATAATATATATAAGTCAGTCCTTTACTTCGAGTAAAGCTATACAAGCTTAAATAGCTCACCAACTTTAATATTTTAAACACAACTTAATGTATAAATATTCCACTTAAGTAAAAGACTAGATAGAAAATTTAATAATTACATAAACGCAGACAACGTTAATTAACTTTACCGTACGTACGTGGCGGCGCTATTAAGTACTCGTAAACAACAGTTTAAAATTCTGTCATAATATGTATACGTAACTTGATGACATTTGCTTCAACTTTTTTTTATATCATATGATAGCAAACAAGCAGATGGGTTTCTTGATGGAACCAGTCAACCATCGCCTAAAGACACCAGAGATGATAATGGTGCGTTGATCTCTTGTGGCGAGGTCTAATGCCACATGTATAAGTTTACTCCTTACCTTAGTCTCCAAACCGGAACACGACAGTGACAAGCACTGACGCTTTGCGGCAGGAATAAATAAGGCGGAGGTACCAGACCTGGGCGAGACAATGCAGAACTCTACCACCTAGTAGGCACGATGGTAGTGACTCGCATAGCCAATCGGTCGCCTTTTATGACCTGTCTGGCAGAATGGCAGTTGACCTATTTTTCAAAGGAGCCCGGGACCAATACAGGAAAACTTAATATAATCAGTACCTACACAATTATCATCAAAAATCAATACGCCTATAAGCCCTACTTACTGGTCCTCACTGATTTAACAAAACAAAAATGAATCTATTTAAGATAGAAACCTTTCTTTTCTTTATGAAATAGTATACGTCTTTAAAAACTTAAGCATTAAGTAAGAAACATTAGATTCTATTTTAAAAACGAGTTAAGCAAAAAAAATAAAACCAAAAAGCAATTAAAATTCATTTTCGTTATAAACAAAAGGAAATCATAATATGGTCCAAAAATATAGTTTAATTATAATAACCAAAACAGCCGATTTAAAATTCGGATAACAATACACAGTAAAAAACAATTTTGCGAATTATTCTGGATAAAAATTTATAATAAATAATAAATAATCATCAATTGCAAGTACATTTTTAAATAAACACATTTTGACTACAAATATATACACTCAAAACATATAGATACATATGATTAATATTATGATTGTGTGATTACTATATGTATGTCATATTATGTTATACTACCAAACGAAATTTAGTTGTCATTAGATTTATTCTAAGCTGTAATTGCTGATCGTACGAAAATAATAATTCAAACGATAATTATATGACTACAAACTAATTATTGTTTCCATTGTTTTCAATCACATAATCAGGGCTAGACAATTTAAAAATATTGTTTACTAAACAATAACATAAAATGCTTAAATGATAATAATTATTATAATCGAGTACTAATTTTTCATGATTTACATTTATTTTTTTATAAATAACATACCTTAACCGAACCTTCTTTTTACATGGGGAAATGGTATAAGGATATCCTCTCAGTGAGTTTTCTGAGAGGATTGTTATAATAGACTGTCAGGAGAAGATCTACCAACTAAAATCCTTTGGAGTTTATCCCTGTTATAGTCGAAGGCTGTGAAATCGGTGAATCTTAACCGAACCTAAGCTAACCATATATAAAAGAATAGTCTTTTATATAAGCTTAGCTTACTTAATTTGTTTAATTACAAAGATCGCTTATATTATAAATAGATGTTATAAGTAAGTAGTTATGCTAGTGTACTATCAAATCCCATCTTATAAAAGCAGCAAGTATGGCAGTCAAGAATTTAGAACAACTTTATTACAAAAAAGGGCTTAAAAATACCACATAGTAATTATAATTTAGATAGGAATCATCTGTCATTTACGCATAGAATACTGCTTTTAAAATGTTCAAACGTTAAATAATCATCATTAAAGTATATGCTTTGAATACTAAATTGTACATATTACACAGAAAGGCAGGTCAAGGAACGGAATCGATTAATATACAAAACATTACCGACACGACCGAAGTGAGTATGTGACTTGAACCACAAATACGATAAACGGTTACAATAGCATAGCTGAATTGTAAATAGGTCATTTGATAATGCAACTGACGATTTATATTTGTCATTATTTTATCTTTAGCTATTGCGTAAAACAAATCCGTCTGGGGAAGGACCCCTTGTGAAGAATATACTTTTATATTTTTATATTTAACGAAAGCAAACAAGTTGATGACTCTCTTGATAGAAAGAGATAACTATCTCTTATAGACACTAAATATGTAACTAAATAGCGCAGTGCTATCTTCCTACGCAGCTTGTAAAAGACGAGTGATTATTCAATAGTCTAGTGTCATAGTAATAATAATAATAATAATTTATTTCTTTCAACTTAATCTATTTCACATTAATCAGTGGTGGGGGCACTCCTTTTAAGTATGTAAATACCTGTGTTAGGAGGCCCCGCTCTTCAATACAAAGTTAAAGTTTAAGATTAAGAAGACAATTGGCTTAATTAAATAATATTAACATTGCAAGCAACATCTAACGATGCCGTTAGAGAATCATTATTTTTCAAAATTAAAAATATATTATAATTTATTACATTTTTTCAGTCTTTAAAATATGGTGTATTCAATATTAATTTCTCAATTTATAATCTAAAATAAATAATTTATTATATTTGTGTTTGTGCGTGTGTGTGTGTGTGTGTGTGTGTGTGTGTGTGTTTGTGAGCGTGTGTACGTATAGAAGTGTGTATGTGTGAGTGTGTGTGTGTATGTGTGTAAATCGACAAGAAAGGTTTAATATTTACGTTATATACGTTATATTACGATAATAGAATACTGAAAAGTTTCACCCAAACAGCTGCCTTTGTCTCACTTCGAACTCTAATAACATCAGTGCTTATATCTATCTATCTATCGTATTCTAGTTTTATAAGAAAGAAATAATGTAGCGTCAATCGTGTAAGCTTATGCTAGTATCATTGCTTTCTGGCACACGGACATAGATTATTATAGATATTTTTGATGTATATTATTTCTTTCTATCAAAAAATCTATTTGTTTGTTTGATTCGATGATTTAAAAAAGGTCTTCTGCAACTTTATAGCAATATTATTTTGACTTAAATGCCATTAATGCATTAAACGAAATAATATAAAATGAATAATTTTTTCCATTCGCCAAAATCATTTTTTATTTCTTTTCATTTCAAAAAAGATGCTAAAATTAGAATATGGAAATATTACGAGTATAATGTTTTTAGGTTACTTTTTTATACATGTTACCGCTAGTGATTTGTCCCAAACAGTGAACTCGCGATGGTATATGTACGTATTCTTTCAATATTTCATTTTGGACCCCCTATATCTCGACAACCCCTTGCTTTTTCGGCTAATGTTCGAACTTAAAAATTCCTTTCGCCTTATTAATTCGCCTACTCGATCAATTTTCTGATACTCCAGTTTTCTGAGAACTAACATTTGTATATAAATAGATACATACAAACGTAAATACAAATGCAAAAGTGTTCCCGTAGATACAGAGGGCTTCGTTTGCTCGTTATATCAAAATATAGCTTACATGTTTCAATAATAATTCAACTTAGTGTTCGTCCCGTCATTTTCATTCTTAGCTGCTATCGACTGACCCAAGAAAGATAAGCAACCATGTCTCATATCAAATTACGTGTAGTTTTTATTAATAGCACCATAACGAAATGTAACCTGTTATATTAATTCACCCACGACATATCCTTACACAAGGGCAGGCAGGCAAGTTTCTCTAACTGTACGATGGTTTCTGGCTCTTAGTAAATATATTAGGTTCAGTTATATCTAAAAACCATTTATATATTGAACTCTACAAGTATTAAAGTAATTCAAAATTGGTTTAGTCGTTTAGGAGAAGTAGAATTACGGACATGATATTATATGCATTGGTATCAAAAGCAAACCAGTTCCACTTGAAATAAGTCTCAAAATCTTTTAATTATTACCTGAGGTCATTTAAGAAACGCAGGCAATGGCTAAGTAAATTATTAAGCAATATTTTCAAATTAACAACAGTAAGAAAGTTAAATTGAGCATAAAATATATTTAAAAAGTAATCAAGTTCGAAGACTATAAGAATGAATATAAACAAACCTATTTAACTCAAACCGGAACGCCGCATAATTCTACATAATCCGATCTATTCCGGGAGCATTTCTTTTGCTTAAAGCGTAGGTATTACTATTGATACAGAATTTGATTTTTCTTTTTCAAAGTAGTGACCAAATATTACATAGATTTTTGGCTAATTCACCAACTATTATTAACGTAAACGAAATCATTCCGGATTTGTTTCCTGTAACGAGCAGCATTATTTTTTTTTTGTGTCTAGGAATTTAGGAACTCTAGAAAAGCTTGATAACCTATAAGTAAGTCCAAATTATCTCGACCAAGATGTGATACGATTTAAGTGTTTTGTTTCATACTCAGAATCAAAATCTTTTAATTATTACCTGAGCTCATTTAAGAAATGCAGGCAATGGCTAAGTAATTTAATAAGCAATATTTTCAAATTAACAACAGTAAGAAAATTAAATTGAGCATAAAATATATATTTGAAAAAAGTAATCAAGTTCCAAGACTATAAGAATGAATATAAACAAATCTATTTAACTCAAACCGGAACGCCGCATAATTCTACATAATCCGATCTATTCCGGGAGCATTTCTTTTGCTTAAATCGTAGGTATCTATACAGAATTTGATTTTTCTTTTTCTAAGTAGTGACCAAATATTACATAGATTTTTACTAATTCACCAACTATTATTTACGTAAACGAAATCGTTCCGGATTTGTTTCCCATGACGAGCAGCATTATTGTTTTTTTTTTGTCTAGGAATTTAGGAAATCTAGAAAAGCTTGATAACCTATAAGTAAGTCCAAATTATCTCGACCAAGGTGTGATACGAATTTAAGTGTTTTGTTTCATAATAAGGTTGTAGTTCAAATAGTTACAAATATAACAATAAAAGAATTAACCAAATAGGTGCAGATCGTTTGATTATTTATTATTTATATTTATAGTCATTTGAATCCTTTAACTATTATTTATATTTATAGTCATCTGAATCCTTTGTATAAAACAGGACAGTGTAAAACCTTAATTAAAACAAAAATACAAATAATTCATACAACGTAGTGAAATACTGCAGGGCGAAACAATAAGAATACTTCATTCCAAAGTTACCGTCACATAAAGTTGGGGGCGAGGAGAAAAATACTTTTTTTAAATCTAAAGTGAACAGACAATGAGCAAACACAGCTGGTGGAATGCAAAACGACGCAGCAATGAAATCCCACACGTTAAGCGCTTAAGAGATACATATGTATTGTGTAAATAATGTTTTTATTAACAGATTCATTAAAAATGTACCTAGGTGCAACGGACGATCGGTTGAAAAATGTACTACTGAATATAAAGGCTGTTTACAATACGTAATAACGATGTTTGCCATAGGTCATTAAACCAGGAATTTACATGACATAACGAGAAAAAAACGCTGTACATATCTGCTTTAGTTGGTTTTCAAAAGCTTGCAGAAAGACTAATTCTTTTTTAAATTGTATATATTTTATCACATTATAACAAAATAGACATTAAACATGTTATTAAAGCTTATCCAAGTAATAGGTATTTAATATCGTAAGCTAAAATTAATCGGTTACTAAATCGAAACACTACAGTTACCACACTGACAGCTATTATGGCAGTAAAAGATGAGTCAGAGACACCAATCCCAAGCGAATCGTTGCAAAACACCACTACTCAAAAGGATGATTGTAATATAACTTTTGGTAAATCATTCACTTTTTCTAGAAGGAAGGCAAATGAGGACATAAATATATTCTTCAAGAGGACCCGAGATAACACAGGGTGAAAATTTCAATATGATTCTGAACTAATATGTAGACGAGAAGTAAACGGTTAGTTTTCGCCATGTGGCATGCAGCCCGATGTAAAACTATGAGCACACAAACTTTTTATTAAATACAAGAAATTCATCTGCATCGCAATGGTAAGACTAGTGATATGTAGGTAGCATTTGGTTAAAAGTTTTCGTGTAAAAATAAAAAGAACATGCCTAGTTGCTTCAGATAAGTATCAAAAATATAACATATCAATGTCACTTCCATTGCCGCTAAATCTACCATTCAGGCATTCTCAACATTTTTCTAGCCAGTCTAATTATAATCATGATTTAATTTATAATTAAAATAAAAAAGTGGCTATTTGATAACCCTTTTATAGTATATACAACAAGTATGTTAAACACAATAAAAAATATGAACAAGAAATGAAAACGCCAAAATCATAACGGAAAAGCAAAGTCAATAACGACAAACGTGAAAAATCGAATGAAAAAACAAAATGGCGACTAGTCATACTCATCCTCTATAGACGTCCATCAAACTATAATCCAGTAACAATTTTTATGTAATAATATTTATATTTAAAAAAAAGATATTTAAAGCTTCTTTCTTATTGCCTATATCATTAAAAAAATTCAAACAGTTGAGTTTTATAATTGGTTTGTATTTTATATAGGTATTTTATATAAAAGTCATTAGGTATTTTATATGAAAAAAATATTTGAATATTTAATTTTATAAAGGTGAGGTATACATACAATTTTCCACGATATTTTAGTACCTACTTTTTGACAAATCACAAAAACACGGCTGTTACTTTAAATTGGCTACACCATTGTTCACATTTTTGATCTCGAATTATATTTCTGAATATAAAAGATAGATAAAACAGATTAAGCAGGTATTATAATTAACAATGCTAATGTAACAGGATTAGGCATGTGGGACAGCATAAGACTGATATAACCTGATCGAATCGAATGAAAAAAGTCTCCTTAATCTGAATGTTTCCACGAAAATAGAGGAAACTGTAAGTCATGCTTTGAAATGGGGAACTCAGTTCTCTCTCTCCACCATTGAGGGGATTTAAGCCTGAAGATATGTTTATTTGTATTTACGTATTGGCTGCAATACTAATATCTCAATGTACTATAAACATAAGCGATAAACGTTTGTAAATTATTGTTTACAAACAGCAGCTTCGGATTGCTCTCACTAGCAATATCAGATAACTTGCATTCTAATGTATCTTGGAAAGGAAACGCACTGTTCGAAACGTATTATTGTTGTGACTATTGCCCACCATAAACGTTTGCTACTGCTCCTTAATTAACAACAAACGGAAATGTACGATCCCTTGGTCTGATGTTGGTGTAATTACAAAAAATGTGTACATTGAAAGGTTTATTACTTGTTGGATTAATCAATTAACAGATACTGTTTATAGGAGAAATATATTTAGGTACTTTGGTGAGATCAAGGGGAAATGTATTTAAGTGTTCTGTTTGGCTAAAAAATAAATATACTGTGGCGCTGCTGGTCGGTACCACCGAAGAGCTTAGCGGTAGAACCAGCGTGCCAACTACTGTGAGAATGACGGTCATCGAGGTTAAGTCACTACTCTGAAGTTTAGTGACGTCACAAAAGGATGTGGAAAATGAAAATCTTCCCAGCCAGTTAAGAAGTACTGCCTGGGTATCTAAGTCCATCTGAGAAGCATTGAAACTTGTATAGATAGCGTTACAAGATGTTTTATTTTTTACTGTTGCGTTGCAGTTTGCTTGACCGCTAAATACTTTGGTAAGCCAAAAGCCAGGACTACTTTGAAAAATAGACTATCCGCCATTTATTCCAGGCAGTTCGTAAAAGGCAAACTATTGAATATACGAGTCACTATCGGGTCTCACGTCTCTACACGTCTCGCCCGGGTCTGGTATCATCGCCTTAATTGCTTCTGTCGCAATAACATCAATACTTGACACTGTCATGTTCCAGTTTGGACGATAAAGCAGAGATAAATACCAAAGATATTAACGGTGCGTTACTGTTCGTGTGAAGATGTGTTAATACCACATGCATAAGTTTTCTAAAAAAGCTATTACGACAGGAATTTGTAAGGCAGTGGTACCAGACCTGGGCGAGACGTTACAGAACTCTACTACCTAGTAGTAACGTATAAGCTATAGCCTTTTAAGCCTTTTACGAACTACTTGAAAGAATGGCAGATGTTCTATTCTAGACACTAAATACGAAAAAACTTGAATTTCTAAGTCTATTTGCAGTAATCTTAGTGGCTGTTATCTATTAGCATCTAAAATATAGTTTCCGCAAACAGATAGCAAAAATGATAACGGATTTAAATGCGCTAACAATAAATAAAGAGTTAATACCTATTTGTACAAGTGAATAATTGCTAATATTTACAACTGTACGCTGACAATGGTTGTAATAATAACCTTGGCGCCTATTTTTCAAGATTCCTGCCAAGTAGCCGATTCATTTATTACTTAATAATTAAAATATATTTGTGCTTTTTTTAATTTAAAAAAGTATGTATCTACTATTACAAGCAATCGCCTCAGGTTAAAATTATATTAGAATTAAAAAAAAAAAACAATGAAATCTTCGGAGTTTGAAAACAGACTTGAGTATGATACAATCATAAATATAATAGTATACATGTGTATATTATGATCTATCAATTGATTAGTAGTGTGTGCAATGTTTATTTTTATTAATTTAAAATTACATTTCTACACTCCTTAGTCATGTAAACCAAATTTCATACTTATCCCTTCGCGTGATTATCGTTAAAAGAGATAAAATTTTTTCACTTACCGAGTTGGCTGTAAGAAAACTTTTTTAGAGATAAACTCGCCTTTTGTACATTTTCTAAAAATTCTATCACTGTATCCTTTTATATTTCTCTATTGTGTAAGTTAAAGAACTAATAAATAAATTGTTTGCTTCAGGTATTCATACTTGTATATAGATAATTGTAGCGTGCATTTAAAGGAATTAAACAAACAAACGTAATCAATAACTTGTTCGTAATCACTAACAAAGTAATAGACGGTCATTTAGCAATGTGTTAGATTACGCCTTCGCTTACTGTGCAATTTTACATTGCACAATAAATACTTCAATTGAATGCAATTGATGACTAAAGAAACAATATTTAAGAGTCAATTAAACTTGTAAAAACGCCCGGCGTGGCTTGGGTAAAGGCTAATAGCCGCTTGGAAGGTAACATTTAACAGCGGGAAATCTTGTACATTGACCATGGCTTTGCGGCGCTTGACTCGAAGTTGCGTTGGTATTTACGATACTGTATTTCGTACCCTTTAATCGTATAAAGCTTAATTATAAAGTGTTAATGTTCCTTATTTGTATTATTGTTTTTATTTATGTCTTTAAGGCACTGTTTGTTTCTCGAGGATTTATTATGCTGAGGCAAAACTACAACAGTTTTAAGAAACTTTAACTTTAGTAGTTAGTGTTTCTTTGTATTCTAAAAAAATAATTCGTAGATACCCATGTTCAAGATTAAAAGAGTGTTATAAGCTTTATGTGAATATAAGCTTTAATTACTTTAATTTTTTGAATATAGAGTTATGATTAATACCTGCTAGAGAATGTTGTGGCAAATTATGTTTTCCTTATTTTTCACCAGCTGTGCCCGCAACTTCATCCGCGTGAAATTTTTTCTTAAATAAAATCCCGGGGTTTGTCCCACATAGTTCCCGTTTCCGTGGTATTTCCGGGACAAAAACTTCTACGTCCTTTCCGGGGTCTGAAACTATCTTCCTACCAAATTCCATCCAAATCAGTTCAGTGGTTTAGGCGTGACGAAGAGACAGACAGATATTAAGCATGGATTAAATCCGAATATTTTTTTTGTTAAAAACATTTATTATAATTTTGTTATTATAGCTGTTAATACAAAGTTAGCTAGCTTATTGATACAAAGGTTAGTTGTGTTATACCTTGTTAAATAACACACGTATTTTCACGCCAGATGCCTTACATGTATGCAGATGGAACCCAGTGCCCTACCCCTAACCCCTACCCTTAGCATTGCTCCTTTCACTTTCATAACTGCTTTCATATAAACATTCCGGTTATAGAGTCTCTTGATATGAATCTCGGACAGGACGCGATCAATCTGATCTTAATATAATATTATTACAGTCTTAGTCCTTCTTGATACCTACGTTAATTCACATTACATTGTATGAATGTCTGCTTTGTTACCTTTCATCTGCTATCCTGCCATCTTACAACAAACTTATAAAACAAGTATTTTTAATTATTAGGCATGACCACACTTTTTTTATTTATTATTATAGTTTATTTAAATCTTTATTTAAATTTCATCAAATCGAAAAATATTTTTACAGTTAAAGCGGCTACTTTCATATTATCGTCAAAATTGGTATATTAAAATTGAGAAATTGATGCTTATTATTGGACAACTTGAAATTCTGACAAGGAAATACAGTTAAAAATGTATTATATCTACGGAATAAAAACAACGTATGCGAAAAATTTTATACCAAACTTTCAAAACTTTTTCCCAGAAATAAAGTACTAAGAAACAAATGAAATTATTTCAAATGAAAAAACATTAGCGGCTATTGTGTTATGTGATACTATTGTACGACTTGAGAAGCCTTATAAGCCCGACAATGCATTGAGGTGTCGTTTTTAAAACTACGAACAATACGTAAAATCTGCTGTGGTGACTCACTTTTACAAGTGACTGCACTTTTATATCTCCCTCGCTACATTTGCTGTTTTAATCCCATATATATAACATGGTTTGATGTGTCGTCGTTTTGTAAAACCTTTTGTGACACTTAAATTCTTTTACTTATTCCTATTTCTGTACATCCTGTCTGCTTCACGTGGAAACGGCGTGGTGATATTAATTATGGTGATATTTTCAAATTATTTTTTTATATTATAGAAAACATTTCATAGACAAACAAAACTGTAATGAACATATATCATCCAGTTATTAATTTTTGGATACTAAAAAAATCGTTCCAACGCCAATGAAATGAAAAAAAAAATTCATTATGAAAACGGATTTTACTGCTTATACCGTTTTTTTAAAGTAAAATACATCCAGAATGGTAAATTCATTATAAGGTGTTAATTTTAAATTAACTATTACAAACTAAGTAGTCAAACAACTTTTTTATATCATTAGATAGCAGCAGCAGCAGATGGGTCTCCTAATGGAAAGAATCAACCATTGCCTATAGACACCAAAGGTGTTGTTAATGCTGCGTTGCTATCTTGTGGCAAGGTCCTATGCTACATGCAAAAGCTTACCGGCTACCTTACCCTTCAAACCGGAACATGACAGTGATAAGCACTGACGCTATTGCGGCAGGAATAGGTAAGGCAGTGGTACCAGACCCGGGCGAGACAACGCAGAACTCTAGCACCTAGTAGCCACGATGGTAGTGACTCGTATTGCCAATCGATCGCCTTTTATGACCTGCCTGTCAGAACGTCAGTTGGCCTATTCTTCAAAGGAGCCCGGGAGCAAGACGGGGATAAACTTTGACCATATTGAGCTCATGTATTGTAAATACAGAGGATAACTGACTGCTTCTACCCATACGTTTCTGCTACGCGCAACTTATGAACGTATTTATGATTGGGTAAAAATATAATTATAGTGTTACACTGTAATTTGAATTTACTGCCACTCTTACATTCTCATTCAGCTATCTAGCATCTAGATAGGTATATTTTAAAAGTATTTTGAAAGTTCATTTCGGTTTTTATTTATAAATTATTCAATAAAAAATTCATCATATACTCCAGTTTTATTCACCTTGACTACACGAGAGGATGCCATCATATTTATGACGTTCGAAATAAAAAATATACCTATCTAGATAGGTATACTTTTAAAATATACCTATCTAGATAGGTATATTTTAAAAGTATTTTGAAAGTTCATTTCGATTTTTATTTATAAATTATTCAATAAAAAATTCATCATATACTCCAGTTTAGAGGATGCCATCATATTTATGACGTTCGAAATAAAATATGTGAAATGTAAATTCGTCCAGCGACATTCTCATTGGAGGCAAATTGTCTCGTAAATATTTAAAGAATCAAAAGACGTGTCAACTCATCAAGGGAACTCTCTTCAAAGTACACATCCGAACACGTCAATTTGTTTACGAATTACGCATAAATTCGTCCCAGAAGACAAGACATCTCGTGCGGCGATCGCTGTTGCGACATTTCAATAAAATTTACGATTGTGACTTAAATGGTGTGTTCGATGAACAAAAAATGTACCGACATGTTCCGCTTTTATTTTAGATGCATCTTGGCTTCGTTAAAATATCTGACCAGAGATAATAAACCTGTCCATGCTTCGCAACTAAACAGCAATGAAATGGATGAATTATTAATGTAACTACAGATAATTAAATGTTTGAATAATGATCATAAAATCTTATTCATATTTGAGTCTTATTAAATCTCCTACTGCCAGCGGCTACGCTCTCCGACCTCATTAGAAAAATATCTTGAATCTTTTCTACGTGATTACTTCTCGTAGAATATTATAGTGAGCTGAAAAAATAACGTCTTCCCATTTAAATGATTCCCTGAAAATATATTTTCTTTGATTAAACGAGCTCTTATATTCTGTGTATATTTAGTATCAACTATGCTGTTTCAATATTTTTAGTATAGTAACTTTAAATATAACATCCCTTTATTTAGAGATTACGATTTAAATATATGTATAACAATTGAGATATCTTTAATACGAGTTGTCGTATGTAAATACAAAATGTCTGGAAAAATACCGCTAATATATCACTAAGGTATTTTTATGTCGTGAAATAGCAAACAAGCAGATGTTTTGAACTGCAGGGCAGAAAAAAGATGGTGTAAAAGACCTTCAAAAAGACCTGGACCTGAAAGGGGTCAATTGGTTAGTATACATATTTTCCAGCTTAAAGTTTATATGTGTTGAAGTATTTCAATATCAGTATTGGTTTGAAGTTTCGATCGCATTTTAATCAGTGCGTAACCTTGAAATTTCCTGAAAAAAGTCTATTCGGCGCAGATCATATGTTTACACAATTGCATTCCAGATAGTGCAAAATGCGATTAATATATTTTGCAGACTGATCCTCGATAATAGAAATTACATAATTGCACGAAGTCCGGCGGTGGTTTCTCAGTGCCTACCCACAAGTCCTAACTCAGCACAAAAAGCTGTCAGTTTTGGTTATGACACGAAACGATTCGTATCAGATCACTAGAAGCGGCAATAGAGATTCCAACTTATCTCCTTAACAACAAACCGATAAATCTTGGTGTACAAGGACTTTTTTGTAAGTATATCATTAAATCGCAAAAACAAAGATGGAAATCTTGATGAAAGAAGAAACCATCGCCTATAGATTTCAAAGATGTTAATGGTGCGTTGCTATCCATGTGATGTGATGGCAATGCTTCATGCATTACTTTGTTAGTTACATTACCTTACAAACTAGAGCATGACAATGACAACCATTACGGCTATTCTGGCAGAAATAGGTAACGTGGCAGTACTAAATACCCAGGTGAAACGTTACGAATCATTATCACCCAGTAGTCACGATAGTGATGAGAAATATATCAAATCCTTTACCTTTTACGACCT
Organism: Apodemia mormo; assembly: GCA_036924255.1. Taxonomy (NCBI): domain Eukaryota; kingdom Metazoa; phylum Arthropoda; class Insecta; order Lepidoptera; family Riodinidae; genus Apodemia; species Apodemia mormo. Next base: position 21,955,064 of record JAUPFN010000016.1, read on the forward strand.
GCTTGGCACAATGAAATTTTTTTTATATATCATTAGATAGCAAACAATCAGGCTTTCCTCATAGAAAGAGAATTCATCGTCTGTAGACACCAAAGCTGTTGGCAATGCCACATTATTAGTCTACCAGGTATCTTATCCTCTAAACCAAAACATGACAGTGACAAGCACAGACGCTGTTACGGCAGGAATAGGTCAGACCGTCGTACTAAAAAACTGGATGAGATGTAGCAGAACTCTACCACCTAGTAGTCACGATGGCAGTAACACGTATAACGAATCATTCACATTTTACGAACGGCCTGGCGAACAAAAGATGGTCTGCTCTTTTGATTCTAAAGAGAAGGAGAAGAGCTTTCTAATATAATTACAGTTGATTAACAATACTTATAGCTTTCTTCAATAGTGTTGATACTGTCTATATTTAGCCGATTCTGAGTGGCGTGGCCAAATGCACGCAACATTGATATGTGTTATTGGCCATGACGGCACCGTCTACGCCAGACAACATCCCTATTGGTATTTCTGTCACAATTTCAGTTAACTAGCACCCGACAAATATTGTTTACTCACGTGCGTTGGAATTACAAATTTAGACCATTAGAGTTTTAAAGAGAATTTTGAAATAATGTGGTGATAAATTTGAATGGGATTACGAACGTTATTTATGTTAACTAGGAACTTCATTTGTATTATGAAATTATTTGGTCTAATATAATGTGTTGTAGTCGCCTCTGTAGTGTAGTGGTCCGGTGTCGGAGTTGACCACATGGGGTTCCGGGTTCAATTCCTGGATCGGGCAATTCTAAAATGTGTTTTTTCAGTTTTCTGATAAAAAAACAACATTGCCCGGGATTGGAAAGTGCCCGGTTGGCGATAGGCTTGCCACCTATCATATTGTGGGACCAAGTATCTTCGGCTAATCGTGGGTGCAGTTATTGTAACTCTGCCAACCTCTTCGGGGATACGGGCGTGAAGATACTTACTTAATATAATGCGTATGTAAATTACCGCTTAATATTCAAGTTTTTTAGACATCGTATCAATTAAATTATTGATAATGCAGACGTCTATGTACGTATAATTACTCTTTAACTAGAGTTAGTTAAGTAGTTAGCGACCCTGAATACGCAATCAATGGGGCTTGGATTCGATTTTTAACTATATTTTATAGATTCAGGTATTCATTTGCAAAAATCCATAACGCAATGAAGAAAAAAACAATTTCATTTGCAAATTTGTGCGAATTTTTTATTTTATCGTAATTAAATCACTTAGTGTAATTACTAATTTGTCTAGTTATATTTACATTTTTTTTTGTCATCCATATGGCGTGTAAAAGTAAAAATATAAATTTACCACCTAGTTTATCCTCAAAACTCAAAAAAGCGTTTGCGACCGGAATAGATACGATGAAGGAATACCTACAACCCGTTTGAGACATTGTAGAACTACATGAGCTAACCGATCGCCGCTTACAAACTGCTTGACCGAAAAGCTTGATTGACGATCTCTTCTTGAGACAGAAATGTTGACTCGGGAAAATATATTTACAAAATACATGTGTTTCCAAATGGTATGCAGCCCTGGTAACATTTGTCATATCCAAATACAGCGGTAAACTGACGAAAGATATGGAGTCAGTTTTTTATAGTAAAAAAACAAGGACTTAACAAAAAATACTAAGGAAAGGCCACCCTAGTTACTAAACTTATAATAATGGTTACGTTCGGAAGATAAGATAAAGAAATTGACGATTCATTGGGTAAGTGGTTAGCGTCGCTTCTAGCCCTATAAGCCTCAAGGTGATCGAAAAAGGACACGGATTCGATCTTCGTCGGGGCAAATATTTGTTTTGATAAAAACATATGGATATCTGTGATAGGTACTTACTAAACATATTTTATAGTATGCATTATAATATATTAGAAGCGTTGATCAACAACTACATAATTACATACATAGTATTATATATATCACAAGGATTTTTTTGCGTAAACAGTTTTAGGATTTTATCAATTCGTACATTTTTTAAATCATTGGATATCAAACAAGCAGATGGTTCATCTGACGGGAAGAGCAACCATTCCGTATAGACACCAATAATGTGAATAATGCATTGCTATCTGTGTAGCAGAATGCCAATAACATATGTATAAATCTACCGGTTACCTTACCCTACAAAACCGGAACAAGAACATTGACGCTATTACGGCAGGAATAAATAAGACGGTGGTACCTTTTACCCGGTAAACTCTCTCTTTTACCGTGACATAAAAAAGTATCTTCACGCCCGTATCCCGAAAGAGGTAGGCAGATGGTAGCTGAACACCGGACCACTAGACCACAGAGGCAATAACCGTGACATATTTGTTTAAAAATCCAATTTGTTATTCATATTTCAGTTGGAAAAATATAAATAAATAATCACGGGACAAATAACATTTACTGATCTAACCCCAAAGTAAGCAAATTATTTGCTTGAGTTATGGTTGGTAGTCAACGATATTAATACATAGAAATACATATATAAATACTGGAATATATTTAATAAACACCTAAAGCCGGAAATACAAACATTTATCTTTAGCTCACCACACAAATGCTTTTCCCGTCGGGGGTCGAATCCGAGCCCCGTCGATTGCGTAGTCAGGTTCGCTAACCATCTAGTGGTTAGCGAACCTGACTACGCAATCGATGGGGCGGTCAAATAAAATAAAACAAGTTATAAAACAAACAAAATTAAAATATTCAAAGAAAGCTTAAGTTATTCTAATACAAAATATCAAGAGACTTAAATTTATTACATTTAACACCCAACCGTTTTTTAAATACGATACTCGATGCCCTTAACGCTCACCATAAAAAACGATACAGACGTATTTCATTATTTTTTCTCTAAAACAACAGGGTGCCTCAAGTTTTTGTAAGCTAACAGTCTACCCACGCGAACGCCAATGATCGTTCACACTTAAGTGTCTTTACAGTAGTTATGCATACATATTTAAGCCATTTTGGTAGTTCTAAGAATGTGAACTACTTATTTCAGTTATTCAACTTGAAACTCTAACAACAAGACTTAGAGTCGAATTTGAATGGAATTTCTCAGTACAATATTTATTAAATAGCGAAGAAACCGGTATAAAAATCAATTTGGTAAGTAAATAGTTTGAAAATTAACAATCCACAAGAAATTTAAAAAGTAGTAGGTGTTCTATAAACCTATAAAATTTTAAATACAAAGAAAAATGTATCACCGTCGTATTTTAATTGGTTAATCTTAAATGAAAGTGATTTATTTATTAATAAGTATAAAGAATCATATCGGAAGTTAATAAAAAGTTGCAATAGTCGAGACTTACAACCATTTTAACATAGCAAGAATGATAAAAACATAATTGATATTTGTGTCAAAGTAATTAATCTGAAGACACGATAAATGACATTATAAAACTAATAACTGTAACTTATAAAAAGGTTTTGTTACTATAATGCTGAGGTGGTGGTTTTGTTACTATGATGCTGCCGCGGAGAATAAAGCTTCGTACACAAATACGCATTACCTTATCATGTAGCTGCATAAATATAAATATTGCTGGACAAATTACACGAATCTAATCCCAAAGTCAGCAAATTATTTGCTTGTGTTATAAATGTCTGTCAACGATACTAATACACTTATAATAATAAATATCCAAAACCCAAAAATAAAACATCTATGCTCATCACACAAATGTTTGTCCCAGTCGGAAATCAAACCCGAGCCCCATCGATTCGTAGTTAGGTTCGCTATACTCGAAGAATGGGACGGCAGCAATTAGTAAATTATTATACAGATAGTAGTAGTGAGAACCACCACCTAACACCTTTATCATTTAAAGAATAACAGTTGACCCGTGCGAAGATTTCGTTCGGCGCCATCTAGCGTTTTCCAAGTATAAAACTCTATTAAGATGTTTGAATCCTTGGGGTGAATTTATTCACTTATCCCAATTCCAGGCACGGATAGGATTTACCTTATTTATTTCTTTATTTTGACTCACTTTGTCCTTTTTCATTGCAGCGTATCATATTCTGGGATCGTATCTTTAAATGAACGTTTCCCTATATATTTTGCTTGCTTCCACCAATTCCACAGTACTATATTATAATATTAGTAGTTTTTAGGATGATTATCACTTGTCACGTCTCTCAAGCTGAGTGTAGATCCGCAATTCGCAATACCACTCACTCTCATTCTAATCGCAGTACGCTCAGTCGCTCACCATTCTGGCCGGAATAAATAATTCCGCGGAGACGATAAGGATTTGAAGGAATGAATAAGCTTATGGTATCTGGCTCCGGAATCAGTACCTTTGATTCAGTACCTCCGGAATTACACACCTCTTATAGCATCAATGCATATTGCCGGTAAACTTACGCATGTGGCATTGCCATCCTGCGTCAAGGTTAAAAACGCACTATAAACATTTTTGGTGTCAATAGTTGATGGATTATCTTTCCATTAGGCGAGCCATCTGCTTGCGTGTTATCCTATTAATTCTATGATATATTATAAAAAGGATCTCAATTTATTTTACTAGATTTTTATGGCATAATATATCTCCGGATAAAAAGATGATCATCACATATAGGCACTAAATATTTTAATAATGCGTTGCAGTATAAATTTATAGTTCATTCTATACATAATTTTGTCTTGTATCAACACCTCTAGGAATTTCGATCGTCGAACCTTAGATTTAAATGTACGATAACTGACGGTCCCCCCATCAATTTTGTCCAAAATATTTGGTAAGATCCAAAGATTGCTTTTTATGGTTTTTAAGATTAATGCGGAGATAAAAAGATTTGGGACGGTTAAGACGAAGTGGAATTTTAGGGAGACAATAAATTTTGACACCTTATTTGCTTTGTACAAAATTAAAATGCTCGAGTCCCATCGCGTGATTTATGTGGACTTTTGTTTTTATTATAAGACAAACTGAGGACACACTTTGTATAAATACTTATATTATTTATGGATATTATTATGTAAGATAGATTATTTTATTATATATGTAATTCAAAAATATATTATTTATAAATAAATTCATTTATTTAACACTTTATTCTTTACTAGCGACCTGCCCGCGGTTTCACCCGCGTAGCTTTTGTTCCCATGGGAATACCGGATAGTTTTATATATTAAAACCTTTCTCAAGAATCAATCTATATATTAAAAAAAAATCAATATCCGTTGCGTAGTTTTAAAGATTATGGCATACATAGGGACAGATAGAGAAAGCGACTTTGTTTTATACTATGTAGTGATTGCACACAGAAATAAGACAATATTAATGTTACATAAGTACAATGGGTGAACTTATCTCTACTTAAAGAGATTTCTTCCAGCCAACCCTTTAAAGGAGAATAAAATAATGAAAAGTAGACCAAGTGTACAAAAAAAATATTAGAAACTATGAAACTAAATTAACATTATATTTAAATAGTACAGATAAATGCATCTTGTAGGGTAGGCAAAATTAACGTACAAAAATTCACCGATTCTCTACGACTTGAAACAGTTCGACGGCTGGCGATTTGGGTGGTTATCCCTATCCCCACAATTCGTTATCTTAATGTTGATAACCTTAATTAACAAAATGAGGCATAAAAGGTCAATCTCAAATAATCAATATTATTTCTCTATATTTGTTTTATAGGGCTAGTAAGTTAGTGTGCATATAATATTTGATTTTGATAGATATTATGATATTTTTCGCCGTGTTGGTCCCGGGATCCTTTGAAGAATAGGTCAACTGTCGTTCTGCCAAGCAGGTCGTAAAAGGTGACTGATTGGCTATACGAGTCACTACCTTCGTGACTACTAGGTGATAGAGCTATGCATTGTCTCGCCCGGGTCAGGTACCACCGACTTACCTATTCCAGCCGCAACAGCGACAGTGCTTGTCACTGTCATGTTCCGTTTTGGAGGGTAAGGTAGCCGGTAAACTTATGCATGTGGCTTTAGACCACGCCACAAGATAGCGACGCACCATTAACACGTTTGGTGTCTATAGGCGATGGTTGACTCTTTCAATCAGGAGACCCATCTGCTCGTTTGCTATCTTATAATTTAAAAAAGTAAGATATATTCTTAGAATAGATACTACACTTTGATCTAATCCAAAAGGCCACGAAGCGATAAATAGTTGATAATCGTTTTCAGAATTGCCACCCATCTTACCAACCGACAAACTGGTGAATCGTGTTGAACCGAAAAGTCTTTAAACTTTGCTTACCCCGCAAGAGAACCGGACTTTATGATACTTTTTATTCTTAAAATCCACGTTTTTTATATTATAAGATTGCAAATAAGCAGATGGGTCTAATGGAAGAGTCAACCATCGCCAATAGATACCAAAGGTGTTAATGGTGCGTTGCTATCTTGTGGCAAGGTATTATGCCACATGTAAAAGCTTACCGACTACCTTACCCTCCAAACCGGAACATGACAATGACAAGCACTGACGCTATTGCGGCAGGAATAGGTAAGGCGGTGGTACCAGACCCGGTCGAGCCGATGCAGAACTCTACGACCTAGTAGTAGCGACGCGCATAGCCTTTTACGACCTGCCTGGCAGAACGGCAGTTGGCCTATTCTTCAAAGGAGCCCGGGACCAACACGGCGAGAAAAAAAGAACATCAAAAGCAAAAGTTTAATAATATATTTTTAATTTTTTTATTAAGAAGGCAGTTGTCTTGCTGAAACCAAAAATTCTATTTTTTGCAATATTTTCGTATCTATACCACAAAAATATTTAAATATAACAGAGACAGACATTTGCGTTCAATACTCAACACAATTTAAATTAAAATAGAGGTTTTATTATACATATAACTTTCCCAATTATCAATTTTAACATAGCTTAGGTATGTCCTTATACGCTTAAAGTAAAATATACTTTACGATAATAAAATTTTTATAGTGATAGCCTTTGGTAAGGTATATCAGGTATATCAGAACACTGTATTTGATTAGTAGATATTGACAAGTTTTTGTTAATAAAACAAAATTTTTGTAACGATTATTATCAAAACTCAACCATTGAGCGTAGATACATCATTTTTAATAAATGGCGACAGTAAAATTGAAGTAGGTACTTATTTCATAAACAATAAAACCCTTAACACAGATAAAACTTCATGGCATTTTTAGGCCTACGTAAAGTTGGGTCATAAAAACACACTTACTGAATTAATTACTTCAGTATTACGTATAAATTCATAAAGCCTGTCAAGGTAAATTAGCTTTTGTTGTTTCTCACCCCTCCTTATATAATAACTTCAAGTTGCGTGTACGCAATGCGTGTATAGCGCCGCCCATCGCGGACATCCTACTCTCCTTTGTTTAAAAATTATTAAATAACTGAACCATGAATGATGAAGCGCCATTTCTCTACCTTATATACAAAAGTAATTTGAGATACATAAGGTTGTACAGATAGCAAATAAAGCAATATTTTGATTTGTCGCTAAAATAAATAAAAGCACCTATTCTTTAATTTGTGTTAAATGATTAAATCTATTAAAATATTGGTTTTATTATGAAAACTATTTATATTTGTATTCACATGACGAGTTTATCAATTTTTTTGTCAAAAATTTTTGTTAATAATGTAGAAAAAGATCGAAGTTTGTAGCATTTTTCTTTCCATTACAGTAAAATCAAAAGAAAGTTCTGCACGACGCAATTTCGGCAGTTCGAGTAAGCTCCACTATAATTTTCTACTACGTCTTTTGTTAAGAATAGAAAATGGTATGTAATAGTTTTTGTTATCTTCTTATTAACAATTATAATAAATGAAGTAATATTTGACAAATAAATTGTTTTATAATATAATGAGTTGACATAGTTCACATCAAAAAATCTTTATTCCCGAAATGTTAGGTAAAGAATTCACGACTAGGTAAAGATATTACGTCCAACTATAAATATTAAAATATAGATTTGTATTATCTATAGGTACTAATATTATAAAGAGAAACGTTATATTTTTGTATGTTTGTAAAGAATATACTCAAAAAATATTCTTATAAAATCTTTCGCTATTAGAACGCTACAGTATCTAGGAGTGACATAGGCCACTTTTTACCTGATCCAGCAAAAGGAAAGTAATGATTTTGGATCACATGAACCAACTAATGAACAAGCCACTAGTAATAGACTCTATAAATAACTAAAAATTTTAAATAAATCAATAAATTTGGAATAGATTTTTAATAATTCAAATCATACGAAACTTCAAGCACTTTAGTTCCGTAACTACTTTAGTTGCTGAATAATAAAAACTTTTAGACTAACATACTAACTAGTTTCGAAATTTTAATGAAGAAATTTACCAAACATCCCATAGGGAGAGATTAGGTAGTCGATCGGATGTTCGAGTCTGAAAACAAAATTTACAAGCATTAAAACTATCTTCAATTCATCGTAGTCTGCAGGGCTTATACTGTGGAGGCCAGTCGCTTATAATCGAATCTCAATCAACCGTGGAACGATGTTAAATAGTTTATGGAAGTATTAAGTGTGTAATCAAAACTATTAAACTAACAGTACTTTCCATAATAACGACTAAATAATGACAGTTATGTTAGATTTTACGACAGCTTTGATAAAAATTAGTTTCAAATTTTTTAAGGATAATTTTCTAAGATAATAGGTTTATTTTGTTTACAAAAATAAGTCTTATGATGATGAAATTGTTCATTTCGTTTTCCATAAATTGTTTGGAATAAATTTAAAAACTAAAAGACATGATAACTAAATGTAAAAAAAAACTGTTTAATACTTTACCTTAATAGTTATATTAACCAAAAAACTATTTTTAATATCGTATATCTATACATCCATACAAATAAATAAAATTGGAAAGTCTGTTTGTAATATTAAAATCGCTTTATACCAAATGCATATGGATATATACACGGTACATATACCAAACCAACATTTTTTACAACTTGTCTGTCTGTCTGATGTTTGTTTCGGCTAATCTCTGAAACGGCTGGACCAATTTTGACGAGACTTTCACTAGCAAATAGCTGATTTAATAATTAGGAGTAACTTAGGATACGTTTATTTTAGAAATTTTCTACGAGGACGAATTCGTGGGCACATCTAGTTTATAATAAAAAAAATGGGTAGTAAAATAATCATTTACCGCCAAAACGCTCTGGACTGCCTTGGTGTCTAAATGACATCACGCCTTGGTCATATATACATTACATAGTCTGTGGTTTCTATGAAAATACCAAAAACAATATAACGTTTTACCATGGTGTGACATAACATTTTTTTGCGTTCACTGTCACGAGACTAATGTCTCTTTTTGCCGAAATTATCTTAAAAATATTATTATTAATCTTTTATGTTATTTATATATATATATATATATATATATATATATATATATATATATATATATATATATATATATATATATATATATATATATATATATATATATATATATATATATATATATATATATATATATATATGTATGTATATAGTTTTTATGTATTACAATAGAACCGCGTTCAGTCAAACCTCGATAAGTTGAAAACCTCCAAATTTCGAAAAAATATTTTGTTCCCTTTCCTTTAAATACTAAAACCTTTATTACTCGAAATGTCAACCCTCTAGTAGTCGAAATATCAGCGTGTCCTTCCAAGCCCTAAACTCTCTATAGGTCGAAAACTGTATAATTTGAATGTTTTGATGTCTTCTCTGATATTCGACTTGAGGTTCTACTGTATTCATTGTTAATATAAATCCCTATCTTTTAAAATAAATAATTAAGTTTTTTTTATCTCCATATCATAATTAATCATTAAAACCTACAATATATGCAATTGATTTTTTAGTGGAAAAATGCCTGTTCCGTTGCATTGTAGTCATATGAACCGATCGTCAGTAGACGTCCACGTTCATCACGGTTCGGCATCTGTAAAATATGTAGTGATCTCTGTTGCTACATTTATCAACATGGGTGCCTGCCTTTTGGTCTAGGGGATAACCTATTCGGCTAAGATTATGAGGTCCCGGGTTCGAACCCAGGTCAGACAAAAGTGACATTTAGATTTTTTCGAAGTTTATCCAAAATTTCAGTACTTAGCAGCTCGGAGTCTGGCGGGTGGTATGTTTCCACTCCCGTGCCTCGGATGAGCTTGTAAAACCGTCAGTCTCGGTTATCACTAAAAATAGTCGATAATCGTTATCAGATCAGTTAAATACGGCGACGGGAATCGCCACTTATCTCGCCAATCGACAAACCGGTAAACTGTGGTGAACTTGGAAATTCTACAGACGTTCTAAATACTCAGCCTATATCGCAGGGAATGGGCGTGATGATAATTTAGTGGCTATTGTTGGACTGTGGTCTAGAAGCGTTACTCCGCGTTGCTGCTAAGAAATTTCTTGCTAGAAAACATCAAATAACCTAATTGGAGACCTTGTAATGAGAGATGAATAAACTTCCCATTAATTTAATAGCGATTAACTAGGTGGTAGAATTCTGCAACGTCTCAATTGCTTTAGTACTACCGTCTTACTTATTCCTGCCGCAATAACTCGATAATTGTCGCTGATCATTAAAAGACATTCAGGTTTAGCACGGTTTACAACTCTAAAATACATGGTGCCCTCTGAAGCACCATTTTTCAATTTAAGTGTCTATTACTGGCCATGGTCTAGTGGCTTTAGTACCTATCTATTACAATACTTTGCATTGCTCCTTAGGATGCCTTTACTAGAGAACCAAATAAGCTGTTGTCCGATTCAGAATTCTAATGTATTATGTACATAGATATGACAGAATAAATTTCAGCTTTTTCATAAAACTGAAGACGTATATGCCCGATTTATCGATTGATTGCCGATCAGTCACACCATAGGACATAATGCCATTAGCTAATCTTGGATGCATTGCTCCTCTGCCTTGCTATTTGGGCATATGTAAGTGATGGTATTTTTTATGTCCCAGAAATATATGCCGATATACTTGTTAGTAAATTTAAATAAAAATTGATTATAATGCTCGGGTTAAAGACTTTAACAAATCACTATGATTAATTCGCAAAGAAAATAACTGAAGACATTTTATTTTTTAAATTAATGTAAAAATAAAAGTGTTATATGTGAGGAATACTTAATATATTTAAACCACCTATATTTAAGAGTTTTTATGTGTAGAATTAAAGAGCAGAACAGAATTGAAAAATTTGACTTAGGGCAATTCGCACGGACAACAGGTGAATAATATATCCTTATTTTTCATTATTTTATCTTATGACTATATCTCCCGTATGGCGTTTTAAAACGTATGATTTAAAATAGACAACCTCTTTTAAAAAACCCTAAACACGATAAAGGTATTTTTTAAGGATATACTCGTAATATAATTTTAAGCTTTTAAAGATAAGTAAAAACAGTTCTATATTAAAAAGGTATAATTTTAATCTATATACAATTCAATTATATTAACCTTGATTAAAATGGTTAAACCCAATTTTAAACAAACAAATCAATTGTTTTTTTATATATATTCATTATAGTTGGTTACTTCGTTACTTTTCGTATTATAGTTTGTTACTTCGTTTATGATATCGTATTTTATTTATGTACTCCATGTTTAATTTACTCTAATTTAACGAGGGACAATTAGTATATCTAAATCTTATTAAAATTTAAATTCCTTGCATTAAATGGTTGAAATCGTTACATGTTTATCTTATTTACCAAATGGATTTTTGATGTAGGTAATTACAGATAACTTTAAGGGGCTACGTATATTATTACCACATCGTCAAGATAAAGCTTGTTAATTCATAATTCAGAGATTTTTGCTTATATAAATAAAACCGAAAAACTTGTTATTAATTAAAAGTGTTGAGAATTATGAAGTTGATTTAACAAAGACAGCTTTTATAACGGACTTATTGAAGATAAGCCCATAAGATGCACCATTCGATAACGAGCAAGCTTGATTGATCGTCAACAGAGATAAAAGGGAGGGTCATTAATTTGTTATTTACCGAAATCCAACGTAGGTGTCGTTTGTGGAGGAAGAAACGTTCATGTCAAAAATTAGACACCGACACAATGGTACTGGAGGATTAAAAGCGAACCGATGTAGCAGTAGCAACGGCATCATTTATCAGGACAAGTCTTTCTCACAGTCAACATTAAATTCGAACTCCGAGGATAAATAATTTTATTTTTAACAAACTTTAATCTAAGGCGTTAATAAAGGACTTAAAGAGAATTCATTGGCGTAAGTGACATAATGAATAATGTGTCTGATAAAGAAAATTAATGTTGTGTGGCATTTTAAAACAATATAGGGATTTTTAAACTTGACATATCAAATAACTTTTAACATTGAATAAATCCAAATATAATGAAGCTGAGGAATTTATTTCATTTGTATGCAATATTCTTCTCTGAAGTCTATCCAGTCTGATGTAGAACATTTTTTTAGTTAAAGTGAATCCTGAGGTAAAGGTATTAAATAAGTTAAAAATAACTATTAACTATGTATTTAGGAAGAAATTTACTGTGTTTATTAAGTTTTATTTGTAAGAGTTTTCAGAATAGAAGTTCTACTTTAAAGGTACTCTCATAGATTTTACTTAAATCTAAATCATAACATACTTCTAAACGCATCAATTCCGTGCTTCTAAATATCAGAAGTGCCGAATACTATCATCATATTAATTTATGACACATGAGCTTCTGACTTATGTTCCAAAGTCAAACACTCTAAAGACCAAAACATATGTAAGTGATTTAAAACACGTTTATAGACTAGTTTTCTTATAGGACGACATATTATTATTAGATAAATGTACAGGTTATCCATTTGTTTTTCTTCAATGCAACCTTAAAGAATAGAGGTCGTGGCGGGGTATATTTTTTACGTAGGTATATAATTTTTCTATATGTATTTCAGGATCAACCGATTTGCGGGCCAGTGCAGCGGCAGTAATTTCTACTATTATAATATGCAACCTTTAAATTGGGCTATACGGTAAATTCTTAAATATATTTTTTATTGTCAGAATTGATAATGACATGAATATTCTCTCATTTAATGCAAATTAATTTGGACTTAAAAGTATAAAATTTGGCAGTTAATATTTAAATGAACAAAAAGGATAAGAGCTTATATTTTATATAATATTTAGACATTAATTAAATCATAATAAACATTATACGCTCTTCAATACACTTGATATACACACGTACAATATTTTGTTTATAAACTATGTTGTCAAATTTAGAAATTATTATATTGTTTAGTCTACGCTTATATTTCATTTATCAGCTGAGTCATTGTTTATTTATCCAATAATATGTCTGACAGATTATTGCTTGAACATTAATAAAATTATGAATTTCAACCAAGACGTGATGAGCATTCGCTAGTATTCATAAATCATAGCAAAAAAAGCAGACGGTTTAATGGTGCGTTGCTTTCCTTGTGGCAAGATTTAATACCACATGCATAAGCTTACCGGCTATCTTATCCTGCATACAGGACATTGACAAGTACTGACAATGTTACGGCAGGAAAAAGTAAGGCGGTAGTACTAGATTCGGGTGAGATAAAGCACTCTATCGCCTAGTAGCCACGATGGTAATGACTCGCATAGCCAATCGTTCGCCTCTAATGAATTGCCCGGCAAAACGGCGTATGGTCTATCCTTCAAAAGGGGCCCGGACCAAAACGGAGGAAAATTTAAAATAAAACGCATAAGAAATTAAATAGTATTTGCTAACAATGTGATAAATTTCATTATAAACTAGATTGTACTTTGAAAACTGTATCTTGGTATATATTTAGCTCGTTTAAAATTGTGCTTTATAGTTAGATTGCGTGACAAAAGATACTACGTTCTGTTTGAGCCAACCGTACGTCATGTAAATTCTAGTAACGATGTGTTTCTTTTATTGTCAACTTCCGCACTGTGATTAGTATTAATTAGTATATATATGTTTGAATTTTCTGTACTATTTTTGTTAAAAAGCAAGTATTTAATTTATTTTAAATAATTATCTATTCCCCGTGTTAGTATGAGGTTCTTTGAAGAATACACCACCTGCGGAACGGCAGGCAGCCAGTTTGTAAGAAGCGAACGATTGGCAATGCGAGTCACTACCATCGTGGCTAGTAGAGTTTTGCATTGTTTCGCCCGGATTTGGTACCACCGCCTTAACCATTCCTGCCCAAATATCGTCAGTGCTTCTTACTTTCGTATTACGATTTGGAGGGTAAGGTAGCAGGTAAACTTGGACAATTGTCATTAAGAACTTGCCGCAAGGATAGCAACGCTCCAATAGCGTCAGTGCTTGTCACTGTCGTGTTCTGGTTTGGAGAGTAAAGTAACCGGTAAACTTATGCACGTGGCATTAGAAAATTATGCACGTGGCATTAGAAAATCCCCATAAGGATAGCAACCCACCATTAACAATTTTGGTGTATATAGACGATGGTTATATCTTTCCATCAGAAGAGCCACCTGCTCGTTTCCTATCTTATGATATAAAATAATATTATGCTGTGTTCTACCAAATCAACTATTAAGCAGAGCGAACATTGTGTAGCACTACAAAATTTTTCCTATAATTAAGACTTACTAATGTTTAGGATAATTTCAAAATTTCATTTTTATTTATTTAATTCACTGATATATTGCGCGAAATTTGTACCTGTGTGTTTGTATGCAAATATATTTAATACTTCTTAACGCAAGACGACTAGACGGATGTGGATAATATTTAGTATTACATGCACATACAAAATTTTATCTAAATCTGTTTTTACACAGAATTAACATATGCGATTTTATTCTGGAGCGAAGCGCTGTTCCCGTAGGATTCATAAAAAAACTGTAATCGTGCAGAAAGCTGCGCTGTGGGTCGTTTGTTCATTATAATGTAATTCGCACTTGTTTATGTTTTCTACTTAAATGGCTTAACGGATTTCGATATATATATTGTTTTAGGTATTATTTAATTTGATTATATTCAATCAAATAAAAAAAGTATTTTTTAGAAATCTTAAAACAAACGCGAGGTCTAAAAATTGATTTTAGTATATTCTTGTACGGTTTGGTATATTGTTGTAGTGACACGGTTGTATTTATTAAAAAATGCACACAAAATTTAGGGAGCACTGTACGGCCAGTACTTATATATATACATATATATATATATATATATATATATATATATATATATATATATATATATATATATATATATATATATATATATATATATATATATATATATATATATACTAGCTGTGCCCGCGACTTCGTCCGCGTGGGATTTTTTTAACTTCCCACTACGTGTGTAGATAAGGAAGTTACTGATTTTACCTCGATTTTAGAAAATTGAATTTTAATGTTTGATAAGCTGTAACTGTTGAAAATTTGACTCGATTTTGATTTTTGAAATTCAATGTAGTTTTTTTAGTAGGTAAGTACTAAAATATTGCAGAAGATTAAAAATGATTAGTTAAAAAAATTGGAAGTTATATCGAAAAAACACGTTTGCAAAATTTTTTCAACTATAACTCCCGAACGGATAAATAAATTTTGATGCAATTTATGCATTGGATGCAGTTTTTGAGAAGTAAAGCTGATTAAATTTTTTACTATATCGGTTCATTAATCTGGAAATTGTATTAAAAAAATACTGTTTCGCCAAAAACCTTTGTGAGGTTTTCGAAAATTTCTCAAAATCGCCTTGAATTAGTCAAAACTGATTGAATTAGTTAAAATTTTCAGGAAGTCTAAGTTGGGTGGATTCCAATCGAATCCCATTAACCACGTTTCGGTCAAGCCGTTCAAAGTTATTAAATGTTTACATACACACATACACATTCACGCACACACACGTCATCGTGAAAATAGTTGGAAAAGGTTCCTAGGTCCTCAAAACGTGGAGATCTGGTGAACTCTCGATTTTTGAAAATCGGGGCAAAATCAGTAACTTCCTTATCTAGATGTGTATCGGGAAGTTAAAAATGTATACCTAATTAGAAAGATGAAAAGTTATTTATTCAGGTTTATTTTTTAAATAATTTTTATCTACTTAAGGCAATTTTCGTAGCGGGAAGTTAAAATTAATTAATTAACACATGGCTTTGCAGTTTGTTATTAATAAAAAAATAAGCCTTTGACTAAGAAGTTTATTGAAAACAATTTGTAATTTAAAAAAAATCTTGTTGCACTTTTCTTAAATTTATTATTATTTTAATACTCTAAAAGTTATTTTTAATGTAAATTTGTATTATTTTCAATAAGCAAGATAAGGAGTCAAGGGTTTTTTTTAAATTATTGCAACAAACACTCTGCCTCGGTCTAGGGACAGCCTATTCGGCTCAGATCATGAGATCCTGGGTTCGATCCCCGGGTCGGGCAAAGATGTTATTGAGATATTTTCGAGGATTTTCTCGAAAATCTAAAATCTCAGTAGCAACTCGGAAACTGGCGGAGGGGTATATATATTACCACTCTCGTACCTCGGATGGGCACGTAAAACTTTTGGTCCCAGTTATCGCTAAAAATAGTCGATAATCGTTAACGTGTCAGTATATGCGGCGATGAGGATTACCATTTATCTCATCAACCGACAAATCGGTGAATCGCGGTGGACCGGAAAGTCTATAGACGGTCGGTTTAATTCTGCCTACGCCGCAAGCGAATCGGGCGTGATGATACTTTAATAAAAAACAACAACGCCACGTATTTTTTTCTCACATTTAAGATTTTTGATTCTCACAAATAAAAGAATTTTAAGTTTCTTTTGATTGAATTTGTTTTGATGAAGTTATATGTGTCTAAAGTTTTTCTGTAAGATGTGATCTTATTCTGGACTGAACTTATAAGTACATGTTCGTATATTCTACTTAACAATTTTTTAAAGTATTTTGAAGTCCAACTTTAGTGAGTATACTAAGTAGCTTAGGCACTTCAACATCTACACTTTGCAGAAGTTTCATTCATTTCAAAAGTTAACTGATTGATGTATCTAATTTTGAAATATTTACCGTGTTGTCTGGCGGTCCGGTATCGTCGTTGACCATATGAGGTCCCGGGTCCGATTTCCGGCTCAGGCAAAACAAAATGTGCTTTTTCATTTTTCTGATCAAACAACGTTGCCCGGGATTGAAAAGGGCCCGGTTGGCAATAGGCTTGCCACCTTTCACATTGTGTGAGATAGTATTTTCGGCTAATCGTGGGTACACTTCTTGTACCTCTGCCTACGTATTTCGGGATATGGGCGTGTAGGTACTTTTTTACCCTTTTTTACGTTATGCAATGTAAAAAGAAAATAATGAATTTTCGCAATAGCCTATCCTTACGTTAAATTTTATAAAGAACTGATAATATAATATAAACATTTGTACTGTTTCACATTCGTTGTGAAAGCCCTGATGATGCTTTAATAGGCGAAACCGGTTGGCTGTAAGTTTAAAATTGATTGTGTAATAAATAAAATTTAAATTACATTTGTGAAACAGTACAAGTGTTTATATTATATAATCAATATGATGCAGTTTCACCAAGTGCCGACGATAGAAAGTATAAATTTATAAAGAACAAATTCTATTAGTATACTCAATTTCGATTAGATGTATATTTTCTGAGATATTAGCAAAAACCTAAAAAATGACCTGTTTTATTTTCAAATATTTTATAATTATTCTTATATAAATATATAAATAAATAAAATGTATTTTACACATATTTAGTAAAATTGCATTTATAACATTTTAATAAAAAAGTACACATTCTTGAACTGATTCTCTCGGATTATATCCATTATACAAACACTATACATACATACATACATACAAACACTATGAAATGATAACGCTAACTTATAATGAGCCGTGCGTTCAAAGGTTTTGTATATATTCCGGGTGTCACGTTCAACTGGACTTACCACCCGAAACCGTTGAAACTTGTGATGTCTGTAACTTCTAAATTATAAAACTCATGACCTTGAAATTTTTAAGGGATAATCTTTATAGTATTTACTTTTGAACAAAAAAATAATAAAGTATTTCGGACTACAGGTTAATGAATTAAAGCTAAATATACGTTTTTGTTTTCATCCCCTATCCCACGGGAACCGTACTGAATTTTGGGATAAAAAATATCCTATAACCTTCTTCGGAGTATGAACTCTAATTATGCTAAATTTCATTTGAATCCGTTCAGTAGATTCGGCGTGATGCGCGGCCTTGATACAGACAGACAGACAGACAGACAGACAGACAAAAATTAAAAAAAAAATATTTTTCGCTTCAGTATCGATTAAAGAGTAGTAATATAATATATATATAATATATAATATATATATATATATATATATAATAAAAATGTAATATTATATATATATATATATATATATATATATATATATATATATATATATATATATATATATATATATATATATATAAGCTTAACTTATTCGTATACACGTATAGAACATGCTTGATTGTATTACACATTACATATGCGGCAATATTGAATTACAACATTACAGACAGTCGATTGTAACATCAGCTTATTACCATGCGACAAATAAATTCCATCACTTCCGTTATCTGAAATCTTTAAGAGAAATCCGAAACCGTGAACATGCTCGCTGAACACACAGTGTTAACTATTCATTTCGTGTCTAGGGAATATATTGAACAAAAGACGGGTTCAGCATCCGACTATACTATTTCTCACTACTTCGGTGAGATGTAATCAGAGAAGACGACGTGTCGCGCTTATTTATGTATGAAAGGCGCGGGCGAGGGTGGGCCAAACGCGAGATACAAACAGAATAATATTGATGACACCGCGCTACGAGGGGTCATGAATCATTAATCGTCCACTCTTCTCTACGGCTCTATTACGTCTACCTAGCTGGATAAGCCACCCTTCAGATTTAGGTAGAGGTGCTCTACACACGTTTGCCTTTTGCGTAAAATATGCGATGGTTTTATGAGGTATGTACATAAGCCTGCTGCTGTGATATTGCTTCACGTTATGTTGATTAGAGCAGAATTTGTAGATTAGGCTACATTTTCTGCTCAAATTTTAATTTTCTATAATTGCAAATAAACAATTATTTTCCGCGAGGATTTTAATATCATATTTGCCTTATTACATTTTGGGATAATTTTCAAAAGCGATTTAAATTATGAGCTTTACGTTTAATAAATCACGCTGATAAATTCTTTTTTCACAATGTCAATTTGAGCAAAAATATAGATTTAGACTACATTTCTTGTTAAAATTTTATTACTTTATTTATCCTCTGTAAAGTAATCTTTATTTAGAAAATTACTTTAAATCAGACTTTTTACTTCATATTTGCCTAATTGCATCTTACGAAGACTTTTCAAACCTATTCAAATTATTAGCTTCACGTAGACTAAATTAATAATCTCTCCATATTGTAGTATTATTAATCTCTTTTGCCGCAGTTTACCAAGCTGAAAACGGACATCGTTTGTTTCTTGCCATAACCATGACCTACAGCTTTACGAATTTTTCTGAGGTACGGAATTAATATACCACCTCCTCCAGTATTGGTGCTACTACTGAGATTTCAATTTTTGAAAATTCCAAAAAAAAATATCGACACTTTTAACAACCCGGGTACCAAACACCGATCGTATGATTAGATCTGTATGGAGTATCTATTAGACTATGAGACAGTCGTTTATATTTTTATGATATTTTATGATCTAAATTTTTCAAAAGTTTACAAAGAAAACAAGGAACAATCATAATATTAATTACAACTGCGAGCAATGCTTATTCTTATTTCCCTTTTATACTTAACATTACCAGTATTGGAATTCAGCTCCAAAATATTTAACTCCGTAAAAAATTTTCATGCTTTAAAAATCAATATTACAGTGACTCAGCGAATAACATAAATATAAATTACAGATTTAATACAATGTTACTTAAGATGCTTTTTATATTGTATAATGTAGTAAATAAAAAACAAGTACGACTATAAGAAAATAAATTAAATTTATGCTCTTATATCAAAGTCATTTTTCAATTTACGATTACAAAACGAATACCATAATATTTTAACAAAAAACAAAGGCAATTTAAGTTAATTCAGTAAGCAACAGACATGGCTACTTCCAAATGAACTCAAACGTAACAAAAACGAAAACAAATCATGAACAAAAACGCAGGTCATTTGGACGTGGACTTTCTCGTTTATTTTTTCTAGTCTCTCGAAGAATACACATTTTGACTGGTTTATATCAGCATTGGGGTTTATTTAAGTTATAAAATATCGAATTTATGCACTTTTACGTAGCGTTTTTATACTTTACTAGCTGACACGCGCAGCTTCGCCCGCGAGTAGATTAACGTGTCGTCTAGATAGCTTTTCATACAAATTTCATCCCCTATTTCAATCCTTTAAGGATTGATTTTTGAAAAAAAATTAACCTAAATTTGACCCCGGCTCTACAACTACTTCCATGCCAAATTCCATGAAAATCGGTCCAGCGGTTTAGCCATGAAAGCGTAACAGACAGACAGACTTTCGCATTTATAATATTAGTATGGAGTATGGAAGTATGGATTTTATAGGACAACAAACAATCAGATTATTTACCAAATGGAAAGAGATAACATTAAGCTAACGGTCTGATTGCTATTCCTTTAGCGGGTTGGAAACGTTGCTATCTGTGTAGCGGGTTAGAATGCCACATGCATGAGTTAACCGGTTACATTACTCTCCAAAACAGAACACACAGCGACAAGCACGTATGTTATTATACATATATGTTGCGTTAAGAATAGGTAAGGTACCAAAAGCGATCAAGACGCTTTTATACTACAAGATAGCAAACAAGCAGATGGCTCTCCTGATACAAAGTGAAATCATCGCCTAAATACTAAATATGTTAACGGTGCGTTGCTACCTGCGTGGCGGGATGGCAATACAACATGCACAAGTCTACCGGCTCTTGAGCTCCAAACCGGAATTCGAAAATGACAAGCATAGACGCTATTATGGCAGATAAGGCGGTGGTACCAAATACCCGGGCGAGGCGTTGCAGAATTCCTAGTAGTCACGATGGTAAAAAAATGAATAACCAATCGATTGTCTTTTACGACCTGCCTGGCAGAACGGCAGTTGATCTATTCTTCAAAGGAGCCCGGACCATTACAGAGGAAAAGGACCCTACCACTTAGTTAGTTATCACGATGTTAGTGACACGTGGGCCTTATCTCGCCTTAACATGATGCCTTAAAATAAGGCAGTTGATCTATTCTTCTAAAAGGGGTGCGAATCAACACGGAGAGAAATGTATATAAATTGTGGTATTTTCCTGGGGATCTCTAGATCTGATCGGCATATTTAATAACAGTTTATGGAAATTGTAAAGTAACATTGAGATTTACTACCTTCCTCCCCACGACTGTTTTTTCTCTATGTTGGTAAAGCATATTCAGTAAGACAGAATGTCATTTTTACAATCGTTAATCAAAGTTAGAAATGCAATTCCTAATTAATGAGCCCTAATTAGTATTTTAATGAGACTATTGTAACACGTTTTTAAAACTTCAAAGCACAATTGAGAAAGTTCTTAAAATTCATCACGTGTTACCACAATATTCTTTCACAGTGTGTTTTAAAAATAAATAGAAAACGAAAAAAACAGACTGCGTTAAAAAAGTTCCATTTCACAATGCCGTACAATAGTTTCTGACGACAGCGTTGGGTAATAACAATATGGCTTTAGTCCTCCGATGTTTTATTAATTGTTACTTTTGCTGATTAGCAATTTTCGATATTATGTCGAAGGGATTCGCGGGATTTAAATAGTGTAGAGCTACGTATTGTTGACACATTTAATGAAAATATTGCAAGATATGCATTGTCGCAAATCTAGTTGAAACTAAAATATATTGTAATATTGATCATATTTTGTTTTTCATGTTAGGTCAGGTAAACTTATTTTTTAAATAATAGGTATTTTTAACTTCCCGCTCCGTAGTACGTAATGTACGTAAATAGGAAGTTACTGAATTTGCCCCGATTTTCGAAAATCAAGTTTTCACCGGATCTCCACGTTTTGAGGTCTTAGGAATCTTTTCCGACTATTTTTGCGATGACATCAGTATGTCTGTGTGTATGTATGTGTATGTGTGTATGTAAACATCTCATAACTTTTGAACGCTGAACCGATCGAAACGAGCGGTTGATGGCATTCGATTGGATTCTGCTCAACTTAGACTCCTTGAAAATTTGAACCAAGTCGGCCTAGGAGATTTTGAGAAATTTTGAAAAAAAACCCCAAAAACAATTTTGGTGAAACAGTATTTTTTTAATATAACTTCCAGATTAATGTACCGATTGAGTACAAAAACTAATCAGCTCTATTCCTCAAAAAACTACATCTAATGTTTAATTGCATCAAAATCGGATTATCCGTTTGGGAGAAATCGTTGACGAAAAATTTAAAAAAAAGTGTATCTCCGACATAACTTCAAAATTTTTCAACCAATCATTTTTTGGTATTCTACAATATTTTAGTACTAAAATAAATACGTCAGATGGCATTTCGAGAATCAAAATAGAATCAAATTTTCAGAAGTTACAGCTTTTCAAATATTAAAATTATTTATTTTTAGCATATTTACTTTATATTTTTAAAATAATTTTCAGGCTTATACACCGATGGACTTAAAAATCTTACCAGCTTTTCTCCTTTAAAAACTGCTAATACCGTTAATTGGATCAAAATCAGTCAATTCGTTTAGGATGTAATAATGATGAAAATATTTGAAAAAAATGTTTTTGACATCGCTACGAAATGTTTCAACCTATCGATAAAGCAATATTTCAGATCGCAAAAATTGAATTGAATGTCATTCGAAAGATCAAATTCAATCAGCGTTTCCAAAATATACAACTTTTCAAAAAACAATATACTGTCATTTTAACAAAATAGATGTTTGAACTGAAAATATCTATGTTTATAGTTTTTATTCTTTTGAGCTTAAATACCTTAATTTAGCGGGAAGTTTCAGGGATGGCCTGTAGGGTCAACCGCTTACCTACACTTTTTTTTTGTCATAGATTGTATGAATACAAAATGACCAAATATATGTGAACTTGATCTACTGCTTACTTGTAAATTATATGTCACCCAAAAATATGTATATGTACCTATTTAATAGGTGATTAGCGAATTTGAATATATTTCAAAAATGAATTTTAAATTTATTTAAATAACGATATAATATTTTTCATTATTCTAAAACTAGTGGACACAAAAAAAAAATACTTTGTACTCAAATACAGGTTTTTATAAGATTATATCGACAGTAACAACATTTTGCAATCAACATCAAATTTTTTAACATGTGATCTTAAAGATCTCAAAGTTAAAATATGCTTACAATTGTAGTGTCAAAATCAAAATAAAATAACTAATGAATATAATATTTAACGATTGCATATCTTTAAGCAAATTCATAATTAGATTAGTAAAAAGAATCGAGGGCCCTCACAATCCAATCGGACAAGCCTTGCTTCTTTCACTCCCTTTATACACATTTTATACAAATTACAAACTTTTGAGGCATCACCTTATTAGTCTGATTATGGTATATCTGTCTTTGGTCACCCTTGATGTATGCACTCGCATTATAAATTTCATTTCGATGGTCGAGTGGTTAACGACGACTCTTACTACGCAATCGATGGGGCTCGGATTCGATTACCGACAGATATAAATACATCTATGATCTTCGCAAAAATGCGAAGATCATAGATGTATTTATATCTGTATAGTAGAAATAGATGTATTTATTTCTGAGTTTGGGTGTTTGTTAGGTATATTTTCAGTATTTACACAACAAGTACAAGCTGACCGCCCGCGAGTTGAATAACATGTCGTTGATATACATAGTTCTTCGAGAAAAATTTCATCCCCCATTTGGATTTTGACATTATTTTTGACAAAAAACTTAGCTTATGTTTGTCCCAAAATATTAAGCGATTTCATGTCAAATTAAAAAAATCATTTCATCAAACAAAAAACAATGAAAGCGTAGCAAACAGACGCTTGTACGGAAGTATGGATTGCTATTTATTAGATTAACAATCACTATCGTTGACTACACCCATATCACAAGCAAATAATATGCTTACTTTGGGATTAGATCGATTCGTGTAATGAAAAATGAGAGACATCTATTTACTCAAATCTATCATTTGCTACTGTTTTGATCCGAATCAAATGTCAAAAATATAAAAAAATGATATATCATATACACCAGCATGCAATGGGCACACTTAAGTATTATTTAGGATTCCGTTCAAAAAAGGTACAAACAGAACCCTATTACTAAGACTCTGCTGTCTAACCGTCTGTCTGTCATCAGGCTGTATCTCATGCACCGTGATAGCTAGATAAATGAAATGTACACAGGGACGTATTTCTGTAGCCGCTATAAAAAAACTACTTAAATAACAGTTTAAAAAACTAAAAAATACGCTTTTACCGAACTAAAAAATCCATTCTAATTTTATAAAAGCGAAAGTAAGTTTGTCTGTCTGTTTCTTCTTAACGCCTAAACTACTAAACCGATTTAGATGAAATTTGGTACAAAGATAGTTTGAGACCGAAAAAAGGACATAGGATAGTATTTATCCCGGCAATCCTACGAGAACGGAAACTATGCGTGTAAAACCCCGGGACATTTTAAAAAGTTTCCACGCTAACGAAGCCGCGGGCACAGCTAGTTTAAAATAAATTTAAATTAAGAATAGTCTTCTGAGGTATCTTGAGGAGCACCAGCTGATTAGTGACCGCCAGTACGGTTTCCGTCGCGGACGCTCAGCTGGTGATCTTCTGGTTTACTTAACACATAGATGGGCGGAGGCAGTCGAGAATAAAGGAGAGGCATTGGCAGTTAGTTTGGACATAGCGAAGGCCTTTGATCGGGTATGGCACAGGGCACTTCTTTCCAAGCTTCCATCCTATGGGCTTCCTGAGAAATTGTGCAAATGGATCACCAGTTTTCTGACGGATCGGAGTATAAGGGTCGTTGTTGATGGCGCATGCTCTGACCTTAAACTCGTCAATGCTGGTGTTCCTCAAGGTTGTGTGCTATCGCCTACGCTGTTTCTTCTGCACATTAATGACATGTTTCGATCGAGCAGCATTCATTGTTATGCGGATGACAGTACGGGCGATGCTTTGTACTCTGGCCGCAGCGGAATTTCTCTGGAACACGTCAACGAGTGCCGGAACAAACTAGTGTCTGAAATTGAAGCACAACTTTCTGTTGCTTCGGAGTGGGGTCGATTAAATTTGGTCCACTTCAACCCCATTAAGACACAAGTTTGCGCGTTTACCGCTAAAAAATCACCCTTTGTCGTATCACCTCGTTTTGAAAATACTTCCCTGAAAGCCACAGCCAGTATTGGAATACTTGGAGTCGACATTACGAGTGACGTTCAGTTCCGCGGTCACTTGGAAGGCAAGGCTAAATTAGCCTCTAAAAAGCTGGGAGTTCTCAGTAGGGCCAGGCAGTACTTCACACCGGCCCATCGCTTATTACTTTATAAGGCGCAAATCCGGCCTCATATGGAGTACTGCTCTCATTTATGGGCGGGAGCTCCTCAGTACCAGCTCCTTCCTTTTGATCGAATTCAACGTAGGGCGGCTCGAATTGTCGAGGACGAGACTCTTTCAAATCGGCTTGATTCTTTGGCGTTACGTAGAGATGTGGCATCACTCTGCATCTTTTATCGGCTCTACCATGGGGAATGTTCCGAGGAACTGTTTGGATTAATTCCTGCTGCCGAATTTCACCATCGGACATCGCGACAAAATTCGAAGTTCCATCCTCACCATCTCGATGTCTGGAAATCCACAACTGTGCGATTCTCGAGGCATTTTTTGCCCCGCACCACTCCTTTGTGGAACCAGCTATCGGCAGAAATTTTTCCAAATGGATACGACTTAGGGACCTTCAAGAAAAGAGCTTACTCATTCTTAAAAGGCCGGCAACGCAATTACAAGACCTCTGGTAGTGTGGTTGTCTATGGGCGGCGGTAATCACTTACCATCAGGTGAGCCTCCTGTCCGTTTGCCTCCTCTTCTATAAAAAAAAAAAAATAAAAAAATAAAAAAAATGTATTGCATTTAAAAAAAAAAAGTGGGGTGCATGGAGTTAATAGATATCTTAAAAAGCACCCCACGTCTCTTTTACAGTGCATTACATTTTTTCTTGTTTATACTATTCTTAATTTAAATTTTATTTTATTTTTTTAGTTTCGTAAACCGTGTTTTATTAGCTTCGTTAAACTATTATTTATTTTTAATTTTTTAGTTCGATTTTCTATAAAAGCGTGTTTCTTAGTTTTTTAAACTATTATTAATTTTTTTATTTTTTAGTTCGATTTTCTACAAAAGCGAGTTTTTTAGATTGCCACATTAGTGGCAGTGCCGTATATGGCTATTGTGTGTCTTGTGATAGCTTTACGGGTAAAGAAAAACAAACCGCTCATCTTGAATATTCTAAAGAAGGTAAGGTTAGCAGGAGTTATTTATGTGATTGTATTGTCGTCAGTTCACAAGACTGCCAGATTAATCCGACGTTTTAAAAAACATCAAATACACATTCAAAGTTTTCGTTACATACTTACATACTAACATACAAACATGCAATTGAACAAATAAAAGCGTGTTAAAACAGAATAAAATAAATATTTGAGGGGCGCTCCCGTACAAAAAAAAAACGTGATTTATTCTGTTTTTATAAATAATGGTACGAAACACTTCGTGCGAAAGTGCGACTCGCATTTGGCTGATATTTTAAGTATCCTTTTTATTTTATCCTTTTACTCAAAAAATCGCGAGTCGAGCTCTCGCACTTGGCCGATTTTTTGAGTATCGTTTTTCCAACTTCAGTCATTCACATTGAAAACTTGATCGAAAATCGAAACTTCAAATATCGATGTCAATAAGTTATCTGTTGATACTGATGTATGTTGTGGTAATTATTTAAAGGATACAAAAGAAATTAAACTAAAGACAAACCACAAGTCACACAAAAACGGACATGATATATACAGATGGCTTTAAAAACCAATTTTATGTTGCTAAAATCCGTAAATATGTTGAAAAGCCGTAGATCCTTAGTTCGAAACCGTCTCAAAGTCCTTGATAATTAGTTTGTTTCCTCCGGCTACGTAATAATATGAATAAAGGACTGTGATCTATCCTTCCGCCCTTGGCAACATCACGCACATCCCTTCACAAATAAAAGAAAAAATAAATGCCAAGCTCATTGTGTCTAATCTTAGAAGCAGGTAGAGCTCTACAAAAAACCGGACCCAAAACCGAGTCGTTACGCAAAAAAATGGAATGAGCATGATTATAACGTACAAATATGTATGGCCAGATGTCGATTTTGAATGCGCATTAGTGATACGCATGATATGGGTAGAAGTTATTGTGTATTTTTTTCTAATGTTTTGGTAGATCTTTAAATATTGATAAAATGTCTGCAAGCTATCGAACTGTCTGCAATTTACTAGTTCAATTTAATAGTTCTTTAACGTCTCGCCCGGGTCCTGTATTATCATCTTACTTATTTCTGCTGCAATAGAGCATGCTGCTTATTGTATCATTCTAGATTGGATAGTAAAGTAATCAGTAGATTTATAATTTCAACTCTTTCACAAGAATGGCAACGCACCAATAACATAGGTGTCTACAGGCTATAATCATCTATTTCTTTAAAAACTCCATCTTTTTTGGTTACTTATTAGTATAAAAAATATGTACATACTTTAGGTATATTAAATACCAGTTGTTATGTAAAATCATTACTTCTTCCTGCGCGTTGGAAGTTTTTCCTGGATATTGTAGCTTTTTAACAGTAAAGAATTTTTAAGATTGGTCCAGTAGCATTTGATCCATGATAGTTTATCCATTACAGACAAATTTACAATATTAGTGTAAACATATTACTGTGTAACATTATAAACTGTTTCTCTCATTATTTTCATAATGAATGAGAGCCCAAAATGTACCAGATAGGCTTACAGAACAATAGATTGTTAAGTACTGGCTATTAATCGGTCAATGTCTCGGCGGATTAATGGTTTCGGTAGATTAATATAATACTGTAAGTATAGGTAAATTCATAATTATGAACAAACTAGCTTTACCCCGCAACTTCTTTTGCATTAACAGATATAATACTATCCCTTTTTTCCGAATAGTGGGTAGCCTATTTTTGTTCTTTTCAGTACCATTGACAACGTATAAGTTATGAAGTGAAACAGTAAGTAACAAGTTTACTTTCTTAGTATTATTAATGAAGATTTTCTAATCATGATCGTAGTTATACCATTTTTGAGGTTGCTTTTTTATTAATATTAACAAATATTCATTAAGTTTATATAAATAGTATTGAAGTATTTTTGGTGTTTGATCATTTTATAACCTATTTAACTGAGCATACACAAAAACATTGGGTATTATTTAAACCTAAATTTTTAAATAGCACATGACATATTTTTATTATTTCACGCTTATGTGAGCGGCTATACGTTCACCGCCCAATACCATGTCTTATTTATTAATATTTGTAAGGTCGTTGGCCAGTATGAACCGAACGAATAGTATCGACTAGCATTATACAGATATATCATCATTATTGTTGTAGTACACTGTATTTTATAGCATTCTCTTGCATTATATTTTAGGGAAAGCTTATAGGGAAGCGCTTGACCACGATCTCGCCTGATGGTAATCTAAGATGCGGCCTAAGATGGAACGCGCTTCCCTAGAATGTACCTGTCCTCTCTTCTCTTGAAGATCCCTAGGTTGTACTCGTACTCGACACAGACTCAGGAAGCATATTCCAGTCCCCTGCGGTTCGGATCAAGAATGTCGAGTAGATAAATCCTAAAGATGTATGTGTTTATTTTTTTACCGTCACTTGTTCGCTTTATTGAGTTTCAAAACTCAAAAACTCAAACGAAGTTTCACTTCAACAATATTAATCCTAAGTTGTAATTGTCATAAAATATAAATAGCTTATCTGTTTCATTTTAATTTACGTGAGTTTATTTTAAAATAACAAAATAATTACGAAAGTTTTATTGTAATAAAAAACAGTAAAAAACTTTTTGAATGGTTCAACAATGGCAAGTATAAATTATATTATTATCATTGTCTTCTTGTAACTTTCTGACGAATAAAGTTATAACTGAACTGACATAAAACCTTAAAGCCATTTTTCTCCGAATCCCCTCGTAAAAGTAAAAACTTAATTAAAATTCAATCAAAAGACTTATTACACTGCCGACGAAATACATTAATCTTTTAAAGTTAATTGAAACAAAAGAAAAAGTTGTTTAATCCCACGAAAAGTGTATTGGAATATAAATGTTTATTTTTATACACTAAGTTCTTTTATGTTTCTAAATGCTTTTACAATTAAAAATCGTACTTATTTTATTGGATCAAAACGGATTTCAAAATAGAATTAAAAAAAGCATACAATAGAAACTAATTTATTAATTACTTTAACTTTTGAAATTATGACTAAAAAACATGATCTATTGGCAAAAAGTTTTACGTCTTAACTGTTTTTGTTAAAAATTATAACTTTTAAAGAATAAAAAAATATAAATATATATATTTGGATAAATATAATAAATATATTTATCCAAAGGCTGAAATATAAATTTATTTCTGGATGAATAACAATCTTTAGATATTTTTTGTATTATTTTTGGAATTGCAAAAAATAATCCATAGACATTATTCGTTATTGAATTTATCTTAATAAAGTAAAATAAACCGCAAACTTTAAGTATTATCAATCTGCATTGTGTAAAAATTTATACGTGATAACCACTCTATATAATAAATACTAACAATAAAATCTGATAATCAGTATCCAGGCCTTCATTAAGTGACAATTATTGGCTTTTGCTGAATTTCATACCGTTTAGCTACCAATATAGTATAAAATTAGAAATAGAAACGACACATTGTGAGTGGTGAGGGCTTTTCCCTTTTTATTTTACAATCAATTTAAATTAAAAAATCAAAAGGATAAATACAAAATATACAGAAAATATATTCTTAGTGTACATGTTAGTATGTGTGTGTGTGTGTAAACACACAATACATAAAGTTAAACATTTAATATTTCACATCAAAATTTTATAAAGAAATGACATACCATCATGTCACATTGTTTCTCTACAACTATATAAAATAACGTTATCATTAACATATAACTTTTTACTTATTACAGTTCCTTATATATTTTTTGTTTTATTACATATGTGTTATAGCACTGATCTTATGATAGGGCAATCTTAAAAGAGTTTTAATATTAAAAATTTAAATAAATAAATAAATAACATGACGTATTAATAATTCATGTCCAAAAGTAAACTACGGCATGAAGTAGTCTTAGCAAAGCAATAATTAAAGTTATTGAAAGGCCACCGTGGTCATGTTAATTTAATATTAATTACTAGCTGACCCACGCAGCTTCGCCCGCGAGTATATTAGCAAGTCATCCAGATAGTTTTTAATAAAAATTTCATCCCCTATTTCAGCCCTCCAGGGATTGATTTTTGAAAAAAAATTAGCCTATGTTTGACCCTGGATCTTCAACTTTATCTATACCAAATTTCATGAAAATCGATTGAGCGGTTTAGCCGTGAAAGCATAACAGACAGACAGACTTTTTAATATTAGTATGGATTACATTTATAATATTAGTATGGATTATAAAATAAAATTTTTATTAAACGCTATATATCATTTAATTATTATCACTATTAGATTAAAATACCAAACGTCATTTGAAAATTCTAAAAAGAGACTTGCTTCTCTTGCAGCCCCACGTGGGCGACGCGCCATTAACATGACTGTCCGTTCAGTGCCGTTCAGATGTTAGGGTTCAAACGATACAAGTAACATTTATAGAGGCAAAATCTTACCTAAGATAACTTCGAAGGAACCTGTTTGCAAACACTTCTATATAAATTAAAATAGACATGTTATTCTCCCGCTGAAAAAGCTATTAGCCACTTTTAAATTTAAATATGAGTCGTTCCCTATTTAGATTTGTGGACAAATGGTAGTCATCCATATTTTTTTACCTAATATATATATATATATATATATATATATATATATATATATATATATATATATTACCGCCCCGTTGGTCGAGTGGTTAGCGACCCTGACTACGCAATCGACAGGGCTCTGGTTCGATCCCCGACGGGGTCAAGCATTTGTGTGATAAGCATAAATATTTGTATTTCCGGGCTTGGGTGTTTATTATGTATGTAAAAGTATTTATATATGTATTTCTATGTATTAGTATCGTTGACTAACACCCATAACACAAGCAAATAATTTGTTTACTTTGGGGTTAGATCAGTAAGTGTAATTTGTCCCGTGAATATATATATATATATATATATATATATATATATATATATATATATATATATATATATATATATATATATATATATAATTCTATATCAGCAAATACCAATCGGTTTTATTTACTCTATTTAAAAATTAAGCATTAAATATTTTTTTTATTTAATGCGTAATTAAATAATAAAAAAATTACATTTTTTACTATTTAATTACGCAGTAAGTTCACAGCATCTGCAGTGTCAATATACCGCTAATACAAATTAAATACTTACACCCAAATTTCTACATACACAAAAGACGGTGTCTGAAGAAGAGTAATAATGAGCTCGAATAAAACGTTCCCGGGCCTAACGTGAATATGTTATCCTACTATTTGACTAATTACGTTGGACATTTGAGCCAACGGATTTTGTTTAAATATTTTTAAGTTGAGATAGTGAATTCGGGAGTTAAGGATGACTCAGTTGGATGCGCTAGATATAATTTAAAGAATAAAGTCACTACATACCCTTTAGAAATTCAAACGAGGATTGAGCAACTCATATCACTAAACCTCTTTTAATGAAAAGCTTTTTGTCATAGAGGACTTGGTCTAATTTGGGCTGAAAGTGCGAGGCCTGTGAAAGAAATATCCAAACAAGGCTAGTCTGAAATGATCGGAATATTTGGCACACACATCTTTGACTGCCTCTAAAAAGTGCATATATGTATGTTAGAAAATTTTATAATAGTTTTATGTCTACTTTAGTTCATATTTAAATCTTTTGCTAGTCGAGATTAGAATAAATAGACTTACGAAGATATTCTATCTGTAAATATTGGTACATATAAATTGTATGGACTTATCATTAAACTTCGATAAATGTATCTGAACACGTACTACCATTTATACCTTAAAGAAAAGTGGTTAATATATTTTGCGATTGCGCGATAAAGCGAGACTACAATATTTCTTGTTTTGTTGATGTACAGTTTATATAACAATTTTATTTTATTATTTATTCGCGTATTGGTCCCGGACTCCTTTGAAGAATAGGCCAACTGCCGTTTTGCCAGGCAGGTCGTGAAATGCGACCGATTAGCTATACGTGTTACTACCATCATGACTACTAGGTGGTAGAGTTCCGCAACGTCTCGCCCGGGTCTGGTACCACCGCCTTACCCATTCCTGCCGCAAAAGCGCCAGTCCTTGTCACTGTCATGTTCCGGTTTGGGGGGTAAGGTAGCCGGTAAACTTATGCATTAGACCTCACCACAAGACAACAACGCACCATTATCGCATATATATATCTTTGGTGTATATAGGCGATGGTTGACTCTTTCCATCAGGAGACCCAGCTGCTTGTTTGTTATCTTATGACATGAAAAATATTTTTTTACTATACTAGCCGTGTTTTAAATTATAGGACAGCAAACAAGCTGAGTATCGATCAAGCTCTGGTTAAACACTAAGCTTCTTTCATCCAGAACACTAGGTGATGAATTCAGCTACGACAGGCCCGTGGCGTATTAGAATTCCTGGAACCATAACGTCGGTACACAACTAATAAATATTTATTTGATAGAACACTGTGATTGAGAAATAGACGGATAAGCAACAAGCTTAAACAATAATATGATCTCGTTTTGGTTCATAAGTGTGTTAAACAACACACAAATTTGTTATACACAGGACTAATCCAAAACTACATCTAGGTTTACTATGTTATTCTCATTTATCATCCACGGTTTAACTTCTTTTTTATAATAAGATAGCAAACAAATAATATGGCTCTCCGCAAAGAGAAGCCATCGCCTATAGACATAAATGATGTTAATGGTGCGTTGCTACCCATGCACCGGGATGGCAATGCCACATGCAGAAGTCTACCGGTTACCTTGCCCTCTAAACCGGAACACGATATTGAAAAGTATTGACGCTATTGCGGCAAGAATAAATTCCTTTTCTGTTCTTCCTATTATGCCGGCAGCCGGGCCGCACTTGCGTCGAACATCCCAAAGTTATATGCGCGCTAAGGCAAACTCAGTCCGGAATGAATGCGAAAATCTTCATTTATAGTGTTATTGCATGAAGCTTTGTGACAATTAATGCAAGTGCAGCTCCAGCAATAATCATCATAATTAAAATCTGGCCATGCCAGGGGCGGATTGGCGACATGTCACGGGCTATTATTTTCTATACAAGTTTTTAAAATCAGCTCTGTATTTATGAAATACCGCATTCACTAATCAAAACTAAGATTACGTGTTGACATTATTTTTAAAAATATTTTATAAAAAATATTTTATTTCATTAACACGCTATAAGACAAGTAAGTATACATAAAAAATTAAAGAAAATTAAAAAGTTTTCTGTATTTTCTTACATAAATGCTTAGTGTGTCGCAAAGGTTAATAAAAGTTTTATTTAACCAGATGATTAATTATATAGTTCCAATGTGATATTTAATAATCAAACTTTATCAAATACATAAAAAATTATAGAACAAATATTTAAATCGTAGCAACTTTTTAAAGTCATTATTATCATCCAGAGGTCATCGTTATACTGAATTCAGTTATCAGATGGTTATGGCTTAGTGAATGATAATAGACATGTACTTGCTACTAACAAACGGTTAATTATACTATTTAATAAAATTAGAACTGCGATCTCACATCACTGTTATTCAAATGTCAACTGTCATAAAAATGAAAGCGATAAGCAAGAATCGAAATGGAATATAGATCAAATATATTTATTATATTTAATGAGAGAACAAATTTTTATCAAACAATAGGACGGCGTGTCTTGCGTCGATATAGGTATTCTTGGTTGATGTATGGAATCAAATATTTATATTTTACACATTCCACTGTCGCCATTTAGTAGAATCCTATTATTATCAAGTATATAATTTAATAAAACGTGCATTTGTATATATTTGACTACAAACATAGAATATATATCATTTTTACTAAGTAGGTACATATTGCGTCCTGAAAATCATAGAAATGAACATGGATGAAATGAAAAAACATGAAAAAATGCTTACTTTTCATACTGTACAAGTGTACACTATTTATTTTGTGTAAGTATGTTTTATTTGAATTGCAAAAATTTTGAGTGATTTTGATGAGATTTTGAGGCAATTTTTGGTTAACCTTGCGATGGTTCGGGTCGATGTAGATTTTAATTTTTTGACATATTAGTAGTTTTTTGTATTATGGCTTATGTACCTACCTACATATATGCTGTGCGAAACAGTCGCTTGTATATAAATAAACTTGCATTGCACCTTTTCGTGATTCAAATATCCTTATTCTTTTTGATTGTGCGAATGGCAATGACCTCTAATATCCTCTAGTTGTATTGATAAAAATTTGCATCAATATAATTTGTCAAAGGTTTTGAAACTGTTATTTAAATGTCAGCTGCACAGAAAATATAACAGAAAGAGCAAACAAGAATAAAAAAATTCAATCATGTGAAGGCATTTAAACCAATTTCAAATCAATTTATTAAGCCCTACTCACAAATGTGAAGATTTTTTTCAAATTAGATTGTTTATTACTCATTCTGTAACGTAAAACTGCCTAAATTGATTTTGATTGAAATTTGCACACACATAGCGTAACATCTGAATTCACATTTTGTATATTAGTATACCTATATCATATTGTAAAAATTACGGTTTTTATGTATAAGATCTACGAGAATATACATACATAATCCCCAGTAGGTACCTATATTGCGTAGTAAAATGGCTACCAAAAAGCCATTATGTTGTCACACGAAAGGAACTAAGAGCGCGTCAATTTTAAAAACTATTTGCTTGGTAGGTACTAAATACCTACCCAGCTTAACTATGACAAAGTTTTTATTTATAAATAAAACAATTAAGTATCTTCATGCCTGTATCCCCGAAGAGATAGGCAGAGGTTCAAAAAGTGCACCCACGATTAGCTGAAGATACTTGTTCCCTCAATGTGATAGGTGGCAAGCCTCTCGCCAACCGGGCACTTTCCAATCCCGGGCAACTTATATTTATCAGAAAACTGAAAAAAAACACTTTTTTGAATTGCTTGACTCAGGAATCGAACCCGGGACCTCATGTGGTCAACTCCGACACCGGACCACTAGACCACAGAGGCGACTAAAATAATTAATATCTGTGAAAAAGTATACAAAAAACATGTGTCAATACTTGTGTCCCCGATCAATCTGATTATGGTACATATGTCAGACTTGGTCTTCCCAGGCACCAACATCCTTCCACATTTCATTAAATAATTGAGCATATCTCATCTTGGTCTGGGCATATTTTTCGATAAAATTAAATACTATTAGAACGAATTTCCCGAGTTAGATTTTAGCCAACGATTTTAACTTGTATATCAACACCGATAAACACGTTTGTAAAATTAAATAAATATCACCACGCTAGTTTTTTTAT
Source organism: Apodemia mormo (assembly GCA_036924255.1). Classification (NCBI taxonomy): domain Eukaryota; kingdom Metazoa; phylum Arthropoda; class Insecta; order Lepidoptera; family Riodinidae; genus Apodemia; species Apodemia mormo. The sequence goes on from JAUPFN010000016.1 coordinate 21,991,053, forward strand.
GTGATAGGCAACGTGAACTAACCGCCAATAGATGCTTTGATTAACCGTCATTCACCAGTTGACCTGGCAAAATATCCGCATTTGTCAACTTTATCGACTACCGTTTTTATTTTGTATAACCGAGAGTAGCTATAGGTACGTGCTTTTACATGTGCCTCTAGCATTTTTTATATATCATAAGATAGCAAACAAGCAGATGGGTCTTCTGATGGAAAGAGTCAACCAATGCCTATAGACACCAAAAATGTTAATGTTGCGTTCTTATCTTGTGGCGAGGTCTAATGCCACATGCATAAGTTTACCAACTACCTTACTTTCCAAACCGAAACACGACAGTGACAAGCAATGACGCTATTACGATAGGAATAGGTAAGGCGGTGGTATCAGACCCGGGCGACACATACACCACCATGAGATTTTTAAGATTGCTGCTACTAAGATTTTAAGATTGCTGCTACAACCGCTAATAAGATTTTTATAAATAAAAAAAGCCAATGACATTTTGTCCGAATCGGGAATCGACTCAGGACCTCACAATCTGAGGCAAACTGGCACACCACAAGTTATCGTGGCTAATGATTTTATAACTTATTATTAATTTTTTCGGATATTAATTACTGTGTAAAGATCCTTGACACTAAATTAATGTCTAAAGCTTTAAAATGTATCTAAAAGAAACTTGTATACCTATTTTATTATGTAATAAACTCTACCATTTTGTCATTTATTAGGCGTAAAAAGGAGTTCATTTTCGACCTAGAATGTCGCGTATAGCCGTCGGGGCTTTCAAAAGCCGGTGATTGATTAAGGGACAAAACAATCTATTCGATTTGTATGTACTCGTAGCCTTAGCGGAAACGATAATTGCGTCATAGGGGCAAAAATATGTTTTCTAATTTTGAAAAACATTGTTATATATTGAATGATACTTATTATATTGTATATTAAATTGTATTGCATTTTAAGGGTTTATATAATTAAATAATAATTTATATATAATATATTTATAAATCTGAAATATATGTAGACGTTTTATTTTGTAATTTTTCTATTTTATTTTATTTTTTTAATAGAGAAAATGTACTTCACTTACGTAATTTCGACAAAATAAAAATAATAATCTAATTTACTAACAACATACCTTTTGCAAACATGTCGCTCGGCATTGAGCTACCCGTAAGGGAGATGACACTTCCTCTTCAGCAAACACTCCAATCCATGTTATTAACGCAGAAAACAAAGAGAAATTATATAATAACATTTTGGCACTCATTATCTTTGGCAAACCTTACAAGACAGTCCCAAGTTTTAAGAGTTTTTTATCTATCATAACCGGCACAGAAATCCAGGAGATATTAGCATAATACCAAATTTTCTCGAATTAAACAAAACTTATGTTTGGGAACACAAACATATTATTTCGCCTTAATCTTGGATCAAAAAACGCAATTGAAAATAAACATGTCCAAGCAAAATAAAAGTTTAAATTAAAATAAAAACGTAACATTAAATCACCAGAATTAATTCACAACTTGATCGTTCGCAATTGAGCTTTTTCAAGAGCCGACGCTACCGCGAGCGCGGTCGTATGCAGACTAACCACCCCGCCTGAAGAAGCTCTGTTCCTCTCCCCTCGGATAGTTAATTTTTATACCTCTCTCACTCTTACACGAGGGTTTCCCTCCTCTCGTTCCCTCTTACTATAAAATATACGTTCATGGCTACTACGTATACGGCTCTCTCTGTCGTCTCTACTAGTGCATATATTTTATTCTATCTCGTTTCATCTCGGGCGGTTTTACGTTGTTTTTCCTTGATGCAGTTTAACGGATGGGAATGTGGTGGTTATTGTTAGACAAAGACAGTGGTAGTAGAATTTTTAGGGTTGTTCAAAAGGGGTGACAAAGAATCGAGCTAATTCAGGGCTCTGAGTTTTTATGAGAAGTCAGGCGGTAAAAAGTATCCCGCCTCTCTTGTTTGTTCGGTTTATGGTCCTTGTGTCAGCCAATATTAATAATATTAATGATATTCATGCTCAACGCGTTTGCTAATAAAATCCCACCGTGAATCTATAATAGGCGATAAAATTAATTTATTTGATTTATTAACAATTTAAATTATTTCTATAAAATTGGCCACAATTGGTCAAAACTTGTTATGCTACGTATACCAGTAAAATGAAATGCAAATTTTGTATTACAATTTTTGCCAAATTCTAAAACTTCATCAAGATATATGTTTTATAAGATTTTGGTATATTTAATTTCCTAACTGTTATTAAACTTATGTAAAACTAATAGAAAATAATTTAAACTAACTTGTTTTATATATAATAATTAATATCTATGAAGTTCATATAGTAATCATACAATAATTTTTAAATGTTTGCACACCATGTCTTCGTAGAATATGCGAGTATCATTGTTTGATCTTAATATTTTAATGGCCATATTCTTGCAAACAAATATTTTTCCTTCTTGTAATACAGACAGGTAGACAGGTCGTTTTTATATTAAGTACAATTGTAATAATAAACAGCAATACATGTTCATGACAAATGTCTAATAGACGAGGCAGAGAGAACTCAATATCAAACGCTGTTCATTACTTTTGAGCTTTTGTTTCTAAGACTTATAAGAAGTAATATTTGATAATTGCATTTACTAATCTATATCCAATCTCTTAATACATATATTATTGTAATGTGCTCGTTAAATATGAGCTAGCAGAAAGGTAAACGATTTATTTTGGACTCAGGTCAGCACGATGGTAAAAAAATAATGATTAGACGCTTTTGCTTATCCACACATCCATACTAATATTATAAACGCGAAAGTCTGTCTGTCTGTCTGTTACGCTTTCACGGCTAAACCATTGGACTAATTTTCGTGAAATTTGGCATGGAAATAGTTGAAAATCTGGCGTGAAACATAGGCTATTTTTTTCAAATCAGCCCCTGAAGGACTGAAACGGAGGATGAAATTTGTATTAAAAACTATTATATCGACGACATAGTAATATACTCGCGGGCGAAGCTGCGTGGGTCAGCTAGTGTAGCTATATAAGAAAAGTCAGTACTTAGTATTTTGTAACAATTTCATTTGTTTTATAAAATTATTACCTTCGACTCGACTGGATATGATTTGTTAGTTTTTTTCTAATATATTTATTAAATAAATCTTTTATTGTTGATAAAAAGCTAGCAAGAGAACTACTTTTAGATGGTAGAGTTCTGCAACGTCTTGTCCGGGTTTAATAACACTACGAGAAATTTTTTTTTATTTTACGTTATAATCTGTGTAATAGCGTCCGTGTTTACCACTGTAACCTAGGTATATCGCATGATATCCTCGCCACATGGTCGGTAACGCACCATCAACATCTTTGATATCTAGCGATAGTCGTATCTTTCCGTCAGGATAGCCCTCTGATTGCTATTCTAAAATATTCAAAAATATACCTGGCACTACAAAAACGACTTGTTCAATATCTTACTAGGTATTATGATTTTAATAAAATGCAAGACAATTACAACATTATTTTTTGTGCGTCTCCGTCTTACCCAAGAAAATGAGTTTGACGGTTGAATGATTTTAACTATTATTCCGTGGTGCAGTAACATACAATACAAAAAGTACATTGTAACTTACAAAATAAATTACTTCTAAAATTTAACTTATTTATTTGGCTCATGTCGTCAGGTTCCGAGTTTGATTCCCTGATCGACCAAAATAATGTTATTGAAGATTTTGAGAGAAATTTTGGTAGCGTCTCAGTACTTGGAAGTGGTGTTTTACATTCTTGTGTTTAGAATAATTAAAGGTTTTTAATTTAACAGTAAAATAAAATGAGTGAAAGATCTTAGGTGTCGCTAAAATTCAGCGATGTGTTTTACTACGCTTACTACATATAGGAACCGGCGTAATGATATTTATTTATTTTATATTTTATTTAAATACAAGGTAAATCATACATTTAATATTTGATGCAAAATAATTCTTTTGCATTTTTATATGTAGGTGAGTATATAAGGCTTTGCTTATGCTTCTCTACAGTCTAAATTGCTAACTTAAAAAATGTCTTTAGATTTATTCACTTCTTATTCTTGCTATCTCATTTATCTAGTTATCACAGAGATGAAACACTACGTTCTTTCTTGAAAGTACGATTACATGATGGTGTATATCATATATATTTACTAGGTGGTAGAGTTTTGTATTGTCTTGCCCGGGTCTGGTACCATCGCCTTACTCACTCCTGTCGAAACAGCATCAGAGCTTGTCACAGTCGTGTTTCGGTTTGGAGGGTAAGGTCGCCGATAAATTTATATCAGTAGCATTACCATGCCGCCACACAGATAGCAACACTCCATTACAAACGGTGGTTTATAGACACCAAAAAAAGACCTTTTTCCATCATGAAAGTCTTCATATTTTATGTTTTTTTTTATAATATATAAAAAAAATTAAAAGAAACGGAGACATAGCAAGGTGAAATATTTTTTTTTATTAATAAAGTTTATTGGTTTTCGATTTTTTTATAACAAAAAAGTGAAGAATTCTCATTAAAACAAATATTAGAATCTTTACAAAAATGGTTTTAGCAGTCTTTAAATTTAGATTCTAAATAAAAGTTAACTGAAATACTAGTATTTTAAAAGAGAAACGTAAAATAACCATTATTTTGTGTAAAATGCATTCTCATGCAGCAAGATTAAATTCTATGTATGTGTCAGAACAAGCTTTTTACATCAAGATATTTTTCTTTTTCTTGCCTCAGCGTCTACTATGAAGTTCTATTCATTCCAATGCCTTTAATTTCTCAGTTCATGAGTTTTTGTCTAGACGGTCGGAGCCTGCACACAATTTAGACACAGGAAGGATTCGTTGGACCTACGTAGTCGATTGTAAGATGATACTTTTGTTATTTTTTGTTATCGAGTTCCTTTTTTTCTTTGAAAACGTTGAATTAGATTATTGTTACTGATTTTGTATATTATAGAACAGCAAACTAACAGATGGCTCTCCTGATGGAAAGAGATAATTGTCGCCTATCGATACCATCAGTTTTTACCAGTTGTTACCAGCGGATTTGATACGTTGGCTGCCCTTGGCCTACGAAAGATTGCCACCCCCCTATTCGCTGTAACCAGATAACCCTATACCAGTCTAAAAATCTGCAGTTTTTAGTAAAGCAAAATAATCTAGAATTTTTTGAAAAAGGGGCAAACGAGCAAGAGGCTCACCTGATGGTGGAAGTGATTACCACCGCCTATGGACCGCCACAGCATCATAGGTCTTTCAGCTGCGTTGTCGGTCTTTTAAGAAGGAGTATGCTCTTTTTAATGAGCAAAACTTCTAATAATCGTAATCGCCATACATCTAATTTTTTGCTGGATGCTATATGGATGCATTTTTGAGTTTTTGTACGAAGGCGCGAGGATTTATAGAAGACACGATTACTGCAAAAAAGACCAAATTTTGCTGCCCTAAGCCCGGGCTTACTCGGCCAGTAGGGAAATCCGTCCCTGGATACCATAGATGTTAATGATGCGTTGTTATCGATGTGGCGAGATGGTATTATCCAATACATAAGTTTACAAATTACCTTACCATCTGCACTGGAACTCATAAGTGACAAACATTAACGCTTTTGCGGCAGGTATACAGTAAGGTTGTATCGTATCCAGGTGAGACGTTGTGGAACTCTAGTATCTAGTATAATGATATTTTTTAAGTGAACTTAAGCAGTTGGTGCAGTGACTGTTACTGCAAAACCGGGTTTACAGGCGCGCAGAGTGCTCAGACAGTGTTTGAATTAAGTAGTCTAGGAGCCTGCCCTAAGGGTGTGTCCTGTGAGACCGATCCTCAGCTTAGGGCAGTAATTTGACGATAAGTGAAAGTACGTGGTATCAGGATTTCGACTCGTTAATCTCTTGACCGACGTTTGGAGTGTTGGCGGACTGAAATAGCGGGTCGAGTCGCCGTCAGCAGCAACTATAGCGTGTGCGTGTAAGTTATGAAGTGTAGGCTGGGTTGGAATCATCGGGATCGGATAGGATAGTGCTATATAGAAAAATTTACAAGAGCGTCAAATAATACGCTTATGTTGTTAAGGCAAGAAAAAGTGGGATATTAATACTCAATCCAGGTGCGAAGTTGCAAAATTCTACCACTACTAGTCGCGGTGATAATGACAGGTTAAATCGTTTGCCATTTACGAACTGTCTGACAAGAAAGCCAATGGTCTATTCTTCAAAAGTTTTAGTCCGCAGTTTTCACACTTAATCGTCGCGATAGCTTGATGCTGTAAGAACTTTTGTCTTTAAAACAACGTTCAAAACCGCACCTGGTCGTAAAACTTCGGTTATTGATTAGTTTTTGATTTAGTTCAGACTAGTTGCTAACTGTGTTTCGCTGGACGATTAAAGTTTCTTAAATCCCATAAGACTTTTATTTTATTTTTATGCCTTAAAAAGTATCCTACATGGTCAGTCGGAATGCTATTTTTATATCACAATATTGGAAAAATTACAGATAGCTCTCCTACTTTAAAGATTAATTACCATCATGTATAGATTTTACCATTTTATTTTGGCAAATTACTCACATGTTTTTTTTTATATATATCATAAGATAACGAACAAGCATATGGATGGAACGAATATCCTGATGAAAAGAGAAACCACCGTCTATAGACATCGATGATGTTAATGGTGTGCTGCTATCCGTGCCCCGCCGTACGCACCATTAAATCTTCAGTGGCAATGGCAATGCCACATGCATAAGTCCACCGGCTACCTTACCCTCCTAACTGAAACACGACAATGACAAACATGACAAAGCATCAATGCTTTTACGGCAGGAATAGGTAAGACGAATATACCAAATACCCGGGCAAGACGATGCAGAACTCTTCCACCTAGTAGTCACGATGGCAGTGACATGTATAGCCAATCGGTCACCTCTTACGACCTGCCTGGTAACACGGCAGTTGGTCTATTCTCCAAAGGAGCCGCGAACAACATGAGTAGTGATAAGTTTAGCTAATCTTTCGACTTTTACGAACTGCCTGGCAGATTTCAAAACCCGGATCATCACGGGGATAATCTATTAAGCTACAAGTATCGCACTTAAGATATTAACGGGACTTTCCATTTTGTCGTGTTGATGCCAGCTTATAAATATTAAGTATCAACGTTTACTTCGAATGTCACTGTTTTGTCCGAGTTAAAGAACGTGTATTCGATTTGCAACGAAAACTTCATGTTTTCAAGTTTTTTGCCATAATATTTTATTTTATGCATTTTTCCAACATGATATACAGTCCTAAAGTGCAACACAGAGCAAAAATGACGAAAATATTATTGTTAGATATTAAAAAATAATATTAAGAAAATACAAAGTCAGCTCACTTTAACATTTTTTATCACCAGTATTTCAATAGAAACCTAAAATATTTATTATATGTGAATTAAGGTCATATTTAAATTACTGTTTTTTTTTAGTCCGTTATATGAAGTCGTTTATTTAGCAGAATTATTTTAAAAACAATATAAATCCTCGCGCGTAATCGTTTGCTGATCAAATTTTGAACCTGCGGTAAATTGAATAATCAAGACTTAATCTTGCAAAAACTGTTCTGCTTTGGAAAAAACTTGAAAATATGAAGTTTTCGCTACGAATCGCATACGCGCCCTTAAGTGAAGTAGCCGTTAAGTTTATGCATATAGCATTACATTACTACCACACGGGTAGGAATGCACTCTTCTATAGTGGGTAACAGGGCTTGGTAACTGGTTAATTTTCAAACTTAATCAGCACAAGTGCATAAAGAGCGTTTTAACCTCAAAAATACCGGTTTCAAAATTATAAGAGTTTTTAATCATGTAGATTATCTACCCTAAAAAAATATTTTTCTTGACTATTTCTAGCGATAACTGGGACCAACAGCTTTATGTGCTCGTCCAAGGAGGTGACGGTATTTATTTTATACAACTACTAGCTTTTGTCCGCGGCTTACCTCACGTTAAATTCATTTTAGGGAAGTGAGAGGTTAGAAAGAGACAAAAAGACTCTCCATACCTTCAACTATCTCCACTCAAAAAATCACGTCAATTCGTCGCTCCATCTTGCCATGAAAAACGGACAAACAAACACACTTTCCCATTTATAATATTAGTATGGATACCAATATCGCTATCAGTATAGGTTATTTTTAGGTGTGATATTATTTATTTACATTTATTCTGTATAATCGCAAAAAGTACTGAGCGCGATGGTATTTATTTATATTTATTCTCTAAAATCGCAAAAGGTCCTGGGTGTGACGGTACTTATTATATTTATTTGGCATAGATGCTAGAGGGCCTAGGGATGAAAGTGTTTATACAATCATACTAGTACTAGTTTAGGTTAACACGCTAAAGGTCCTTGGCAGGACAATATTTATTTATATGTATTTATTCTGTATAGTCGCAAAAGATCCTGGGCGCAATGGTATTTATTTAACATAATTATACCAGTACCGGTTTCAGTATTGGTAAATATTAGGCGTTGCGGTATTTATTTATATTTGTTCTGTAGATTTAGACGCAAGAGGTTTTGGGCATGAAAGTATTTATTTATTACAACCATAATAGTACCAGCTAAGGTAGAAACAAAGGTCCTTGGCGTGACGATATTTATTTAGTACAATGATACCAGCACTGGATCTGGTATCGACGTAAAAGATCCTGGTTAGAATAGTTTAACGGTAAATCGGTTACAATTATACCAATACCAGGTTCGGTATCGGTAAGTTTTGAACGGGACGATTTTTATTTCCATTTATTCTGTAGATTCACGCAATAAGCCCTGGGTATTAAAGTATTCATTTATTACAATCACCCTAGTACTAACTTAGGTAGAAACAAAAGAGGTCCTTGTCGTGACAGTATACATTTAATACAATTATACGAACACTGGCTTCAGGATAGACGCAAGATAGTATGAGCGTGAAGGTATTTATTTACTACAACCTGTATTTCAACCTGTACTACCACAAGAAATAAAATACCGATCCGTTGATAATCGTATTACTTTTAATACACAACAAAATACACAGACAAAGAGTTATTTGTAGTTTTTTTATATGATCGTAACTTTATATCGTTTACAGACGTGATCCGCCGGCAATTTATTGGAACCAGACGACTTGCAATTGTAGACAAAGCTGAAAGGTTTACGATATCGTAAAATCAAGAAGACCGTTTAAGGGTCAAGGTCTACAGAACCAGTGTTTTTATTTATCGTCACACTTGGGTTATATTTTGGGATAAAGTTACATTATTTTGTCAAGTACAAGAAGACGATATTTATTTATCATATATTATATCTACAAAAAACTTAAATATCTGTTTCAAGTCTACCTGCTACAATTTTGAGGCTGCTTATTTTAATATATCATAAGCAAGCAAGCAGATTGTTCTTCGAATGGAAAATGACAACTATCGACTATATATCAAAGATGTTAATAGTGTTTTGCTATCCGTGTAACGTGGTGCAATGCTACTTGCACAAGTTTAACGGCTACCTTCATCTTCAAAGCTGTACGCGACAATGTCAACTACTGACGCTGTGGCAGCAGGAATAACTATGGCGGTGGTATCAAACCCTATGCCATGTGGTTATCACTCTGATAGTGGCACGTATAGCCAATGGTTCGCCTTTGACGAAAGCCTAGCCTGATTAGAAGAATGGCAGATGGTCTTTTCTTTGAACTACTGAACCGATATCAATAAAATTTTGTAGATATCTACTGTTTGGTGCAGTTTAAAATAAAGGATGTATTTTATCTCAATTAACCTCCCCCTCCCCCTTTAAATACCCCACCAAAATGTTTATTACAAGTAATTTTTATTGGCAAAACGTTTGTCGGGGCAGCTAGTATTTTATAAATTTTGAATCAGTATAAGAGTTTAAATTTAAAATTATTCGATTAGGCCAAGGATTTAAAAAAACGACAATCATATAACGACAACACAAATTCGTTAGTGATAATCGATTGCCAGTTTCTGAATGGATTATGCAAAAATATTCAACAGTATATACAGTTATAAAATTATAGCAGCAGTTCAACTTAGGCTATTATGATAAAAAAATTAATGAAATGTATTCGATGACTGCTTTTAAGATAGGTGTCAATTTCTAAGATGAATATAATATCGTTTTTATTGAAATGAGTTGAAATTTACAATTTATATTAATTAAATAAACATTTTATCATAATAGTCGCCTCTGTGGTCTAGTGGTCCAGCGTTGGCGTTGACCACATGAGGTCCCGGGTCGGGCACATTAAAAAAAAGGGTTTTTTCAGTTTTCTGAGAAACATAAAAGTTGCCCGGGATTGGAAAGTGCCGGTTGGCGATAGCCTTGCCACCTATCACATTGTGGGACCAAGTATCTTCGGCTAATCGTGGGTTCACTTGTTGTACCTCTGCCTACCTCTTCGGGGATATGGGCGTGAAGATATTTTTTTTAAATCATAATACTAGCGACTACCCACGACTTCGTTCGCTTGATTAAAAATGTAGCATTATTTTGTCAGTCGTTAAATAATAAGGTCACTTTCTGTGGTATAGTGGCCCGGAGTTGGGGTGCACCACATGAGGTCCCGGGTTCAATTCCCGGACCGGGCAATTCAATGTGTTTTTACATTTTTCTGACAAAAACAACGTTGCCCAGGATTGGAAAATGTGCCCAGTTGGCGATAGGCTAGCCACCTATCTCATTGCGGGGTTAAGTATCTTCGGCTAATCGTGGGTGCACTTGTGTACCTCTACCTACTTCTCTTGAGATAAGAGCCTGAAGATACTGTTAAATAATAACCTATAGTCTTCCTAATGAATGTGGAAATCATATACTAAAGAATTCACATCCGACTGGTTCATCCAGAGATTAGTGCATTAAAATAAACAAACAAACATAATAATCCATAACTTTATTATACTTAGATAGACATGTCAAACTATTTCTTTAGGCCTAATCGACGTGCAAGCGAAACCGCGGTTTTTGGGCTCATCGATAAAGCTCGCCGGTGTATCGTCGATTGTTTTTAATGTTTTTCAAGTTTTTCTAAGCACGGGGTGAGTGCTAAACTTTTTTAAACAAAATTAATATTTTTATTTTTTCATTTCAAGCATTTGATACTTACAAGTACTCGTATTTGATCATATAAGCGGCTATACGTCCCCCGTTCCTCGTTCCAAAATATATATTACGACGTAATAATACGTAGTAATGAACGAGACAGAATGAGGGCAAACTTACACACACACACACACAGTCCAAACTCGTTTATTATTAAGACGAATAGAACACAAACAAATCATTGAATCTTTACTTCATTACAAAAGCCAAGTTCATCTTACTGGATATCTAAATAAAATAAATACAACATTTAACCCGACGCTCTTTTGTGGTGTTCCAATTTGTATTTGTTTAATGGCTCCTCTTCACAATGGGCCATGATGTCCCATCAAATAATTGTCCAGCATAACCGCCATGATCGGGCAACTTTCCACACAATCGTGAACGCTCATTTACTAACTGTCTACTTTTATGACATCTTGCTGACATATCTTGACATCTTATGCTTGCTAGATTAGAAAACATAGGGATTAGGGGAAACGCTTTACTGTGGTTCCGGGATTACCTAAGTAATAGGAGTCAGAAGGTAAGGGTAAACCATATTGTCTCAGACTGCCTTATTAATAAATGCGGAATACCTCAGGGGAGCAATCTTGGTCCCACCCTATTTCTCATCTACGTCAATGAACTAAGTAGCATCCAAATGGATGGCTCTGATATTCAGATGTTTGCTGACGACACAGTCGTTTTATTCCACGGTCGGACATGGAACGAAGTTCAAAATAAAGCAGAAGTGGGTATGAGGAAAATAAGTGCTTGGCTTGAAAACAATCTTTTAACGTTGAATACAAGTAAAACAAAATATTTATGTTTCAGTAAAACTGTAGTCTCTTCACCGCAAGATTTTCTACTTAAAATCCACTCTCATCCTTGTAATCATGTCCAATCTTTGTTTCCAATTGATTGCACATGTCCATTATTAGAGAGAACCTCGTATATAAAGTACCTTGGAGTATATATTGATGATAGACTTAACTGGAATAAACATATATCTTATATCACTAACAGGTTACGGAAGCTTATTTACATTTTTAAAGATCTTCGAATAATTTCTAATCAAACCTTATTACTACAGACATATAAAGCACTAGCAGAATGTCTTATCACATATTGCATTTGTTCTTGGGGAGCAGCGATTAAAACCTATTTACTTGAAGTCGAACGAGCACAACGCGCAGTTCTTAAAGTCTTACTGAACCTACCCTACAGATCACCAACAGCTAGAGTCTATGAGAAAGCAAAGGTTCTAACAGTACGGCAAATTTTTGTTTATGAATGCATAAGAAGATATCATAAAACCGTAGCTCCTATCTCGACCACAAGTAGACGAGATAAAACCGGTAATGTTCCCCGTGTCAAAAGTGCATTTGCTAAACACACATATAATTTTCATGCACCAAGACTTTATAGTAAATTTAATTCAATTTATAAGGTAAGAAAATTAACCAACCATGGTATTAAAGATAAATTAAAAACATGGCTCAGTGCTCAATGCTACAAAGAAACTGAAGAACTTTTTAATATATTGGCATGATTCTTGTTCACAAACAATTAAAATACTTATACTCATTATAGCATGATTCTAACACACAATTAATTAAAATACTTATTATCCTCACGAGCTTAGCGTGTATCATAGTACCCAGTTTCATGAAATTGGTGACAAGGATTACAGGCAGTTATACACACACGTACAGATAAACAAATATTCGCTTATACCACCCCCCCCCCCACACACACGCACAAACACACACACATACATACACACACATTCACACACACGTACACACACATTGTCACGCATGTACTCGCGCGTTGCACCCCACCCACATGCACAGGTCGTCATTACATGTAATCGTACTTTTCAATATTATAGTAGGTATTATTATCTTTCTGTACTTTTTTCTGTGATTGTAACTATTAATGTGATACGTATAAAAATGGGAAGGAACTATCATTTGAAACACAGCTCACGCTAACTCAAATGATAGCAGCACATTGTCAACGTTTAAAATTAATTGTTACAATAAAGATTATTATTATTATTATTATTATCTATCGAAAATGGATAGCGAGGTGATCGCGGCTGCTGAAATATTTTTACTTAGCTCTTATAATCATTTTTAATGTCTACACCGTCTAGAATATACCACAGACAACCAAAGAGTATACAATCATTACGTTTGAGACAAAGATGTACTGATTAATTGGCGAATGTATGAACGCGCACGCATTCATGGGCCATTATTCCTTTGATGTATCGATACCAAGGCGATTGCGCTCGATCATATTCGATGATGGCCCATCACAGACATTTATTCCCTCTACACTAAGGTGTTTGCCTGTAATCGACCATCATGGCCCGCTGTGAAGAGGGCCCTTTAAATGTTACCTTGTATGTGGGTAGTTGCAATTTTCTCGTCACTGCGCCAAACACATAGGTAACTTGCTTCTACATGTCGCGTTAATGCCACTAGTTGCCTCCAGCTCGGTGTTACTCTCGGGCTACCTCTTACAACTTCTAATTAGCTCTCTTGTTCTCCGAAACAAAATTACCTTTAGTTGTAAAATCCGTTTTCCCCTTCATTTCCTTTTAGAGTTACGTGGTACTTATAATTTTGTACTCTATTTATGTCAGATTCAACATCACGTATATTTTCTTTTAGTCTGCGTTTTTATTTAAGGTAATCATACAGTAAGATTTATTTTTATATGTAAAGCTTTAATTTATAGTGTAGAAGCGAGACATTTCAAAAGTTGATGTTTTTAAATCTATCACGATTATATGAAATTAAATATTGTTATATTACGGTTGACGTAAATAAAGATTTATTGTATAACTAGCTGTTGCCCGCGACTTCGTTCGCGCGGACTTCGTTTACTCCGCACAGCTCCTCCCCCGTAGGTGATAGCGTGATAATATGTAGCCTATATGTTGACCCGACCTGTTAGTAATATTCATGCAAAATTTGAAGTAAATCCATGCAGTACTTTTTGAGTTTACCCTGGACATACATTGACTTTTCTACAATTTTATTATATGTATATATAGATAGCCTTAGAATAATATGCGTCTATGTAATATGAGTCTATGATAATAGCTGTTGCAAGCAACTTTATTCGCGTGACATAAAAAACATTACTTCCTTTAATTAGCCGCTCTAGCTTAAAAAGTAGACTATGATGGTTTAAAACTGTTTTTGCATTATTGCTTTTTAAATGAAATCGGTTTGGTGCTCATCGGTTGGATGATTTCGAAGTCTATAACGGACGTAGGTAGAAACATTTTCAACGGACTTACAAAAAAGAAGGAGGTTATTTCCCTTCCACGATGTAATGTAATTAGGTATATTTCATCCTGAAGATGCTTAAAAAGTGTAACCGGTTGAGTAAAATACTAAAAATATGTATGTGGTAATGTGAAAATATCTTCACGCCCGTATCGAAGGTACAACAAGTGCGCTCACGATAAGCCGAAGATACTTGGTCCCACAATGTGATAGATGCCAAGCCTATCACCAAACGGGAACTTTCCAAACCCAAATAACGTTGTTTTATCAATAAACTGAATAAACACGTTTTTTGATTGCCCGATCCGGAAATCGAGCGCGAGGCCGTGTGGTCAACATCGACCCAGACCACTAGACCATAGAGGCGATAAAGATGAAGTGAAACGAAATTAAAGTATAAGTACATTATCAATTGTGTTTAACAGAGGAGGATATCAATAAAGCTGTATATTTTTTTACGTTTGTTACCTTGAAACTCGGTTATATAAGTAAAAATAATATGGTTTCTTTTTGTTTGTTTTGTTATGTTATGTTTCTTTTAATATGGTTCTGCCTGGGTTTCTACCCAGGCACAACGTTGCAGACCTCTACTATCGCTTTTTTGTTTTTTATATTATAAGATAGCAAACAAGCAGATGGCTTTCCTGATGAAAAGAGACAACCATTGCCTATAAACACAATAGATGTTAATGGTGCGTTGTTATTCTTGTGGCGAGGTCTTAGTCCCACATGTATAAGTTTACCGGCTACCTTACCCTCCAAACCGAAACACGACAATGACAAGCACTAACGCTATTTCGCAGGAATAGGTAAGGCGGTGGTACCAGACTCGGGCGAGACAATTCAGAGGTCTAGCATCTGGTAGCCACGATGGTAGTGACTCGCATAACTAAATATTCGGCTATTACGGACTGCCTGGCAGGGTGGCAGATGAACAAATTTGCAAAAGAGCCCGGACCAACACGTAGGAAATTATAGGCATGATAGTTGACAATTCAATATTAAGGCTTTTCTCGATTATGACGAGATTCCTGGCAATGAGACAATATGATTATATTCTTCTAAAGTGGCCTGATTTATTACGTGGTAAATTCTTCTAGATTAGACCATACTGTTTCCTAAAACGCCGGCAATGTTCTTCCAAAACTCTTGTGTTGATCCCAGGCTCCTTTGAAGAATAAGCCAACTACAGTTCTGCCAGGCAGGTCGTAAAAGGCGGCCGACTGGCTATATGGTGGTAGAGTTCTGCATTGCCTCGCCCAGGTCTGGTATCACCGCCTTATCTATTCTTGCCGCAATACGCGTAACGCTCTCTACCAAAAGAAAAACATTTTTACAAATAAATTTCCTATACAATATCAATCAAATTTTATTTTACAAAAACATTAATATAGTTATAGTATAAAATGTTGAGGCATTTATGTAAAAATATATGCAAATTAATTAAAAACTTATGTTGAAAGTTTAGGCATTTATATAAAAGGATATTATGTATGTAAATTAATTAAAAAGATAAAATTTGTATAAAAGCAATTTGTTTTATATCTCTTATAGATACTGCAATATATTCGAAATTGGTAACAATTATAATTTATGGTAAAATGTATATTGATAATATAAAAATACAATCAGTATTATGCTAATCGTCTATGTAGTCTTAAATATTATACAGTAATACATATAGTATGAATTTCGTTCAAAAATATGGTTCGTATGTCGCCATTTTTATGTTAGCGTTAGCGTATAATTAATATACGAGTATATACATATATATAGAATTCTATTATTATTAAAGTTTTGATGCTTAAATGAAATATAAAAAAAATATTTGTGGTTTAGAACCTCGTGGTTTAGAGGTAGCCTATTTGGCTCAGGTCACGAGTTCCCGGGTTCGATCCTCTGGTCGGGCAAAGGTGATAGTGAGGTTTTTCGCGATTTTTCCCGAAAATCAAGAATCTCAGTAGGAGCTCGGTGTCTGGCGAAGCGGTATATTACCAATCCCCTGCCTCGGATGAGCAAGGAAAGCTGTTTGTTCCCGATTTTAGCTAGAAATATTCGATAGTAAGTTCTGCCAGGCAGGTCGTAAAAGGTGACCGAAGGTTAACGTAAACATTCAGTTCTCTCCTCAGTAGTCTGTGCTTAGGTATTCATCTTGTAAATGGGTGTCTTTAGTACAATTGGTAATCTCTGAAAATTCTGAGCTAAGATTTAGCCAATACACTTTTAGATACTAAAAATAACAAAAAACAAATTAGCTTTAAACTACTCTTTAGTACATCACATCTTTAGTATATATATATATATATATATATATATATATATATATATATATATATATATATATATAAACTTATTGCTATTTTAATGCAAATGTAATTAAAGTTTTGTACAATAGTAACACTTAAATGTAATTATAGAAACTTTCATATACACATAATCCTATAGGTGTATATTTCAGATTAAATTATGTGAAATTAGCAGTTTTTAATCGTTGAATGCATGATGAAACAGTTTTAGCAGTGTTAGTCATAATTTAATAAAATGATTAAGAAAAAATATCTGTTACAATAAATAAAACATTATTTTATTATTAAGGTTAAACGTTTTCCATGCAAAATTTTGATGCACCTTTTTAAGTTATTTGCAATGAGTTCAAATTCGTCTTGACTTAACATAGCCCTTATTTATTCTTCTATTTGCGGAAAAAGAAATATGTTACATTTTAACAGCCTGGAAGTATATTATTTTAATCTAATAATTTCGACTAATTACACGTTTGTAATGGTTTAAAAAATTTTAACAATTCGCGTTTGCTATGTTGTCAAACCGTGCGTGAAAGCAGGTAAACGGCATTTTGTGAGAGTAGTATCGCTATAGTTATGCGTTGTTGCCAGTTCGGTAGTCAAAATCTAAACTGAAATACAATAAAATTCAACGATGTTAATATATGCGATTCTGTGATGCCAGATTCTATCGATCTACCATTTTAGTTACTTTCAAACTAACTACAATTCTTTAAAATTATTGCAGTATATTATATGATATTTTGATTAATTCTTATGAAATGTGTATTTTGATGCACTTCTTTAAAAATGTCAAAATAGTAAATTTAAAGTTTACAATGATATTTATAGTATATAGTCATAACCTCGTGTTGGTCCGGGCTCCTTTGAAGAATAGGCTAACTTCTGTTCTGTCAGGCAGCTCGTTAGTGGCAACCGATTATACAGTGTTGGAAAACTCAAACATTAAAAATCATTAATGAAGCAAATTAGGTTTTATTAATAAACAAAAAATTCTGTTTTGATTTTATTTCATTTTGCATTTGTAAAATATCCGATAAAAACAAGTAGACCGATTTGATTCTGTTGGTATGGTATAATCTGCTAAAATAGCTGTATATTTTACATAGTGTATATCATCCAGTTTCTAAAATTCACGAGGGAGAAAAGGTATAATCTTTCTGTCGTTGATTTAGACGAACTGCGAAAGAATATGAGTAGGTATTAAATTTTTTGTGCAATAAATAATAGCAATAGATTTATTTGCTTAAGTTTAGCAATCAATTTATTGGCTGCGTTACCAATCTGGTAATAGTTAAAAAATGTGACATGCGAAAATAACTTGTAAAAACTTTTATTAAATAAAGTACTTATGATTTCTAATTTCTAAGTTTTTATGTATATATAAATACTATATGCATAAAAACTAAACAATATACTTAATAGTATATTAAGAATTGATTATGATCAGAATGTGAATAATAAAAGTCATCCAAAATATAAAAAATCTGAAGTCGATGAGCAACCAAAAAAAAATTAATACTTAAATAAAAAAAGAGGCAAAGCCGTAATTCTTCTCTTCTTATCTTCTCTTACTCTTATTGTTTATTCTTAATAACGACAAATTATTTTAGAAGAACTAAAATTCAACATAACACAAAATTACGTAAAGTAGCGATAGGTCGAAATTTGACCATAATTGTATGAGTTAGTTTGATCATAGACTAAACAGTAAAATCTTATTAAGTTTAACAACTGACTTTAACTATACGTAAAATAGTGTATATAATGTGCATTTATTTTATTTTTAATTTAAAAAAATATAAAAGTAACAGTTCTCTGCACTCCTTCAATCTGTAAACTTTAACTATGCCAAATGTTACATTCCTTTATTCGCATAATTATCGTAAAAAAGGGTACTAAGCTCTTGCATCATATAACTACATTACGACAGTCAGATTCAATGAAAAATTCGCAACTAAAGTGTATGTTTTTAACACTTGTAAGCATTAAGGCTACTCTATGCATTCTTGTTTGCTATAGTCATCATAATAATGCATACTTTTGTTTATCTTTTCAGTCTCGCCATTTTTATTTGACTTGTTCTATATTGTTCTTAAGGTTACCGAATATTATAGTTATAAAGGATAAAACTGCATTTTAAAGGCACAAGCTACACGTTCGGTAAAAATGTGGTTTGATTCCGGATAAGGACATTCGTTTATGCGACACTAAATTTCATTTCATTTCATTATTTATATTTATATGTATTAAATATCACAAAATTAAATAATCTGTTTGTTTTGGGGCTAGTTCATAAGTCTCATTAGTTACCAAAGTGATGTGAGCGGTTATATGTAATTATTCCATATAATTATATTGATTTATATATTTACTTTACGGTTAGATCTACCTAGTAACCAATCGCTACAGATGTAACCATTTCTTACTCTTAAAAGATTATTTTTTTCCAGGATTTACTAGCTATACATACAATATTAGCTCGCCCGCAAATTAATATAAAAATCTTGTGCACTCCAATGACTTTAAGGATTTTTTTACAAGAGCCATTAACGAGTTGATATCCTTATTCTACACTCCCACTAATCGTTAAAATACAGCCCTAAGCCAAGGTTCGGTCTCACAGGAGACACCCTTAGGGCAGGCTTTTAGACTGAGCACTCTGCTCGCCCAAAACACTCGATTTCGCATTTGATCCAACTGTTTAGATTCATTTTGAAAAAACGAATTTTTTTCAAAACAGCCTATAAACCATGTGATAAGTCTGGGCATAGAGTATCTTATACAAAATCTAATTTAAATCTGTCTAGCCATTTTCAAGAAGAAGAAGCTAGAATTCCATTCAAAAATCTCCGTCATAAACTCAATAATTTATCAAAGTTATTGAGTTTATGACTTTATTCAAATATAAGTTTGCTACCGATTAATTCTTCTATCGTGTAGCTAAAAGTTTTGGATGGTAAAAAGTTTACTTCGTGATATATAATATAGAAGACGTTGTTTATTTCAAATGTTTTTTGTAGAATTCTTAAGCTCTACCGAATTTGCTTGACTTACAATTACGCTAAAGTCATGTACAAGTTTTTTTAGCTAGTTTGATAATTGTATATTTCTCGAGCGAAAGAAGATAATATTACAATCGACCATTTTTTCAAGAGTTATTAACAGTCTTAATACAACCGGTCTTACACCACCACAACATAAGGGTTAATTAATACAACCGGTCTTATTGATAAGATTTAAGATGAAAATTCAATAAACCCCTGACACATTCCTGTGTAATCAGACCATTCCTTCTGCATCCGTATAAATTGTGGAACAAACACAAAAAAAGATTATGATCGAATATAAATCCTGCAGTTTCAGGTCAAGGTCATCACGTCATTAGAATATCGTTGTAGTAACAGATTGTAGTATTCTTTTCGATCAAAATAGATCGATCGATAGTAAAGAAATCGATCGATTGATCTATTCCGTTTCGATCAGTCCTAGCTGATTATGTTCAAATTTTATTAAATCATAGTTAAAAACAATTTCGGCAGATTGAATTAAAGAAACCCCAAGCAAATTTAATTATCTGTTTTGGGAGCAATGATGCCACAGACAGTTTTTAAGTCGGGGGTTAAAGTGAAACTAGCATTTCTCAAAAATATGTCAACCTAGTACACGTTAATTTTGTTTGACAAAAATTTGGGAATAACCACATATATTTTGTTTAACGACTATAATTAATTAAATCTGTTACTGTATAACGCACAGACCACATAAATACTAATAGACACGCCATTTGGAACGAAACTTGTCGCCGCGCATATGAGCAAACGCTCTTATTACTGTCAAAAATAGTATAGATTTTTAGGCTATATTATATTGCAAAAAATAGAAATAAACCATGTTGTACTGTTTTATCGTAACCGAATGAGCTGACAAGGTTTAAGAATTACCCTTGAAATGACTTTATTTCACCCGTAAGTAGTATAACTCTGTATTTTCGTGTGTAAATACAAGCTAAACTGACAAAATAAGAAATTTTCTTGAAAGGCGTATCCATTTAATCCGTGGTATAACGGAACCCGTTACCAAGACATCATTCGCTATTTAATTGGTGCAAACTCGGAGATTAAGTGTATCATTCACGCAGTGAGAATATCTATATATAATTTTTTATATCATTTTAGCATTAAGAAATAAGGAAGATAAACGTTTTTAACTCTCCTACAGTATTAAAATAATCGTACTTGTAATTCTTATGCCATACTAGATAATCCGCGCAGCGTTGTCCACGAATTAACATGTCAATATAAAAATGTTGGTATACCCCTTGTTCCCGTGTTGGTCCGGGCTCCTTTGAAGAATAGACCAACTGCCATTCTGCCAGCCAGGTCGTGAAATGCGACCGATTGGCTATACGTGTTACTACCATCATGATTACTAGGCGGTAGAGTTCCGCAACGTCTCGCCCGGGTCTGGTACCACCGCCTTAACTATTCCTGCCGCAATAGCGTCAATACTTGTCATTGAGAGAGCCATCTGCTTGTTTGCTTTATTATAATATAAAAAAAAATTTTTTTCACCATCAAAGAGAATGAATTTCAAAAACGTTTCTGATACCTTGTCGTCATCGTAAAAAGAAGTCCTGTAAAAATATCAGTCTTATTGTTTCAAGAAATTGGACTGGGTGTTGATATGTTAGTCAGTAAGTCAGGACTTTAATTTTTATACATACAGAACATATAGATACAATTTAAGTGTTCAGCAAATACCATTCAGTAGTGAGAAATTTAGAATTGCTATTTAACAATTGTACTAAAAAACTGACAGTGAGATGACACTTTGCAAAATGGCAACTGTAATCCGTTTTTGTCTCATAAAAAGATAAGATCGGCACAATACACATATTTTGTTAGAAAACAATGTTAGGTAGAAAAGTAGTTATGCAAAACTGTAACTAAAAATCACCAAACTTTAGCAAGAAGGGTCAAAACAAAGCCAGGGATACAGAATGCAATTAGTGACGTTTTTTTTTTAAGGAACGACTGTTATTTTCGTATAAATAAAAACAGGCTACATTGTTTTGCATTCTGGTTGAATACTTTTTATTGTTACGACATTCTTTTGCAAATTTTTACAATAAACCTTTTTAGATTTGCTACTTTTTACTATCAAACGGTACTTTTGCAAATAAAATAAGTCCTTTTTTATGTAAAATGAGCATTGAAGTCTTGCTTTCTAAAAATTCACTGCATTGTGCAATATTTTTAAGCACCTACCTACTCATAAATCGTATGCAGTTGTTCAATATTTCTTCAGAAAAAAAACAATATCGTTTTTAATCCTAAAATAATTGCTGCTCTATTAAAATAAAAGAAAATATTTTATATTTTAATCTCGACTCTTATATTTATATTACGAAATATTTTATACTTTGTTCGATTTCTAGGATTTAAGCTGGTAATAAGGTGTTTTGTTTATAGTGTGCCTCTTACGAACTGCCTGGTAAAATGAGGGTTTTTAGAAAATTAGTCTGGACCAACTTGTTTAACTTATATCACGAAAAGACGAAATCTATTTTTAGTGTACTAAAGCTTCTAATATTTAACATAGAGAATTTCATTCCTTTTCATACTTCATGTTATAAAAAGAATCTAATTTTAGAACTAGATATATGTTTCTGCAGTCATAAATATAATATTCCTTCTTAGATGTTTCTGTTTGAAAGATAAATCAGCAATCAATTAGTTTAAGTAGTTATTCGACTCCTAGCCATGTAGTAGCTAGTAGCGTATCACTAGTCAAATCAAACCAAAATTTTATATTCATACTAGTATCAACTTCTACAAGTACTTCTGAGGGGTCGACAAGTTTATAACCACTACTAAATCGGAAAATGTCCTCACACGGTAGAGGAATCTCAGCGAACTTCTTAACTTCATTTTTTCCTAATTAAAATACTTGTAGTGCACAATTTTTAATTAGTAATAATAATTTATTAGAGATTTTCATGAAGAGCAATGAATCCTAAACTTTTTTGGTTTCAAAATAATCTAAAATAAGCTTCCTTAATGTTGACATGCAGCGGTTCTCTTAAAATAAAATGGCATCTATTGTTCTTAAAGATATGCTGACGACACGAACATAATCATGACAAGAAATAATCTTTATCAGTTTGATAAAATGCTTCGAACAATAAATATCACCACCCATATAGTCAACCGAAAAACTTTTTTTATATTAAAAGATAGGAGACAACCAGATAGCTCTCCTGATGTAAAGAGACAACTATCGCTCATAGACACCAAAGATTACTTTTTATTATTTACTAAATGGACAAACATAAAAAGTTTTACCCTACTTGGTACAGTTGGGTAAACACACATTATTAATCGTAAACAAATCGACATAACTGAATATTTGACTTCCATTATGATAAAAAATTACCCGAACTTTCATTGTTAGAGTAAACGAATTACTGCGGCACCTTTGTAATTTTGCAAAACGACTCCTTTTTTGTCTCCTCACAAAAAGGGATGTTTCTAGGTAACAATTGCGTAAAAACGACAATTTACATTTATATTAGATACTGCTTTTGTAATTTTTACATAATATTTCCTGTTCTAATTTAAAATGCCACATTTTGTTATTTTAATAATGCGACTTTTTTATTAGTATTACTGAGGTTTTTTCGAGGTTTTATCCGAAAATCTAAAATATCAGTATTAGTGCGAAACCTGGTGGATGTAGTGTATTACCAGTCCCGTGTCTCGGATGAGCAAGTTAAGCTGTCGGTCTCGGTTATCGCTAATATATGTACTACGAAATAGTCGATAATCGTTAAAATATCGATAAATGCGGCGATGAGGATCACCACTTATCTCGCCAACGATATATTGGTGAATCGCGATGAACTGGAACGTCTATAGAGTTTCGGTTCTCTCTGTCTACCCCGCAAGGGAACCGAGCGTGATAATACTTTGTTTTTTAACTGTTACTAGCTGCTTTTTTGCGCAACTAAAATCATTATACTTTGGCAGCTTTTTTCAAATGAATTATTAAAAATTATTAATTTAACTTTATTGTACACCTTAAAATTATTTGTACAAAAGGCGAACTTAATGCCTAGTGGCAGTCTCCTCCAGTCGACCTTTAGGCCAACAGAATGTAGATATGCGGTGCATCTAAATTGTAATGACATATTATGTAGCCCTAAAATTAACGGGATCCAGTTCCCAGTGATCATGGTGCTTGTAACAGCGCCAAAATATCGGAAAAATTATTCATCAACTAATCGCGATAAGATCCCGTTAACTTTTAATAATTCATTTAAAAATCATTACTTCCTATTATGAATGGGTAAAAAAATAACATAAAGTAACCCATCCCATGAACGTGGTGTTGCTATCACTCAATTTTTTTAATTCGTCTACTTTATCCAGAGTTTAGTGCGTTAATAAGCAAATAAACAAAACTCTTCAGCTTAATTATAAATATACATATATATTAATAAGTATTCATTTGTATTTATAAACACATACGTATAATAGGCCAGCGCAAGATTCTAAATGAGGATTTACTCGAGCGTATTGGGGATATATTGGATTTTGTAGATTTCCCCGTGTTGATTGGGGCTTATCCTTTGAAGAATAGACGAACTGACGCTCTGCCGCGCAGATCGTAAAAGACGACCGATTGGCTTTAACTGTCACTACCATCGTGATTACTGTGGTAAAGTTCCGCAATGTCTCGCCCGAGTATTTGATACCAATTTTAGCTATTCCTGACGCAATAGCTTTAGCTATTCCTGACGCAATAGCCTCAATCACTTGTTATTGTCTTGTCCCAGTTTGGAGAGTAAGGTCTTAGTCGATGCGATAAAATGAGAGCCAATCTACAGGCAGGTTCAAATAGGTTTATTAGTACCACCATAAGTGAATTATTTGGATAAAATTTGCAACGGTTTTCAAGAAATTATTAATTTTCATTAATCACAAGGAATTAAACTCTTCTCTAGTTTTACGTAATGATATTATTGATTTTCTAAACAAACAAAAGCTTTTATAATAACGTAAATGTAATTGATAGATAACGTTATACAGCAAACTTTTGTGATATTGATGAATTCTATAAAACTGGAGTAGATCCTAAACTATAATAATTATATTAGGTAGCAGAGATCTGCATTGTCTCGCCCGGGTCTGGTATCACCGCCTTACCTATTTCTGCCGCAGTAGCGTCAGTGCTTGTCACTTTTGTGTTCCGGTTTGGAGGGTAAGGTAGCCGGTAAACTTATGCATGTGGCATTAGACCTCGCCACCAGATAGCAACGCACCATTAACACCTTTGGTGTCTATTGGCAATGGTTGACTTTTTCCATCAGGAGACCCATCTGCTTGTTTGCGATCTAATGATATATATTAAAAAAAAGAATCTTTTTAATATGTGTTCTCCAATTTGGAAAATTCTTCTTCTATATACAACCCATTTGGTTTATTATAAATTTACTGAAGATCCGATACAAGGTTTCGGAGATATAGGATATCGGAAGTCAGTTAATGTAGTTTTACTGCGTTTATATTATGTAATAGCTTTTACAGAACACGCAATGTAAGGATTGTATATATATCTTTGCACCTTAGCTTATGATATGGGACTTTTAGCCAAGATATATTTCTTTAAATAAGAATATAAATTTCGTTATTTAGCATTAACTACTATATAATTATACTAGTGAAAAAAATTTTTAAAATCGCCTTAAACACACTTAAATTTTTGCAGTACAAACAAATATACAGAAATAAAAATATTCTCTTTTTATTATTATTGAACTAGATGATATTATGTTTTTTGTAATTCTTTTTGTATTCATATTTAAGATATTAGATACTTAGATTATCAGTCATCTTTTAAATTTTTAAGAGTAAAAGCTATTTTATGGTTCTTTCAACACACTGCCACTGTGACCGTAGTAATAAGTAACCAAGGCCAATATATTTACTCGATGTCTCTAGCAAAGTTAAATGAGGTTGCCTTTTATTACCCAAGGCCTTCACCCAAAGGATCTTTGTGTTTATGATCCTGTTATAACTTTGAGAAACTTGCAACAGAGTTTAGTTTTTTATTCATATTGCAAGTAGTTTCCTTTGAACATTTTAATAACCATTCCCTTAGTTTCATTCTGTGATAAGAGAATATTAATCTAGTCTAGTGTATATTTTAAAAACTAAATTATATCTTGATGTTTCTTTAAACCCTCAGAGTTCGCTTTAAAACTGTGTTTATATACGCTCTTCATCCTCATTTCAAATTTTAATATGTATTTTTTTAAATAATTTGTTGTTATTGACTTCTTCTTACAGGGAGAAGATTATCAATTCGGCTGTATGTTTGTTCATGGCACAACTCAGCCATTTATGAACCAATTTTGAAAATTCCTTTTTTGTTTGAGAGGGTATACCTCTCGTGTAGTCTAATTTTAGTTTTGTGAACATCCGATTCAGGGTTACTGTGATATAGGAAATGGGAAGTAACCGACTTCCCTGTAGTTATACTGCGTTAAAATTATTTCGAGATCCTTATTAAGTATAAGTAATTTGATTTGCAATTGCTATAACGATCTCTATCTCTATTGAGTTAAATTAGTTAATGGCACAACTTAAATCAAATATTATAGGGTTCAAAATAGAAACATCATTATCATCTTCCTCTTTTGGTGCCGGTCCCCTTTAACGAATACACTATCTGAAATTCTGCTCGGCAGTTCGTAAAAAGTGAATAATAAGCCAAACGCGTCACATCTATACAGTCTATCAGTTGCGCCTATACAATCTGAACGGGCTGATACACGCTGAAACTGATGCATCTGGAGACTAGCTGTGGAGGGTAGCGAGATCCGAGGCACGGTGCATCGCTGGCCGACCGCAAGTCAGTAGGGGGCCAAAGTAAAGTGCTGACCACACGTGAAAGGCTGCCCCGCCAACTAGAAAAACTACCAAGACGCGCCATAATGCCGGTCGGTGACTGGATGAAAGGGCCCTATGGACATTTTTGAGGGTCTCGGACGTCCCCACAGTCTCCAGACTAGTCGCTAACAGTGTAACTTCCAAAAGTGTGTCTCAAGTCCTGAAGTATAGCGCCTCGATTCACTGCCGTCTTCACACCTACTTCACTCACGCTCTTAATGAAAAAGACAATGTACAAGAATAACGTTGTACAGTGGTAGCACTCCCTCTCGATGAAAGTAGACCTCACTTACATCAGAGGTTTACATTCTAATCTCGCTGTAGTCCATTTCCACCTCAAGACACATAAACCTTGTATGTATATTGTTCCTCACGGAGACAAAAATGAGATGTCCGTCTGATCTGGCGTACTTAACCTATCCTGGCTACACCCTGGAGCATAATTTTAAAGCTCGGTCAGGAGTCCGTGATAACATCTACTGTCGGCGTATCCGGTATCTAGAAGACCCCCGCTTCTCCGTACTATGGACACTGGTTGACACAGGTCTAGAGAAGCTTCTCTATGCCTGTATCTACCATGCGCATAGCGGAGACCAGGAGACGATCAGACTCACAGAGTACCCAAGTGAGGCGGCGGATGCTGCTCAACACAAATACCCTTCCGTTCAGCTAGTGCTTCTGGAGGATTTCAATGCCCACCACCAGGAGTGGCTATACCCATACCAGTCCACTGACCTCATTGGGAGAGAGATGCGTAAACTCTCTATAGTATTAAATTTCACCCAGCTGGTTCAAGGAGCGACACGGGTTCCTGATGTTGAGAGCCATACAGCCAATTGTTTGGACCTTCTGCTGACTACAGATCCGGACCACTACGCAGTAGTGGTGATTTCTTCCCTTAATTGATCCCTTAATTGCTGAGATAGGGTCTAAAAGCTTGTATAAAAAACCGATGAAATACGAGTTGGACTCGCGCACGAAGGGTTCCGTACCCATCATCTTTAAAAAATACGAATAAAATACGTTTATTGTATCAAGAGCCCTTAATATTTTTATTTTTTCTATTTTTAGTATTTTTCGTTATAACGGCAACAAAAATAGATAATTTGTGAAAATTTCAACTTTCTAGCTATCATGGTTTACGAGATACAGTCTGGTAACAGACAGACGGACAGACAAACAGTGGAGGCTTAGTAACAGGGTTCCGTTTTTACCTGTTAGGTACCGAACTCTAAAAACTATATCGACGATATATTATTCTACAAACTGCGCTTGTCCACTAGTTAATCTATATAACAATTCTTATCTATTAGCAGTAGAATACCTACTAAAGGTTATACTCTATTGAAATGTTATATTTTTGCAGGTAGAAATGAATGCTTTCTCAGAAAACTTAATTTGGTTTTTAGTATTGAACAAACAGAAAATACTGCAATGTCATATTTTCTTAAAAAAGTTTCTCAACGCGCATTCCACCCTCTTACTGAACGTAATGCGAAAATACAATTTCCATAAATTTTACACACTGTGAACATAGTCCCCATCCGAAAAGATTGGATGTGACCGCATGATTATGATGAAAATTGCAGTTTGTTTCCGTGACGATTGTAATAAATCAAATTATTAATGTGCAAATTGAGCTGTTGAAGCAATTTACTCGGTATCACGAATGTATATAATGAAATGTACAAAGTTAACCGATTATTTGCGTAATTTATTCGTTTTTCGTAGTTGCTAAATAACATTGCCTCCAGCCTTTTTCAATATTGCTTCTTATTAATTTTGATTGCTTTTGTTTTTGCAAAATATTATTTTTAAGATTTTATAGAAAAATCCAAAGATGAAACCCCCGCACAATTTTATCCTATCTTGAGGCATCCAGTCATCGACTGAAATGAGTGCTTGATTGGGACTTTAAATTTTATTATTAATCAAAATAAAAATAAAAACAACGTTTGGACTAATTTACTTATTACAAAAATTAAGTATTCAATTCAAGGTTTAGGTAGTATTTCATAACTTTTAGAAAAAACTGGTATGCGCGTGTATAGGCATCTCTTGGAATCGATTGCTAACTTATAATAATTATTATTTGTTTATACTTGTTACATTTTGAGTAAGTAACGAGTAGACTTAAGCATGTTAATAAATTTATTGACAAATTTAAGATATACATTAAGTTATATTAGTTTTTCTCGTGTGTTAGTTTAGTGTTTAGTATATACACGTACATACATACATACATATACATACTAAAATATAAAGTACTAAAAAACAATTTTTATATTATCGAAGTTGAAGAAGCATGTGATTTATATATATACCAACCAACCATATGACCAACTGGGAGGTCAAAATTAAAAAAAAAAATAAAACAAATATTGTGTCGTATGTATAATACTAATACTATGTCGAAAAATAGGTTATGCCCAAAAAAGCCACGAAAATTTTACTATTGGTCATAAACACAGATAGTTTTGCTAACACCACAACGTGAACAGCCGAGGGAAATAAGGATTCCTTCGACCGTTAAATTTACGACTTGTCCCAAGGAAAGCCTTGTCTCCCACCCGAGATCTCTTTTTATAATTTATTTGGTTTGTTACGACCGCACGTCCCTGTTGCTTCCATGAAAACGATATATAACCTAGCCGACAAACATGACGTCGAAAACTGTCCACAATCTCTTAAGCTTTAAGGAAGTTCGCTACAAATTAAATTAAATATTGCTATTCTACATGCATTGCTTTTGTTAATACAATTACCTGCTTAGAAATGATAGTGTTTTATCGTTTTTATTGACCGATTGAATTCAACCGTGGTTTATTTATTAAACCCCGTATTGATCCGGACTTCTAAGAAGAATAGCTCATCTGCCATTCTGGCAGGCAGTTTGTGAAGGGTGATAGATTTTCTAAACTTATCACTATCATCATGACAACTAGGCGTTAGGGTTCTGCAAAGTTTCACCTTATTTTCTTAACATCGCTGTAACTATTCCTGCCGCAATAGCATTAATGCTTGTCAATATTGTATTTCAGTTAGATCACCTATATTAATTTTATAGCATTAGATTTTTCAACCAATCATTTTTTGGTATTCTACAATATTTTAGTACTAAAAAAATACGTTAGATGGCATTTTAAGAATCAAAATCGAATCTAATTTTCAAAAGTTACAGTTTTTCAAATATTAAAATTACGTCATTTTTAGCATATTTACTTTGTATTTTTACAATAATATTCAGGCTAATACACCGATGGATTTAAAAATCTTACCAGCTTTTCTCCTTTAAAAACTGCGTCAAATACCGCTAATTGAATCATTTGTTTAGGATTTATTATTGATGAAAATATTTGAAAAAATGTTTTTTGACATTGCTACGAAATTTTTCAACGTATCGATTATTTAACTAAAGCAATATTTCAGATCTCAAAATTGAGTTGAATGTCATTCAAAATATCAAATTGAATCAGCGTTTCCAAAATATACAACTTTTCAAAAATCAATATACTGCCATTTTAACAAAATAGATGTTTGAACTGAAAAAATCTATGTTTATAGTTTTTACTCTTTTGAGCTCATACCTTAATTTAGCAGGAAGTTTCAGGGATGTCCTGTAGGGTCAACCGCCTACACATTTTTTTATTATTATTGTTTCAGAACTCTGTATTCACAAACCGATTTGAGAGTTTTGTTTTGTTTGAGAGGTATACTTTCAATTTGGCTTCATATACATTTAGTGAAGATCTGACTTCAGATTTCAGAGATATAGACAATTGGATGTTAATTTCTATTGTTTTACTCCCTATAAATTATATTAGCTATCGCCCGCTGGTCGAAACTTTACCTCTGTGGTCGAATTTCGAAACACGGATAGCAAAGTAAAATTAACCTTCGGTGTCTATAGGCGATAGTATCTCTTTCCATCAGGCGAGCCATCTGCTTGTTTGATATCGTATGATTTAAAAACTTATATTTAAAGTAATAAAGACAGTATTTTAATTAATACGTTACCATCACTAAGTGATACAATCATGTAAGCATTTCTAATTAAGGGAGGCAATTATCAATTCGTTTCAAAATGTGGCTCTATTGTATAAAATTTGAAACGTAAAATTCTTGTACCGCAACAAACAGCGGGAATTATGATTTTAATTTAATTAAGACATAACAACACCTTAATACCAATTAGTCACACGATCCATGGTTTGGGCGTAGTAACTTGATCTATTAATGGGCTTACAACAGCTTTGAACATACCTCCTACTCCAAACTGACCAATCAAATGTGAATATTATAAGTGCACTTAGAAAGCTTCCATGACTCACAATTCTCATACACTTGAAGTGATTCAAAATTATCGTTCTTTTACGTGTATGTGTAATATATACAATTTGTTTTGAAGCCATTGCCCTGAATCCTATTTAAGGATTACGGTACATATAAAATAAAAATATGTGAAATAAAATGTTGGTCCGGAACCTATTGGAAGAATAAGGCATACATCATACTGTCAGGTAGTTCGTAGAATATTATTATGCATGTGCCACTACTATCCCACCACACGGTTAACGCAAAATTAGCATCTTTGTGTCTATATTAGTTGTCTCTTTATATCAGTAAAGCTGCTTGCTTGTTTTTATCTTATAAACAAAATCGGTAACGAATATCAGCTGTTTTACTTTTCGACGTTGGGTCAAAAACATTTTTTTACTTGTGAGCAGAAGTTATGATGTATAAAGAAGGTGGTTTATAAAAAAGTTGAACTGTTTAAATAAATAAATATGATTACGTTGGTTCTCTTTCAGAATAAGCAGAGTAATCAGAACATAAATTGGTATCCATTTTACTACTTTTCACATATTTATCAGCTACTAGCGACCTGCCCCCGGTTTCACCCGCGTAGCTTTTGTTCCCGTTGGAATATGGGAAAGGTTTATATACTAAAACTTTTCTCAAGAATCACTCTACTATTAAAAAATCGCATCAAAACCCGTTGCGTAGTTTAAAAGATTTAAGCATACATAGGAATGTAGGGACATAGGGACAGACAGAGAAAGCGACTTTGTTTTATACTATGTAGTGATCAAGTCAAGATGAGTGGTGATAACCGTTATTGTTTTCATGTTTGCTATCCTATCAAAAGCAGCAAATAATTTGCTAACTTTGGAGTCAAATCATTTCGTATAATTTGTTCACCGATATCTCTACAAATAAATAAAATTGGAGTACCTACCGCTTTTTACTATATGCGTATGGATGTACATACGACACATAGGTATACTAAAATAATATTTTTAACCATTTTTGTCAATCTGTTTGTTCTGGCTAATCTTTGAAACGGCTGGACCGATTTTGAAGGGATTTTACTGACAGATAGCTGATGTAATACGGTGTAACATGGGCTAATTTTATTTTGAGTTATTCCATGCGAACGAAGTCGCGGACACAGCTAGTACTATATATTATACCATATAAAAAAAGACTGAAGCGCTAGTTTACCAACTACCTTACCTTCCTAACAAGAAGATCGATAAAATTTACAAATTATCGGGTAAAAGAATATACATATTTATCGAATAATAGTTGATAGTCATGTTATGTAACCAATAAAAATACAAGATTGCTTAACTCTGTAACAAACCTCAACAAATTAGTTTAGTAATATTCAAAAAGTATAGTCACCGCGCTGGCAACCGCGCGGGTGAGTTCAACGAATCTCTGTTTGTTTTTTACATAAGATACCAAACAAGCAGATGTGTCTCCTGATGGCAAGTCAACCATCGCCTATAGACACCAAACATGTTAATGGTGTGTTGATATCTCGTGGCGAGGTCTAATGTCACATGCATTAGTTTACCGGCTACCTTTATTCTGCAAACCGGAACATGACAGTGACTAGCACTGACGCTATTGTGGCAGGAATGGGTAAGGAGGTGCTACCAGACCTGGGGAGACAATGCAAAACTCTACCACCTTTGTAAACAATGAACTTTGATATTTAAGCGCAGCTGTCCGTAATAATTTGAAGTTCCATCCCCACCATCTCGATGTCTAGAAATACACAACTGTGCGTTTCTCCCGACACTTTTTGCCTCGCGCTACTCTGTTGTGGAATCAATTACCGGCAGGGGTATTTCCGAACGGATACCTTCAAGAAAAGAGCTTACTCATTCTTAAAGGGCCGGCAACGCAATTGCAAGACCTCTGCTATTGCAGATGTCCATGGGCGGCAGTGAATATTACCATCAGGTGCAGCTCTTGCTCGTATACCCCCTCTTCTATAAGAAATAAAATAAAATAATATTAAACATTTTTATTGGATAATTAGGTCACAATTGAATTCCCTATTATTTACATATTCGGTATCAGAATCTATAACCGAATACCCTACTTCAGTATGAACAAATTTTACTAGTCAACCTGTATATATAAATAATAATATAAACAATAGTATTCTTATTAGTAAATATAAATAATTTATTTTTATTTATCAAAATATCAAACCAGATGTTATATGGTACAAAAAATCGTTATAGTAAAGCCTATTACTGCCATCTTAACTGCTAGTATTTAAATAAAAACTTAAAATGTTGGAATAAAGTAAATCGTGGGCGTTCCGACAATAAGTACGTCAGTGCTTGGCCTTTGAGCTGTCAGGCTCTTGAAGGAACCGGGGCAATTATATTGAAAACCCTCGCAATGCTATCTTTTAGAAAAATAATTCTGGCCTTGGGATAACTGACGTAAGGAGCTTATTAGCACGCTCGTCCGACATCCAATAGTCTCACTTTGGCTTTGTTTGCGGAAATATTTTCATCATTTTATTAATTTAATAACAGGAAATATTTCTCAGTTTAAGCATATTTTAGTAATAATAGTTTCAACACAATATCTCTACGAATCGAATACTCTTATAAGAATTTCTACCACTTTGTTTTATATCATATTTTCATCGTCTTATTAATTTAATAAGAAGAAATATTCCTCAGTTTAAGCATATTTTAATAATAATAGTTTCAACACATTATCTCTACAAATCGAATACTCTTATGAATATAAGAATTCTTACTACTTTTTTTATATCATAAGATAGCAAACAAGCAGATAGCTCCCATGATGGAAAGAGACAAACCATCGTTGTGGTGAAATCTTAATGCCACATATTATATAAGTGTACTAGCTATCTTACCTCCAAACGGGAATACGACAATGGCAAGCACTGACGCTGTCCCGGCAGGAATAGGTAAAGCGGTAAATGAATAGGTAAAAAACCTGACCCGGGTGAGACAATGCGGAACTCTACTACCTAGTTAGTAGCCATGATGATAGTGACTTACATAGCCAATCGTTCACCGCTTAAATGGCCGCTTACGAACTGCCTAGTAGAATGACAGATAGTCTATTCTTCAAAGGAGAACGAGACCAACATGAGAAAACTACTATTATAAATGTTAAAGTTGTTTATTATCTGTGATTGTTATTTCTTCACTCCATAACAAAAGGCCAGTTTCAGATGAAATTTGCTACAAAATTGGTTTATTCCGTCGAATTTAGTAAAATCTTTCTTCACGCGTTTGTTATTTGGCATCAACTCCTCGCCATATGGATGACAACGCATCATTAACATTTAATGTCTGTGAGCATTGGTTATCTCTTTCTGCCAGGACAACTATTTGCTTGATCTATGCTGTTCTATGATTTATAATCTTAAAGAAAAAATAACGTCAAATTTAACATCTCGCACCGTTAGTTTATGGGTTAGCATGTTTAGGTAAAATTTTATTCGAATAAAAATGTTTTTTTTTCAGAATTTTTATCCAGAAATATTTTGCGTCAATGCTGCTTTTGTTTTATTCTACATCTATGCCTAGGAGTCAATTATTGCAAGTAACAAGCAACAGTCGTAAAAGGGTTAAATACGATGATGGGGTTCGTCAGCTAACAACCCCTTAAGGCGCTGTGAACCGTAGTGGCAAAGGATTTTCCATTAATAAGTAAGCTTAAAATTTTGCGTGGATATATATATTGATTAAAAAGTATTTTTATTTATTATATTGGATAGCAAGAAAGCCAAATGTTCTTCTAATAGATAGAGATGACAATCGCATATATTTTAATATTACGTTCTTATCTTTTTTTAACCGGCTACAATTACCGGAAACGATTTTAACCAGCTAGCTTACTTTCCAAACCGAAATACAACACTGACAGATATTAATGCTGTTGTTACACGAACAGGTAAAGAGTTGCTACTAAACCTTTACAAACAGTCAAACTCTGAAACAGCTTATCTCACACGGCTTTACAGAATATATTTTTTTTTATATCATAAGATAGCAAACGAGCAGATGGGTCTCCTGATGAAGAGTCAACCATCGCCTATAGACACCAAAGATGTTAATGGTGCGTTGCTATCTCGTGGCGAGGTCTAATGCCACATGCATAAGTTTACCGGCTACCTTACCCTCCAAACCGGAACACGGCAGCGACAAGCACTGACGCTATTGCGGCAGGAATAGGTAAGGCGGTGGTACCAGACCCGGGCGAGACAATGCAGAACTCTACCACCTAGTAGCCACGATGGTAGTGACTCGATAACCAATCGGTCGCCTTTTACGACCTGCCTGGCAAAACGGCAGTTAGCCTATTCTTCAAAGGAGGCCGGGGCCAACACCATAATTGATATCGGAATTAAAAAATATATATTTTTTAAACAAATTGCACAAATTGATCTGACCCCAAAGTAAGCAAATTATTTGCTTGTATTATGAGTCAACAATACTAATATATAGAAATGTATTTATAAATACTGAAATATGTTTAATAAATACCAAATTCCAGAAATACAAACATTCATGTTCATCACACAAATGCGGAATCGAAATCTAACCCAAGTCCCATTTAGGCGTAGTTAAGGTCAATACTCAGAAGCCGCCATCGCATTGCGACTAATATTTTGATTTGGAATGCTATCTATTGGTAGTAGTGACTTTCTAGAGTAGCTTTCCCCCTGTTGGTTCCGGGCTCCTTTGAAGAATAGACCGACTGCTGCTCTGCCAGGCAGGTCGTAAAAGGCGACCTATTGGCTACGCGAGTCACTACCATCGTGGCTACTAGGAGGTAGAGTTCTGCATTGTCTCGTCCGGGTCTGGTACCACCGCCTTACCTTTTCCTGCCGCAATAGCATCAGTGCTTGTCGTTGTCATGTTCCGGTTTGGAGGGTAAGGTAGCCGGTAAACTTATGCATGTGGCATTAGACCTCGCCACAAGAAAGCA
Organism: Apodemia mormo; assembly: GCA_036924255.1. NCBI lineage: Eukaryota > Metazoa > Arthropoda > Insecta > Lepidoptera > Riodinidae > Apodemia > Apodemia mormo. The sequence goes on from JAUPFN010000016.1 coordinate 22,027,073, forward strand.
ACGCACCATTAACACCTTTGGTGTCTATAGGCGATGGTTGACTCTTTCCATCAGGAGACCCATCTGCTTGTTTGCTTATCTTATGATATAAAAAAAAGGTGGCCCATTTTCTCGTATTTTTTTTTATAGAAAAAAAGGCAAACGAGCAGGGGGCTCACCTGATGGTAAATGATTACCACCGCCCATGGACAGCCACAGCTTGCAATATATATATATATATATATATATATATATATATATATATATATATATATATATATATATATATATATATATATATATATATATATATATATATATATATATATATATATATATATGTATATATATACTCCTTAGTGTTCACGATGCTAACTTGACAAATTTAACCACTAACACCAACTTTAACTAAAATAACTAATTACATGTTTAAGTTAATAACTTAATTCAAAAATAATTATAGCTAATCATTGACATAATGATGAATTTTATAAATATTATCCATTTAAATTGAATTTTATACGAAGTTGCTTTTATTATGTTAAATTATGGTATGGCATAATAACTTTTTATAACCTACTAGTGCTGCCTCTAAGTTCTCCAATAGGAAACGTTCTAATAGCAATAAAACTAAATTGAGGTTGTTAAATCCTGTAATTAGTGAAACTGATTCTAGCAATTGACTTCCACTGAATACGAAATCATAAACATTTTTACGATTATCATTTGATTCAACCATTAAAATTGATTAAGGTGTTTAGTTGTTTTGTTATAATAATTTATGATTACAAATATATAAAATGAATGGATAGTTTGTGCTTCAAAACTTATTGTTAGGTATTTCTGATAACCAGTAAATAAATAAATACCACTGGGCAAACTACACGTATAGAGCTAACCCTAAATTAGCAAATTAGGTAAGCAAATTCACGGATTAAATGAATATGCCTTTTAAGACGATTTCTTAGTTTGTCAGTGTAGCTTTCATTTATACACAAAAATACAGAGTTATACTACTTACCGATGAAATAAAATAACTTCAAGGGTCCTCTCTCTCGGATCTTATTCGGTACTTTCTACTTACTTTACGGTTACTTCTATCTTTTCGCAATATAATATAACCTACAAATGTATGAATTTTTGAAAGTAGATAATAGGATCGTTTGCTCATATGCGCGGCGACACGTTTCTTTCCAATGGCGTGTCTATTAGTATTTATGTGGTCTGTGAGAAAATTATTTGCTTGTCAAATGACTTCCCAAAAGGAAGATGTTATCAATTCGGTTATATGCTACTTCAGAATTCAATCATTTTTGAATTGACTAGCTGTGCCCGCCACTACGCCCGCGTGGAATAAATTCTAAAATCAAAATCCACATAGTTCCTGTTCCCATGGAATTTTTGGGATAATAACTATCCTATGTCCTTTCTCGATTCTCAAACTATCTTTATACGAAATTTCATCCAAATCGGTTGAGTGCTTTAGGCGTGATGAAGAGACAGACAGACAGAGCTACTTTCGCATTTATAACATTGGTATGGACTAGTATAGATTTTGATAAGTCTTTTCTTATTTGGGAGGGTATACACTACAAACAACGGGTGTACACAATGATAAGCACTTATAATATTGCGACAGGAATGGGTGAGGCGGTGGTATTAAATACGCGAGACGTTGCGAAATTCTACCTATGTAGTAGCCATGATAGTCGTGACCCACATAGCCATTTGTTCACCTTTTACGAACTGCCTGGCAGAATGGCAGTTGGTATATTGTTCAAAGGAGACTCGGACCAACATATTTAGTCAGTTTATTAAGATTATATTAAGTTTATTTTCTATGGTCTGAAAGTCAAATAAGTTCATATCTTCACGTCAGATCCCTTACGAAGTAGAGAAGATAACCGAGTATCATATATCACGATTCCTCCAACTTTGTCTTGCTTCCTACCTTTTCATTACTATCTTCACAAAAACGCGCCGGTTACGAAGACTCTTGACGTCACCTTCGGACAGTACCCGATTAATATGATCATGATAATATCTCAGTCTTGGTCTTCCACGGTACCTACATTCTTCCACATGCGCTATATATATCTGCTTTGTCAAGCTTTCATCTACTATTATTTCTACATGACCGAACCAACGGAGTATGTCCTTTCTCATTTTTACACCGACACTTTCTTTCGGACCTAACCTTTCTCTCACTTTGATATTTTGAACCCGATAGTCTGAAAGTCCAAGAAATACATACATTTCAGTATTAATATTAGGACTCAATGCATCAATATCTTTGATCCCATTATGCTACATTCACGTGCTACATAATGTATATATTACTTGCATACTTTTACGGGTTTATAATAAACAAATATATAGCTATATCTATATACACTAGAATCGCCCTCAGGTCAAAACTCAACGGAAATTCTATTAGACATTTATTTCGACGTTAAAACACAAAATCTGTTAGATAAATTAAAGGATAAACAACTATTACTTACTACTCAGTACTTATTACTACCGGCGTATGTGTACGAAAAGAGTAATGAATGTGGAGGAAGCGAGACAAGCCTGCAAGGATCGTGATGTATGGCACTCGGTACTCGGCCTACACCGTAAGGGATCTGGTGTGAAGATATGTATGTACAAAGACCTACAAAAATGTTTTTTGTAGGTCTTTATGTATGTATTACAACTTAGAAGAGATATTATTATTATAAATTTTATAATAATTACTCTTACCATCTTAGAAAGTTTAACAATATTTTAACAATAAACAAAATAGTAGATATATACGTGTATGTATTGTGTGTATGTACTTATGTGTATGGTGTCTCAAAAGTTTTTGAAGTTATACTTCTTTTGGCGCATTAGTGCAAATTTTTACGTTGAGCGCACACGTCGTTACGAAAAACCGACACTATGAAATTAGCTAGTGAAATTTTAGCTTTTCAAAAAAAGTTTGTAAATTTTTTAAATTATGTTCAAATAATTCTTTTATTATATTTAAATAAAATTTATTTAACTAGATAACGCGTTAAAATAAAACTTTCTTTTAATGTATAAAATACTTGTTTTTGTTATTAGTATCGTTTTCTCTACGAACGTACGATAACGCGGAGAATAATAATTTTAAAAAGATTTTTATCATGTTACGCCAAAGAAATATATTTTTTACGTGCGTAGGTACATAAATACACACACACGTTTTTTTAATTTAAATTATGTCTAATGCATATTATTTGATTATAGTTTCGTAAAACCAACCAACTAAGTTTTCGCTTTACATTAATATATAAATAATTAAAGGCTAAATATGTCTTATCTGTACGTAAAAGTTGTATGGAAAGTATAAATGTAGGCAGTCAAAAGATTGACAACATAAGCAAAAAACTTTGTAATTATTAGAATTTTTGTCTTTTTTGTCTATAACGCACGCACGTACGCACGTTAGTTAGGCATATTTGTAATGTTCGACATGCAAATTCTGTATACTGATAGACCCTGACTACGCAATCGACGGGGCTCGGGTTCGATCCCCGACGGGGACTAGCATTTGTGTGATGAGCATAAATGTTTGTATTTCCGGGTTTGTGTGTTTATTAAATACATTCCAGTATTACGTATTTCTATGTATTAATATCGTTGACTAACACCCATCACACAAGCAAATAATTTGCTTAATTTAGGGTTAGATCAGTAAGTGTAATTTGTTGTTGACCATAATATTACATTTTAAAATATGTTTTTATGACATAATGGTAACAAAGCTTGTTAATATCGCGTGGAACTCGGCATAATCGTGCGACGTGTGGCAGTAAAATTAAAGCCACTAATAAAATTATATTCCACAGCATAGTCAGTATTAATAAAATTAGTATCTTAAAACCGTAAATAAACATTTAATTTTCTGTCAATTAAATTAACATACATTTTAGATTTTTTAGAATTTATTAATAAGATTAATAGTTAATCTATTTGTGTGCGAATGTATTAGTCTTAATTGCCTTAAGTAATAATTGGCATAAACTTGATATTCGACAAGAATCTTTTTTTTAGTGTAGGATTACATTGTCTGATATTACAAATCTTAGGCTTAGATATTATCAGTTGTCTATACACTCTGATTTCTTTAGAAATCGTATGTCAGGACCTACAAAAAGCGAGCAAAAGTGAGACCATTCTTGAGGGTAACTTGATATTGCTCATTCGGTTGTTTTCCGGCTGTTTGGGTATAAGATTACAAGCAATTTATTTCAATATGGCAATTGAATTTACGAACAGCTCTCAAACTGTTTTAGGAGCGTATTTTACAGTCCTTTTATTTGCATCCTTTTAACAGAAGTCAACAGGATTTTGTTTTATATTGTTGGATTGGTTTTACAAAAAAGATTCTTTGTTTAAAAAGCTTTTTTAAAGATGTACTTAAAATTTTAATTCGACGGAATCATGTTATCTGGAGTACGATTAAAAAATCGATATCTTAATAGGTTTTCAAATTCAAATAAATTACAAATTAAAATTTTTAACACAAAGTAATGGAGTAAAGAATTTGAGTATAAAGATTTTTTACACGCAACATTTTTTAAACTATTTTTCTTTTGCTTGAAGTAGCTCATATTGGTGAATGATAATTTTTCTTACTCAGTTATTTTATCATTTTTAGAGCGTAAACTTATAATCTTACAGCTATAAAGCGATCGATGGGTTACACATATTTCCCAACTTACAAATGGGACGTAAAAGATGAGCAAAGGCTGTTTGTGATGACCATTCTGCAGTGGAGTTATATAACCACATTATAAACATAAGAAAATCTCAACGTGATGGCCGATAAATTTAAACATATCAGTCAACTGTAGAGTACCGGATAATGAAAGCCTTGTTAGCAATTAATATCCGTTAGCTAGCTATTCAAATTTATATTAAATAGTTTAGGTAATAGAGTTTAGAGAGATTTTTATATATATAGAAGATGTATGTAACATTTCAACGCGGCACACGGATGGCAAGGCAGGCTCTATTAAAATATTTGGTGAATATAGGCGATCTCTTTTAATCAGGAGAGCGATCTGCTTGCTTGCTACCCTTATAGCATATAATATAAAAAATAGACAATTAATTTAGTTTGAAATTTATTTAGAAATTGAATAACTTCTTATTGAATGTAGTAAAAATAATATAAATTATTTTCTAAGCACATCCAAAAAACACTTAAAAAACAAAATATGTCTTTTGTAAAACGTATCCTCTTGTAGAAACTATCTGATTTTGGTATATTATGATATGTAAATAAGGGTTTCTTTCCACAATTAATAATTAAATAGCCCATTAAAAGATCCTGTAATTCAGAACTCTAGAGGGCAAAATTTAGAAAAAGTTTATTCTCTTAGATTTAGGTTAGCCGGATCTACCGAATATAAGCTTATGGAATCGATTCATAAGTCAGACAAAATATAATTAGATAAGTGTAGGAAGAAATCCGGTAGATTGAATGTGCTTTTACACAACAGGCAATATTTGTCAATTAAAGGTTGACGGCGATAGGGATCATTACTCATCTAGGCAACAGCAAAATCATTGAATCATAATGAATATTACTTCTGACGACGCAAAGTATGTTTCACTCAGCTTCCAGCACAAGGAGCTCAGCGTGATGATATTTAATTATTGTATTATTGCTTTAAAACAGTAGTTTACCGAAATATAAACGTTATATTACTTAAGAACTTTATTAGCAATCTAACCAACCTAAGTGAAACGAAATCATAAATTTACATGAAGTGAAATCATAAATCAGATTGATTCATTACACTATTGAATAATTCCTTAATTTTATACCAGCCTTATATTTTTATCTCTTATTCTTTCTAATTTAACAAGTTTAAGACTGTTTTTCAAGTTTTTGTATGAGCTTATGCTCGTAAATTTGTCGTATTGTAGGGATTCCTGGGGATGTCCGGAAAAGGAAAGATATTGTATATGGGCGACATTATTACGCTGTTTGGTCGTATCCTATAGTTTGACCTATTGATATCCGTTTGAATTTCCCTCTATTTTCGATACTTAAATTTATCGAGCTAGTTATTTATTATGAGGACGTACATAATTATTTGCATAATTGCTTGACATATGTAAATGATTATCGTTAGAAATAGGCAAAAAAACGTTATCAGGACCGTGAAATGCGGCCATGGGGATCACCACTCATCTTGACAATCGACAAACTGGTGAATCGTGGTGAACCGTGACGAACCGGAAAGCCTATTTGTGTACTAGCCTACCTAACAATGGAACCGACATGAAGATGAGTATTTTAGTGTGTGTGTGTGTGTGTGTTTATATGAAAAATAATATAATTTTTATCACAGATTCAGAAACAACCAGATGGCTCTGATAAAAGTAAATAACAATCGCCGAAGTTGTTAATGGTGCGCTGGTACTTGCTACCATATAGCTGAGATATTTTAATGTATTTATTTAAAATTTATGCACAAATACATACCGATGTCGATTTAATGCTATAAGATATTCTCTACTAATCAACCTTAAGTAAATAAGAACAGAAATTAGTGTGGGGTGCACAGGAAAATTTATTATAATCTTTTTTATACATCATGTGATAGTAATCGGTCTCTGACGTAAAATAAAAACTGTCGCCTATAGACATCAAAGATATTAATGGTGCGTTGCTATCCGTATGGCGGAATGGTGATGTCACATGTATAAGTCTACCGGCTACTTTAACCTCCGAATCAGAACACAAAAATTACAAGCATTGACGCTATTGCGTTTACAATCAACGTAATTCCAATTAGATGACAATATGACATTAAATAACATATTTATGTGCAAATAATTTATAACATAGCTACTAATTAATATACTACGTACATATCCCCGTCTTGCTCCGGGCTCCTTTGAAGAATAGGCCAACTGCTGTTCTGCCAGGCAAGTCGTAAAAGGCGAACGATTGGCTATACGCGTCACTGCCATCGTGACTTCTAGGTTGTAGAGTTCTGCATTGTATCACCCGGGTCTGGTACCACCGCCTTACTTAATTCGGCCGCAATAGCGTCAGTGCTTGTCACTGTCGTTTTCCGGTTTGGAGGGTAAGGTAGCCGGTAAACTTATGCATGTGACATTAGACTTCGCCACAAAATAGCAATGTACCATTAGTACTTTTGGTGCCTATAGGCGATAGTTGACTTTTTCCATCAGGAGATCCATCTGCTTGTTTGCTATATTATAATATAGAAAAAAACATAAATATACTATCAACTAAATCCTCTTGATGGATTTGCCTGCCCTTTAAGAGCTGCTTAGTTAAAATGTAAATGTCATTTTCTTCAAAGTGGATCCAGACGTATATGGAGATAATTTTAATTTGCTTTGTCTGTTCCAGAGCTCGAGTTTAAGTTTAGGCTTAGCGTCTTTTTTTTTATATTATAAGATAGCAAACAAGCAAATGGGTCTCCAGATGGAAAGAGTCAACCATCGCCTATAGACACCAAAGATGTTAATGGTGCGTTACTATCTTGTGGCGAGGTCTAATGCCACATGCATAAGTTTACCGGCTACCTTACCCTCCAAACCGGAACACGACAGCGACAAGCGCTGACGCTATTGCGGCAGGAATAGGTAAGGCGGTGGTACCAGATCCGGGCGAGACAATGCAGAACTCTACCACCTAGTAGCCACGATGGTAGTGACTCGATAGCCAATCGGTCGCCTTTTACGACCTGCCTGGCAGAACGGCAGTTGGCCTATTCTACAAAGGAGGCCGGGACCAACACGGCAAAAATTATATACGGTCTACAAAATACAAAATAACGGTCTACAATTAGGTGCCTTAAAGCGACGATTATATATTTCTGTCAAAAGAACAACCTGCATGTTTGCTATACTATAAAAATATCTAGTGTATTAAAGAAGAAATTGTGGTATTTAATTTGCAAAATGTCTGCGAAACCTTATATGGAACTTCTTTGATGCAACTGAAACGAAATGTAGTGTAAGGAATAGGGCAAATTTATCCAAGGTCTAAAAATTAGAGAAGACCACAACAGTACAATAGTCCACCCACTTCCACCACACTTTCTTCCACGTCAGAAGCAAAGACAGTAACACACAAATTATGTACTCAACAAAAGTTTCACTTCGCAATCGAAGCATCTTCAGAAGAGTCAAATAGCACTTCACTCTATGAAGAATATAGTATTAATGCATTCATATCCAGCATAATAGCACTTCACTCTACGAATGGTGAAAAATTAATGCATTCGTAAAGTGCTTTTCGAATCTCCTGAAGATGCTTCGGTTACGAAGTGAAACGTGCGTTGAGTACATAATTTGTGTGTTACTGCCTTTGCCTCTGACGTGGAAGAAAGTGTGGTGGAAATTGGTGGACTATTGTACCGCTGTGGCCTCCTCTAATTTTCATGCCTTGGATAAGTTTGCCCAATTCCTTACACTACCTTTCGTTTCAGTTGCATCACAGCAGTTCCATATAAGGTTTCGCGGAAATTTTGCAAATTAAATACCACAATTTCTTCTTTATGTTATGGATTTCCGCAAAGTAAAGCCTGAATCTATTAAATGTTTAGTTTATTAACTATACAATTTGTACCATGTATACAATTTGGACCATGATTCTGAGATGAAACTGGATGGAAATTTGTGCAGGAATTTTTGATTTTTGTGAATTTTTTTAACTTTGTATGAACTGATTTATTTTGATATTTAATAGTACTTATTCTTGAAATAGTTAAATTTAAGAAATAAGCAATGTATTTTGAGATACATACCGCGTCAAATAAACGGCTGGTTAGAAAATACGGCGGGCGCAATGATTACGAGCAATGCACGCTTCACATTGCGTGGCGTGAAAATAAGAAAAAATCATAAAACGGAAACTTTGTATTGCCCACAAAAAGGATTTACAATCATGACTAGAACGTAAAAAATGACACAGTTTCTTAATTTTTCGATAGACCGACCCTTACACGCTGTGTAGCTGTATTTATAAGAACTAGCAATCGCCTGTGGCCGAAATTCGACTATAGACTATAAAATATAATCTCTTTTCAGTTTAACAACTGACTTTAGTTGTAAAGGAAATATAGTGCTTACATGTGTGTATATAATCATGTATGTCACATAAATGTAATGTGTGTCATTTTTATTTTTATTAATTTAATGTATGTCTAAGTTATATTATTTAAAATATTAGGTTTCTGCAGTCCTCCGCAATGTAAACTTTAACTGTATCAAATTTCATACTCCATCGTTGGCGCAATTGTCTTAAAAAGGGATCTAAAATTTTTCCTTCACGAATTAATATATAGATGTGAACTTTCACCCCGTGTTAGTCTGGGCCCACTTTATTTTTTATTTTTTTTATTTTTTATATCATAAGATAGCAAACAAGCAGATGGGTCTCCTGATGGAAAGAGTCAACCATCTCCTATAGACACCAAAGATGTTAATGGTGCGTTGCTATCTTGTGGCGAGGATAGACCTGGATAGGATAGGATACTTTAACGAATAGACCATCTGCTGTTCTACCAGGCAGGTCATAAGAGGCGACTGGTTGGCTATGCGTGTCACTACCATCGTGACTACTAGGTGGTAGTGTTCCGTAATGTCTCGCCTGGGTATATAGTACCACCGCCTATCTATTCCTGGCGCAATAGCGTCAATGCTGGTCTTTGTCGTATTTCGGTTTGGAGGGTAAGATAGCCGGTAGATTTATCTATACATATAATAAAATCGTAGGAAAGTCAAAACTGTACATTGAATATTTTTTAAAAGAATACTTGGGGCGTGATCTACAATCGATATCGAAGCCAAAAATATAGCTTTTAGAATTTTTGCCTGTTTGTCTGTCTGTCTGTCTGTCTGTCTGTCTGTCTGTCTGTCCGTCTGTCCGTCTGTCCGTCCGTCCGTCCGTCCGTCCGTCCGTCCGTCCGTCCGTCCGTCGTCTGTCTGTCTGTCTGTCTGTCTGTCTGTCTGTTTGTCTGTTTGTCTGTTTGTCTGTTTGTCTCTATGTATGTCCGGGGTAAACTCAAAAAGTACTGCATGGATTTACTTCAAATTTTGCACCAATATTACTAATAGGTCGGGTCAACATATAGGCTACATATTATCACGCTATCACCTACGGGGGAGGTGCAGTGTGGAGTAAACGAAGTCCGCGCGGACGAAGTCATGGGCAACAGCTAGTAATAAATAATAAAGAATAAATAAATAAATATTTACGGGACAAATCACACTTCCTGATCTAACCCCAAAGTAAGCAAACAACTAGTATTTAATAAACGTGGGCAACAACTAGTATTTAATAAACACTAAAACCCGGAAAACAAACATTTATGTTCATCACACAAATGTAGCGATTGCGTAATCAGGATCGCTAACCACTCGACCAGGGGCGGCGACACGGGGCGGTCAGACTTATGAATGTGACATTGTCATCCCGCCATATGAATAGCAAAGCACCTAATACCATCTTTAGTGTCTAAGGGCGATAGTCTCTCTTTCCGTCAGGTGAGATATCTGCTTGTTTGCTATCACATGATGTAAAAAAACGGTTATAAGTATCGTATGGTATAAAAAATATTTTTTTTGATCGTACAGTTAAAGACTAAAAAATAGATATTTCACATGAATGTCCCGCGTATGTAGGCATATTTTCTGTTGGTATTATTTAAATTATGGAAACGTCCATAGCTCTCTTTGCAATAATATTACTTTGTCAATGGAATCAATATGGATTCGAGTTATATTATTGTATTGTCATTTCAATAATATGTTATTGAAATATTAACTTTAAAAATTGGTATTAGTTAAAAGTAATATTATTTCAACTACGCAGTCCATACCTCTTCGTGCAGCATTTCAATTACAACTAAGACGAACTCCTTTAAACTCATCTCTAAATTCAATTTTGCTTTATCGAAATCGTCCTCAATATTTTTCTCTATTTCCAAGACATCTATATCTGTACAATTATCGATAGCGGGCACTCGCGGACGGCAGATTGCAATCTCTCGATAGGTTAGTTTAATCCGCAGATTTATAGCCTTGGCTACCACACTTTAATCCGATTTCTTCGAAAAAACCGAATTACTTTGCAAAGTTTCTTACTAAGTATAGTCATAGTGAGAATTCCGAAGTTAAAGCCAGAGTAAGATTTTATGGTGGCATAAGAAAGAAAAATGTCCATAGATTAAGTCCGTTGTAACCTTTTATATAACTAAAGTTATATTTATTAGAAGATAAAAAAAATACCCGATATCGAATATTGGTTTGATTATATTGATTAATTGTGCTTTCTATTTTAAAATACGTTACAATTTTAAGTTCTTAGATTATAAAAGACTGGAATACATTTATAATCAATTTTTAATATTAAAACTTAGTGATCTTTCAATAGACAAAATTTTAATGTCATAATTACATACTCGTATTAATTTTAAATCAACCTCAAAACGTAAAATGTTTGCGTTTATTTACTAGATACTAGGTGATAGATTTTCGCAGCGACTCGCCTTGTTATATGGTACCACTGCCTTACCTATTCCAGCAGCAATAGTGTCAAAGCCTGTCATTATCGTATTCTAGTTTGTAGGGTAAGGTAACCATAAATCTACCTATGCATGCGACATTGCCATCCCACCACATGGATAGCAACATATTATTTTAGTCCGTAAGTTGTAGCGTGGTGACAGTTTCAGCAACGTTTCGTTTCACTCTTGAAAGTTGCCGCGACATACAAATAATGACTTAGTATTTCAGCCATACCACATTCGTAATATAATAAATGATTGATAACTGTGGTAAATTAAACTAAACCTAACCAGAATGTTCTAATCTACAAATAAAATCAAATTGAAAGCATAATTAAGCAAAGTGTTTTGCGTATGACGTAACACCATAGACGTATTTAGTGATGGGATGTACTGCTAAGATATAAGATAGTCGATGTTTTCTATAAAAAATCGTGTATTGTGCGTAGTTCAGTTTGTACGATTAAAAAGTTTATAATTATAGAAATGAAATAACAGAACATATATATGGTAAGGTTGCTTAAAATGTTGCTAAGAAAAAATAAATTTTATTCACTGAATTGTCACTAAATTCATCGTATGAATCTGTGACGGATATTATTATTAACGATGATTCCATTATGTTATCAATATAGATGTCACGATCCCAATCACACATAACGTCTAATTTGTTTTATTTACTACCTTCGACCAGTCTTCAGGTTGAACATTGTTGATGGCCTCTTCGATTAGGGCCAACATTTCAACAAATTATTTGCCGCAAATGGCAGTGAACTATTATTTCTTGCAGCGTGGCCTAAAACTAAACGGACTAATGAAAAAAAAAAAGCATTTCAAATCAGTCAATCAAATAATCATTTATTTCATAGGTAATGCTAAAAATTACACTTGAATACGTCTAATCTAGTATTGAAACTAAGATCATACATTTTATTTGAGCCCAAAGTAGCTCAATAGTGTTATACTGACAATGGCAGGGTGGTAGTCAAAGAGCCTAGTGACCTTTTTATTTTGCCATCTCGTCCACAGTGTAGGTAGGAGTTGGTGGCTTAAGACGCCGAACTAAGGCAATAACAATAAAATAATTTTTATATCTGCAGTTTCATTCAGTCACTTCGCCAACTCACTTTTGCGGTTAGATTGGTTTAGGAATTTTTAAAATTGTACCATATGGTAGGGTTCGATGTCTATTATTATGGTCATAGCTCTTTAAAATTATTTATTAGATCTTTGAATCAATCTTTAAATTGTTCATAGTTTACCTCCGCATGATTCTCCGTATTTTTTTTTACTAAAAGTCAAAAAACAATTAGGGACGACTCCACTTGCAGTACCTGCGTGACAAATAATAAAGCCTTCGCCTTTGCCCTCCGGCACTTTGATACAGGATGGTGCTATATCGTCGATCCAACTTTTACCCACTGCGTAGTTGGCGTTTAAAGAAGACAACTTTGCTTCAATCACTTACGTTTTTGGCCTTTCTTAAATATATACATATATTACTTATTCCAGATCGTAATTACTAATTAAATAATAATTTCTTTTTAAGCTTATTTTCATAACAATATGAAAAAGAACTATGCTGCGAGTATCGATAGCAATAAAAATGAATTGCATAACGTCACATCCCTAGTCATGTGGCACTGAAGATGATAACGTCATACAGGCAACTGTCATGCGCACAATGCTATAGCGCAAGGTCTTAGTGATTAACATACTTGATGTCTAAAGGCGATGGTTTCTCTGTCCATTAGGAGACACATCTGCTTGTTTGTTATCTAATGATATAAATCTACTATAACAACTCGAAAAGGAGAATGATGTGGGCCTATACAAAATTGGCCTCAAAAGCTACGCAAGTTGGTAGATCCTTACTTTCTGAAAGATAAATTTTGTTACGAACAATTTTTATAATGCTAAAATTTACGAAAATTTATAAAGAATAATTATTATTACTTGTATTTACAATTAATACACACTATTTTAAGCCATTCGTTCGTGTATTTCTCATTATAAAAATTATTTAGCTTTAAAGATTTCTCATTACAGACATAGTCACTTACATGAGAAGAATACTTACAGCTAATTTTAATAATTATACAAGTCATTCGCACTGCACAGAATATTCACTTCACTTTAAAATTATTTATTACTAGCTGTTGCTCGCGACTTCGTCCGCGCTGACTTCGTTTACTCCGCACAGCTCCTCCCCCGTAGGTGATAGCGTGATAACATGTAGCCTATATGTTGACCCGACCTGTTAGTAATATTCATGTAAAATTTGAAGTAAATCCATGCAGTACTTTTTGAGTTTACCCCGGACATACATTGACTTACCTACGATTTTATTATATGTATATAGATAAACTTGGCCAAATCGTGTTTAAATTAATTAAAAGGATCGACTTTATTTAGTGTTGAGGGTAGATTATTATATAGTTGAACTTCGTTGTATGTTAACATTCGAGTGCCGTAATTTGTTCTTGTCTTTGGTAATGTCAGGTAGCTAGCTCATCTCGTGCTGCGTTTAGACGCGTGACTCGGCTTTGCAAGTAAGATTGATGTATGTATTTGATTTTAATCACTTAAAGTTAAAAAATGAGAAACTTTTGTTTACAACAAAATATTTAGTACTCGCTCCCAGATTAAATATGAGTAGATGACACTCGCTTTATAGGTTTCTTTAGGATGATACTAAGAGTAGCTTGTTTATACAGCCTTCTATGCTGTAAATTTCTACTATAGTAATAAATACTTTCATTTTTGTTGCATTTTACATAACTTTGCGTCGTACCAATACAACATTATTTTAATTTGTTTGGTTGGTCATAAATAAAAGAAAGTGTTAACTTTTAGCTGAAAAGTAAAATCTTCGCTTGATTTAGAAATAAAAAAATATTTGATTAGTTTTATAATCTTTCAACTAAAATACTTTTTAAAATTTACTTGCTATTAAACAGTGTCCGTTGAATTCTAACGTGGGCTTATTATACATTAAATTAATTTGATAATTTCGACTTACGCTGTAAGGGTAAATAGCCCTGTATGGGTTACTTTTAAGGGCCCAGCCAAATTTAAAAATGTGGAACTAAATACTGAATTGAAAGTGCGTTTTAATTAATTTTGTAAAAATATAACAAGATAATATAAATAAACAAAAAATATTATTCGTTCAAAAATATCGCACTAAATTCATGATTTGGATGTACCGCTGTATGTACGAATGTAATGCTGGCAATGTGTCATTATAGATTTACCTATAATTACGATAGTAACTATTATATAATCTGTCGTTTTAAGTTAATTATTCCCGATCATTTTTAATTTGCTTGAAGGCACTCAAATATTTTAGTTTGAATTTTACGTACTTAATTGAAAATTTATCAATGCTGTGTTTTTTGTGTCAGATAAAAATGAAATTTCAAATTTTTTCAATTATTTTTTTACTATATAAATCGAACATAATATCGATTCTGAACAGCCTCTGAAAATTTGGGCGGTCTTTTAAAAATGATCCTGTATTCTTGTAGCACTTTTAGGCATTAAGTTAATAAATGGTATTTAGTTAACTTCCTAAATAAAATTCGTTGTAGACGGCGGAAAGCTATTAGGTAGTACTAAGTTCTCGCAGTGATAGTGAAACTGTCTAGAAACTTGGCAAATGGTCTTTATTTCATTAACATACTGGACGCATAAGCTCAGGAGCACTTACTGACAAAATTGTATATGTGTATATTAAGACTGGTTCACACCTACCCGCTTCGACTGGTGTAAATTCATTGACGATAAATAAATTGTGTGGTCTATAGTTTGCGCATTCACGTAGTCTCACAATATACCAATTCCCATCAAGATCTATCAAGCCCTTCTGAAGTTATAATGTGAACTACGGACGGAAAAAATTAAAGTTGTGAAAGCACAGGTAAAAAAAGTAGAATTTTAAAACCATATATATTAATTTTATAAAGGCAAAAGTTTGGATGTTTAGATGGATGGATCACGCAAAAACTACAGAACGGATTTGAATAAAATAAAATTTGAATAAAATTTGGCACATAGATATATGATGACCTGGAATACCATAAAAGCTCCTTTTTATCCCGGAAAAATAAGGTGATCCCGCGGGATTCACCAAAAACTTTTATAAAGTGACTAGTATATTATATGGTGAACTTTGATAAAAAATGAAATAACAGACAGATACTACAGATTTATTAGCTATCGTATAGGGATACGATGAATAAATAACACGAAAGTATTGATCAATATTACAAATATGAATTTTATGTGCAATGACGAATTAAAATAAGTACCTACTAAGTTTTTTGTTTGTATATTTAACGATAAGCAGAATCGATGGAATCCATCACAAAGCAAAAATATGTTCTGTACGTTGAACTACCAACATGTAGCTCAGTTGATCAGAGAATTGCTTTCATTTAAGGCGAGGTCTCTCGTTTAAATCCAGGCGTGTCCAATTTTACTTTAGTAAGATCTTAAAATTTACCTCAGCCTGGCTTAAGTGCTAAAAGACATGTATAGGTAAAGTAGTTGGTAAACTTTTGCATATGGCATTACTAACCCGTTACACCGATAGCAATGCACCATTAACATCACTGATGTTTATTAACGATGGTTTTCTTTTCCATTAGAATAATTATCAGATTTTTTAGCTTTTATATTCTATACGCAAAATTAACATATTTGCGAGCTTAAAATATGAAAACATCGAATGAAATATTACACAAATTGTAATTGAACACAAAACTCTACATTAAAGCCGATGTTTGTAAACGCAAGTTACTATTAGATTAATATTTACCTATCCAAGTTTCTCATTGCTTTAGCCATTACTAATCAAAATTGTACACAGAGAAAGATAAACATTGGTTTTTTCATTAGTCCCAATTAGCGTACCTCCTCTGTTTTATCCGGTTCTGCCGTATCGGGAAGCTTATTCTTATTAGAACAATCTTGTTTTGTTTGAATGGAATATCTATAAATTAATACTATTAATACGTGAAACAAAAACATTGTATCACGTTTTACAACTAATACACTAACGGAGGAGTATGTAAATTGGCATAGCTGATACTTTTATAATATACTAGCTCTTGCCAGCGACTTCGTCCGCGCGGACTTCGTTTACTCCGCACAGCACCTCCCCCGCAGGTGATAACGTGATAATATGTAGCCTATATGTTGACCCGACCTGTTAGTAATATTCATGCAAAATTTGAAGTAAATCCATGCAATACTTTTTGAGTTTATCCCGGACATACATACAGACAAACAGACAAACAGATAAACAGACAAACAGACAAACAGACAAACAGACAAACAGACAAAAATTGTAAAAACTATATTTTTGGCTTTGATATCGATTGTAGATCACGCCCCAAGTATCCTTTTAAAAAAATATTCAATGTACAGTTTTGACTTTCCTACGATTTTATTATATGTATATAGATAATACTAGCTTCAATGTGCAGCCCGCTGCATTATAAAAGTTTTTGGAGAATTCCGTGGGATTACCTAATTTTTCCGGGATAAAAAGTAGCCTATGTGCTATTCCAGGTCATCGTCTACCTGTATGCCAAATTTATTCAAATCCGTTTTGTAGTTTTTGCGTGATCGAGTAGCAAACATCTATCCAAACATCAAAACTTTCGCATTTATAATTTTAACTAGCGACCTGCCCACGGTTTCACCTGCGTAACTTTTGTTCCCGTGAGAATATCGGAAAGGTTTATATACTAAAACCTTCCTCAAGAATCAATCTATCTATTAAAAAAACCGCATCAAAATCCGTTGCGTAGTTTTTAAGCATACATAGGAACAGACAGAGAAAGCGACTTCGTTTTATACTATGTAGTAGTAGTAGTAAACCGGTCAAGTGCGAATCGGACTCGCGCATAAAGGGTTCCGTACCATCATTTATAAAAGAAAATTACGTTTGAGGTATGTATACTTAAATATTTATTTTGTCTATTTATTTTTATGTAGCGGCTCAAAACAAGCACAAACGCTACAAGAAAAAATAATAAAAAATGGACAAAAATCAATAACAAATGGAAAAAATGAAATTCAAAATAAAATCCTGAATCGCGATATCACAATGATTTATCTTATAACACTATATACAAGTTTCAACGCTTCTCAAATGGACTTCGGTCCCCAGGCAGTACACCTTGCCTGGCTGGGAAGATCTTCCTTTTCCCCTTACTTGTCCTTGTGTGACGTCATCAACCTCCACAGTAATGACGTCATACTGACAAGAAGCTGGCCCGCTGGTTCCATCACTATGACCCTTCAGCGGTACGAACCAGCGGCGCCACATTTATAGTTAATATATTTCTTACTTTTTTATATTTCTAAATACTAACTTTTTTGAAAATATTGAAGTTTCTACCTGTTTATTAATATCGAGTAAAAAATTGTTTGTTGTATGGGAGCTCCCCTTAATATTATTTTGAATAATAAAAATTATTTTGAAAGGTAATATATAACTAAATATTCTGTGAAATTTTAAGCGTCTACCTGTTACTGTTACTTGTACTGTAATATTGAGCAAAAAAATACGAAAAATACACGTTCATTGTATGGCGACCCCCCTTAATATTTTCATTTTTTTTATTTTTAGTATTTGTTGTTATAGTATTTGTGAAAATTTAAGCTTTCTAGCTATCACGGTTTATGAGACACAGCCTGGTGATAGACAGACAGACAACGGCGGCTTAGTAATAGGTTCCCGTTTTACCTTTTAGTTATGGAACCCTAAAAAAGATGCATACATACATACATATCTTCACGCCAGGTTCCTTACGGGGTAGACAGAGAGAACCGAGTGCCATACATCATGATCCTTGCAGGCTTGTCTCGCTTCCTCCACATTCATCACTCTCTTCATACATACACGCCGGTTGGGAAGACTCTTGACACCACCTTCGGACAGTACTCGATCAATCTGATTGTGGTATGTCAGTCTTGGTCTTCCCCGGTACCTACATCCTTCCACATTCGCGTTGTATATCTGTTTTGTTAACCTTTTA
This sequence comes from Apodemia mormo, assembly GCA_036924255.1. Taxonomy (NCBI): domain Eukaryota; kingdom Metazoa; phylum Arthropoda; class Insecta; order Lepidoptera; family Riodinidae; genus Apodemia; species Apodemia mormo. The sequence goes on from JAUPFN010000016.1 coordinate 22,045,677, forward strand.
TCTACCATTCTTTCTACATGTCCGAACCAACGGAGCATGCCCTTTCTCATCTTTACACCGACACTTTCTTTCAAACCTAACCTCTCTCTCACTTCGACATTACGAACCCGGTCCGCGAGTGTCACACCACATATTTTTCTTAGCGACCTCATCTCGACCGCGTTGATTCTACTTTCTTGCCCTTTCTGACATACCCAACTCTCACTTCCATACAATAGCGTTGGGATAAGCACATGATTTCCGGCGTAGGGATGTGACGACCCCATCGCCCACTGGTGAAATAATTTTTGTGACAAAAATTATTTAACACCGGTGCAGTCAGTCAACCAAATTAGTGGTAGTGCCATACTGCTTTTGCAACTGAATAGGCCGGCACGCCCGGGGAGATACCACTCTCTCACTTGACACCGACGTAAAGTAGCAGCCCTGCTGCTGCGTTTCGTTTGGTTTGTGAGAGTCCCGGAGGCCTAACCCCCCCCCCCCCCCCCCGCACACTATGAATGCGCAATCAAAAGAGAATCTACCCCAGGGGGGTACCACTTGCACCAGCAGTGGAGAATCCCCCCCTGAGCATCCGTGCTCTGGATTCCAGCCAGGTCATGGATGCTCAGGCTGCCCTGCGTATTCTGGGGGGGGGCAAAATTGCGCTCATAGACAATCCTGTCCGGGGCAAACAGGGCAAGAAAGCCATGGCACCCCCTACCACGCTTACTGTGGATTTCTGTAATGTCAGGGGGCTTCATTCCAACTTGAACGCCGTCCACTACCATCTCGAGACTTTGTACCGCGGGCTGGGGTGTGCGCATACGTCAGAGAAGATATCTGTTACCGGCGCCTCGGCAGACTTGAAGGTCAGGACCTATCCATCCTCTGGTTACGCGTAGCTTGCGACAACCATCCACGCAGCTACGCGTGCCTTTACAGGTCCCATGGCGGGAATACTGAAGTTGACCGGCTCATTGAGCATTTACAAACGGCTGTAGATTCCGTGTTAGAGCAGACCCCCTCCACAGAGATCGTGATCTTGGACGATTTTAATGCCCACCACGCCGAATGGCTTTGTTCACGCACCACCGATCATGCGGGGAGGTCTGTTCACGATTTTGCCTTGGCGTATGGTCTTACACAATTGGTAACTTCGCCCACGCGAGTTCCCGATGTGGATGACCATATGCCTTCACTGTTGGACCTTCTGCTGACCTCTCATCCGGACCATTATCAGGTATCGGTGGACGTCCCACTTGGTTCGTCAGACCACTGCCTGATCCGGAGTAAAGTGCCGGTTTCGCGCCTATCACGGCCTCCTTTAGCAGGCTGTCGTCGCGTTTGGCACTTTAGGTCAGCAGATTGGGACGGGATGCGGTCTTTTTTTGCGTCCTACCCATGGGGGCGGTTGTGCTTCTCGCTGGATGATCCGAATGTCATCGCTGACTCTATTGCCGATGTGGTGCTGCAGGGCATGGAACTTTTCATTCCATTTTCTGCGGTACCAATTGGTGGTAAGTCTCAGCCTTGGTTTGGTCGCTCCTGTAAAACGGCTTCGCGCCGCAAGCAGGAGTGCTACCGGGCTTGGGCTGCAGCGTCCGCATCTTGTGATGAAAAAACCAGCACATTACGTAAGGAGTACAATTTCGCCTCGAGGTACTTCAAAAGAGCTATCGCCAAGGCAAAATCGGAACACATTGGCAGAATTGGCGAGAAATTAGTTCGCCTTCCTTCGGGCACTCGTGCGTTCTGGTCTCTCGCCAAGGCTGTCTTAGGGAATTTCTCACAGCCATCTCTTCCATCCTTGCACGGAGACGATGACTCTCTGGCCCATACCGCAAAGGAGAAGGCCGATCTCCTGGGCTCCTTCTTTGCGGCCAACTCGACTCTGGATGACCAAGGGAACGCACCGCCTACCATCCCGCAGTGTGATAGTTGTATGCCAGAACTACAATTTCGGCAATCATCTGTGCGTAAAGCACTACTTTCCTTGGACATCCACAAGTCGAGTGGGCCGGATGGCATCCCTCCGATTGTGCTAAAAATGTGTGCTCCAGAGTTGGCACCAGTATTAACACGCCTATTCCGGCTCTCCTATTCACTCGGCGTGGTACCGAATTCGTGGAAGACAGCTTTGGTGCATCCCATCCCTAAAAAAGGAGATCGCTCTAACCCGTCTAACTATCAGCCCATAGCCATAACCTCCTTGTTCTCCAAAATTATGGAGACAATCATCAACTCTCAGCTCCTCAAGTATTTAGAAGAGCACCAGCTGATTAGCGACCGCCAGTACGGTTTCCGTCGCGGCCGCTCAGCTGGTGACCTTCTAGTATGATCGATGAGTTAGGTACTCATCGATGGGCGGAAGCAGTTGAGTCCAAGGGGGAGGCATTAGCAGTTAGTTTGGACATAGCGAAAGCCTTCGATCGGGTATGGCACAAAGCGATTCTCGCGAAGCTGCCTTCCTATGGGCTTCCTGAGAAATTATGCGAGTGGATCACCAGTTTTTTGGCTGATCAGAGCATCAAGGTCGTTGTCGACGGTGCGTGCTCCGACCTTAAATCTGTCAATGCTGGTGTTCCCCAAGGCTGCGTGCTATCACCGACACTGTTCCTTCTGCATATCAATGATATGATGCGAATTAGCAACATACATTGCTATGCGGATGACAGTACTGGTGATGCTACATACTCCGGCCGAAGCAGTATTTCTCGGGAACACGTCGAAGAGTGCCGAAACAAGCTTGTGTCTGAAGTCGAGAATCGACTTACCGATGTCTCGGAATGGGGTCGCCAAAACCTGGTTACTTTTAACCCCAAGAAGACACAGCTTTGCGTGTTCACCGCAAAAAAGACGCCCTTTGTCGTATCACCTCGATTTGAGGATACTCTCCTGACAGCCTCAGCTAGTGTCGGAATCCTGGGAGTTGACATATCGAATTACGTTCAGTTTCGCGGTCATTTGGAAGGCAAGGCTAAACTAGCCTCCAAAAAGCTCGGTGTGCTTAGCAGAGCGAAACAGTACTTTTTGCCGGTCCATCGCCTTCAACTTTATAAGGCACAGGTTCGGCCTCACATAGAGTACTGTTCGCATCTCTGGGCCGGAGCTCCTCAGTACCAGCTTCTTCCTCTTGATCGCATTCAGCGTAGAGCGGTTCGAATCGCTGACGACCAGGCCATTTCGAAACAGCTTGACTCTTTGGCATTGCGCAGAGATGTAGGTTCTCTCTGTGTCTTTTATCGTATATATCATGGAGAGTGTTCCGACGAGTTGTTTGGATTAATTCCTGCCGCCGAATTCCACCATCGGACATCGAGTCAAAACTTGAAGTTCCATCCTCACCATCTCGATGTCTGGAAATCCACAACTGTGCGTTTCTCCCGACACTTTTTACCTCGCACTACTCTGTTGTGGAACCAATTACCGGCAGGGGTATTTCCGAACGGATACGACATAGGGACCTTCAAGAAAAGAGCTTACTCATTCTTAAAAGGCCGGCAACGCAACTGCAAGACCTCTGGTATTGCAGATGTCCATGGGCGGCGGTGATCACTTACCATCAGGTGCACCTCTTGCTCGTTTGCCCCCTCTTCTATAAAAAAAAAAAAAAAGATTATGCAGGGCTAGACGAGCACCCTGACTTAAAATTGTGCTATTAAGGTATCTCCCTAACGCTCCATTCACTCTGTTCCCTGCGCACACTCTTCTTTCAACATCAGCGGTGTACCTTCCATCCCTGCTAAAAGCACATCCAATGTATACAAACTCATCCACTTGTTTCAGCACCATCATCGACCACAACTCTTACATCCGTTCTGGTTGCTTCTCTTTCAAATACCAATTACCACTTCATTCAAATACCACTAGATCACTCAAGCGCATTCCCACATTCAATGACCTCAATCTTTGGAGACACTTATCCAGATATAGAATAAACAGACGAGCTGACAACACACAACCCTGTTTGACGCCGATATTGACATCGAACTAGGGCGATATGTTGCCGTCCACCCGCACACATGCTTTGCAATCCTAGTACATAGATTGCAAAGCACGCAGCAGACGCCCATCTATCCATTAACTGGGTAAAATGTCCCAAAGTTTCTTTCGCACAACTCTATCGAACGCTTTCTCCAAATCCACAAAACCGCAGAAAACCTTCTGGCCGAAAGCCAGATGCTTCCCTACGATGTTGCGGAGTGAGAAAACTTGATCCATACATCCTCTTTCAGATCTGAAACCCCCTTGTGCCTCCCACAACATTCCCTCGGACTTCCCTTGCAAAGATGTTTGGTAAATATTTCTAACTGTATCCGTCTACGTAAAATTGTAAAAACCGTAAGCATATACTTTAAAGTTTATAGTTTAGTAACTTAGGTTTGCAGTTTGTTTATAATACCTACTACCACAGAAAATGGAAACTATATTCTGTAAAAACCGTAAGCATAAACTTTAAAGTTTATAGTTTAGTAACTTAGGTTTGCAGTTTATTTATAATACCTACTACCACAGAAAATGGAAACTATATTTTGTGCTACTACTAAGGTAGATAATAGTCTACCACCCCTTAGTTAAGAAGTTAGCGAAGCTGACTTTTAATCAAGGGACATGGGCTCGATTCCAGACAAGAACTAAGATTTGTGTGATGAGCATTAAGCATAAATGTTTCTATTTCTGGGATTGGGTGTTTATTAAACATATTTGAGTATTTATATACTTATATCTATGTATTATTTTTTTTATATATATTATAAGATAGCAAACAAGCAGATGGGTCTACTGATGGAAAGAGTCAACCATCGCCTCTATAGGCGATGGTTGACTCTTGTGCTTGTGATGTCTTGTGATGTCTATACATCAAAGATGTTAATTGTGCGTTGCTATCTTGTGGCGAGGTCTAATGCCACATGCACAAGTTTACCAGCTACCTTACCCTCCAAACCAGAACACGACAGTTACTAGCACTGACGCTATTGCGGCAGGAATAGGTAAGGCGGTGGTACCAGACCCGGTCGCGCCGATGAACGAACTCTACCATCTAGTAGTCACGATGGTAGCGACGCGCAAAGCCACTCGGTTGCTTTTTACGACCTGCCTGGCCGAACGGCAGTAGGCCTATTCTTCAAAGGAGCCCGGGACCAAAAGGGGGAAATTAGTATGGTTGATTGGTAAAATTGCGTTTTTAGAAGAATTAAAACTACTTTAAATAAGACTAAATCTAAAAAATAAAACCTTATCAAAACAAAAATTTTATCAAAATTTTATATATACACCGTTTCCGAGATCTACTAATCAAATATGTATAAACAAGAATTGCTCGTTTAAATATTTCAGATTGCCAATTTTATTTGGAGAGTAATCCTATATAAGTGGACCTTTAACAGCCTAAAATAAAGGTATTATAAAAAACCAATACCTCAGTCAGAAAGCCGACATGAATCAATACTTAAAAATAACGATGAATAAAGTAATACTCATAAATCATTCATTCGTAACATGAACAAGCCGAATATAATTATTATTTATCATTATTATTCCAGCAAGAACAAGTACGCCGCCGCTTAGGTAGTATCGTAAATTGCGATTTAAATGAAATATAATTTATTTAGAGAATCAATTATCTCAGTTAAACATTTATAATTTGTAGAGTTATTATAAGAGTAACTTACGTGACAAGAGAGTTGAGGTAAGCACTTTGATATTTTTATGTCTAGAACCCTAGCACTTAAACAAATGAACCTTTTACCAAGTAACGTTAAAAATATGAGATCTAATTGCTGAATAGTTTATAATTTATTGCAACCATATTTCATTCGCATATTATGATAAAGTTAAGGATATAAATTCGTAATTCCCAAGATAATATTTAATTTGTCATCCTTAATATTTTTATACATAATATGATAACAAACAAGCCAGATGGATATCCTGATGAAAAGAGAAACCAGCGCCTATTGACACCAAAGATATTAACGATACGTTGCAATCCATTTAGTTGGTAATACCACACGCACAAGTTTACCTATCACCTTACCATCCAAAGCGATATAATATGAGAGTGACAAGCATTTGTCGTGACGCTATTGTGACAAGAATAGGTAACCGGAGGTACTAAACCCGGGTGAGCCATTACAGAACTCTGCTATCTAGTACGCGATTGTAATGACAAGTTTGGCTAATTATTCGCCTTTTACTAGAATGGTGGGTGGTTTATTCTTCAAAGAAGGCCTAGATTGACTCGGGGGATTTATTAAGAAAGTGAGTTTAAATAATTGTATATTAGTTACTAAAACCGATATCAAACTTGTTTTTAATACTACGTATTAATAGTAATTTTCTTTATCTATGGTAATCTTAGTGATATAGAAGGAAAAATAAATACGATTATATTATTATATTCTAAATTTCAAATATCTAATTTATACGATATTCTAAATTTAAGAATGTTTAACACAAATTAGGAAAAAATAGTAAAATTTGAGAAAAAGTTTTACTTAGCAGAGCGTGGTTTCGATCCACGGACCTCTGGGTTATGGGCCCAGCACGCTTCCACTGCGCCACTCTGCTGTGTGAATCACACTTGAAACTAACGTAGATTTACATAGACCAAATCATCGTCTAACAAAATTTGCAATGTTGTTTCATACTGTAGCGATTTAATCAATCTACAAACGCTACAAGAAAAAAATAAAAAATAGAAAATAATGAAACAGAAAAATTTAAAATAAAATTTTAAATCTCAATATTACAATTATTTCTCTTATACACACTATATAAGTACAAGTTTCAATGTTTCTCAAACGCACTTCGGTTCCTAGGCAGTACACCTTGACTGGTTGGGAAGATTCCTTTCACATACTCGTTATGAGTATGACGTCATCAACTTCCACAGTTATGACGGCACCCTAATAGTAGCTGAAACGCTGGGTCTACCACTAAGCTCTCTCCAGTGGTATCGACCTGCGGCGCCACAATACTATTAATTGGAATAAAACAGAATAGCGAAATTACGTACTTTTATATGAGATAAAAATCAAATCAATTAAGTGCTTATAGGCTTAATCTTTGAAAAATTATCATTGATATAATTTTTATATCATTAGCTAACAAACTAATCTCTCCTGATGGAAAGACACAACTATCGCCTATAGACACAAAATACGTTAATGATGCGTTGATAACCATGTGATGGAATGACAGTGTTACTAGTTTGCTAGTAACACTGTCATTCCATCACATGGTGAAACTCTACCTGATACCATACCCTCCAAACCGAAATACGACAATGACGAGCTTTGACGTTACTGCGGCGGTAATAGGTAAGGCGGTGATACAATAAACTCGTGCGAAATGTTCCGGAACTCTATCACCTAATAGTCGGCTAGCAGTGACTTGTATAGCCAATCGCTCTTCTTTTAAAAACTGTCTAACAGAATGTCAGATAGGCTATTCTTCATAGGAGGCCCCGTGGCTCTTTTGAAGAATAGGCCAACTGCCGTTCTGTCAGGCAGGTCGCAAAAGGTGACCGATTGGCTGAGCGAGTCATTACCATCGTGGCCACTAGGTGGTAGAGTTCTGCATTGTCTCGCCCGGATCCGGTTCAACCGCCTTACCTATCCCTACCGCAATAGCGTCAGTGCTAGTCACTGTCGTGTTCCGATTTGGAGGGTAAGGTAGCTGGTAAACTTTTGGATGTGGCATTGGTAGGCATGTGGCAAGATAGATAGCAATGCATCATAAACATATTTGGTGTCTACAGGAGATGGTTGTCTCTCTATCAAGAGACGTATCTGCTTGTTTACTATCTTGTAATATAAAAAAAGGCCCAAACCAACGCGAGAAACTAACATAACGGTTAAAACTGATTATTATATAAATAAAATCTCTATCATATATATGATACTAGCTGATCCGGCAAACGTATTATACGAATTCTTGTTTTGAATATTTTGGTAGGGTACTTGGAAAAGGAGGAGGAATTGAAATAAAAACTATTTTGCCTTTTAAGTTGGACCAAACAGTAGACGTCTATAAAATTTCATTGAAATCGGCTTAGTAGTTTAGGAATCCATAGCGGCCAAAAAACGTGGTACGTAATTTTTATAATAATATATAATAAGATAATGCAGATAAATCAATCAATAAAATATAAAAGTATGTGTTATTTTATGAGTTGAAGTATGAAGTTGTAACTCAAGATATAACCGTGGCCTATTGACATTAGAACTATGAATACCCTACCTTCTAAACCAGAACATGACGGTGTTAATCTCTGCTGAAACTGCGGTAAAACTAAGTAACATTTTTATTTATTTCATAAACAAGTGTCAATTCGTACAATATTATCGTACAAATATTTTTACCTCATACGATTTAAAAGAAATACTAAACTTTTTTTAACTAAATTCTAAACTTAAATTTGTATTTATTATTTTAGGATATTAATATTATATAAAATTAATTTTATTTCCTTATTTAATAAAGTTATTAAATAAGGAGTTAATTTTATTCTTAATTAATTCCATGAGACACCTATCTTGTTCAGATTAGTTAATTGAGGACAGATTTCCAAAAAAAATTAAACACGATTTTTGTGGCCTTGAGACTTGCGGTATGCTTCATACAAACTTCCAGTCCCCATTTTAGGAAAGTGGGGGGTTAGAAAGACACAAAAAGTAGCCTGTCACTCTCAATCCCTTTAAATATCTCCACTTAAAAAATCACGTCAATTCGTCGCTACGTTTTGCCGTGAAAGACGGACAAACAAACACACACATACACTTTCCCGTTTATAATATTAGTACGAATTCTTACTATTTAAGAAAGAGGGTCAATTATTCTATTAAAATGTAAATATTTACCCAAATTTGATTTATTTAGATCTTGTTGCGTTGCATGTTGTCGACTTTAACGATACTTAGCGCTGACGGTTAATATTAAAAACCTACTCGTTACAGTATATAATATAATTTTATATTGGTACACCTAAATCTTTCTACAACAATAATGAACCGAAGCTTTCATTAAAGTAAGAAATCGCTTTGTTATAAAAATGACAAACAATTCAATAAGAGATCCTTATGCCTACGACTGAGAATTTATTGGTGATATTTGTCCTACTTTGTCAGCACATTTATTATCTATCCATCTCTTTCTTTGATCAAACTGTTCATAAATTATCGCTTCTTATAGCTTACTTAATACGAGTAAAATGAAATATTTTTCTTGCGATATTAAAGTGTTATTGATTTTTATTTTATTTTTATAAAAATATAACTCATATCTACATATTAATATTTGAAGCAAAAGTTTTGTACCCCTTTTTAAGACATTGACACAGCTAAAGGGTAGCTAAAGCTAGTGTAGGACTGCAGAAACCTATTATGTATTTAATTTTTATATTCATTATACTAGCTTCACCGTGCAAACTGCTGCATTGTAAAACATTAATACGAATCCTGCGGGAACAATAAATTTTTCCGGGATAAAAAATAGCCTATGTTCTATTTCAGGTCTTTATCTACATTTGCGTGATTGAGTAACTATAATTCATCCATCCATTCATCCATCCACCCAAACATCCAAACATCCAAACTTTCGCATTTATAATATTAATAATTAATATAGATTAATTATAGTCTGTATATAAATACGTGAAGGACGTTTTACTTTGGACCCTGTTTTAAGACAATTGCGCTAACGGCGGGTATGACATTTTTGACAGTTAAAAATTACGTTAATTAAAAACCTAATATTTTTAAATAATATGCGTTAGATATACTATGCGTTTCAACTAACAATAGGATCGCTTGTTATCAATTTCATACCACAGTGTGAAATTAGTAATTTCAGCAAAAAAAGCATTTGTTCAAAAAATATTGCTGGTTAATTAAAGAATAAATAACGTTTTAATAATATTATTTTTATCACTAAAAAAATAGTAAAAAACATCAGTTTACCTGTTCATCTATATATTATATAAAAAGTCGTGTTATTTACGCCACTTAAGTTAAAAACGACGGGGCCAATTTTGTTGCGATTTTTATGGGTTTGGGCTGTCTTTGTCCAGAATAGGCTAAAAAGTATTAAAATGTAATATACATCAATAAAAAAACAGTAAAATATATCCGTCTAGCCGTTCATCTAAATATACGTATATATAACAGTGTGTTAGTTATTTTACAGCTTATTTTAATACATGGTTACATAATCTGATGGAAATTTAAATAAAAAATATACCAATTAGAATGAAATTATTTTTTTAAAGTATTTCTTTGTTAGAACTTTTTTGCACCACTTACTCATCACTTACGAAGTTTTTGCAAAATGCGGAGCAATATATCATCCTGACAGTCCTATTCTTATTTGGAACGCATAGTAAATTTAATTATAAAAATAAACATTACACACACTACCTACATTCATGTCACATCTATACATATAATAAAATCGTAGGAGAGTCAAAACTGTACATTGAATATTTTTTTAAAAGAATACTTGGGGCGTGATCTAGAAACGATATCGAAGCCAAAAATTTAGTTTTTAGAATTTTTGTCTGTTTGTCTGTTTATCTGCTTGTCTGTTTGTCTGTATGTATGTCCGGGGTAAACTCAAAAAGTACTGCATGGATTTACTTCAAATTTTGCATGAATATTACCAATAGGTCGGGTCAACATATAGACTACATATTATCACGTTATCACCTACAGGGGAGGTGCTGTGCGGAGTAAACGAAGTCGCGCGGACGAAGTCGCTGGTAACAGCTAGTACTTAATAATGTTATATTTTCTTTAAAGTCTGTTTTCAAATTTAAAGGAGATTTTATTGTTGAATTTATGGTTGAATTTTGGTCACAAGCGATCTCTAATATATTTATATTAGCTGTTACCCGCGGCTCCGCTCGCGCATATTTACTTTAGAATTTTTTTACTTAACCTTTCTTTATAAGATACTTTATTGGAAACCGCTACATATTCGGGCGGGCCGCTGGTATTGTATAAAAAATAATATTTACATATTCATCTTAGCTATATCTTAGTATCCCCCTGTTGATCCCGGGCTCCTTTAAAGAATAGGCAAATTAAAGAATAGGCAGGTCGTAAAGGGCGACTGATTGGCTGGTCACTACCATCGTGGCTAGTAGGTAATAGAGTTCTGCATTGTCTCGTCCGGGTCTGGTATTAGGGGGCGTCCACAAATTACGTGAGATGTTTAAGGGGGAGAGGGGGTTGAGTCAAATCTCATCTAATCTTACGTTGGGGAGAGGGAGGGGGGGGTCTGGGCAAATATCACGCAATTTTGTCCAGATTATATTATCCAGATTATACATGCTTAAGATTTAATCTTAAGCGTAATCGTAATACGATTAAGATTATTCACTAATTCGTTGGAAAGAAAATAATTTCATTCATACTTCGACGCTATACATTACTATTGACTGCCAAACCATTATATTTGTTTTATACCAAATAGTTCAATTTAATCTGAATTTACGGTACAGTGTAGCCCGTTCTTTGATTTCGCGCCACTATCAGAGTAGTAGACATTCTTTTTTTAATCGCCGTAATTACGATTTAAGTATTCTATTGTTAAATTGTTATGACATAACTCAGCAATATTGATTACTAGTCTTAACTATTCGTAAATAAAATCACGAAGCATTTTTTTTCTTTCTATAATAAAAATCCAACGCGTTTACATATTTAAAAAACCCAAATTTTGAAAAAAGTCACGTGAGATTGGGGGATGGGGGAGGGGGTTGAATAAAATCTCACGACATCTCACTAAGGGGGGAGGGAGGGACAGAAAATAAAAAAAACACCTCACGTAATTATGGACGCCCCCTTACTGCCTTACCTATTCCTGCCGCAACAGCATCTGTGCTAGTCACTGTCGTGTTCCGGTTTGGAGGGTAAGGTAGCTGGTATACATGTGGCATTAGACTTTGCCACAAGATAGCAACGCACCATTAACATTTTTGGTGTCTATAGGCGATGGTTGACTCTTTCCATCAGGAGAACCATCTGCTTATTTGCTACCTTATGATATAAAACATAAAAACAAAAATAGTTATTCATATCTATACGATATTTTTAGTATCAAAATTTAATCGGTTAAGCCTTTTTTGCATGATTGAGTAACCCATTCATCCATCCACACATCCAAACATCCAAACTTTCGCATTTATAATATTAATAATTACTTTTATATGTAGGTATAGATATAGATTTTATTATTTAACAATAATTTCAAATTAAAAATAACTATTGGTAACGCACCTATCGAACAAACTAACGTAATTATAAAACAAACTTGTAATTAACAGGTAATATCTATACATATGTATGTATGTATCGAATACCACAAACTAAATATATTAGGATTCCTATGTATGTAACATACCTATCTAACCAACTAACGTAATTGCATAAAAAAATTGAAGCACATATTTTAAGCTCAAAGAAAAAAATATGCCTAAGCATTAAGTTTTGAGTTTGAAGAGTTCAAAAATCTAAACTTTTTTTAAAATAATAGTTATGTAGTGTTCAAAAAGATGTATATCTTTTCAAAATGATGACCGACTTTGATCTTTCGAATAACATCCAACACAATGTTTGTGCTCTAAGTTGTTTTATTAGGCAAGAAATGTCTAAGTAATATAAAAAAACCTTTTTCTTTACTTTTTTCAATAACTTTCAACATTGATAAATCCTGAAAGAATCCTATAGTCGGGAAAAAAGTATCCTATATGCTATTCCAAATTCTTATCTACAGGTGTGTCAAATTGAGTTTCAGAGAATTGTGATTGAGTAACAAAAAATCATTCATCCATCCACACATCCAAGCATACAAACTTTCGCATTTTAATATTAATAATAAATTTTAATTATTATTTAACAATAAATTCATAATAACACATCAAGCACATATCAGGTTGCTCCTATGATTTCAAACATTATTACTAACTCCACCAACCATTTTTTGTTTACCAACAATCAATTCCAGGCGCCTGTTACAATTTAACTTATCCCATTACACCGAATTTGTCGGCATTTTTGTTGCACCACAGTCATAAACTTTACGATTTCTATTTTCAGTTCAATAGGATTACGCGGTAGATTTCAAGGAAGTACAATAGTTTAACATATTTGTTTGACTCTGCCTTTTATTGTAGTGCACCCGATTCGGGCTATTTATTTTTGTGCCTTTTGTAAAAATCAACATTCGATATGCGGCCATTATTGAAATGTCTCGTTTGGACCACCCGTGACATACAGATAAGAAGAAGTAGAAGCATTTTTCTATTTTTAACACACACGAGTAGATTAGACCATTAGTAAGAGGTCTATTGTTCGTGAGAAGATTAATTACAAAAGGGTAAAATTTAAGGTTGAGCTTAAAAAATTCTAATAAATGTTAAAAATATCTTTTAAGCTTCTCTTTATAGACTTACAATTTTCGTATTTAATAATTTATTTTTTATTTAAAGATGATTTAAAGACAACCACACAAGCGTACGCGCCCGCTCACACACACATTTAAAAACCAACCTCCTTCTAGCACAGTCGGGTAAAAAGAAGCCAATGTCTTTAGAAACAACATTCAGTCGTCACTGGAATTAGCGCTGAAAATTAGTTTGGGTTAAGTTTTATACTAGTTCCTTTAATTGTAGCTGCACGAAGAAGTTACGAACGTACATTCAGTACGATTATAATTTCTTTCCGAAAGGAAATTTGCAATTGTTAATAAGTAACATAAATACTCATTAATAAAGTAATTAGCATTTTTATCGTAATTTATTACTGATTAAATTCTTATCAAAAGAGTTGATATGTTTATAAGTTGTATCTAATTATTATCCTAATAATTGCTGAACTACAGCTACAATTATAGGAACAAACGTAACACGTGTCAATTTTGAATTTTAGTCTTTTATCTGTGTGAATGACTAAACTAAATGTTGTTTTTACTACTTCTGTATGCCACTACTTTTAAAAGAGTTTTCATTTATATTAAATAAATTACAAAATATAATTAAAATTAATTGTATTGTGTAAATTATTTATTGTAAATTTTTTATTACCTCATACTTCTGTATAAAGTGCTAAATAATATTTTTACTAAGCAAAGTGCTTATTAAATTACAAATGAATACAGAATTATTAAAAACTTTTTTAGTTTTATATTTTGTTGCATCACCAGTATAATGTGAAACCAGTTTGCTAGCTATAAAACGTTAATTGTCAAATCAAACCTATAATTAAAAGTATAATTAAATATATGAGTTAGCTAATGTTAGTCTAGCTTTTAATGAAAAACAGATTATGCGTGTTTTACAAGGCATCTCGCAAGACGTCAGCAATTTGTTAAACTCCTTCAAAATGAATACTTTAAATCAAAATACTTGTACTGTATCACAATTCACACATGATATACTTTAATAAACATAGGTTTAGTATCATAATATTATTATCTATAATAATATTTAAATGTGAAGATTTGGATGTTTGTTACTCAATCACGCAAAAACTACTGAATGGATTTGAATGAAATTTGGCACACAGTTAAATGGTGATCTGGAATAGCACTTGGCTACTTTTTATTCCGGAAAAATTAAGTTATTCAGCGGGTTTCACGAAAAACTGTTATAATGTAGCTGGCTGCACGCTGCAGTTAGTATTTTATATGCAAAAAAAAGCAACGTCACATCCGTATCCCCACAGAGGTAGGTAGAGGTACAATCAGTACACCCACCCACACAATGTGATAGGCGGCAAGCCTATCGCCAATTGGGCACTTATCCAATCACAGGCAACGTTGTTTTTATCGAAAAAACTGAAAAACATATTTGAATTTCCCGATCCGAACCTGGGACCTCATATGATTAAGACTGATACTGGAACACTAGACCATAGAGCGACATTATATCACTGCATAGTATAAAATAAAGTCGCTTTATCTGTCTGTCCCTATGTCCCTATGTATGCTTAAATCTTTAATACTACGCAACAGATTTTGATGCGGTTTTATTTTAATAGATAGATTGATTGTTGAGGAAGGTTTTAGTGTATAAACCTATCCGATATTCCCATGGAAACAAAAGCTACGCGGGTAAAACCGCGAGCAGGTCGCTAGTTACTATTATAAAAAGAGATTGTATAAATATTAACCACATATTAATCCATAAGTACATATAATAAAATCGTATGAAAGTCAAAACTGTACATTGAATATTTAAAAAAAAATACTTGGGGCGTGATCTACAATCGATATCAAAGCCAAAAATATATTTTATAGAATTTTTGTTTGATTGTCTGTTTGTCTGTAGGAATGTCCGGGGTAAACTCAAAAAGGACTGCATGGATTTACTTCAAATTTTGCAAGAATATAACTAACATGTCGGGTCAACATATAGGCTACATATTATCACGCTATCACCTACAGGGGAGGAGCAGTGCGGAGTAAACGAAGTCCGCGCGGACGAAGTCGCAGGCAACAGCTAGTATTATAATATAAATATAACTTTAATAATAAATGATTTATATTTATTTAATAGCCTCAATGGTTTTATTGTATCATCGCATCTGTATAACCTGAAACCGGTTGGCTAGACATAAAATATGAATTGTGTAAACAAATCCATTATATAAGGTATCATTAAAAATATGAGTTAGCTAAAATGTTAGTCTGGGTTTTAATGGGAAAATGATTATACGTTTTTTTTAACCAGGCATCTCGCAAAAAGCTTCGAAAGATCAGATCAGAAGCTCAACCTGACTACTACATGCGCTACAACGACTTGCCAGGCAGATTATCACCGCCTTCACTTTTCCAGTAGCCATGCAACGTTTGGGTTGTAGTACATTTTGTATTCTTTTGTAAAATGTAAGGCTGTAAAATTTCGCATGTCATTCTACCACTCAACTTCTAAATTTTGTTTATTGCATACATACAAAAAAGATGTTAAAAGTGAACTGCTATTCGTGTGCGGGTTGAAGTAGCGTATTCAAAAGCTTACAGGCTATCTTACCATCCAAACCGGAACCGGCAGGAATACAGATATTCTATTCTTTAAAAGTTAGGCCCATGATAGTTTGGGCCTTCTTTGAAGAAGAGATTATTATTCCAGGCAGTTTGTGAAAGGTAAAGCGTTGACTAAGTAAGTCACAACTCTTTCTGGAATTTTGTTGAGTTTTTTTGGTTCAACAACCGGATTTGGTGCAAATGCTTTAGGTATTTCTGCCGCAACACTGCCGTGTTCCAATTTTGAGGGTAGGGTAGCAGGTAAACTTGTGCTTGAGGCATTACTATTCCAATACACAGATGATCACAATATTATATAATATGTGATGTTTAATATTGCTGAACAAATTACCTAGCCCCAAAGTAAGCAAATTATTTGCTTGTGTTATAGGTGTTAGTCAACGATACTAATGAATACAAAGAAATACATATATGAAAACTGTTACATACATATAAACACCCAAACTCAGAAATACAGACATCTATGAAATCACACAAATGTTTGTCTCTGCCGGGAATCGAACCCAAGCCCCCACGATTCGTAGTTAATTTCGCTAACCACTCTACCAACGAGGCGGGCGGCATTTGTTCACTGCTAATTATTCCACATATCCGTTAGCGTATACTAATTTTATAATGTTTATAGGTAATGTTAGTCTTTTTCCATCAGGAGAGTCATTATTTACTTGTTTGCCATCTAATAATATAAAAAAAGTATGTAAACGGTTGACCCTATAGGCCATCCCTGAAATTTCCCGCTAAATTAAGGCATTTTAAGATGAGAAGACTAAAAATTATAAGCAAAGATTTTTGCACTTCAAATATTTATTTTTTTAAAAATGGTAGTATATTGTTTTTTGAAAGGCTGTATATTTTGGAAACGATGATCGGTTTTGACATTTAGAATTAAATTTAACTCAATTTTTGAGATCTAAAATTGAGTTAAATGCCATGCCAAAATAATGCTTCTAGCTTTTAGTTAAATGCAATGCCAAAATATTGCTTTTAGCTAAATAATCCATAAGTTGAAAAATGTCGAAGCAGTGTCAAACAACATTTTTTTTTGTAAATTTTCATCGTTGATAAATCCAAAACAAATGGACCGATTTGGTCTAATTTACGGTATTTGAAAGTTATTTCAAAAATATTAAGTTTGCAAAAAGTAACATCATTTTAATATTTGAAAAGCTGTAACTTTTGAATATTAACTTCGATTTTGATTTTTAAAACAACGCCGCCGTAGTACTAAGATAAAGTAGTATACCAAAAATAATTGATTGAAAAATTTCGAAGCTATGTAAAAAAATTTTTTTTTTAATTTTTCGTCAACGATTACTCCCAAATGAATAAACCAATTTTGATGCAATTTATGCATCAGACTTAGTTTTTTGAGGAATATAGCTGATTATTTTTTGTACTCATTCGGTACATAAATCTGAAAGTTATATTAAAAAAATACTGTAATGCCAAAAATTTTTTTAGGTTTTTTCAAAATTTCTCAATCTCGACCCGACTTGGTTCAAATTTTCAGGAAGTCTAAGTTGAGTAGAATCCAATCGAATGTCATCAATTGCGATTCGATCGGTCCAGCAGCCGTTCAAAAGTTATAAAATGTTTACACACACACGCACTCGCGCACGCACATGCACACGCACACGCACACGCACACGCACACGCACACGCACACGCACACACACTGACGTCATAGTGAAAAAAAAAATAGTCGGAGAAGATTCCTAGGATCATAAAACGTGGAGCTGGTAAAAACTCGATTTTCGAAAATCGGGCAAAATCAGTAACTTCCTTATCTACATACCTACGTAGCGGGAAGTTAAAAAATATTACAGGCCATATGTTTAGAGTCTGCTTGCTATAATATAAAAAAATATGGGATAATTAAAACGTTACTATCAACTCACACGGTTTTTCTGTTTAATTTTTGATTTATTCCTCAGCAGGTTTTAGCTTTACACCCCTAATTACATTTGTTAATTTTAAGTAGGGCAATGATATATTCCCAGAATTTGGACATTTCCAACCCTATAGAGTTTGCTACTATAATATAAATTAACATTTTATGGTAATTTCCAGATAGTGACGTATTAATTTTTACACTGGATAGGTTATTAAGCTTAATTATAATGTTGGTAATGTTTGCCGCTTTAATGGGTCGTTTTGCGTGTTTGAATATAAATTAATAGTAACATTTTAAATATGAATTTGATACACGCTTTTTATAATAAGCAATAACTAGTAATATATCATATCACTGGCTATGTGTTTATTACCATTGAGATTATATTATCATTTTAAATACTTGAAAGTTTGCGCAAAGCTCTGTTTTTAAATTTAAGATGAACTTCATAGATGGTGCGCTTTTGAAACTATTAGGATCACACAAAACTGAAACTTTAGAAAAATTAGGCAATTCGAAGTTGTTGAAATTAGGATCCTTACCAATCTTAATTGAGAAAATCCACGTTATTTCTTATGAAGTTTCTTTAATTAATTATCAAGGTAGTTGTTTCTTTACTTTACATTGTATGGCGGAAAAAGCTTAATAAACACTTTCGTTTTATAAACTTTCATGACTTGTGATATATATTACTGATTTTATAATAAGTAAAATCACCTCTGTGGTCTAGTAGTCCGGTATCGGTGTTGACCGCATACGATCCCAGTTTCGATTTCCGGATCGGAAAATTCAAAATGTGATTTTTCAGTTTTCTGATAAAAACAACGTTGCCCGTGATTGAATAAGTGCCCGGTTGGCGACAGGCTTGCCACCTATCACATTGTGGGACTAAGTATCTTCAGCTAATCTTGGGTGTAGTGGTTGTACCACTGCCTACCTCTTCGGGAATATGGGCGTGAAGATAGTACTCTTCTGACAAGTGCTACATTTTCTACGTGAGTACCTCGAGTGGACTATATGCTTGCTAAAATATGTTGTCATACAGCTAAAAGATGGTAGACAATTCAAATATTCTCCACTAAATATTATTATCGATTCATACATTAACATAGCTAGGTAGCTACATGAGCTGACATATTCGCAAATATAATCGATGCATTTATAAACCTGCCTTTACTACTTTTACCTGCCTTTACTATATTGTATTTAATTTAAATCAATGACTTAAAGTTTAAAATTGTTATGACGATTCTTGCAAAGTTTAAAGTTTGTTAAAAACGATACTTTTATAAGTTTTGAATGCGAAGTTCGATTTAGATTTTTTAAAGGACATAGTTTTTTAAGCTTCAAAAATGATATTTTGAGCACAAAAATTGAAAAAGTTATGAGAGGTTTACATCCACATAGAGAGGCATACATATGGACGTAGTCATACAAATAGTCAGAGTAGGCGTAGGTAAAAATGAAAAATCTAACGAACACCCTGTTTCCGAAAATTGGGATGAACCTAAGTACTTTCCAATTAAAATGAAGTTAAAAATAAAAAATAAATAAATCGACTGTTTTGGTGTTTTAAGGCATTGTTTTTAAATATAAAAGGAACAGTCTGCTTATAATTTTAGGTATATTAATTTAGTTACACACTAATATTGATCTGAGCAGATGCTTTCTACCCATTAGGTCCGTAATCCCGATCAAACGTTGGTGGCCATTGACAGAGTTATTTCAAATATTTTACAAACTATAAAATCGTTCGAAAGACGCGATGCGACATGTGGTCGGCAAACATCAAGACTTGAGTCTATAAATCGATTCCCCAGAGTCTAGAATAACAACGCTTGTCCACTATTCTTATCCGGTTTTTCTGGAATTCAAGAAAAATTTAGCATAATCCAGATGAACTTACGTTATATGTATTTCAAATTAGAATCTATGTTTTTATATAATACTAGCTGTTGCGTGCAGCCCGCTGCATTATACATTTCTTTGGTTAATCCCGCGGGATTTCCTAATTTTTCCGGGATAAAAAATAACCTATGTGCTATTTCAGGTTACAATCTACCTGTGTGCCAAATTTCACTTAAATCCGTTCAGTAGTTTTTGCGTGATTGAGTAACAAACATCCATCCAAACATCCAAACTTTCTCATTTATAATATTATTAATTAATTAATTATTTAATTAATATTAATTATTAATATATTGATATTAATTAATTAATTAATAATTAATATAGATTTTTGTATTTTTGTATGAAAACCGAAACTCAGACTGTGATTACAAAATGACGTAAGCCCTAAAAGTACTTACTGAACATAAACTAGATTAAAAACCCAAAACGAAAAATATTTCAACGTTTAATTTACTATTAAAGGCTTCTTTAGATGCATTGTGAATTGAAACACGACAAAACGGAAATGCATCACGATAGAGAAATAAACACATATTTGTATAGGAGAAAATAGAATAGAACACGTTATAAAGTATTTTATATTTAAAATATCTATTTAATCCAATACCAGCAAGATAGAAATAGCACAACCAAAGAGATTTTACTGCAATATTTTACTTCTAAAATACGAAAAACATTTTTCTTCAATTTTTTTAATTAATCTGTCTCTCTCTACCTCTTTCTCTCTTTCATTTTTTCTAGTTCAACCGAAATTTAATTTTTGCTGCGTGTTTATTTGAAACAAATAAAAATATCGAGTTCACACTCGATATTTTTATTTGTTTCAAATAATTAATGCATATTCTGTTAGTCGTTTCCCGCTGTGCAACTCGCGTTTGTCCCAATCTTATAGAAAAATGTAGATAAAATGTAAACTATATCATTCAGAAATGATGTAACTTGCTACTGGTAAAATAAATTTTTAAAACTGGCTCAGTAACTCCAGAGATTACTTCTTACAAACAAACAAACAAACTTACAAACTTTTCCTTTTTCGCTGTTATAATATTAGTATAGATGCAATATTCGAAAAATACTGTTTTCTAAAATTTACGTAAACCTCAGTATGACGTAAGCGCGATTGTAAAGGATAACGTCGAGATTTTTTTGGAATTATGACAAATTATATTTAATACATATATGTATAATATCTAACTAATATTTTAAGTGGAAACCTAATCAAGTGTTAATAAACTTAGATCCATAATTGAATAATTGTATGTCAAACAATTATAGAGGAGTAAATACTATACATTAGTTATTGAAGTGAAACTTCTTTTTGAAGTGAAACTTCTTTAGAATCGTTGTGATTTCAAACCTGATGCAACGAAAAAACGACATGTAAGAGACACAAATACAAAAATGTGTAGAATGAAGGAGGGAGAGGGAGAGGGAGGGAGAGAGGGAGAGGGAGGGAGAGAGAAAGAGGGAGGGAGTAAGGGAGAGGGAGGGAGACGGACAGGGGTAGGGAGAGGGGAGGGGGAGAGGGATAGGGAGAGGGGGAGGGGGAGTGGGAGGGGGGAGAGGGATAGGTAGAGGGGAAGGGGGAGGGGGGCAGGGAGAGGGAGAGGGAGAGTGGGAGAGGGATAGGGAGAGGGGGGAGGGAGAGGGAGAGGGATATAGAGAGAGGGAGAGGGGGGAGGGGGAGGGGGAGGGAGAGGGAGAGGGAGAGTGGGAGAGGGATAGGGAGAGGGGGGAGGGAGAGGGGGAGGTGGGGAGGGGGAGATGGGGAGAGGGAGAGGGAGAGGGGGAGGGGGAGAGGTAGGGGAGGGCGAGAGGGGGAGGGGAGAAGGGCGTGGGAGAGGGGGAGGGGGAGAGGGAGAGGGAGGGGAGAGCGGGAGGGGGAGAGAGGGAGAGAGGGAGGGGAGAGAGTGAGGGGGAGAGAGAGAAGAGGGGGGGAGGGTGAGAGAGGGGAGAGGGGGAGGGAGAGGGACATGGAGAGAGGGAGAGGGGGAGGGAGAGAGGGAGAGGGGGAGAGGGGGTGGGAGGGGGAGGGGGGAGGTGGAGCGAGGGGAGAGGTGGAGGGAGAGGGATATGGAGAGAGGGAGAGGGGGAGGGAGAGAGGGAGAGGGGGAGGGTAGGGGGAGAGGGGGGTGGGAGGGGGAGAGAGGAGTGATTTCAAACCTGATGCAACGAAAAAACGACATGTAAGAGACACAAATACAAAAATGTGTAGAATGAAGGAGGGAGAGGGAGAGGGAGGGAGAGAGGGAGAGGGAGGGAAAGAGAAAGAGGGAGGGAGAGAGGGAGAGGGAGGGAGACGGACAGGGGTAGGGAGAGGGGAGAGGGATAGGGAGAGGGGGAGGGGGGAGAGGGATAGGTAGAGGGGAAGGGGGAGGGGGAGGGGGGCAGGGAGAGGGAGAGGGGGGCAGGGAGAGGGAGAGGGAGAGTGGGAGAGGGATAGGGAGAGGGGGGAGGGAGAGGGAGAGGGATATGGAGAGAGGGAGAGGGGGGAGGGGGAGGGAGAGGGAGAGGGAGAGTGGGAGAGGGATAGGGAGAGGGGGGAGGGAGAGGGAGAGGGATATGGAGAGAGGGAGAGGGGGGAGGGGGAGGGGGAGGGAGAGGGGTTTGGGGGGAGAGGGGAGGGGGAGGGGGGTAGGGGGAGAGGGGGAGGTGGGGAGGGGGAGATGGAGAGGGGGAGGGGAGAGGGAGAGGTAGAGGGGAAGAGGGAGAGGGATATAGAGAGGGGGAGAGGGGGTGGGAGGGGGAGGGGGGAGGTGGAGCGAGGGGATAGAGGGAGGGGAGGGATATGGAGAGAGGGGGAGGGGGAGGGAGAGAGGGAGAGGGGGAGGGTAGGGGGAGAGGGGGATGGGAGGGGAAAACGGGGAGGGAGAAGGGGGGAGGAGAGAGAGGGAGGGGGAGAGAGGGAGAGAGGGAGAGAGAGGGAGAGAGAGTTAGAGAGAGGGAGGGGGAGAGAGGGAGTGAGGGAGAGGGACAGGGAGAGAGGGAGAGTGAGAGGGAGAGAGGGAGAGGGATAGGGAGAGGGGGTGAGAGGGAGGGGAGGGTTAGGGGGAGGGGAGGGGATAGGGAGGGGGATAAGGAGAGGGAGAGGGGGAGAGGGAGAGGGGGAGGGAGAGAGGGAGAGGGGGAGAGGGGGTGGGAGGGGAGGGGGGAGGTGGAGCGAGGGGAGAGGGGGAGGGAGAGGGATATGGAGAGAGGGAGAGAGGGGAGGGGTAGGGGGAGGGAGAGGGGTTTGGGGGGAGAGGGGAGGGGGAGGGGGAGAGGGAGAGGGGGAGGGGTGAGGGAGAGGGAGGGGGAGAGGGAGAGGGGGAGGGAGTGAGGGGGAGAGAGAGAACAGGGGGGAGGGTGAGAGAGGGGAGAGGGGGAGGGAGAGGGATATGGAGAGAGGGAGAGGGGGAGGGAGAGAGGGAGAGGGGGTGGGAGGGGGAGGGGGGAGGTGGAGCGAGGGGAGAGGGGGAGGGAGAGGGATATGGAGAGAGGGAGAGGGGGAGGGAGAGAGGGAGAGGGGGAGGGTAGGGGGAGAGGGGGTGGGAGGGGGAGAGGGAGAGGAGAGGGGGGATGAGAGAGAGGGAGGGGGAGAGAGGGCGAGAGGGAGAGAGGGAGAGATGGAGGGGGAGAGAGAGGGAGAGAGAGTTAGAGAGAGGGAGGGGGGGAGAGGGAGAGAGGGAGAGTGAGAGGGAGAGAGGGATAGGGAGAGGGGGAGAGGGTGAGGGGGAGGGGAGGGGATAGGGAGGGGGATAGGGAGAGGGAGAGGGGGAGAGGGAGAGGGGGAGGGGCGGGGAGGGGGAGGGGAGGGGAGGGGGAGAGGAGGGGGGGGAGGGAGAGAGAGGGGGGCTGGCTGGCTGGCGGGGAACAGAGTGAATAGAGCGTTGGTTTTAAGTCAGGGTGCCCCTCTTGCCCTGCATAATCATTCCTATGCCTGCCTATGCCTATCCCAACGATATTGTATGAAAGTGAGAGTTGGGTATGTTAGAAGGGCATGAAAGTATAATCAACGCAGGACCAATGTAATCGTAATGTTGAAGTGAGAGAGAAGTTATGCTTGAAAGAAAGTGTTGGTGTAAAGATGAGAAAGGGCATGCTCCGTTGGTTCGGACATGTACAAAGAATGGTAGGTGAAAGATTAACAAAACAGATATACAATGCGAGAGATAAAATACTTTATTATTGAAGTGAAACTTTTGAAGTGAAACTTCTTTAGAATCGTTGTGATTTCAAACCTGATGCAACGGAAAAAACGACAGGTAAGAGACACAAATACAAAAATGTGTAGAATGAAGCCGGTAAAGAATTAGACAGAAATATACATACTATTTTATATTATCGGTCTCTCCTCTTTGTTGCGTACTTCGTAGCGTCCCCACTCCCGTCGTTTAAGCATAGTCGCCTGTAATTAGTGAGCCAAAGCGAGAGAGCAAATGTCGGTGTGTATGTATACTGCACACTGTTTAATACTTGCTTGTATTTGAGCATTTAACGTGTGTTAGTATATGTGGAAAGTACGTGAGCTAATACTACTTTACACTGTATGCGGCTGCGTATTACAGCTTTTTAGTAAGATGCCATCTCATTCTTTTCTCGATTTAGTGAAGTTTCACTTCTATCGTGTGTGAATCGCACACACACCTTTTTTTTTTTGGTGTACACCAATATACTCGTTACATAAAACAACACAAAAATTACCATGTGATATGCATGTTAACATAAAATATGACATGTGATATGTGTGGGATATACAGGGAAACATTCTTATGCTGGACCTGCACTTGCGTCCATCCACGCAGTCCAAAATGTAAGCGAAAATGGCCAATAATAGCCGGTCACGTCTGCATTTATCGTGTCATTGCACGAAACTTTATGACGACAGACTCAAGTGCGGCTCCAGTAAAAGACGTAGATACTTTTTGCGTACCCACTTTTATTCAATATGTAAAATTATTAATGCTGTTTAATAAGTAGTCTTCCCCGTGTTGGTTCTGGGCTCCTTTGAAGAATAGACCAACTGCCTTTCTGCCAGGCAGGTCGTAAAAGGAGACCGATTGGCTATGCGAGTCACTAACATAGTGGCTACTAGGTGGTAGAGTTCTGCATTGTCTCGCCCGGGTCTGGTACCACCGCCTTACCTATTCCTGCCGCAATAGCGTCAGTGCTTGTCGCTGTCGTGTTCCGGTTTGGATGGTAAGATAGCCGGTAAACTTATGCATGTGGCATTAGATCTCGCCACAAGATAGCAACGCACCATTAACATGTTTGGTGTCTATAGGCGATGGTTGACACTTTCCATCAGGAGACCCACCCAGGAGATAAAAGTTATTTCTAGCTATTCTGATCTGTTATTCCCGGATTCCAATTAGTTCGTAGCGGTGGATACACGCACTGCAGTTTGTCCACACTCCACTCCATAATCGATTAACAAATATTTTACAATTCGATTGCTTAAAATATTGATTTTCTTAAATCCATTGGAGGTATTTAAATTTGTTTTCATTAGTGCGTATTTAGCGGTAAATTAACATTTCACACCTGTTATATATTATTATGAATAAGTAGCCATTAGTAATGAACTTTCAATGTATGTTGTTGCGTTATTTGATATATGCAATATGCATTAATAACTCCGTTTAGCGCAAATGGCTATATTAACGATATATTACGTTAATTTATCACGTTACTAGATCTACGTTCTATAGATCCTGTATGATAGAATTGACTTTCAGCCGACTTCCCAAAAAGAAGGAGGTTCTTAATTCGGATGTATTTTTATGTTTGTTCTGAGGTAGAACACCGTTATTTATTAACTAATTTGAAGTTTTTTTTGTTTGGGATGATACACTTCCTCTTGGGTCTCACATAAGTGAAAATGTAATCAAAATTCTAGAGATACTGAAGGTTTTTTTTATATCATAAAAACCCTTTGGTGTCTCTATAGTCGATGGTTTCTCTTTCCGTCAGGAAAACCATCTCCTTGTTTGCTATCTAATAATTAAAAAGAAAATAAAAATAATGTGAATTTGTTCATTGAGTTATAACACAACCTTTCTTGATAAGCTGAAGTTTGGTGTATGCTTTTATCACAGTTTTTTAGGACACTTTGAAAAAACAATGTTAATTGATTAAAACATTATTCAGCTTAACAATTTCAAAAATTATTGATATAATGTTAAATACTTTAAAAAAGTTATTAAAGTTCGAAGGTGACAAACACAGAAAAAATGTTATAATAATTGTGTTTACCAGCTCACACATTTTTTTCACAGGTTCGGTTTTAAAAACAATAAAATAACTGGACTATTATGTAATTGAAAGACACATACATCAATAAAACTAAAGATTGCAATACTCGGCCTTACACGAAATACAAGTATTGTCGTATTGCTAGTATTACTGAATTTGCACAACTTAAATAAACATTCATTCATTTCAAAAATTAGTTTTTGCTTCTATTGTGTAGGATAGCATAGGATATATTTATCACTATTAAAAATCAATAGTTTATAATATGATTATGGTAGTGGGAAAAATGACTAATTTCACCAGTCAACAAAGTAGTATATCATAGCGAATCGGAATTTACCATAAATTTTACCTCATATTTTAATAATTATACCTCATTATCTAGAGCAGAATACAACAAAAGCAAATGGAAAATACCAACGAATTTACAATAGGAACAGTTAAAGTGGTTTTTGTTAGTAATAATGAAAATATTGATCAAAAATAACCTACTGCAAGGAAACTGAACTTGTGGTTTAGCACAGTCTAGTAGTCGTTCTGAATTAAATTTTGAGTTTGTGTTACTACCCACGCTTAAGGCTGTCTAATGTAAAACTGATTCAGTCTCACATTAGATAACCTTTAGCATAATGTTTTGACTAATTATAACGGATAGTAGTATAAAATTACTGACAATCTGGGGTGAAAAAGAGGTCTGAGATGTGGAGATTGGTGGCAACGATATACCTAGTTTTAAATGCGTGTGTGTATGTGTGTGTAAGTGTGTTTATGTATTTTTAGGGTGTTGTATCTAACCGAATGGATTGTGTAAAACAATACCATACTATTGTGATATAACGTAAAAAAAGAAAAATATATAATATGCCTTAATTACAAAAATCGAAGAGGTTTAAATTATGCTCAACAAATAGACGTTTTATCTATCTGTCTAACCATTTGAAGTAGTGAACATAAAATATATAAGAGTTTTTAGCATAAAATATGCAATATTATTCTCTTAATAATGATTAAAGTTTCGAAACAAAACATTCTTAATATTCTGAGCCCCAACTAAATTATGATTTATTTGTTAAAATCTCGTCGCTATTTTATTTTTTTATTATGGTATGGGCGTTAACCTCGTAGCTATTAAGAATAAATTATGATCAATTTGTTTCAGACAGACAACTACACTGGATTTAAGAAGATATCAATCACAATTAATATAATTTAATTAAATATTAAGATAAATTTTTACCTTATAAATATAATGATAAGTTCTGAAGCATGACATCTTACAAGATATACTATGATAAAAATATTTTTTTTAAAACATAAAACGTCATTTGAGAAATGAACGTTAAATATATATTTGAGTTTGAATACTTGCTCAAATACATAATTTCGATTTCAAAACCGCCACTATAACATAATATATCTACTTAGCTATTCTATGAAGCTTTGCCCGTGAGTAGCGTAACATGTCATCAATATAATCTTTTAGCTCCTAATTCAGGGATTGGTTTTTGAAAAAAAAGTAGACTTTGTTTGACCCCGGGTTTACAACTATCTTTTTGCAACATTTTATCGAAATCACTCAAGGGGATTAGCTGTGAAAGCGTAATAGACACACAAACTGACAGACTTTTGCATTTATAATACCAGCAAGAATTTGCCAGGAATACAATTAGGCCCGCGTAATTTTCTTAATAAAGATTCTAGATGGAAGTTTTCAATAGTCTGAGCTTGGAATAAATCAAATAACTGCACTGGATTCGCTGTCGTTGGCAAATGTGTCTCCATTCATGATAGCGTGCAGCGGCATAAGGAATCCGTGGAGTTAATTTTCCGCAAGCTGTGAGAATTATTAAGTGCTGTCGTATAACTTTAGAAGATTTGAATAAAGTTTATAATATTCTGTTATAAGTTGAAACAGCAAATGGCAGCTAATAAGTAGAAAATTACCTAATATTCGCTTGACGCCGCTGCTTTCTCCGAATATATTAAAAACGCACACCACATAACGGAACAGGACAAATGTTACGCACACCACATACCGAAACAGGACAAACAAAAGTTTTTTACTTCTTATAGGAAATTTAATTGTCTTTATTGCTTTTTTTCATTAATATTCTACATTAAATTTTTATAGGCTAAGCTTAAAATCCAAATTAAGTTATAATCCATACTATACTAAAATTATAAATGCGAACGGGAACGGGAACTATGCGGGTAAAATTCCAGATTTTCTATCTTTAAAACATTTTTCCATGCGGAAGAAGTCGTGGGCACAGCTAGTCATATTATAAATACGATAGTCTCTCAGCTAAACCCCTGAATTATTTTTGATTAAATTTGGCATGGCAATTAGTGCCATACATAGACAATTTAAAAAAAATAAACCTTTAAGGGCTGAAATAGGTAATGAAAGTTTTTTTTGAGAAACACGACGACGTGTTGATTCGTCGACGAAACTGCGCCGGTCAGCCAATAAATCATAAAACAACAGATTCATTATCATCAATAGGTGTATATCCTTCATTCATAATAGTCTATATAAGGCTTCCTTGGTGATATATTTTTCATAGTTGCGAGAATTATCGTATAACAATGCCAATCAGGTTTAAGAAAATGTTGTTGTTAATGTTTAATTAGATTGTAGTGGCAAATTATTACAGTGTTAGAATAATTGTCATATAATAGTAGACACAATGTCCAAGCATATTTCCCCGTGTTGATCCCGGGCTCCTTTGAAGAATAGGCCAACTGCCGTTCTGCCAGGCAGGTCGTAAAAGGCGACCGAGTGGCTATGCGTGTCACGACCATCGTGACTACTCGGTGGTAGAGTTCTACATCGGCTCGACCGGATCTGGTACCATCGCCTTACCTATTCGTGCCGCAATAGCATCAGTGCCAGTCACTGTCGTGTTCCGGTTTGGAGGGTAAAGTAGCCGGTAAACGTATGCATGTGGCATTAGACCTCGCCACAAGATAGCATCGCACCATTAACATCTTTGGTGTCTATAGGCGATGGTTGCCTCTTTCCATCAGGAGACCCATCTGCTTGTTTGCTATTTGATTATATAAAAAAATATATTTACGTTTTTCTACTTGTTATTTATAGAACATCTCTTTAAAAATAAACTTAATGTAACACATAGCAAAAAAGCTAGGCGTTCATCATAAAACAATTCGATCCATTCGATAAAGTCTAGATCTACAAAAGTCACAGTTTTTGAGCCCCAGAGTCTTGGTGCCACACAGGCTCACTGAAAGAAACATAATTATTCGGGTATTCATTTGTAATTCTGTTTTAAATTTAATGAAAGCAAACCATTTTTAAAACATTAATTGGTGGTGAAAAGCGGATTACTTGCGGCCATAAAACCGTAAGTAGTTATCGTACAACATAAATAACTGCAGCAGCAATTTTTACACATTTGTATATATTTGAAATCCGATCTGTTACTTTTTTCCAAGTTGTAAGAATTTAGTAGATACTTTTATTACAATTTATATTAACTGAATACATACAATACAAACAATAGTTGGCATTTAGGAAGTAGAACAACGTTTAAATTTTTTTGTATTCATTTATTTACTTACAATTTATTTAATATTTTAGGGTACATATGTACAAGAATTCAAATCCCAATTTAATTAATGAAAATTATATCAAAAAACTGTCAGAATATGCATGATGCATCAGATAATCAAATATTTATGTACTGCAATTATTAGCAATGAAAATCGTAATTAATATCTATGATAAAACATAGGAAGGCAATTTCCAACTTTCCCAAGTTTTACTTTTTTTTACAACTAATATTTTTTTATTATCATCCATGCAGCTTCTTTTAAAGTGTTAATTAAGTACACAAACACAAAGGATAATAAGATTTGCAATCTAAATTTACACTCTAAATAATTAAAATGAATTGTCATATTAAGTAAAGGATAAAATATTATATTTTTATCCATTTATAATCATTACTAAATTAAGACAAAAAATAATGCATTATTTTATTAATATTTTCAACTCCATCCCACCTTTTTCCATGACGGACGTGGACAGGTTTGATCAAAAATAGGTCTCAGTGTATTCCAAAGGACAATGCATTCATTATTGAACACGCACGCGGCGCGTCTCCCTGTCTATATAATATTATACAGAATTGTATTTTAATCTAATACTGAATTGATTATATAAATCTATTATAGTGTAATATATAATCTATTATACATTATACATTTAAATATTTAATTACTAGAAAGAGCTCTGCAATGTTTACTACCACTATATACAATCAGTTGTGTTTGAGTTTGGAGGGTAAAGTAGTCGATATCCTTATGGGAAATGTTCACACGGCATACCAATGTCAACGCACTATTATCTTAGGCGTCTGTAAGCAATTGTTTTTGTTTTTGCTTGTTGTTAATCAATAATTTAAAAAAATAGTCTTGATTAAAATGTCCGTGAAAATTGAAATTATTTACCTATATAAATAAACCTCAGTGTTCAACCGTGACACCAAAACCGTTTTAAATAAATCAACAAAACCGGTCAAATGCGAGTCGGATCACACATGTAGGTTTCCTGATTGCTGAAATTTTTATAAGATGGCATACAAGCAGATGGATCTCCTGATGGAAAGGGTCAACCATCGCCTACAGACATCAAAGATATTAATAGTGTGTTGCCATCTTGTGGCGAAGACTAATGCCACATGCATAAGTATACCGGCTTACACTCGAAACCGGAACACGACAGTGATAACCACTAACGCTATTAAGGCAGGATAGGTAAGGCGGTGGTACCAGGCCCGGGTGAAACAATGCAGAACTCTACTACCTAGTAAATATTAGAGCTCCTTCACATTAAGTTGTAACAGACGTGGCAGTAGCAGCGTGACATAAGCGCGTCAGTGTCGTTGTTCACAGACTTCCATACCAAAAAGAGCAGTGCATCAGCCGCGCAACTCTTGATTGTCACAGCGAACGGAAGCACGGGAGCCGCATGCGATCAGTTCTATTCAGTCGGCCCCGACTCGAGCCAGTATTGTAAACGCATGTTCGCACTAATTTTACATAACGAGCAAATTTGATACAAAACAATTTATCATTGAAGTTCAAATGCGTCCTGCTTTGTAGAATTCGATATGCAATCAATACAATAAAGCTGTATTTTTTGATAAAACTTATTACAATATTTTACAGTTAAATATTGATTGAAAAAGAGCGCACCCTAGGAACTCCATTTATAGATTCACCTCAGTGTTTTAACGAGTTATTCTTCTGCGGAAACGCTGTTGCAAAATCGAATATCTCGGCGTTGAATATATTCTCAAAAAAGACTGTGTGACATTCGTACGTAATTAAAGATTTTTTATTAGTATAATTTTTCAACAATTTGTATACTATTACATAATCATTATTCATATGCTGATTTCAAAACAAAAGAAAAACCTAACAATTTTTGGGTCTTTAGTCGTTTCGCACCATGAGTGGTTCGGACCGCGGTATGAATTGCCCAAGAGCTCTTTTGGCATGGGTCGTTTCGCACCGTAGTGCTGGAGCGGTGTGAATAGCCCAAGTTATTTTTTGAAATGGGTCAATTCGGACCACGGGGCGAAACAACCAAATGCTTTTCTTTGTTTTTCTTTTCTTTGCTCGATTTTTACTTATATCAATTTAAATATTTCAAATATTCATTCGTACAGATGAGTAGCAAAACGTCCAGTAAAAAATTAAAAATGCCAAGTTGTACGTAATAATCATATTTCAAAAAATATACAGTTTAAACATAACATTCATAAATTGAGTGCTAACCATCTAATATGACAGAAAAGATAAACGCAAAAATAATTGTAATAATAGTACACACTTATTTAACTTCCCAACTGCACAGCGGAATGAATCAACCCAATACAATAATTGGGCGATTTGCACCGCTCCACCATTGCGGTCCGAAAGGACTTACATATACCAAAAGAGTTCTTGGGCAATTCACTCCGCGGTCCGAATCGCTCGCGGTGCAAAACGACTAAAGACTCTAGTTTTTTGTTATGAACGCCATGTTGATGGTGCCGAAGGAGACCCCACAGAAACTGGAGCAACGTGATGTTTCATGTTCGAATGCGTTATTGGAATGTAATGCTTTACCCTAATCTAACAAGTCGCGCGGCTGTAGATGTAATAGGAAGGCATCCGCTGCAGTCGTGCGGCTGCCGCGCTGCTGTCGCTTTACTTGCTACCTAATGTAAGTGAGCTCTTAACTGAGGTTATTTGCATGGGAGTCCCGAGCAATATTAACTGAGATTATTTGTATAAGGTTTTCTTATTATTTGTTGGGTGAGCAGCCACAGTATAACGCAATCCGTGGAAAGTTCAAGTGTCTACCTTTTTTTTTATAGAAGAGGGGGCAAACGAGCAAGAGGTGCACCTGATGGCAAGTGATCACCGCCGCCCATGGACATCTGCAATACCAGAGGTCTTGCAGTTGCGTTGCCGGCATTTTAAGAATGAGTAAGCTCTTTTCTTGAAGGTCCCTATGTCGTATCCGTTCGGAAATACCCCTGCCGGTAATTGATTCCACAACAGAGTAGTGCGCATAATAGTTTGTTCAAGAGGTAGCACCGTGTGGCTGACAGATACTTACTTCCTCGTGTTGGTTTGGGTCCCCCTTAAAGAATAGACCATCTGCCATTCTGCCACTTTGCAAGAGGCAAACGATTAAAATACTGTGGCTATGCGAGTCAATACCATTGTGACTACTAGGTGGTAGATTTCCACAAACTTTCTTTCGGGTTTGGTACCACTGCTCTACCTGCTCGTGTCATAATAGCGTCAGTGTATGTCGTTGTAGTGTTACGGTTTGGAGGATAAAGTAAGCAGTGGAAATTGGTTGATGTGGAATTAAGACACCGTTACAAAAATAGTAACCAACCATTAATATCTTTGGTGCCTATAGGTGATGGTTGTCTCTAAAGATGTTTAAAGATAAATGCTTCAGATTAGCTGGGATCGCTAGTCTCACAACTACACGTAAACGTCAATTGACAAATATTTTTATGCACACGGCCAAATCAATTAACAGTTTAATGCCGCTATGTAAAATAAAATATATAAAATAAAATAATAATATAATGTAAATGCCGAATTAAATTGAAATAATAATATTTAAAAAAAATGTTTAATGCCAATATCGTGATGGGCAATTTCGGAACCCTACACCGCGCGTGGCCCGACACTCACTTTACCAATTCTTCAATAATTTATACTAGGCTCTGAGAATCGTTACTCAATGCATTAATTCGATTAAAGATTATCCCTTCTGCACCATGCTACAAAAAATAATAATATAAACTATATTATATTTTTTTAAAGTGATTTATAAAGTATCGGTCGTAACCCCCTGGGGGTGGTGAAGTATCTATCAAAGCACGGACAGTCGTTTAGCATCAGTAAAAAAATTATAAAATATAGATACATGTATCTGCTATTATATAAAGGTGTTAAACTATGTTGAACGTATTTGATATTTGTATTACAAGTTAGGGGTCGAATATTTTTACATGCTAAGAACTACATTCAAAATTAAAAAACAATCAATTACAATTATAATAATATATACAAGTAGTGTCAAAAGTTTTATTTATCTCTTTAAGAATATAGTTAGACCTCTGCAGTTGTAAGATAACCCATAATATAAAAATATCTTCAACAACAATCATCGCCTAACTGCCTCAGACAATACGTGGAATATTTTAAAACGCACTAACTCCAGTCCCCAGCTATTTTGACGTGCGCCTTTTAGTTTTAAAAAGAATTTTTCCGTAACAATAGCTTTTTCGAGTCGTTCGTCAGTTATTGATTTTTTCTATACTTTTTGCCATACATGCCTGCTGTCATTTTAAAAGAGAAAATATTTTCTAGAAAAGATGACTTGCAATAGATCTATTTTTGAACATAGCTTTTTCCTTTTGTTGTAGAATGTAAAATAAAAGTTGAAGCTAAACAAAAACAAAATCTATATAAAAGCTAATAAAATGCGGTATTAATTAAACACATTTTCCTGTTTCTACATTTACATATATATTTATCTTAATTTCTGCGCTATTTATACATGGAGAGTAAGGTCGGCTACCTTATTCGTAAACTTGGGTAGTCGTCTCCAAATTTCAGTAACGAGAATATTCGAACATTAATTTCTGTTGAGATTACAAACATCCCTATTTCAGTTTCTTGGTTTTTCAAATTCTTAACCTTCATCATAAAAAATAGGTAAATTAACGCCTTTAAGGGATTTATTGATAAATCTTTTTATTACGTATTTGTTATCTAGCGCTCTTTCTATCTCTTTTAATAAGACATTATGTTAGTTTTGAATAGATGCGACAAAGTGAGTGTTAGTTTCATAAATAGGACCGTAATGTTGCAGATTCCGCAAAGACAAATTTGTCACCTAAAAACAATATCTCGTTTTAAAGTTTTAAAAAAATCCAGACGCATGTATCACTTCGACCAAAATAAAAATTACTTTGGTCTAAGATGTGTCATATTGTTTTAAAAAATAATTTTAATTTATAATTATGGGTTCTATAGTAGTTTTGTGAAGTATAAAATATCAGTATAGCCAAATTTTCAAGTAACTTTCTGTTCAAATGATAGATGGTCAGGTCTAAATTATAAATAAAAGTTTTTGTTGTTTACTAACAAAGAAATTTTAATGATTAGTATATTTTTCATTTATAAAATTTGACTATTCCTATCAAAAGATTGTAACTTTTATTTCAAAAAAATATTGTTCA
Organism: Apodemia mormo; assembly: GCA_036924255.1. Lineage (NCBI taxonomy): Eukaryota > Metazoa > Arthropoda > Insecta > Lepidoptera > Riodinidae > Apodemia > Apodemia mormo. Next base: position 22,080,534 of record JAUPFN010000016.1, read on the forward strand.
ATATCAGCTTAAGCCTTAATTCAAAAAAAAATCTTAATTTATTCGAATAAATATGGTTTTAAAACTTGAAAATTCTTTAGGTACTTGAAAATTGAATTCAAAAGTTTTAATTTTTTAGAAGTACTTTCATGAAAAAGTCTTATGCCTTAAACCTACATAGGTAAGTATTCTAACACAATATTCCAACACAATACTAAAAACAAATTTTTAAATTAATGTACATAACTATGGATGTTGTTTATGATAATGAGCGTAATATAAACACATCTAAATATATTAGCGCAATCCATTATCTACTGTAAGAGTATTCCCATTCTTGCCACAGGCCAACATCAACCAAAACGAAATAAAAGTTTAAAGATCAGCATTCGAAGACCGAAATAGTGTTGGACTGTATTCAAAACTCTTCGGAATTACTATACCATTTGTTGACTTCATCCATTCAGTAACTCAACACTTTTGGAATCTATTCGTACAGGAATTCAAATTATTAGACGCATATAAATTACGAATCCACGCCTTAGGTATCTCTTTACATGCATATAATAAACCTGAAGTCAATAGTTTTGGCGTTTATTTATTACCGTATACATTTCGTCCTACGTAGCCAATGTTTTTGGAAGCCACTGTCGTAAAAATGCCATGCACGTAATTCTTGAACTAATATACAGTTTTATAGGTTACCTTGTTAGTCCAAAGTTGTATGTTTACGATGTGATTTTGTTAGTCTAGTAAATGGCTTTAAGAATAAATATACTGTATTAGTTGATCATAAAATGACATCTTTATATTACGACAAGAGTATTACATTTGTCTTTTATAGCGACAAAGCTCTGTTAATTACTGACTGCCCGCTGTGCAACAGAGCATAAATGGTACACACTGTGCAAATAGATATCGCTATTGTCAATCCCTCTCATACGGTTTGTATAATAATTCTTTATTCTTCTCATTACTAGGCATAGCTCTGGATATATGAAAAAAGTTCTTGATTGTAAGTTATAGAATGAACGTGCAGATTTGCTTCAGGTTTTTTGCGGCGAATATATTTGAACATTAGAATATTTATGCAATATTCATATATTATGTAAACAACTTTGCAATTATTTTAGTATTAAATTTGCAAGCGCTACTTTTTCATTTACTTGAAGGTTTTTCCCTTGTCTCCTCCATAGATGTATTGAAATTTTTAAAAGTCGTTTTAGAAACCCGTATGTTTAGTGCATTGCTACATTACAATAATAGCGTAAATAAAAGTACATTTTTCCAAATATTATGTTTTTAATATTTGAGCACTAGACCGAAATTTTTTTTTGTCGTTATAGACAAATAAATTAAAATACATACGCAGTCAAATAATACCAAGCTTGGGTTGAATTATAGCCAAATTTATAATTTGTCTATGGTTTTGGTACGTCACAAATAAATTTAATGGAATGATTTTGATAATATTTAATTAAATTTGAATATTTGAAGATTAAATACTTAAATTTATATTAATACTATCTTCATAAAAACTAAGCATAGCCTTACCTCAAATATAAAAGCTTACATTGTACAATTAGTATAGCAAGAGCGCAACTAACATTAATTACTGGAAAAGGAACAGCGCAGACGATAAACAAAAGGTAATATACCTTCCACTTAATCTGATTCGTATTATTGCAGTCGTAACGCAACATTCCGGAGGATTTATTACAAAAGAGCTGTTAAGAAAGTACTTTAGTATGAAGACGAAATCGAAAAGCTGAATCTGTAAAATAAGGTGTTAGAATGCTTAAAACGAAGCATGATTTATTGTGTCTAGAGATGGGAATTTAACTACGACGATATTTGAACATATTCATAAAAAATAACCGTTATAATATCCGTTATTATCGATGATATCAAATAATTGCAATAATAGTTTCTGACAACCCCATGTGCTCACAACCGAAATCGTTCTAGATACACTCTATCACTCTAGGCTAGTTTTTGTAAAGAATAATTGGTCTATCTACATGTATGCTTATAAGAAGTTATTTAACGTTAATGTGTTTAATTAGCTTCGGGCCTTCTAAGAGGTAGAGTTTTGCAACATTTACGTATCTTCTTTACAGCCAGAGATCGCCGTATTGTGTTTTGATGTAAAAAAATAGGCTACCAGACTATACATTGAATTTTCATATCTACCTTACGATTAGCGATACATCCTTAAAAAAGGTAAAGGTAAAGGTGCCATGTCTTTAAATGACGGTTACATTTTGATATCAGGTGAACCGTAATTATATATCATATGCTAAAAATATGTTAGCAGAACTTGACACAATAAAATTATTTTTAGATGACAGAGATAATTTATTGCAATAATTTTTATTTTCATGTATGTAACTACGTAAGTTCACCTAACCTTACATAACCTATAACTCAAAGACACCTCAACCAATTCGGTAAATTCTTTTTAGTTTAAAAGGTTTATTTCCCAAGTAGTCGTATTTTAATTTGGTGTAGATCTGATGTAAGATTCTGGAGAAACAGGATATGGGAACTTAGGGTGTTTACAATTCTAAAGCGTTTAAATTATTAAATTATCCGCTCACACCACCAGCCATTTTCGTATTTTTTTCTAAAAACACACGGACCGTTACGCGCACGCGTATCGAGTCCGTTCCGATGGACCGTGGTCACAAAAATGGTTTATGAGTTGTTTGGATTGAATCCGATACTGTAAAGCGTATATTTTTCAAGAGGTCTTGAGCACTGCAATACACTGGTGTTAGAATTGTTTAATTTAAATGACTTAAGCTACAAAATAATTCAGGTGTAACACGACACTTTGAGATACTATAGATAATATGACTACTTGTTAGTCGAGAATTTTTAATTCAAAAAGTAAATCGATGACCTATGCTTTTTATATTTTTTTTTATATAATTGGTAAATATATACATACGGAAAAAAAATAAACAACATATAGTACAAAAATATTTATTTACATAAATATTAATATCTTTTTTTTTATTATTAATACGTAATTTTTTTCGTAATTTTTAAATAATTTATTTCTTTTTCAATTTTACAGCTATGTTAATTTTTTTTTAAATATTGTTTAGGATATTTCACATTCACATCATATGATTTTTTTGAGATCATAGATATCAACACTAAAATTTACGAAAATATTTAAAAAAATATGTACCGTTATACCCAAAGCGCTGGTATTATCAAGTTGGTCGTTACAAAATATATGTTTTATTAATTGATATTTACGGTTTTTTGACAAAATTATTACCTAAACTGTTAGATCTTGAACTAATCTTGATTATAAATAAAGTTTACTTCTTGATTAATACGCCAAAACACTTCTAAATTAACCTGTACCATAAAGTGCAAGCAACACATAACACACAGCAGGGATCAAAATGGCGGACTAAGTTCTTTTATTTTTCCCCAAGAGCGTATTTGAAAACATAATGCCAATTGGATCTTATTCCATACAATGTTTCGTTCGAAAACAATAAAATTCCATAAAGTATTGTATTAAAACTGGTAAATAGTGAAAATGTTTTTTTTGTATGAAGTTAGCGTTGGTCCCTATAGAGACCATAGTGTATTAACGGCATTTTCTCAGAGGTCTCATTAGTTACCAAAGTGATGTGAGCGGTTATTTCATTTTAAAGAATAAATTAAACGGTGCTAAATTTAAGACTGGCTGTGTTCGAGTTGTTTCGTGTGGAAAGATTTCTAAAATAAATGTAGCCTAAGTTACTCCTTTAACATCAGCTATCTGCCAGCGAAAGTCCCGTCAAAATGGGTCCAGTCATTTTAGAGTTTAGTGGGAACAAACAGACAGACAAACATAAATAGTCAAAAATGTTATTTTAATATGTACCGTGTATACGTCAATATACATTAAATGCATAAAATAACTGCTTTTTACTAAATTTTATGATAAGGTTATTTTAATATTACAAACAGACACTTCTATTTTTTTCATTTGTATGTATATACTAACTTTGGGCTATGTATCGGTTTTCGTTAGTTAGTTTCCTTGAAACACGTACGTCTCTGATTGTGTCGGCTCGCCTTGTTGGTGAACCTTTGATGCTTACGCGAACATAGCTTCGTGCGAAATGAAATTCTAGTTTCGCACGCAACAAATGTACTTATTATCTGATGGATGTCGCAAGGTACCTACACTCTTTTTACAAGTCGACTGGTGTAACAGATTAAAGTACAGTCTTACAAATAATTTAAAAGGGCTTATCCTAGATTTACTAGATCTCTAGATCCTTTACATGGAAACTAGTGTGTCTCAATCAACGTTTATTAGATTTTTGGAATAAAATAAAACATCTTTAAAAACTATTGCAATCGATTCTAATGTTCATTCTGAAAAAAACTGTTTTCGGCTTTCGTATCAAGGGAAATCTTACTTGATACGAAAGCTTATTATAGAAAGTTATTGAAGGTGGTCGCTGGTTCAAATCCAGACGTGTTAATATATTTGCTCTATTCATCTGCACTAATTGATAAAATTGAAGTGTCTGTTTGTGATTTCAAATAAACTAGGTTTTTACAAGTGCAATGTGCTACTTTTTCGATAATAATACCTAAACAATATTTTTTTAAATATATGTATGTCTGTCATTCTGTTTGTACGGGGTAATCTTTGGAATAGCCGGACCGACTTTGATCGAACTTTCGCTGAAGATAGAGGAGTTTATATGGCAGGACATAGACTACTTTTAACCCGATTGAAAAAAGAAAGTAATGATTTTGATTTGAAAATGAATTTGAATGATTTGAACGAATGAAGTCGCAAATAATAGCTAGAAAAATAAGCTAAATATTGTATTTTATATATAACAATATATCAAGTATTTATTAGTGTATTTTTATTTATGTAAGTAGTTAGTTTATTTGTATATATGGTAAGTATATATATGTTATATAATTTATAGTTATTATTTTGTTATTTTAATTTGATCGTATTTAGTTTGTCATAATAGGAGGGTTATTAAGTATTAGTTAAATACAGCTTGATCATTATATCGTAATAACTTGTTACGCACTATCCAAGTTGTCTTTCCCAGCATCACCGAAGGTAATATTTAAGAAAATGCTTAACAGCATTAAGTTACGCCTTTGTACTCATTTGTGCAATAAAGTATTTAAATAAATAAATAAAAATATATAATGTATAATAATTTAAACCTACTAATAAATAATTTATGAAAACACGGAATTTTTCCGTAAAAATATTTTAAATTGTGGCAACCACAAACCAATTGTGAGTGGTTACGCAAAAAGGGACCTCAAGGGAAAATAATTGATTTCGAGTAAATCACGTTTAAAATGTTGAGTCGAAATGAGTTTCGCCACGAGTGCGGGAGAGAGGCGCGGGGTGTTTTATGTTAGTGTCGTTAGTGAGCGACTTCGTCAGTGAGAAATAGCACGTGTTTGCGATAGCTGTAATATTGGTGACTTATTTATTCGTCTTTTACTTGTCTTTATGTGCGCGCTAGAAAAAGAAACTAGTGTGCGCTGTGTATAAGGTGTAATATTTTCAAAACTGACTCGGTTTACATAAAAAATCATTTAAAAAAAACTACGGCACCTAAAATTATTTTGATTAGAACAAAACAAAGATGAAGGACCATAGAATCAGAATTTACCAAAAAAAAAACCGTTTCCAATCCCTTCAGGTCCCTTTTTGCGTAACCACTCACAATTGGAAAAATAACAAAAATAAAAGTTTTAAACAAGTGAATGCTCGCACAACTATTATAGTCAACACAGGGTTCCGTGCTAAACGACTCTGCCACTGTAATTACAATATTATAATTATTAGCATTTTGCCTCTGTCACGCGATCTTAGCCTGCGGGTGGGTCTAATGGTTCACTGACGATGAGCAGTCTATACTAACAATCTTCGATAATTTGAGCAAATTTTACATAATTCTGAATAATTTCCATTAAACTGCAGGTTTAATTTACGATAATATACATACTTGGGATAATGTTTTGCAAAATTATGATATATATTATGTATAATTTGAACTTATAAAAACCGTCACATCCATCAACTTAAAACGTATAAGTAGTGAAATTTATGCACTCGGGATAGGTACGACGCGAAACAATATATTCGACTTTTTTTGGTCATACAAAGGAAGTATAAGACACAATTCTTTTTTTTTCTTGTTTCAAGATAGTATAAAAAGTATTATTACGACAGTTCCCTTGTAGGGTCAATAGAGTGAACCGAATATCTATAGACTTTCCGGTTCACCACGATTCATTGGTTCGCCGGTTTGCGCGATATGCGGTAATTCACTTCGCCTTCACTTCAAAATTACTATTAACTTCTAGGAATTTCCGGGATCGATAACTTTACTTTTTTCGCTCATTCGAGGTGCCGGAGTGGTAAAAGTTCACTCCTCCTCCAATTTGTTTGAAAATTTTCAATAACACTTATGTTCAAATCGGAAATCGAACTCGGAACCTCATAATCTCATCAAAAATAGGCTAATTCCTAAACCATGAAATATAGATGTGTTATTTAAATAATTTTAACTTATAAGATAAAGAGTATCAAAAAGTGCTTCCTAATCTAATAGCCTGTTTGTTTCAGATTACGAGATCTTGGGTCTGATCCGATCGGAAAGAGTTATTGAAGTTTGTTCGAGATTTCCCTCGCAAATTGAACCTGAGTAGCAATTCCGAAACTAGTTTTCAAATATTGGAATCTAAGTACTAGTTCCGATACTAGTTCTCTGATATTGGAACTGAAGTCTCAGTTCAAAAACTAGTTCTCTGATATCGGATCTTAAGGAACTACTTTCCGAAACTAGTTCTTTAATATTGAAGCCTAAGTAGAAGTTCCGTAACTAGTTCTCTGATATTGGAACCTAAATAATAGTTCCGAAACTAGTTTTCTGATGTAATGTAAGTAGAAGTTCCAAAACTAGTTCACTGATATTGGAACCCAAGTAGCAGTTGCGGAACTAGTTCTTTGATAGTGGAACCTAAGTAGGAGTTCTGAAACCATTTTTCTGATTTTGGGACCTAAGTTGTTACTTAGCAGTTCCGAAACTAGTTCTTCGATATTTGATCCTAAGTAGCAGTCCAAAACTACTTTTCTGATACTGGAACCTAAGTAGTAGTTTCGACAATAATTGTCTTGTAATATCCCCATGCTCCAGATGAGCACATAAACCTTTTTACCCCTATTAACTCAAAGCAGAAAACAAACTCAAAAACAAACTCAAAAAAAAGCAGTAGTCGTTATCATGGTAACAATATTCGATGATGGGGGATCACCACTGGCTAGCCGACCAACCAATAAATCTTAGTTAACCGGAGCCTCTGCTCACGTTCAGCTCACTTTGCTTATCCTGCAAAAAAGTGGTTTGATAATAGATTTTCTAAGTCCAAAAGTACCGTGTATGTTAATTATAATGATGCAGTTTATAAACCATTATCTAGGCTAATATTCCAAAGAGAAAACTTTTGATTTTTTTGTAATTTTGTAATTTTGTAACTGGACCCATCTTAAAAACTCTTTTACCATTAAAAATTTACAATTTTGAGGAGTGACATAGGGCTACCTTTAACAAGACTAATCAAAAGAAAGCAATGATTGTTAGTCACGGAAACGAAGTCGGGAGTAAGACCTAGTAGTTGATAAAATGACAGCTACAAAGTAAAATTTAAAAATAAAACAACATGAAGGCTTTAAATTAGAATAAGCTAGCTGCTTGTAAGCAACTAAGTAAAGGCTTTAAATTCAATATAATCCAAAACAGATTACAGCATAAAATTTATATTCACTAACAAAACTATTTAGAGGGCAATCTTGTAGCCGGGGAAGAGAATCTTGTCACGCGAGGGATTTAAAATAATTTCGCCCAGAGGTCTTATTGTATTTCCAATAGATAATTTCTGTAGTTACTCGTTGGTGATGAATATTTACGACCACTTTACGATACTACTACTGATTTATGAACATATAGTGATTACATTATAAATTTTGAAATATGATTCGATAGGATCGGTGGGTCGTAAAATATTGTACATGAAATAGTCTATTTTCTGATATCGATGTCAGATACGTAAAGACATATCGATAAAATAGGCGTTTTACGTAAAACGCTTTACATTTTTTCATAGGTGTTACTTTGGGTCAAGTAATTTTTTAAGGATACATAATGTCACGTTATGGTAAAATTTTTACTAGTAGACTTATTAATTTTTTTAGTAGTGTAGATATTAAATTTTTTACTTTTATTGGAAGAGTTAACTTACTAAAATATTAAAAAATATGAAGTTATTTAAGTAACAGATTTTTAAACGAACTATATTAATCTATATTCATATTATAAATGCGAAAGTTTGGATGGTTGGATGGATATTTGTTACTCAATTATGCAAAAAAATACTGAACGGATTTGAATGAAATTTGGTATATAGGTAGGTGATGACCTGGAATAGCACAATGGCTATTTTTTATCTCTGTAAAATAAGGTGATCCCGCGGGATTCACCAAAAGCCATTATAATGCAGCGGGCTGCACGCTGCCTGCAGCTAGTATTTAATAAATATTTTTTTTCTCCTGTTTGCTTGCGGGGAGGCAGAGTGAATTGGACGTTTATGGACGTCCGGTTCACTCTACTACTCCGCATTTTGGGTTTACCACAATTCACCGACATGTCAATTAGCACGATATGATTTAATGATACGAACATAATAATATATTGCTTACATTATAGCTAGATTTTGAAATATGATTCCATAAAATCGTCGGATCGTAAAATATTGTCCTATTTTCTGATATCGATGTCATGTACATAAAGACTTATCGATAAAATATTCATTTTACAACAAATCTTTGTGTCAAGTAAAGTTTTTGAAGGTATATCATGTTTTGTTAAAAAAGTTTATTAGTAAAGACTAATTAAAATATTAATAAAAAAAAAGTTCTTGAGATATTGCAAATAAAGTTTTGACACGCCGATTCTCTTGTGAGGTAGGCAGAGTGAACCAAATATTGACATTCCAGTTTAACACGATTTACCGGTTTGCTGACTGACGTGATGAGTGATGAATCCGTTGCTATATTTTAATGACTTGATAGCGATTCTCACTTAGTTTTAGCGGTAGCCGAAACAGTAGTACCACGGATTAAACTGGATAATCGCCTTTCAAGGTAATTTCTTAGGTTGTCAACGTCGCTTGCATTTACACACAGAATTACAGAGTTATAATACTTACCGATTAGAGAAAATCACTCCAGAGATATTCCTTTAGACTTTGTATTCTGCACGATAAAATAGCACAATATGGCATATTTCTATTTTTTACAATATAATAATATTTTAAGCATTTGATATTTACATACATTTTCTCGTATGAGCGGCTATACATTTTGTGCCCAGCAGCATGTCTGTGGTGGTCTGTAAGTAGTAGAAACAATAAACACAAAATAATTTAAATAAAGCTAAATAGAAAATAAACTTACTTGCTAAGTTTAGCTTATTTATTTATTTAGCTTTATTGTACACGTTACAAATAAGTTTGTACAAAAGGTGAACTCAATGCCTCGTGACATTCTTCACCAGTTAACCTCTAGGCTTCACTTGTATAAAAAGTTTTTTATGCACGATATTTTTGACAAAATGAAGGATAAACGATGCCTACACATATTTACAAGATACAAATAATAGTAACAGATATTTGTTTTTTCTTAAATATTATGTGTAATATTTAGTTATATTACTACCTCGTGGTTTGATAGGTAGCCGATTCGACTCAAAAAATTGGCCGCGCATCCTATGTTTCAGCCTACATGAACAGCCTTCTTTTGCCCACACCGTTGGTCAAATGGATAGAGGCCTTGACCACGCAATAGATAGGGTTCAGGTTCGATTCCCGACAGAGACAAATATTTCGACGGGTCCTACATAAGTTGTCGTAACTTAAAAAATCCAATTTTTGTTTTGTTTATGAAAATGACTCAATTTTTATAGATATTTAAATAACACAAATAATAAAAATGAAATTTCTATAAGAAGGTGGATTTATCTAATAGAAATTTCATTTATATTCTTTGTTATTAAAATATCTTTAAAAATGGAGTTATTTTCATGAACATAACAAAAATCGTATCTTTTAAGTTACGACAACTTAAGTAGGACCCGTCGATTTGTGTGTTGAGCTTATTTTTTATTTCTGGGTTTAAGTGTTTATTAAGCATATTTAAGTATTTATATATGTATGTCTGCAAATTAGTATCGTTTAATAACACAGATTATATCAGAAGCAAATAATTTCCTAAATTAAGTTGTGTAAATTAGCCAGCGATATTAATTGATAATATGAAAAAAATGATTATTTGACATGAAAATAGTTAAAATGTTACAAATATGTATTATGAGTGTATGTGTTTTTTGTGCGTGTAGTCCATAATTTTTTACTTCTCTCTCTATCCTTTTACATTTTTCGTTGACTTTATCAATAGTTTTATAGTCAATTCTTTTTTTGTTTAACGTCTTTTTCCTGTAGATTAGCTAAAAGTAATCTCAATACGAGATAAGCTTACCTTATATTTGTCATAACATTATTATTTAAATTTTTAATTTATTGGTACTACAAATATAAAACTAAAGTAAACACACATCTTATCTGCTACATTACTTTACATTTTGTCGGCAATAGGATACAGTTCTATTCTACAAGGGTAAGCGTAAGTTCCTTGTATTTTTGACGGCTTGGCGATGGCTTGTTTGCTATATTATGATATATAAAAAATCGACTCGTGCTTACTCACCCGGATATCTACTGTTCGGTTTAACTTAAAATATAAAATTGTTTTCATCTCAATTTACCGTCTGTTGTAAACCAATACTGAATCTTTTAAATATTTGATAGATTCAGTATTGCTTAAAATATATTCCCTTACACATTTTGCTTAAGGTTAAATAATTCACAACATAATCCTCAATCAAGAAAATTAAATATCAACAATATTCAGCAACTTAGCATTTTATGCAGTGAAATTGTGCTTAATAAGATTGAGCAATTCTATCAATTCTTCAAAGAAATAAATAGAACTAATAGGTATTTAATAATTCAGCCTTTGGCCAGCCTTTTGTTGACGGTTTTTTATACACAAATCTGTTCTACTGTATAAATTTTTACACACCATGCAATATGTACAATCTCAAATTTTTGTAACTCGACAAACTTGCAAAACGATATGCAACTTTCACGAACAACATTAGTATCAGCATTTATTTACTTTCGCTTCCCAAGCAGAGATATTGCTTGTTCCCTGTAAATAATTAGAAATTATATTTTGCTGGATTATTTCAACTGTCTTATAAAGTGTACAAAAAAAGTTTTGCTTCATTTTAATATTGTTTTTATATCATAAGACAGCGAACAAGCAGATGGGTCTCCTGATGGAAAGAGTCAACCATCGCCTTTCGACACCAAAGATGTTAGTGGTGCGTTGCTATCTTGTGGCGAGGTTTAATGCCACATGCATAAGTTTACCGGCTACCTTACCCTCCAAACCGGAACACGACAGCAACAAGCACTGACGCTATTGCAGCAGGAATAGATAAGGCGGTGGTACCAGACCCGGGCGAGACCATGCAGATCTCTACCACCTAGTAGCCACGATGGTAGTCACTTGCATAGCCAATCGGTCGCCTTTTACGACCTGCCTTGCAGAACGGCAGTTGGTCTATTCTTCAAAGGAGCCCGGAACCAATACGAGGGAATAAATAAATGAAGTATTTATACACTTTAATGAGAAGTTTCTATATTTTTCTTCTTTATTTCTGATGAAAAGATGATGGATTTTAATTTATATGTTTTATGATAGACTTCACATATTAAACATAGGTTTCACATATTAAATAAAATAAACATCAAACGTTTTTTTTTTCATTTATTAAAGACAACATTTCTTTCTGCTTCGAATGCCCACTAAATATAAAGTTAAAATCGACAACGACCCATAGAGATAAGGGTCCTCTTACCCACCAAAATGTAATCAATGCTCACCACAGATATTTGTGATGCTTACGCATTTATTCCAAGCTCAATAAGCATTTGTCTAACGTTAAAAGGTATCATATTTTTTGTTTGTGTGGTCTCTTTGTAACCAGCAAAGATTTACTTACAAGTGGCGGTCGAAGATTATGAACCTGTCTCAAGTTTTGAAAGAGAAAAAGTTTAATGTAAAGATCACTGACAAATTTGTAACAGAACAATGAATCGGATATTAAAGTATCTTCTTTCATGACACGGGCGAGCGGATGGGATGTTAAGGGAGAGGCCACATTAAAGCTATCTAATATGTTAAAAGCATACTGTTACTTTAATTCTTTATATGTCACAAACGATTAACATAATTATAATAAAAGATTTTAGATAAGACGATGGGGCGCTAATTAATCAAATATATTTTATAACTAGTCGACAAAATGTTAAACACTTGCCAATTTTAAAATAAACAAATAAGAGAATATTAAATAGAGTATATTAATAGGCGTAAGTTAAAAAGATAGATTATATAAATAAAGTAGCTGTTGCTTAAGCGTTCGTCTATTTAATTGACTTTTAATAACATTCTGTTATAAGAACATGTTTTTTGCTGTGACCAAACACATTTGTCTACCTATATTTATGGAAAAAATCAGGCTAGTAATTGTTAATCTGATGCGTAAAAGAAACAAACTTATCAACTATAGTTTTAGCTTTATACTATTAGGGGGATATAGATTTTTTATAGTATAAGATAGCAAACAAGCAGATGGGTTTCCTGACGGAAAGAGTTAACCATCGCCTATAGACACCAAAGGTGTTAATGGTGCGTTGCTATCTTGTGACGAGGTCTTATGCCACGTGCATAAGTTTACTGGCTACCTTACCCTCCAAACGGGAATACGACAATGACTAGCACTGACGCTATTACGGCAGGAATAGGCAAGGCGGTGGTACCAGACCCGGGCGAGACAATGCAGAACTCTACCACCTAGAAAAATAACAATATTAAAACATCGTTCACATAAATATCACTCTCACGCTTAAAAGAAATAGAGTTTTAATGAATACATCTTAAATATACGTGTATGATTTTTTTTTGTGAAATGAATAGTTAAAATATTTTATGAATGTTTGCTAGAGATGTAAATTTGATTTTAAGTCTTTATTAGTCGAATTTGTATTTACGTAACGCATGTTAAAGTTTATCTAAGTAATATAGACTAACAAGGATTATTATTAAAATTAAAAGAGTTTCATTATGTTAAGTACCAAACTTTAAAAATTTCCGATTTTTACAATATGTTTTAACAGTCAATTTCGAACTTGTTTAATTTACTAATAGCAAAATCTACAAACAATCTTTGCGCAAGAGCCAATGTGCGTGACATCTAGTAGTCTTTACAGAGATTATAGTCAGTATAAGTTACGTGTGCGGAATCTGTGTCCTTCAGTTGCCGCATCGCTCATCGCTTCGCTTAATGCTCTGATCTCACGCGATTCCCAACCGCTTGCGAACCTCTCTGGTGTTAAATGTATCCGTCTGCTTATATCAGGTTACCATACCAAACGCGTGGGCATTGACATGTCTTATTTGTTTTGTTTTGTTCACTCGACCATCGTAAAGGTTGACTTTTTACGCGCATCGACGTGACGTCGCCGCCTGGTTGAATTACGTCTTAAAAGCGTTGAGACGCCTATCATACGTCAACTTAACAATCTATGAGATAGTTTTAACACGGAAAATATCGAGAGAAATTCTTTCTTTTGTATATTTATGTTAGGTATATGAGGTGATATTATAAAGTATGTTAACATATTTATCTTCATTACTTTTTACTCCGGTATTTTAAACCAACCAAACCAACATTTTAAATTAGATTTTAATTTCATCCTCCTAGTAGTTCATCTAACGGCCTGTGGGTAGATGGATATATGTTTCTAATATTCGAGTATTAGCCTTGATATACTCGGTCTAAAATATTTGATTGGTTGGCTACCTCTCATATCATGGGAATTAATAAATACCGTTAACTTAACGTAGGTACCTACAATTATTTAATTTCGGCCTACCGATTTGGAGATAAGGCAGTGACGGTATTTTTTAAATATCATTGCTAGTCTACAGTAATATCATTCTAAGTCTGTATTTCGTTGCGATGAAAACAGCGTTAAAAATAAATTTGCTTTTCCTCAAACAAAATGATGTACATGATTGCCTTATATGTATAAGAAAGGTATACTATATTTATACCATGTTGGCCCGCATTCATGTCGGTGTCTTTAATCAATAAATCATTTATCCTTCTGCTAGACACCTCATAAAAGCCCAGAAAATGGTAAACGGCACACTCTACACATGGCTACACTAACATCTGGAATTCTAGATGGTGGAGTATTGCAATGTCTTGTCCAGATTGTGGGTATTTTTTAAAAAAAATGTTACCGCATAGCTAGACGATAGTGACAAGTGCTGGCACTATGTTAGTATTTGGGACTGTCATGTCCAGATTTAAATCCAATCCTATTTTTTATTGCGCAATATAAGACGTTAGTAAAATTTTGTAGAGACATACATATGATAGCATTTTATTAACATCTTTGGGGTCGATAGGTGATGGTTATTGCTTTTCCATCAAGAGAACCTTCTGATTGTTTAATGTTTATATTTATTCTTGATAAATAATTAAAGTGTTTTGTAATCTATGAAATGACGCTTTGAATTCTTTGTAATTTAATTTTCGTTAAATTAGGACCCATCGAGGCAGATTATCACTTTTGAAAAATATGTTTAAAAACATAATTTATTATTAACTTTGATAGTTATATCATCTCACAAATGTATTTAATATTTGATTTGGCGGTGGATTTATTTGATATCTGAACTAGGATTTGTTTGTACTTCATATACAAAATACATGTTTACTAATATTGACGTTTGCGTTAGTGGCTATTATTGTATATCTTCTATTTTAATATATTTTTTTTTTCATCAAATATTTAAAAACGGTGTTTAGCTCACTTTCTTTTGATATCTACTATATAAACTAAAAAGCTTGTTCAAATAATCCATACAAGTAAGGATAATGATAAGACGATTATTGCACACGTTTAAGCCGTTGTAAAGATTTATTGCTAAATTAAATTGTATGCATTTTTATTAATAACTGTGATGAATGGAGGTGCAAATTCCTGTTACTTGCACCCAAAGCTTCCAAGTAAGATGTCACTTGGTTAAAAATAATTACAATATGTTTGGTATACGTCATGCTGAGCCGACATGAACCTTCATCGGGATATTAAGATGTTAGAGGTGCGCACGTATTATAGCGTTAACCAACGGCATGTATTTCTTGGGACATTTCGTTTTATAAAACATGACCTATACATATTAGTATTCACATAAGATTTTTTTTTTATAGAAGAGGGGGCAAACGAGCAAGAGGTGCACCTGATGGTAAGTGATCACCGCCGCCCATGGACATCTGCAATACCAGAGGTCTTGCAGTTGCGTTGCCGGCCTTTTAAGAATGATAAATTAGTTATCAGTTATTGGTACAGTTAATTATCGTTACAGCGTGTTGTAATAGTTAAAGGTGTCCCGGGCGTTCATTCGCGTAATTTTATCTGATTTTTTTGTGATTCCTCATAATATTTTCGATAGTTCTACGATCCATAATTTGCGGTCTAAGTTGTTGACAAATTTTTAAGCTCATTATATTATGTTATAATATAGTATAATATAATATTTTATCATATTTTTCGAACTCTTTCGAGTTCGAGTGACGAAAAATTTTTAAAAAAAATTTTTTTAACCTAACTTCGAAATTATTTCAACTAGTCACTTTTTGGTCTTCTACAATATTTGAATCCTAAAAAACTACGTCGAATGCCGTTTCAAGAATTCCAGATGAATTAAATTTTCAAAAGTTACAGTTTTCAAATATTAAAATGACGTTGTTTATAGCAAACTTGCTACATAGATATAAAAAAACTTTCAGGCTAGTGTACCGATTTATTTAAAAATGTAGTCAGCTTTTCTACTTAAAAAACTGCGTCAAATACCGTAAATCGGATTAAAATCCGTTGATTCATTCGGGATTTATCAATGACGCAAATTTTTGAAAAAGTTTTTTTAACATAGCTACGAAATTTTTTAACTAATAGATTTTGTAACTAAATGAAACAACCTAGCGCTCAAAAATTGCATTGAACGCAATTTGAAAGATTTTAACCGATCTCTCTCAAAAACGATGATTTTGAAAATATACATATTTTCGAGCATTGAAACACTATCATTTTTACAAACAGTTTAGTATACGAGTTTTTGTTTCGTTTCGATTAAAATACTTCAATTTAGCGAGAAGTTCCAGGGATGGCCTGTTAGGTCAACCGGTTTTACAGGCTTTTTTACATCGTAAGATAGCAAACAAGTAGATGGATCTCCTGATGGAAAGGAAAGAGAAACCATCACCTATACACACTAAAGATGTTAGTGGTGCGTTGCTATCTATGTGGCAGGGTGACAATGCTACATACGTAAGTTTACCAGCTACCTTACCCTCTTAACCGGAACACGACAATGACAATCATTGACGCTATTGCGACAGGAATATGTAAGGCGGTGGTACCAAATGTCCGAGTAAGACTAGTCACGATGTTAGTGATGCGTATGGCCAATCGGGTGCCTGTTACGTCCTGCCTGACAGAACGGCAGTTGGTATTTTCTTCAAAGGAGCCCGGACCAACGCAGTTTGGAGAAGTGGTGCTGCGGATATACCCGTCATTGTCATTAAATACTTTAATTAAATGTTCTTAGTTAGTATGGCACATTAAAAGTCCTCCTCTTAGTCCGCATAATCGTGATGATGGTTAGTCTATTTAAAAAAAATATAAATCCGTTATTGGCTCTTAGTGTACATTATTAGAGTAAGTTTATAAATATTTAGCTGTGGATTTTATGTAAATAAATAAATAAATTAAAAATAATATTATGAACGTTATTGAATATATGAACCGTGTAGGTACATACTATGAATTGCAATTTCTAAATTGTACCTAATACATTAGGATGTAATGTATTCACAAATATATTTTTTTTAATTTGTTAACATTTACGTATAACTAACAAAATAAGTTGCTAGTAATAATAAAGTTTTTGAATATTTTTGTTACATTTAGTATAACCGAAAAATTTCTGTACAATATGTATATGTCGTATATAGTCAGACAGTCAGACATTCTAAATTATTTTTTAGTACCTACGAGTGCTGTTCTTTAGTAACATTGACTTGACTATTTAATATTTTCAAATGACTAAAAAGTATACACTTAACTTTAATTCCAGATTAATTATAGATTAAATTATGTTATTGATTTTAGTTATTATTATGCTCTTAACGTAAAATATATATTTATTTTCTTCAGGTGTTACTTGTTGGTAGCAAAATAGTCATCGATTTGAGAAAATTGATTTGTCTCTGATTATCTTAAATGATGGCAATCCTATTCTGTAACGAGATGTCTCTTATTGTTAGCGAGAGATATGCCAACCGATAATCGCAACAACCTAACTTAGGCGACAACTTATTTAATGCCCGTCGGTTTAAATTATCCGGGTTGCAAGCAGTTAATAATACGAATCCGTTTTATAATTATAATAATTGAGATTTATATTTTATTGGGATGGGTCTGATCATGAGAACTTAGTTTTATTAAGTGCTATTTTTAGGGTTCCGTATCTGAAAAGGAAAAACGGGACCCTTAAAGGGTGACTTCATTGTCCGTTTGTCCGTCTGTAAAGACCCTTTTAGGGGTTCTGAAGTAAACTAGGAATCCCTAAAGTTTCATTATATCTGTCTGTAGTGTAACTCTGAGATCCTGGGAATGGTTTTTTTTGCTCATGTACCCCAGTACCCCCACGATACTCCACACGTATCGTTTAATAGTTTTTTCAAAAAATATTGTAGGTTTATAAACACAATTTTTCGATTCATAGACTGGTTTGTAAAACATTACACTTAAGTTTTTTCCCCCACCCCCACTCTGTTCCCTCTGTCAGCTAAACGACTGGTTTTGGGATAGAAAAAAATTCACAGTAGTAGTAAACATAATAAAATTAAAAGGAAAACTATCACAGCGTAGAAGTCTTTACACGTTTTTGAGTAATAGTCGACCAACTTATAAAATGTACCAGATTTTTTTTTATAGGCGGTGAACTTGTGGTGCGGATATATCCGTGATTGACGTTAAATAGGTTAAATATTCAAAGCAAATACCCAGATCTACGATTGATGATGAGATCTGGATCAATAGAGTGGAAACAGTTTTGATACTTTAACAATGTTCAATCTTGACTCTAAAACTGTCTATTATAGAAACCTATTTTTAAGGGACCCGGATCAATACGGCGAAAACAGTCGCGATATTTTTACAATCTTGTATCAATTCTTGATTCTGAATCTCTTAATGAAATAACTTATTTTAATTATGGAATCAACAGGATGGAAACAGTCTTGATACTTTAACACACTCTAGGCTTGATTCTGAAGCCGTCTATTAAAATAATTTAAGGGATCCGGATGAACATGGCGGAAACATTCTATATGTTTTAACAATTTTCAGTCTTTGTTCTGACGTTACTTATTATTATAGTAAACTATTTTTTTATGGAATTCGGATCAACAGCTTGGAAACAGTATTGATATTTTAACAATCTTCAGTCTTGGTTATGAAGCCGTCTATTTATATAATCTATTTTTCTTAACGAATCCAGATCAACGCGGCGTGGACCAGTCTTGATATTTTAACAATCTTTAGTCTTGATAGTTTAACCACCTAGCAGAATGGCAGATGGTATCAAGGAAGGATCCAGCCTTCGGGTCAGGGGGTCACATATTTGAGGTTCAGACAAAAAAGCTCTAATCCGGACTAATACGGGGTATTTAATAGTAATAAATCCTACGTTTAAAATATTTCAAAATAAAGTTTTGCTATATTTTAATTAAAACGTAATTTAACTCTCTTTGATTAAATAAATATAACTTTAGAGAATTCGTGATAACATTCAATTATACTTTAATTATACCAGCAGAAACCGAATATTTGATGTGAACGAGGAAAATAAGCTTTAATTTTCTTGGAAGATTGAATAATGAGTAAATAATTAATTAATTGTAGTTTAAAATTCTGGTATAACCGTTAATGAAATATTTTAAAATTTAATATTTTGATCTTAGATATGTAACATAAACGCCAAAAAATACAAAAGTACACCTGAAGTAGTTACACTCAATACCCAGCTGCATTATAATAATTACAGATAGTAGTACATTACGGTTCCATTCGGGTGCTAAGCGCCGTGATAATAGAAAACTTTAGTCAGACGTACGGTATAATATTATAAACATACATATTATACACATGAATTCGCACTTAAGGTACATACGCTTTTCCGTATAAATAATATAGCTGGACAAATTAATCTAACTCCAAAGTAAGCAAATTATTTGCTTACTTTGGAGTTAGATTAATTTGTCTTACGGTTCCATTCGGGTGCTAAGCGCCGTGATAATAGAAAACTTTAGTCAGACGTACGGTATAATATTATAAACATACATATTATACACATGAATTCGCACTTAAGGTACATACGCTTTTCCGTATAAATAATATAGCTGGACAAATTAATCTAACTCCAAAGTAAGCAAATTATTTGCTTGTGTTATGGGTGTTAGTCAATGACACAAATACATATATAAATACTGTTACATACATAATATGTAAAAAAATACTATTTAGCACGGAAAAGTATGACTAAAGTGCGGGTATAGAGCACACAGTGCTATAAAAATTTTTGAATAACACTAACAAAACAATGTATTTTTTCGGAATAAAACACGTAGGTATTTACTATTCTAGACTATAATCTATACGTGCCAAATTTTGCCCACCTTCGTTCAGCCATTTTGGTGTGATTGTGTTATATGCACGCATCCATGAAAACTTTCCCATAATAACATTAAAAATTGTTTACGTGCTAACAATTTTACTAATTAATAAATAATAAATAATAAAATAATAAATTTTACTAATATTTTAAATACGAAAGTATATCTGTCTGTCTGTCTCTTTTTCACGCCTAAGCCATTGAACCGATTTGGATAAAATTTGGAAAAAGGAAGTAGGATAGTTTTTATTCCGGAAATTCCACGGGAACGGACTCTATGTGAGTTTTTAATTTAGAAATTTTTCCACGCGGACGAAGTCGCGGGCACAGCTAGTGTGATATAAATACCAAAGGATGAAAATAAACATCCAAGAAGAATCGCGTTCTGATTTAGATAACTATCTGTAGACATCAAAGATGTTAACGATGGATTACTATCCTCTAATTAGTATACAAGCTAATATACACACATCCAGAACAGGATATAAAAATATTGGATTTGATCTTAAGAAAAGTCGATTTTGTTATATTTTTTGCATGAATGTATGGTGGAGCAGTCAAAAGATTTATCGATCCATAGACTTTTTGAAGAGAAACAAGGTTGTGTGCGATTTTGATCAAAACACGTTAATGTTAAATCATATTGGTAGAGTACTGCCGCAGTAGACATTAAGGCTGGTTTTAGTGTCACGCTGACCGCACGCTAACAGTCGGCGCTGATGGGTCAATATGTACGTAGTCATAGGCAGCGTTTTTGAGTCGCGCTGACCGCTCAGCCACAGTATACTGGAGACTAACAGTAGTCAATCAACATACATGTGATATTCGAGCAACGCACACATAGACATCTCTCACGGACGCGATATCTCGGAATGGTTCGGGACAGTTTGTTCCGCACCAGTCCAAGATATCGTGTCCGTGAGAGGTGTCTATATGTGCTATGCTCGAAAATTACTTATATGTAACATTGATTTCTGTTAGTCTCTAAGTATTCTGTAGCTCAGCGCTGATGCTGCGCCATAGGCTACATACATCAGCGCCGACCGTCAGCGTGCGGTCAGCGTGACAGTAAAATCAACCTAAATAATTTATAAGCACTTCTTAGAAATCTAGAATGCAAGATGTTTATATTCATCTCAATATAACTTAAAATTTAAACGGTAATCTGTTTGCCCCTTCTTCCGAATCCCGTTTGACGAAAAGACCAAGGCAGTTTGTAAAACAAGTCAGTAGTGGTAGTAGTAGTAAGTATCTCACAACTTGAATGTAAAACAATCAGAATTTTTTTAGAGACTGTACATGCAGTTTCTTAATCAAACATTTTTATTCAATTCGTCGTCCCGTTTGTCTGATCTCGCCTTAAAAGTTCATAGAGTTGTTCCGACTTTCCGCATTACGGCACCACTAGCAAGACGTGAGAACATTTAATTCTTAAACAAACTTACAATTTCAGAAATTCTGTTCCTTATTACCTAGGCATTACGGATATTCTTGATGGTAACGTACTTTTAACATGCTAGTAATCCCATGTAACTTAAGCACTGCGATTGAATACATATTCTATTATTATGTTGACATATATGTCGCAAGATAGAATTATGTGCCGACATGTATGGTAAGCTTTCCTAAAACAGTTATTTATGAATAAAACATTTGAAATGTATTTGTTAAATGTACTTCATTTAACAAATACACTCAGAATAATAGGAAGGTGTGGTGTGTCAAGAAACTTTTATTACAAAACACTTAAGTATGTACATTTTATGACGGACGTACATAGATTTTTAAGTAACATTTTGTCTATAGCCTTTGTTTAATAGCAGTACTGCGATTAAGTTGTTTTAATACATATTATTAGATAGCAAACGAAAAGGTAGCTCTCCTGATGTAAAGAGATAACCATCGCTTATGTTATTGGTGCGTATTCATGTGGCGAGGTGTTAATGCACCTTGCATAAGTTTACCGGCTACCTTACCCTTCAAACCGGAACACGACAGTGAGAAGCACTGCGCTATTGCACCAGAAATAGGTAAGGCGGTGGTACCAGAACCGGGCGAGACAATGCAGAACCCTATCACTTAATAGCGATGATGCTAGTGACACGCAATCATTCGCCTCTTACGCACTGCCTGGCAGAAAGGCGATGGTCAATTCTTCAAAGAGGGCCCGGTTGAACACTTGGTTTGGTAGTAAGCGAAGGCTATAAATCCCTTTCATGTCATAGGATAGCAAACAAGTAGGAGGCTCTCCTAATGGAGACTGGATGAGACATCACAAATAATCATCAAGAATGCTATTAGTGCGTTGCCATTAATTCGACAGAGAGCAATGCCACCTGTTTAAGTAATACTGTTGTTAAAAGCACTAAAGTAATAACTGTTGCGACAGGAATAGGCAAGGCAAACATCCAATCCGGGCGAGTCATTGAACTCCACCACAAAATACTGACAGATTTGACCAATTGCCTTTTACGATAGGTCTAGCAGAATGGCAGATGGTCTATTCTTCAAAGGAATGAGCACGTAAAGCTGATTTTATCGCTATAGATAGGTGGTAGACGATATCTGGTCTGTATAATGTGGCAATGGAATTAATATCTTTTTTTATATCATAGCAAACAAGCAGAGGAGTCTCCTGATGGAAAATTTTAACCATCCCCTTTAGACAACAAAGATGTTCATGGTACGTTGCTATCTTGTGGCGACGTCTTGTACCACATGCATAAGTTTAGCGACTACCTTACCCTCTGAACCGGAACACGACAGTGACTAGCACTGTCGCTATTACAACAGTGACTAGCACTGTCACTATTACGACAGGAATAGGTAAGGCGGTGGTACCTAACCCAGGTGAGACAATGCAGAACTCTACCACCAGTGACAAGCTTACCAATCGGTCGCCTTTTACGACCTGCCTGGTAGAACGGCAGTTTGCCTATCCTTCAAAGGAGCCCTGGACCACCACGAGGAGATATTATTATATATATAACTATTATTGGGATCGTTGCGTCAAATTGTTTTTTCTGTAACAAAAAAAAATAAAGCTAACCTAGACAATGAAATTATATGTCCCTACCCCCGCCCCTAACCACCAAAACCTAGACAGTGAAATTATATGTCCAAACCACGGATTAAATAGATACGCTTTTCAAGGCAATTTCTTAGTTTGTTAGTGTCGTTTGCAATTACACACAGAAATACTGAGTTATACCTACTACTTACCAATGAAATAAAATCACTTCAAGGGTAATTTTTAAGCCTTGTCATCTCATTCGATATATAAAACAGTATAACATGGTTTATTTGTATTTTTTCACGATATAATATGTGTAATATTTTTGGCAGTGGTTGGAGCGTTTGGCCATATGCGTTGCGAACTTTTTTCTTCCCAATGGGGCTTCTATTATTCATGTAGTCTGTGGTTCAAATAAATCGTTACTTTATGATTTCGTTATGAATTATAACAATGTCTCCCAATTTGCGATAACAATAACGATTGACAACATAATTTAGCGCGGCTTATGTCAATCCAATACATTTTATTCTTTTCTAACTTCGATATCCTTTTTATATTGTTACTTTGCCATATCCTCAGCTTAGCCCGATCTGGGTATAAAAATTAGAATC
Source organism: Apodemia mormo (assembly GCA_036924255.1). Classification (NCBI taxonomy): domain Eukaryota; kingdom Metazoa; phylum Arthropoda; class Insecta; order Lepidoptera; family Riodinidae; genus Apodemia; species Apodemia mormo. The sequence goes on from JAUPFN010000016.1 coordinate 22,104,145, forward strand.
TCAGGATATGCTGAATATACCAACCATTAGATAAGTAAAGATGGCAGCTAATTTATCTCAATTATGATTTGACATAGATGAAATAATAGAAAAATAGAAAAGTATGGAATATAATATATTTTATTTCTTTCCAAAAGTTAAAAATAACAAGTATGTCATTGATATAAAAGAGGAGGATAGTCACAGCGCCTAGTCCATTGACGTGTATAATATTACCACTGGACAGTTATCCCATACATATGACAGCTAATTTTATATGTCAATTTGAAACGCTGTCGGCGGGGGTACCGCGAAATAATTTTGACGTATGCTGTATATCGTTGCCATGGTAGTCTAAATATTATGAGGCAGTTACGCATTTTAATTAATTTGTTAATGTTTTAGTGAATTTCTAAGTTTATATTTGGTGTACTCAAAAGTTTTGCGACATTAGGAAATGCGTATATTGTAAACTATCCTACCTAAAGGAGTGTAAAACTTCGTTTTACAGGTACGTGCATGTAGTCACTGTTTTAAATCAAAAATTGAGTAACATGGTCTTTAAAACAACTTATTTTTACCAGAAACTCTTAATACAATATTACATTAATAAGAGGGATATTGATTTTCGGCAGAATTAATAATATTTATTTAATTTTGTTTCGCTTAGAATTAACTAGTGATATCAACAGGTCATATCGATAATTTCAATATCGATATTCTACTATAGTAATCAAATTCAGTTTTAGTTGCATGTTTAAGTCACTTTATATTCGTCTTATTTCTTTTGCATTTTAATTAAATATGCCTCACTTATAGGAAAAGTTTTGTTCATGTAGCGAAAAATGATTTTAATTACATTTTATTTTTGCAGATTTTCAGTCGATTTAATGATAAAAATGTATGACTACAACAATGAAAGCTCTTAATTGGACTCCAAAGAAAACAGATTCTCCTTGTTTACAATATTTTTGAAAGTTAATGTTTTATCAAATATTGCAATCGAAACTATCATGTTTGAAACTTTTAAAAGTCATTTCGATATTTTGATTAAGCAAATCATGACAAAACGTACAGATATAAGAATTATCGCAGCAACAAAAACAATTTCGCTTTCTGTAACTGGTGAAAGTATACGGCATTTCTTAACATGGCAAATAATTTGGATTCGTCTGTATTATTTTCATTAAACAGGAATTTGTAAACAACTTAATTTTTTAAAGAAACATGAAAGGAGTATTTTCGCTATCGTAGTACAATACAAGAAATAAGAACAAATTAATCCAACCTCCGGTCAACCTTAGGCTAACATTGTCTATCAAAAATAAGATAAACGAGTCATTTGTTGGACTTTCGGTGTACTATTACAATCAAATTCTCGAAGAAAATATACATTATAAAATGAAATGTATGAAATATTCGATATTTTTATTATTTTCACAGTTTACTTAATATAATTGGCACAGTTTAATTAATTAAAATAAATTTGGCATTGAGATAGATTATATTAAGTAATAATATAATCTATCTCAATGCCAAATTTCATCTAAATCTGTTAAAGCGATATTGCGTGAAGGAAAGGCAAACAAATATTGGTGTTATAATATTACTAGTGGCCCTTTCCTGCTCAATTTTCTCTACTTTACGAATTATTAGAATATATTTTAACATTTTTTCTTTAACATATATAATAACCAAACAAGCATATGTCTCACCTGATAGAGAAACCACAGCCTATAGACAAAAAAAATGTTAATGGCACGTTGCTATTTGAACTTATCCTTCAAACTGGAACACGATAATGACGGATTAGACGTTATTGCGGCAGGAATAGGTAAGGCGATGTTACCAAATACCTGAAGTGAGACGTTGCGGAACTCTAGCACCTAGTAACGATGGTAGTGACATGTAATAGCCAACCGGTCACTTTTTACGACCTGCCTGGTAGAACGGCAGTTGGTCTATTCTTCAATGGAATTCCGACTCCCGACCAACACGGAGAAATCTTCATATATGAATCACTATATTTCTTATTATTCCTGTATATTTAGTACTAGCTGTTGCCAGCGACTTCGTCCGCGTGGACTTCGTTTACTCCGCACAGCACCTCCCCGTAGGTGATAGCGTCAGTATTAGTAACTAGCACCCATAACACAAACAAATAATTTGCTTATTTGTTTGTGTTATGGGTGGTTTTGGTTATATTTTAGTATTTTCATGACCACAGCCCAGCTAGCTGTAAATATTAAACGATCGATAAACTTGTCGACGATGTCGACATGTGGGAATCATTAATTTTAGTTCCATGGATGCACCCATCGGTCTACAGCGCCAAAATGGCGATATTCAAATAGGCACAAAAATTCTTTGACAGCAGCAAGTCCAGTGGTAATATTATACACGTCAATGGCCTAGTCCTACAAAACTAGGTCCGTGGACACAGTGATTACAGTATGCCACTCAGTTACGCGCGGGACATCATAACATCGAACGCTTCTACTTTCCGATGGTTTTTGCCATTAAACAGGCATCAAAATGCCTTGTGTATTTAACCAGTGTTATAATTACTCAAGGGAAAAAATAAGACACATGGGATTACTTTCCATTCGTAAGTACAGCTAAAACACTAAATTTGTTTAAATTATTGTGTGGTTCGCCAAGTTTGTGAGAGAGATAGCATAATACAAAAGAGACGCGACGATTATATATTCTGTGGCCGTACGAAGTACGAAGTTCATGCGACGCGTTCTAGGACGCGCGGTTTCGCAGTAGCGGTCATTTGGACCAACTACTTATGTCCATTTCGAAAAAAAAACTAGGACGCGCGCGGTGGCTAATGCCATTTCGCTCGTACCAGTGTTCTACCCTATCTCTGTTTATCGGTAACTATGTTTATGATCGTGATAACAGACGTGTGTGTGTCGGTGTATATGTATTCTGCCGAGCCTAAGTTTAGTGAATATGATGTAAGAGCGGAACGTATCTTAGTCTTTTATATCAATGAAGTATGTTATTTTTATTTAATAAAATGTATGGCTGGTAAAACAATGTAAATTTGAAGGGAAAAACAAACCAATCAGAAATTTTATTCAAACTATATTATATCAAAACCTACAAAAACAGTCATAACATTTTTCACATCTACATATTTTCTTGATAAAACAACGTTTAAAAATATCAGCAACGATGTAAGTGAGATGTCCAAGAATAAAAATACGGCATCATCAAGTCGAGTCCTGTTTCGCTTTATAAAATCCTACTTACTTATTCAATAAACGTTTACTCTGTGGGAAAGATATATATCCCACTTTGTTTTAAAGAAACTACAGCTATTTGTCAAAGTGCATTCAGTATTCAGAGAATTCAAAAAGTATTTTGTAGTCAGGTGTTTTATGTTTCAAAGATAAAATTTTGTAGATATGCCTAAAACGATATGAAATTTTCAGACACAATGCAAAAATAAACAGCAACAGTGATTCTCTCGAAACTGAGGTCCCAGGTTCGATATCTGGATTAAGCAATTTTTAGGGAATGTTTCAATAGTAGCTGAAAGCCTGAAGACATATTTACACCAATGTGCCTCAGAAAAACAAAGCAACATTTCAGTATCAGTTATTGCAAGAAGAAAGTAACAATCACTAAAATTAAGTAGCATTATGCCAATGATCGTTTTCAAATACTTATACATCACGCCAGTTAAAAAATCGTGGGGAACCAGTAGCATTTTCGAACTTTCGGATCACTCTTCCTACTTCACACGGGAATTGGCGTGATGAAATAGTTAACACTTCAATAGTTTTAACAATAAGAACCCAGTGACAGCAAAATAATTGTTAAAAGCAATGTCTACTATTCAAATAGATATTTCACAAAATACGTTGATCAAAATGTTGTTGTCAATGTTTGAAAAACGTCAACTGTCATACATATTAAAACGACATGACATTGATATTTTCTTCAAACACGTTAAAATGTTTGAATACGTGTAGACATGTTATGCGAGGTTGGTTTGATGAATCAGTGAGTTTTATAAAAAAAACACATTTTTTTCGAAAATTGCCATCGACCAAGCAGCAGTCTTTTATCATCGTAACATTCTTCCGTCAATTTCTTCATATTTGAGGCGAGAAAGGAGTCTCATGGTGATGTCTAGCGAATACGACGGGTGTTACAATTCATAATGTGACAAGCAGATAGTTTTTATAACATAGCTTAAATAGCGCTTAAAAATACTAAAGATGTTAATGACAACATACATGTAGTTTACTAGCTGCTATACCTACCATAAAAATCAGAACACGAGAGTTATAGACACTAACACTATTGCGACAAGAAAAGGTTAATTGGTGGTACTACGAAAAGCGGGCCATACATCACATTGGTGGGCCATACAGAACTAAATCACTTGGAGGTAGTCAATGTATAAACTTACACAGACGTCACATTTGATACCGTAAAATGTATTTTTCCCGTGGGATTGAAAATAAATTAATTATGCACAGAGCAGCGAGTCGAGTCTAAATTTGAAATAAAATAGAATTCCTTGGTTTTTATTTTTATTCCTTTCTCGATTCTATTACAGAAAATAATTGAGAAAATAATTTACGCTTGTGTGTTAAGCCGTAATATATAGATGTGCACACCGGGACGCCACTCTACAGCTAAGTGATTTTATTTGTGCTCACATTCCAAAGTGTATCAAATTACGTGGCCTTGCGACCAGCTGTTTGATTGATCATCCAGAGCTAAAAGCACAATATTGACTGAAATAATCTCTTTAACCGATTTCCAAGACGGAGCGAACGCAAAATTTGCGTTGAGAATACCAAAACGTGATTTTTTATGAACCAGTCAAGTGCAAGTTGAACGGTTTTTAAAAACCCACATACCGAAGGTTCCGCATAAACTTGTAGGTAACCTTAGACACACATAGACCCTGTAGGTTTTTTTCCATGTAAAATCGCAAAATGTGCGACATAAACAAAAATCTTTTTTCTGTATTTTTGTGATGTAATAAAAAATTTCTGGTTTTCGGATTTTTCCTTAAAATGTTCTAAGATATTGCTTCTTGTCAAATTTTATAATTCTAGGTCAACCGGAAGTACTCTCTAGGTTTTGATTCCATTTAAAATTGCAAATATGTGACATAAATTATCATATCTTTTAATCGCGTTGACTTACAAGTTTGATTTTTACCGTTGAGAGGAATCATCAGCACGAGTATTCATAATAATATTATAAATGCGGAAGTAACTCTGCCTGTCTGTCTCTTCTTCACGCCTAAACTACTGGACCGATTTGGATGATATTTGGTACAAAGATAGTTTGAGACCCAAGAAAGGACATAGGATGGTTTTTATCCTGAAAATCCTACGGGAACTGGAACTATGCGGGTAAAACCCCAGGACTGTCTAACTTTTAAGCTCAAAAGAGTAAAAAATATAAGCATAGTTTTTTGTATTGTGTAGAAACGATGATCGATTTTTCGAATCGTATTAAACTCAGTTTTTGAGATCTAGAAAATTACTTTAGCTAAATAATCGATAGGTTGAAAAATTTCGAGGCAATGTCAAAAAACTTTTTTTTTATTTTTAAATTTTCGCAATTAAAAAATTCAAACAAATTTACCGATTTTGATGCAATTAACGGTATTTGACATAGCTTTTAAGGAAAAAATCTGATAATATTTTTAAATCAATCGGTGCATTAGCCTGAACGTTATTTCAAAAATATTAAGTTTGATAAAAAGAACGTACTTTTAATATTTAAAAAGCTGTAACTTTTGAAAATTAGATTTGATTTTGATCCTTGAAACGACATTTGACGTAATTCTTTTACAACTAAAACATCGTAGAATACCAAAAAATGATTGGTCGAAAAATTTCGAAGTTATGTCGCAAAAATACTTTCACTCCCAAACGGATAAACAAATTTTGGTGCAATTTATGCATTAGGCATAGTTTTTTAAGAAAAAGAGCTAATTAGTTTTTATTCTCAATCGGTACATTAATCTGGAAGTTATATTAAAAAAACACTGTTTCGCTAAACATTTCTTTGGGGTTTTTTGAATTTCTCAAAATGTCCTGGGCTGCCTTGGTTCAATTTTTGAGGAAGTCTAAGTTGAACAGAATCCAATGGAATGTCATCAAATGCGTTTCGATCGGTCTAGCATTCAAAAGTTATCAGACATATTTACATACATACATACTGACGTCATCGTGAAAATAGACGACATAGTAGGACCTCAAAACGTGGAGATCTGTTGAAAATTCGATTTTCGAAAATCGAGGCAAAATCAGTAACCTCCACATCTACATACGTAGCGGGAAGTTAAAAAGTATAAATAATGTAGATGCTGTCATCTGTCATATCTGTTTAATCCGACCTGCTAGGTGGTAGGGTTCCGCTACGTCGATTTTCGAAAATCGAGTGGAATTCGATTTTCGAAAATCGAGGCAAAATCAGTAACCTCCACATTTACATACGTAGCGGGAAGTTAAAAAGTATAAATAGTGTAGATGCTGTCATCTGTCATATCTGTTCAATCCGACCTGCTAGGTGGTAGGGTTCCGCTACGTCTCGCCCAGGAATTTGGTAGCACCGCCTTACCTATTTCTGCCGCAATACGTCAATGTTTGTCTTCGTCGTGTTCCGGTTTGTAGGATAATGTAGACGGGAGACTTACACATGTGGCTTTGCCATTCCGCCACAAGGATAGTAACGTACCATTGACGTTTTTGGTGTCTATAGGCGATGTTTTTTTCTTTCCATTAAAAGAGCCATCTGCTTGTTTACTACCTTATAATATATAGATATAAATAACAAAAAGATTAACTTTATTACCGAATAATATCGTGAAAACTGTATTTGTAGATATATTCTTTTTTTTCTTATATTATAACTTAGCAATAGACATATTGATATAAAAAACCGTAGATGCACAATCTCGAACAAAACTGACACTCAAAACTGTCCTTAATTTCACATAAGTAGTTATAGATAAGACAAAAACATAATATGTTTTTGTATATCCAACCTTAAGCGCATGAGATAGTTAGTTGTTTTTACAAAGCAATGTACAAAAAGTAATAAAATTGACAGTGTCGGAATCGACGCAATTCTATGGACGTTTTTGAGACACTAATTGTCAGTATCTTGGGGAGAAAAACTCAACACGTTAGTCCCAGTCATTTTTGAAAATTATGCACCTTTTTTGCGAAGATGTGGTCAAATGTATTGCTAGGTGGAAAAGCTCTAGAACGTCTTGCCCATGTTGACATCACCACCTTACATTTTCCTGCCTCAATAACGTCAGTGCCCATCACAGTTTGGAGAGTGTTAGTCGATAAACCTAAATTACATTAGATGAGCGGCATAAGCATTTGCATAAAATTTGTTATCTATGTGTGGTGATTTTCTCTTACCATCAAGATAGCCATCTCATAATTTGCTATAATATGATACAAAAGAAAAACTTAACCTGAACCTCGTAAAAAATTTTAACATCTTCCATTTTGAAATTGCAACCTACAAGAATAAAATCTTACACTTACTTTTATTACATCTTACTGAATCTAGAGCGTTTTTAAATTATTCATTTCCTACATTTCGTAATTTGTATTCATAAAAACATCTTAAGACATTACAAAGTTTCCAAGCTATAAATTCAAGCCATGGGGTGTCTTCTATTACATGTAATTTCATCAAAATGTTTATATACATATATTTACCGGTCTATTTGTATTCCACTTGCTTTCTTTATGCAAATTTAGAAACGGCTGCGCGTGTAAACCTTATCCAAGAGTGTCACTCTCAGCTGCGGAATCGATTTGGAAGTTTATTCGGGCTGACAACGCGTGGCAACGCGGGGCTGGCGTCTATTCAACGTTATCAATACTAGAATTAAATTTACATTTATTTATGTAGAACTTGTCTCTTAGTTAATGAGTTTCTAAACACTAAAATAAATCAAGTTCCAACATACATATCTCCACGCCAGATCCCTTACGGGGTAGGCAGAGAGAACCGAGTGCCATACATCACGATCCTTGCAGGCTTGTCTCGCTTCCTCCACATTCATCACTCTTCATACACACACGCCGGTTGCGAAAGAAAAATATGTGGTGTGACACTCGCGGACCGGGTTCGTAATGTCGAAGTGAGAGGGAGGTTAGGTTTGAAAGAAAGTGTCGGTATAAAGATGAGAAAGGGCATGCTCCGTTGGTTGGGCGTGTAGAAAGAATGGTAGATGAAAGGTTAACAAAACAGATATACAATGCGAATGTGGAAGGATATTGGTACCGGGGAAGACCCATACCACGATCAGATTGATCGCGTACTGTCCGAAGGTGGTATCAAGTTCCAAATTACTTAAATACGTGGCAAAGCTAGTATCATTACGCCCAGTTCCCTTGCAGGTTAGGCAGAGTAAGCTGAAAGTCTAGAGACGTTCCCGTTCACCGGCTTGTCGGTTAGCGATATAAGTTGTGATCCTCATCGCCGCATTAACCGACATGATAATGATTATCGACTATTTTTTATATCATTAGATAGCAAACAAGCAAATGGGTCTCCTGGTGGAAAGAGTCAACCATCGCCAATAGACACCAAAGTGTTAATGGTGCGTTGCTATCTTGTGGCGAGGTCCAATGCCACGTGTATATGTTTACCGGCTACCTTACCTCTAAACCGGGACACGACAGTGACTAGGACTGACGCTATTACGACAGGAATAGGTAAGGCAGTGGTACCTAACCCAAGCGAGACAATGCAGAACTCTACCACCAGTGACAAGCTTACCAATCGTTTGCCTTTTACGACCTGCCTGGTAGAACGGCAGTTGGCCTATACTTCAAAGGAGCCCGGAACCAACACGGGAAAAAACAATATTGTAGCGATAACCGGGGACCGAGAGCTTTACGTGCTCATCCGAGGCACGGAAGTAGTAATACACCACTCCGCTAGATTTCAAGCTGTTACTGAGATTTTAGATTTTCGAGAAAAGCTGGAAAAAATTTCAGTAACACTTTTGCCCGACCCGGGTATTGAACCTGAGACCTCATGATCTCAGCCGAATGAATAGGCTACCCCTAGACCACGAGGCTGTAAAGCATAGCTAGTAATCCCATGAAAACGTGTATTATAAACGAAAAAGCTAATCCCGGGATTATGGGATTATCTACAGTTAATCTCGGGATCCCATGATATTCTCGGGATTGTCTTGGTAATGGAAAGTGGTAACAAAAAGACAGTAAAACATAACAAAATCAATTTTTGATTTAACTTTTAGTTTTGTGAGGACATAGAATATTTAAGTTTTAAATCTTCAAAAAGGCGGTGAAAGAAAATTATATTTTCTTCTCATAAGATAAATAAACTAGGCATTTCTGTAAATAATTCATGAAACTAACGATAAACTTCAAAAAATCAACTTCTTTAGACTTATATAGATAAACTATAAAAAAAAATATATTATGCTAAACAAAATCAATGTTTATAGGTACAAAAGTCTTGACTGCCAAGAATTGCCTAATTCTTGTTTAAAAACAAGCCACTCGACTCGGATTTTGCTGGATTCGATACTAGGTTAAACAAAATGTAATGATTTTTTTGTATCTAGACAAAAAACGTTACGAGATTGGTGTGTAAACCTGCGCACATCGAAAAAGCACGTAAAATATTCGCTCTTGGTTATCACAAATTAAAAATAATTAATTCTTAATGTAGTTTCAACTTTTTCCAGCCGACAAACTGGTGAATCTTGGTGAATCTGAGCGTACATTAAAATTCGGTTTATTTGCTAACCCTGCCAGGAAAATGATTATATCTGTATATTTATAAGGGAATCATTGCGTTTTAACGTCAATTTAATTAAATTATCATACGACGAAACTATAATCTTTATCTTTCGTTTATTCTTGTTAAATCCTTTTAAAAAGTTTAAAAAAAATAGGCGCGCAAAAACAATTAAAAACGGTTTTCTTAAAATATCTCTGTGCTTTTTTTCTTAAAATATCTCATAAATTGATTAAAAAAAAACAATTTTATGTCATGATATAATTATACAAAAGCGTAAAATCAATAAAATCGCAAACAAAATTCTTTAACATTTAAATCATAGATCGTATCAAAGATAAAGTAAATGGTTTTATAAGATTTATGTCGGCTTAGCATAATATTTTCCATTTGTCTAAGCGTAAATAGTGGTGAAGAACGCCACACTATGCAATTGAAATTGCGTCGTGAAACCCTATACGAAGAAAACTAGGGTGGTTCGACCAATCAGCGCTAAGCTAGAAGGCTTTAGCACGACGGGGGAAGCTTTAAAAGTACGTGTCATGGATGACACTCACGATCATGAGTCTCGTTATTTACAACCAGCTAGTTATTTGCTACCATGCCACCATTAAATCTACTTTGCGACAGCCTATCGTTTTGTACTGATATATACATTACAGCATCTCCCAAAAGTACCTATAATTTGATTGATTTTTGTTGTAATAATTTATATTATACAGCATTAAATAATAGAAGTTGTCACCTCCGTGGTCTAGTGGTCTGGTGTCGGAGTTGTATACAGGAAGTCCCGGGATCTGTTCTCCGCATCGAGCAACTTATATTTATTTATTTTATTTTATTAAAAACCTATACAAGCATAAAATATGAAGGTGCTACAAAAACTCGCTTGAATTTTTCTGAGCACCAACGAGTCATAATATACAGTTTACAATCATTTTAACACAACCACGTATAATATGTACTTTACGCAGTAATCATAAGTCTTAAAATATGATAATATATGAAATGTGTTTTTAATGTGTATAAAATCTATTTTTTTCAGTTTTCTGATAAACAACGTTGAAATTTGTTGTTTGCAAACAGCTATTTACCGAACTTGGAACGAAATTTGTTGGTACATCGTGCGGTGACTATAGTTTTGAATATTACTACACCAATTTCGGTGCTGTTAAAAGATCGTAAATACTGACGGAGGGCTCAGTACTCGATTCTGATACGAATATGAAAAAAAAAATGCCTAAACTTGCAATCAAAATGTTTAGTACGTGTGTACGTACTAAACCGCTTACGGTGCATAGAATTTCATTGTTTACAAACAGCGATTAACCGAATCTGCGAGTAAATTCGTTGTTACATCGTGCGGTGACAATAGTTTTTGAATACTACACTAATTTTATAGAGTTTTATTAAGGCGATAGGTAATGCCAAACTACGAAATAGACACCTCTTTGAAAGCCTACTACTGCTAACCGGTTGGTCCAATAATTTAAAAAAAAATATGCATTATACGTATAATATAATTAAGTTTAAATTTTAAGTTCGTTTTTTTAAATTTGTATTGTTATATTTGACGGAAAAAAATCGAATATCTTTCTTATTTTTACGCAAAAATTTGCTTATAACTTCCAAACTACTGTAACGATTTTGATGATTTTTTCTTTTTATTACAGACAATTTATTGTTTTATAAAATTTAAGTTCAAAATTTTACAAAATCATTATAGTGTGCTATTAAATCAATAAAAACCTTATTATTTCATTCGTGGACAGCGCTCGCGTCGCAAGTCAGTCTCCCGGTAGCGTTCTTACGGGGAGGCTGTGTCGCATGTTAGCGTGCTCCGCTCTCCATATTCGAGTCAAAGAGTAATAGTACAGATAGAACGTTTGGCATAATATTAAGGTTGTGCCGTTAATAAGCTTGGACCGAGAAGGCTGTTTTTTTACAGATATTGTTCTTATATAGACAAGGAATAAGAAAGGGTTTTTTTAAATTCATCCCCTAAGATGGTGAAATAGGGGGTGAAAGTTTGTATGAAACTTTGTCATTTTTTGAGTTGTAATGAATGATATGCCGTAATTAAATTATCCTTTAACTGAAAGAAAATAAAATACAAATTTAATATTTTTTTTAATTCTAGCCTATAGAGAGGTAAAAAGAGGCTTTAAAGTTTGTATCAAAAATGAATTGTTTATTTATTGCATTACTATAAAATCTAAATGATTTTAATTTAGTATTTATGATTTTTAATACAATTAAGAAGTACGAATTTTCGGATTTTTTTAGTACTTATGCTTTTCAATCGAAATTGAAGAAACATGCATGTAATGTTCGTAGTTTCATCCATTAAAGGAGTAAAAGAGTGTGTTACAATTTATATGGAAAATCAAACGTTAATGGTCAAAACAACTTGAAATTCGGCACTTATGTTCTTCAACATAATTTAAGAATCATATATTTGGGGATTTTTTAAATTTCATTCCTTAAAGGATAAAAAAAGCATTGATGTTTGTATAAAAAATAGATTGTTTATTGTAGAATTTTGTAGAAATTATTTAAAACTTAGTATTTATGATTTTTAATACAATTAAATGAATACGAGTTTAAGGTTTTCAAATATCAACTCTTCAAAGGTAGAAAAAAGTGGTAAAGTTTGTAGAAAAAATAAAATATGTTTAATCAAAATCTCTTCAAATTTATTAGTCATGTTCTTTAATTCAATTAAATAAACGTGCATGTAAGGATGCTGTGAGTTTTATCTCTTAAAGAGGTAAAAGAGGGTATTAAAGGGGCTGAAAGCTAGTACTTTATAAATAGTTTTATTTGCGAGTAGACGCTGAATAATATTTTGAGACTATTCATGTACTTACCTACGTTTACGCTTGAATGTTTTATTAGCTATAGATAGATAAGTATTTTGTCAATATTTTATATAAAAAAAAAACATATAAACAACGAAGATAATTCAAACAAGCGACTAAAAAGCAAAACTCTAAAGAAAAAAAAACTGGTACTATTTGAAGGTAGTAAGCACTTTGCAACTAAAAATAAATAAATTAAATATATTATACATACAAATGGTCTAAATAAACCAACTTATTTAGTACTTACCTCTATAAACATTAAATTAAATTATATCTCTACTTTTGTCTCACGAGATTTTGAAACAAAAACTAAGAGGCTAGTTAGTTTTAAAATATTATTCAAGAGATTACATTTTACAAAGTCAAATTTTAAAAGGTTTTGTTAAATATTAATTGTTGATTGTATGTATTAAAATAAAGTGCTACACGGGATGTATAGTATATTACAACACTTTCAAAGAAATAGGATACGTAACTGTTATTATTGTGTCAATTGTTATATGATTTTTTGTCGATTTCCGGTATATTTATATTATTATTTTTCTTTAGATATCGTTTTTCTAAAATGAATGTATATGTAATCGATAAATGAGCGATTACTGGTTATTGGTTTTGAGTTTGAAAACATTCAGTCGATTCACGATGATAAAAGTTCATATAGGTGAACAAAAATGTTAAAACGTAGGTATCTGCATCCACTGTAAATAATCTTTGACTTTGGAGCATGCCGGCGCGCGAAATAATATTTGCGCTACTCCTGTTAGAAACTCAAGGTCGTTCGCAGCTGTAATCGCCTTAACTGGCTAAGCAATATTTATTTTTATTACATTTTAATGTATTAAAAATGTACTTATTAGTGTACTTCAATCATTTCCGAGTCAACCTGTAGGTATATAATGTGACCTAAAAAGGATTCTAATACATACTTATTAATCTGGAGTTCAAGTAAAAGGATTAAAATATTTTATGATCTCCGCCTGACTCAAAAGTTTTATATTCTTGCCGTTCCTTTTAATCATGTAAATTAACGAAATTTATAAGAGACCCTTTCAACTTAATGATTACAATATTTTACTTGAAATTTGACATTACTGGGAATTTAAAACCGTAACAATAAAATACTTTCACGGTTATATGGTGTTACAGTATTTTGCATAATTTTTTATCGCCTCTGTGGTCTAGTGGTCCAGCGTTGGCGTTGACCACACGAAGTCCCGGGTTCGATTCCCGGGTCGGGCACATAAGAATAGTGTTTTTTCAGTTTTTTGAGAAACACAAAGTTGCCCGTGATTGGAAAGTGCCCGGTTGGCGATAGACTTGCCTATCACATTTATGGGACCAAGTATCTTCGGCTAATCGTGGGTGTACTTGTTGTACCTCTGTCTAACCCTTCGGGGATATGGGCGTGAAGATACTTATTATAATTTGTTTTTAGTTAGTTTCAGTTGTTTATATATATATATATATATATATATATATATATATATATATATATATATATATATATATATATATATATATATATATATATATATATATATATATATATATATATATATATATATATATATATATATATATAATAAATAGCAGCAACCGACTTCCCATTTCCTGTGTCTCCGGAACCTTGCATCAGATCTCACCAAATTAAATTGGGACTACACGAGATATAATACCCTGCTAAACAAAAAAGAATCATAAGGTAACAATCATATATCAATTTATAAAATTGTGTAAACGGTTAACCCTGCAGGCCATCCCTGAAATTCCCCGCTAAATTAAGTTATTTAAGCTCAAAGGAATAAAAACTATAAGCATAGATTTTTTCATTACTTGAAACATCTAGTTACTTAAAAATGAAAGCATATTGTTTTTTGAGAAGCTGTGTATTTTAAAAGCGATGATCGATTTTGATCTTTTGAATGGCCTCCAACTCAATTTTTGAGATCTATAATATTGCTTTAGCTAAATAATGGATAAATATATTAAATAATAATAAACTAAATAATGGATAAATAATTAAGGTGGAATATCAATCCGCGTAGCAGGATGGTTAGGCTACACTACCTTAACCTCCAGACCGAAACACGGCTGTGATTAGCACTGCCACAATTAGGATGAAGTAGTTAAAGTTAGAACTAAATCTAAGCGAAACGTGGCAAAAATCTACCATCTAGTAGTCACAATGGTAATGACATATTTAGACAAACCTTCACCGTTTACCATTCTTTTAACATCAAAAGGTTCATGGCATCTGAGAGACAACCGTCCCATTACACTAAAAATAGCACTGGTGCGTTTCTCTCCGTGTGGCAGAGTATAATGCCACATGCATATTTTTATCAGCTACCTTACCTTCTACACTGTTCTGGTTTAGACATTGCAACAGCGACAAGCACTGGCGCTATTGCGACAGGAATAAGTAAGGCGTCCTTGCGTTGGTACCTGTCCTCAACGAGACGATGCAGGAATCTACCACCTAGTAGTAACAATGTTAGTGACTCGTATAGCTAATCGTTCGCCTTTTACTAACTGCCTGGCAAAATGGTAGAAGGTCCTTTCTTCAAAGGGAGACCGGACCAACTCACAGTTCAGTTATTTGTTTTAAAACTGTTACCAACAATCTTCTTGTTTGAGTGTAGCTTAGGGGATTGGGGGATCACAAAGTTGCAAAGAAAATGTTATCATGACTTTTCTTGAAGCATATTTGATTTTTTTTATTGCGAAGTAAATTATGTAGAAATAATAAAAAAATGATTTACAAATTTCCACTAGATAACGTTATTAGATTTTTTCTTCTGCCGTAGATGCCCGGCTCTATACAAAGGGCTTATATTTGGTAGAGAGCTTCAACACTATGCAAGGTTTTCCTCCCTGTGTTAATCTAACAAGTTCGAGTAAATCCCAAAATCCTCTCTTGAACTCTACTACTATATATTCTTACCACACAAACAAAAACACGCTTAGGCATGCACTCGGTTATTCGCTATCCAATGATATATTAAAATAAAACGCAGAAATTAAACCCATACCACTATTAAAACTCTATTCCATGAACTTTCTTAGAAACAATTTACAAGTACAACAAATTAAAAAATACAGCAAAGGGCTAGACTGAGAACAGAGGGAGGGACGGACAGACAGGCATGCCGAAACAGTAAGGGTTCCTATTTGACTTCGGAACCCTAAAAACCAGGCATTCACTGAGTAAGCATAACTCCAAGTTCAATAAGCGTCCTGTCTTTATGAAAATTGAAGATTTTTTGATTGATCAATCAAAGCTCTAGTTTGATGAGTTTGAATCGAACGATAATCTCGAAAACAAACAAATGGAAGTAGATATTCGATATTCATCGTAAAATAGAATTGCGAAACCTTATCTTTTTATCGCCTCTTTTAATTCAAAACAATACGAATATAATCCTCTTTCGCTTTTTTTGCAATGCCGTAAAATCTGTTCTAAGGTTTTCTTAAATATGAGGGGTTGAACTCTTCGAGCTCATAATAACTATTTACTTTTAATAATTATTATTATATTAAAATTGGTGGACAAATTACATGAATCGACTGTACCTTAATGTAAGCAAATTATTTGCTTGTTATAAAAAGTTATTCAACGATATTAATACATAGGATTACATAATATACATTATACAAATACTGAACTTTCTTTTGGGTTTGGGTTTTTAATTAGTTTTTTTTTATATCACAAGAAAGCAAACAAGCACATGGGTCTCCTGATGGTAAGAGTCAATCATCGCCTATAGATACCAAAGATGTTAATAGTGCGTTGCTATCTTGTGGTGAGGTCTAATGCCACATGCATAAGTTTACGGGCTACCTTGCCTTCAAAACCTGAACACGACAGTGACAAGCACTGACGCTATTGCGGCAGGAATAGGTAAGGCGGTGGTACCAGACCCGGGCGAGACAATGCAGAACTCTACCACTTAGTAGTCACGATGACTAGGTAGTGACTTGCATAGCCAATTGGTTGCCTTTTACGACTTGGCTGACAGAACAGCAGATGATTTATTCTTCAAAAGAGCCCGGAATCAACACGGAGAAAAGGTTAAGTGTAATAAAAATACCCAAACCCAAAAAAATACAAACATCTGCGTTCATGACGAATTTGAATCAATCTGAAAATAAATCTCTGTCGGGAATCGAACCCGAACCCTATTTATTGTATAATTAAGGTCGCTAACTACTCGATTCATGGGGTAGTCAAACTAATTTTGAACGTTACGATTGATTTTGATCATTGAACGGCATTCAACGAAATTTTTAAGTTCTAAAATGTTGGTTTACTTTAAAATCGATTGGTTGAAAAATCTGGAAGTTTTTTTTAATCTGGTTTGTTTTAAGAGACTTTTATTCCCTAGGAACATGTTAGTCCCATCGTATCCTATACTAATAAATTTACTCATAAGCGTTATTAGTGCAGTAATATGTCAATTAAAGATTTTGCAATTTTGGAAGTTGATTGCGCTAGTATGTTTTGATAAACTCCTAGATCATATTTATTAATTTCACATTTCTGCATTAATTCATTCCTTTCTTTATGAAATTTATGACATTCCGTAAGCATGCGTACTATGTCATCTATAGTGTTACAGTTATCACAGTTGGGAGAGTCAACTTTTTTCATCAGGAATGAAAATTTTTATTGGGATAATGTCCTGAACGTAATCTATTATTAACGTTATATAATTGAATCTGGAAGTTAAATCGCAAAAATACTTATTCAGATTCTCGAATTCTTTCTCGAATTTCTCGAATTCGAAAAAAAACTCTTTAAAGAAACGTCCGATTGCATTTATCTGATTTGCAGTATTTGATGCAGTTTTTAAGGAGAAAAGCCGTTTAGATTTTTGAACCAATCGCTAATAATCGCTAATCTGAAAATTATCTTAAAAGAAACACTGTTTTGCGAACTTTGCGTTCAAAGCTTTTTTCAAATTTCTTAAAATATACAGAGCGGAATAGGTCCAAATTTTTAGAAAGTCTAAGTTTGGTGAAACATCGGTAATGGTTGTCTCTTTTAATAATCTTAGGTTATAATATTGAAAATAAGAAACTGTCGAAATGCGAGCCGGAAACTAAGGGTTCCGTATGCCGAAGGGTACCATACCACTGTCTATAAAAACAGTAAAAATCGCGATTGTTGTATGAGAGCCACCTTTACTACAGCATCTGTGAAAATTTCAACTGGTTCATGCTGGTGCTATAATGGTTCATCAGATACAGCCTGATAACAAAACGACGCACGGACGGACGAACAGCGGTCTTAGTAATAGGGTTTCATCAAGGTAAGGTTACACCTTTGAGTAACGAACCCTAATTAAAATCTTGGTTTTTAATTTCTTAATTCGTTTTTGAAAAAAATAGTTAATACAAAAATCGAGTCTCGCTTCAAAAAGTACTATTTCCTCATCTATATGATGGTTACACATATCGGCAATATTAGGTACAAATCTTTTTAATCTGCAATATTCCTTTGACGTTGACACAGCATAAATTTTTACTGCTTCACATTGATTATGTAGTAATTATTGAAAAGCATTGTTGAAAAGCTAATTAATGGATTGCTAAGATCACAGTAAAACACTTTCGTTTTCGAAATAAATATTTCAGGTTTTTACATGGCTCGAAATATCTTTGTAGTAATTTTACCATAATAATTTATACGATATAATACAATATACAATCTGTATATTAAAACGTAAAGGAAACTTAAGACCAAGACCCCTTTTTAAGACAATTGTGTGAACAGTGGAAAATAATATTTTTAAATAAAATCCATTAGAAATACATTAAATTTTTATTTTATTATATAATTATACAATTTATATACAATACAACAATTTATATACAATTTATACAATTATATAATTATACAAACCCGGTCGAGACTTTGCAGAACTCTACCACCATAGTTTCGTGGTAAACTTAGACGTCGCCGCCAGGAAAGTAACATGCCATTAACATCTTTGTTGTCTATAAGCGATGGTTGTATCTTTCCAGTAGGAGAGCCATCTGTCTGTTTGCTATCTTATGACATAAAAATATATACAGGATGTAAGGGATGGTGTACCGAAAAATTAATAAAACATGCAATTGCTACGTGGTAGTCATGATAGCAATTCTTTTTTTGTAGAAATGTTTGCGATTTATGTTTAATTTTGTTGTACGACACGCATTGTAAAGCGTATATTGCTCGGAATCGAAACGCCTGCGATATTCTTGAAACAGACGTTTAAATTGCGCGGCATAATACATTGCTTACTTTGTGTATTTCCTTTAATTTACTATTTTTAGAAAACACAACGTAGAGTATTAGAATAAATGAAATTTTATAAATTTAAGTTAAAAAATCGTCAAAAAATAAAAAAAAACTACTCAAATGGTACACACTAGGTGGTAGAGCTCTGCAACAACTCGCCCGGGTATTTGGTACCACCGCCTTACCTGTTTTTGCCGCAATAGCGTCAATGCTTGTCATTGTCGTGTTCCGATTTTGAGGGTAAGGTAGCCGGTAGCCATGGAAATACCACATGCATACCCATGTGGTATTTCCATCCCGCAACGCGGATAGCAACGCACCATTAACATCTTTGGTGTCTATAGACGATGGCTTCTCTTTCTATCTGCTTGTTTTCTATCTTTAAAAGAAAACAAATTTTCAGCAGTTTACAACTCAAAATCATGATCCAAAATTGTTGTTTCGATTTTCGATCTGTTCCTCATACCCTATTTATACGTACTTATATCATTTCTACAAATTATATTGGTCAATCATTGACCACCCTATTGGTCGAGTACTTATAGATCGGGAGATGATGAAACAAAATATTAGATTATTTTTACCAGTATGGCGGTTCTTCAGGAGTCTACTCGACGATGATTAGCTGTGCAAAAAGTAGCTTAGTACAAGTGGTTGAATTGTTTTTTTAATTAATGTGTTGGCATCGGAATGGCGGGCTCTGTCTGTAACTCACACTGGAAAAGAGTAACATTGTACTACTACCTATTTCTTTTTTATCAACTATCGGAAAATACAAGAGTTTTGTGGAACAAATCGTTCGATACTCGTAATTTATCCAACACGTTCGATGAACGGCCACGCGATTGGGCCGCCTTGTGCCAGCGTTATGATTATGACCTATTTTTCTTTTTGTCATTACGTAATTTAACCCATGAAGAACCGCCATACTGGTACAAATGATCTAATATTTCGTGTCATCTTCCGGTCTATTAGCAATTCTTACACACCAACTCTTGCTGACATTACGGTCAAATTAAAGTTTGTGATTTGTCCAATGCTATTTATTTAAGTTATTAACCAATACAATATTTATGATAACCTTTAAATAATGCCACAGTAAATTAAATTTTATTGTATTTTTATACCCGGTTATTAAAGTTCCTACAAATACGAAATCTGCAAGGCCATAGTCGATGTTCTCATTACGTATGCGCCCAACCGCGTGCTCCCTTCATCCACCACAGCTTTTTCATTTCAGCGACGTCGGAGCTTCGGAATAAAACGAGCTATATATTTCCGTTCGAACTAATAACGTGACTTTAATATTATACCTCACATGATCTATTCTTTACATCTTATCTAATACAAGCTATTTTTTACGCACGGCCTTTGTAATTAAGTTTTATAACATATTCGTATGTTTGTATATGCATACTTTGCTAATATTATAAATGCAAAATTCCCTTTGTGGGTCTGTAATGCCTTTCGGCCAAACCGATTTTTATGAAATATGCAATAAAATAGTAGAAGACCTGAGTTCAAATATAAGCTACCTTTTTAAAGCATAGGTTTTAAAGATCACCCTCTTAATGGTTGAAATAGCTGAAATAGGGATAAAAGTTTGTATGAAACATCAATTTGCATAAAACAATAAAACGTAATTTATTTTAGTATTATTATAATGTTAATATAATATTATAAATGGGAAAGTTTGAATGTATGCTACTTAGTCACGCAAAAACGACTGAACGGATTTGGATGAATTTGGCACACAGGTAAAATGATGACCTGGAATAGCACATAGGCTATCTTTTATCCCGAAAAAATTCGTTGTTCCCAAGGGATACACGAAAAAGTGTTATAATGCAGCGAGCTGCATGCTGCAGCTAGTAATATTATAAATGGCCGCCAAACTGATTTTTATGAAATTTAGCAAAGAAATATATTTTTTATGGAAGAGGGGACAAACGAACAAGAGATACATCTGATGTTAAGTGATCACCACCGCCCATGGACATCCGCAATACCAGGGGTCTTTCAGTTGCGTTGCCAAACTTTTAAAGATGAGTAAGCTCTTTTCTTGAAGGTCCCCATGTTGTATCTGTTCGAAAAAATCCCTGCCGATAATTGATTCCACAAAAGAGTAGTGCGAGGCAAAAAGTGCCGGGAGAACCGCGCGATTGTGGATTTCCAGACATCGAGATGGTGAAGGTGGAACTTTAAATTTTGTCGTGATGTCCGATGATGAAATTCAGCAGCAAGAATTAATTCAAACAACTCGTCGGAACACTCAATGATAGATACGATAAAAGATGCAGAGCGAACCTACATATCTGCGTAATGCCAAAGAGTCGAGTTTAAGATTTATATTTTAAGATTCAAGCTTAAACATAAGCTTTTTTTTATGATGACATTATTCTGCTTACGAAAAAAGCTACGAGCGTCAGTTAGTATTTATATGCACATACACATACAAAAACAGACGGCTTGCCTTTTTATTGGATAATATTATTACTTATAATATAAATATTTTAACATACATAGTAGATACACAAACCCAGAAATACAAACGTCTACACTCATCACAAAAATGTCTGTTCCTGTCGGGGATTATGTGTTACTAAGGATTTAATTATTTTTTATCAGTTTTATCGACGGATTAAATGGATACGCCTTTCAAGACAATTTTTTAGTTTGTCAGTGTAGCCTCCAATTACACACAGAAATACAGAGTTATACTACTTACCGATGAAACAATATAACTAAAGGGTAAATTTAATCCTTGTACGATAAAACAATACAACATGATATCTTTAAATTTTTTCACGATATAATATATCAAAAAATGTATGGTATTTTGGACAGTGATAGGAGCATTTGCTGATATGCGCGGCGACATTTTTTTCCAATGGCATATCTGTTAGTATTAATGTGGTCTGTGGTTTTTTCAAAACGAACGTGCATAACCGTTGATTAGCTTTTTGTAACTTACATTCCGGATTTCATGTACAATTTCCATCAAGTGAGAAGAGCGCTATTACTTAAAGTGAACAAAAAAACTATTACAACAGTAAAATCTACTGTTCTACTGTTATTTTTCTTGTTGTAGTCCTTGTCACAAGGCTTGTGTAAAATGTGTATACTAAGCAATAAAAACCACCTTTATCACTGTTTTAAAACAGTTTTATGTGTTTGCCTTTGTTTTGTGTCTGGAGTTCAAACGTTACTTTTAATCTTATGATATTACTCTCAGGACTATTTTTATAAGACGTGATTTTTTTAAAGGAATAAAAATCATCACGTTTGTGCTCTTCAGAGGTAGCAGAATAAATCAATTGTCAGTTAAGGTTCTGTTTCACACAATTTTCTGGTTTTCTCATTTTACTAACCTGTAATGATCATAACTTATTTGATCGTTAGATGTATGTAGCTTCCCGTGTTGGTCACGGGCTTCTTTGAAGAAAAGCCTAACTGCCGTTCTGCCAGGCAGGTCTTAAAAGGCGACCAAGTGGCCATGCGCGTCACTACCATCGTTACTATAAGGTGGTAGAGTTCTGCATCGGCTTGGTACCACAGTCTTACCTATTCCTGCCGCAATAGCGCCAGTGCTAGTCACTGTCGTGTTCCGGTTTGGAGGGTGAGGTAGCCGGTAAACTTATGCATCTAGCATTAGACCTCGCCACAAAATAGCAACGCACCATTAACAAACACCTTTGGTGTCTATTTGAGATGGTTGACTCTTTCCATCAGGAGATCCATCTGCTTCTTTGCTACCTTATAATATATAAAAAATGAAGGTTTGCAGGAGGCTTGGTATCAACTATAAAAATTTGCATTGCCAGCTCAAAGTCTGGGGAAGACTTATGATTTAATATGTGTAAAACATTGTCGCAACAAAATTTTATTGCTCGAATAATATTGACTCAGTGGTCGAATCTAAACACATTAATCACTAAATTATAAGGGCAATCAATTATATGAAAGCAGTTTAAAATTTTAATTTGAGCCTTTATAGGCTTGGTTTTTTTTAACATCACGTGGATGGAAACTGCTCTAAATACTGATAACAGGAAAATTAATTTAAAATAGACATTCCTTTATTCTTATCAGGAAAGAAAATTGTATTCAAAGATTTTTGAAAATACGCTTGTTACAATATGAAAATTAACGGGCTAAAATATACAAAATAAGACCATATTCTTTAAAGGCTAGGGTCAATCATAAGAATCAAATTTATGGTAAAAACGTGTTTTATTTCAAGAGATAAAAACAATTAAATCTAAACATATCAACGGATATTCCCATTGAATTTCTTTACCTTGTTTTCAAGGATATTCATTCACTTTACTCAGAGGTCCATCGAATTATGTTAGTAATTAACAATTATCTTTCTTTATGGTTAGATCAGTTTATATTAATTGTTCACCTATTTATTAAAAAAATAAAAATGTGTCTTCACGCCCGTATCCTCGAGAGGTAGAAGTAGGCAGAGACACAAGTGCACCCATGAGAAGCTGAAAATACTTGGTTCCACAATGTGATAGGTAGCAAGTCTGTCGCCAATCGGGCACTTTCCAATCCCGGGCAACATTGTTTTAATCAGAAAACTAAAAAAACACATTTTTGAATTGACCGACCTGGATGTGGTCAACACCGACATCGGACTACTAGACCTCGTTACTCGCGGTTGAGCCACAAAAAGTGACAATAGACAGATAAACTTTATAATATTAGTATTAATATGTGGTGGTAGAGTACTGCATTGTCTCGCCCGGGTCTGGTACCACCGCCTTACCTATTCCTGTCGCAATAACGTCAGTGCTTGTCGCTGTCGTGTTCCAGTTTGGAGGGTAAGGCAGCCGGTAAACTTATGCATGTGGCATTAGACCTCGCCGCAAGATAACAACGCACCATTAACACCTTTGGTGTCTATAGGCGATGATTGACTCTTTCCATCAGGAGAACCATCTGCTTGTTTGCTATATTATTATATAATATAAAAAATATATATTAAAGTACAAAAATATTGATAAGTAATAAGTAAATATAGTAAGTATAAGTATGGATTTTTATCTATGAAGTGACCTAAACTGAGCTACTTGTAATGGCTACTACAGAATGTGAAAGTAGCGTGTGATCCTAGCATAAAAGCTTGTGTATATTAATAACAAAACAACGTGTGTGGCATGTACGATAAGCATTATTCCCATAGTAAATGTAATACCGTTTTTGGTTTTACTTTAAGGCGTTATCTTACTCTTAATTTGTGTCAGTAATGAAGGCATTATTTATAGCATTCAACTGCTTATCTCACAAAACGCGTTTATGGGCCCAACGAAACAGTAATAAAGCAGATTCGCTAGTATAATAAAAAACCGTTCAAGGGCGAGTATTAGTTATTATGTGAGGGTCGCGTATGTAGTATTTATCATGTATTGTGTATCCATACTAATATTATAAATGCGAAAGTAACTCTGTCTGTCTGTCTGTCTGTCTTTTACACTTTCACGGCGAAACCACTAAACCGATTTGGATAAAATTTGGTACAAATATAGTTTGAGACCCAAGAAATGACATAGGATAGTTCTTATCCCGTAAATCCCACGGCAACGGGAACTATGCGGGTTTTTATTTTAGAATTTTTTCCACGCGAACGAAGTCGCGGGCACAGCTAGTATATATATATATATATATATATTTGGTTTGGATGGATGTTTGTTACTCAATCACTTTTTTGGTTTGGAAATTTGGTACACAGGTAAATGATGACCTGGAATAGCACATAGGCTACTTTTTATCCCGGAAAAATTAAGTGATCCCGTGGGATAAGCCAAATACTTTTATAATGCACACTGCAGCTAGTATTTTATATATAGTTAGTACGAAACTCCTGTTTAACTCGAAAGGAGCATTAAAATAGGTAAATGTCACAATAAAAATAAAAGAATAATGAAATGTTTCTATTTATAAAAATAAAAAAATATGGTATTTTAAAATGCTCGTAGTTATTCAATTTCCCTAAAATATAGCGAAATTTTTAAACTGGACAACAGTTCGTACAGTCAGCAGTCACAGTGTCTTTGATAACGTGGTCGCCTCTGTAACTCTTTCAGTCGACAAGTTTTATTGCGATTATAATGTTTGATCTGTGTTTGATATCATTTAGAATGCGTTATTTTGATTGGCGAAATTGTCTGTAGATATCTACAAAATAATAAGGTATTAATATATGATTATATTAAGCTACCAAATAAAATAGTCCGTAGGATATTACATAATTTGTTAAGTGATGAATAACATATTTAAAACATCGTGAGTGGCTTTTTTGGCGAGTCTGACAAACATTCACGGTATATTATTAGATATTAGATAGAGAGATATGATATTAGAGCAAAGTTGGTCCGGACACCTTATTGAGAATACACAATCTACTTGGGCCATCATTTTTAGCAGTATGATCTCATTATCTACTCTATATAGATTTAACGTGAAATTTACAATAATCATCTTTAAAAATTAAATTAAATAAGAATATGTGTTCGCGAAAAGGGTTTACAGCATGAAAAACTGACAAAGTTTACAGCATGTATTCATCATTTAAAAAAAAGTGTGATCTCCCGTGGACTTATACTTTTAACAATTTGCCAAGGTTTTTATTACATACTGTGAAAAACTCTGTCCTGTTGTAATATAATTTTATTTTATTTTATTCGTGCCTTTCGACACTAAACACAAGAGGGGTTAGTATTCATGTGGTCTGTGGGGGTGAATCAGGGGTAGTGTATTTTTTATTTACTTATATCTGTATTTTGCCACACACATATATATATATATATATATATATATATATATATATATATATATATATATATATATATATATATATATATATATATATACATATATATATATATATATATATATAAGTGAAAAAATGCATACACATATACTATTTCATAAAGTTACATAAATCTTTAATGTCTGTGTAAACATTATTTTTTTTGTCCATTTTAAAGGTTTAATGACTACATTTTTGTTTCTCTGTCGATCTTTATGTTCATTTATAACTCAAGAACGCTTCAACCGATTTTTACGAAAACTAATACGCGGTTTTGATATCTTGGGCGAAAAAAGTTTACTAAGATTTTCTACGTAGAAAGAAAGATTTAGTAGCCACCCAAAGGCTGGTTGGTGGCTGGTGGTGTTTTGTATCCTACGTACCGGATCATTTGGTCCCGGTTTACAGAAATAAAAATTACAAATACGGCGATGGAACCAATACCCGGTTCACCAGCTAACAAACTGGAGAATAGTGTAGTTTCTGAGCAACCATTGACATTCAGTTAACCTTAGCTAACCAAAGAAACTGGCGTAATATTACTCTATTTTTTACACAATTTTAGCTTACTCACGTTTAAAAAATCCCTTTTAATACAATCACATTATGAAATATTATTTTTTCTCCATAGAACTCTCGCTATATTTTATAAAAGACTTAATAGTAAATAAATTTCACTGGACAAGTATTAGTCTCCGCGCTCACTCACGCCCATATCCCCGAAGGGGTAGGCAGAGGTACAAGTGCACCCACGATTAGCCGAAGATACTTGGTCCCACAAATGTGATAGGTGGCAAGCCTATCGCCAACCGGGCACTTTCCAATCACGGGCAACTTTGTGTTTCTCAGAAAACTGAAAAAACACTTTTCTTATGTGCCCGACCCGGGAATCGAACCCGGGACCTCATGTGGTCAACGCCAACGCTGGACCACTAGACCACAGAGGCGATTATTAGTACAAGTTTTAGTCAACGACGAAAAACGGAAATACATGTACATAATACATAATATAAATAATGAAATGTATTTAATAATATCTCTCTCATTAAACGAAAAAAAATGTTGTCCTTTACGGGGCAGCTATGTGTGTATGTGGTGATTATTTTAAATTTAAAAACACTTGTACTGTTTCGCAATTCAACGACGAAAAAACGGAAATACATATACATAATACATAATATAAATAATGAAATGTATTTAATAATATCTCTCTCATTAAACGAAAAGAAATGTTGTCCTTTACGGGGTAGCTATGTGTGTATGTGGTGATTATTTTAAATTTAAAAACACTTGTACTGTTTCACATTGTTCTATGTATGAATTTCCCCTCTATTTTTAATAAAATGTGCCAAGAACAAGAGAGAGCGAGAGGCATTAATTGCAAGAAGACAAATTAATATTTTTGACGTAGGTCCTATACAAAGCATTCTTAATAGAACGACATCGGAGTCAGCACTTGATGTGTATAACTTCGTTAAAAGAAGCCTAGAACAGTGATGCCTCCCACCGTCTTTTTAACCAAAGATTAGCTTAATCAGATGGGACTGACGTAATCGTCATAGCGACATAAGTTCCTAATAAAAAAAGAATAAAAAAGGGGGCTAGAATTGAAATCACAATTTACAATTTAAGTTTTAGTCTAGATTATGCAGTAAAATTTGAAATCGATCATCTAATTAATAACAAATATATAGTGTGGGAATTGTGAAACAATACAACCATAAATTTCAGCGCCGATGACGCAGAGTATAAAATTACAGACATATGTCCTTAACTAACCAAAACATGTGTCACATAAGGAGCATATTATTAAAATCTCGTTGAAAGAACTAATTATTTAATAACAAAAAATGTGAATACCGTGTGTCATATTAATATAAAGAATACAGATCCCTAAGAATTTCGTATTATATCCATTGACATCCCGACATGAATACCATACTGAGTCGTGATCGAAAGAAAGAAACATCCACCTTGTTTGTGAGTCGGCATTGTGCCATAAACCTTATCATTGAGAGTCGATCAGGGCGGATCGATTGCTTGATTCGCCTCACGAAATTAAGGAAATCGCTCATGGGGATATTATTCTCGACGCTTCCGATAACATCTACTCTGGATGTAGGATTGGCGATGTACTTAACTTTTTCCTTAGCGACCGTTCTGTTGACGTTAATCTATCGAATTGACAGACATTAGAGAAAATTGAAGATTTTAGAGATGTGTAATACGAGTTTTATTTTCAAGGTACTAATGTAATCTCGTCCAAATACGAGTAGCTATAAAAAGTAATATTAGTATTAATATTGAAGACCGATATTTTATTTATTTTACGTTATTTTTAAGCCCAAAGCAAAAACGAAGAGTGTTATAAGTTTGACATATATAGCCATGGACGCCGGTAGCATATTGCAGGTTTTTTGTTTGTTATTTATTATTTGAAAAAAAAACCTGAAGGCGTCTAGGTTGCTATACAAATTGGTTCACCGCATTGTCGATAAACATTTTGACATTATCCGGATAACATAGATAAAATTCTATGTTATTTATGTATAATATTAGTAGTACAATGTGGGGATGTAGTATGTAGTATGTGTAGTATGTGCACCTCCTGAAAGTATTCCTGGCGTGCGTCGCCTATATGTATATATTTGTAATTATATGTGTGTTTGTCTGCATAATACAACCGAATAGACCGATTTGAGTGTGATATTTTTAATTAAAAGTTCAACACGGCAGATTGGTCTATGAGGGTAGATCTGACGCCCTGATACAATCAGAAAGATCCTATTGCCATTCTTATGTATAAAAAATATCTTATAACTGGTTGGCTAAATCTCGTTTTTTTGTATTGATTGTTAAATTACAATTTTACAAATATTACACGATATACCTGAAGATATTATCTAAGGAATGTGCTAACTTATTACATGATAGAATGTACTTTACTCGATTATATAAATTCTAAAGGTGCTAAGAACCTTTTTCTGACTATTTTCACGATGACGTCGGTATGTCTATATATATGTATGTATGTCTATGTGAGTGTATGTGCGTATGTAAACATATAACTTTTGAATGGCTGGACCTATTGAAACTCGATTGATGGCATTCGACTTGATTCTGCTCAACTTACTTGATGTATCGATTGAGGACAAATTCTAATCAGCTCTTTTTCTTAAAAAACTGCATCCAATACATTAATTGCATCCAATACATAAATCGGTTTATCCATTCTGGAGTTATCGTTACCGAAAAATTTTGAAAAAAGTGTATTGACCTAACTTAAAAATTTATCAACCAAATTTTTTTGGACTTCTATAATATTTCAATATTGAAAAAACTACGTCAAATGCCTTTTCAAAAATTAAAATCGAATTAAATTTTTCAAAAGTTACATCTCTTTAAATATATTGAAATTACGTTGTTTACAACAAACTGTTCTACTTCATATTACTTAAAATAATTATCAGGATAATATATCGATTTATTTAAAATTAAGTTTTTTTTTAAATGCGTTAAATACCATAAATCGGTTTAAAATCGGTTAATCCATTCGGAATTTATCAATGACGCAAATTTTTTGAAAAAACATTTTTTACATATCTTCTACATTTTTTAACCTTTTGATATTGTAGCAAAATATAACAGCTTAAAGCTCAACATAGCTTAAACGCTATACAAAATATCAAAGCCGATCGTCATTATGAAAATACTTACTATTTACAAACTTTAGATTTTGATCTTTTTGAGTTCAAAAATTCATGCGAAGGTATAGTTTTCGCTTCATTCAGCTTAAAATACCACAATTTGGCGGGAATTTTCAGGGATAACCTGCAGGGTCAACGGGTTTGCAGACTTTTTTTTATCTGATATCCACATATTTTAACCAGTCCAGAGACTAACTGGAATAAACAGACAGACAGACAGACAAAAATAGTAAAAAATGTTATTTTGGTATGCAGGGAATGCATAAACCCTATGCATTTAGTAAAAAGCGGTTATTTTAATATTACAAACAGACACACAAATTTATTTGTATATATCTATAGATAATATCTGCACTTCTTCTCTGTGTATAAACTTCACTTGTACAATCTTTAACTGTGCCAAATTTCATACTTCTGCGTACGCGTAATTTGCATAAAAAGGGGTACAAAATTGTCGCTTCACATACAAATCTATATTAATGATGACCTAGTAATCTAAATTTGATGCAATAACTTTTATATACAATATCAAAAATATCCATTAGACAAGTTATAAGACAAACTATGATTTTATCTGGCCATGCTAAACTTTAAGATTTATTTCAAGTTTGACCACGGATTTTAACCATAACAAAGGAATGAATACATATGTGTGTCATACTCACTGTCAATCACATCGAAATATGTGTAAGGTATTTTTATTTATTTTATTTTATTCTAATTATTCTATTTTATTTTATTTTTGAAAATAAAAATAATATTACATAAAAATATTAGTTTTCTGCATTTCTTCTTTATATAAACGTAATCTGTGACAATTTTCATTTACTTCCACTCATGTGTTTACCCACCCTCATAAAAAAGCGTGCAAAGCTTTTACTTTACGTATTACGTAATATAAATGACATTGAAGAATATATAAATGACATTGAAGACGACTAACAAAAGTACACATCTTGAATCAAATTAATATATAAATGAATTAATATGTAAATGACGTTTGGAGAAGACTAACAAAACACATCTTGAATCAAAAAGGGTAAAAGTTTTTATCATACGCAATGTATAACATCTTTTGTCGAGAAGAAACTTGTTCTTCAAAGATGATAATGATTATTTTGTTTCCAAAGTTAAAGTTTTACAAGATGGCTTGTTACGAGTTGAATACTAATGATGACAATTTTTCAAAGCACGTAATAAATTAGGTCAACTTATGTAGCGCAGGTGCTTGGCTAAAATATTAACTGGGTACTATCTCTTGTAATAAAATTCTGGAGACTTTAATAATCCTTGAAATATACTTTCGGATTCTTATTTTATTTAAAATGAAATACTGGTGCTGAAATATTATCATGTTTTAATAACATAGGGCAGCAAATGATCAGATCATGTTTTTGATAAAAACAGATTACCAGCGCCTATAGACAGTATAGACATAAAAAATGATGTGTTGCAATCCGTATGGCAGAATATAATGCTATATGATTAAAAATATCGGTTAACTTACCATTTAAAAATGAAAATGATATTTAAAAATATTGACGCTATCTCGGCAGAAGTAAGTAAAATAATGGTGGTACCAAACCGAGACATGACGTTAGGGGAATCTATCAACAAGTAGTCAGGATTGGGCCAACCATTCGGCAAATAATCTATTCTTCAATGCGGCTTCGGACATACGTGGTATGGGGGTAAAAGTACATTATATTATTTAAATGCTATAAAACTTTTTGTAACCTCCCGTATTTTTTAAATTCTGAATTAGATTTTTACCAAATAGGACTAAATGACTCTCACAAATAATAAAAAAAGAAATGTAAAAATCCGTCCATATAAAACGAAGTTATGCCTGAAAATATATGAAAATATGTTCAAATGTTCAACAAAAGAGATTGATAAAATCGGCCTCAAAATGCTACAAGAATGTAGCGTCAGCCGAAATTATTAAATTCATTTAATGTACAATAAGTCTATATTAGAATTCAATGAACACTTTTTAATAATGAGTAAATTTTAAAACGATTTTAGTTGAAAAGTCATAAAAGTAATCAAACTTGTACGTTTATTTAATTTTTAAATCAAGTAGATTTTTCTTTTATGCCATAAAGCTAACTAACACTTTCTTCTATTTATGACCAATTAAATAAATTGGAAAGATGTTGGATAGGTAGGACGCATAATATTAAACAAACAATTTTATAAAATTCAAAAATAAAAATATTTATTACTACAGTCGGAACTTACAACATAGAAGGCTGTATAAATAAGAAACTATAAATATCATTCTAAAGTGACAAAAAAAAACAAGTGTCTCAATTTAAGTTGTGGACGAGTAATAAATATTTTGCTTTAAACAAACGTTCGTCTTTTAACGAGTCTTCTAACTTGTGGTTAAAATCAAATAATCTTCATCGTGATAGATACACGTGACAAAAACATATTATATATTGCAATTGTTGGCGATATATTGCAACCATAATGACAAAATAGAATGAATGAAGAACATAATTGAAGTAATATTAATATTTGAACGTTTTTCGTAAATTTTATCATTATAAAAATGATCCTCCCAATTAGTAAAAAAGAATTATACAAATCTATCCATATATGACAAGGTTGTGCCTGAACATTAATAAAAATATATTCTTTTGTGTGGAAACAAACGACTCTCACAAATAATAAAGAAGAATTATACAAATTCGTCTATATAGTGCCTGAACATACATAAAAGATATTTATAAAAATCCTAATTGAGAACCTGTCCCTCTTTGGGAAGTTGGTTGAAAAACTTATAATGTATAAACATTAAAAATTATGGTTCTACCACAACCTAATAAATTTTATCTCTGAATACGGCTTGCTCAACAATTTCTATGCTAAAATTTCCAAAAACACTACAAAATTGCTTTCAATTTGTTATTCAAATATTTACCGCAGTCATGTAGTTTTAAATAGTAAACTCATTCATTTTATATTTTATGTGTAATAAGATGTTTCTGAATTATGGAGATTAACATTTAAAATTTACAAAATATATAATAGTAGGGAGCTCAATATTATTAGTGGGGATTTATTCGAGCGTCGTGGGAACCTATTGGGTTTTGTAGATTAAAATCTCCAAAATCCAATAGGTCTCCACGACACATTTTATTCACCTATGAAAGGAAAAATAAAAGGTTATATAATGTTATTCTCTTCAAGTTTTAAATATCCACAGCTAAAAAAATTAAAAAAACGGTGACGTGGAAACACTGCAGCGCATCAGATTAGGGTATGGTGGGTTAATTACGAGAAAAATTTAGAAAATCTGATCATTTGCATCAATGTAAGGGAGAGCAAGGGTGACAAATTTGCAAAGAAATTGTTGTTTTGACATACTCTACGGTCGAAATTTCTTTTAGTTTGAGCAAAAAAAAAAGTAATCTGACGATTTCCAGAAGCCAAAGTTATTGTTTTTTTTATCTACTGTCCTAGATACTCGGCTCTATATAAAGAGCTTATAAGTATGTGGGGAATTCCCCTCCGTAATGTGCCGCGCTTGAATAAATCCCAAAATCCACTCTTGGTCTCCCTAGTATAACCTGTAGATACCTCGAAAAATTATCTACAATTTATCACAATATGTAACATTTAAGTATCTGCTACTTGTAACACTTGTATAAATAAATAAATATCCCTGCACAAATTACACGAATTGACCTATCCCTAAAGTAAACAAATTCAATACATAACCTTCATATATGGACATCAAACATGTTCATGGTGCGTTGCTATCAATGTGGCGGAGTTTAAATTCCACATGCATAAGTTTACCGGCTACCCTATCAAAGCATTATTTAACGTGATAGCGCAAAGCACCAGTACTATTGTGGCTGGAATAAGTATGGCGGTGATGTGGTACAAAAATCCTAGTCACTATGTGACACGTATTAATTAGCCAAGACAGTTGATCTATTCTTCAAAAAGGAGCCTGGATTACCACGAGTGGAACTTTATTATATTAATATACTATTGCCATTTCATCTAATCAGAATGAAAAATATCTGTAAACGGTTGACCCTGCAGTCCATCCCTGAAATTCTGAATTAAGGTATTTTAAGCTCAAAAGAGTAAAAACTACAAGCATAGATAATATCTATTTAATCTAAAATATTGCTTTAGCTAAATAATCGATAGGTTGAAAAATTTCGAAGCAGTGTCAAAAACATTTTTTTTTAATTTTCGTCATTTATAAATGCCAAACAAATTAACCGATTTTGGTCCTATTAACGGTATTTAACGCAGTTTTAAACTCGAAAAGCTGATAAGATTTTCAAGTCAATCGGTGTATTCGCCTGAAAATTATGTCAACAATATTAAGTTTGCTAAACACAATGGAATTTTAATATTTGAAATGCTATAACTTTTGCAAATTAGATTCTATTTTGATTTTTCAAACGGCATTCGACGTAGTTTTTATGGTACTAAAATATCGTAGAATACCAAAAACTAATTGGTTGAAAAATTCAAAGTTACGTCAAAAAAACATTTTTTTTAAATTTTCGTCAACGATTATTCACAAACAGATAAACCGATTTTGATGCAGTTTATGCATTAGACGTAGTTTTCTGAGGAATAGAGTTAATCAGTTTTTGTACTTAATCGGTACAAACATCGGTAAGTAATATTAAAGAAATACTGTTTCGCCAAATTTTTTTTGGGAATTTTTCAAAGTTTCTCAAAAACTCCTTAGCTGAATTGTTTCAAATTTTCAGGAAGTCTAAGTTGAGCGAAATCCAATTGAATGCCATCAACCGCGTTTCGATAGGTCTAGCCGTTCAAAAGTTATGAGATACACACATACACACACACACATACACACACACACATACACACACACATATATACATACATAAATACAGACATACTGACGTCATCGTGAAAATAGTCGGAAAAGGTTCCTAGGACCTCAAAACGTGGAGTTTTGGTGGAAACTCAGTTTTCGATGATCGGGGCAAAATCAGTAACTTCCTTATCTACATACGTAGCGGGAAGTTAAAAAAAAAAACAAAAATGGTGAAAGGGCAGTTACTGCAAAATTACCCCGTATGGAATAGTCATACATCAACGCGATGAATATTGAAAATAGAAATGCTTAGCTTTTTCGTATATTGATTGTTAGTTCTTCATAATATGTGTAGGGATTCCATAAAGAGCCCCTTATCTACTCATGTGCCACGAGTATCTATCTACTATCACTATACGGTGTGTAAAGAAAACCCTGTCCGATTGTCAAAGGCATTATTTGGTAGCTTAATACAAACATGTTTATGTCATTATTTTATGGATATTGATACATAAATTTTCAAAATATTTGCTTGATTTAAGGGGAAGTTGCTCAATTTTAGTACTAAACTGAGACATTTTAAACTATGATATTCTTCTTATCTATACATATAATAAAATCGTAGGAAACTCAAAACTGTACATTGAATATTTTTTTAAAAGGATACTTGGGGCGTGATCTACAATCGATATCGAAGCCAAAAATACAGTTTTTAGAATTGTTGTCTGTTTGTCTGTTTGTCTGTTTGTCTGTATGTATGTCCGGGGTAAACTCAAAAAGTATTGCATGGATTTACTTCAAATTTTGCATGAATATTACTAACAGGTCGGGTCAACATATATGCAATATATTATCACGCTATCACCTAGCGGGGAGGTGCTGTGCGGAGTGAACGAAGTCCGCGCGGAAAAAGTCGCTGGCAACAGCTAGTTTTAATAATAAAAATATGTATTTTATTTTTAATTTTTTGATAATTTCGTTGACCTAACTATATACCTTTTTCGGATCGGACAGAGTTTTCTTTACACCCTGTATAACATGGTATATTAATTATCCTTTATCCTTTAAAGCATACCTACCCTATGTTGGAATCATTCGCCTTTTATGAGTTGCCAGGCAGAATAACAGATGGTCTATTTTCCAAAGAAGTCCGGAAGATACCAGATAATATGGGGTTATTACGGGCATTGTGATTGAGGTAGTAGGTAACAGGTAATTTGTGAATGAGGCTTTAAATGTATTACGTCTGATGTTCGTAGTCATTTAATAATAAAAGCCGTCAGTCAAAACTTATCTTCGAAAAACCGTATGAGTTTTATCTTTTAACTAGCGACCTGCACGCGGTTTCACCCGCGTAGCTTTTGGTTCCGTGGGAATATCGGGAAAGTTTGTATATTAAAACCTTCCTCAAGAATCAATTTATCTATTAAAAAAATCGTATTAAAATCCGTTGTGTAGTTTTAAAGATTTAAGCATACATAGGGACATAGGGACAGAAAGAGAAAGCGACTTTGTTTTATACTATCTTTTAATGACATAAAAATATACATAAATAGTAGGCATCTCAAATAAAGCAACGTCACACAGCTTTTGACCTGCAAAAAAATCGTTTTGTGTTTAAATTTAATTTAAAATTAAAATAAACTTATCAAGAGTTTACTGCCTCGTGGTCTAGGGGTAGCCTATTCAGCTCAGACCATGAGATCAAGGATTTAAAACGTTATAATTTCGATACATTTGCATCGTTGTGATTGGTTATGGTATATGATATTATGACGTAGTCTCTTAGTGCTAGTTGGCGAATCAATCACAAAACAGCATGAAACGCAGCGAACCAATTACGAAACAACAAAAATTTCGAAATTATAACGTTATAAATCCTTGCATGAGATCCCGGGTTCGATCGCCGGTTCGGGCAAAGTGTTATTTGAGGGTTTTCGAGGTTTTCTCGAAAATTTGATCCTCAGTAGCAGCTCGGAGTCTGGCGGAGTGGTGTATTACCACTGCACGGGACCTCGGATGAGCACGTTAGACAGTCGGTCCTGGTTATCGCTAGAAATAGTCGATAATTGTTAACATGTCGGTAAATGTGGCGATGAGGATTACCACTTATCACGCCAACCGACAAACCGGTAAATCGCGGTGAACTGGAAAATCTATAGACGTTCGGTTTACTCTGCCTAACCCGCAAGGGAACCGGTGATGATACTTACTTAGTTATTAAGAATGGATGTTGAGCAGTGACTTCTTTTTGTGTGTAATTTCTTAAAGTCTTTAATAATTATAATTATCTTCTTCTATACATATAAAAATCAATTGCTGTTCGTTAGTCTCACTAAAACTCGAGAACGGCTGAACCGATTTGGATAATTTTGGTTTTGAATTAATTGGTGAAGTCCAGGGAAGGTTTAAAAGGTGAAAAAATATAGAATAAAAAAATAAGAATAGTAAAAAAGGCAGAACAGCGTTTGCCTGGTCAGCTAGTCTTATATATAAAAATCAATTGCTGTTCGTTAGTCTCGCTAAAACTCGAAACTCGAGAACGGCTGAACCGATTTGGCTAATTTTGGTTTTGAAATAATTGTTGAAGTCCAGGGAAGGTTTAAAATATGAGAAAATATAGAAAAAATATAAGAGTAGTTAAAAAGGTAGAACAACGTTTGCCGAGTCAGCTAGTAAATAATAAATATCGCTAAACAAATAAAACAAATCGATCGAATTATTTGCTTGTGATGTGTTAGTCAACGAGAAACATAAAAATACATGTATATAAAAACTCGAATATATTTAATAAACCCAGAAATATAAACATCTATACCCAACACACAAATGTTTGTTCCTGTCAGGAATCGAACCCCAACCTCATCGATTGCGTGGTCAGGGTCGCTAAACATTCCTTTAGTTGAATGTTTAGGCGGTCAATATACGCTTATAGATTGATAATAATTATACGAGTATGTATATTTGGATGGACAGCACCTCACCAACAAACTGTAATTAATACAATTTGGCGAAATTTTATGTAATATATTACACTGCATGGCTATACTACATATAAATAAAATTGAAGTGTCTGTGATTTCAAACTTGCTGGGTTTTTTCAAATGCCTTATGTTATTTTTACGGTACATTAGTACCGTAAAATTAATCTTAAATTAATCTAAAGTAGATATTAATCTAAACAACCATTTTTAAAATTTCTTACTTTGTCTGTTATACTGTTTGTACGGGCACAGAATATTAGACTCTAACAGAAGTCAATGTACATACAAGTAATATTCGAGCAACGCACACATAGACACCTCTCACAGACGCAATATCTCGGATTGCTTCGGATCACACTGTTCCATTACTTGTATGTACATTCTCTCTGTTAGTCTTCTGTATTTTGTGGTATGGAGTAATCTCTAGAACAGCTAGACCAGACTAGAACAGGACCGGATATAGACTAATTTTTACCCGAGTAAGTAAAAGGAAGTAATGGTTTTGAATCACCTGAACGAAGTCACGAGTAATAGCTAGTTATAAATATATAAACTAAACCAATCATAATAACGCTAATAATGTACAATCATAGACCACATGAATACTAATAGATACGGTAATAGGAATGAATCGTGTCGCCGCGCATATGAGCAAACGCTCCTATCACTGTCAAAAATGTCATACATAATATGTAGAACTATTATATCGTGAAAAAAAAATAGAAATAAACCATGCTGTACTGTTTTATCGTAAGGAATAAGATGACAAAGTTTAAAAATTACTCTTGAAGTGATTTTATTTCATCGTTAAGTAGTATTTATAACTCTGTATTTCCGTGTGTGAATGCAAGCTACACTGACAAACTAAAAAAATAACAAGAAAGACGTATCCATTTAATCCGCGGCACCAATTCTTAAGTAAAAGCCAGTGCTTTAAAAGAAAACAATTCATACAAATGATATTTTCGAATATCAGCATTAATTAATTTTAAACAGAGGCTTATTAATAGTGGTATTAATAGAAATATATTTTAACCGTTAGCTCTGTATCTCTTTGTCATTGTTTCGTACGTCAACAATGATTTTCAGTTGATGACAGTTGGAAACTTTAGGGTGGACGTTCCTTGAACAGATACTGATCAAGAGTTTAATTGTATGTGGCGCTAACGCAACATTTCATCTTCAAGTGTTTTTAAGCTGGGTTTACATAAACAGATATAAGTATATTTCATGTTATGTTTAGTAATTAATTCGAATAAAACCATATTTTAAAATTACCTGTTAAAAATCACGTTTAATACGTTTAAAATGATTAAACTGGGATTCCAGTAACAAACTTTTTTTTTATTAATAACAAACTGAGTTTTTGTGAACAGTTTCGTTTTGACGAGACAACCATCTTTTTTATCTTCGAAAAATCCTCGAATCGGGTAACTAATAAAGATAATAAAAAAAACTTTAGAGTGTTGGACTAAGAAAAGTTTTTACTTTACGCGTAGGACAATGTTACCCTTGAA
This sequence comes from Apodemia mormo, assembly GCA_036924255.1. Lineage (NCBI taxonomy): Eukaryota > Metazoa > Arthropoda > Insecta > Lepidoptera > Riodinidae > Apodemia > Apodemia mormo. Next base: position 22,142,922 of record JAUPFN010000016.1, read on the forward strand.
TAACAATAATAATTACAGGATGTTGTGAGAAATTTAGGTTATTATTAAATTGATTAATATCAATTTAAACATCTCATAATTCCGAAACTTTAGAGTGGAGGACTCGTCAGAAAAACCAACGAATGTGTAGGAAAAAGTTTCATCGTGTTTTTTCATAATATAATCAAGCGATTAAAGTCAAAAAATAATTATTGTTAATAATAAATATTTTTCCTTCACCGAATCAAAAATTTCAAAGCCCCACAACGATATTATCCACCCAATTTGAGATTTTTCGAAGATAGAAAAGATGGTTGTCTCGTCAACACGAAGCTGTTCACAAAAATTCAGCTTGTTTTTAATCAAAAAAAGTTGTTCCTGGGATCCCGGTCTATACGTGTTAAAACCATTTAAAATGATGTGTTGAATCACGTTTATACGGTGCAGTAGTTAATGAGATAGTTTCGCTATTTTTTTTGAATTCTTGGGGTTGCCAAACCAAGCTAATCATTCGCTTTTTACAAACTGGCCGCTGCTAATAGGATGGCAAGTGATATATTCTTCAAAGGCTGCATGATTCAACACAGGGAACTCTGCCAGGCAGTTCGAAGGCGAACGATTAGCTATTCCGTCTGCTTGTTTGCTATCTTATGATATAACAAAATTCAAAATGACAAACATTGAACCTTTGTGACACAAATATGTGGTTTAAAAACCTGCGCACTACGTTGCAAAACTGTAATAATTATTGTTTTTTTTATATCAAAAACAGCAAACAAGCAGATGGGTCTCCTGTGGAAAGAGTTGACTCTTTTCATGGCCTATAGACACCAAAGATATTAATGGTGCGTTGCTATCTTGTAGCGAGATCTAATGCTACACGCATAAGGTTACTGGCTACCTTACCCTCCAAGCCGGAACACGACAGTGACAAGCACTGACGCTATTGCGGCAGGAATAGGTAAGGTGGTGGTACTAGACTCGGGCGAGACAATGCAGAACTCTACCACCTAGTAGTCACTCGGTCGCCTTTTACGACCTGCCATGCAGAACCGCAGTTGGTCTATTCTTCAGAAGAGCACGAAACCAACACGGGGAAAAATTTGTTTCCTGTTTCAAATTTGAGACCATGGAGCTTTAGTGAAAACATAATTAATAATAGCTGAATGTAAAATCCATTGATATGAGTACGTTAAAGGATCACCTCTTTGAAGCTTAAGCAACAAGGTATCTGCTCTTCCGATAGAGTGAGATAATTGTTGTCTATATGCACTAAAGTTGTTAATGGATCATTGTGCATGCATCTATGTGATGGGAATATATAATCCTGTTTACATAAATTTACCGGTATATTTACTCTCCTTTATAGAGCACGACATTGACAAGCACTAAATATAATAAATAAATAAATACCTTTAGAACTCTGGTCATTCGTTCGCCTTTTAAGAACTACATGTCGCAAATATAGATAAAAAGGACCACCGTGGTAATCAAAAGATTGTAGACAAGATTGCACAAAATGGCGGCAATATTAAAAAGTTCATCTATTTCTGTAATTGAATTTAAATAAGTCTTTAATTAAGAGCCTGTCTTTGACATTGGTAAACATAATTTCAACTAACTCTCTCAAAAAGAAACTTTTGTTCTTTGAACTCTCATCACTCGAAATATACTTACTTAACATAGAAAATAACTTAAGTAATGACATTTTCATTATCAACAGTTATATTGATCTACGTCACGGATTGTTAAACAGAGGAAACGAATTAAAAGGGGTGCGCTCAGTATCTCTAATTAGAGTTATCTGTTATAAGGTACATTAGAATCAATAATTGTATGGTTACTGATAATTCGTTCACAAGCTCAGCAAATGAACTGTAACAGCGGCTAATGTACCAAGTTCATGAACGATTTAAGAACGGAAATGTACGATTAGCTCTTTATTTATCTTTTGAGGTTTCATGTGAATTTATCAGAGCACAATGGGTAATTTTTTGTTTGGTGAAATTTCTAAGGTCTAATTTGCATTAATTCTTTATTAGGTTTTAAATTAAAACATGTTTCTTGATTTTTTTAATAAAAATGGGCTAAATATACTGACACTAATGATATATCTGATGGGTAAACAGAAGTATGAATCATTCAAGTTTGTGAAGCATTCACAATTATTCAACCTTATGTCGTAAGTATTTAATCAAGTCCTATCACGTAACAGCTGCCAAATCTATCAACGAATTGGATATTTATTTATCCAGTTTTGGGTAAGATGTGTTTTTTTAATATTTTTCCCAAACTGCAAACTGGAAAATTTTCGCAACTCCATTGCGGAGCCTGAGAATAGACACAAGAGTTTTAGAGAAAAAAGCCAAAAAACTAATATTTAATCACTATGTTTATGGCCGAAGTTATCCTCGTCGCCACTATTATCATCATGGCAGCATTCCAGTTCTTCGTATCGAAAAAATTTCGTTTATGCGTTTCAACAGCTTCATTATTTAGTAATAAATGAATGAATATCTTCACGCCAGTTCCTTTGCAAGAGGAGTGGATCAAACGTCAAAAGATGCTCAGATTTACCACTTGACTAGCTGGCAAAATAGTGGCAATAGATAATGCCCTATCGCCGCATTTTTAAAGATGTATAATTACTGCATAGATTTGAAGTGTCAGTTTGTGCATTCCTTTTTTTTTGACAAATTTTATGATGAATATTCATTTTATTACTAACTGACATGAATTTTACCATTTACATACATAAATTGATATGTATTGAAGAGAATCGGTATACGGTAAGATCACGTTAATGCACAAATTAAGAACTTTACACAGAGCAGCAGTACTGTCAACGGTGAGTTTTATTCATGAAGCTGTATTAAATAATACTTCATGGTTTTATCTATTTATTGAACCGCCGTCTTTCATTTCGGTGTTTTCACGGAGATTAATAATTAGATTCACCTTTTAATAATGGATTCCGCAAAGTAACGACTGTATATTTCATTTTTTTTTAATTCTTAACACTAGGAGCAAATATTTTATAGGGAAATAAAAACAGCAATTTTAGTTATTTATCTGTAAGTGTGGTTGTTTGTATATGCATATTTCCGAAATTACATAGTAAACAAAAATTTTACGGGTAAACAAAAATTTGCTTGATCAAAGAAAGAAGATTATATTTCTTTATTTTATTTAAATCGGATAGTACAAAATAAAATTAGCATTGAAATATATAATATTAAAAAAAACTAATTTCACGTCTACGAAGTTGCCGATGCATTAATCAAATCGGCTCTGTGGTTTAGTAGTCTTATGTCGGTGTTGACCACATGAGGCCCAGGTTCGTTTCCCGAGTAAGGCAATTCTAAAATATGTTGTGAAGGTTTTTGAGAAAAAAAAAACGTTGCCTGGGATTTGATTAGTGCCCGGTTGGCGATAGGCTTGTTACCTATCACACTGTGGGACCAAGTATCTTCGGCTAATTATCGTATCGTCTACATATCGAGAAAAATTCTCCAAACTCAAGAAACAATTGTCACCTATAAGCCAACATCTAAAGCACTAAAGATTTCACAGTAGAAAACTAATCATAATAATATATAATACAACGATACAAATACGAATGTAAATATATATTATGTTCATTATTACTTCAAACAAAACAACTGGACGGCTTTTTTATTACTAAAATCATAATGAATAAAAACCTTCATGCCGATTCCCTTGGAAATAGACAAATAATAAGTATAAATACATGAATAAATCATAAAATGGCAATACTAATTTATGGATTAATTTACATTAAAAATTCATGTAAGCCAAACATTACACGTATCTAATTTTAGGCAGGTTCATTTTGTCGTTTTCTCGCACTATAGAATGCCCGGGTGGCCGCCACTTGACAAGAGGAAATTGTCCCCACGGACGAATAAAATTTGACTCCGTTATTATTGCCACATTAAAATATGTTTTATGATTATAGTTTAGTTTTGTTTGTTCAACGTATATTCTCCCCATGGCTTCAATACCGTCTTTTTTTAATTAATAGTGATGAATTTTTTAAAGGCGCGTTTTCTTTAATTATTGTGATCGTAGCAATCGTTATAGTTATCGTCATATTCCTATTATCTGGATAATTATTATTTATCGTTTCCTTGAAATATAATCAAAAATCATGCTCGTCGTAGTATGGACCTATTGACTCAATTGAATCTCAAACTTCTAGGCTGCAGAGCCTTACAACGTCTCGCCCGAATTTTGATAGAGTTGCCTTAGTTATTCCTGCCACAATAATGTCAATGCTTGTTACTGTCGTGGAGAGTAAGGAAGCAGATAAAATTATGCATATGGCATTACCATCCCGCCGCACATATAGCAACCAACGCTTTGGTGTCAATAGACCATGGTTGTCTCTTTCCATCAGAAGAACCAACTTTTTGCTATCCTATGAGCTGAGGACTGAGATGATATTTAAGATATAAGTACATTTAAAGTCTACTTTGAAACTTCATCCTTAATTTGCATTGAAGCAAAACTGTTCAATAGTTAAGGGATATCGCTTAAATTGACTTAAATATATTTAAATCTAACCCTTAGATTTTGCACGATTAATAATTATTTAACCACAGTAAAACTGCATCAATCGACTTCCCATTTCCTGTATCTTCGAAACCCTGTATCAGATCTTCACCAAATTAAGTGTTCTCACGAGTTCTGGGGTAACACACATAATAAAATACAGTTGGATTGATAATCTTTTTTTGGAAAGTCAATTGAAAAAAAAATTACCATTTAATTAAAACTGAAAATTTATCAGTTATTAGAAAGGTTAAAAGGATAATAAGTAATTTTATGTAATATACTTACTATTTTTTATTATGTGGTAATATGTAGAAGATAAATCTGAACTTAGAAATATACTAATTATTATATTAAGTCACCTGGTTGCTGTTTGCGATGGAGATTAAAATGAGTTTATACACACTCCTTTGAGTATAGGCTTTTTATGAGATCTCAATTTAATTGAGAAGTTTAGCGTCAAAATGGACTTACTATAAGAACCAAGCTGATGACGTGATTCTATCGTAGTACCGTAAATAAAAATAAAGTGCATTTTATATAGAAAAATAGTGTACAAGTTGCTGTATATTTTCTTTAGATGAGCAGTTGATATTATTTGCTTTGTTTATCATTAACGTAAAAAAGTTGAAGATTTTAACATCTCTCACTTGTTCATAAAATATGATATACTTTTATGTCATATTCTCTCGTTAATATCACTGCTTTACTGGACTTTTGATCTCGAGTATAATTTGGAGCTCCAAATTATACTCAAAATATAGTGTCACGAATTAGAACAGATAGTTTATAGTATTCTTAGGTGATTTCTAAATATAATCGACATTTTATTAAAGTAAATGTATGGATTTCGGTCTCAAGATATTTATTAAGCTATCTTATCAGTAGAAATTAAATTGAAATCGTTATTTATAGCTTGGTATTTATTTTTCACTGATTTAACGACTGAACTTCGAAATCACTATCTATTTAAAATAAATTTAAATTCCTTAACAAATTGTTACGATCTAACATATGTTAATAACGTAGATGCTCCAAAATAACTAATCAAAATTGATAACATAATCGTTTATTCATATTTAAAAAGACTGGTTTTGCTTTTAGCGGAGCAATTTGTTTTATATGCATCAGCATAAAATTTGTTGTAAATACGATTATAAACACGTCCAGAGAGGCAAGAACCTCGTTATGCTTAGTATAAATGCGTTAAAAATCAATCTAAAGCCCACGAAAAAGTGTTCAAGACTTGTTTTACAGTATTAGTATTATTTAGTAGCTGTAATAAAATTAAATTACATTTTTATCTTTGAAACCTAAAGAATTAAAGTCGATTACGTTAATCGAAAAGGATTTTCGTCGAAGTAACTAAACCTTTTTGCATTTTATGTCAGGGATTTTATTATCAGAGACTATTAAAAATGTAATTAAGATGAATTAACGATCGCCAAGGTCCATTTTATTTCAGCTTCGACCTTTAAACTTAATTGACGCCACCACACTCCCACACGTAATTTTAGGTAATTTGCTCAAAGCGATTATATCCAATATCTAATTCGCCGGGACAATAGACTTGCTTTTTAAAGATATGTTAATTTCTACCTTTGTGTGAAATTACCAGAGCGGAAGATTATAATTATTATAAAGGTTGTGTTAACTTCCTTTCTATGGCGTGGGCTTATCGGCTACATGCTGATTTTATTTCTTTTGGGGCGATGAAAAAATCCTACATTATTCATAACATCGAGTTATGTATAATTTTATACTTTATATTATAAGATATTAAACAAGCAGATGGCTTTTCTGATGAAACAAGACAACCAACGCTATAAATAAATAGTGTTTATCTTTACATCACTTCCTTCGCTAGGTAGCCAAAGTGAACCGAATGTTATATGTTCCATTTCATTTTCAGATTCACCAATTAATAAGTTAGCGAGATGAGTGGTTATTGCTACATTTATTTGCTGTTGTTTACTGGGACCGACAAATTTCTTAACTTCTTACTTACCGCGCTCGTTCGTGACATCAGTATTTTAACACACTATCATCAAACTTCGAGCTGCTTCTGTAAGGAGATTGATGAGTTCGGCCTAAATACCCTACAAGAATATAACCTAAACCGAAAATATTTAATTAATTTAGTATACGTTAAGTCTATATTAGTATTCAACGGGCACTTTTTAATTGCAAGTACGTTTATAAAGGATCACTATGAAAGTTATAAACTCCTGAAGCTCGTATATATTTTCTGACTTTTGAAAAAATCAAAGATTTTTCATTTTTACCTCCAAATTAGCACTTTGCTTTATTTTTGGCGAACGAAAAAAGTCGAAAAAAATGACGGACATGTAGAAAATAAAACATTAAACAAAGTGTTATATAAAATGTAAAACAGGAAGTATTTAATATAAATAATCAAAACATACAATACGCAAGTCTGTTAAACATAATAATCTTGGTATATTCTTACAACCGAAAAAAAACAAGTGACATCTATTTAATTTGTGGGTACTGAGTGGTACAAAATATTGCATTGTTTATAATTTTTATCTATGAACTTTTAAAATCATATAATATTATGACGAGAGATATAACAACGTTGTCGATATATTACGATGTGAATGGTTAAAATGAAATTTGATAATTCATCATGTGTACAAATTCATTACTATATTTCTTGTTGAATTTTCGTAAATTGTAGATTGTACATTTAAATAAATAAACAGGTAAAGTGCGTGTCGGACCACGCGCAATGTAGACTTTCGAAGTTACCCATCACAATAATGTAGACAAAAAAGAAACTTTTATTAATTTAACATCTAACTTATTTAACGTCAGTGATGGATATATCCGTACCTTAGGTTCACCGCCTACATAAACTTCTTCAAGTACAAAATAAGTTAGTTGACTATTACTCAAAAACTCGTGAAGGCTTCTAATCCTTGATCGTTTTCCTTTTATAATTTATTTATATTTACTATTACCGTGAATTTTATCTCGCCCCTAAAACCAACCGTTTGGTTGGTAGAGAGGAGGGGGGACAAAAATAAGCACTTTAAAATTTAATATTTCACAAACGAGTCCCTTAATTGAAAAAAAAACCTTTTACAAATCATTGTAGATTTGTAAAAGGATTTTTTTTTCAATTAATTTTGTTGAAAACCTATCTGACGATACCCCACACTGTGGGGTAAGCGAGATAAAACATTAACATCTCCACATAGAGGGGCTACCCTAAATGTTTTTATTTTAAATTTTATACCACGTTGTTGCTGTGACTAATATGTATATTCATACCAAACTACAGCTTTCTAGTACTAAGGATCTCTGAGCTAGACTACGGACGGACGAACGCACATAGCAAAGCTATAAGGGTTCCTTGTTTATTTCGTAACCCTAAAAAGGTCTTGTGCTACAATTTACATTTGAAACTAAGTAGATGTGATGTTTAGATTTTAAAATAAATTGGTATATTAGCCTAGAAGTTATTTTAAAAATATAAAGTATTAACTGCTGTAAACAACATAATTACAATATTTGAAAAGCCGTAAGTTATAAAATCTAGTTCGAATTTGTTTTTTTTAAACGACAGCTGACGTAGTTTTTTAAGTACTCAAATATTGTAGATTTTTTTATATCATAAGATAGCAAACAAGTAGATGGTAACAAAAATGTTAATGGTGCGTTGCTATCTCGTGGCAAAGTATAATGCCACATGCATAAGTGAACCGGCTACCTTACCCTCTAAACCAGAACACGACAATGACAAGCACTAATGCTATTGTGGCAGAGACAGATAAGGTGGTGGTACAAGACCCTGGCGAGACGATGCATAGCTCTACCACATAGTAGTCACGATGGAAGTGACTCGCATAACCAGTCACCTTTTACGACCTGTCTGGTAGAACGGCAGTTGGCCTATTCTTTAAAGGAGACCGGTAGCAACACGGGTGAAGATCCAAATAGTCCAAGTTATGTTGAAAAAATACTGTTTGAAAATATTTTTTCACAGATACTCCTGTACAGATAAACTAATTTTGATACAATTAGCGGCATTGCATGCAGTTATTCAAGAAATAGAGCTGATTAGACTTTTATACTCAGTACATATGTACATTAATCTGGAAGTTATTTTTAAAAAATATTATTTTTCCGGATTTTTTTTGAGATTTTTTCTGTTATTTATGTCTGTGTTCTCCTAGATATATTTTACAATCGTAGGTTGCTTGTTATTTATCATCTGGGGATTGTCCGCTTAAATAATGGTAATATTGAAAAATTAAAACAATGTGGACATTTATTTTTAAGAATACCCACAAGTCACAGAGCGTATATAAAGAAAATCAGTTTTTATGCATTTATAGGATTTTACGTAATGCAAAGGATTTTAAGCAAATGGCTTAAATCCTTTATTAATTTATTTAATGGATCACCAACATAAGATATAATGTATACAGTCCTTAATTAAATGTACATTTGCGAAACATTTTTAACTGTTCAACAATTATAGGTAATCAGTAATCACATTATTATCACGGTATAGAATTGTGTTCGAAATCAAAACAAAAAAAAAATTAAAGATGATATTGCATCAAAACTAAAATTAATTTGAATATAAATTTGAGAAAAAAAGTTTAAACAATAATAAATGTCAAATAACAATAAAATAATTATTTTATATTTATAAATACTTGATGTATTTATTACAAGTATTAAAATTAAAATGTTGGTAAATGTTATCATTAACATTGAATATCATAACGTCAAACATTCCGTTAATTGATAAAATTTGTGCCGTTAATTGATAAAAAAATGACGTGCAGGAGCCTCGTCTTTTACTTTTTTTTTTTCTTCTTTTAGACAATTCGTTAATGCCCAAATGTGTCAATGACATTTGAAATGAGTTGTTATAGTGCGCACGGAACTAGTTGGCCGCGCCTTACGTATTACGTATTACGTATGGCGCGGCCAACTAGTTCCGCGCGCACTATAGTTTCACTACATCTTGCCCGGATTTGTTACACAATTTTAATAACGTCAATTCTTGTCACTGTCGAGCTCCAGTTAGGCTAAAGTAATCGCCAGAGTTATCCATTTAGTAATTTATCAATGAATGGTAAAACACTATTAATATCCTTGATATCAGATACCTCCAGAGGGCTTAGACAAAGTAGTATATGGTAATATCGCTTCGCAGTGAATCTTTATCTAAAATCATCGTCTCCGAATACAACGATGCCGATGACGATTGATCTCGTGATTTGAGCGTGAGCCGCTCTGGCTTATGTCAATCCAACACATTTTATTATTTTCTAACTTCGTTATCGTTTTTATATTGTTACTTTGTCTAACACCCCAGGTGAGTCGTTTGCTTGTTTGTTTCAGTTAAAAAATGTTAATTGCAAATTATATATTCAAATCAGATATTTAGATTATTATAATAAATTAAAAGATCATCTTAAACTTAATTTAGACTTCAATGTAAACTGCGACACGTATATTGTCAGGTGCTAATTATTGCTCGCGACTTCGTCCGCGTGGCATTTTTTCGGTTGGCTACTTAAAAAGCCATACGGGTATTAAGCGGTTATATTCTAGTTTAGTTGAACTCTGGATAGCATAATCTTTAGTCTAACATATTACCAACCAATAAAACAAATTTGGTAAGTTACTAAACCAAAATTGGTAACAACTGATTTTGTGGATATTAATTCATTATTGTAAACACTGGTCAATCTCGATAGTAATAACAATTGAAATATTTACATCAACAACGACGTTGGAATGTATAAATTATAAAATGAGACTAGACGTGCTCAAGAGAAAAGGGTAAAAAAAGAATTAGAAAGAATTACATATGTGTGAGTAGGTACATAGACGATGAATGAAATAGAAGGAACCTTTGACCGCTTTCCATCTATGCAACAGTACTTACCTGCATATACTGTAAAAAATTGGAAAATTGTCAAGTCAAAGAATATACCAAAAAAATTTGAAAACAAATGTGGAGAAATCTATATACCGAGAAGACATACTATTTTTCATAATTTGATTTAGCATTTTCCTTAGATGGTACGAAACCCCAAGCAGCAATCAAGCATGTTTAATACCCATAAAGCAGCTCATATTGAACTTAAAGTTCTATTGCAGCCGTACAATGGTGTAAAAAGATGCTTTTATCGGTATAAGAGACCTTTATGAGTTTATATACAGCCTAATGCTGTACAAGGGCTTTCTTAGAGTTCTGCGTAAGCTTTAGGCGTTATATCTGAATATTAATACACTACTGTACAGCTTTAAGCAATTTGTAACTCATTAGGCTGATTTTAATCCTTAAAGCTGTACATTAGCTGTATTTTGTTTAGCACGGGAATTTATTACAGCTTTAAGTGTTATTATAGTATCACTCAACGCTTGTTTCTGTAAAATGGGATATGCAATCACCGTTCTACAGCTAATATTTATGGCGTAATTGTAGACTGTTATGCAGCCAATGGTGTTAAAAAATCTGCATATACAGCTATAGTACAGCGCAAGGCTGTATTACTGAGAAAATTGTTGTTTGCTGTTTTTATATCTGCATAGTTGATATCATATGGAAAAGTCAAGAGGAATATTGAAAAGGAATATTTAAATATTATAAATTACCAACCAAGTAATCGTGATGAAGATAAAGCTGAAAAATTACTAATTCAGGTAAACCTACAATCGTCATTTTTATTAATGTTCAAGGAAAAGGGTTCCGTAACAAAAACATTAAAAAGTGATTGTAGGTTATCTGATTTATTATTTTTTAGGCTTATCTTCTTCATTAAGGTTACTTGGTTGGTAATTTACAATAACTGATTTTTTTTAATGTCATAAGATAGCAAACAAGCAGATCGGTCTCCTGATGAAAAGAATCAACCATCGCCTACAGACAGCAAAAATGTTAATGGTGCGTTGCTCTCTTGTGGCAAGGTCTAATGCCCAATACATAAGTTTACCGGCCACCTTACCCTCCAAACCGGAACATGACAGTGACTAGCACTGACGCTTTGCAGCAGGAATAGATAAGGCGGTGGTACCAGACCCGGTCGAGCCAATGCAGAGCTCTATCACCTAGTAACCACGATGGAAGTGACTCGCATAGCCCATCGGTTGTCTTTTACGACCTGCCTGGCAGAAAGACAATTGGTCTATTCTTCAAAGAATATATAAAAAAGAGTTAAAAAGAGAAATAAAAATCATTACACTGAGAAAATATGTATTTTTTTTATTTTTAACTTGCTACTATACGGAGTTTTACAAAAGCGGTATAGTAAGTCGAAAGGGGGTGACTCAGAGGGTCATTTTGAACAACTTTTGTTCAACGATGTGTGAAAATTCTCGAAAAACAATTTTGTTTTTCCATTGTGAAAAGTCACGTGACCAACAAAATTTCTATGGAGAATCAATATTTTTTTCGCGAATTTCCAAAAGTCGTTAAACAAAAGTTGTTAAGAATGACCCCCTGAGCCACCCCCTTGCGGCTTACTGTACCACTTTTGCAACACCCTGTATATATGTATACTTACAATCGTTTTAAAAATATTATATACTTAGATACAATTACAGGCAAAAGAGTATGTGTTTCTCTTTGAAGAACTAATAATATTAAATCACAAGCACGAAATAACGTATTCTTCTTAAAAATATTTTTGTGATAGACCAATATTTAAAGGGCTTGATTTTTCGTTCTTGATCAACTTAGTTATATCAAGTTGTTTTCTTGGTCATTATAATTCACCTTTATCCTCCCACAAACTGGGTACGATACAAATACGGTTTTGGCTTCTCTCAATTGTTTTTATTATTTTATAAGGCATATTTCCCTGAAAAATAAAGTAAAACATGATTGAAATACATGTCTCATAAGTTATAGTTAACAATAAGTTGGTTTAGTTGTAAAGTCAAACGACCGACGTCAATACAACACAATAGCGAAATCAAGTGACAAACATATGTTTTGTATTTAGGGTTCTTCAATTTTTGTACGCATCTCTAAACATAAGTTAAGTGATTAAAAGCCAATTACTGTACAATAGATTTATATAGGGACTTAGTACAGCCTAAAGTGTATTTGGACGGTAATTAAAAGCCAATAGCCGTATAATAGAACAAAAAAGAGATTCAGTACAGCTATTTGCAGTATATCACCCTCCAAATACACTTTAGGCTGTATAACAAAACGCCGCCATTATTGTGTATTAAAAACAACATTAAAGAAATATATTGTTAAATAAAAGATATATTTAGCAATAGCTAAAGCTATATCTTGACAAGCAACTTATATTATGATCATTATGCCTTTATATACAATATTGTACCATAAATACTTGTATATTCTAACCTTAAACACAAACACTTACCGTATTTCGCAATGATTTTATTTGTGTTATCTTGATTATTTCGTTGGCGCGTGAATATTTTGAGAAAAAACATACACGACTTCACAGTCATTTAGAATTTGCACTTTGAATAGATCCTTGAATACTGCTCCAAGTCCAAGAATTTATCGTTTATTAATATATTTTTAATTATGGCGTCTGCAGATATAATGTTATACAATATCAAAAACAGATTAGTTACTTTTTATCATTTTCAAACACCTATTAAGAACATTTAGCTGCACAAGAGAGTATCTTAAGTATTATAGTTTCTTTATACACCAAATAACAGCCTTTGTACAGCCTATACCAGCTTGTACAGCTATTGTGCAGCCTATTTAGCTCTTAGCTGTACAAGACAGTTACAAGAGAGTATCTTTAGTGTTATAGTTTCTTTATACACCAAATAACAGCCATTGTACAGTTTATAACAGCTTGTATAGCTATTGTGCAGCCTATATAACGCAATAAGCTGTATAACTTGGGGCCCTTTTTGGTGTTATAACGGCTGTAGAAGCGCTTCTACAGCCTTTGTACGGCTTCGTATACAGCTTTAAGTTTAAAAATGAACCTAAATGCAGCCTATATACAGCTTAACGTGCTACTTGGGACATCTTTTACTGATAAATTTATTTATGAATGCAACGAATGAGAATATAGTGTTATGAGTCTGTCATTTTCTTAACTCGATTTTTGTTACCATCGTCTAAGAGATTTGGTGTGAAAAATATGTACTTATTTCTGTATAACAATATTGCTGGAGCCGCACTTGCGTCTATCGATACGAAACCTTGTGATGTTAGATGCAACGACTGAGATATATCTGTAATAACATATTAAAAAAATATTTGTGATAAAGTAATATATTTTATATTATAATATATTAGTAATATATTTTCCGTCTCAGATGCGTGAATCATCTACATTATCAATTTTAAAAACTACAGTGTACGATCACTTTTTAAAACGTCAGAATTCTTAATTTGTATATGTGTGTAATTTATATTATGTTAATGTTTGGAAATATTATGAGCATATTTCTATTATAACTATTGAATATTGTTTTATGTACATTTTATGTACGTAATCAACCTATACTTGATTATAGTATAGATTGCGGGTGAATTTTTTATAATTCTTACATGCTTTGTTGTAAAATATTATTAATAATTAATAGGTTAGTTATGATAATTTAGTATGTAGTATTTAGTTTTATTAATAGCTCGTAATTAATTTATTATGCACTTCCCAAGCTTTTGGTCTCAGCATCACGGAAGGTAAACTGTGGGAAAATGCCTTAAAGCATTAAGTTACGCTTTTGTACCATTTTTGTGCAATAAAAAAAATTTAAACAAAAAAAAAAAAAAAAAAAATATATATATATATATATATATATATATATATATATATATATATATATATATATATATATATATATATATATATATATAAATAAAACTAAACTTAAACTAGGTACGAAATAAAAAAAAATAACAATTATAGTAACATTTTAGAATATTATATAAAAATCTATACATAGATATAATAAAATCGTAGGAAAGTCAAAACTGTACATTAAATAATTTTTTAAAGAATACTTAGGGCGTGATCTACAATTGATATCGAAGCCAATAATATAGTTTTTAGATTTTTGTCTGTTTTTCTATTCGTATGTCCGGGGTAAACTTAAAAAGTACTGCATGGATTTACTTCGAATTTTGCATGAATATTAGTAACAGGTATTATATTACTAACTACATCTTATCACGCTATCACCTACGGGGGAGGAGCTTTGTGGAGTAAACCAAGTCCACGCGGACGAAGTTGTGGGCAACAGCTAGTATAAAATATAATTCATGCAAGACTAGACAGCAATATCTCTTTCATTAGTTGAAACTAGTTCATCTAATACTTTTTAATTAGTTTCAACTAATAATAATGGAATTTCACCAAGTGCCAACGATTAAAAGTAAAAAATCTATGTCTCCTGAATCTTTATTAAAGAACTACGTTCAGTGTATCAATTTGTTCTGAATCTATTTGCATTATTTTACGTAAAATGTATATTCTGACGATTTACATACTTAAGACCAATCAAAATCAATATATCCAAATTTGAAGCGACTGTTAATTAAAAAGCGTATAGAAAATTGAAATAAATTTAAGAAAAAATAATTAAAAGTGAGCGAAAAAGAGCATTGAAAATTAATGGTTACGTACCTACTCGTATTGACGTTTTATCTTAAATGGGCATTAAAATACTGTAACCGGATATCTGAACCAAATTGTTGCTTCTATTTTTTGTTCAAATCATTTGCTATCTCGATTTCCCACATCATTTACTTATTCCATGATAATTTAAGATATTTTTTTTCATGTAACAGTATAATAGTATCTGTGAGACAAACTAACAAATCTTTGTATATCTTCAATATCAATAGCTAAAAACTATAATTTAAAAGAATTCAATATGTCGGTAACTTGATCTTTTTGTTTTTATTAGTTGACCAAAATTTTTATCTCTAGATCAATGAATACATGTAAAATAAATGACTCTTTAAAACCTATCTTATCTATGAATATTTTTAATATATCACTCATGTATTTGTCACAACACCAACTGGATTGGTCTGTTTTATAGCTAATTTATCTTTCAAGCGATGTCTTTTATATTTGATTTAATGGACTAAGTATTTAAAAATTCAACTGATATTGAGCATTTTTTTCCTTATTTTAATTATTGAGAACGTAAATCAGATAAAAAGTGTAGATATATTTTGCAAAAGTTTTTTTAATAATGTTTGAATGATTTATTTGATTTAAACACAAAAGGAAAGTTTGGTTCTACCGCTATATGGCAATACTGATTTTTTTTTCTAAATTTTTTGATATATTTTTTAAATCAAACAAGAGCTTTCTGGTTTTGCACCAGCACTTAACCTTGTTTTTTTTTATAAGTTTTTAAGTAATCATTACCACACCAAATAGTGCTAATGTTTCTTGCGATACATACATACATATATAGCTCATTGTGGAACATTATTTAAAAATGTAAATAAAAAAGTATAAGTTTGTTTTCAATTAATTTCTATTCCTATTAATAGTTATTTAAGAACGTTAAACTAAAAGAATACGAAAAGCTTTAGTGCAAGCCGGATCAGAATCAATGATTCATTGTTCGATTTTAGGTTATTTTATTTTTTCGTTGTTTTTTTATTAATTCAAATCATTTGTATTGATTATATTGCAACGGAATTTAATATACATGTACATACTAACCAAATGGGATCCGTTCATAAATATAAAAAAAAAGTTGTTGAGAAATATACAAAGATAAAAAACAGTTACTTACGATTAAGGCGAGGCATCGGGACAAACGGGAAAAAACTGGTTTACTAAATCTGGTTTAATAAATGGTAATAGGTATTGATTGTTAAATCACAATTTTACAAAAATTACACGATATACCTGAAGATATTATCTAAGGAATGTACTAACTTATTACATGATTGAATGTACTTTACTCGATCATATAAAATTCCGAAAACAGGCTAAAAAAATCTCTAAAACAAATAATTTGTTATTAATATTTCGAATCTTCCACATGATTTTAATATGGTGATATTTAGATTTAAATACAAAAAAGAATGTGCTAAATTTTGGTTTTCAGCCGAAGTCCTATATTTACTTATCCGAATATTAACACGTTTCCCAGCGGTTTCAAAACATACCGCGCCACCCATTTCCTATAGAATTGACGCGCGTCGAAATACCTCGCCTTAAATACAATCGTCGATTATCATTTTTGATATAAAATTTGAAATTTTTAAAATGCGCAAAATGTAAATCTTTTAAGTATATTGTAACGCTACTTTACCTTACTTGAAGCTATGGGGGATCGTCAAGCGCAGTAATCATTTTCTTAATCGATAAGAGGTAATCGTTGTATCATTATCTAAAACGCAATTTTTTTTATCGTGTGTGATTGACATTCATTTCAAAAAAATTTTACTATGCGAGTTGGCTTGCAGGGTAAGCAGAGTAAACTGAACATCCAATTACTCCTGATACATTTCCGTATTTACCCTTTATTTACAAATATCTTTAGTTTTTTTGAGATAACTTAGACCAACATATTTACGTGCTTTCCAAGGAATGGGGCTATTGAACATATAATCATTATGTTAGTTTTCATGATTTACGGTAACAAGATTAGCTATTAGATCAACACTAATTAAGTACCTACATTATAGAAAATTTAATTAATCACTAATAATTAAAATTTTAATAAAATTGCTGAAAATTAATATAAAGTCTAATTAATCTACTTGAGTATCCATTGACATAGTTTTCTTTCATAAATTTTATTTTATATGCAGTATTATTGTGGCATTTAGACCTTTTACTAATATTTTTGTGAAATAAAGACAAAGATTTATTGCCATGTAATTAATTTATCTGTTTTTGACCTACTGTCAACATTCTCTAAAGTGAAACATTTCTTAAATAATATTTTTGGTCTTATATTAAATATTAGACTCAAACACTCAATAATTATTAATTAATCAGCTAAGTGGGGCGTCCACAAATTACGTGAGATGTTTAAGGAGGAGAGGCGGACGAGTCAAATCTCATCTAATCTTACGTTGGAGAGAGAGGAGTCTCGGCACATATCACGCAATTTTTTTCTGATTGAAACAAAAAAAAAAAATACTATTTTGGTCCATTATCCAGATTTTACATGCTTAAGATTTAATCTTAAGCATAATCGTAATACAATTAAGATCATTCACTAATTCGTTCGAAAGAAAATAATTTCATTCATACTTCGACGTTATGACTGTTAAACCGCCATATTTGTTTAATACCAAAAAACTCAGTTTAACCTGAATTTACGGTACAGTGTAGCCCGTCCTTTGTTTTCGCGCCTCTATCAGAGTTAGAGTAGATATTCTTTTTTTTTAATTCACAGTAGTTACGGTTTAAGTATTCTATTATTAAATTTTTATTACACTTATAATTCTCAGCAATATTGATTACTAGTCTTAACTAGTCGTAAATAAAGGTACGAAGCTTTTTTTTCTTTTTACAATAACAATCCAACGCGTTCACCTATTTAGGAAACCCACATTTTGGAAAATCTCACGTGAGATTGGGGGATGGGGGAGGGGATTTAATAAAATCTCACGACATCTCACCAGAAGGGGAGGCAATGACAGAAAACAAAAAAACATCTCACGTAATTTATGGACGTCCCCTAACATATCATTTGAGCAAATATTCTAACCTAATCGAATCACAACATATTTTGCTAAACAAACATTTGTTAATAAACAGAATAACCAGTTTTATTTTTAAAAGAAATGTATATTTCTATAAACATTTCTTTTGATCCAATGAAGAGATTAGAAAATATTTGTTTTAACATATTAAAATAAATAAAAACCAACACTTTATTTCGGTAACCTTTGTATCAGATCTAACTCTATAAGGAATCAGAGTATATTTTCGATAATAAATAAAACCAACAAAGCGGAGATCAGTTGATCTTAATTGCTAGTTTGAAATATATACCACTTATTAAATTTAATTATCCAGAACAATCTTGTCTGCCAAATAATTATAATCTCACATAAAACAAGTTGTTATTCGAAGATATTTTATCTGATGAAACGATATTGTAATGTTTAATTTATTAAAATATATTTTAATGGTAATTCCTATCTTTTGCTGTATAGTGGTTCGGTAAATTTAAGGTTACGGCACATTTGAACCGCTAAATGTTCCAATCCAGAATCCTTCCTAAAATTTTGGCAATATCACGTCTTTTACATGTATGTATATAACATAATACCTATATGAAAAATCAAATAATTTGCAGTCTGGGTATGTATGGTTCTCATTGACAACCTACACTAGACTATATGTTTGATATTTGATTTGTTGCACCAAATTAATTCTGCCAATAATCTGAGGCTCGGGGAAAACACGGTGTTTCAATTGGCTTATTCGAAATCGGTATTTTGTCGCGCGTGTTTACGGCTTACTAGATTAGTCGGTCCTATTTTTTCGGATTATTATAAAATTATATAGAACAATTGGTTTGTTACGAGTATTAGATCTCGTCTGTTTACTCAAACGCCGCTCTTACAGAAGTTCACTCGCAGATCGTGCTCTTCAAGCAAGCGAATCACGTGTGTGATCATCAATATAGTGCAACGAATGCGAGCTGCCTGCGAATTGGCGCATCGTGTCTTGACAAAATAAATAATGAATGAAAGCGAACTTGTAGTTCCGGCGTTTATAACAAAAACAAAAAACACTTTTTTCAAAATTTTTCGTCTACGATTTTTCAGAAACTTTCCAATTTTTATGCAATTTACGCATTAAACGTACTTTTTTGGGGAATAGAGCTGATTAGTTTTTGTACTCAATCGGTTCATTAATCTGGAAGTTATATTAAAAAATACTGTTTCACCAAAATTTTTTGAGATTTTTTCGAAATTTCTCGAAATATCCTAGACCGATTTGGTTCAAATTTTCAGGAATCCAATCGAATGCCATTAACCGTGTTTCGATCGGTCTATCCATTCAAAAGTTATGACATGTTTACACACACACACTCACTCACACACATAAATACAGACATACTGACGTCATCGTGAAAGTAGTCGGAAAAGGTTTTTAGGACCTCAAAACGTGGAGATCTGAAGAAAACTAGAAACTTTGTGTATACGTTTTTTTTTAAATATGTACTATTTTAGCCACACATACTAAAAACTAAATAATCTTTTATGCTTAAAAATATGTTTAGAATCTTTTAATACGAAGTCTTACCTATTTACGTGAAAGGTTGGAAAACGTGTGGTATAGGAACTTCTTATCTGCTTCAACCGCCGGCCGTTATTCAATAAAATGTCACCCCAATACCGTCGTAGGTAGAACCCCTTATTCTAAGGTCTTGTAGACATAAACGTTTAACGACAATAATATTTTTACTTTGATGTATTCTTCATTCGTTTTCTTTATGTTTTTTTTTTATTTCCACTCCTTTTTTTTCTTGTTTGATTTTAATATCGCAATCTTTGTTCTTTTTATATTTAGTTATTTTACATGTTAAGAATAAATATTTATATCCTATAACTTTCTATATTTTATTATATCAAATATATAGCTATACTTACTCTCATTTATTTTCGATAGCGCTTATGAGTTGACTGGTTAACTTGATGAAGGAATACCATCCATGCAAATCTATGCAAAAGGTTTAGTGAATAAATACCAGCTGTGCCCGCGTCTTCATATCAGCTATCTGCCTGTGAAAGTTCCGTCAAAATCAGTCCAACCATGGCAGAGATTGGCCAGAACAAACAGACAGACAAAAAAAATGAAAAAAATGTCATTTTGGTATATGTACCACGTATATGTCGCAGTGAAATTGTCAGTACCGTTAGATTATAATCTACCTAAATGATATTATAATTTAACTGCTAACCTAACCTAAACAAATTATAATTTCCCTAGGTAGATTATAATGTAACGGCTATTGACAATTTCACTGCGACATATACATCCATACGCATTTAGTAAAAATTAGTTACCTTACAGACACTCAAATTTTATTTATTTTTATAGAAAATGTATAGATTTACATTTATTAAGAGTATTTGTTATTGTATTTGTTATATAAATAGAGCATTTTAACTGTGTCTCACAGTAGATGTCAATTAATGATATATAGAATTAGAAAATAATAATGCCTTAGTCTTTAAGTGATAAACTTATTGGATTTACAACCCGCTTATAGTAATTATCGTTGCAGCACCAACGCTTGGTAGCATTATTTTGTGCCAAAAATATAGTTGTGTATTTTTTATCAGTTTTATACTGTCACCATACGAATTATTGTGCATAACACTGTCGTGCTAAGATTTAAAAATATTGAATGTACTTCCAAAGTACAATAAGATTAATAGCACAATATTAATAACCTTACTAACTGCAAACTATGGTTATTAATTTACATTAGTAAAGGCATTTGCTTGATCGTTAGCTAATAATAATAAAAAATCACAGATTTACGCAAAAAAAATTAATAGATATTCACCGGTCAAATGACAAGAATTAATCTAAACACAATGGACGCATTTTTTGAGTTGTGATTTTTTTATATCATACATACTAGCTGGCCCGGCAAACGTTGTTTTGCCATATAAGTTATTGAAATACTAATATCGCTATAAAGAAATATGGGTTGATGAATGGTGATATTTGGTGTCTTTTTAATGCTACATTACTTAAAGAATAAAAAAATAGTCCAACAAATAAAAAAAAATGTTAGCGGTGGACAGCACTTATCACTGAGGGGTGTGAAAAATAGATATTAGTCGATTTTCAGACATGTTGGATATGTATATAAAATTTCATAAAAATCGGTCAAGCCGTTTCGGAGGAGTATGGTAACTAACATTGTGATACGAGAATTTTATATCACTAGTTGACCTGGCAAACGTTGTTCTGCCTTTTTTATTATTCTATTTTTTTTATTTTCTCACGTTTTAAAACCTTCCCTGGACTTCAACAATTAATTCAAAACCAAAATTAGCCAAATCGGTTCAGCCGTTCTCGAATTTTAGCGAGACTAACGAACAGCAATTGATTTTTATATATATAGATAGCAAGAAGCAGATGGCTTATTTGATAGAAAGAGAAAACCATCGCCTACATACACCAAAGATATTAATAAGGCGTTGCTGTTCTTGTGGCGAGGTATACAATATGCATAGGTTACCGATTACCTTACCCTCCAAAAACGGAATACGACAGTGGCAAGCACTGACGCTTTTGTGGCAAGATCGGGTAAGACGTTGGTACACGACCCGGGTGAATTATTTCGGGACTCTATTACCTAATAGTCACGATGGTAGTGACAGGCATGACACGTATAGGCAATCGTTCACCTTTTACGAACTGTTTGGCAGAACGGCAGGTTGAATTTTATTTAAAGGGAGCCGTACCTACAGGGAGGAAATATTAATAAGAAAATAATAATCGATACCACTGGACAAATTATACGAATCAGTCTAACCCCAAAGTAATTAAAGTTAGCAATGATACAAATACATAGAAATACATATATAATAGAATACATATAAATACTACAAAACAATAAGCAAATATCCATACTTAATATTATAAATGCGAAGGTAACTTTGTCTGTCTGTTTGTCTGTGTGTCTGTCTCTTCACGCCTAAGCCACTGAACCGATTTGGATTACATTTGGCACAAATATAGTTTGGGACACGAGAAAGGACATAGAATTTTATCTCGGAAATCCCACGGGAACGGGAACTATGCGGGTAAAACTCCGCGATTTTTATTTTTTTCAATTTTTTTCCACGCGGTCGTAAATCGGGGCACAGCTACTATTTAATAAAAAACCAAACCCCGAAATACAAGCATCTATGCCCATCACACAAATATTTGTCTCTGTTAGCCCCGAACCCGAACACCATCGATTGTGTAATCAGGGTCGCTAACCATTCGGCTAACGGATACTCGCATTTTATTACCAACTAGCGAACTGCCCGCGGTTTCACCCGCGTAGCTTTTGATCCCGTGGTAAAATCAGAAAGGTTTATATACTAAAACCTTCCTCAAGAATCAATCTATCTATTTAAAAAAACATATCAGAATCCGTTCCGTAGTTTTAAAGATTTAAGCATATATAGGGACATAGGGACATAGAGACACAGGGACATAGGAACAGACAGAGAAAGCGACTTTGTTTTATACTATGTAGTGAAGTATCTCCTAACTAGGTTAGTTAAGGTTTTGCAACGCCTCGCACAGGTTTGGTCTAAACTATTTCCTTGAAATAGCATCAGCGGTTATCACTAGGTACAAGGTTCCAATTTGAAGGGTAAGGTAGCCAGTACACATGAAGTTTATCCTAGCTATTCGGATAATAATGCGTCGGTAGTGTCTATAGGGATGGCTGTCTCTTTCATCAGAAGATGTTGCAAATTTGCTACAACTTAATATACACATATATAAATTACGTGTCACGTTGTTTGTCCGCTATGGATTCCTAAACTACTGAACCAATTCCAATGAAATTTTGTAGGTTCTACCACGGATTACACTGGATACGCCTGCCTTTTAAGGCAATTTCTTAGGATGTCAACGTTGCTTGCATTTACACAGAGAAATACAGAGTTATAATACGTACTGATGAAATATAATCACTGCAGAGATATTCCTTATGCCTCAGATTTTTATTCGGTACGATAGAATAGTACAATATGACATATTTCTATTTTTTACGTGTATCTGAAAGCGTTTGACATTTGTATACATTTGATCATTTATGAGTGACTACGTATTTTACGCTCAACACCGTGTCTATTACTATTTGTATGGTCTGTGGTATCTACTGCTTGGTCCAACTTAAAAGATAGGATAGATTTTTATCTCAATTAACCCCCTCTCAAGTAAGCCACCAAAATATTCAATACAAGTAATTTGTGTGGTAAAATGACGTTTGTTGTGTCAGTTATGATATAAATTATATGTATAAAAATTATATGTGAAAATCGAGTTGTTTGCATCTGATCCTTATTTTAATTTTAAAATAAATAACTATTGAGTCATATATTTAAATCCAACTGCTTCGATATTAAAAAGTTTAATCTAGGATCAAATTTGAATAAAACACGTAACTTTTTCCATGACAAACAACTGTTTTTATTTTTACGACTTAATATCTGAATATTTATTGGTTTGAGTATTTATTAATATATTCTGGTATTTATATATGTATTTCTGTGTATTAGTATCGTTGACTAACACCTTTTGGGGTTAGATCAGTTAGTGTAATTTGTTTTTTTTTAACAAAGGACCCTTTGGAATTTATTAAAAAAACAATGTTTTTTAATAAATTCCAAAGGGTTTTCCAATGTATCGTACGAGTTTGGTACTACGGGTTTGCCTATTAGCCACAGGTGTGAGTCTAGTAGTATGTAAAAGTTTGTGAAATTAATAAAAAAATACAGATACTATGTACGACTTATTTATTGGCTTAAAAGATGGCCACATTATTTGTTGATATTAAAATATAGGGCATATACTAATTTTGAATAAAAATCTTTTATTCATTCAGAAATTTTGACGTGTCAACATTTTTTTTAAAACTACTACCAGATTGGAAACGCCGCCACACACTGAGAATATCCGGCGAATGAAACTAAGCATTATAATTATACTATATACTCATTCATGAATTTTAATTAGAGTTATTTAATAGAATCCGTAAGACGAAAGTCTAGATAATTAATTGAAACGCTTCAATTGATCAAACGCTTGTATGCACTCGCCTTTAGCATTAGTGGAAATATCTTCAAGAAACATTCACGAGGAAGTCAACTCAAAAGACGTAATACTTATAAGTGACGTTGATAATAATTCAAACTTTTATCTATCTACAACATTCACGTAATCCACAGGATTCACTTGTTTTTGTTTATTTATTGTATTTAATAATTATTATTTTTTAAATTCTACAAAAATTCATTTTTCGAGGGGTTGCCTCAATGAGATTATCTTCAAATAAAATGGGAGGAGATAAATTTGGATTTGAATCCGAGGCAGAGCAATTGTTTTGAAGGACGAAAAATAATACATTACGATATATGTTTTTTTATATACATCCATATTCCATACTAATATTATAAAATCCGAAAGTAACTCTGTCTGTTGATCTTTTCTTCACGCCTAAACCACTGAAACCATTTTGATGAAATTGGTAGTAAGATAATATGAGACCCGAGAAAGGACATAGGATAGTTTTAATTCCGGAAATCCCACGGGAACATGAACTATGCAGGAAAAATCTCGGGTCCGTCTATTTCTTTAAACCACGGTAATAAATAAGTTACTAGGCTACTTTTATTTTAGATTTTTTTCCACGCGGGCACAGCTCTATCATATTCTTATGACAGCAAACGAGCAGATGATGATGAGCTCTTATGATGGAAAGAGACAAACCATCGCCAATAGATGTTAATGGGGCATCATTGCTATCCTTGTGGCGAGTGTTAAGGTTACAGGCTATATTACCCTCCAAAAGCGGAACACGACAGTAACGAGTACAGACGCCATTGCGGCCGGAATAGACAAGGCGGTAGTATCGGAACCGGGCGAGAAACTAGAACTTTTAAAGTAATATGTATATATAATAATTTGTATAGTATAAGTAGCATATATTTAATTTATTAAGATCTTTGTTCTTATATGACATATATTTTCTGAGGCACCGTTTACATAAGTACTTTCTGTTTGCCCAAAGGTTGACTGGAGGAGAATGCCAATAGGCATTATGTCCGCCTTTTGTACAAATTTATTTAAGGTATACAATAAAGCTAATTAAATAAATAAACTTTCCCACCTAGTAGCCACCATGGTAATGACTTGCATAGCCAATTATTGTTTGCATATCACAAACTACCTGGCAGAACGGCAGATGTTATTTCTTCAAAGGGAGCTCGAAACAACACAGGGACGTGAGTTGTCAACTATTTCCCGCGCAGTTAGTGCACGTGTGAGCGAGTAAGCTATACATTGTGGCCATAGTTGACAAAGTCGGTCACAAGTATCGAATATTATTTTATACTACACCTATTCGAAAAGCACATTAGTTCTTACTTGAAAAACGAGAAGAAAGTACCTAATTCCAAGCGAACCAATATGCGGGCGGCAAAAATGTATGGGATTTACTTTCTCCCCTTGGGAAGAAACTAATTTTCTCCCCTCCTTTAACTTTTTAAAATTCATAAGTTTGTAATCTCGAAGCACATCAAAATATTACTGGCCACTAGCATTTACTAAGGAAACTTGGCAGTATGTGTTTTATTTAATTTGCCTCAATATTAAAAAAGAACAATTGTACGCGCGAATTTTCTTTTTTATTGTATCTTCTTCTTACATTCTGTTCTGATGTCTATGTCTAGTAGCGAGAATGAAGATTTATTTACGCCGCCTGAATTAAAAGAAGCTGCTCAAACAGTCATTTTAAACCTTTTACCAGAAAAGTCCAAGCATAAGTACAACAAAACATATTATGAAGAATTTATAGTTTCAATAATTGTAATAATTTTAATATAAATTTTAACTAAAATGTTTTTATTTTCCTCATTGGTGTAGTATAAAGCAGTATGTATCACTCGGGAGAAAATGCGATACCTAAACTTGAGTGTATTGAGGCCCTCAGCTGCACTTCGGGCCTCAAACTACACTCTCGTAAGGTATTGGTCATTTTCTCGCCTTGGTGAACAAACTACTATTATACACGTAGTACATAGTGACTTCAAACAACACTTTACGCACGTTTGTCAATGTAAAAATGACTATACAGGCCACAGTAAATTGTGCGTAAAGTGCATGTAGGTCACAGTAAGTTATAAAATACCTTGCCAGTACAGTACAATATGCCAGTACAACACTTAGTATATATATAACAGAATTGCTGATACTTTTACCACCAATCATATCCAGAGACTTATCATTGGCTAATCTTTTGCACTTCTGTCTATCCCTTAGAAGACGTCGAAGTGATATACGTTAGGATGAACTTCACTTTTTCCCCGTGTTGGTCCGGGCTACATATGAAGAACAAATCATACTCCACTCTGTCAGGCAGTTAGTAAAAGCTGAACGATTTCGTGACGTTCGTTCGATCGTGACTTTGCGGAACCACTGTCTTATATATTCCTGCCGCAGAAGTGTCAATTTTTATTATTGCCACATGTTTGGTATGGAGTAAGGTAGCCAGTAAATTAAGCAAGTGCCATTAATACCTTGCCACATGGATAGAAACATACCATTAACTTTTTTGTTATATTGTCTCTTTCCATTCAGATATTCATTGTCTCTTTCCATTCAGAGATTCATCTGTTGCTTGGGTTTTCAAGTCTGCCTACAAACATGAGAAAAAAATAACAACCCGAAAATGTATTGAATATAGCATCACATAGAAATTGAAAAAAAAGACAGCGGAATTAAAGCAATCGAGTATGTAATTATATAATAGTAGTATTAAAACCACATATTCCTACCGCTATAGCGTCGGAGTTTATCACTGTTATGTTCCGGTTTTTAGTGTAAGGTAGCCGATAAATTAGTAGGTACTTTGCCACACAGGTAGAAGCGCCCAAAGAGCGAAGTTTACCTCTTGACATCAACAAAACCATATGCTTCTTTTTATTCTATGAAATAAATGTAAAAATAGAGAAGTGTAAACAATAAATTAAATAGTAATAATATAACGATAGACTTCATTATGACAGTGTTGTGATTTTCAACTTTTCTTAATAATAATAATAAATAGCAAATAAATTATTGAGGAACATTTTAAAATTCATTTATTTTATAAGCTAAATATATCACATAAAGATTCACCTAACGATGTTTCTACAGCTTTATCTAGGTATGTTGAACACTTGTAAAGTTCTCGAAACGATCCGTATACTTTTGTTTCCAACGCAAGACGCATTGATTGCGATAAGAACGTACCTGTTTACTTAGCACTTTTGAAGGAACGTTGGATTAGTACAATATATTTCTTTGTTTGCAATCGCGAAATGGAACATAAAGTTTTCAATCGACATTACAAAAGACAACCCAGCTCGTTCCGGCTTGAGGGATCGTTACATTTAGATCCTTTAATTTATTCCTTTCTAGTTTCCTTTGATCCTAGTGAAATAAAAGGATTTACTTCAACGAAGTCTCAGAGTGATCCGGGTAATAACTAATAATGAGACACATAAGCCGCCCTCGATCGCCTCTTCGCTTATTGAGTCGGAATTTTCGATTAGTCTTTGATTGATTGAAGGGACTTGTTTTCCAAGCGACGTGCATTTTATGAACAGTTCTACTTCTACGGTCAATTTCTTATTAGACATAGTATATTAAAAGATCAGATACATCTTTCGGGGGGTTATTTTGTATTGTTATACAATATTATAATAATTATAGATTGTTTCCCAAAATACGACTGGCTGGGCGAGTAATTTTATTTATTTATCTTTATTAAATCACATACATAATGTACAGGCTGCAAACTCATGATAGTACATATTTTAATAAAGCTAAAATGTATTTATCATCGGTGAATTGTGGTGAAGTGAAAAGTCCTTTTTTTTAATTATCGATAGGTAACCGTTTGACCTCGATCTCGCCTTACGGTAAGCTAAGATAAGGCCTAAGATGGAACGCGCTTCTTTTGAACGTACCTGTAATTCTGTAGACATTCGGTTTACCCTGCCTACCTAGCATGGAAAATGGTCGTGATGGTACTTTCTTTGAAACCATATTAACATTAATGATCAATGCTAAAAGTTAGTCTGTCTGTCTGTCTGTCACGCTTTAATTGAATCTGAACACTGAATCGATTTTGACGAAATTAAGTAATAAGATAGTTAAAGACACGGGATCAAACAAAAGCTATTTTTATCTAAAAATCAACCTCTTAGAGTCCGAAGTAGAGGATGAAAAATGTTCTATATAACTACATAAATGTTAATCTGCTTGCGGACAAAGTAGCGCGAATCACCTAGTATGTGTATTAAATACTACTTACTACATATATTCAAGTGGAATAGTAACATCTAAGCTTATCACATAAATACCTGTCCCTCTCAGAACCTGAAACTTTAATCGATGTCGATATGAGAATGCACTAACCACTTGACCAACGAGGCGATCAAATTTTGAACCACATTCTGTTGTTGCTCTCGATATTAATTTTCACACAATCCGAGATTTGGCTATAAATAATTTTTTAACGCAGTGAATCTGCAGCTATCGACTGCACATTCTATTTAATGCCGAATCCCTACATTAGATCTTTACATATACCCGCTCAAATAAAAAATAATTTTCAAAATCGGTTCACAAATGACCGAGTTCTGAGGTGATAAATATAAAAAAACAGTCAATTTGATAACCTCCTCATTTTGATAAGTCGATTGAAAAGAAGCATATTCTATATGAGAAAATAGCATCAATATTTATGGTAAAAACATAAATATACTATAAATATCTACACAGCCTTAATGCAATTTGCAGTAATGGAGCAACGGATTAGTCAGACCACCGATATGACTGCGTGCAGACTGAACACGTCACTACAATTTGAAAATAACTCAAAATATATCGGAAAATTCGCTCGTATCGTGATATAATCACATAATTTAATTCCATTCGCCGAGCTACCGATTGGAATATTATATCTTATAAGGGAAATATCGAAGAAAATATTTTACATAGGTAATAGCAAACGAGAAATATACGACGTATTGTCGTAAAATCTTATTAACGCAAAAAGGTTACATTTATGTTTCTAGAAATAAATATGTTTTGCCCGGTCGGGTTTGACAGTTTGGAAATGTATCATCTTTCATATGTCTGCATACGACTATTCATCAATTTTGGACGAAATAATGGCTAAGCTTATCAAACTTAATGACGATTACAGTACCCGGCGATAAATATTGCACATCGAACTTTGGAAAGAGACAATCGGATAATTTCGGCTTCGTAAAGCGTTATCTCTGTCCCACACTACCTATGTGACGTTTAATCAGTCGTTGTTCAAGTACGATAGAGTGCAGTCGCGTCCCGAAAAAAATATATATTTAGAGTTGATAACACCCACAAATTTAAATAATTTAAAGTTGTAATATGGCATCTTTCGGAAAAAGAGGGAAACCTTTACGAGGTCAGTCACGTGAAATTATCTACAATGTTTATAAATACTTTGTAAGCGAAGCTGATAGATTTAAAAAAAAAGTAGATGAAAATGTAAGTTGTTATTTTAAGAAGATTCAAGAGCAAGTTGCAAATGCCACTGGAATTTCAAGAAGAACTTTGAACAATATATTAAACGAAGTCAGTACTGAAACACATTCGACTGAAATTAAGTTCAGCACTCCAAAAAAAGGGAGACCAAAAAAAGCAATTTCGTTTGGATATGGACGATTTTGATTACGATGTTGTTCGAAGAATGGTGTATGATTTTCACTTACGATTTAATGAACTCCCAACAATAAAATCATTAAAAGCTAAGTTATCTGAAGCTATTAATTACAATGGGTCTGAAAAAACATTGAGAAAAATACTTCATGACATGGGATTTCAGTTCAATAAAATGGAAGATAATCGAAAAATTCTAATGGAAAAGCACGACGTTAGTCTCAAACGAATGGAATACCTTGATAAAATACGCAAATTTCGCGAAACAGGAAAAAATATCGTCTACATGGATGAGTCATATATACATGCATCCCACACTAAAGGGAAATCTTGGAGTGACGATAAGAAAAAAGGAGTAAAAAAGCCAATTTCAAAAGGTCAACGTTTGATAATAGTTCATGCGGGAAATGAAAAAGGCTTTGTACCCGGTGCTTTTTTAACGTATAAATCCACGGACACTACAGGTGACTATCACAATGAAATGAATAACGATAACTATGAGAAATGGCTGGTTAACCAATTAATCCCAAATATACCCAGTGATTCTGTTCTAGTTATCGACAACGCACCCTATCACAACAAGTATGTTGAGAGACCCCCCAACTCAAACACCATTAAACGGGAAATGATCAACTGGTTAAACAGACATGAAATTCCAGTTGATCCAAAATTAACAAAAACCCAGATTTACGCTATTATATGTCAGCACAAGGAGAGGTATACAGAGTTTTCTGTGGACAAAATACTTGCCGAACATGGGCACACTGTGTTGCGATTGCCACCATATCATCCGGATTTTAATCCAATTGAAAAAATATATGGTCTCAACTGAAAGGCTATGTAGCCTCTAGAAATGTGGGTATGAACTTAACTACAGTAAAAACATTATTGACTGAAAAAGTAAACATGATCGGCGCTGAAGAGTGGAAAAAGGTTTGCGATCATGCAATCAAATGTGAGAATGAATATAGAAGCATTCAACACAGTTTAGACAATTACACTGATAGATTAGTAATAAATACGGCTGATAGTGACAGTGATATTGACCTCTTTGAGAGCACAGATAGTGAAATGGAAGTAATTGAGAATTAGAATTATTATTATTTTTATTGCAATGTCTCATTTTAGCAATAGGTATAATGGTGTTTATTATGTACACTAAAGCTGTAATGTTCCAAAATAATTAAATACGTAAACATAATGTAAAAATGTTTTTTTATTTTATTTTACCCCAACCTAAAGCCATCACTTATAGAAAAATTAGTGTATTTTATACAAAGAATAAAAATATCAAAAGAAGCAAATCACTTGTTTTAACAGCTCCTAATAGGTACCGGACTGTTTGTATTTTGTGCGACAGAGATAACGCTCTACGAAGCCGAAATTAGCCGATTGTCTCTTTCCAAAGGTCGATGTGCAATATTTATCGCCGGGTACTGTAATAAAGACGACCTGCAATGAAAGGGATTGACAGCTCTACGTGACGTACTGAAATTATTTCGACAAAAGGCAATAATATTTTTCGACTCCTTAAAATTTGAACAAGTAATCAGTCTCAAACTACTTTAATATATTATGTAATATAAATGTTTTTTTTTTATTTTATATCAATATCATCGTCTCCGTGGTCTAGTAGTCCTATGGGTCTCTCATAAGGTCTCTGGTTCGATTCCCGGTTCAAGCAATTCAAAAATGTGTATATTAGATAGCAAACCAGTAGATAGGTCTCCTGAGGGAATGCATTATCCATCGAGTATATAGACACTAAAGATGTTAAATGTGCGTTGATATCCTTGTGACACGACTCTATATTTTAAGGGTAACGGCTTTCTTTCCCTCCAAAGGAAAAAAGGAATATTTGTTTTGGCACTAATATATACTAATATTATGAATGCGAAAGTAACTCTGTCTGTTTGTCTGTCTTCACATCTAAACCACCCAACCGATTTGAATGAAATTTGATACAAACGTACATACACGTATCCCTACTGCTATATGGATATTTTTGAATCCATTGGTCATTTTTAAACTGCAACAGACTTATGCCTTACTAATACATATAATAAAATAGAAGTGAAATTTTCCATAATTTTTTTTACGTTTATGTATGAAAATCTATATTTTTTTGTTCACAAAACATGAAATAGCCAACGGATTTAATTGATATTTGTTCATAAATTAAATTAGTATAATTTTAACAGAAAGGTAGATTTTTTTAAAAAAAAGGGGTCTGCACCAAGAAATGGATGAAGCCACACTCAACAGGTTTTTTTTTTTGGAGCTAACAGCATAATATTATAAAGAAACAAGTTAAGTATCATATTTGCAAATCATTTATTCCTTAAAAAGGATTAGACTTACTTACTGACAATACCACAGTCGACATCTAGTGTTTTTTATATCACTTAGCAAACAAGCAGATGACTCTTCTGATGGAAAGTGAAAGTAAAACTATCACCTATGGACACCAATGGTCTAAATGATAAGTTGCTATCCGTGTAGCAGGATAGCAATGCTACATGCATTAGGCTACGATTAGTCGACCAGCTACCTTACCCTGCAAACCGGAACACGACAAATAGGTAAGGCGATAGTACCAAATACCCTGGCGAAACGTTTCGCAACTCTACCACCTAATCACGACAGTACGTTTCATATAGCCAATCGGTCGCCTTTTACAACCTGCTTGGCAGAGCGGCAGTTGATATATTCTTTAAAAGAGCCCGGACGAACAAAAGGAGACCACATAATATCCCAACAACAAGGGAAACTTAACGGTTTTTGACAGGAAATTAGAAGACGTTTTTAAAAAAATGGCAACGACATAGACGAAGCCACATTCGACAGCTGACTAATTTTACAACAGATTAATCTTATTAAGTTACAAGCGTAGTATCATATTAGTGATTTATATATTAAAAGGAGCACAGACTAATATGTGAACGAATCCAAAGTCAAGCTGGTGTCAACATAATTATTTAATAAAAGTACACACTTAATTAATACTAGCTGCCCCGCAAACGCCACTACTGAAAGCTGGGGGGGGGTTAGTTGGTATAAAAACTATCCTACCTTTTAAGTTGGATCAAAAATTAGATGTCTACAAAATGTCATTAAAATCTGTTCAGTAGTTTTGAAGTCCATCGCGGATAAACAAAGTGACACGTAATTTATACATATTAAGATTTCAAATGCGAAAATTTAGATGTTTGGATACATGGATGTTTGGTACTCAATCATGTAAAAACTACTGAACGGATTTGGATAAAATTAGGCACACAGGTAGATGATAACTTGGAATAGCACATATGTTAATTATTATTTTCGCGGAATACAGCGCACACACACATAGGATGCACGATGCAGCTATTAATATATATATATATATATATATATATATATATATATATATATATATATATAAATCAAACCGATTTATCTAATTTTAGTTTTGAATTAATTGTTGAAGTCCAGGGAAGGTTTTAAAAGGTAAGAAAATATAGAAAAAAAATAAGAGTAGTTACAAAAAGAAAGAAAAACCTTTGCTGGGTCAGTTAGTTTACAAACCTGGCCGAAACCGGAGCTAATTAAGCTAGTGTAAACATAATTTCACAAATATCAGTTTAATATTTAATTGCATTATAATTAAGGAACAAACTTACTTTCAGCTTCGCAGAAATGAATATAATATATTCTGTGAAAGAGGCTTAAACTAACAAATGGACGAAACCACAGTCAACAGCAATGTCCCCACTAACGTAATTTTAAAACAATTAGCTTAATATTTAACAAGTGCATGTTAATAAATATGTAATAAGTAAATAAGCTTACCTTCATATTTTAAAACCAAGGTATGGATAATTTTTCATTAGTGCAACATCCATTGACTTATTTCTAAGCACAGAAACAGCGAGAGCTCATTGTTTCAGCATGCATGCTTTTAGCTGAAATGTTAATGACGTCGTCGCTCTGTGAATGTTCTGTTTTTTTAATCCTTTTTGTGTCTTCCCTCCTACTCCCTAATGAGTAAAAAACTAAAGCCTTGTTGCGGTATCTTGCCAAAGAACCTACTTTTGAATAAAAGAAGTCATTGCAAGTTTTTCTATTTCAACCGCGAGCACATATATCTCAACCAAAATTTTCGGAATGAGACGGAAAAATATACGTTCATACTTTGAAAATAATACGAAGCTACCTTTCGCTATCCGCTTTATTTATTAACACGAACGGAATTTGGGTTTTTTAGTTTACAAAGTATACAACATAAATAGGATTATATGCGTGAAATGAAAACAACATTTTTAGTATCATAGCAAACTAGTTGATAGCTCTCCTGATGTAAAAAGTCGTTTGTGGTGCTTTGTCATCCGTTTGGGTCCTAAATACGTAACTTTACCGGCTACTATACCCTCCAAACCAGAACACAACAGCGACAAGCCCTGGCGCTATTACGGCAGGAATAAGTGAGACGGTGGTACCAAGTACAAGCGCGATACTCCATCACCTAGTAGTAACGATATTGGTGTTTGAAAAATTATTCACCTTATATAAACTGACTGGCAGAAAAGCAGTTGGACTATTTTTTAAAAGGGTTTAACAAGTCAAGAGCAACACGTCACAATTTCTATAAAATGTATTGTGTTATAAAGATTGTGGTCTAGTGGTCCAGCGTTGGCGTTGACCACATGAGGTCCCGGGTTCGATTCCCGGGTCTGGCACATAAAAAAAGTGTTTTTTTTTTCAGTTTTCTGATAAACACAAAGTTGCCCGGGATTGGAAAGTGCCCGGTTGGCGATAGGCTTTCCACCTATCACATTTGTGTGGGACCAAGTATCTTCGGCTAATCGTGGGTGCACTTGTTGTACCTCTGCCTACTCCTTCGGGGATACGGACGTGAAGATACTTTATCCTATAAAATAAAGACGTTTTGTTTCAAATTGGTTACTACGTACGTAGGAGTAGATACGGCCATAAGCGCCAGCCACAGCGAGTGTATTTATAGTTCCACAATTAATAAAAAATGTAATTGCTACAGTGATTTCAACTGTGATCTCATGTCAAATTCTTTTAAACTTCATTTGTCATAAGAATGATAGTGACACAATGACCAGAAATTATACAATGAGCAAATTTAATACGTAAGGATAATTTTAATAGACCCGCTTGCTAAAATATTTTTTCAATGTAACTATAGTAAAATTTTAAATATTTTTTCAACTATAGTAAAATTCATTTAAAAAGTACTTAAGTAGTTTAGTGCAAGCAGCCTCTTATTAATTTATTTCTAAGCAATAGAATATCCAGAGCTTCATTCATTGTTCCAACTTGCATGCTTTTAGCTGAAATCTTAATGACGCGGATATCGTCGTCGTGTAAAATGGTCTGGATTTTTAATCTATTTATATCCTTGCTTCATACTTCCTGCTGAGTAAAATACCGAAGCTTTTATGTGGTGTCTTACAAAAGTCTGTTTTAGTATAAAAGAAGTCACTGCAAATTTTTCGTATGTTGAACATGTAGAGTAAATATCTCAACTGGCGTTTTAAATGGAATGAAGAAATATGGATTCATATTTTTAAAAGAATATGAAGGAATAGCGTTCATGTATTTTTCATTTAAACGCTTGATAGTGGTGTTGTTATATGGACCCTAACATGTAATTGTTATACGATCAATTCCATTAATGACAATTTAGTAATTGTTCTAAGTCAATTCAATTTTTATTTTAAGGTTAAAGTATTAACTTTCTAACTATGACTAGGAAACCAAATAATTCCGAATAATTAAGTATTGGAAAGTCACTTTTTATTTAACAATAGCTTCATTTCACTGAACATCGATGTGATTTAAGCTTTGACAGTTTAGCTATTAAAATTATGTGTTAAATATTTAATTTAATTAATGACTATATTACAAGCGCTTTGGATATTACCTTATTTCACACCGCCGTGATTCTGTAATATGTCCTAACATACATTGTCCTGAGATAAAAAGTAGCAATGTGGACGATGTTTGGTTATCTGGATATTAAATATCAGCCAAATTCATCTAGATATTAGAATTGTCACTTTCCATCAGATACAAAACGTGTCGCTTTGAGATATCCGCTATAAAATATATATGCATTCAATAATCTTTAACAACTTTTACACTTAACAATAAATAAGTTTTAAGTATATTTTCTAAAAAGACTTGTTCTAGGCAAGAGGATAGTTCCCACTTATTTCTTTCTTATTAAGAAATGTACCTCATGTAGTTATTAATCATTAGTAGGGTCATTGGCTGCAACTTTTGCTAAAGTCGTACGTGTGTACATAAGGAAGTTATTGATTTTGCTCCGATTTTCGGAAATCGAATTTTTACTAGATCTCCACGTTTTCAGGTCTAACAGCCCGGCCACAGCTACCCGCGGCGCGACCTGCGACGCGAAATGCGGCGCGGTGAGTCGCGCGACCATCTGGGTATGCCACAGCTCCACTTGTTGCGACCGCGGCGGCGTGCCGCTCTGAGCTGTCACACCAGTACCAGGGTCGGATTTTATAATACTATTTTTACTATATTCTTTTGATGCGTAGTATATACATATTATCGTAACGTTAGGATTGTACGCAAAAATACCATTACTGTTGATACTTACATATTTTACCTTATTATTGATCCCTCCATTCGAGATTTTTGAAGTTATATTTTTTTAGGCGCGTAATATTTCTTTAGACAACGAGTGAAATTTTAGGATGCACGCGCATCCCCATAACGCAAAAGTTACAGGTTGAAGTTGTCCGCTAAATTGCTCATTAAGTCCCGAAATCCTTGACTATGCTTTTCCAGTCCTTTTATTATTTTAATGTAATTAAGTATTTGCTTGCAATTAAAATCTATCAGAAATCAGAAGTACTTTATTCAATAAAACTTTTTACAAGTTATTTTGACAGGTCAACATATTTTTTAAAAACTACTACCGGATCGGAAACGTGACCACTATTTTTTAATGACGCCAAAGAAGTATAACTTCTCACGTGCATACATAAGTACACGCACCTATTTTTTTTTTTTTGTATGGCAACGTAGACATTTTCCGTGCAATTCGTAACTATGATCGTTTTTGATGGAGTGGGCTGTAGAAAGTATGTATTTTTTATTAATATGAGTGAGATAAATGTATAGGAACAAATTTTGTTTAACGCAAGCTGACATTAAATTGAGAAAATGCTGTGAAGTTTTTAGATTAAGTTTAAGTTTCGGTGTATAAACTAAATTAAGTTTAATATTATTTTAAGTATAATATTAAAATAATGAGTCAATAACCAATTATTTATTTAATCAATAAATCATCATACAAACTCTAAATTAAAATTTAAAAAAACCAACACTTGTTTTATCGTCTACCCACCATTTTAATTAAGTTCCATAATTTTAAGCGCAAAACGTAAAAGGAGCTGATGATCTTTCAAAGGGGATCCTGCAGCATAAAATTAAAGGTAACTTTAACCTGTGGTTCCTTACTCAATGAGCTTGAGCTGTTTTATTGCAAAGCTCCCGAGTCCTCTCTATTAAACCATGTGAATTTTCTAGCAATAAAGGCTATATCAGCCCAATTTCAAATGTCCACTTTCTAGTTGTATCGTTATATTGTTACGAATAATCTAGAAACGTAAAGAGTTGGAACGCTGGATAGATCAAGAAATAAAAGAAACAGATAGCTACTCTTATTGACAAACAAATAGTTGATCATTAATCGCATAGCTATGTCATAATGGACTTTATGGTATAGGGCATATGGTTGAAAATAACTTGCACTAGGACTTGTTTATTTTTCATAAGTTGTTTACAATAATTACTATTGTTTACGAGATTATTGCCGAATGTTCGCGATTGTTGTTGAACTTTACCTCGAGTATAAATAGGGAAGTGTTGACAAATAGAGAGCAGTTTTTATACAGTGATCGAAAGTGATAGTACAAGCGAGCAGTGCAAAGCGAAGTGACCAGTTTAAGTAAATACGAAATTGTTTTCTTTAAACGTAGTCGGTTAAGTTTAGTGCTAGTACAGCGAGGTGACCAGTGTGTATAGTGTATTTACGTATTACATTTTGTTGTTTGTGTACTTGTGTTGTAAATACACTGTTTTAATATAAATGGCGTTTTCTTACAATGACGAACCCGAAGCACGTAACAATATTTAAAAAAAACATCCAGCATCTAAATGTTTACCAAAATGGATTTTAATTGGTCAAGCTTATAAGATCACGTGGACTTTCTTCTGCTCTATCATTAAATACTGGAAGCTATCCTATTTTACATTCCTTAAAATAAAAAATCAAACAAGTCCAAAATTGATGATGTTGCTTAATTTTAATTAAAAGTTTTGATAACCTTCTTCCTGCTTCATCAAAAGACCCTGTAAATCATTTAGAACCAGAGTATTTGTCAAAATAGAACAACTGAGTCCAATCTAAAGGGATTTTTCTTGCTTAGTTTGTAGCTTACCATGGCCACCTTCGAGTTTGATCAATAAATCCTAAGTCATGATGAGCATCAGCTCCTAGAAATCATCCTGCATCAAAATGTTTGTTAGTACAAGACAATTGAGCGCTCACTTAACTCAATAAACTTACCTTGTTGAGTTTAGATGTTAATTATCTAAGCATTTTGTATCTGGTTGCGTGAAGTTTCGATATTACTATATTCGGTTCCATCTTCAGGGTCTCGTAATAATGAAAAATATCTTATTGAAACGAAACGAACGACTCCAAACTCTACTATCTTAACACTTTCTGTCTGTGAGTTACAATGACACTCTAGCGACTCCATGTTCCATTTCTCGTCATGAGTACTAATTAAACTTAATACTTATAGCAACAAAACCGATGACCCAAAACTTGGTTGCCTCGTCAAAACTCTACATCTGAGAGTTCTAGTCCCTATATCCAGGCTACATCATGATATTAGCTGGATAGTACCATAATATTGCATTGTCATTGAACTTACAAAAGTATGCCAAATTTCAATACAAAAAAAATATCAGGAAGTCGATAAATATGGTTTGCAATATTTAGAAAATCTTTTATTTACATACAAATATTGCTAGTTAAATAAAAGCTGATATCTTCGAATGAAGATATTGTAGCATCAGGTCTAGGTAACCATGTCAATGCAATATAATTGAAGTAATAAAATACAAAATTTAGCATCGATAAAGCCTTTACAAGTTGCTAAACTCCTTTCATCAAGTTCAAAAGAGCTGGTGAGCTTTCAACGGCTGCACAGATTCTATTGAATCATCTTGAGCTAAGAACAATCTCGCAAAATAGGGCTTTCAAGTAAAAAAAATCGCAACTAAATCGGACCATCCGCCAGGACGCTCAGATGCACGGACAGATACACAGACACACATCTGAAACTTATAACAATCCTCGTTTTTGCGTCGGAGGCAAGTAGTAAAAAATTTAATAAAATGTAGTACCTATATAATTTCCATTGGTAATAATTTTGTGTTATTCTGATTCCAACCCTGGCTTACTAGTGAATAAAACAAAAGTACTCTTTTGTTTTATTCGCTCATCACACCGCTCGTCACGGTCGCGCGTTTTTCCGCGCCGCAATTCGCGTCGCCGCTAGCTGTGGCATACTTCATACAGTTTCCTACATTTGTTGTCGCTCGCCGCGCCGCAATTCGCGCCGCCGGTCGCGCCGCGCGAGCTGTGGCCGGGCGGTTAGGAACCTTTTCCGAGTATTTTCTTGATGAAGTAAGTATGTCTGTATGTATGTGCGTGCATGTGTGTGTGTGCGTGCGTGTGTGTGTGTGTGAGCGTGCATGTGTGTATGTGTGTGTGTATGTGTGCGTGCAGATCAAAACGTACTTGATGGCATCCGATAGGTTCCACCAAAGTTAGATTTTTGAGAAATTTTAAAAAAGCGCATAGAAATTTTCATAAAAACATATTTTTAACTTTCAAATTAATGCACCGATTGATAATACAATCTTATCAGCTCTTTTTCTAAAAAGCTACATGCAATATCACAAATTGCTTTAAAATTGGTTTAACCGTTCGAGAGTTATGTTCGATGACATTTATTGAAAAAAAAGTGTTTTTTGACATAACTTCGAGATTTTTTGAACTTTTACAATATTTTAAAACTTGAAAAATTAGTCAATGCTATTTCAAAAATCCAAATCGAATGAAGTTTCCAAAAGTTGCAGCTGTTTAAATATCAAAATTTAAGTTGTTTAAAATAAACTTACTTGATATTTTAGAATTTAACTTTTAAGCTAATATGCCGATTGATTTAAACATGTTATTGACTTTTCTTGTTAAAAACGGCATTGAATACCAGAAATCAGATCAAAATATTAATTTGTTTGGAATTTATCAATGGAGAAGTTAATAAAAGTTTTTTGACAAAAAAGTTTTGGTGGTACCAGACCCGGGCGAGACAATGCAGAACTCTACCGCCTAGTAGTCACGATGGTAGTGACTCGCATAGCCAATCAGTTGACTTTTGCGACCTGCCTGGCAGAACGGCAGTTGGTCTATTGTTCAAAGGAGCCCAGAATCAACACGGGGAAAATGTCGGGGAAAAACACGGGGAAAATTACACATTTCCGCCACCGCCTTACCTATTTCTGCCGCAATAGCGTCAGTGCTCGTCACTGTCGTGTTCCGGTTTGGAGGGTAAGGTATCCGGTAAACTTATGCATATAGCATTAGACCTCGCCACAAGATAGCAACGCACCATTAACATCTTTGGTGTCTAAAGGCCGTAGTTGACTCTTTCCATCAGGAGACCCATCTGCTTGTTTGTTATCCTATGATAAAAAAAGATAGGTAGATAAAGCGGTAGTGCGAAAGTCATTTATTTATCTTTATTGAACCACATACAGAATGTATAGGGTACAAATGGCGAGCTTAATGCATAAAGCAATCTCTACCAGCTAACCATACGTCTAACCAGAAAATCACACAGAGTGGTTTACTTGTCGTAATATGTTTTTTTATATATATCATAAGATAGCAAAGAAGCAGATGGGTCTCTTGATAGAAGAAGTCAACCATCGCCTATAGACACCTGTTCCATACTGGTACAGAAGTAGATTGTAATTGTTGTATTAGAAAAGATAGCACAATTTTGAATATAGAATATCGTTCTATATTATATAAAAATGTTTAAATTTACTGGGTGTAACGAAAAACCGTCTCAAACAAAAGTCCTTGTCATGTGGGAGGCGACTATGCACCCTCTAGTGAGAAGTTTTGCTTTCGTCCTTAAAAGAAAACACTACGTAACGAGTCGCGCCCCAATTCAACGGCTAATTATAGTAAAAAATACTTAATTTGTGAAGTGACGTCTGTTCGCCCTAAGATTCTCCCTTACCAGAATCAGTGATACTTATGGACTCAGTTGAGTAGATCTATTGGCAGAAGAATCGCGCTGATTACCATCGCCTGATCCCGACACGTGGACACTCGGACGAGACGGTAAGTCACACACCCAGTAGACTACTTAACAACACCAAAGATGTTAATGGTGCGTTGCTATCTTGTGGCGAGGTCTAATGCCACATGCATAAGTTTAGCTGCTTTACCCTCCAAACCGGAACACGACGGTGACTAGTACTGACGCTATTGCGGCAGGAATAAGAAAGGCGGTGGTACCAGACCCGATCGAGTAGTCACGATGGTAGTGACGCGCATAGCCACTCGGTCGCCTTTACGACCTGCCGGGCAGAACGGCAGTAGACCTATTCTTCAAAGAAGCCTGGGACCAACACGGGAAATCAAGTCAGGAGAGATGTTTTGGAACTCTACCACCTAGTGGTCACAATATAGCAACACATATTACCTACTGTTCGACATTTACGAACTGCCTGGCAAAATGGCATTCTTCAAAGGGGGCCTGGACCAATCGGGAGAAATTTTTCCAAGTTAGAGTGCGTTTGTAAATCTTTTGATTATTAAAAAACCGGTCAATTGCGGGTTGGATTCGTATACCGTTGGGTTCCGTACCATCCCTATTCAAGTTTCTACCTGTTTATTAAGATCGAGAAAAAAATTGCTTATAAATTACGTTTGTTGTATGGGAGCCCACCTTTAATATTTAATTTATTTTTATTTAATTATTTATTATGAAAGGTAATACACACTTCAATATTCTGTGAAAATTGTAAGCGTCTACCTGCTACTGTTATATTGAGCAAAAAATACGAAAAAGACACGTTTATGGTTTTTTTTTTTGTTTGTTGTTAATAGCTTTTAAGGCCACATTTGATATAAATTGTATGCTTTATTATTATGCCGTGTTAATAATATGTGCACAAGTGTCTTTGTTTGTCTACTGTTTTCTACATA
Source organism: Apodemia mormo (assembly GCA_036924255.1). Lineage (NCBI taxonomy): Eukaryota > Metazoa > Arthropoda > Insecta > Lepidoptera > Riodinidae > Apodemia > Apodemia mormo. The sequence continues at coordinate 22,185,258 of JAUPFN010000016.1, forward strand.
TGGGTTAGCTGGAAGAAATCTCGATATGAGATAAGCTCGCCTTTTGTTTTAATATACATCATTTCATTGTTTACTGTAAATGTTTTGTGTACAATAAAGTGTTTAATAAATAAATAAATAAAATAAGAATAGGCCAACTGCCGTTCTGCCCGGCAGGTCGTAAAAGGCGACCGAGTGGCTATGTGCGTCACTATCATCGTGACTACTAGGTGGTAGAGTTCTGCATCGGCTCGACCGGGTCTGGTACCACCGCCTTAGCTATTCCTGCCGCAATAGCGTCAGTGCTAGTCACTGGCGTGTTCCGGTTTGGAGGGTAATTTATGCACGTGGCATTAGACCTCGCCACAAGATAGCAACCCACCATTAACATCTTTGGTGTCTATAGGCGATGGGTGACTCTTTCCATCAGGAGACCCATCTGCTTGTTTGCTATCTTATGATATAAAAAAAAATGTTAATGACTGGCATTGACCTTTACTCGTCTTTTGACAGTAAGACAGTTGATCTATTCTTCAAAAGCCCCCTTTTGATTTCCGATAAACACGGAGAATAATAAATAGCTTTAACACAGCGCAATAATCCTCTTGTAGATTCGTGTCGTAAATTATTAATTAACAAGATGTATAATATTCTCTCTGTTCATAACATTGTATGTTGATATCATTAAATATTTATGTATAGGAAATAACTTCAACGGTTCAAATAACGAGACACAGATTCAAGTCTAAAGTTCAAGTATTATAAGATGACGCAGAGTATGAATATTAATTTCAAAACACTTTGTAAAAGGTTTAGTTATCTATATCTTAATGTGTGAAGTAAAACTTTGTACCCATTTTACTGGCAATTACGCAAACGGTGGAGTATGAAATTTGGTACAGATATAGTTTACACTGCAAAAGACAGCAAAAATCTAATATTTTTTAATAATATACATAAGAAATATATTAATTTTACTAAAATATACATTACACACACTACATTTTACTACATTAGAATATACACACTTGTATACTATTTTCTTTACGGCTCAGTCAGGTAAGTCCTCGGATAAATAATGTTAGTTCCATGGGCAAATCAGTTGTCAAACTAAAAAAGGATTTTATTTTGTTTAGTCTGTGGTCGAATTTCGGCCATATGCGATCGCTAGAATATTATAAAGAGAAACAACCAAATACTCCAAAACTATTTAATTCCACATTTCAGCTACATTTGTTTTTAATTTTTTATGTGATAACAAACAGTCAAATGGTTACTCAGTGCTGATGAAAAGCGACAAACATCGCTTTTAACACCAAAGATGTTAATGGTGTGTTGCTGTGACAAAGTTTTTATTTTATTAAAATACTTATACCCCTATCATGGACAAGGCCTTTAATTTTACAAGTTACTAGTTCTTACATGTTTACTTATTTTACTTACTACTCTGTGACAAAGTTGGAATGCCACATGTAAAAGTTTATGGTATCATTTACCCTCCAAATTGCAACACAACAGCACCAACTTCCAACGCAATTGCGGCAAGAATAGGTAAGGCGGTAGTACTAGTACCAGCCACGGTTAAGACGTTGCAGAACTACCACCTAATGTAGTTTTACCACCTAACGTGACCTAATGTAGTCGCTTAGTTAACTAAAATAAATACAACGACGAATTGTCCTTTGAATTATTTTTGCTCAGTGTCGTGTGAAACGAATGTATACGTCTTCATGGGCACGCTTTGATTTGATCTTGTCAAGATTTTATTTATGAGCGGGGCATTTTTCTACAAAAGCACGCGAGGTCAGCTTAAGAGGGAGGAAACGACTTTGGCCTAATCCGCTGACTTTTATTTATTCAGTGAATTAATCTCATCATGCCCCGAGGGTGGAGACAGTTGTACTTATTTCCTGTCGCCTTACTGCCATACTATTGTTTCTCAAAGTGTTAATCTCCTTACATTTTTCTCTAAAATGGTAACCATAAAAATTGTCTACTTCAGAAAAATAAAATATTTGCTGTAATTTTTACAAAGCTGCGGTTAGAGAAAATAAATTTATTCACTTCAATCAGATTAATTTTCTGCTTTTTGTATAAAAAATGATTAGTAATGTCTGTTTTTAAAAAATTATGAAAGAAAATAATTTTGTAACTAGCGACGGGTGTTTTGCAAACTATAAAAACCCGACTATTTTAAGATCGACCTACCTATTTGTAGATATTGCCCCATCCTTCCTCCTTCCTTCCTTTCCATCTTTCCTCATAATTATTGCCTCATTTCAAGCTTCATAACATTTAATAAAATATCTGGTTGACCGAGGTTAAAAACTCATCAGAGTATCAACAATTAGAAGGAAACAAAGCTTTACTCGGTATTCAACGGGTGGAGTAATTGAAACTTTCAAAAATATACGATACTGAAATATTCAGAAAATAAAACCGTAATGGATGGAAGCAAATATTTAAAAAAAACTTATAACTATGTGGATATGTATATTATATGTGTCTATACGTTAACGGTGCACTATTATAACTAAAGCTAGGATGTAGAGGCACATGGCTACGCGCAAAATTACTGGTTGCCTTCTAAGTCCGGACATGACAGCAAAAACACAATGTTACGGCGGCACCAGTTTTATAGTGGCAGTGAAAAAGTTAGTGATACGTACCTGAATAAAGCTCCATCGTTGCAAACTCCATCACCTAGTGTTCATAAACAAAGTGACAAATTTAGGTTTCGGTCATCTCTTACAAGTTACCTAGCTCTAGTAGAAAGGTAGCTGCAGTAGTCTAGGTCAGGTAGCTAGCGGGAACGTAGTTGATGTACTTTTAGCCTAACAGGAAGGAGCGGGATCAAAAATTTTTCTCAATAATTTTTAAGGTTTTGGGAAATAATCTATAAAACTGAATAACAGGAGTCTAATAGATAAAAAATGTCTTTATTAATTACAAAAAAATCGTTATTTCTACTAGTTCAGAATTTTGGTACTAATATACAAATATTACGCACATAATTTTTATATGTGAACTATCTTGCAACGGCATCTTTAAACGGCAAGTCAAAAATCTTTACTTGGGAATTGTTCCTGATTGATTGCTTAAATACTTATATAATTTTATTAATGTATTTGCTGCTGTGGTATGAAGACATAAAAGAGTATTTATATAATATATATTGGTTACTATGTATTTTAGTATATATTTGACTATAGTTATAAGTATATGTATTTTATTCTTATATATTGAATTATTTGTATTCATGTAAATTCAATATGTGTATTTAACTATATAATTATATTATATATAAATTTATGTTTTAATTATGTGTTTTAATTGTGTGAGTTTTGTTTTCACACAACTAGTGTGTTTAAATAGTACTAGATTAAGTTTCAATTTTATTTTCGTCTTTCTATGTGCACCCCTTGCGCCTTCTCTGTACTCTTTGGAGGTTGACTGGCAGAGAATGCTCTTGGGCGTTAAGTCTACCTGTGCAAAAGTATGTGTGCAAAATTTAAATAAATAAAATAAATAAATAAATCTTGGGTTTTCTATTTAATCAATTTGCATTGTTTTTTGGAGACTGGGCAATAATTAAATTGTATATTTTGAATTGAAATTTAAACTGCATAGAGGGATATATATATATATATATATATATATATATATATATATATATATATATATATATATATATATATATATATATAGATATATATGCCTCGAATGCGATGAATATGCCCCAAACCTAATTTCGTGGAGGGATAAATGCCCTTTACAAAAAAACAGACATTTTAAACCAATAAGTCTTTATTAAACATTATTATTTTTTACTAAATAGACACATATTATAGTTTTAAGATATTTTTGATGATTAAAAATGCTTCGTTAGTTTTCTTTTAGGTTTGTTTTATCTTATCTTTGTGTAGTACAACTTTTTTACCATTTGCCATTTGGTGCTATTTAAATCTATTTTTTAACTTCTTGCTAGTCCTTTCTGTTTCTTTTTACTAGTATAGCTTTCGTAGCTTATCCTTTCTTTATTTCTGTTATTTTTAAATCTAAATTCAGCACCGTCATTTGTTACTCTAAATTGTCTGCATCTACTAAATTATTTGCAGGTTTCAGATTGTATTCATCTGCCAAATTTGTTATGGCTGAGGTATTGTCTGTAAAAATAGAAACCAGATAGTAAGCATCAAAGTGAAGTAGGGATATATGCCCTTAGAAGCATTTATCCCAAAACACATTGGGGCACATATCCCTTTTAACTGGGATAAATGCCTTCGGAAAAAAATGTAAAATACGTTTATCTTAATTTTAATAAGCAATTAATAACAACACTCACACCCTAGTCCTAATACAGAAGTAAAAATAAAATAAACTTACCTGTTATATCCAAAGTTATGGAAGGCCGAAAATCATTCATAAAGTAAAATCATGACTATTTATCCCATCACTGTCAGTAACGCTCCTGTGCAAAGCCGCACGCCCCAAGGCCCAATGTTTTGTGGCAGACTGTAGTGGAGGATGGACACATTCGTATTATAGGGAATTCTTCTGCTCACGCGTTTTATATTTCTCATAATTGTAACGAGGCGTCTATCCTGCTTGCGCGTATATCCCGGACTTACCCTATGCTAGCTTTATATGAATTTAACAGTAATTGCGATTTTTCATGGATGACTCAAGCAACACAATCGCGATTTTAGCAACTGAATAGCAACAAAAAATCAAACAAAAATTATGCATAATTTTTGTTTGAATTTTGCTGATTTGACGAAAGATTTTATGATTGCTTTATATGAATTTAGCAGTAATTGATTTTTTTTGCAAACGGCGCAAGCGCAGCTAAAACCGCGATTTTGTTAATCGCGGTTTTAGCAATTAAGTAGCAACAAAAAGCTGATGACATTATCTCACAATAACAGCTGCACAAATCACACAGGTACGCTACTCCTGACTAGTTAGTGCTTGTCGCTATGCCCAATTGTTAGGCTAACACTAACTTTTACCGTTTAAAAATGGCAAAAAAAAAACAAATTTTTTAACGTTTCCCAGTGGTTGCTGACCAAAACAACTTTACATATATCGTTTTTATATAATTAAGATTACATTATATTCAAAATGCAAAGAGGAGCTACAATGTTTTAATTCAAAACTTTATTTTATTGAAGTATAACTAGAAATTGACTCTAAGTTATCACTCTATTCTCAAAGCTTATTATTTCCTCAACAGTACGATATCTTCAAAAGTAGGCGAAATTTCAAAGACATAAAAACTCAGATTTATTACAAAAAGTATATACTTACTATTACTGTTATATTAAATATACATCTAATATGTAAGCTAATTATCATCTGTCAAATATCTTAAGCACCTAAAGAGGAAACATTATAAAGCAAAACATAATACTGCCTAAATTATTATAAAAATGTCAGAGTTTTGATATTAATAATATAAATATATATGCAAATTATTAGAAAACCGTTTGAAACATTGAATTCTAATTAAATTAGAATCAAAATACAATTTCAATAATATTGAAAAAACGTGTAAGGTTTGTACATTCTGTTTTATTAAATACCAATAAACAAGATTCCGTATCGTCAATAAAATTAAAGAAGCAAGTTTATAAATATTTATCAAAACGCTAAAATGTAATAATCATCTTCAATTAAAACATACTTCTTATAAAAACGTGACACCATTGAAAAGACGCGGCTCGAATACAGGCGAGCTACGTAGAGTTTTAAATTAGATTCTTAATGAATAATTTATCTCTTCCTTTGCGGTGACGAAGAACATTTTAAGATGTTTTAAAAAATTCTGATCTGAAGTGAAGTACAGTGAGAAAATGCACTGCAGCCACAAAATGAAGCATCTTTTGTCTCATATTAAAATAATTTAAAGTTTTCAAATATTTTTAATTTGACTTTTTAGCCAAAATTGAACTATTTGTAAGTATGTATCTTCTATCTTCACACCCGTATCCCTAAAGAGGTTGGCAAAGGTACAACAAGTGCACCAAGATTAGCCTAAGATATTTAGCCCCATAATGTGATAGATGGTAAGCCTATCGCCAACCGGGCACTTTACCAATCCCGGGCAACGTTGTTTATATCATAAAACTGAAAAAACATAATTTGAATTGCCCGACCCAGGACCTCATCAACACCGACACCGAGGATATTTGATTTAGACTACAGATGTGATTTGATTTAACAAAAAAGTGTAATCATCAAAAGGCACATAGATATTCTTGTAGGATAAATGTATAGATTTAATGATCGTATGTGTGTATGTAGGCGACAAGCATAGAGTTTAAAGGCGAAAAAAGATAACTTTGCAGTCGGAGTATCGTTTCCCATAACTAGGCCGCAGTAAAGATGATAGTTCGCTTTTTATGAACTGATCAGTGGAAATTCAAAAGGGGACCAATTAAACGAAAAGTAAGCGTTGTAATTGTCAAAGTGACAGATGGCGCTGCACAAATTAAATCACAACTAGTTTCAATATGTTGTCGCCTCTGTGGTCTAGTGGTCCAGCGTTGACGTTGACCACATGAGGTCCCGGGTTCGATTCCCGGGTCGGGCACATAAAAAAGTGTTTTTTCAGTTTTCTGATAAACACAAAGTTGCCCGGGATTGGAAATGACGTTTCAATATGTTTCAATGACGGCTATACTTAGCTTCATCCTCCATAAGAATAAATTTTATTAATACTTACATGCATACACATATTTACGCCTGATCCTGTATGCCTTGTATAGATAACTAACTTACTTGTATAGATAACCGAGTGCCATATGATACAGTCTTTGCAGATTTATCTTGTCTGCTTCACATTCATGACTTTCTTGAGTCTTGATACCACGGACTAAATGGATACGCCTTTAAAGATAATTGCCTAGTTTGGCAATGTAGCTTGCAATTACATACAGAAATACAGAATGATACTACTCACCAATTAAATATAATCATTTCAAGGGTAAGTTTTAAACCTGGTCATCTCATTCGGTACGATAAAACTGTATAACATGGTTTATTTCTATTTTTCACAAACGCTACATAGTATAAAACAAGGTAGCTTTCCGCTGTCTGTCCCTAATCCCTATGCCTGCTTAGATCTTTGAAACTATGCAACAGATTTTTATGCGGTTATTTTAATAGATAGAGTGATTCAAGAGAAAGGTTTATATGTATAATAACATCCATTATGTAGTAGTGAAATTCTGTTATAAATATATTTAGTAAAACAACGTTTGCCGGGTCAGCTAGTAGAGATATAACCTACAAATGTATGAAATTTTTAACAGTGATAGGAGCGTTTGCTCATATGCGCGGCGACACGTTTACTTCCCAATGGCGTGTCTATTAGTATTCATGTGGTCTGTGCTTGATACAAAGACGTCAACGTCGACGACGTCGTTCGAGGTTGCGAAGACTCTTGACCCCACTTTCAGGCGATATCCGATCAATCTAATCATGGTATGTCAGTTTTGATCTTAACCGGTACCTACACCCGTCACCATATCGCAATAAATTAAATTTGCAAAAAATTTTATGTGTATTAAAATTTCTCTTCAGCATATTGCTAGGCTTGTAAACCAAAGCCCAGTAGCCCAGTGCAATCGCAAATAGTATATTATAAAATTATTTCCTAATTCTTTGTTAATATCTAACTGGCCTGTAATCTAAAATTAAACTTCTTCGAGCTAGTATGTTGAAAGAAAGAATTGTTCACTGCTGATGTATTTATTATCACAACGTAAAATTATACGAAATCCAAAGAATCCGTTCCTGAAAACAAAACTTTTATGGGCAACCATTTATTACATGATCCCTTTGATCGTGTGTGGTCTTCTTTATTCTTCATACATATATTGTGCATTATCTTATTATAGTTGAGGCTATTGAAAACATGTAATCTTATTACAGTTGGGGCTATCGAAAAAATCGTTATAGCAATACTATAATAAATTACAGCTAAGCTGTTAATAAAACTAATTTCAATTCATAGATGTAAAGTAATTATTACGTTTCTGGTAACTTACCTTACTCCTATGAATATATATATACTAAAGTATGTCACTGTCAGTCGCACTCGAGCCCCATTGATTGGTGCATTGCTATCCGTGTAGTAGGATGGTAATGCCACATTTATAAGTCTACAAGCTTGCCTTACCCTTCAAATCGGAATATTACAATATCAAGCATTAACGCTATTGCTAGAGGAATAGGCAAGGCAGTGGTATTAAATACCCAGGCGAGACGTTGTGTAAACTCTAGCACCTAATAGTCACGACAATAGTGATATGTATACCTAATCAGTCGCCTTTTATGACCTGTCTGGCTGATCGGCAGTTGGTCTATTTTTCAAAAGAGCAGGGTCCAACACGGGGCAAACATTTTACTCCGTGTTACTCCTGTTTATTGTTAAATATTGTTTGCATACATATTATGTTATTTAGGATACATTAGGGAAAAATTAGACCTGACGGGCAAGGTCACATATTCTTACCCAAGTAACACGTTAAGCTGTATATAGGCTGCATTTAGTTCATTTTTAAACTTAAAGCTGTATACTAAGCCGTACAAAGGCTGTAGAAGCGCTTCTACAGCCGATATAACACCAAAAAGGGCCCCAAGTTATACAGCTTATTGCGTTATGTAAGCTGCACAATAGCTATACAAGCTGTTATAAACTGTACAATGGCTGTTATTTGGTGTATAAAGAAACTATAACACTAAGGATACTCTCTTGTAACTGTCTTGTACAGCTAAGCGTTAAATAGGCTGCACAATAGCTGTACAAGCTGTTATAGGCTGTACAAAGGCTGTTATTCGGTGTATACAGAAACTATAACCCTAAATATACTCTCTCATACAGCTAAATGTTCTTAATAGGTGTTTGAAAATGATAAAAAGTAACAATCTGTTTTTGATATTGTATAACATTAATTATATCACGTATCTGCAGACGCCATAATTAAAAATATATTAATAAATGATAATTTCTTGGACTTGGAGCAGTATTGAACGGTGTATTCAAAGTGCAAATTCTAAATGATCGTGAAAAAATTTCCCTCAAAATATTCACGCGTCAACGAAATAATCAAGATAACACAAATAAAATCATTGCAAAATACGGTAAGTGTTTGTTTTTAAGGTTAGAATATACAAGTATTTATGGTACTATATTGTATATAAAGGCATAATGATTATAATATAAGTTACTTGTCACGATATAGCTATAGCTATTGCTAAATGTATCTTTTATTTAACAATATATTTCTTTAATGTTGTTTTTAATACACAATAATGGCGATGCTTTGTTATACAGCCTAAAGTGTATTTGGAGGGTGATATACTGCAAATAGCTGTACTGAATCTCTTTTTTATTCTATTATACCGCTATTGGCTTTTAATTACCGTCCAAATACACTTTAGGCTGTACTAAGTCCCTAATAAATCTATTATACAGTTTTTGGCTTTTAATCACTTAACTTATGTTTATAGATGCGTACAAAAGTTGAAGAACCCTAAATACAAAACATATATCACTTGATTTCGCTATTGTGACGTATTGATGTCGGTTGTTTGACTTTACAACTAATCCAACTTATTGTTAACTATAACTTACGGGATATGTATTTCAATCATGTTTTACTTTATTTTTCAGGGAAATATGCCTTATAAAATAATAAAAACAATTGAGAGAAGCCAAAACTGTATTTGCATCGTATTCAGTTTGTGGGAGGATAAAGGTGAATTATAATGGCCAAGAAAACAAAATGATATAACTAAGTTGATCAAGAACGAAAAATCTAGCCCTTTAAAGATTGGTCTATCACAAAAATATTTTTAAGAAGAATACGTTATTTCGTGCTTGTGATTTAATATTATTAGTTCTTCAAAGAGAAACACACACTCTCTTGCCTGTAATTGTATCTAAGTATATAATATTTTTAAAATGATTGTAAGTATACATATATACGGGGTGTTGCAAAAGTGGTACAGTAAGCTGAAAGGGAGTGACTCAGGGGGTCATTCTTAACAACTTTTGTTTAACGATTTTGGAAATTCGCGAAAAAAATATTGATTCTCCATAGAAACTTTGTTGGTCACGTGACTTTTCCCAATGGAAAAACAAAATTGTTTTTCGCGAATTTTCACAAATCGTTGAACAAAAGTTGTTCAGAATAACCCTCTGAGTCACCCCCTTTCGGCTTACTATACCGCTTTTGTAACACTCCGTATAGTAGCAAGTTAAAAATAAAAAATATATATATTTTCTCAGTGTAATGATTTTTATTTCTCTTTTTAACTCTTTTTTATATATTCTTTGAAGAATAGACCAATTGCCTATCTGCCAGGCAGGTCGTAAAACGCGACCGATAGGCAATGCGATCCATCGTGGTTACTTGGTGATAGAGTTCTGTATTGGCTCGACCGGGTCTGATACCACCGCCTTATCTATTCCTGCTGCAAAGCGTCAGTGCTAGTCACTGTCATGTTCCGGTTTGGAGGGCAAGGTGGCCGGTAAACTGATGCATGTGGCATTAGACCTCGCCACAAGATAGCAACGCACCATTAACATTTTTGCTGCCTATAGGCGATGGTTGACTCTTTCCATCAGGAGAACCATCTGCTTGTTTGCTGTCTTATGACATTAAAAAAAATTCAAATATTATAAATTACCAACCAAGTAACCTTAATGAAGAAGATATATCCAGTCACATCAATTTTTTCTGTGTTTAAAAAATTAATCAGGTAGAACAAAAAGAGGCTTATTTAATACGATGAATTTAAATGAAAGAACGTCTAGAGAATATCAACAAGTATATGTATATTTTATCTTAGAGAAGAGTGAACAAGTACCTTCTAGGGAAGCGCGTTCCATCTTAGGCCTCATCTTAGCTTACCATCAGGCGAGATCGAGGTCAAGCGCTTACCTATCGATAATAAAAAAAAAAATCTTAACTTGCTTAGTGGCTGGATTTTTTAAGCGAAAAATCTACAGTGTAGATTATAATATAAGAATAATGATGCTGAGACATTTAGTAGACAGATTGGAGACCTAATAACAGATCAGTTGTTCTGTCAACACATTAGACTAATAGATCTTATAATAATTCGAAAAAATTAGTACCGAACAATTTGTTGAGTTGTAAATACGTGCGACGAAATATCGATTTTGAATTAGCCAATTGCAAAACCACTTCCTTTTTCCGCGCCTCAGATTATTATTGATAGAAATATTTTGGTGTAAATAATCAATCATTATTAGTTTAGTATGTATTGTCAATGTATTGAGCACTTGTACTGTTTTACTTTAAATTAGTGTATTAAAAGGGATGAAGTATTAACAGTGTCAGAATAAAAAATAGGTCTTCATTGGCCATCTATCAGAATTGCTCTTATTACATATATGAGACATTCAAATACCATAAATAGTGGATTTCTACGAAGATAATTTAAATTCAACACACTGAAATCACAAATTTTTCATATCATGAAGGTATCAAAAAATCCACCAGTTTTAGATCAAATGTGTTTCACAAAACGTTGTGTCGCTACGTTATATATAAATATATATATATATATATATATATATATATATATATATATATATATATATATATATATATATATATATATATATATATATATATATATATATATATATATGTATTATATTTTACATTACACAATTGTCTTTATGTAGATACCAAAACATGCACAGGCAGCTTAATTTAATCACCTCATCTATGAACATTTTGTTTATCTGATTAATCAAAACATAATATGTGAGTACGGCTATAACATTTTATATTAATGCGTTTGTTGGTACCCAAAAATTAAAACTTTAAATAAGAATATAACAGCCTTAATAATAAATGTCACATTTAAACACAATATAGCTAAATCAAATAAACTTAAATCAAAGAGTATTTGTATTTTCATAAGTAATATAAGTTTATCTTTTTCCTTGAACCTTCGCTCTCTCTGTGTAATTCCTTCTATACTTTTACGAAGCTTTTCGCGTACTTTGATAAATATTGCTAAGAAAAATTGTCTTCTTTATCATAGTTTTTTCCTTTCACCGTTTATAATGGAGACAAAACAGTATTCTCACGGAGATAACAAAAAATACTAACAAACTTTTTTCCTGTTTGACCAAATGTTCTAAGATTGATCATCTAAATCAAGTAAAATGTAACGATAAAAGACTTAAAATACGAAATACGCTGGAAAATTTATGTTTGAGTAACCCCAAAGTAAGCAAATTATTTTCTTTTGATATGGGTGTTAATTAATGAAACTAATATATTGATAACTAAACCATAAAAATATTCAATAAACGCACAAACCCAGAAACATATACACTATAAATAATCAGATGGCTCTCCTGATGGAAAGAGACATGGTGATCTAAGGTGATCCAAAGACACCAAATATGTTAATGGTGCGATGCTACCTATGAGGCGAAATGGTAATACACAATCATAAATTTACCAGCTACCTTACCCTTTAAACTGGAACACGTCAGTGACAAGCATTATCGCAGTTGCAGTACGAATAGGTAAGGTGGTTTTACCTAACCCGGGTGAGATGTTGCGGATCTCTTCCATCTAGTAGTAGTCACGATGCTAGTAGCACGTTTGGCCAATCGTTCGCCTTTTAAAAAACTGCTTTTCAGGATGACAGATGATCTTCAAAAGAGGCCATTACACTTATAACACAAATGCTAATCTGTTGACCAACGGACGGTTAAAAACAATTTCTTTTTGAATTTTAAAAAACAAAAGGACGACATTGGACGTTGGTCCTAATCTATCCTTTTGTAAATGAACTGAAAAGTGATGACATTTCCTGCGTTGGCCCCAGTTATTATATTAAAATGTCTTCTAACTAGAGCCCCCTTTTAGGTATAGACCAATGCCGTTCTTCCAGCAGTTCGTAAGAGACGAACGATTTTCTCTGCGAGTCACTACTATACTAGGTGGTCACTAGCTACTAGGTGGTAGAGTGCTATATCGTCTCGCCCTGGTCTGGTACCACAGTTGTCATTGGTCAGTGCTTGTCACTGTCGTGTTCTGCTATCTTGTGCGAGGTCTAATGCCACATGCATAAGTTTACCGGCTACCTTACCCTCCAAACCGGAACACGACAACGACAAACACTAACGCTATTGCGGCAGGAATAGGCAAGGCGTTGGTACCAGACCCGGGTGAGACAATGCAGAACTCTACGACCTAGTAGCCACGATGGTAATGACTCGCATAGCCAATCGGTTGCCTTTTACGACCTGCCTTGCAGAATGGCAGTTGGTCTATTCTTCAAAGGAGCCCGGAACCAATACAGGAATTTGCCAAATACGTTGGTTGTATTATCTACGATGTCTACGATGTTTCATGTCGACTGCTACAGTCGACTAACACGCTGACTAAATCGCAGGATTAGGGGCCTAATTCACGTAATTAAACGGCAATCATTTAACTTTCTCATAATAATGTGTTTTACGAATATTTTAATTAAAACAAAAGCGTGACATTATAAAGTGGATAAAGCAGTAAGCAATCTTATTCCAAACATATAAATTTGAAGAATGAATTCACTAAATCTTTCCAAAAAGGTAGCTGAGTCACCCGTGCGAGAAATAGATATTAGCCCGTGGTCCCACAAACTTTTTTTGACTAATAACAAGTTTAATTTTTGTGAACAGCTTCGTTTTGACGAGACCACTATCTTTTCTATCTTCGAAAAATCTCGAATCGGGTAACTAATAAAGATAGATAAAAAAGAAAAGTTTAGAGTATTAGATTAAGAAAAGTTTCCACTTTACGTATAGGACAATGTTACCCTTGGATAACAATAATAATTAACAAGCTGTTGTGACAAAATTAGGTTGTTTTTAATTTGTTTAATATCGATTTAAAAATCTCATAATTCCGAAACTTTAGAGTAGAAGACTCGTCAGAAAAAAGCATCGAATGTGTAGGACAAAAGTTTCATCGTGTTTTTCATAATATAATCAAATGATTAAAGTCTTACATTGTACTTATGTTACCTGTGTTTTCTTTTATTTGTGTTATTATATTTCTGTAAGTATTTTTTAACTAAATAATATTTTATTATTTACTATTATATATAATTCCAATTAAGGGTAAATGTTACGTATTTTTATGCCCTAGCGACTATGAGGGCAGAAATTTTATATGCGGTGAGAAAAATTCGTACATTTGACCTACTAACCACGATCTAGTATCTTATTAATTGCTGATTTTTACAGTATTATTACATAATAATTAGTAAATAAATTTGTAAAGTGCCTGTCGGGCCACGCGCAAAGAGGGTTTCGAAGTTGCCCATTACAATAATGCGGTTAATAAGGGAGGTTTTATTGTTTTATACTATAAAACTTAATCTTTTTAACGTTAATGACGGGTATGTAAGCACCAGAGGTTTGCCGCCTATAAAAACTTGTCCAAGTACATTTTATAAGTTTGTCGACTATTACTCATAAACTTGTAAAGCTTACGTCGCCATGACGGTTTTGCTTTTAAATTCATTACATTTACTACGAGTATTGCCATGAATTTTTGTACACTCCCAGAATTAATCGATTAGAACACTTCATTTTAACAACAAATGGCACTTTAAAGCTGTATACTTAACAGACAAACGAATCCCTTAATTGAAAAATTGTTTTCCCAAACCTATAATATTTTTTAAAACTTATCCAAAGATACCTCTCAGTATGGGGTACATTTGGGGGAAAAAAATTGCCATCCCTGGTTTACATGTAGGGGAGCTAACTTGAAAAAAATTTTTCAGGATTTTTGTTACCACTTTGTTGCCGTGACTACTATGATTACAGCTTTCTAATACTTTACTTCGGAACCCTAAAAATTAAGATGAATACTGAATAGTCCATTCAAGCACAAATATGTTGAAACATACACAGAAAACATACAAAACTTACACACACATACACAGACATATTTTACACACACATGCACAGAAGCATTAGTATGTATACGGTTTCTCCGAAACAGTTTTAACTATTTTGATGAAATTTTATATTTTGGGAGTCTTTTACTTTTATTAAAATTGATTTAGGTAAGAGTTTTCTTCGATTCCAATAAAAAACATTATTCAAGCGAAACTCGTTCGCCCATTTAGTTATAATTAAACAACTAAATTACACAGCCATTTGCAATAGAAACTATAATTCTGAAGCTAATAAAAGAAATCGTGCCAAATCCACACATACAGACAGAATTGGATTTATTTTTATCAGTGTTTCACACTAACTACAAGAAATACCTTTAAGAATATCAAATACATTAGTTAAAACGAGTGTTTTTTCTTGACATATGTGTATTTGTATTATTTCAAAAGAACAATGTTTGAACAAAATAGAGACATTTTTACTTCATCACATTGCTTCATTTTGGATATGGCGAGAGTAGAGCACGAACCTCGCGTTTTTTCGCGAAGATTTTAATGATGCGTTGCTATTTGAGTGTGCGGGACGGCTATGCCACTTTCATAAGTCCACCAGCTACATTATCTTCCAAACCGAAATACGACAATGACAAGCACTGAAGCAATTGCAGCAGAAATTTGTAAAACCAACAATACCAGGCCCGGGCGAGACAATGCAGAACTTTACCACTTAGTCGCTGCGATAGTGGTGACTCATATAGCCAATCGCTTGCCTCTAACAAACAGCCTGGTAGAACGACAAATGATCCATTCTTCAAAAGGGGCCCATAATGTTAAGAAGGACCTTCAATATTAATCATGGGCTCGTCAATGACGCCATAAGTGTGATCCGGAAAATAAATTGGCCTGCGCTACGAAGAGGAACTGGAATTTAATGATTACGTGGTCAAGGCAAGATCCTGCGACGTATGCTCTCTTTAATTTTATGCTGGGCAATGGCAGTGTATAAATTGCCGGGTACAGCATTAGATCGAGCAGTTGTTGATTTAAGAAGTTACCTATTTGCTATACGTCAGGCTTACGTGGCTTCGAGCAACGTCCGATTTCTCTGTGCTTTTTTGACCTTAAAAAATAATACATAATCCACAATATG
Source organism: Apodemia mormo (assembly GCA_036924255.1). Classification (NCBI taxonomy): domain Eukaryota; kingdom Metazoa; phylum Arthropoda; class Insecta; order Lepidoptera; family Riodinidae; genus Apodemia; species Apodemia mormo. The sequence goes on from JAUPFN010000016.1 coordinate 22,201,345, forward strand.
AAAATTATCTTAAACAAACACACAGTTTAAGTAATTTATAAGAATTGTCACTAAAAATAAATGCAAAATTCATTATTTATTTAAGTAAAAAGTGTAAAATAAAATAAATAAATATTCAAAGCAAAAAACCCGACTGAGAAAAAAAATTCTCTTAATAAAGCTGAAAAGTAATTAAATAACTCCAACATAAAAAAAATATGTATCATGAAATTAGTTATTCAATTACTTTCTACGCCGCTGTACTGAACTTTTTTTTTTCTTATCAATCTTTATTTATAGATTTTTTACGCAGACGGTTTTTTTTTTATTTTAAACATTTATTTGTTTTATAGAATTTTGTATATTAAATCAACTTAGTTAGCAATAAAACACAATGTTCTATTTGTAAAGAAATATAGGTCAGGAAAAGTAGTTTATGATCTAGAATTTATTCAGGCGTTATAAATGCGCATGAATGGGCGGATAAGCAATTTGAGACGGTAGAAATTTGATCATTAAAATTAACAGCATTAATACAATTTTCGGAAATGGGTGTAACGTGCATAATATGCATATTATGCTAGTTTACATACATAAATATTTTCACGCGTAACCTCTTACAAGCTAGGCAGAGAGAATTGAGTGCAGATCACGATTCAGACAGATTCGCCTTGCTTCTTTCACATTTATTACGATTAATTTTCGTCGTGTAAAACTACCGGTATCGGAGATTTTTGACACCATCTTTGGATATTGATTTCTTACTCATAAAGTCCCGAATACAAATACACACATCCACACTTATAGGGTTGCCACAATTAACCAGGCTTCAATAGGTTCACTCAGGTTGAGCTTGTCTGACAAAATGGGCGGTGAGATTTTGGAAGCCACATGTTAGAAACTTTGACGATTATTACGTTTTATTTACGATAGCCAAGAACAACAGTTATAGACGTTGAAAACCACACACACACCACCATCATTTTGGTCATGGTTAATCAATATTATAAATGCGAAAGTTTGGATATTTGGATGGATATATGTTTGTTACACAATCACGCAAAAAACTGAACGAATTTAAGTGAAATTTGGAACACAGGTAGATGATGAACTGGAATAGCACATAGGCTACTTTTTATCCCGAAAAAAATAGGTGTAGCCGCGAGATTCGCCAAAAACTTTTATAATGCAGCAGGCTACACGGTACAACTAGTATTTTATATAATACCATGAAACACAATTTTCCAGACCCGGAAATCAAACCCAGGACCATATGAATGGAGCCGAAATGGCTAAAAACTAAACAAATGTAGCTATCACGATAAATGACCGGTTCCATAAGCAGTAGCCTTTTTAAATTGTCTGCTAACCTAAAACGATAATTTATGTTTGATTATTTTATGAATATTGAAAAACTTTCCTTAAATATTTCCTTAACTTTCGGGAAAATTACTCCAATTTGGTGCTGAGTATTTTAAAATATATATTTATAATAGCTGACCCGGCAAACGTTGTTTTGCCATACAAATTACTTGTATTTTTTTGTATTTTTACTTGTATAGAATATTTTGATTGGGAGGGCGGCAGAGGGAGGTTAATTGAGATAAAAAACTTTTAAGTTGGACCAAATAATAGATATAAAAAATTTCATTGAAGTCGGGTTAGCATAGATTCGTAGTCTATCGCGGACAAACCACGTGACACGTAATTTATATTTATTAAGATAATGATTTCTGTTTTTGATAATATCTACTAATTTTTGTGTTATAGCACTCACCCCGTGCTTGGGAATCTGGAAAAACCTTAAAAACAACAAAGAAAAATATCGACACGCGGGATTTGAACCTGCGACCATTTCCCTAAAGCCGGGACTCTCTTCCGCTGAGCTAGTGTCGACAGGCTCGAGGCGGCGAAATTCTTCTTTGCTATATGATCGATTACGTCGATTGTACTGATCGCTAGCTATACATACGTATAACTAGTTAAATGAGTTCATCGTTACAGATTAAATTCACATTTATAATTTTGATCAGTACTTTCGTATTTCTACTTATTTTTGTGTTATAGCACTCACCCCGTGCTTGGGAATCTGGAAAAACCTTAAAAACAACAAAAAAAAATATTTTTCTTAAGAAAAATTTTCTTAAGAAAAATATTTTTCTTAAGAAAAATTCTTTTCGAACATAGTTTTGTTATACAGTCAGTATAAATAATACCTAATTCAATTCATTTTTCATATTTTTCTCTTCTCGCCTCTCTCCCTTTTCTCTCTATCTCTATCGCCTCTGTGGTCTAGTGGTCTGGCGTCGGAGTTGACCACATGAGGTCCCAGGTTCGGTTCCCTGGCTTGGGCAATTCAAAAATGTGTTTCTTCAGGTTTCTGATAAAAACAAAGTTGCCCGGGATTGAAAAGTGCCCGGTTGGCAATAGTCTTGCCACCTATCACATTGTGGGACTAATTATCATCAGCTAATCGCGGGTGCATTTGTTGTACCTTTGCCTTTCGGGCATACGTGTGTAAAGATACGTTTTTTTCATTTTTTGTTATATGGTCAGAATAAATAATATCTAATTCAATTCATTTTTCAGATACTTGAAAGTTTAATATGCTTACGGAAACTCTCGTCGTGACAGCCGTTCCGACAAACGACATATTATGGCTACCTCTATCTGTATCGTAGGTATACAAAGAGATATTAAGTGGTCGCCCGATGGCATTCAATTATCAAAATTCAAAGGTGACCGCGTCACTAAGTGGAATTATTTGTATCCAAACCCAAACACAGGAAGCATTTAGCTACGTCCTAATGTCATGTTGTATCGGAGAAGGATGTATAAAACAAACGACGGTTGTTACGACAAAAGAAGGGAAGGTCTATTAGCGATAATTTTGTTTATTTACATTGTGTTCTTATATTTCAACATGGAAACAATAGTAAAATTGTCATATGTACGTTGTAAGAAATGTGTATTAGACTTTTCTTGTGCACTACCCGTTACTACAATGGCTCTACAAGTGCAAGGTTAACTGGTAGAATATTTTGTTGTGTATTTTGTGCAATAACGAGTTTAAATAAATAATTACTACAAAAAGAAGAAATACCCGATCCATAAAGCATAGCCCTCCTATACTAGAGCAGTCGGATAAAAATTATATATGTAGCTTATGTCACTCTAATAATTTAGAAAATCAAATGACAACTCTCAAGCTTAAATCCATCAAGCCAAGTTACGGAGCGTGTCATATACATACTTGCATATATACACTCGATAAAATAAGCCTCGTTCTAGCACAGTCGAGTAAAAATAACGTAGCGCTTTTCAGCTTGCACTTTCTCTTTACGGAATCAATTGTCTATAGGATATTTTCGAAAGGATGCAAATTAGGGTCCTCCAAAAACTGCTTAATTAATTGGGGACAGAAAATTATTTTCTTTCCCCGTGTTGGTCCCGGGCTCCTTTAAAGAATAGGCCAACTGCCGTTCATAGGCAGGTCGTAAAAGGCGACTGAGTGGCTATGCGCGTCACTACCATCGTGACTACTAGGTGGTAGATTTCTGCATTGGCTCGACCGGGTCTGGTAGCACCGCCTTACCTATTCCTGCCGTGATAGTGTCAGAGATGTTCACTGTCGTGTTCCGGTTAGGAGGGTAAGATAGCCGCAACCTTATGCATGTGGCATTAGACCTCGCTACAAGATAGCAACGCACCATTAACATCTTTGATGTTTATAGGCGATTGTTGACTCTTTCCATGAGGAGACTCATCTGCTTGTTTGCTATCTTATGATATAAAAAAAAAAGAAAAAACACCTCTCAAAATCAAGCAGAAAAAACACAAATGCTTAATTTCTATAATCATAAGTGTAAATTATAATTATTATAATATAACCACTAATATGTGTAAATTATAATATAATTATAATTTACACTTATTAGTGGTTAAGGGAATAGTTATAAGTAAGTACAGTCACAACAAATTAAATTTGGTGTGACTGTACTTACTTATTTATAATAAATTGTTATAATAAAATTGTAATATTATAATAAATTGTTTCCAAATTAGCACAAAAGTAAAATTTCAATTTTACTTTATGTAAAAGGTTGTAATATTATATTTTCCCTTTAGAGTTGTTACAGAAATAATTATAATTACAGTCATATCTAATCCAGATTAATTGTTTCTAAATTAGCACAAAAAGTAAAATGTTGTAAATTATTCAACTCTTTATTTTGCATTTCTTTGTTAAAAGAATGTTTCTCTTTAATGGTTAATGTAGGCGCTGAAATCTATTGTTTCACTTTGGATTTTATCCATTAATTTGCATATCAAAGCATTTCAAGGAACGCCTAATAGACATTTTTGCATTTGTAACGAACCACGGGAAATAATGAGTTAAATAAAGTGTAGTTATTGTTCAGAAATGTATATTTTTTTAAGAAATTATTTACTTTATATATTGATCAAAGTATAAATGATTTTGGTCTGGAATACCTGGTAATCAACAATATATCACATGAGGTTCAACCATAAATATTAGCTACATTTGGATGTTGTAATTAAACCTATTAAGATAGTATTTGACGACAATAACAAAACACTAAGTTACCTATACCACTGCTAAGCAGCAGTTTATAAAAGGCGATTGATTGGGTATACGAGTCACCACCATCGTGACTCCTAGGTGGTAGAGTTTCGCAAGGTCTTACTCGAATTTTGGTACTGCTTTTTCTATTCCTACCGCTATATCACAATAATATTATCTATACAGTATTGTAACTCGGCCGTGTCTTTGAAATAAATGTCTACAGCCGCGCGGTAAGTAAACATGGAATAGGCCTTGTCTGCCTCTAGCTTTTTAATTACATTTGCCTACTTTGTGTTTCCATTTAGTTTTGTGATTGTAAATATACTTTTTTATATAAACAAATAAAATACTTTGTGAATTGAATAGGAAGTGTTCAATTAAAATGCGTGTTATTTTATATTGGTAGATTTAATACACTACACTCCTCATATTAAATATGTACTTGAACTTATTTTTAGTAAAAAAATCACGAAGTTATTGTTAAAAAAATAACACACCGTCCGTTTTTCACCGCGGCACAGTCGCGAGTGTTTACATTCCGAGCGCAATGCCGAGATTAAGGCGCTTAGTCATAGCTCACGCTTCGTCTGTTTGTATGAAGTGGGAATACTGTATAGATAATGTTACCGTGGGTATAGCGTCAATGCTTTTTGTGGTCTTTTTTTAATATTATAAGTTTGCAAACAAATAGATGGGTTTCCTGATGGAGAGAGTCAACCACCGCCTATAGGCACCAAAGATGTTAACGGTGCGTTGCTATATTGTGGCGAGGTCTAATGCCACATGCGTAAGTTTACCGGCTACCTTATCCTCCAAAGCAGAACACGAAAGTGACAAGCACTGATGCTATTGCAGCAGGAATAGGTAAGGCTCTGGTACCAGACCCGGGTGAGACAATACAGAACTCTACCTCCTAGTAGTCACGATGGTAGTGAGTCGCATAGCCAATCGGTCGCCTTTTACGACCTGCCTGGCAGAACAGCAGTAGGTCTATTCTTCAAAGGAGCCCGGAACCAACACGGGGCTACAATATACTACAATACAATTAACTAAAATAATTAAATAATTACATTTACTTAGATTGGGACTATATTCAATACCAAAATATTTGAAAACTTATTAGCTATACATTTGAAGGAGAACATCTAAACCTAGTTAATTTATAATTTAAGAGTACTTATAATTATGTTTTTGCTTTAAATTATGTACTTAGTAGGTAACTAAAATCAGGATGTCCAATCTTCCATAAACGCCTGCCTAGTGTGTCTGTAAACTAAGATATGCAACTTTTGTCCGCTGAAGTTTGGCTCGCTGTTCAATTTGGCACAGTATTCCCTAATTTACAAGTTTGTCCGTTCAATTAATTAATTCGAGCTGATGAGATGCTAAGAAATTGGTACATAAATATCCCGCTTGTAATATTAAATGTATTTGTTTGAAGCGTATCTACACTTAAATATTATCACGTCGAGACCCTAGTGGGATGATATGAGTGAATCATACGCTGTTTTCTAAAGACACTGACTAAATGCTTTAATAGCCATAAAATTAGTTTTTTTTCTGTACCTGACAAAAATTTTAGACTGTTTAGTCTAATTCATGACATTATCACTTAAAAAGTTTAAAATGTTATAAAAACTTGTGACAAGGTCTAAACCACATGCATAAGTTTACTATCTACCTTACCCTCCAAACCGGAACATGACAGTGACAAGCATTCATGCTGTTGTGGCAGGAATAGGTAAGGCGGTGGTACCAAACCCGGGCGAGACAATGCACCACCTAGTTGCCACGATGATAGTGACTCGCATAGCTTAGTAGATGATAGTGAATCGGTCGCCTTTTTTGACCTGCCTGGCAGAACGGTAGTTGTCCTATTCTACAAAGGAGCCCGGGACCAACACGAGGAAAGCTGCTGTATAATAAGCAGAACTGCTATTACATTTTCCCTGTGTTGGTTCGGGCTCCCTTTGAAGCTAGTCGTTTGCCTTTTACGAACTGCCAAGCTTTTAACGGCAGATGGCCTATCCAATTGACATTCAGCCATTCAGTTCGTAAAATAATTTTTATAATTATTTTATGAACAAATACTCTTTTTTTCTATTAGCTTAAAATTATAAAGCTTTAATTGTTATCGTAAATGGGTCGTTTGGCGAAGATGAATTCACTTTATGAGTGTAACAGTTTTAAAATTTGCTTCTGTAGCCAACTAAAATTTAATAAACAGTGAATAATTTAATTTAGTGCACAACTCGTACGTGGATGATGGCCAATAAAATTATTTTATGGCAGTTTTATTATGATGCATAAACGTGAATCACCTATAATGGCTTCAGCTCATACACAAAAAATATTTTCTCGTGAAATTTATGAAATATGTATTTTAAATTGTAATACAGCAAATCTGTGAAATGTGTCTCTTTCTAACAATATTTTATTGGCTAATATTTTTATTTTGTGATATCAAACAAGCAAATGGCTCTCCAGATGAAAAGAGATGGCCATCTGCGCCTATAAACACCAGATATATTAATGGTGTGTTTATCCGTGGGGCGTGATGTTAATGCTACATGCATAAATTTACCGGCTATCTTACGCTTAAAACCATAACACAACAGTGAAAACCATTAACACTATTGCGGCAGATAAGGCGGTGGTACCAAATCAGGGCATTGCGGAATTTTACCACATAATAAACTTATAAAAAATGAAAGATATAAAATCTTTGAAAAGCGAACATAACGTCCAGAACAGAGTCCGGATTATTACCTGACTTTCAGTTGAGAGACGTCACGTGAGAAAAGTCAGAGACGGTTATTTATTTCTTTTTTTCTGTTTCCTTTTATTATAATAATTATTACAATAAAAGGAAACAGTACAATATATATTTTTTTAAAGATAATTTAACAAAGGTCTGATTCAGAGCTTTAAACATATTGGTAATTGGAAGTCTGTTGTTTTACTTTTTTAATTAGTCTTTTTTTTATGTATTTTTTTTTTTGTTCTTTAATCTGTTCATTTAAGATTTTTTTTCGTTGTACAACCGTAGCTTGATTTTGAGATAGAAAAACAAATTTTTGTTATATTATTTTATAAATATTTGTTATATTTAATCATAAATTAGCTAACTAAGTCGGCTTCGGCACACTTCCAGTAATAATTATAACTTTAACTTTTCCATATAGTTTTTCAAATATACAAACCTTGTCCAATACAAGAAATGAATTCCAATGCGCGCATTAAGTGGCAACTGATTTTTATTTATACGGGTACTCTATAGATGACCCAGCAAACGTTGTTGTGCTATATTAATTACATTATCATTAGTATAATATGTTAGGTTTATTTAAATCCATACTAATATTATAAATATGAAAGTAGTTTTGTCTGTCTGTCTCTTCTTCATGCCTAAACAACTAAACCGATTTAAATGAAATTTGGTACTATGACAGTTTGAGACCCGAGAAAGGACATAGGATAGTTTTTATCCCGGAAATCCCACGGAAACGGGAACTATGAGGGCAAAACCCCAGGACTTTGGTTTTAGAAATTTATCCACGCAGGCGAATTCGGGGAGCAGCTAGTAATTTATATTTGTATTTTTTTTGTACACTAGGTCTTTTAGGTCTAGGTTTTTTGTACTCATTTCTGTAATCTTCATTATTTTATTCTCCTTTGACGAGTTGGCTGGAAGAAATATCTTTGAGTAGTCCATTGTACTTTAGCTAGTCCATTGTACTTATGTTACATACGTTTATATGCCTTTTCAACGGGGAAGGTTCTCACTTCGTCGCGTATATTTTTAGCTTCCCGCTACATATGTAGATAGGAAGTTACTGATTTTGCCCCGATTTTCGAAAATCGAGTTTTCACGTTTAAAAACATATCCACGTTTTGAGGTCCTAGGAACTTTTTTAGACTATTTTTATGATGACGTCAATATGTCTGTATGTATGCATGTGTGTGTGTGTTCGTATATGTGTCTGTAAATATCTCATTACGTTGTTTTTAGCAAACTTACTTAATTTTTTTAAATAATTTTCAAGTTAATTGACTTAAAAATTTATCAGCTTCTCTCCTTTAAAAACTGCGTCAAATACCGTTAATTGGACCAAAATCGGTCAATTTGTTTTGGATTTATCAGTGGTGAAAAATTTTGAAAAAAATGTTTATTAACACTGCTTCGAAATTTTTCAACCTATCGATTATGTAGCTAAAACAATATATTTAATCTAAAAAATTTAGTTGAATGTCATTCGAAAAACCAAAATTGATCAATCCAAAAATTCCAAAATATACAGCTTTTCAAATATCAATATACTGTCATTTTTTACTGACTAAATGTTTGAACTGGAAAAATCTATGCCTCTAGGTTTTACTCCTTTTGGCCTTAAAATAACTCAATTTAGAGGGAAGTTTCAGGGATGGCTTGCAGGGTCAACCGCTTACACATTTTCTTATGTTAGACCACGCATAACTTTTTAAGTCGTCAAATTTTGATAATTCTTTTTTTATTGGAATGGGTATACCTCGAGGGTGGTCCTATTTATTTATTTTTAACATAAAGGTACATAAATTGATTATTCACTCATTAATTTTAATGTATGACTAATTTTAATCCATAACGCATAACTTTTCGTCGGTTTAATTTTTATTAATAAGATATGATTCATATTATTTTCTTTGTACAATAGGCGGTTAAATAAATAATTTGTAGTGAATATATGTTTAGGGTAAAGGTTAATATTTGGTGGGAATAAGAGGGTGGTTTATATGTATTTTTGATGCCAAGTCAAAAAGAATACATTTTTTGCTGGATAGGGACACCCTAATCATCTAAATGATCGAAATGTATGAAATATACTATATAGCCTATAACCCTAATAAATATATTTAAAAAATCATAAAAATCGGTCTATCCGTTTAGTAGGAGTATATCCACATTCACCGTGACACAAAAAACTTTGTTTTATTTAGCTGTAAATAATAATTGAAACCTTTTATTTATTTTTTGTTTTTTGTTTTTTATGAGCGGGTCAGCTATAAGCAAAAAATATGGTTAAGGGCAATGGGCCCACCTCTCGTTCCCACCACTGTAACTTTTGTAAACCAGAATCAACAACGGCAACCTTCCTGATAACCTCTGAGTTGCGAGCTCAGGGTGCCCTGGGGGAAAAGTTAAGCTGTCTTGGAACCCGCATCGAATTTAATCAGAAGAGTATAGGAGGAGTAGGAAAATACATCCAGTTTCCCTCCCTTTACAGCAGGAGACAGCGTAAGATAAAGCAAAAACTGCTAAGAAATGAGACGTTTACAATCAGGTTAAGCCTGATTGCTATTGCACCACGGTAGTTTAGGTATTTGAGGACCTACGAAAATGGCCTACTTAATTCTGCTTCCAGTAGTATGTATGACAAAATCGCTTGAAGGCACGGAAATTCCCACGTGTTGCTACAAGGTCGGAATAGTAGATTACCCCGGATATACATCGTATACTATCAAGCATTTGGCTACGTTCATTTTGCCAGAGATTACACTCCCAAAGAATATGATGTGCAGTTTGTTCATATTTACAGTTTATGGTGGAACATTCGCAAAATGGAGAAGGAACTAATTTGAACGAAAATATGGTTAGACTGAATAATTTTTTTTACATCATAAGATAATAAATAAGCAGATGGCACTCTTAATGGAAAGAGACAATCCATCGCCTATAGACACCAAAGATGTTAATGCCTTACTATCCTTGTAGCGAGGTCTATTAAACTTTTATTCACACATCTGATTATGACACGAAACCTAAAAGATAAAAATCACAACGACATTGTCTTTCTATTCCTCTATGTACCTACATTTAAATTATTATTTATTTAAGTACGCATTGTGACATATATTATTATACTAGCTGTTGCCCACGACTTCGTCCGCGCGGACTTCGTTTACTCCGCACAGCTCCTCCCCCGTAGGTGATAGCGTCATAATATGTAGCCTATATGTTGACCCTACCTATTAGTAATATTCATGCATATTTGAAGTAAATCCATGCAGTATTTTGTCAATTTCTCCGGAAATACATACAGACAAACAGACATGCAGACAAACAGACAAAAATTCTAAAAACTATATTTTTAGGTTTGATATCGATTGTAGATCACGCCACAATTATTCTTTTAAAAAAATGTCCAATGTACAGTTTTGACTTTCCTACGATTTTATTATTATATGTATAGGTAGATTATCTAAACTATATTTCACAATACGAAAAAAAGGATCGAGAAATTATTTTGTTGTCTTTTAATTAAAATGGCAATGTTTTCAAACAGGTTTTACAAACGATCAAAATGGCTTCAATTTAAACTGGTATGCTAGAGACACTGAAAGGGAACTTTTAGGAAGCCACAGCAATTTATCTTAACTCAGTGTCTAATCCAATCCGTTACATATCAGGTAGCTAGTTCAATACATTTAATACCAAACTAAACGTAGAATCGTAGGAGTTGAGTGGTATTCCACCTGCATTATTTATCGCGTTACATTATTAACTGCATATCAGCCATAGATGGTTATCTTGTGCACTACACGCCGACGCGAGTTGCACGCGCTTTCAAGTAAAGATATGAATCGTGTTTAGTACGTTTCCATGGATTAATGCAGTGCGGCTTTTAACCGTCAATAGCTGTATAGAATGATGGATTACAGCTCCATATTTGACCATTACACATGTTATGGTCACATATGGAGAATTTTGTACATATTCAAGCGTATTTTTTAATTCAAAGATGAAACGTGAAAGCATTTGCTTTAACTCTAATAAAGTGCTATTCGAATTTCCTTAAGATGCTTCACTTATGAAGGAAAATATGCGTTGAGTGCGTAAAATGTATTTCTGGTTGTACACTGACGTGGTGGAAAGTGTGATGGACGTGGGTAGCCTATTATGCCGAGTGCATTTTTTTACTTTAGTAACATTGTAGAAGTCACATACAAGATTTCGGGGAAAGTTGCAAATTATTTATTTAATCTTAATCCTAAAAATATGGAGGAATTAAAATCTAAATATATAACCTACCTTTAATGACATGATAATAAACAGTTTTTTTCAAAATTGCAATTTTACGTGTAGGAAAAAGAAAACTTTTTTATATAATTGCATTTTTGTTTTAACTAACAATCGCCCTGTGCCAGCCAGCCATAGACAAAATACCTAGTATGTTTATGTGCATATCATATATAGTTTGAATTATTTTATTATTAGTTCTATCATTACCTAAATTTTTTATAACTATATTGTTTTACAAGAATTTTGTATAATAAAATGAGCAATTGATATAGATTGTGTATTACAAATAAACTCACTTGTACTTCCAGTTCACGTACCTCAGCAAGAAACAAGTTCGAGACCTGGGCATGATTTACGTAATTAAACGGCAATCGAGTCGAAACTTTTAAGACTCTTACACATTTTCTTACATATTATGCTGCGTCGTAGCACGTCTCGACGTTGTATCGTGTTTACGTGTTAAAGAGCCCTAAGCGCATTGACTCAATTACGTGAATTGGGGGCTTAAACTAGTTATGATAATATGGGGCTAAAACAAGATAATGTGATCTACCTATGTTAATTGGTTTCAATTATAAAATAAATGTGAAGTTACTGCACGAAAGCATCGACTGAGGTGTTTGTTATACGTAAATGCCCGTGGTGTATAACGTTGACGTATCTAAAGTGAAAATGGAAACAGTGATAGGAAGTTATCACAGTCATAACTCTTTTGTCTCGGCAATTATATTTAAAAATATTGATTTTATCATTTCGCAAACTACACCTATTGTTTTATCGACATTATGAAAGAAATAGCATTTAATAGCCATATCTTACGCTGTTAGATCTTCACAATTTATGACTATTGTTTATGTGAAATATTTATTTTATCGTAATAGTCCAAGATCCCAGAGCTGCCAGACGTCACGTATTTTCTGACGGATGAAATGTGGACGATAGAGTAGTGTTAGTATGTACTATGATCGTATGCCTACCTGCTAACTTGGTCAAACGGCCAATTTCCAGGTATCAGGTAATCAAGGTACATAAAAACATTACTTACTTCACGTAAATTCTCCTGGCTGATTTTCATATATGTTTTCGAGTGTATAGTTAAAAATAAATTGTCAATACTCCCAGACACTTTCCGTCGGCCATATTGCTTGGCAGACGCTTTAAGGGTCTCAAAATAATTAGTTAACTTCACGTAAATTCTGACGCTCCATTTTTATATATGTTCATCCGACAACAATTTTAAAACATTTGACAAGAAGACAGACCGATCCAAGGGGCCAATCATCCCCTAAACTAAATTTTAATATCTCTGTGAGTGGAAGCGCGAGAGCATTATCTACGCGTATGAGACTGAGTTAGACCGACTGCGCTGTTAAGGCCATGAAAATTACTTGAACAGATATTTTATAATTTTTAGAACTTTTGTTGACAAGTAAATTATGGCAACAAAAATAAGAAAAAAATTGACCTATAATAAATAATACTAAAGTTAGCCGACATTTTTAATTTTTTTTTTCAATTTATTAATTAGAAATAAAAAATATTTTTTTAAAAATAACACTTAAGGTTTTTCAAATTTTTTACAAATGAAATTTTTTAAATAATTTTTTTCAATTAAAAAAAATTTAAAAAATTTTTAGATGTCGGTTAATTTGCTTTCATTTTTTTAACTAATTATATTTAATTAATATGATTTTTAAATAAAATAAAAAAATGGTCAGGTGACAACTAACTTTATTGTAATTTAAAGGCCCTCTTGAGGCCAACAGCTAAAGTTTTTAAAATTTGGGAGTGCCAAATAAGTATTCAGTGTTCTGCCGTGCTCTCTGGAGTAATATTGTTCGGTGCTGCCGTGTCTGTTGAGTGCAGCTGTGACTATGTTATATGTGGCAACCCTGTTGCCAAACGAGCACTAATCCAATCCCAGGCAATTCGTTTTTATCAGAAAATGATAAAAAAATATTTTTGGATTGCCTGATCCGGGAAACCAACCAGGGATTTTATATAGTCAATGGCAACACCGAGCCTTCAGATAGACTGATATACAATAGACAACAGAGGTAATTAATACAATAATTTATTTAATGAACAACCACATCAAAAATACCAACGGGATTCGAACCCGGGCCTCGTTGATTGCGTAGTCAGGTTCGCTAAGCACCCGACCAACAAGACGGTCAAATATACGACTTTAGGAGAATTGATTGAATATTGATTACCTACCTAGCTTAGTGTAAGAAAATGTAAAAAAAAATTGAAATATTCCCTTAATACGTTCACAGGCTTATGGCTGACAGCTTTTTGGATTTTTTAATGTATGTATTATAATATGACCTTAATGCTGGCATATTTAGCAGTCGCCCTTCGCAGTGTACTTGTCCCAAATCTCAAAGGATTAGTAGTACATTGTATACGTATTCACGGACGCGTACGCGTGATACTTTTAAATACTCGATACGCTTTTGCCTCTTTGACATTATTAAGTTGTATGTGTAATCGGGGATGCGTACGCTTACAGTACTTCTAAATACTCGATACTCATATATTCTACGACTGAATGCTTAGTTTGGAGACTTCTTAGTTGAAACCTAGTATAGAAACCTGTTCCCGTAAATACGTCTCATCTCTACTTAACAGCGCAGTCGGTCTCACTCAGTCTCATGCGCGTAGATAATGCTCTCGCGCTCCCACTCACAGATAATAAAATTTAGTTTAGGGGATGATTGGCCCCTTGGATCGGTCTGTCTTCTTGTCAAATGTTTTAAAATTGTTGTCGGATGAACATATATAAAAATGGAGCGTCAGAATTTACGTGAAGTTAACTAATTATTTTGAGACCCTTAAAGCGTCTGCCAAGCAATATGGCCGACGGAAAGTGTCTGGGAGTATTGACAATTTATTTTTAACTATACACTCGACAACATATATGAAAATCAGGCAGGAGAATTTACGTGAAGTAAGTAATGTTTTTATGTACCTTGATTACCTGATACCTGGAAATTGGCCGTTTGACCAAGCTAGCAGGTAGGCATACGATCATAATACATACTAACACTACTCTATCGTCCACATTTCATCCATCAGAAAATACGTGACGTCTGGCGGCCCTGGGATCTTGCTCTATAAGGCATAATGTGTGTAAAATATTAGATTGGCTGGCGATTATATTCGCAGAAAATAAAAAAGCTACATCCAATGAAGATATTAAAATTGACATAAGTTTACTGCATATCAACTTCCCGAACTTCCCGAACCTCGAGGAGGTTATCAATTAGGCTGTATGATTTTTTAATGTTTGTTACCTCATAACTCGGTTATTTGTGGGTCGAGAGAGTTTGATAGAGTATAATCCCTGTGTGGTCCCATTTTAACTTAGTGAAGATCTGATGCAGGGTTCCGGAGATATAGAAAATGGGAAGTTGGTTGCTACAGTTTTACTGCATTAAAATATATTATACATGCAGATTATAGGTTATAATTTTGCAGTTAACTACTTTGATTCTTTATAAAATGCAGGTATACTTAATATATATTTAAAGTCTCTGTCTCCTTTTTTACATTTTTCGTACAAAAGAAAGGTTACTCTAGGAAAGTACCTCTTGCGTTAGAAAGGCAGATCTCCTCTGGGCATCATTTCTTAGAATTCGTTAAGCAATAATTTAATTTCATATTCCACCTACCTGAGGTACAAATTGTTTTTTGGGTAATATCTAATAAGGTAAATTATTAAACAGTTTTTCAAATTTAGTCAACTAGCCTACTGTGGAACTTACACGTTTTGAATTTTTTTACACGCTTTTTATTAACTTCACCTGTATGTTTGTATGTTTGTTTGTATGTTTGTTTGTATGTTTGTTTGTATGTTTGTTTGTAACCGACTTCTTTGGGCGCGATTTTACCCACTTTAAACGGCCAGATTTCGTTCAAACTTTGTAGATTTATCGAGGTCCGATGACAATACACTAATTTGATAAAATTATTCCAATTTTAACCGACTTCAGAAAAAGGAGGAGGTTCTCAATTCAGCTGGTATATTTTTTTTATGTATGTACACCGATTTCTCCGAGGTTTCTGAACCGAATTACGTGATTCTTTTTTGTTTGATGCGAAATAGTTTCGAATTGGTCCCATAAAAATTTGATTCAGGTAGCCCCAGTAATTTTTGTTTTATGAGCATTTTTTTATTTATTGTACCTATCTCGATGTCTGAAATCAAATCTCGCAAGTAAATTTGATCCACTTCCCGGTTACCGATTAAGCTGAAATTTTGTATACGTATGTTAATTGAATGACAATGAAACCTTATTATGACATGGAGCTGATCTGATGAATCTGAATCGGAAGGTGACCACAGGAACTTAATAATTAAATGGTTAAAAATCGGTTAATAACAAGACTATTGAGTTTGGACTCATTTGATTCATGTTGACGAGCACTTTGGTGCTTGGTGGTGACTAGGATCCTGCAGGGTCCGATGATGTAGCTAGAAGTTGGTCATAGGAGCTCAGCAATTAAATGACACAACTCTATCGAATTTGGGCTCATTTGATTAGTGTTGACGAGCACTTTGGTGCTTGGTGCTAACTAGGATCCTGCAGGGTTCGATGATGAAGCCAGAAGGTGACCATAGGAGCTCAGCAATTAAATAACATAACTCTATCGAGTTTGGGCTCGTTTGATTCGTGTTGACGAGCACTTTGGTGCGGGTGGAAACTAGTTGTAAAAGGAACTACTCTAGGCCGATTAGAATTAAAAAAAATAACTCAAATAATTGATTTTTTCATAAGTTACAGTGTTTCCGGAGTTTCGTACATGACGGACATGAAAATTTTTTGACCTATTTTCATATTTTTTTCCGTTTCTATTGCACTAAATTAATTTTTAGCAAGTATAGAATTAATTTCCATTAAATTATCTCGACAATAGTATGCAAAATATCTTGATTCCGTTAACTAACAAGGCTATAATACTAAAAATAGTTGCCAAAATAAGGCGAAAAAAAATTCCGAAGGTGGTATCAAGAGTCTTCGCAACCGGAGTGTGTGTATGAAAAGAGTGATGAATGTGGAGGAAGCGAAACAAGCCTGCAAGGATCGTGATGTATGGCACTCGGTTCTCTCTGCCTACCCCGTAAGGGATCTGGCGTGAAGATATGTATATATGAAAAAAAATTTTCGATCGTAAAGCACTCTCTGATGCTTCGCATCGTGTCGTGTCGTGTCGTGCAGTCGTGCAATAGTTTAAAATTAAAAAAACAAGCTATTATAAATAAACCAAACTAAAAAGTAGAAAATAATTTTTTAGTTTTTTAAACTATTATTTATTTGTGGTAGCTTCGATTAACCGCTTTGATAGATAAAAATTGTTTTGGAAAGTTAAGAACTTCCTCGATAAAAGGTGAATTTAATTAAATTTGCTATTATCCGCGAACTATTCTGTGTATCCTTCGTGATGGTACCGAAAAGAGAGACGTCGGTTTAATAAATGGATAGGACTCACCGACGGTTCCGATCAAACGAAGACCCCCAGCGGCACACTTATCCGCCCACATCCACCACACTTTTACAACCACGACCACGCCGGCAATTCATGTACGTACTCAACGCACGTTTCACTTCGAAACCGAAGCATCTTCAGGAGAAACGAACACTACCTCACTCTACGCGAGTGTAAGTAATACTAATTCCTCGATAATGGAAGTTGTTTAAAAATAAAAATAATAATTGTTTATTGCGTTTCCAAATGCATAGGTATTTACACAATTCTCAGGGTTGGGAACCGCTTATTTATATTTTATACCTCAACATTTCATACATTTTGTCTTAAAACATAAATAAATAGTAAATTACATAGCTATGTAATGTTCAAAGTGGAAGATTTATTACAATATATCTCACTCATACTAAATTTAAACACTTCCTGTACAGTATGGAAATATTGAGTGAATAATTATACTGATATAAAAATGGAAAACAGAACAAAAGAAGTGACTATTTTACTTACATTTAACTGATACACTCCTTTACATATTGTTTACATATGTAACAATAAAAATGTTATTAGAAACATCACATTATAATTTAGTTTTTAAATCCATACACAAATTTCTTTCGAAATATCTAACACTTTTTATTAGACAATTAATATTAAAACCATCTATATTATAACTTAACTCCCTATGTAACAAAAACTTTTAAATTCTAGCAATTAAGTAATAACTATAATGTTTAAAACGCCAGTATTTAGTAATAACCTCTTTACCTCCCGCGCTAGTTGAAACAGAGTTACAGCAAAGTAAGAAAAATAGTGTACATTTGTAAATGGCATCAAGAACGTCCAAAAGAAAAACATCCAAAAACATTCACCGCCGTCTAGAGCAATCTGCAATACCAATGACAAAAGATGCGTGCGCCCACCCACGAGGATTGAATCGTTAAGTAATTTCATTCGCCATTAATTAAGGTACTGGTTATACGTGGACAATATAGATATTTGACTTGAAAAATTGTAGTTTTATTATTGAAACGATAAACTTTATCAGACGGTACGAACTTGTCCGATGGGGGCTAAGCAAAAAAGGTGTAAAAATTTTCTACCACGAGTTTCCTTCACGAGCTTTTCTTTAAAAAACTCGTAAAAAAATATGAAAATTTAAATAACCATTAAAAAGAGCCATCTGTCTGACACAAAGGGGTGAGATAGGGGAAGGAAGGAGAAGTGGAGAGTAAAGGAGAAGTTTGAGGGAGACGTGGAGAATGAGACGGGGAAAAGGTGGGGTGAAGGGTGAAGGAAAGAAACTGGGGAAAGCAAGGAAACGAGGGAAAAGGAAAACAAGGGGAAAAGGAGGGGAAGAGGAAAAGGGTAAAACAGGGGGAGAGAGCGGGGAGACAGGAGGGTGAAGGAAGAAAATAAAAAATTAGGAAAATAAAAAACCTAATTCGGAACAAATTGTCCCGAAGCACTTCGAATTATCGCGTCCGTGAGAGATGTCTATGTGTGCGTTACTCGAATATTACTTGTATATGTATTGACTTCTATTAGTCTCCAGTGTTTTGTGGTGCCATCGTCAAAAATAATTTTCATCCCAATACACTTATCTGTTTTTCATTTATACATTTCTGTATTAACATTTATAAATATCTATATATAATGTGTTTAGCGCACTCTGTAGACTAAACGGCTTGATTGAAGCTTGAGAGGTATCATTAGATTTATCCTAATTGTGGGTTAAATTATTTTAACCCAGCATTCAGTACGATTCTAATCAAAGATATCCAGCTAAAAACAGATGCCATTAAGGGTATAAAACTTTTTGATTTTTATGAATAAAATTTAGTATACGAATAAAATTTCATAATTTTTGTTCGCTATACTAGACCTTCTTTCCCTCTTTCGATTCCATGTTTTTTGGATCATGCCGTAGTCAGCTTTAGATTTTAAACTAATCCCTTGTTCAATAAATACATATTTTTATTTACCATGATAAGCAGCTGGCGATAAAACCTTATTAATCATTTTAATTTACCAGGATTTAGTAGTTTGGTAAATGGAAAGATGTGCAGTGACCCGTATCGCTTCTTTCGACAATTTAAATGAAAATTTCTCCATTACATGGTATCTCTTAGGAACACGTAGTGTCATAGCTTCATAATTGTTCTGAAATTGGGACTGCTAAAACAGTTTTCAAACAAAACCCAAACTCTCAATCCAAACAGAGATTTAAATGCGGAATTTCATTATACGCTGAAAAGGCTAACCAAATCTAATTATTAGACCAACGCTGTAGACTTTCAACAAAACTTTATCATATAGACTGTAAATCAATAACCATACTTTCGTAAAGCTATCGATATTATTAATATTATGAATGCGAAAGTCTGTATGTCTATCTATCTGTCTGTTTTGCTTTAACAACTAAATCACTAAACTGATTTAGATAATACTTGGCATGGAGATAGTTGAAAGTCCAGGGCCAATAGGGGCTGCTCACTAGTATTTTAACTCTGCGCCATTTATATTCTGTAAAATTCTGAATAATTGACATTTGGCGTTTACAGTAATCGACCTTCGCAGTTACATTTTAAAGCATATAAATAATAGTAAATCCAAACTTTAAAATTAATTTAGACATGGTCGTTATTTATGTTGCTCTTGCTCGTATATATTATGTATTTTATATGGTATTGTGTGAATATTGTGCTTAGTCTCTTTGCTTGACGTTAAGTTGACTACGCCCTCCATCTTCGTAAAGATTTTGTCTTTAAACCTGACTTTACTTGAAAATTATTCATTTGTTTTGTTGTGAAATGTGAAATACTTAAATTACAATAAAATATAATATACCTATTAGGATAAATTACGACTACTAAAATATCAATTATAGTAAGCTACTTCATATTACTATAATGATAAACCAAGCTTAGGAATTTCCTAAGTTAATTTTTATGATTTGAAAAATAAAATACATTTTATAAGATGATTTAAATTTTGACGTATTTCAAATCTGAAAATGAGCTTTGGGATTTCTGGAAATTGGGCAAAAGTATCGAAAATAAGGAACATGCATGCAAATTTTATACACACACACATAGATAATTTTTATTACCGTGTCCTAAACACAGATGTCTATGCTGGACAAAGTGGTACCAAAAATCCACGCAAAATGGCTCTTTTTAGGCAATTAATTTTTTATTCTCTTTGGCCAAACTTAAAGTTTATACGAAAAACTTTATCGACGACGTGTTAACCTATAAATTAATCTAGTCTATACCATAAAAATTCTAAATACAAATTCATTTTTGTCGTATCTTTTGTGATTCACCTACAAACATAAAAATATGGTATGTTATACCTTAAATAATTTGGTATTTTTTTTTAATTTCCGGAAATCTATATATTAATGCGTTAAAAGCAAAAACTTTGTATCCCTTTTTACAACAATCACGCAAATAGTGCCGTATGAAATTTGGCACAATTAAAGTTTACATTGCGGAAAACTGCAGAAACCTAATGTTTTTAAAAAATATGCATTAAATAAATTAAACAAAATAATAAACATTACGCACACTATATTCATGTGACTTACATGACAAAAACGTAGCAATTGTTCACTTTTTGATATACACCAATGTATACCAAAGAGTATAAGAAAAGTAACGTATACACTTTGAGGACGTGTAATATATCTATGCGTATACTATTTATTTTCTTTACGGCAAAAGTCCGCTGTCAAATTTCAAAGAGATTTTATTATTTAGTGTATGGTCGAATTTCGACTAGAGAGTGATTGCTAGTACTTTGAAATACATCCTATAATAACCTTTACGATGATAATATATTAAGCTGTTTTTAATTTTGTCTGTAAATATATTAGAATAATTCCCTTTATTTGCAATTTTGCACTTCGTATGACTGACAAGTGAACAAGAAACACAAATTTGACTGAAAAGAATAACTAGAATTAATAATTGAAACACAAACGCTTTTACTTATTATAGAAACTATCATCCAACGCTTGATCGTACTAAATGTGGCTTAACCAGGTTCATTGGTTAAACTCGAAGCAATTTTAATAAATAAAACAAAGAAATCAACAAAATCTCCAATCAAATTGTGCAAGCTTAGCAAAAAGAATAAAATATTCCTAAGTTATTTTTGAGATATCGCGTAATGTAGTCACGTAATCCTTCTTCAGTCATCTCTTATTGCGATTGAATTTTCAATCGGACGGTGATTGATAGAAACGAGTGCCTCGAGACCGGATTGATTTTTAAGTAGACCCGAAGTAAGAAAAAGCTTTAATAAATTGAGCAACATTCGATACAAAGAAACAAGCGGATAAAATCCTATTTACAGGGATTCTGACAGAAATACGATTAAGGATTTCTGTGGAATGGTCATCTTTTATTTTAATTTATTGAGTACATTGATTTCGTGTAAAAAAGTAATGGATACGTTCATTTATTTCTTCGATGTACTTAAGTAGTGTTAAATGAATTAGGAATTTTAATGATCCATTGTATATCTTGATGAAGAGATGCTGTGATTTGTAAGTAATTTAAATTATTTCTCTTGTCCAAACCAGGCTTCTTATGTTAATATTACTTATAATAATCTATATTATAACTAACGATTGACTTCTATTAGAAATTTAAGCGTAAATACAAACAATAACATTTTTTAAGTATGACAAAACATTTTAGTATGACAAAGAAAATAGTACACGTGTGTATACATAAATTATCATGTATGTCACATAAACATAGTGCGTATAATGTATATTTTAGTAATTAAATGTATTTCGTATGCATAATCTATGTTATCTATATTAAACTCGACTTTTTTCTCTTTCGTCTGGAGTACCTGCTTCAATATTATAAATGCGAAAGTTTGGATGTTTGGATGGATGGATGTCTGTTACTCAATCACGCAAAAACTACTAGACAGTTTTGAATTGATATTTGGCGTACAAGAAGATGATGACCTGGATTAGCACATAGGCTACTTTTTATCCCGCAACAATTTGGTGATCCCGCGGGATTCACCAAAACTTTTATAATGCAGCGAGCTGCATGCTGCAGCTAGTTAATATTATAAATAAAAATAGTTAATATTATAAAAGTTTGGATGTTTAGATATTTAGATGGATAGATGTTTGTTACTCAATTACACAAAAACTACTGAACAGATTTGAATGAAATTTGGCACACAGTTAGATGATTCGCCAAGAAATTTTATAATACAGCGAGCTGCACGCTGCAGCTAGTATTTAAATATATTAGGTTTCTGCAGTCCTCTGCAATGTAAGTTTTAACTGTGTAAAGGATACAGGCGACTTTAAGCATATTTTGCGTGTCTTTTGGAATGCTAAATAATAGACAAACTAGAATGATTTTCTATGTTTTTTAAAATAATAAAATATAATATATCACTTGGAATAATCATATGAAAATATTGAGATATTAATTTGATGGACTTCTATCGCCTTATTAAGGTGTTACCATTACACAAAATAAATTTCATTTGCATTAAAAATCAATAAGTTTATATATTTATATTAAAAATCAATAAGTATATATATTTTTGTTATATATATAAAAAATCTCTCTGTTTTATACTAAATAAAAGTTCAAGACTAATAATTTTTTTAAATTTATTACTTTTATTACATACTTAAATACCTGTAAAGTGTCTTAGCAAAATTTTCGCTTAGAATGCTGTCAATGTAAATTAGATTTCTGAGATTAGTAATTTTACTGAAGACCCTCAATGACAAGATAAATCCTTAACACAGACTACTAAGAATAGAATGGAATAGAACAGAACTTTATTTCATAAAAATTAAGAAACCACGGAAAGAAATAAATGTTTTCTAACGTTATTTAGCTATTATTCCTCAATATTAAAAAAAAGTGTTTTAAAGGTTGATAAGAAGTTGATATCAAATCTTTAGGAATATATTAAAATGAAAGGTAATAACTACTAAAACAAACTATATATGGGGTCTCTTCCGTGTTCTTTCATACTCCACCGTTCGCGTAATTGTCTTAAACGGGTACAAAGATTTGCTTCACGTATTAATGCTAACCACTTGACGACTACGTCGGTCGAGTGGTTAGCGAGCCTAATCACGAATCGACGAGACTCAGGTTCGATTACCGACATGGACAATCATGAATCATCTGTGTGATTCGCATAGATGTTTATATTTTTGGATTTGGGTTTTAATATGTGTTACAGTATTTATATATGTATTTTTATGTATTAGTATCGTTGAGTAACACAAGCAAATAACTTGTTTAATTTATTGTTAGATCAGTTCGTGTAATGTGTCCACAGATATTATTTTACACTAGCTGTTGCCAGCTACTTCATCAGCGCGAACTTCGTTTACTCCGCACTGCTCCTCCCCCGTAGCCTATATGTTGACCCGACCTTTTAGTAATATTCATGCAAAATTTGAAGTAAATCCATGCGGTACTTTTTGAGTTTACCCCGGACATACATACAGACAAACAGACAAAAATTCTAAAATCTATATTTTTGGCTTCTATATCGATTGTAGATCACGCCCCAAGTATTCTTTTAAAAAAATATTCAATGTACAGTTTTGACTTTCCTACGATTTTATTATATGTATAGATATTATTATTAGATTAATAAATAGATACACTGCATTGCATGGTTCATTGACATTAACTAAATATGGCCTAGGGTACCCTGAGCTCGCAACTCAGTGGTCATCAAGGGGTGCTGTTGACTCTGGTTTACAGAAGCTAGTGGTGGGAACGAGAGGTGGGCTATCGCCCGTTAAAAAATATATTTTCCCCTTTTTTTAAATATTTTTATATGATAAATTATCACGTATATTAATGTAAAAAAAATATTCAGTGACAAAAAATAAAATTTTATTAACAAAAAATATTTAAGCTTTTTCAAATCAGACGCATATTTAAGTAAATAGTACTGGACAAATTAAACGAATTGATCTGAACCTAAAGTAAGCCAGTTATTTGCTTGTGGTATGGGTGTTAGTCAACGGTACAATTTTTTTTTATTAGATAGCAAAGAAGCAGATGGGTCTCCTGATGGTAAGAGTAAACTATCGCCTATAGACACAAAAGATGTTAATGGTGCGTTGCTATCTTGTGGCGAGATCCAATGCCACATGCATAAGTTACTCCTACCGGCTGCTACCTGCGGCTACCTTACTCCAAACCGGAACACGACAGTGACAAGTACTGACGCTATTGCGGCAGGAATAGGTAAGGTGGTGGTACCAGACCCGGGCGAGACAATGCAGAACTCTTCCGCCTAGTAGTCACAATGGTTGTGACTTGCGTAGCCAATCGGTCGCCTTTTACGACCTGCCTGGCACAACGGCAGTTGGCCTATTCTTCAAAGTAACCAGGAACCAACACGGGGAAATACGTATATAAATACTATATACATAATAAACACTCAAACCCAGAAATACACACATGAATGCTCATCACAAAAATGTTTGTCCCTGTCGGGAATCGAACCCGAGTCCCATCGATTCGTAATTAGTTTCGCTAACAAGCGGTTAGAATCCTTATTATGTGTCCTTGCTGTATAGCAATTTTCGTTATAAACGGTCACGCCATCCTAGAGTTATAACGGGACGGTAGTTTTTGACTGTTGGTCTATCTATATGATACAGTCAAAAACTACCGTGTGCGCAACGTTTCTCATTTTTACAATATTTACTATTTTCGCCAAACCATTGGTCAAACAAAGTCTTGAGCTATGACGAGACTTAAAAACGTAAAGGCAGACCGAACCAAATTTTCAAAATGGTTATAGATGTAGACAAACTAGACCGACCGAGATAGACAGACCGACAGAATTTTAAAAAATAATCCTATCCGGTAGTAGTTTAAAAAAATGTTGATGCGTTAAAATAACTTGTAAAAAGTTTTATTGAATAAAAAAGTACTTACTTCTGATTTCTGACTTAAATTTTCAAAACGGTTAACTACATTCATTTAAGTAAGTCATCAAACGTTTATTCATCACGGAAGCACGGTAACAACATTACCGTGGTAATGTTATCTACATTACCGTGATAACATTACGTAGATAATATTACCGTGATGAAAGTTAAAAAATATAGTAACTAGCTAACACTCAACTGAACGTTAATTCACGACAAAAGACATACACACAAATTATTTTAATTTATTGAGTAAATTGATTTTGTTAAAAAAGGTAATGGGTGCGTGAATTAATTTTTTCGGAGCACTCAAGTAATGTTAAACGAATTGGGAATTTTAATGATCCATTGATCCATTGTATATCTTGATGAAGAGATGCTGCGATTTGAAAAGTTATAAGTTGTGTATTTTCCTTGTCCAAGACAGATTTGTTATATTTTATACTTTTCCCCATTTAGGTTTGGGCCCTCTCTGCTTTTCTTCCAGGCATTAATATATAATAATATACATATAAAGGCCTTAATCGGCACTGACATAAATTTATTAATGTATAATTAATTCCAATCCTCACCAATACAGGTAGTAATAAAATACAATGTGCAATTTAGGTATAGAGTCAGAGTCGATACTAAACGTAAACTGCATACAATATCAACATGTACTCTCCAAGTTTGCATACAACAATTGACACACGCCCACACATGCATACATAACTGGAATATTTCTTAGTAGTAACTGGCACGGTCGCCAGCCAGTTGTACAATATTTATTTCCCCTAGTGCCGCATCGACATTCAGGTAAAGCCCAGAATTACCATGAACATGGGCCTAGTTCATTTAGAGGAGACAAGAGTAAATACACCTGGATATAGATAAGAAATACTAGATATGGCAGTTAATTATTTTTAAAATAATTTAATTACTGAAATCTATCCATACTAGTAGTATAAATATGAAAGCAACTCTGTCTGTCTGTCTCTTCTTCACAGTTAAACTACTAAACCGATGTAGATAAGATAGTTTTTATCCCCGAAAACCCAGGTGAACCTAACTATGTGGGTAAAACCCCAGAATTTTTATTTTAGAAAATTTTCCTCGCAGACGAAGTCGCGAACAAAGCTAGTATATAATTACGTAAACTAAAAATGTTTGTAACCCTTTTTTCCACAATTAGGCAAACCGTGGAATATGTCACAGTTCAAGTTTACACTTGCACGTTACAGTTGTAGAAACTTAATATATTTAAATAATGTGCGTAAGATATACATTAAGAAAAAAAAAGTATCTTCACGCCCATATCCCCGAAGGGGTAGGCAGAGGTACAACAAGTTACATTAAATTAATAAAAATAAACATTACACACACTACATTTATGTCACGAACTTTATAAGAGTTGATCCCGATTCATCACGATCCCAATTCGTCATCAATTTTTTTTTTCCATACAACAGTTCCCAATTCGTCGTTATAATGATGAAGCTTTATATTATTTCTGGAGGCAACACTTTTAATACTTACTTAAAACAAAACTTTATATACTGCTGTCATCTTCAGAGGTCTTACTCTCTGTTTCTAACACAGCTGTATAAAAAGTGATGGCGAGACCTCATAGAATGAGATATAACGTAGGTATTTATTTCAAGTAATTAATACGAGTGCTAGCTCCACCTTTATCTAATACTTCATGGTTATAATATACACATGCATAGTTTTATTAACGGCTAAACTCTGTTGTCAAACTTAAAAGAGATTATATTGTTAGTCTATGGTCGAATTCCGGCCACAGAAGATCGCTATTATATTAATACTAGCTGTGCCCGCTAATTCATCCGCATACATTTTTTTCTAAAATGAAAGCAGTATATTAGTCGGAACAAACAGACTGACAAACAGGAAAAAAATTAAACAACGTTATTTTGGCATATCTACCGTGTGAACATCCACATGCATTTAGTGGGAAGCGGGTATTTTGATATTACAAAGAGACACTTTATTTTATTTATTTGCATAGATATAGATGTGCAATATTTGTCGCTTTATAGCCGGTTTCAGCGTTAGAATCACGTTCAAAAGTTACAAATTTAAAAAATTAAAACATCTATTTTTGGATAATTTTGGTTTCAACAACATTAGATATAGATAGATATTGTATTATCATAGCAGCTGACAAATTTTTAACTTCCCGTTACCCCGACCGTAGTAGTATAAAGAACGGTTGATTTTGTCCCGATTTTCGAAAATCGGGTGTTCACCAGATCTCCAAGTTTCGAGCGCCTAGGAACTATTTCCGACTATTTTTACGATGACGTCAGTATTTGTGTATGTATGTATGTAAACACCTCATAACTTTTGAGCAGCTAGACCGACCGAAATACGATTGATTGCGTTCTATTAGGTTCCGCAAAATTTAGACTTTCTGAAAATCTGAACCGATGAAAACCAGGAGATTTCGAGAAATTTTAGAAAAACCTCAAAACATATCCGAAAAACAATGTTATTATATAATAACTTTCAAATTAATGTACCAATTGAATACAAAATATAATTCTTTTTCGTGTTTCTTAAAAATTTACGTCCAATACCTTATAGTGAATTTTATTTGCATCAAAAACCAACCCTAAATTTTACCCACTACCTCCACGCTCTCTTAAACCCCACCTCGTCGAAATATTCACCACAAATAGTTTATATGGTAGAACAACGTGTACCCCAACGGATAGCTGATCTGTTATAGTATATGTAATTAGTATATTATGATGTGTTAAAAAAACTGAGAACTATGAAAGATAATTTAAACACAGTAAAATTATAACAACTGACGTCTGATGTCCTGTGACTCTGGAGCTCTGGAGCAAATTTTTGCCAAATTTATATGGGATGAAATGGAAAG
The DNA here is from genome assembly GCA_036924255.1 of Apodemia mormo. Taxonomy (NCBI): domain Eukaryota; kingdom Metazoa; phylum Arthropoda; class Insecta; order Lepidoptera; family Riodinidae; genus Apodemia; species Apodemia mormo. The sequence continues at coordinate 22,229,315 of JAUPFN010000016.1, forward strand.
TATTCCTAATTTATATATATAATAGCAGTTATTCTCCCAAACAAAATTTAGAGGGTAAAGTGGTTACCTTACCCTTCTAGTTTACCGGCTGGTAAACTTATGTATTAGACAGACCGACAGGAGTTTAAAAAATAATCCGAACCGGTAGTAGTTTAAAAAAATGTTGACGCGATAACTTGTAAAAAGTTTTATTGAATAAAAAAGTACTTCTGATTTGTGAATTCTGACATAAATTTTGAGCTCTGGAGTAGACTTTTATTTAGTATTAACTTTTATTTAGTAGTTAGTCATTATTATCGCGACTGTTAGGTGATAGTTTCATAGCATCCTGCCCGGGCTTGGTATCACCTCCATTCTTTTCTAAACTTATCTTCAAGTCCGATCCGTTGTGTGACACGGAGAGTGAACCGAATGCCGTACATAAAGATTCTTGCTTTTACCTCCACATTTAGTCACTCTATTCTTAAAATCACATCGAGTGTGGAATATATTGATGTCACCTTTAAATTGCACCCGATCAATCTGATCATGATGTTTGTCTTAGTCTTCTTCACTACCTACATTTTTCAACACTCGCTTTGTACATTTTTTTCTTAACCTTTCATATGCTATTTTTCTATATTTCCGAACCAACAGAGCATGCTTTTTCCTCAGTAAAAGTTTTTTTTCGTACCTTGCTCTCACTTCAGTGTTACGAAAGCAATATTAACATTGTTGGTCTTTGCGATGATTTCCTCTTTAACCCAATAGTACATTAGAGTATGGCGATAAAGTGCTAATATCCTCGTGATCGTGATCAGATGATCACATAAAAATTATCCTTATTGCAAGAAACAAGCAACATTCATTGACAGCCCCATTCATCGAGTGGTTAGCGACCCTGACTGCACAATCGACGGAGCTCGGGTTCGATCCCCGATGGGGACAAGCATTTGTGTGATGAGCATTAAATGTTTGTATTTCCGGATTTAGGTGTTTATTATGTATGTTAAAGTATTTATATATGTATTTCTATGTATTAGTATCGTAGACTTACTATCAGTAAGTGTAATTTGTCCCGAGAATATTTATTTATTTGTTTATTATTTATTAATTAAATTTATTTCTTTAGCTTAATTAAATTCTGTATTTTTTAAAACACAAATTTAAAATGACTTAATTTAAAGCGGCTCTGTAATCTCTGATTTCAGTGAAGAAGTTTATAGAGCTTCCAGTATCTTTATTTAAACTTTTACTTCCACAAATGTGGTCGCGTTGCTTCGAGACGTGTCCCAACGCCGTAATTACGAATGTACACCCTACTACCTGCAAATAGAAACAAAACCACACACATTCGCATATGTAAATAGAGGGGATCACGGTCGAATTGCGGTGTGTTTGGTTACATTGACGCGGCAAAAATAATGAAAGTGTTGTGTGTTGCTGTGGTTGATATCCGTAGGTCGCGACTATTCTGAACAAACGCCTGTAACCGACACATGAACTGAGCTATAACAAATGATTCGTTTTTCTATCTTACACTAGTATTTTAAGGCAGACTTCCGTAGCTTGAGATCCATGCAATAAACACAAACTAAATTAATACTTCATGCCTAATACTAAATCACAGGGCTATAATAAATTTGTTTATTCATGCATTTACCTATATAATAAAATAATATGCTTGTGTAATGTTATACTAATTGAATTTCAAGTAAAATTTTATTAAGACACAAACATTGCGGCTATTTAAATTATCTCAGAAACAAATGCACTCAATTAACGAATAACGGTAAATTGATTACAAAAAAATAAAATTTTTTATAAGCATATTGAAAAGAAACATAGTGCCATCTCACAATTCTTTGAAGTATCAGTTGTTTATAGCTATTTCGAAATAATACGAATAATATAAAATATCAGAGGAAAGCGCTATTAAAAAAATGGTTTCGTAGCGGATTCGTATAAAAAATATTTTTGTATTAATGCGTTCTTAAAAAATAAATATTATATTAAAAAACAAAAACAAAGATAACAAAAAAAACAAAATCGTACCTAAATTTCATTGTATAAAAACTCGGCACTCGGTTCTCTCTGCCTGCCCCGTAAAGGATTTGGCGTGAAGATATGTATGTATGTAAAAACTCGATAATTAGGAAATCTATATTTTAATCGTGTCGTGTTGTATCAACAACGTATAGAATGGAAGTATACCTTAACGCAGCAAAAATAATGAAAGTGTCGTGTGTTATTAGATGGAATGCCTTGGGAGTATTTGTACTGCAAACACATTTGTGTATTAATGTTTGTATGCACCATAAACCGCTTACGGCTGCGTCAATCAAAATATGTCCGTTATATTTATGGGGTTTGTTTTATTCGCTCCTCTGGGTACCGATATATTATTTGCGGATTTCTACGGCTCTTTCATATACTGCTACTAGATTATGAATGGGGTGATATATCACTAGCCACTTGAAAAAGCGATGAACCGTGGTTCACTCACCCTACCTACCTTGCAAAGCAATCTGAGTGATATTATTTAGTTAATTTGCTAGATTTAGAGAATTCGTGTACACACATTTAAGTGCATAATATCTTAAAGATTTAATCCATGCAGACAACAGCTAGTCGTTTTACTTTCACGTATTTAAATAATATATTTTATTATTGAACTCATTTTTCTCAGCGATTCAGCGGTTTATCAGCTGGCAAGACGCAGTTGCCAATTTTAGCAACTAAGTATTACTTTTTTTGCTTACCAGGATAATAATTTTTTGTGGTTCAGGCTCCTACTGAGATTATTCAAGACAATAAAAAACACTTTTCACTTGACTTGGCAATCAAACCGAGACTTGATGAGCTTATTTAGACAAGCTATCCTCCAAAATACCACAACAGTCAGCTAAAATGAAAAAAGATAAACTACACGTCCAAGTTTATCTGAAAACAAAACGGAACACAGCAGTACTGAGCTGCATTATAATAGTTTTTGGTTAATCCCACAGGAACAACCTATTTTTCCATGATAAAAAGCATCCTATGTGTTATTCCATGCCGTTAATTAGCAGTGTGCCAAACTTCATGTAAATCGGTCTAGTCGTTTCGCGTGATTTAGTAACAAACATCCAAACATTTAAATATTTAAACATCTAAACATACAACTTTTCGCATTTATAATATGTATGGAATATCAATCATACTCATTTTTGCGAAAACTTCGCGGTCGAAGGGTATGAAATTTGACACAGTCAGTGACACACAGGGAAATTTATATAAAGAATACAAGCACTCATTAGAAATAAATTTAATTAGTAAAAAATACATTACCATGCATACATATACGTATTCCTTACGAACACCCTACACTTTGCAATTAAATACAAGTAGTGCGTGAGAGAACACGATGTACTCGTAGCCCACATGGGCGACGGCAGGGCCAATCTCTTGTCTTAAATGTTTAGAACTGCCTTTACTAATTGAAACTACTACTACTACTATTAAAATCAATTTGTAATAAACATATTTTCTTCACATTGCTCAATATGAATAAATAAAACAATTTTTCCAACTTTATTCTAAACTTTTGTTTATGATTCAAGCCTGATTCAAACTTAGAGATTATTTAAATCTTTGATCAAACAGTCATATTTTTTCATTCTATAATTTGTCTTCTAGATATTTATGCTTTAACATAAATAGATTTATGATTGAATTTCGCCCGGAGGGTGATCACTTGTATTTAAAAATATGTATTCAATTTTTAGTTAATGTATTAATTTTATAAAACTAACAACAAAAAGATTCTGCAAGCTTCAATAGTATTCACCCGTTTACAACATCGAAACTTCTCGTATATTAATATTTAATAAGGGTCTGTAAATTATTTATTCATACAAAACAAACAACCCCAGGAGTTGTGAACTAACGAACATAAACTAAACTAAATAACTGATAGACCGCTATTAATTTAGCTTAACTGGTTCATTAATAATAATATAACTTCAAGCAAAATGTTTTACAGATAAAGCAGAGATTACCGGTTGCTAATTATCATGAATTGTAAAAACATTTCATATCATAGGATAGCCAGTCTCGTGATACGACTGGTAACCCACCTATCCAGTTTCATCTTGCTTCATCGCCTCTTTGGTCTAGCGATCCGGTGTCGGCGTAGGCCACACGAGGTCTCGGGTTCGATTCCCGGGTAGGACAAATCAAAAAATGCATTTTTTTCAGTTTTCTGATAAAAACAACGTTGCTAGGGATTGGAAAAGTGCCCGGTTGGCGATAGACTATCCACCTATCACATTGCCCGACTAAGGGCAATCTTTCTATCTTTATTTTAAATTAAAATTTTGTAAAAATAAAACAAGTTCGTCAAACTTTATTTTGTAATTATCTTTATTATTGCATGAGGTTAAATGAACACAGCACTTTTTTTTCTGAAGTCATTATAGAAAATCGGAGTCCAATAAGGGTAGCTATGGTATACAGGAAAAAGAAAGCTTTTTTAAGATCCGGGATAAAACACAGTTTAACCGAGTAGATAGCAATCCATAAAACGTAGTCAGGTTGCAAAATAAAACCACTATTTATTTGAAACAATCCATAACGCATTCTTCACAAACACAAACATAACAAATCGGCCATGTTTGACTCGAATAATAACATTAGTCGTTCCGTTCCCAGCATATCGTTGTTTTCGGAATAACAATAAATATTAATTTCTTGTGTAAATTTTAATTATTTTTCCATACACTTGTAGTATTATTAACTTATTTGTTAAATATATATATTTTAAGTTAGAATTTTTATACATAAATATTATTTTTGATATTCCTTTTAGAAGATTGAAGATGAAACGTATAACTGTGTTGTGGTTAATCGAGTGTTGCCTTTCTATTATTAAATAATATGTGAGATGTTTATTTAATTTTATTTAATTTTAGTGGCAAAATACTATTTTTAACTTAAAGTAACATATAATTTATTTTAAAGTAAAAATAACAGCTCCAATAAATTTGCAGTTGAATGAAGTGCCATCTATTGGCAAAAGATGAAACTACAGCATATAATTATTTTTCTACTATACAAACTAGGATTGTATGAAGCGATGAGCCCGTGAGACTGACTTTCGACGCGAGCGCTGTCCGTGAATTAAATAATAAGGTTTTTATTGATTTAATAACACACTATAATGATTTTGAAAATTTTGAACTTAAATTTTATAAAGCAATAAATTGTCTGTAATAAAAAGAAAAAATCATCAAAATCGTTACAGTAGTTTGGAAGTTATAAGCAAATTTGTGCGTAAAAATAAGAAAGATATTCGATTTTTTTCCGTCTAAAATAACAATAAAATTTGAAAAAACGAACTTAAAATTTAAACTTAATTATATTATACGTATAATACATATTTTTTTTAATTATTGGACCAACCGGTTAGCAGTAGTAGGCTTTCAAAGATGAGTCTATTTCGTAGTTTGGCATTACCTATCGCCTTAAAAACAAAAAAGTGAGGTTATACCGCGTTGTGTTATGTACTTGGTGAGAAATAACAATTTAATTATCTTTTATTACAATTTTGAATGGCTTTTTGTATTCTGATGATGACAAAAAAATTGATCCATATATTGATTCGGATTTTTTTAATAGAAGGGTTGTGGAACGAATTGACCATTTTAATTTGCACAGAGACAAAGCGTTGAATTTTTCCATTACTTCTAGCCAAACCTTTTGCTTTTGGAGAAGATTAGCGCCATCAGTTTTATTTTTTATTTTTAATGATATGTTTATATTTTGATATTATATCACAGAGCAAACTGTCGCTACTTGTAAAACTTGGGCCACGTAAAAGAGATTTTTTCTATCTTTGTAGAAAATAACACGGATTACAAAATGCAAAATTATTATTTTACTAGATGAAAACCCAGCTTCGCTCGGAAGTCTCATAATACGTAATCTTATATACTAACTCAAATAGCAGACACTAAAAAGTAGCAACACTGTAGTGACGTCTCATTTCAAGACTGTCTTAAGTCTTAGGTATTTTGACGCGCGACAGTTCTGTAGGAAATGGGCGTCGCGGCATATTCTGAAACCGCTGGGAAACGTGTTAATTTTCGGACAAATAAGTTACATAGGACCTCAGCTGAAAATCAAAATTCAACACATTCTTTTTTGTATTTAATACTAAATATCACCATATAAAAATCATGTGGAAGATTAGAAATATTATAAACAAATTACTTGTTTTAGAGATTTTTTTAGCCTGTTTTCGGAATTTTATATGATCGAGTAAAGTACATTCTGTCATGTAATAAATTAGCACATTCCTTAGATAATATCTTCAGATATATCGAGTAATTTTTGTATTTTTTTTTAACAATCAATACAAAAAACGTGATTTAGCAAACCAGTTTTTTCCCGTTTTTCCCGATGCCTCGCCTTATGGCGGGGAGAAATTGATTTTTTAATTTTTTTTGCCTGAATTGGCAAAAAAAATTAAAAAATCAATTTCTCCGTTATTTGTTAACTGTTCTTAACTGTGCAATTAAAAAAATTTTTTGTACGTCTTTAATTTTTTTTATATTTAAAAAATGGCTCTTAAGTTGGCGGGGGAAATTGTTTTTTTTTTATTATTTTCTTTCGCTGTTTCAATTGTTCGTTAACTATGCGGTCAAAATTTTTTTTGTACGTTTTTAGTTTTTTTTTTAATTACGCGGGCGGAAATTCATTTTTTTAGTATTATTTTTAACTGCTCTTAGATGTGGGATCAAAATAATTTTTGTATGTTTTTAGTTTTTTATTTAATTTTCAAAAATTGACTCAAGCTAGCACCTACTATAGATTTTTTCACTTTTTTATTTTACTACTATCTTTTAACTGTGCGTTAAAAAACTGTAAACGGTTGACCCTGGCCATCCATCCCTCCCCAGAGGCCATCAGGCCCTTAGACAATATTCATTCAGGATCATATTGTAAGCTCGTTTGCTGTCATATAAATAAAGGATACTGAAAATCAGTGTTGAGGTTCATCAAACCTCAACAAATACTGAGTTATTTCCTTTAAATGGACTTAATTTACCACTCACTATTACTATCACATTTTGCTTTTTCTTTTAGATATATGTAAGTAAATTTATAGCATAAGCTTCAATTTGTTTCTTTTTGAATTTGAATTCGACAGAAAGAATCAACACAATGCAGAATGTTCGTGCATGATATATCCCGAGTTAAAAAAATAACAAATTAACTCTTAGTTAGTTAACTCAAGAGTTATTTCTTTATCTCAAGATTTACGTGTAAGCGGGCCTAAGTATCTTCAGCTAATCGTGAGTCCAAATGTTGTACCTCTACCTACCTCTTCGGGGGTACGGGTGTGAAGATACTTTTTTATCAGTTTTATATGTATTTTTTGAGAGCGCCCCGTTGGTCGAGTGGTTAGCGACCCTGACTACGCGATCGACGAGGTAAGCATTTGTGTGAAGAGCATAAATGTTTGTATTTCCGGGTTTGGGTGTTTATTATGTATGTAAAAGTATTTATATATGTATTTCTATGTATTAGTATCGTAACACAACACAAGCAAATAATGTGCTTACTTTTGTGTAATTTGTCCCGTGAATACTTATTTATTATTTATTCATTTATTATTTTTTATAATTCTATATACATATGTGCATGGTTTATTAACATCTATGTCACAAGCAAATAATTTGTTTAATTTGAAGCTAGAAATAAAATTATTAATAAGAACTGGGTTTGTTGTTTGTTACGTTTTCACGGCTTTTCTACTTACACGATCATGAAATATTTTATACACATGTTGTCAGGGGTACGAAAATATATACACTTTTATTTACCTTATATTCACCTTATTTTTCGGTAACTTTTGCTCGTAGAAAAGAACCTCCCGACTGAAACAAAAATAATACGTGTGAAGGCGCGAATTTATATCAGTGATAGTTTTAAAGGGTAACCTTTAAATCTTTAAGTGTATACCTCCTTTAAATAAAGACGATCATAGTCAAATCCTCTAGAAACCGCTATGTAGTTATGTATGATCGGGACCTACGCGAGTTCTACGCACCAGTAACCATTTATACAAAGTGCTTCTAACTTGATCCGTTATCAGCAGACTCAGTTGTATCAATGAGCTCGCTCAATTATTATCACCCAAGTGTCAATGAATCTAATTTCTCGTAGGCATATAATGATGTATGTGTATACGCCAAATTGGGCCAGCATTATGCGTGTCTACGTAAACAAAATTTTAAAAATTTTCAGGATGGTATATAAAATAATTTAAGAACTATGAGAATTGATTCTACTACGGATTTTAAACAAATTGGTTTCGACTTTAGTATCGAGTAAGAAGTATCTTATATAGATGTATAATTTGGATGTATAATCATATGCTTATGTAAGCTTTGGGATTGCGATTAGGGTGGCAGCGAATTGTTATATTTTACTATCTTTAATTGGACGATTTTGTATATACATATGTATATAAAACATCTTTTCAATATACATTTATAACAATATTACAACAATGCAGTCCCTAAATGCAATTGTACGCGTAAATCAAATTACTATATCGCAGAAGTGCAGTAAAATACCCTTTTACTCGAAAGCGGCAAAATGCAGGCGTAAGCTTCCAACCGATAAAGCCCGCTTTTAACAGCATAATCTTTTACACGCACCTAGGGTACGGTTACATTAATTGACGCTTTACAAAAAATTTTTTTGTGATAGTACTTAAAACATTTTATCATAACACGAGCAATTGCCCACGGCTTTGCCAATATATGATATTGGTCCCGTGTAATGGTGGCGTTACACTGTTCTTATATAAATTTATTTAATAGAAATACTTCATCACGCCGAGCAGTTTTTGCGATAAGTTTCGCAACGTCTCGCCTGGGTATTAGGTACCACCACCTTTCCATTTCTTGTCGCTACACCATCAACGCTTGTCTTGTTCTGATTTGGAGGGTTGCCGCTAAACTTATGCATGTAGTATTAACACCTCGCCACACAGATAACAACGCACCATTTTCACTTTTGCTGTTTGCTATCTATAGACAATAATTGTCTCATTCCATCAGAAGAGCCATCGCTTTTTTGCTATCTTATAACATAAAAAAATGCCAAAGATCTCATGGGGTAGACCGAGTAATCCGAGTGCCACACGTCACAATCCTTGCAGATTTGACTCTTGACACTACCTTCGGTGAGCACCCGATTTATCTGATTTGCATATGAGTCAATTTGTATCGTTTATCTGTTTTGTTAACCTTTCATTTAACATTCTGTCTATACGTCCCAACTAATGGGACATCTTTCTCATTTTTATACTAACACTTTCTTTCAAGCTCATATTCCTTATCCCTTCAGTATTACAAACACGGTCTATGATTTTTTTTCTTTCGATAGCAAACAGGAGATGGCTCTCCTGAAAAAAAAAACTGTCGCCGTTACTTTACCGTCCAAACCGGAACACGACAATGACAAGCATTGATCTATTGCAGCAGGAATAGGTAAGTCGGCCCTACCAAATACCCGGGCGAGTAGTTGGGGAACTCTACCACATAGTAGTCACAATGGTAGTGACACGGATAGCCAGTTTTTCGCCTTTTACAAAGTTCCAATCAAAACGGCAGATGGTCTATTTTTCAAAGGGGGCCCGGAGCAACACGAAAAAAACATGAGAGCTTATACCACATAATATTCTGTGTGGCGATTTCATCACTAATGCGTTGATTCTAAATCCAACTCCAGCTTCTGTACAATAGCTTTGACATAACATAAATTTGTGCAGAGCAAGATGTAACCCTGACTTAAAATTGTATTTTTAAGTAATTTCTGAATTTCATGAAACTAAAATTTGTAGTTACTATTAAAAAGATTAATTTTACAAAAAATCTAACTTGTATTATGATTATAAATTTTCAGGGTTTTAAAATCAAAAATGGTGAATGTAAAAATTTTTATTCCTTTTCTGACTTAAAAAGTATTAAAATACTTAATTGCTTATTTTTAAAATAATTAAATTCTCACATCATTCACCACATCTTAGTATTTCTCGATATATTATTGCGATAAATTATTAATTTAATGATTTTAAATAGTGATAACAATAAATTTTTATTGTTATCACTATTTAATTATGATTATGTTTTGCGAGAAATGAGTCAAGTCGTGTATTAGTGTTATGTTTTAAATTGTATGTAACACAGACCATGTATATAATTTGTGGCCTGCAACAATTATCATTTCTGCCCGTTCGCGTTGGAGGAGAGATTCTCGACAGAAACATGCATTTGTGTAATGCGCATAAGTATTTATATTTCTGGGTTTGGGTGTTTATTAAATACTAGCTGTTACCCGCGACTTAGTCAGCGCGGACTTCATTTACTCCGCACAGCTCCTCCCCCGTAGGTGGTAGCGTGATAATATGTAGCCTATATGTTGACCCGACCTGTTAGTAATATTCATGCAAAATTTGAAGTAAATCCATGCAGTACTTTTTAAGTTTACCCCGGACATACATGACTTTCCTACGATTTTATTACATGTATAGATTTTTATTCAGTATTTGTATATGTATTTCTGTATATTAGTATCGTTGACAAACATATTATATATCATAAATAACTAATGTTCTTACTGTGGGGTTTAGTTTAATATTTCCGGCGATAGCGTATTTATTTTTAACTATCTGCAGCGTGAAGCCCACTGCATAATTAAAGTTTTTGGTGAATCTTACAGGAGCAACTCATTTTTCCGGGATAAAAAGTAGCTTATGTGCTATTCCAGGTCATCATCTACCTCAAACCAACCGTTAAGTAGTTCTTGCGTGATTGAGTAACAAACATCCATCCATCCGTCCGTCCATCCAAACATCCAAACTTTTGCATTTATATTATTAATATAGATTGCATCAAATTTTACAGAAAAAACTTTGCTTATATTCTAGCATATAAGTAATAAATACGTGTAATCAAGTTAAACTTTATTATATGTATTTATTACACATAAGGTTACATAGTATATAATATTGTATACAATATTATATATATATATATATATATATATATATATATATATATATATATATATATATATATATATATAATATTATATATATTTATATTGCACGTGAATCAAATTAAAGGCACATAGGTACACTAATAATATTGTGACGCGTTAATAAAATCGAACGGTATTTTATTATTTTTAAGTATCTAAGTAATTATTTTACAAGGAAGTATGTCCAATTTTACTTTATAAGATATTAAATATAATACATAAAGGCATAAACTTGATACATATACATACATTTTAATCCCAATATTCACATATGACATACCTGTCTTTTATTGCCTCATTAAATTTTATGCGACATTTAAAACGGTGTGTTAGAACAATAATACCCTATAATCATTTCTTAGAGCAATCAGTATTTTTAGAATTTATTTTCGGCATGGCCTTTTTAATATCTTTAAGATATTATGTAAAAATATATTACACTAATAATTTTCCTTGGATTCCCATGTCCTTTGTGTCAAATAACCTAGACTGATGTTACCATACGAGAACCTACAACGAACAAACTTTACACTATTTTAAAGAGCCATTAAGTATGTACCTAACGTGAAATCAACTCTTACAATAAAGTAGTTATATAAAGATGGTTAAAACATCTGTGCTATTAAACTCAAATAGATCTGTAATATATTGATCGAGTAAACAAAGAAACATCGGGCCATTATATCCATAAAAATACACCACAGACTATAAATAAAATCATAGCAAACATTTGGACAACCCTATCGAGAGTCACGTGCGTGTTAAATGATCTGAAACGGGAAGCAATAAACTTACAACATTTTGCCGTCGTTTATCAATTTACTACATGATATCCATTGATAAACTCTTATGGATACCATATGAGCAGCATAATAAAAAATATAAAATTCATCTCAACTCTATTAAACTAACTGCTGGAAGCTCCTTTAAAGTTTGATACACCTCTCTGGCTTTTTTGGTTTCCTAATTTAAATAAATATAAAAATTTGATTTAACCCTAAATGTGTAATTCCAAAGATCCTGATGTACAATATAAATGTAGATAAATAAAGAAAGTTGGCCAAATCGAACTATTTCTTGTTTGATATTTAGATGATGATAGAGATAAGATTAGTATAGCGTGTTCTTCTTGGATTATTCTAGCACAGGAGGTAAATATACTTGAATTGTCCATAGAAACGCATAGAATATTAAACTAGGTTAACAATTGTAGTAATGTGAACAAAATAATTTTTAGTAAGTAAAATAAAATTATTATAACTCTGGTTTGTTTTCATTTTCTCGGAATAAATAGTTCATTTGTAGTCTTGATATGATAGTCTTTTTAGTTCATTTTGGGAGTTCAAGGACATAAGCAAAGTAAACTTAAAATTGCGGTGCGAGGTTATTTGTGAATGAAGTGTTATCCTGTAGGAACTTTCGCAAAATACGCCACGTATTGAGGACGGCCCCTTTCTGCATCATCGTAATATAAGTGTTTTCTAGCAAGTCAAGGGTAACTAAATAAATTAAGAATAACTTCAGTACTAGACAGCATCAATAGCACGTTATAAACTTTTTCCATTTTTCATATGTTGATTATCTCTTCTTTTTAATATGTATAATCTGTACAATGTGTGAATTTTTTCGGTGATAGTTTTGACTATGTTTGAGTATTAGGTATGGCTATGTCTGTTATGTAAACTACGCTGTTTTTCTATCAACTTATTGATTACTCTTAAGTAATATCTAGTTTATCGTCGTGCACTATTCTGTTTGTGAGGATAGCTCTATCAAAATATATCTTGCAACTTGTGTTTTCTAGCACTGGCTTTGAGTTACATTGATAATTAGCGAACTGCCCGCGGTTTTGACCGCGTAGCTTTTGTTCCCGTGAGAATATCGAATTTTTTTATATACTAAAACCTTCCTCGAGAATCAATCTATCTATTTAAAAAAACCGCATCAAAATCCGTTGCGTGATTTTAAAGATATAAGCATACATAGGAACAGACAAAGAAAGCGACTTTGTTTTATAGTATGTAGTGATATGGGAGGGCTTAAGTGGTAATAAGTTTGTGTTTTATGGCTAATTCCTAATAAATTATGTTGCGAATTTTATTTTGACAACATGTGTAATCTGTTTGGGTAAGGCAAGGGTTGGCGCTAGTAATATGCTGGATTGATTATGTTTTTACATTTTTGGCATTTATTAGTAATAAGGTTTGGATCTTTGATTATGAACTTCTTATAATGTCTCATATTTGTGACTTGATCCTGGATGGTCACGAGGAAATTTTCTGCTTTAGGAAAAATAGTACCAAACCTTAACCGTTTTTTTGAGGCTTCGATGTCAAATTATGTTTGTTCAAGATCATGAAGATGTCGTCCATGTAACTCTTTTCCTCGCCAAATACTTAGATTGTCATTTTCACATTGTTGTATATTGCTAACTTCTTGTTGTTTGAATTTTAAGCATAGTTGTCATTAAAATCTATCATGGTTGGACGAATTGCCTCAGCCCCTGAATGAATCAACCTTTTTCCTTCTTTTTCTCTCGAAATTGTAACTCTTTCTATTGCCGATTTATGCGGAGTCTATTAGGGCTTATCAGAGGTAATATCTGCCAATATCTTTACGGTTGAGCAATAAAAGTATAGAATTAGCTGATATTTTACTTTGTTACATTGTATATGTCACTCCTACTTCACGCAATATTAAACCTATAAAATATTTTCTATATCAAACCATTTTTAACTTGCTGAAAATCTCGAAACAATAAAAAATTAAAAATTAGTCTTCTTCTGATCAATACTTTCATACTATGCATTTTTTTTTAATTTCATACGAAATCAAACAAGAAAATAGTTCTCCTGACAAAAAAAGTCTGTAGTGTCGGGTTATATTGTTTTACGCATTAGTTCACCAGCTACCTTATCCTATATACAGCAACACAACTTCAACAAACATCTACACTTTTTTTGAGATAAAAAAAATATCTTATGTCCTATAAGTCATGATCTATATGTATACCAAATTCCATCTAAAGTTCAGCCGTTTTCGTATGATTGAGTAACAAACATCATACATACATCCAAACATCCCAAACTTTTGCGATTACAATATTAATATAGATAATATGGAATACGAACAGCTGGGGTTGGTTTATTAAGTAGAAGCTATCAAACATGTTTTCTGCCAATATATGTATATATCGAAATATTTGGTTATCCGCCCATAAAAAAATTAAATAGCTATAGTTTTTGTTAAAACCTAAATAGGAAAATTACTACAAGACAATGGCACGTACGTGAAATTTTGCATCAAACGCGAAATTCTAGATAGCTAGAAAGTGTAATGTAATACATTGAGGTCTTTTATGATATCTAAACATCAAGATAGCGGCGAATATTTTCATTACGAAACACAGCATTGAATATGTCAGTTTCTCATGGTACATAAAAAATGTAGGATTAGTTTTCACTCACCATATTGATCTGGGTCTCTTTCAAAGAATAGATCAACTGTTGTCGAGTGTTCTCGTTAGAAGAAGAAAACATACAACAATTAGGTATAGTTAGTTCTCTTTGAAAAACTCGAAAAATTTTAGGCAAGTATTTAAAACGTTATCAGATAACATAACTTATTTTACGATACTGACGAAATGGTAATCACTGTATCGATACTTTAGTAACAAAATTATTTTTAAACACTATATGTATCGCTACTCAAATAACAGAACGAAATTGTTAACGCTAAATAACGTTATAATAATATAGCGTTTAATGCTGTTTTGTGATTGGTTCGCCGCGTTTCATGTTGTTTCGTGATCGGTTCGACAACTAGCTAGAAGACAACGTCATAATACCATATATCATAACGTTAATTCGTAGTGTATAACAGAACGTAATGAATAACGTTATTAAATATTAACAAATTCTGTATCATTTTCGGATTAAGTTATGCTTGAAAATAACGTTATGTCATGTCACGAGCAATTACGTTACCACAAAATAACGATATTTAAATCCTTGATTCTAGGACTCAGAATGACATTTGGAGTCGACAACGCAATGAGCTGACAGATCAGGGCTCTTACGGGCTGCCTGGGTGACTCGACGAAAAGAAACGGGCCATGGACAATGGAAAGTATCCAATTTATTGTAAGGACTTTCATCACGATTTCTGTATACACGGGTGCATGAACACCACTTTTTTTCAAGATTGATCAAGCCAATTTTGAGCTAAATATAAACAAATAGACAAAAATAATTAATTATTAAATAGAAGTCAGTGAAAGGGAAGTTTATCATGAAATTTGACTCAAATATTTAATGTACATACAGACACTATAGATTTATATACATACTTATATATAGATGTAGGCATTTAATTGTCTTTGTGCGACCTCTGATATCGGATACTTATTCAGAAACCGCAGGTTTGTTGTGTGTAGGGTGAATAATGTGGGAACACGATACTACCTCGACTCGAGTAGCTGACACCCAATGTTTTGTGTAAAGTTGTATATTATATGCATTTTTAATCTTTAATTTATATTTATACATTTTATAATCTTTAAAGTAATCCCAGTACTATTTGAAATTAGTAAATTGGGAAATGGAGGCGTTTAAAAAAACTGTGTGATTAGAGTTAAAAGTAATTTAGAAAATCCAAAAGTATATAAAACTCATAATGCTCATTCGATCGTGAAAAAATATTATATTAGAGAAAAAATTAAAAAAGGTTATTATAAGGAAATATTACAAATATATTAATATTAGTAGTATCGACGTGGTATCGTCAGTCAGTATAAAATATAGTAATGATTTTTTGTCTATCGCAACGCTTTAAAAAATAACAAGAATGTTTACAGAGATTAAAAGAAATAAGTGCATATACAAAGGTCTCGAAGAAATATGAACAAACTGCATAATATGCGTATTTGGTAGAACAAATGTTCATTTTATTATTTATGCTGTCGATCAAGGAAGATACTAGTTTAGTTTTTTAAAAATAAAGTAAATGTATCTTTACGTCCGTATCCCCGAAGAGGTAGGCAGAGGTACAACCAATGCACCCACGATTAGCTGAAGTTACTTAGCCCCACAATTTAATAGGTGGCAAACCTATCGACAATCGGGCACTTCGCAATCCCGGACAAAGTTGTTTTTATCAGAAAACTGGAAAAACACATTTTTTTTTAAATTTCCCGACCCGCGAATCGAACCCAAGACCTCATGTGGCCAACACCGTCACCGGACCACTTGACTACAGAGGTGATATAATTTTTTAACTAATTATAATTAAACAACACAAAGTTAGACAGCCATTAAATAAAATAGGAAGTGTATTTTACACTATTTATCGTCGGCACTTGGTGAAACTCCATTTGTAGTTTATTTGTGAAACAGTACAAGTGTATTAACAAAACTAAAAATAGGAAGTCTTTCTAGAATAATACGAGTCTAATAAAAGAAAATGAGATTAAATATTGTTTTTTATTCTTGATATTATGTTTTCAAGCGACACAATTTTTTACTGCTTGGCGGGATTTTTTTCTCGTTCCTTTGACAATAAATAAATTTTTGAAAAGTTGAAAATTAATCATCATTGAATTATTTAAAAATTGGTATATAAATAGAGTAGAAATAGTTGCGAAAAAGGAAGCAAAAAATTTTTCGATCGTAGAACACTGTCCAATGTTTCACACTAAGTTGTGCAAAAATAAATGTCATTAAGCTGGATCCCTCACCGGGTAGTCCAGTAGTTTCAGTCCACTGTCAATCGGCCTGTGATGCGCTAAAGTATGAATCTACGATTCTGCCTTAACTTGCCAGTAAACCCACATATAGTCACTTTTTTCAAATTTTTTTCCTTGCAATTTTCTTTGCAATTGGCTTTACGTCTCACTGCCATTGTGACCACTAGGTCGTAGAGTTCTGTAAGGTCTCGCCCGGGTATTTGGTACCACCGCTTTACTCATTTCTGCCGTATTAGCGTCAATACCTTTCATAGTCATGTTCCGGCTTAGAGGGTAAGTTAGCACGTACTCATACATGTGGCATTGTCATCCCACAACACGGATAGCAACACGTCATTGACATCTTTTGTGTCTGTAGACGAAGGTTTCTCTTACAATCAGGAGAACCATCTGTTCGTGTTCTACCTTATAATGTAAAAAGCAAGGATTCGGCAGTTAGAAGTGCTTGTGTTCTTGCAGTAAGGTGATGGTAGCAAACTCTAAGACAACGCCACAGAATCCAGTTGTTCGATGAATTTGTATTTCGTACAGTATTTCGTTGACTATTATTATCTACATTTGGTACATTGTCTGACAAAATAAAACTTTTTAATTTAGAGGCAAAAACTGCAGAGATGTAGGAACAAATGTTATTTGTCCCGATCCTTTACTTTCTAGGTCAAGCGATGCATCTTATACATTTTACATTTTGGTTCTATTCCGTAAAAAAACAGTGAAAAGATGATATACTTATATTCGTTACCTATTCGCCAAACTAATTTTTAAATCATATGCATGGAAACGCGTAAAAAGCTTGGAAAGGCTAAACACAGCGCTACTTACTACGGAGTACCAGGCGGCCAAGTTGTAGTACCATCACCTTATCTTTTTCACTTCTATTTAGTAATTTTACGTATACTTCTTCAATTCTTCATTATATTAAACCAGGTTACTTTAAAAGAACAACGCAGAACGAACAACAACAAAGCAGATGGATCTCCTGCAGATGAAAAGAGACAACCATCGCCTCTAGACACCAAAAAAAACTTATGCATGTTGCATTAGACCTCGTCACAAGATAGCAACGCACCATTAACACCTTTGGTTTCATAGGCGATGGTTGACTCTTTCCATCAGGAGACCCATCTGTTTGTTTGCTATTTTATGATATAAAAAAGCCAAAGATGTTAATGGTGCGTTGCTATCCGTATGGCAAAATCGTTTACCGGCTACCTTACCATACAAACTGGCACACGACAATGGCAAGTATTAAAGCTATTACGACAGGAATAGGTAAGGCGGTGGTACCAAAACCCGGGCGAGATATTGCAGAGCTCTACCACCTAGAAATATCGATGGTGACACGTATAGCTAATTGTCCGCCTTTTACGATCTGCCTGGCAGAATTGCTAGTGGCCCGGACCAATACGGGGTGAACAACAACACATCATTAATCAGCGAACTCTATATTGAATTCTTTATCATTAATATATATTTGAGTCATTAATACCATATAATGTAGTGATTTATAAACAGCAATATAAACCCGAAAAGTCGCTACTAATCTTGAGGTACCTGTTTTTCTTTTATCTTTAATATAATTAAATATAAAAGTAAAACGTATGCTTTTCAATATTACTTAAAAAACGTAAAACGCGTTGCAGTGAATTATATGCATCACGACGGACTAACGTAATGTATTCTGATTGGCTGAGTTCCTGAGAAATGGAGCGTCAACCCTTCGCAGTATCGAATTGCAATCATGGAGCCTCAGTATCAATTAATCAAAATGGCCGCCGAGATAAGCTCAATGATAGAAGGTCATTCTCATACAAATTGATTTCAAATTTGAATAAATTTATTTTAGTCATTATTATTATTTATTTGATGTCCACTTGGCGAAAATTCGTTTTGATGACTTACGCCTCTGCTAGTACGAAGAGGTACTTCGAAGATATTTATACGATAGTAGGTACCTATTTGCACATTCCAATCTACTATGGTTTTGGGTTCAAAAAGTATCCTATTATGTACAGCAAATTGGCTTGCAAAATTAAATTAATAGGTGAACTTTGTACCCATTATTACGAAAACAACGTGGACTTAGGAGTATGAAATTTGGCACAGTAAAAGCATATGTGAAGTAGGTAGGTATATTGCAGGAAGCGAATATTTTTATATAATACGCATTAGAAAAAAACCTTTCACGCACTACCATGCATTTCACACACACACACACAAACGCGAGGGCGCACCCGCACACATACATAATAAAAAAGATACTATTTTGTTTATGGTTATTAGTTGTCAAGCTTAAGAAAAAGAGAATTTAATATAGTCTATAATTAAACTGAGTCATAATTTGTGTATTCTATAATTAATTTTTCTGATATTTATGTAATATGTTTGTGCTCTCACATTAATGGAACGACGGTCACATTCTACGACAAGAGATCGCAATTAGTAAGTAATATTCTGTGAAGTTATGGTCTCCTGAAGGTCCCATTCTTATCCCCAGGCTTACTTTTAATGAGTTACAATGTTTTCGGACAAAATTATTAGTATAGCTAGCTTTTACTCGCGGCTTCGCTCGCATTTAAGATTTTTTCTAATAAAAAGTATCTAACCATACTGTTAATACCTCCAAAAATATGTGTACAAAGTTTCACGATCGGTAAGTAATTTTTGCGTGAAAGTGTAACAAACAAATTTGCATTCGCATTTATTAGAGTTAACCTAGATAACAACTCATCGAATTTACATCGTCAATAAAAGAGCAACTAAAGTATTTACTACACTAGGAAAATGACAGTAAAAAACATAACAATTTTCCTATACAATTTTTCGACATGACATTAAACTCTTACATAAAGTTATTTGACAAATAACGAAGCTGCTAATTATTTCAACCCTTCTCATACCGTCATAAGCGACGTAACATGGCTTCCTTAGTTCCCTCCCTTAGCATAGGCAGGAGCCATTGTTTAGAGCACTACTCAAAAACTAATCCGACGGAGCACTATTTTAACAAAGTACTTACAGCCTTTGACATTCCCTCATTGGTTGAGCGAAGCTTGAACGCACCCTAGCTTTCGTAACACTATACATTGTTCTAAATGTCTAGATTCTCCCTCTAGAGATTCCTTTATTATGTTCCTTCATAATTTATATATGTTCAAGATTATATAATATGCGAATTATTTGAGTTCTGAGGAGATAATAGGTAACCTTGTTTAGTGAAATAGAAGAATATGACATACATTCATGATTCCACCGTCACTTTGCAGAAATCTATAATTCAAGGTGAAATTAATTATATTTGCTGTTTTCAGTTCGCAGAAAATAGCAAATTTAATTATTTTTACCTTGAATTTAAACACAATTTGAATCTAATGTTGTTTTTTGGAACGAAGTTCCTTACGGCAGGCTTGGAGGGGATAGGGATTTTGCTGCGCGACCGAACTGAAAAAAATGTGATAGTAAAACCGTAAGAAAAATGCGTGGAATAAAAGCGTTAAATGAGACGTGCGCAGGCGCGACAGTCGCGTACACAAGCGAGTAGTGCCGTTTAGCCGAAGGAAGTTCGTTCCTACCTGGTGTCCCGCGACACCACATCATTTTTTTATTAAAAAAAGTATTTGGTATATATATATGTACATATTCAAATATATATGCCATCAATATCATATAAAATGTCAAATATTTGCACACCATATTATGATAATAAAATATGTCGGTCCAGTTCATAAATGTGCAATATCTTGTAATACCCATATTCAACCAAACAACCGTTCTTTCTTTTTTCTTATAAAGGAAAGTAAAAGTATTTTGGATCAATTTGGAGAAAAGTGCAGAAAGCTAGAAATTATATGGAAATAACTTTAAAATTTCGAACACTAAGAAATCACTAGTTACTACAATAATTCAATTTTCTTTTCCTTTATTATTGAACAATCATAAAGGAAACATAATAAAATAAACATGATCTATAATCATATTATGATTATAGCTCATCGTCAATGATTTAGAGAATAAATCAAAATATATTGGGTACTTATTAAAAAACGAATATTATAATGCAAATGCAAAAATCTAACTGACAACGTTGACGACTTGCTTTTTTGATGAGTAAAAAATAAATATTTATATAATAAACTAGCTGACCCGGCAAACGTTGTTTTGCCTTACATATTTGGAATCTATAGCGGACAAACAACGTGACACGTAATTTATATAAGACTACGGGATTGTCCTTCCACGCAGCTAAAATGGCATTAAACTTTATATGGTGGTTAAGTATTCTTAAATTTGCGCAAATTTCTTTATATTTTCTTTTATAAAAACCTTCTTATAATTACAAACACAACAAAAAAAAAATTACCGAAATTGGTCCAGCCATTCAGGCGTGATGTCGTGACCAAGGAAAATAGGGATTGATTTTTATATATATAGATTATTTGCGGTCATGTCACTGTAATAACATTTAAGTAAAAACAATATTACTTAATCGGTATAAAAATGGGAATATCATACATAACTCATAAGTAAAATAAAAAAGAATAAAAAAAAGTATCTTCACGCCCGTATCCCCGAAAGGGTAGGCAGAGATACAACAAGTGCACCCACGATTAGCCGAAGATACTTGGTCCCACAAATGCAAAACTTGGTGATAGGTGGTAAGCCTATCGCCAACCAGACATTTTCTAATCCCGGGCAACTTTGTGTTTATCATAAAACTGAAAAAACACTTTTTTTTAAGTGCCCGACCCGGGAATCGAACCCGGGACCTCATGTGGTCAACGCCAACGCTGGACCACTAGACCACAGAGGCGATATATATAAGTAAAATAATATTATTTAAACGTTATAAAACCAAATCGGAATGTCATAAAATGTTATATTATATACATAATGTTGTCATTGATCAAAAAATTGTACTATTTCAACGTCTAAGACGATTTTTGTTAATCAACATACATTATTACTCCTTTATATTAAGTTGATACGGTTATTGGAACTTAGTTTTGTTAAGTAATTTATTTATTTATTTTTCAAAATTCAAAAATAAGCTTTAGCAGATAAAGATGAAATCACAAAATATCTACTTACGGAAAAACTATAGCATCAAAAATTTCAAACGTTTGTTTGTGCGGAAGGTATGCTCAAAATTTATTTTCTTCTAAATTCCAGTCTATATTATGCATTAGTTGATTTATGAGTGCCCCCAATTCGACTCATGTCTATCACTATTCTCTGTTACGTGATTTATATATTATGTTTAAATATAATAATTATTAACGTTGGTTTTTGCGAAAAATGCGATATTAACAAAAACAGTGTACTTCGTGTTCCTAATAATTGCGTTTTTAACTTTTTTTAAAAGTTAAAAACGCAATTATTTTGCACACTTTGTGGTAAAACGAGATTAGAGCGTTATAAAAATATGAGATAAAATCATGTTTCTCATAATCTTCTTCTTCTTATATATAAAAATCAATTGCTGTTCGTTAGTCTCGCTAAAACTCAAGAACGGCCGAACTGATTTGGCTAATTTTGGTTTTGAATTAATTGTTGAAGTCTAGGGAAGGTTTAAAAGGTGAGAAAATATAGAAAAAAATAAGAGTATTTAAAAAGGCAGAACAATGTTTGCCGGGTCAGCTGGTATATAATAAATGAGAGAGATCTAAATATGAAACAGAAGAGGTGGAGTTACCTAAGAAGACCAGTACTGACCTATTTGATCAGGTTTTATTCGAGAGTATGTATATTTGACTAGAGCTATGAATGTAGAGAAACGGAGCCAGATATTTCTTTTTTGAATTTGAAATATATGCGCGTGTTAATTAGAGCGTGCGTGCGATTGTGTGTGTGTGTGTGTACTTATGACAGAGAGAGAGACGAAAGCTATAATTTCATACTTTGTTAAAAATAGAATGTTTTTAAATTATATATGTATTTTAATTACTACCGCTAGTTAAATTTACATATTAAATCAAAATCCTAATAAAATGTATACAGTTCTGAATAACGTTCAGTTTTTGAAACGTTACATGTAATCTAGGGATTACGAACGTGTAAGCCAAACTGTCGGTCTTCAAAGCCTTGCTAAAAACCACGGAGGGATTTTAAGGGATTTACTCCTGTAAAACGTTGCATCGTCATGCAGGTTTAAGTCCGTTTTACCGTGTATTTCAAATTTGTTAAATTGAATTTTATGGTTTTAATTTTTCATTTAATTTAAGCGAGAATTAACGTAAGCTTGCTGAAAATTTTACTCATCTTCAATATACGTTTGTTTTGTAAACTTGCATATAAGGTTTATTGTATACTGAACAAATACTTGTATGTAATTGTATATAGTACATTAAAATCTCTGATCAATGAAGTCAACTCCTAGTTGCAATATCAGAGATAGTTAATGAAGGCTGAGGAGAGTGATTGAGAAGGCTGTTACTGGTTGTGATGTAACTTTAGCCTGTGTGTACAGCCCAGTCACATGAAGCTTGAAAGGAAGATTTAAGCAAAAACAGACAATTTGTGAGAAACAATATTCTTCCCCGTACTGATCCCAGCTTCCTTTGGAGAATTGCCCATCTGCCATTGTACCTACCAGGGCCCAGGCAGTTCGTAAAAGGTGAACGATTGTCCAAACGTGTCACGGCCATCATGAGCACTAGTTAGTAGAGTTATGCAACGTCTCGCCCGGGTACGATACCACTGCCTTACCTATACATACCTCCCGCAATAGCGTCAGAGCTTGTGAATGTCTTAAAACAAGTAGCATTGACATCCCGCTAAACGAATAGCAACACACCCTTAATATCTTATTGTCTATGTGCGATGGTCGTCGCTTTTAACCAGGAGATCAATCTGCTTGTTTGTTACCCTATGTTATAAAAAATACTTATACTTAAATTTTTTCATCGAGGCATGTAGCTAAACCGCAGATATCTTTACCAACAGGAAATCCATACCCTTATTTCCTATAAATGCGTCTTTTAAATAAGCAACTATCAACTTCCCAGTTTGGCATCTTATAAAAGGCTAAAACTTTCTCTTACACTAGAGTTATGCTTCTGCATCGTCTGGTCTAGGCGTGGAACCATCACATTACCTAGTCCTACGGCAATATTATCAATGATTGTCACTGTCCTGTTTCAATAGGAAGGTAGGATAGGGGGTATTTTTGGGATTACCAAATTAAAAGACATTACATCCTTGTCATACAGATAGTAACGTGCCTGTAACATATTTAGTGTGTAATCTTCTCCCATCTTGAGAATCGTCAGTTTGTTGGCTACGCTTTGATATAATCACATTATATGAGGATGTGTTTGTAACAAGGCACAAGTTATAGCCTTCCTCATTTGGAATATAAGCGTGACGATACTTATTTAACTAATAAAATATTAATAAAATAAAAGTAGGTACAAATGCATTTTACTGTACCAACTCTTAAAGTCTATTTTTAACGATTTTTATAATAGATATACGTAATATAAACGTTGTGTGATAAGCATGGTATGCGCATGTTCTTTCTGTTTTGAATGCTTTATAAATATATTACGCTATTTATTTATGTAGCTTTATGAAATTATGTAAAAAACATTAATTGTGATAAATCTAAAGGTACAGCATATTAAATAAAATGTTTTAATTTTCGGCGATATAATTAATATTGAAAAAACAGCAATGAAGTTTTACCAAATAGCAATAATAATACATAAAAAGTATGTCAATAGTTTTATTACAATGACAAATATAATTACTTTAAAATAGAAAAAAAAACATTTTTCATAATAATTTTAATGCACTGACAATGACTGATTTTAATACTAGAAAAATAACAATTTTAATAATAATTTTATTGCACTCAGAACTATAATTATTTTAATGCTAGAAAAATTGCATTTGCAATAATTGTTATATTGCACTGGCAACTTTACTTATACGAAAACAAAGTAAATATTTACTTTAATACTACAAAAATTGCCTTTATAATAGGTAATAGTTTTTTTGCAAGGACATACAATCACTTAATACTACAAAAATTGTATTTTAGCAACGATATGATGCTTTTGTGTCTTGACGCTAATTACACACATGTACGTCAATGTAAATATGAAAAAGAAAAAAATTGCATGCAAATAATGTGGCCGATATTTTGCAACTGTTTGCCAAAAGGCCTGCAGCGGATTTTGCATTGGGAAAACATTATTAGCTATGTGCACGCTAATTTGCTTGAATTTGCTTAATGCCCACCAATTTACGAACGTATTGAACTGGATTTAATTTGAATCTTTCTTTAGAAAAAGTATAAAAAGAAAGAATTTTAAATAACCACGTTTTGGCTGTGCGCCAGTTGAAAAACCACCTGATAAAAAGTAAAAATTCTTTTAGCGTTGAATGCATGGTAAATAAAATATTGTTTTGTGCAATATTTTTTGATGTATACTTTAAAAAATCGAGTGTGAGCTCATACATGGTAAAAGTTAAACTATTGATTAAAATCACACACCACATGAATACTAATAGAAACGGGAAGGAAACGTGCCTATTTACCTATTATACAAAAACGTGCCTATTATACAAAATTACAAATGAAATCTAAACTAATAACGGATCTAATGTAATAATAAAATCAAATGTTAATTTAAAATTATCCAAAATTAAGATATGTTATTGGGTTCAAATATGTCAAAATGTTCAGTAAATACTCTATAAGGTACCCGAATATATATACACACACACACTTACATACACTTTAATGTCAGGGATTAAATTTAATAATTTAAACAACAAAATATACTAAATTGTACTAATAAACTAAATAATATGTCAAGCATAAAATTAATATAATTAAATTGAATTAAATTATATAAATAATATTAACTTAAATTATCTAAATTGAAATTAATTGATAAATATATTTAATAAGGGGGAAGAATTTAAATCCCTATGATCATTTAATAATTTCGGATTACTTTTCTGTTTATTAATTTCTAGAGCTTCAAGAGCATGCAGCCTTTCACCTTTGTTTTTTTTTTTATAGAAGAGGGGGCAAACGAGCAGGAGGTGCACCTGATGGTAAGTGATCACCGCCGCCCATGGACATCCACAATACCAGAGGTCTTGCAGTTGCGTTGCCGGCCTTTTAAGAATGAGTAAGCTCTTTTCTTGAAGGCCCCTAAGTCGTAACCGTTTGGAAACACCCCTGCCGGTAATTGGTTCCACAACAAAGTAGTGCGAGGCAAAAAGTGTCTAGAGAAACGCACAGTTGTGGATTTCCAGACATCGAGATGGTGAGGATGGAATTTCAAATTTTGACGCGATGTCCGATGATGGAATTCGGCGGCAGGAATTAATCCAAATAACTCGTCGGAACACTCTCCATGAAAGATACGATAGAAGACACAGAGTGAGCCAACATCTCTGCGCAATGCCAAAGAGTCGAGCCGTTTCGAAATAGCCAGGTCGTCAACGATTCGAACCGCTCTACGCTGAATGCGATCAAGAGGAAGGAGCTGGTACTGAGGAGCTCCGGCCCAGAGATGAGAACAGTACTCCATGTGAGGTCGAATTTGAGCCTTATAAAGTTGAAGGCGATGGGCCGGCAAGAAGTACTGCCTCGCTCTGCTGAGCACACCGAGCTTTTTGGAGGCTAGTTTAGCCTTACCTTCCAAATGACCGCGAAACTGAACGTAATTCGATATGTCGACTCCCAGAATCCCGATACTAGCTGAGACTGTCAGGAGAGTATCCCCAAATCGAGGTGACACGACAAAGGGTGTCTTTTTAGCGGAAAACACGCAAAGCTGTGTCTTTTTGGGGTTAAAAGTGACCAGGTTTTGACGACCCCATTGTTACAAAAATGCAAGGCTTTGAAGTTCTTAGCGAGGTCAAAATTGTGCCCTTCCATTCTGAGGTGTTGGCGGAACGCGGACATCCCTTGTCCGGACTTCCAAGTCCTGACATGTTCCTCTATTCTCTTTGTAAAGGATCTTCCCGTTTGACCAATGTACTTCGCCTTACATTCCTGGCACTCTAATCTGTATACCCCACTATGCATCATTTTTGGTATTGTATCCTTGTTGTTAAAAAGTAAACATCTTAGAGATTTGGTATTGTAAAACGCTGGGCTGCTATCTTTTAGTAGTCTTGCTGACTTGTATGAAATATTTCTTAAGAATGGTAACCGAGCAAATCTTATTTTCTCAATAGGTGTTCTGTATGGAGTCCCAGCGTACAATATTTACCGTACCAAATTCTTTTGTTTCACTTCACTGTCAAAAATGTCATACATTTGTATAAAAAACACAAATAAACTATGTTGTACGGTTTTTCGTACCGAATGAGATGACAAGGTCTAAAAATTACCCTTGAAGTGATTTTATTTCATCGGTAAGCAGTGTAACTCTGTATTTCTGTGTGTGAATGCAAGCTACACTGACAAACTAAGAAATTATCTTTAAATTTAAAGGTTATCTTTAAAAGTTAATCCGTATCCATTTAATCCGTTTAATCCGTAATCAAAGTAGAAAAGAACGCAAGAGAGAGAGAGAGACTCTCTCTTTCTCTTACGTTCTTTTGAGGGAGAGATAAATTGAAGGAGTCGAAGATTTTTTAATTTTAGAAGCAAAAAGTTAAAATAAAATCTTTTTGGTTGTAATATGTGCATCTGGCTGGTTCTGGAATAATTAAAAAAAGTACTGTATAATGTATTCTATCCGCCGATCCTATCTCATTCTCTCGACAGCTTAATTCTTTACATTTCTGTGTATATTTCTTTATCACGATAGAAATCAACACGTACGATGTTTCACTTTAATATTTAAATCAGTACCAGTCTAGTATAGACTCGATGTTTTAATTCAAAGAGCTCAGAATTGATGTCGTTTTTATATCCAATATAGTTAAAGGCAACACTTTTGATTATTTAGACGTATTTAAATAATCTAAGGTGATCCAAAAAATAATTGAAATCACAAAAGTTGTCTAATTATTATATACAAATACGAAAGAAATCATACTTGAAAATAGATAATATAGGAACTGAGTAGGAGGAATATAAAATTCGTAATTGAGTTTCACTCAGTGCCGACGACAAAAAGCACCAAATATAGCTGATATGAAATTATTTTATAAGTTAGCAAACAAGCAAAGTGCTTTTTTGATGGAATATTTAACCGTCGCTCGCCTAAAGACCAATAAAAAATATATCAATAATGCGTTGGTATCCGTATGGTGGGATGAAATGTCACATGGATAAGTTTACCGGCTACTTTACCTGCAACCCAGTAAACGACACTGACAAGCACTGTTACTTTTGCTTTTTAACCCGGATAAGTCTGCGCCCCCTTCGATGAATAGACTATCTGCCGAAGCCGATGCTAGCTGAGAACGCTTGGTTATATGAGTCAAACGTGGGTACTACGTGGTAGAGTTCTACATTATCTCGCCCGGGTCTAGTACCACTGCCTTACCTAATCCTGCCGCAATAGCGTGAGTGTTAACAACTATTGTATTTTGCATGGTAAGGTAGCCGGTAAACTTATGCATCTGATATTAAGACATGGAAACAAATATAGCAACACACATTAACATATGTTCTATACTATTAATCGTCGGCACTTGGTGAAACTGCATTTTGATTTTAATTATAAAACACTTGTACTGGTTTCACTACATATATATTCTTCCAAATTATTTAAAGTCTACCGGTTTCGCGTATTAACCGTTAATACCGGTAGACTAAATAATTTGAAAGAATATATATGTAGTGAAACCAGTACAAGTGTTTTATAATTAAAAACACATTAACATATTTTCCATCAGAAGAGCTGTCTGATTGTTTTTTATTATGTATATTGTTTGTTATTATGATATAAAGAAACATACTATTGCAGCAGGAAGAAGAAAGAAAGTGATACCCAACCTAAGCGCAGAAATCTACCACCTACTAGTTACGATGGTGGTGATATGTTAGACTAATTGCTTGGCAGGAAGACAGATGGTTTATTGTTTAAAAGAGGTTTAAACTAATGTTTAAACTAAGTTTTTCGGTCAATGAGAGCAGCACAGACTTTGCCATCTCAAATGGTCACGGACAACGTTAAATTAGAAGTCAAATCCTTAGAATCGTAAAAATCTACAAAGAATGTAGATAGGCATGCCTTGGGATTATTATCTACATTAATACGTGAAGTAAAAACTTTGTACTAATTTTTAAGACAATTACGTGAACGGTGAAATATGAAATTTATCACAGTTAAAGTTAACATTGCGGAGGACTGCAGATACCCAATATAAACAATACATATCTATGGTCTATTGTCGAATTTCTACCAGAGAGCGATTACTAGTAATTAATAAAACGGCATTTGTTGTTATTTTTAAGTTTTGTTGTTGGTCTTGCTGGTTATATGTGTATATATATATATATATATATATATATATATATATATATATATATATATACATATATCTAAATATCACAAAATCATGTTAGTTACACCACTTATAAGTCAAAACCGAAAAACCGACAAGGCCAATTTTGTTGCGTTTTTTGTGAATTTGGGTCGTCTTTGTCCAGACTGGGCCAAAAAGTATTAAAATATAATATTCATCAATAAAAAAAACAGTAAAATATAGCAAGCAGTCTAGCCGTTTATCTATAGTATTTGAATATAAAAGTCATGTTAGTTATTTTACACCTTATTTTACTACATGGTAACAGTACAGGAATCTAAATAAAAAATATACCAATTAGAATGAAAATATATTTTTTTAAGTATTTCTTTTTTAGAATTTTTTTGCAAACCTTACTCATCACTTATGAAGTTTTTGCAAAATGCGGAGCAATATGTCATATTTACAGTCCTATTCTCAGTTGGAACGCATAGTATATCGTAACACTATAATAATTCGTATTCAAGTGAATGAAAAAGACGTTACAAGGCTCTGAGTTTTTTCTATAAGAATCCCAGCGATAAGTCTTAATGTGTCACCTTCGTGTTAATTATTTAAAATTTTATTTCATAGGATAGCAAACAAGTAGATGGTTTTCTTGGTAGAAAAAGGTAACCATCGCCTGCAAACACCACAGATGTTGATGTTGCATTGTTTACAGGCTCGAATGCCACATATATAAATATACACACTACGGCAAAAATAATGAGGTGGTACCAGACACTGTCATGACTCTGCAGGACTCTGTTACCCCATGTTGGTCCGGGTTCTTTTGAAGAATAGGCCCACTGCCATTCTGCCAGGCAGGTCGTAAAAGATGACCGATTATAGCAATGCAAATCACTATCATCGTGGCTACTAGGTGGTAGAGTGCTATATTGTCTCGCCCGGGTCTGATATCACCGCCTTACAGTCAGTCAGTTCTTGTCGTTGTCGTGTTACGGGTTCGAGAGTAATGTAGCCGATAAACTTGTGCATGTTGCATTGTCATTCCGCCACACAGGTAGCAACGCATCATTAACACCTTGCATGTCTTATAAGAGATGGTTGACTCTTTCCATTAGGAGACCTGTCTACTTGTTTGCTATCCTATTATATAAAATAATCTAGTAACATAGGTAGACGAGTATTAGACCTTACATTTCACGAGGTGTCTATTATAGACATCTTTGTCTAATACATATCTACAACGCCACTATCGTATGCTTAGCTCCCGACTAAAATAGGAGTGTTACAAGTTTGAACACTATATGTGTACCACTGTACACATATAGTGGTCAAACTTGTGTGTGTGATCACTGTATGTGGCACCGTAGCTCTTAAACGGGAAAACCAAGTTACATGCAATTTTTTTCGAATGCCAGTTTTTTAGCGATGGTTCTTAGATATGTTTATCAAATTCATTTCAACCATTTCAAGATCATTAGCTCTTTTTAATTGGATGAAAAAATTAAGGAATTTATACAGGCCTGATAGATACGAAATTTAGTATTGCTTTAATGGTATTGCAATAACATAGTAATCTTGATTTGAGTTATAGGATCGCCTTTGAAAATCGTCAGCTTATTCATGTTTTGGTTTGCAAATGACGCACATGAAGTAGGAAGGTGATCTAATTATAAAGAAATATATGTGGAAATTATTACATTTTTAATTTATAGTTAAAGCAAGCATAGCATAGCATAACTTTCACCGCATCTATCATGGAGAGTGTTCCGACGAACTGTTTGGATTGATCCCTGCTGTTGAATTTTATCATCGGACGTCGCGGCAAAATTCAAAGTTCCATCCTCATCACCTCGATGTCTGGAAGTTCACAACCGTGCGATTCTCTAGGCACTTCTTACCACGCACCACTCCTCTGTGGAATCAATTACCGGCGGGGGTGTTTCCGAACGGATACGACTTAGGGACCAACGCAGCTGCAAGACCTTTGGTGATGTGGTTGTCCATGGGCAGTGGTAAACATTTAACATCAGGTGAGCCTCCTGCTCGTTTTCCCCTTTTTTCAATAAAAAAGAGCAAATTAGACCAATTTCTGAATTCAAAAGATGCAATTTCGGAAATGCAGAACTTGGAAAGTTGGTTGCTGCAGTTTTACTGCCTTAAAATATATAATGAATAAACTCTGTTAAACTTAATAAAAATAAGCATTGCATAACATTATTTATTTTCTACAATTTCGAAAGTTCTTCGAATTTGCGTCGCAAAAAAACATTAGTATCTAAAAAAGAACTGTCTTCAAAGCAAACATCGCGATTAGAATCTTTGTGTACGGGAATAAATTTGTCGTCAGCTGTTCGGTTGTTTGATCAACAGATTAAAAAGTCGGCAAGAGCGCCAAGCAAATGGTACATTTGAAGTTGAAAAGTTTTTACGCAGATGCAATGTGCATTCATGTTCTGTAATGCATTTGCCTAGTTTTTATATACTTACAGTTTGCTGTAGAACGAAAGAGTTAGTCCCATAGTTTTGTACTCAATGTAATATATATTATACTAATATTAAAGGTAAATGCTAAAGTATAGTATCTGTCTGCCAGTTACGCTTTCATGGCTACCGCTGAAACCCCGGCCCCCGGCTAATACCCCGTGTTGGTCCGGGCTTCCTTTGAATAATAAGCAAACAATCGGCTATACGAGTCACTACCATCGTGGCTAGATGTTAGAGTCCTGCATTGCCTCGCCCGGGTTTGTTACCACCGCCTTACCTATTCCTGCCACAACAGCGTTAGTGTTTGGCACCGTCGTGTTCCAGTTTGGAAGGTAATGTGGTCGGTTAACTTATGAATGAGGTTAACATCCCGCCACCAGGATAGCAATGCACCTTTAACATCTTTTGTGACTATAGGCGATGATTGTTTTTTTCATCAGCAGAGCCATATGTTTGTTTGCTATCTTATGATGAAATTTAGATGATTAATTAAAAATAATCCCTTATGAGTCTACAATACGGGATGAAATTTTGCACGAAACTTAACATTGATGACTTGTTACTCTACTCGCGGGTTAAACTCTACGGGTTAGCTAAATCTATATTTATATTAATATTATTTAATTTAATTTAATTAATTAATTAATTACTTAATTAATCAATATTAATATTATAAATGCGAAAGTTTGGATAGATGTTTGGATGGATGTTTTTTACTCAATCACGCAAAAACTACTGAATGGATTTGAATGAAACTTGGCACACAGGTAGATGATGATCTGGAATAGCACATAGTCTATATTTTATCCCAGAAAAATTAGGTGATCCGCGGGATTCACCAAAAACTTATAATGCAGCGGGCTGCACGCTGCAGCTGGTAATATTATAAATGTGAAAGTCTGGATGTTTGGATGGATGTTTGTTACTCAATCACGCAAAAACTACTGAACGGATTTGAATGAAATTTTGCACACAGGTAGATGATGACCTGGAATAGCACATAGGCTACTTTTTATCCCCGAAAAGTAAGGTGATCCCGCGGTATTCACTAAAAACTTTTGTAATGCAGCGGGCTGCACGCTGCAGCTTGTCTATATTAATATTATATAAATTATAAATGCGAAAGTTTGGATGTTTGGATGGATGTTTGTTACTCAATCACGCAAAAACTACTGAACGTATTTAAATGAAATTTGGCACACAGGTAGATAATAACCTGGAATAGCACATAGGCTACTTTTTATCCCGGAAAAATTAGGGAAATCTGCGGAATTCACCAAAAAAATATATAATGCTGCGGGCTGCACGCAGCAGCTGGTATGATATAATCTTTGATATGTATTAGTTAAAAGTAGATTTACTGCTTTTGTCTAAATGGGCAGAAGCATGTGCAGAAGTTAATAAATCATTATTGCTATTTACTAATTGTACTCTATAGCCCAGTACAGTTAAATTTTTTGATGTGAAACGTAGGAATCGCTGTGAATTAAAACGACAAAAACACAGACCTATCTCTATGATATTAATTATTGTAAAAACAAAATAACTCAAACAAAACCCGATCTCGAAAATACCTTGGGGCATGTTGTTTTTATTTAGTACAATCGATTAAAAATTATATAGCAAAATAGCTGACATGCAAAGTTTCGTAGGCGATGATGATGTAGCCATCATCCCCTATTTTCATCCCTTTTTCAGCTTATTAATTGTCGATTTTTGAGAAAAAGAGTAGCATTAGTTTGACCCCGAGTCTAAAACTACCTCCATGCCAAATTTCATCAAAATTTGTTCAGCGGTATAGCCGTGAAAGCGTAACAGATACATTTCGCATTGATAAGTCTGGATATTAAAGTATGAAAGTCAATTTGACTAGAAGTATCTATAGACATATCACAAGCTTAAATTCTATAAGCCGTTTAGGGTACAGACCATGCCAAAGTAGTATACATTATACATACGTTCATATACACATATGTACATACACTCAAAAACAGAGCCCTTCTTGTAACGCAGGCGGGTAAAAAATTATAAAATATGTATACATACTAGGTGGTAGAGTTCTGCATTTTCTCGCCCGGGTCTGGTACCACCGCCTTACCTATTCCTGTCGCAATAGCGTCAGCGCTTGTCACTGACGCTATTGCGACGTTTGGAGGGTAAGGCAGCCGGTAAACTTATGCATGTGGCATTAGCCCTCGCCACAAGATAGCAACGCACCATTAACATCTTTGGTGTTTATAGGCGATGGTTGACTCTTTCCATCAGAAGACCCATCTGCTTGTTTGCTATCTTATGATATAAAAAATACATCTGTAGGATTAATCCTGCCATAAGTAGAAAAAGCAAGCTAGCGATCTCTGATTGTGGCGAGTCTAACTTCACCGCAAACTGAATCTCAGATCCCACATCCCACACATAAATGTGAATATTTGTATGTTTAGATGTGTGTGACTCAATCACGCAATTACGGCTGGACCGATTTAAATTAAATTTGACACACAGGTAGATGGAATAGCACATTGGATAATTTTATCCCAAAAAAAAGTTATTCCCGTGGGATTCGTTAAAAACTTTTATAATACAGCGGGCTGCAGGATATAGCTAGTACATTATAACTAGAAAGTATTTGTATTTGAGTAATAACTAATAAGATATGAGAACTTGCATTCACATACGATATCTGTAGTTGCATTTTAACATAAAATTCATACATAGAATGATAATTACATTTTTATGCTACCTGAATACATCCCAATCAATATTTAAAGAAAGTTTCTAATTTTTTGTACATCCCATAAGGTGCCATTATCTGCATCCGTTCGGGGTCTAATAAGCAAAATTATAATACTGTATTAATTTACAAACGATAGTGTACCACTTCAAAGGGTCTGAATTAGCATGAGAGAGCCTGACGAGGGATAATAAAGTGGTAGTAGTTGTCGACTAGTGTACCTTAGGGGTTAATTTTGCGTGGCAGAATAATTATTATGAGACTGCCGCGGGCAATATGGTAATGTTTTTAAGTCTTCAACATGCGATAGATGTAGATTTTGCCCCTGAATTACCAGTATATATTCTCATAATATCAAGGTATACGTTGATATTGATTATTATAAACTTAGGCTCATAACGTATTGTTAAAAAAGTACTCACTATAGCACATGATTTGTAATTCAAATTTGTATATGACATCATGTCCGTTTTTAATACTTTTTACATTAGCATTATGAGTCAGTTGTCAAGCTTAAAAGATACTTTACTCTTTAGTCTATGGTCAAATTTCTATGTCATATCAATCATATCAATATGGTCAAATAGCTAGTTATATTGGTTACTTAATTTTTACTACTTATCACATTGCCTAATTACGATATTTTCTGTCATTTTTATCGATCGATTGCTGTTTTGATAAGAATTGAATATTTTTTAAAGAAAATGTAAATATGTAAATTATTTTATAATATAAAATAATGGAGACCCCTATGACAGGCTATACAGACATACAGACATATGCATGTATCTTTACGCCTTACAGTCCCTTACAGGACCAATTGAGAGTACCGAGTATGATTTTTAACCACTTTATCCTTCAGGGAAAAATAAAATTGCTTTAGGAGTATTGCAATTACTTTTTTATTTAAGGTAAAACAAATACGCATGAGAGTGACATAAGCTTATAATTAGTTCCATATCCATACTGATGTTATAATGTATGGTACAATACGTATCATTTATTGTATGGTGTGCATGTTTGTTATTTCTTACGCTGAAACTGCTGATATGATTTATATGAATTTTTATATACAAATATTCTATACATGAACTGAACACTGACTTTTTAAAGCCCCATTGATTCCTAGTTAAGTTTGCTAACCACTCGACCAACAGAACAGACAAATATATAACAACAATATGTGAAGGTATCTCTTATAAGTGAATGTTTTATTAAAAATTAAATTTTTTAAATAAATTAAAACATAAATTTTCTAAACCGTAATTAAAAATAAAAGTAATATCCATGGAAATAGCAATATATGAACTTCAAAACCTGTTTATATAAAATGCTGTTAACTTTAAATCCTGTTAAGCTACCCTTTTCTCTTTTTTAATTTTATTTATAGTTAAGAATACATTTCCTTTTTAATATTTCCCCAGCCCTTCTTTCGACGTAGATAACTTTGCTATATTAGGCGATTAAGCATTGTTAATAAACGTCTTTGAAGTTAACAAAGGGGTGACAATAAATTGTTTTGTGTACTTTAAGATAGCATTATCCTTCAAGGCAACGTTTATCAGTAAATAGACCACGAATTTTCTTGAAGATTAAGTGCTGGAAGGCTTTTGTTCATGATTGTTGATAAATATTTCTTTGATCTTCATATAAACAGATTTTTACTTATTTAAGATACATAAAAGTTACTTTTAAAGTAATACTCGTACACTTGATAAAATTTATAAAATAAATAAGATATTTTTATAAATTTTTGTTTTCCCCGTGTTAGTCTCGGGACTATTTGATGAACAGGCCAACTGCCTTTCTGTCAGGTAGGCCATAAAAGGCGAGCGATGGGCTATGAGGGTCACTACCATCGTGGCTACTAATTGTCTTACCTATTCCTGTCGCAATTGCGTCAGTGCTTGTCACTCTCGTGTTCCGGTTTGGAGGGTAAGGTAGCCGATAAACTTATGCATGTGACATTAGACCTCACCACAACATTGCCATGCACCATTAATATCTTTGGTGTCTATAGGCAATCGTTCCCTCCATTCCATCAGGAGATCTATCCGTTTGTTTGCTATCTTATGATATAAAAAAATACATATTTTTTGTATCGCTCCGATGCAGATGGTCGAATAACTTGACAACTTGAATAAACCTAGGCCTCCGCGATTAATTACTGCTAAGTGACATTTCATATATCGATCGACAGAATCGATCGTAAAGCAGAGAAGAATTTCGCCACGTTAAACCAGTCGACAGTAGCTCAGTTAATTAGAGCGTGCCGGACAGAGGCAAGGTCGCAGTTCTAAATCTTGCCCTAATTTTTTTTTCTGTGATAGATTTTTATACTAATTTTGTCTTTTTATTTCCTGGAATAATTTTAACTTTTAATATTAAATTACTGGTTATTTAACGTTATTTTTATTTTTTTATTTCGATATTAATTTTATTCTCCCGTGTTGCTCTGGGCGCCATTTTAAAGAATAGATCAAACATACAAACATAAAAAAGTCATGCTTGTCTGGGCTTCATTGAAGAATAAACCGACTGCCGTTCTGCCAGGCAGGTCGTAAGAGGAGACTGCCTAGCCGATTGGCTATTATACGTGACACTGCTATCATGACTACCAAGTGGTAGAGTTCCGCAACGTCTCGCTTTGGTATTTTGTACCACAGTCTTACCTATTCCTGCCGCAATAGTGTCAGCGCCTGTCATTGTCGTGTTCCGGTTTATAAGGTAGGGTAGCCGGTAGACTTATGCATGTGGCATTGCCATCCCGCCACACGGATACGGACAATCAAAAGATCAATGTAGTTTAACTTGCATTATTTCGCACACATTTACCACTAGTGTAGTCACCCCACTAATAGAAACAGAAAGGATAGCACAAGGAAACGTTATAACATATTGAACGAACTTACCCTAGATTTAAAAGTTAACAAGAAACAATGCTATGTCCACCCTTATTAACATTATTCACCACCTGTTTTTTTTTAAATTATAAGACATGAAATCTAATAGTATGTATACATAGATACAAATTAACAAGATTCAAGACGCATTTTGCGTCGCAACTGGTGGAAGATTGGAGAATTTTCCACCGTGTAAGAATTTCCACCGGGATTCCTTTGAAGAATGGACTATCTGCCGTTCTGCCAGTCAGTTCGTAAGAGGCAAACGATAGGCTATGCGAGTCACTGTGACTACTAAGTGGTGACGTTCTGCATTGTCTCTCTCGGATTTGGTGCCACCACCTTGTATATTCCTGCCGCAATAGCGCAACTGAAGGAGGATTGGAGTAAACTGTACTCAATGTAAACCAAAGCAGTTATTTATAAGGAAAAATATTATAATAATTAAATCTAGGAAATGCTGCAATAACTAAATTGAAAAACATGGCACGAATTTACCCTCAACATTATATTTATTTCACCTAAAAATATCCTTGAATACTTTATTTACGTTAACTCCAGCTGTCGCGGGTTTCGATGAAATGCAGTAAATTCCACGTCATTAAAAACAGTATTTTATACAACATTTCATGGTAAAATATTTTGTGTATGTAATGTGTTGCAACTACTGTGATTTAAATGACCACAGTACGTGGCTTTTGTCACGCTTACGTTTTACAAATCGTACCCGCAAATTTTTGAGTTTTACTATATGTAATTATTTGGGATTATTTAATGTAAAAATCTACTGACGTGCAAACAAGTATAAATGTAAAGAATGCAATGATATCTCTATTAAAATCTGTGTAAACTATATTAATCCAGAAGGGACTTAATTCTAACTTATGATTTTAACTTTTTATTGAATATCCACGTCAGATTTTTAATATTTGTAAATAATGTGTTAAAAATCACTCCATACAAGGACAGAATCCATGCCAATATTATAAATGCGAAAGGTTATCTGTCTATAACGCTTTTATAGCTAAACCGCTAAACACATGACACATCTGACTTAATATGTTCGTCTACTTAATACGCAACTTTCACATCCAGGTAAGATTAACAACTCGCTGTTTACCGCCATTTAAAGATACAAACACAAACTTCCATGCAACACTTACCTAGTTCAAGCCGCAGCCGGTCAAGCTTTAATGCTTTAATCAGTCAAGGTGCTAGTGCAGTGCTCATACACTAGCATATACAGCTATGGAAATATATACTTCATAGTATCTTCAAACTCAATATCTCAAAAACACAACGGCACACAAATATCCGTAAGCGTGCTTACGCTATTGGTTTTTATCTCTTGTTCTCTCGTCTATAATATGCTAAAAACGATGAAAATTAAGCTTTCTCTCATCAAATGAAGTGTCACTTAATAACCTTACATGTACACGATGAAACAAAAGCGTACCCATTGGGAATCGCCACAGAGCGTGAAATTACCAAAAACTTCGAAATCCATCACGAATCAAATGACACTTTGAAATTGTAAAGCTAACTGAAGAACGAATTGGATGGACTGGGGAAACAATTAACGAGAGCGGGCGATGCGAAAAATTGGAATAATCAACGGATGCTGTGTTGAATAACATTCAAATTTAATAAATGTAATTTTTAAAAGCATTCAGATTCAACCGGATAGTATCGCAACATTTTTTGTCAGTAGCTGAAATAGTTAAGGATTATGCTATTTCCGTTACACGTCGTGCTTAAATACATTGCAGTTTACGAATATTGGCATCATCCTATGCATTTGCAGTGTCTGGGAACGCTAAAATTTAAAAAAATATTACGCATGAAACAAGGTTACAATTTCAAATAACAATCACACCTGCTCATTGCCCACCCCGCTTTAGGGGACAGGGCCTTAGCGAATAATTTTGGCATCGTAACAAGGATAAAACTGTATGTAGCAACCACTTGCCTCCACTTACAATGATGATTAAATATCTGGTAAAGATAACATAAAGCTTACGTCGTAGCTTTGAGTATGATAATACTTTAGTAGTTTATTTTATTATAAAGCAATCAGATATTACCACAAAAATTATTTCTTTAAAATATCATTTCCATTGTCACATCTACAACATTACTTTGGTTTTATAATGTTTTTTGTTATATTTATCTAAGAAGATAACTTTTTTCCACAAAGAAAAGAAGATTATTCTGTAACTAACTTGAAACTATAAAAAACTACAATCCCTAATTTGTATTCAATGTTAAACATATGTTATTTTTTATACAGATTATAAATATATGTATTAGAACTAGACTATCCTGCTAAACACTGGTAGGACGTACTCACACAAGTAAACTGACCTCGTATCGGAATTGAATGTTGAAAAAGAATATCAAATATTATTTCACCGATTTTGTAGTTGAGCTGGATTAAAAATGACGTCTGACATTTCAAAATAGTATCTAGAATTGTTAGAAAATAACTTATTTTCTGAAATTTGCCAGTATTAGAAAATCTGTATTGTTTCGACATGCTACTGACTTGAGATTTCCAATATCCTACGCGACTTGGGAATGTGATCAAGTACGATCTATTTATTTATATTTATATGAACATGGATCGAACATAATACCTGGATTAACGAGCTTTGCTCGTTTTTTTTTTTTTTTTTTTTTTGTTGTAAAAACAACGTTTTCCCAAAATGAAACCTTGCTTCATCGATTACACTTACTACATCGGAGGCTAAGCCCGAAACACCCTGCATACTAAATTTCATGAAAATCGTCGAAGCCGTTTCCGAGATTCAGATTATATATTTATATATATACAAGAATAGGGTCGTCTTGGAAGACTACACCATTTGCCATTTTGCCAGGCAATTTGTAAAAGGCGAACGATTGACCATATAAAATCGCTAACTAATAAAAATGTATTAATAAATTTAATTCCAGAATACCGATTAAAATCTCCACGTGCTTCAGTACATAAAAATGAAATAATATTTATTAAATAATAAATATTAACTACTCCAAAATAACTTAATGCCTTAGTTAAATGTTAGCGGACAGGACTACTGATGACTATTCGTTGAAAGCCAGGAAATTGAGCATAACATTGCTCATTAATGTTTCAACAAGTTTCTAACGATTAAAATGATACTACGTGCTAAGCAAAAGTCAACCATAAGTTATCGAGTTAAAGTTGAAATTTTATTTTTATAAATTTATGATACCAGCCGTGCAACTTAAATACAAACATCAGCTGTATATGCATAATGAAACGCATCTCTCGCACCCTCAAGTCCGAAAGCTTTAATATATTCTCTATGTAAGTCTGTAGTAAAATAAACATTAGATGGAAATATCTTATAGTATGCAAATTATTATTTTTGCCCCCATGCAAAAATAAGAGATGTTATAAATTTAACGAGTGTATCTGTATATCAGTGTGAATATGTGTGGCATAGTACCTTCGAAACGGGTGTTTTGATTTAGTTTCGGTTTTTTTTTACTGAAAGCCCTGTCAATATCAAAATATTTTTATTCAAAATCTTTGACGAGTCAACATTTCTTAAGCTGTCGGATCGAAAACACAGC
Source organism: Apodemia mormo (assembly GCA_036924255.1). Lineage (NCBI taxonomy): Eukaryota > Metazoa > Arthropoda > Insecta > Lepidoptera > Riodinidae > Apodemia > Apodemia mormo. The sequence continues at coordinate 22,270,248 of JAUPFN010000016.1, forward strand.
CACTCATATTGCAATGCTACTTACTTCTTAGCTTAATTAAGTAGAATTAAGACACCTGTTTGTAGATCAACTCTTCAATTTAAAGAAACAACTTATACCGGGCTGATAAATACAAAATTAGTATTCTGTTATTACCATGCTAATTGCTATTGCAATAAAACGGTAACCTATATTTGATGCCGCAGGATCACCAATTGAGGCTTTTTTTATGTTCTATGAAGTTTCGGAGCAGCAAAATATAGCATACATGCAACTTTATAACCACGTGTAAAAATTTTTAGAGCAGCGAAAATTCGTTTGTATTTTTTCAAGACGCTATTAAATCAAATTTATCTTATAAAGCTGACGAAATATTTTATGGAACTGTCAAAATTATCCCATATCTTATGAACTATATTATCGATTTTGTTCAATCCAATTTAATTTAAAGTATATATGTTCTATATTCTCATTTTTTTTAAGTTTTCACGCCATTATTCAAAAAATAAAGAGGAAGGAATACACTTTTAACCACTTTAGAAGCAGACATCTCACAAAATATTGGCAAAATCTAAAAAAAAATAGAAATCGCTATATCATTTACAAAAACCTATCCAATGATACCCCACACTATGTTCTCATTATTTTTGTCATCCCACTGTTGCATTTACGGAGTGCTACTCTAATAATTTTATAATTCAAAGTCGTACCGCATTATTTGTAGCAGTTTATAAAATATACCTATACTTAATCATTTTACTTTGGAAGATAGATCTATGTTCCAAATTTCAATTATGAAGTACTCATAATCTCCAAATAAATATGGATGGACAGACGGACGCACAGACGGTCACGGACATGCCGAAATTTAAGGGTTCTGTTATTTGTCATTTGGCTGCAGAACCCTAAAAATCGTTTTTTTTCCATTTACACAACTATTTAATCCACCCAGTGTGAAACTGGAATTATATTTTTTTTTAATTTAGAAAACATCTGCTATTAAGGCGTTATATTAAATTCTCAGTAGTTCCCAGTGCTTGATCACTTGGCTTTATAATTAAACTTTGCTCAAGACTTGCTTGACTTAGCCCAAGTTATACGATTCACAAGAACTCTCTTCTTCACTCTTTGAGTTTATTTATAGCGTCCATCTCATTAATATTATAATTAGTTTGACTGACTGATGATCTATACAGAATTCATTCATTTTGTATTTTTGCCGCTATTTTGTAGCCAAGTTTACTGAAGTACAGCAACTATCGTACTCAAGTCCGGTGTCACTGTTGCGGCCCATAAGGCCATCAGAGTGCTAAGTGTGAGTTTTCTTTTCGCATTCGATCTTGAGCGCGTTTCGAGTTTACCAGGAATTTGTATATGATTTGTACAGTGCCATCTAGTGGTAAACTGGTTTCTCACGTTTACCACTAGGTGGCGCTGTAAAAATCACATACAAATTCCTAGTAAACTCCAAACGCGCTCACGATCGAATGCGAAAAGGAAAACTCACACTTAGCACTCAGGTGTTGTTATTTCAAGAAAAAAACTATCGTGCAGTCGTGCATATCTTAACGTTGCGGCTATACTATAGGGACACGACGAAAATTCGCGTTGTCATGACGTGTGTGGCCAACCAATTCGCTGAATTGGGAATCATTCGTACTAACACGCCTTCGCTTAGGGCTTCTGTTGGTTTTCTAGTGTTTTCTAGCGCGACAAATAGATATTATGTTTTCCTCACTTTGCATTGGTGCACACTGAAGTTGAAGTGCGATAGAACCAGTATTTCACGCTCATATTCGTCCAAACTATTGACGGCCGAGTACATGTGACACGTATATTGCCATGATATGAATAAATATAAAGTTTTATTGCGACAATACTCCGCCAATTTTCACCCAATAATGTGATCGAAAGTAAGGAAGGAAAAACATTTAATCGGTTATTGCTATGTAAGTGGTAAATTTCTGCTGTTTATTATAAGATAGCAAACAATGCGATGGCTCTCTTGATGTAAATAGGCAACCATCACTTATAGACACCAAAGACGTCAATGTTGCTTTTCCATGCGATGGGATGATGATGCCACTTACACACAAACAATCTGATGCCTCTCCTCACGTAAAGAAACAACGATCACCTGTATAAAACAAAGACGTTAATGGTGCTTTGCTTTTCCATGTGACGGGATGGTAATGCCACTTATAATCAGGTGGCTCTCCTGATGGAAAGTAACAACCATCACCTACAAACATTAATAAAGAAGTTAATGGTGCTTTGCTTTTCCATATGACGGGATGTAATGCCACTTATAAACAAACAATCTGATGGCTCTTCTGATGGAAAGAGACAACCTTACCTATAAACACCAAAGACGTTAATAGTGCTTTGCAATTCCATATGTTGGAATTCCACTTGCATTAGTTCATCAACTACCTTACCCTCCAAACCAGAACACGACAGTGACAGGCAGTGATGTCAATGCGGCGGGAATAATTTTGACTCAAGGGGGGACATTCACTGTTTTATAACATGTCTATAACGGATGAAGCTAAGAAATATATTTTTTAAACTTATTAAATAATTAAAAACGGCTGCACTCACGTTAATTATCGGAGTAGGTTCCGACTAATTTCGGACCTATATGAGGTCCTTTTTCAGGGTGAGTTTAACGTTCGCTCGGTAGCGACCCGTCTCGAACTGCGAGTCGACGCTCGAAGTAAAGTGATAAGTTTTTCAAAATTTGTTGTCATTGATAAATCCCAAACAAATTGACCGATTTTGGCCAAAAAATGATTGGTTGGTCGAAAAAATACTTTTTTCAATTGTTTGTCAACAATTACTCCCAAACGGATGAACCGATTTCGATGCAATTTATGCATTACACGTAGTTTTTTGAGAAATAGAGCTGTTAGGGTTTATACTCAATCGGTACATTAATCTGAAAATTATATTAAAAAAATACTGTTTCTTTTTGAGGTTTTTTCATAATTTATCAAAATCTCCTGGACCGACTTGCTTCAAATTTTCAGGAAGTCTAAGTTAAGTGGAATCCAATCGAATGCCATCAACTGCGATCCGTCCGCAGCCGTTCAAAAGTTATGAGATGTTTACGTACACATATACACACACATTCAATCATAAATACATACTGACGTCATCGTAAAAATAGTTGGAAAAGGTTCCTAGGGCCTTAAAACGTGGAGATCTAAACGAAAATCGGGGCAAAATCAGTAACTTCCTATTTAAATACTGTTAGAATAATTCACAAGTGTAAAGCGAAACGTCGATATTTATTAAAATTAAGGATATCATTTGAGTATTATTATTTCCGGTATCGCCTGATTGGTTGTTTTTGTTGGCACTTCGATCGTTTTTTTACGGTTTTTGTTTCGTATATCGAGATTGGCGAGCCGGCCGTAGTAGCGCGGCATTCTGTCGCAGCCTTTCGAAAGAGAAGCTGGAGACACTAATAATATGTGTAAAAGGGGAAAATAAGTATAAACTGTGAAGTGGTGAAAAATATCAAGCAAATAAAGTAATTATTGTGAAATGATGTAAAAATATCAAGGAAATAAAGTAATTATTGTGTATACTGAATATTGTGTTCTTTTATATTCAGGCTAAATCCTGCCCGAACCCAATAATACGTAGCGGGAAATTAAAGAATGTAGTTAAATATATAAAAAATGGAATGCCGTATGCATAAATATATAAACTAATTTATCTCCCAAAACTATATACTACAGTGTCAGACGCTGAAGCTGAAGCGGGCAAGACATTGCAGAACTTTACATCAACATCTTGTAGCCCTATTGGTAGTGATACGTCTAGACAATCGTTCGCCTTTAACGAACTGCCTAGTAGAAAGGCAGATTGCCTATTCAAAAAAGGCCTACACATACTCGTAACAAAACTTAGTGATTGAAACTGGCAATTTTTAAAAGTTATACTTTTTTTGGCGCGCGCGCACACCGTCACGAAAAACCAACATCATGAAAGCTAGCTCAACATATTAGTTTTTATATTTACGTGCAAATAATTATTTTATGATATTTGAATAAAATTTATTTAACTATATAATGCGTTATAATAAAACCTTCTTTCAATGTTTTGAATACCCTTTTTTTCTATTATCTACAAACATAGCATAAAGCGAAGGATAACATTTTTAGAAAAAAAATTATCTTGTTACGCCAACACAAGTATAACTTCTTACGTGCGCACTTAAGTACACAAACATGCACACACACGTTGTTTTGTATTGTTATGGTATTAATCACCTTATCGGCGTAAACACTGAATAAATCTCGGCCTGCCAGTAATTAAATATTGGGCGAAATATCGTCGAAAGAAGGCTGAGACGACGCTACTATGACATCTGTTAAATGCAGTAGGAACTGATTTTTTTTAATAGAGTAAAATCAAAAGATCAATTACATAATTTCATGCTTAGTTAATTGAAATTACTATTGAAATTCCTCTCCTTCGAATACAATAGGCACGACGATTTTTAAGCATTATTAAGCAATTTTCTGCTTGAAAAGTCAACAACAATGGCCCTTGATCTATTTACCTGTATTATCCTTTTATTTTAATTTAAATCGTATTATCATTCATTCAATGAATAAAGAAATAATAATAAAATTATTCAAATGACGTGAATAAATTAACTGATCTGTAATTAATAATGAATTTGATACATTCATATGAAATTTAATAATTTTAAAGCTCAGTAATGTCGTAAGCACTACAATCAGCGTTGTGGTATTAAATAAATTGGCTAATTTATATTTTTCACTGCAATTGTAATGTACGATCTCATCAAATTTACCAGCTATTTAAATAAAGTATTTCTCTTCATGTTAATTATCTCTCCACACATAGGTAGAAAATTATCATTATCCTGAATAACACTTTGTCTTCTACCCAAAGCTAATGCTTTGTATAAAATACGAAATACTGTAACATCTTCTTGGTACATATAGTATTTATTACATATACCATATATACCAAGGTGATGTTTATGAAGTGTTAAATATATGTATACATTTGACACTGTTCGTACGTAACAAAGGAGAATGACGAGGGTCCATCCAAATATTGCCTCAAACGCAACGCATTATGATAGCAGCTTATCGTATTGTAATACATTATTATTATTACTCGTATTTCTTCAGAAATGTAAATTGTATCACGGACACTTTTTATTATGCTACAATTCACGAAAATCCTTCAAAGATTAATATTACTCGGATTCGCAATTATTACATTCTATTTTAAGCAATTCATGCCGCAATATATCATCAACAAAGATATAATACGTTTTTGTATCTCTCATCATAAATATTATTTGATTTTAACCACTTAAAAATTTAGAGACGAACAACTTTTGTTTACATTTAAAAATGTCTTACCTACTCGTTCATATTTCATAGTTGAAATAGATGACACTTGATTTTTTTGTTTTTAGGCGATACTTAAAGTATTTTTTTATTTATACAGCCTTTTGTGTTGTAAATTTCGACTATATAGTAATAAATATTTTCATTTTTGTTGCAATTTATACAATAGTTTGGTTAAAATTTTGCATCTGACCTATCCGACATTTTTTAATTCGTTTGGTTGGACACAAATAAAGAAACGTTTTATCTTTATGGCAGCAAAGAAAAATCTTTGCTTGATTTATAAATAAGAAAAAGCGTACATGTTTGATTATTTTCATGACTTTTCAACTAAATTTTTTTTTAAATTAACTTGCATTAAAAAAATGTCAGTTGAATTGTAATTTTGACTTATTTTAAATTAAACTAATTTGATAATTTCGGCTGACGCTATACTCCAGTAGCACTTTTAAGCCGATCTCATCAAACTAGATGGGCGACCGAGCTTTTCCCGGTTGATATTTTTTCACGTAAAAACAGATTATCATAGAGATTACACTAATCTAGATCAATTTTATTAGTAAAAGAGTATCTTACTTTAAAATTTCCTCAAAATTATTAGATCCATTTCGGATAAACCTAGTGCATACAAATATACAAAAGTTGCTTGCTTAAAGGTATGTGATGCAGAATATTGTTTTAGTCATGTCAGTGAAGAATCTATTCAATTCTATTCTTTTTTTTCCCTTAGAAAAAAGGGGCAAACGAGCAGAAGGCTCTCCTGATGGTAAGTGATTACCACCGCCCATGGATAGCCACATCACCAAAGGTCTTACAGCTGCGTTGCCGGCTTTTTTAGAAGGAGTATGCTCTTTTCTTGAAGGTGCCTAAGTTATATCCGTTCGGAAACACCCCCGCCGGTAATTGATTCCACAGAGGATTAGTGCGTGGTAAGAAGTGCCTAGAGAATCGCACGGTTGTGGATTTTCAGACACCGAAGTGATGAGGATGGAACTTTGAATTTTGCCGCGTTGTCCGATGATAAAATTCAACAGCAGGGATCAATCTAAATAGTTTGTCGGAACACTCTCCATGATAGATGCGGTAAAAGATGCTAAGCGAACTTACATCTTTGCCAAAGCCAAGGAGGCAAGCCGATTGGAGACAGCTTGGTCGTCAATTCTAATGTAATTCGATCAAAGAGGTATTATACGTAGAGTAGACGAACCAAGCAATAAATCGTTTGGTACATAGAAAGAAAAATAAAATAAATTTGGAACTTGTTTCACTTTAGAAGAGAAACATAAATAAAGAAACATGTGAGGCATAATAATAAAATAAATATCATGACAGCTTCGCGCGTTAACTACAGAAGAAGCCAACCAGGTACGATTATATATATATGTAATGCACATGTGTCTAAATAAACAAAAAAGACTACACTCACGTTAAATCGGTGTAGGTTCCGACTACTATCGCATCCATAATACGAGGTGTTTCATCAGGAGATTCGGACGTTCTCCGTCTTTTTTATTATTTAGTTAATAATGCACATGCGTCATTAAGAAGAAACACGTATACCAAATGTATGCTCTTTCCCTTTCTATCAACGGGATATTTTTCCTAAATACACGCTTACGAAAAGAGAGCCTTTCCTAGCTATGAATTCAGTTCATATTATATCTATGAATTCAATTCGATACTATATTCGATCCATCAATATTCCGCTCTAAATTGCAGATACATGAATAACGGAAGGTAATCGGATGACTTAACTTGGATGTAATGTGTAACCTTCCATACAAATAGTTCTGCGACTACTTAGAAACATAATTTCACGGATTCCGACCGTTTACAGTGCATAACCGCTCTAAAGGAATAAAATATATGCTCCCTGAATCTATTGAAAAATTTATTTTAATCTCTGCGGAATTTCATGAGGTGATCCTGGTAATACAAAAACCTCTCACACCGATCATATTCTGGCCTATCTAGCATCACGTTACCAGTAAACTAAGTCTAAATGTGTGGCTACAATCTTCGTCGTGAAAGTAATGCTACTTGAAGAAAAATGTGTAGGCGGTTGACACTGCAGGCCATCCCTGAAACTTCCCGCCAAATTAAGGTATTTTAACCTCAAAAGAATAAAAACTGTAAACATAGATTTTTTCAATTCAAACATCTATTTTGTTAAAATGGCAGTATGTTGATTTTTGAAAAGTTGTATATTTTGGAAGCCGATTGAATTTGATCTTTCGAATGACATTCAACTCAATTTTTGAGATCTGAAATATTGCTTTAGCTAAATAATCGATAGGTTGAAAAATTTCGTAGCAAAGTCAAAAAACATTTTTTTTCAAATATTTTCATCATTAACAAATCTTAAACAAATTGACTGACTTTGATCTAATTAAAGGTATTTGACGCAGTTTTTAAAGGAGAAAAGCTGATAAGATTTTTAAGTCCATCGGTGTAGGTATTAACCTGAAAATCATTTTAAAAATATTAAGTAAATATGCTAAAAATGACGTAATTTTAATATTTGAATAGCTGTAACTTTTGAAAATTAGATTCGATTTTGATTCTTGAAATGCCATCTGACGTATTTTTTTAGTACTAAAATATTGTAGAATACCAAAAAATGATTGGTTGAAAAATTTCGAAGTTATGTCGAAAAAACACTTTTTTTTTTAATTTTTCGTCAACGATTTCTCTCAAACGGATAAACCGATTTTGATGCAATTTATACATTAGATATAGTTTTTTGAGAAACAGAGCTGATTAGTTTTTGTACTCAATCGGTACATTAATCTGGAAGTTATGTTAAAAAAATGCTGTTTCGTCAAAATTATTTTTGGGGTTTTTTTCAAAATGTCTCAAAATCTCCTTAAGCCAACTTGGTTAAATTTTTCAGGAAGTCTAAGTTGAGCAGAATCCAATCAAATTTCATCAACCCCGTTTCGACCGGTCCAGCCGTTCAAAAGTTATTCGGAAAAGATTCCTAGGACCTCAAAACGTGGGAATCCGGTGAAAACTCGATTTTCGAAAATCGGGGCAAATTCAGTAACTTCCTGTCTACGTACATTACGTACTACGTAGCGGGAAGTTAATATCTACGTACATTACGCACTACGTAGCGGGAAGTTAAAAAGAGGCTCCTTTGTGTAAGCGCAATCGCCTTATTCATCCTTGCTGCCACAACCCACCGTCGTATTTTTTTAACGATAAGCATCAACACCATTGCGACAGAAAAAGGTAAGGCGGTGACATTATACCTGGGCGAGATATTGCAATCTCTACTATCTGGTATATATAGTAGGGGATTCTAAGAGGGTATTTTGCCATTGCGTGCATTTTGTCATTGCCTCGAGTGCGTCAGATTAACTAAGAGAGATACCTCGCATACTATTAAGGCTCTCCACCAAATATAGCCCTTTATATAAAGTCGAATAACTGGGGTCGAAAAACAAAACAAAATGCCGATAACTTCGGCTTGTGGAAATTGTCAGATTATATTTTTTTAGTTATTGTTACATAATTTCCTATATTATAAAAGAAAATTCAGATGGCTCGAGAATGTCAAGACATCAAACTACTTTTTTTAAGTGAAAACTTCTTTAGGCGATTTCTGGTAAAGGAAAATCAATTGGATTGCGTCAGCAACATGCTATTCTTTGACGAGCGAACACAAAACATGTTACCTATGAAATCAATGGGGCTAGGGTACGAATCCTAATGGTGTCCCCATTAGGATTTGAACTTTAACCTAGATGTATGTTAGTATATTCAGTTCAGTTCAGTGTTTGTAAGAAAGAGCATGGAAGAAAAAGAAATAACATGTTCGAGAATATGGCTCATGGTCATGAAATTAAAATGGAAGTACGTGATCGCATTCGCAGAAAGAGTTGAGACATCGGATTAAAAATGGAAAAATACATAATTCGTTGATACGTGCATGTAGAAGTTGGTTATCGAAAAGTAAAAAAAGGATAGAGAATATTTGTACTGGATACCTACAAAAGATGTGGTACTGAAGAAGGCAAGACAATTATACTACGATGGGGCTTTTGCTATCAGCTCAGGAGTTTTTACGTGAAATAAAAGTGGACTGCGTCTTGAAAGTAATATAATAGTTGCACAATGTAAAGATAGCCCGACAGTTTGTTACAAAGATGATTATGAAATATCATTTTTAATTGTCTCTTGTTACGTAGCCCGTAGTGACGACACTGCCGCTAGTTTTGAGCCGCAAACGATTCGTATACCAACTGCCTATCTAACATATGGCAACGACTTGACCACTAAGATCAGATCAAATGCTGTTTGAAAGTGATTTTCGCAATCGCGCAGCATGTATGTAAGGAGACAGCTCTGCAAAATGCACGGATCGTTATACATGGGACGCGGCATTCCTTGACTACCCCATAAGGGATTATGGCATTAGAATTGGACGTATGTATGTAACTTGGTATTTCTTGATCTTTTACGAAAGGTTCCAGTAAGTAATTTAATTTCCGCTTCCGAGTTGGTCCGGATCCACGTTAAAGAATAGATCATCTTACCCGGGTATGGTACCACCGCCTTACCTAACCTTGCCGCTATAACGTCAATGCTCGTCACTGTTGTGTTTCAATTTGGAGATTAAGTAGCTGGTAAACCAATGCAAGTGGCATCACCACCCCGCCACATGTATAGCAACGCATCATTAACGTCTTTTTTGCTTATAACGATCGCCCGGTATTTCTTTCCATCCGAAAAGCCATTTTTTGTTTGGTATCTTAAAAAGGCATCTATGTTTAAAAAATATTATGATTATAGATGTATACTTTTTTATATCATAAAATAACAAACGAGCCTCCCCTCAAAAGGCCTCCTGATGGAAAGAGTCAACCATCGCTTATAGGCAAAAAAGATGTTAATGGTGCGTTGCTATTTTGTGGCGAGATCTAATGCCACATGCATAAGTTTACCGGCTACCTTACCCTCCAAACAGGAACACGACAGTGACAAGCACTGATGCTATTGCGGCAGGAATAGGCAAGTGCCGGGCGAGACAATGCAGAACTCTACCACACATTAGCCACGATAGTAGTGATTCGCATAGCCAATCGGTCGCCTTTTACTACCTGCCTGATAGAACGGCGGTTGGCCTATTCTTCAAAGGAGCCCAGGACCAACACGAGGAAAATTATGAATGATCAACAAACTTTAATAATGCCCTACAAAGAAAAATAATTTGCTATGATATATTCCCATAAATTTCTTCTTAAATTTACGTTGCTGACGTAAGATGATTGTGCTCCAAGGTCTGTGACAGATACAGAAACATTTTTTTAAACCGCCTCAAGCCTTACAAAGCAATTTACTTGAGTAAACAATCTGTATTCCGCCCCGACTGTGAACATCTTGCGTGCCGTTTCCATTTGCTGGGTACTATTAAAGTTATGTTGGAATCGTGGTCCCAAAATGTGCTAAAATACAACTTATTTGTTCAGTGTCGTCTATTTAAATAGAAAATGTTATGTTCATCTGAATTAAAGTATAACAAAGGATAAATATGAACTGTAATTAAGCAAAACAGTTGCTTAGAGGAAAGCGCCTTAGGATTTGGTCTAGACATTGTGGTTATTTTAACATGAATACATATATAAATCGCCTGTGTAGTCTAGTGGCCCGGTATCAGTGTTAGCCACTTGAGAGTCCGAACTTGATTCCCGGGTCAGGAAATTCAAAAAAATGTGTGATTTGAGTTTTCTGATAAAAACAACGTTGAACAGGAGTAGATAAGTTCCCGGTTGGCGATAGGCTTACCACCTTGCCATCAGATTGTATGACTAGTATCTGTGACTAATCGTGGGTGCACTGGCTGTACCTCTGCCTGCAATTTCAGGAATACGGACGTGAATATACTTTTATATTTAAAAAACAGCATAAGATTAACGAGATATTAGTTGATAATTTAAAAAGTGTACCAACAACCAACCAACTACGAATTGTAGCTCTGCAAGAGCTACATTACTTAGGTGGTAAACACTTAGTCACACGAGTCATATATGCCTTTGTTTCTACTGATGTGTGTGGATTATTAGGTGTGCTGGACAAAGGTGGATAATTGTTCCTCAGCTAACGTCTTCTTTACTTTCCGGAACTTCGGCGAGTTTATTCCTTTTCTGACACTGCTTTATTCTTTACGGTTGCATCGCAGAGTCACACGCCCACGAAACTTTCCAAAGTAAATTGATGTCATCTTTGAACGATGGTTGTGACACGTTTGGTCAATTGCTAGTTTTATGATCTGCTTGGCCGAAGGGGCAGATATTGTATTTTTTCATCAGATCTCCACGTTTTGATGTCCTAGAAAACTTTTCCGACTATTTCCCGATGATGTCAGTATGTCTGTATGTAGGTATGTATGTGTGTGTGTATAAACATCTCATAACTTTTGAATGCCTGATCCGATCGAAACGTGGTTGATCACATTCGATTGGATTTTGCTCAACTTAGACTTTCTGATAATTTAAATCAAGTTGGCCTAGGACATTTTGAGAAATTTTGAAAAAAAAATTTAGTAAAGCAGTATTGCTTTAACATAACTTTCAGATGAATGTACAGATTGAATACAAAAAACTTATCAGTTCTATTTCTCAAAAAACTACAACTAATGCATAAATTGCACCAAAATTGGTTTATCCGTTTGGGAGTAGGTAATCGTTGACGAAAAATTTTGAAAAAAAGTGTTTCTTCGACATAACTTCGAAAATTAATAACCAATATTTTTTTAAGCCCCCTTATCTACATGTAGTTACTTTGAATCACAGACCACATGAATACTCCCAAAATCCTGATAATATTATGTTGTACACTAATTTTGATTTTTTACTTTTTTAATGTTTTAAAGCATATAACAAACATGAAGAATTTATGTTTAACGAAGTCGTCGGTTGCACTTAATCTGGGATTACACCAATTCTTATGAATCACCTAGTGACATAATTTTAGCATGGAATCACCGACCCATATTTTGAGGAGCTTACATTTTTTAAACCTTCTATTATAAGAAATTTGTTTCATCTCATTGAATATACGAGCATATTCGAAGCTTAAAATGCAGTCGACCTAAATCCAACACAATGGCCTCGATGTTTTCGGGAACACAATAGCTCGTTCAATGTGTACATGCAGTTTGTTCAGGTGCTCGCGAATTTTTCCTAACATTTTCAGTTAAAATATTACTGTACTTACTGAACAGATACTTGTAGTAATTGAGTCACGTGAGCTAGCGTCCCTATTTACTTTTTGTCCGTTATTTATACAGTGGGTGTAATGAAGATAACATATCTGATAAGATTGCATGATTGTGTAAAGCATGCTATCATATCAACTTCCATAATACTTTAATAAAATTAGGGTCAAAAATATTCATTTTATTTTATAACATACCCACATAAATTGACTAGATATTAAGAATTGTCCAGTTCTTGTAATAAGTTGTATTTAGTAATAGTAGTAAATAACTAATTATAATAAGTATTGTTTGTGTTCGTCCGCTCGAAGTGTAATTAGTGCATACCTAGTGATAATTCTCCTGTAAGTGAATTTACCTAATTCTTAATGAGAATAAAGATTTTTAAACCTCAAAGTTAGGAAAAAAGCAGATACTTCTCCACGTGAAAAGATATACTCATGGCCTGTAAAAACTATAGTTTTTTTTATCGTAAAATAGCAAACAAACAGATGGCTCTTCTGATGGAAAGAAACAACCATCATCTACACCAAAGATGTTAATACTCCAAAGAAATACATACATTCTAATTCATATTAGTGTATTATTAAATAATGTGTCCTCACTTGTCATATCTCATATACCTATATAATTATACATGAAGTAAAACTTTGTACCCAAATGGAAATTTCGCGAACTGACGAGTATAATATTCGGTTACAGTTAAAGTTTATATGAAGAGGGAGGAGAACTAATATTTTCAACTGACTTCCCAAAAGGAGAGTTATCAATTCAGCTGTATATTTTGTTAAATGTTTTTTAACCTTAGAACTCCGTTATTTCTGAACCGATTTTAAAGATTTTTGTTTGGGAGGGTATATTCCCGTGTGTTCCCATTTTAATTTGGTGAAGATCTGATGCAGGATTTTGGAGATATAAGAAGCAATTATTACAATATTAAAAACACTTGTATTTGTAAAATTAAACATTAAGTACACATACTATGTATTTGACATATATGTGTATCATCATTCATAATATTCACACATGTATACTACTCTAGATTATGGTAAAAGCCTGTTGTCAAACTAAAAAAGAAATTTTAATATAGTCTACTAGCTGACCCAACAAACGTTATTTTGTCATATAAATTATTTAATTAAAAATAAGGCTTGGTGATGGGTAAAAATTTAGCATTGCATGTATTTTTCAATGCTAAATCATAAAAAAATAAAAATAAAAAAAAATTGTCCATAAAATAAAAAAAATATTTTTAGGGGTGGACAACCCTTATCACTTAGGGGTATAAAAAATTGATAGTAGCCGATGAGAATCGGCTCGTAGTCGAATAGTAGAAATGAGACCTACAGAAACTACATACGTAATTTCAAATATGGGCTGTCAGCGCGTTTGCCATTCATAACCGAACCAACACAGGGATATATATATATATATATATATATATATATATATATATATATATATATATATATATATATATATATATATCCCTGTGTTGGTTCGGGCTCCTTTGAAGAAAATCAACTGTCGTTCTACCAAGTAAGTCATAGGTCGTAAAGGCGACCGATGTACGTGTCACTACCATCCTGACTACTAGGTGGTAGAGTTCCGCAACGACTCGCCCATGTATTTCGTACCGGCAATAGCATCAATGTTCAGAGTTGAAGGGTAAGGTAGCCGGTAGACTTATGCATGTGGCATTGCCATCCCGCTACACGGATAGCAACGCACCATTAACATTTTTGGGGTCTATAGGCGATGGTTTCTCTTTCTATCAGGAGAGCCATCTGCTTATTTGCTATCTTGTTATATAAAAAAACCTTAGCCACATTTTTTCCAACCCAGGGCCTAATTAGTAACCTGTAGCTACTGCATATGCTAACCGTAATCTAATATATTAAATTGTCATGTAACAGTTTTAGTTAAAACTTCTCCGAATCGATTTGACCGATTTTGATGAAATTTTTAATGCATATTCAGAAGATCTGAGGATAGGTTGTTACCTATTTTTATACCCCTAAGTGATAATTGTGGTCCACCCCGAATTTTTTTTTTCTATTTTTTGAACAAAATACATTCAACCTTTCACCCCTACCCTAACCTTATTTTTAATAGCGATATAAGTAATTTAGTAATTTATATATGACAAAATAAATAAATGTACAGAACATCTAAAAATATTATGCACTAGTCCTCAAAATTCTGCGATGAAATATTCATCAGATAACAAAACATACTAGCGATCGCCCTGTGGTCGAAATTTGACACTAAAACTAAGTAACAAAATCTTAAGTTAATAAACATACTTGTGCCATAAAGAAAATAGTATACATGTGTATATCTTGTTATGTATTTCATTTGAATGTAATGTGTGTAATATTTATTTGTATTAATTTAATGTATTTCTAATGCATTTTTTTTGGTATTAAGTTTCTGCATTCCTCCGCAATTTTAACTTTAACTGTATCAAATTTCGACCTCCACCGTTCGCGTAATTATCTTAATACGGGGTATAAATGTTTTGCTTCGTGTAATAATATATAAATAAGCAAAAAATTAAATAAGATGGCAACTCCAATCTATTTATTTTTACGCTTTTGAATATGTTTCATATTATCTTTTTTATTCATTGGTAAAAGCAACCATTTTAGTAAATCAAAGAGACACTTCAACTTATTTGTACTAGACATTCATTATAATTTTACGTCAAAAGCACCTGCATTGGGGCTGTTGGGGTAAAGTGGAGAGGCGGCTAGTCTGTAATACTGAACGACTAGGTCGCGGAGAGCCCTTAGCCTCGAGGGTCCGTCATTTGGTCATCAAAGTACTGCCGGACGCATGAACTTGAGTGCTTCATATTCAAGTAGTATGAAAAAAGTTCAAACGGTAATTTTTTTGATGAAAGTATGATAGAGTGAATAAAACACACTTATTAGCAAACCAATAGTCAGATGTGACGGCAATACCCTATTGTCGTGAACTTAAATACTCTATATCAAGTACTATCTTCAAAAGATACAATAAGCCCGCATGTTATAGCGATAACAAGGTTAAGAGTCTTGATTATTTGCATAAGTAGGAACGTGACGAACAATATGAAATATCCAATCGGGTAGATATCGCTTCGCCTAATTTTCGTAACCCTAATCGTAATTTCCATACAATCTACATATAAGCCCAGTAATATTTCACACAGTACATCATTGTTATATTTTGTCCTTGATTCCTGTTGTAGCCAAATATCTGCAGTAAATTTTTATGCATTGATTTTAGTTTATCAGATCAATTTTTTATTAATAATTCCAATAATTTTAATATCCAAATTTGTCATTTTTGCAATATTTAAATATCGAAAATTGTGACGCTTAATAATTTGTATGTAGCATATTATCAAAGACTTACTAACGTAAAATTGTATATATATTTCTAATAAGATTACGACCTTTTGGTCGCGAATATATAATGTCTTCCAATATAGGTGATCACATTTCAACACAGCGCGGCGTTCGTCTAACCAAACATATCCACCCGAAAAAGGACGTCATTCAGGCGACTAACACTTTTTGATTTTTACGAACAAAATATTTTTTTATCTTTATATGTATCATAAGATAGCAAAAAAGCAGATGGGTCTCCTGATGGAAAGAGTCAACCATCGCCTATAGACACCAAACATGTTAATGGTGCGTTGCTTTATACGTTTTGCATAAAATAATCCGCTTTATGGTTATTTATCACTAACTACTCACTCTTGCGTTGAAAGTGGATTTTATGTAAAAAAGCGAAAATCGTTAGGAGAAAAAAATATTTTGTTTGTAAAAATCATTGTTTTATTCCCTTGAATCACTGGCTTTTTTGGCCGGATATCATTGAGTTAGACGTACTGAACGCTGTGTTTTTTTATATCATAAGATAGCAAACAGGCAAATGGGTCTCCTGATGGAAAGAGTCAACCATCGCCTATAGACACCAAAGATGTTAATGGTGCGTTGCTATCTTGTGGCGAGGTCTAATGCCACATGCATAAGTTTACCGGCTATCTTACTTTCCAAACCGGAACACGATAGTGACCAGCACTGGCGCTATTGCGGTAGGAATAGATAAGGCAGTGGTATCAGACCCGGTCGAGCCGATGCAGAACTCTACCACCTAGTAGTCACGATGGTAGTGACGCGAATAGCCACTGAGTCGCCTTTTACAACCTGGCAGAACGGCAGTTGGCCTATTCTTCAAAGGAGCCCGGGACCTACACGAGGAAACTGTGTAGTGCCTGCAGCGGGCTGCACGCTGCAGGCACTACCTGCAGCGTGCAGTTATAATATATTAGTAATAAATGTTATTTTTTGCCCGATCAGAAGATCGAGTCTGCGTATTCATGATCTGAGCAGCACCGCTCAACCAATAGATCACGAGGCAAGATTATCACTACATAGTATAAAACAAAATCGCTTTCTCTGTCTGTCCCTATGTCCCTACGTATGCTTAAATCTTTAACTACGAAACAGATTCCGTCGCGGTTTTTTTAATAGATAGGTTGATTCATGAGGAAGGTTTTAGTATATAAACCTTTCTGATATTCCCACGGGAACAAAAGCTACGCGGGTGAAACCGCGGGCAGGTCGCTAGTGATATAGAAACAGAAATTTCGACTAAGCGTAATAAAAGGCATAAATCTTCTCCCCTAGCACTGCTACCCAGAGCTGTGTAAACTGATCGGTAAATTAAGTAATTACTACGCCCGGTGAAAATCAATGTGTAGAAAATTTAATTTGTCTACAAGCGGGAGTTGAGGTGGATTTAAAATGTTTTTCCTAATGGAAATTATAGAAAATTCATTGTTATTGTTCCTTTTGCACTAATGTCTGGACACTGTTATCTTAATTAGTTTTCTGTTATTTCAATTAGCGTTATTTTTCAATTTGTATGCAAAGGCAAAAACGATTGTAATCTACAAATGTAAAAATTAACCTAAGTTTACAACGGGAGCTTCCCCCGTTTCAGCGGGTGAGATTGAAAATACAAAATTTAAAAGCTTTTATTTAGGTTTTGTATTAAAAAAACGAGAAATCTTATAATAAATTAATTTCCTATAAAGTGTAATTTTAGGAAAGGAAATGTAACCTGTTTAGCTCATGTAATTGAGTAGGTATTTCAAATATCTCTTCAAAACAAAACAAAATATTAAAAACCGTCATGATCGTATCTTTCACCCGGCGAGCATGAGGTAAAAAAAATTACATCAAGAATGTAGCCGGGTGAATCATACCTGAATTTATATATAGGTACCTTTGTTAAAATTCCCATTATATTTTTTTAGAATTTTATTGATTGTACTTTATAGCACAGAGGATTATATAAATAAATTATTTTATGTTTGAACATTTCATAAATTTTATTTCATTATATAATCTTCTGTGCTATTAAATAAAATCAATAAAATGCTAATAACAGCTCAAATATAATGGCACTTAAGTAGCACTCAAACGACCAATGAATACCTTACTAGTATGTCTTGTTAATAACATTTCTTTTTTTCTGTATCCAGCAAGGCACTATGTTACACACCCTACTTTATGATATTATCACTTAAAAGTTTATTTACCCAAAACTATTCAAACAGATCGCCTTAAATAGCTTAATTTTTAAGATTAAAATTATTTTACACACCGAAAAACTTAATATTTTCAATGAAAGGACGAAAAAATCATTAAACTGGAGACAACAGAAAATACAATCCTACGTATTGACTGAGATTGATTGTCAGTTGGCATGTGCTAAACGAGTTGCACGACAAAATAAAAGCAAATGTTCGTAACCCCTGTCAACATCCGTCACGAACGTGAATCGTTTTATTGAACTCAGCTACCATATTAACTTTAGGTGACATGACACTTTGTTTTACTTACAATTTTCACTTGCCTCATCTTACAGAATAAATTAAATCACACTTACTACTTAACATACGTAAAGGTCAAATGCAACATCCATCCCAAAACTTATTTTAATAAACTATCAAATATAAAAAAAAAAACAATTAAAGGCACTGATCGACAGGCAAGTCAAACTGTGGTTTTATGGCTGGTCTGTAAAGTTCGTGTGTTCATCATTGCAATATTTCAGTTTTATATACTGACGAGTGCCTGGCTCGCGGCTTATCATTTATGCTATATTTTTTCTACGATTTTTCAAACACAACAAATTTACTCGCTTTTAGATCAGCACCAACAGCACGCGAGTAAAACCGTCGTTTCTTAAAGCCATACGTCGCTTTAGGCTCGTGCGTCGATCAGGGCTTTTAGATCGTTTAATAGTCTTAGTTCACAAAAAGTGAACGATTGATCGAACGCATCACTACATCACTACTCCGAGATAGAGTCCAGCAACGTTTTATCCAGATTTGGTATCATCGCCTTCCCTTTTTCTGCCACAATAATGTCAATGCTTATCACTATATTTTTCAGCTTGGAGGAGATATGGAATTGCATCCTTGTCAAATGTGTCATTAGGCTTTTTCTATCTTAAAAAACCAAAAAACCTCAGTAGTAGCCTAGAGTCTGTTGGCAGATTGTTGGTATATATATATATATATATATATATATATATATATATATATATATATATATATATATACCTGGTAAATAATTTAAAGCTATTTATGTCGATTATTACAAACTACAAATGTTACTCGTTCATATTGGTAAATGAGTCATCATTAGGTTTGTTAAATGGATCATCATCATATATTGGATCATCATCCATTTCTTTATGAGACAAAAAGTGAACATCATAAACCTGAGTGGCATTTGACATTTGCTTTTCTCAATCTACCCGCAATCAACGCGTGAATATAAAAACCACAACTAGTAATAAAATTGGTTATGAAATTATTTTATTTATGCTATCTTTATAATAGGGCGTACGTGTTAAACATAAAAAAATTCAGTTATAGTACTTATTGATTGTCTAGATTTTACCGCTTCTTTTCGACATTTAATAATGTGAAAGTTTTTTTTTGTGTATGGATTTTCAATATTTCTGTCACGCATCGTTTTAGAACTTATAAATTTAAAGATTTGATGTTTCGTGTACTAGTTTTCAGTTCGATTTTCTCTAGTCACTATGGGTTTAAGTCCTAACACATGTTTTAAAAAAAAGACATCAGTTATTTTTAATCTGTTGTAGTTAATAAGGACAGATAATAGTTGGGTACTATTTACAAGTTTCAATTTTGGTTGCAAAATATTTGAGAGTGGATACGCATAGCAAGTGCTGCACACTCGTAAGCCTTGTAAGATTGGATTAAATATTCAGAACCTTTACTAGTTGGAGAGACTTCCTATCCTTAATAGTAGAAGAAGAATTAATTTTGGATGTATTTATTACTAGCTGATTATCCTATAACTTATTTTTATAACACTTCTTTCAAAACCTTTATAACCTCGAATACTGAATATGAAATAGGGGAGTATTATAAACCACTAGTTATTAAAAACTTAAATTTCTGACCAATTTAATGATCTAGATATATGAATAAGTATTTTTTGATCTTTCCAGACAGCATTAAATTAAACCCAGAGAAAAGGAGCCTAACTCTAATTTACAACAATATAATCCTAATTAACCCTAATTTACACAGCAAGCTCGAAGATATAAAAATAAATTAATGAAGTTAAGAAAATACATACATGATACAAGTATCAATCACATAAATATAAAAATGATTAATCTAAATTTATATAGGACTCTTCATTATAACAACGTTATTGAACAAGTCTATTAGAGAGAGTAACATTATCAACTTGTTAAGAAAAGATGTCCTAGTAATGAGAGGCTCTCTTCAGGGCTCTTTATGATATCTAATTCTAATTTAAGCTTCTTTAAAACTAATATAACATATGCATATAGAGTACCTCAAGTATAACCTATACGATGATAACACACAGTTATACTACTTATTTAATCATAAAGATATGTTAACAGTAAAATTCGAACAGCATCTTTAAAATTGAAAATACTGTTTAAATTAAACCATAGATTAAGAAAGAGTTACGTGTACAACGTCGTAATGTACACTCTCTCAGTTAAACGACTTTAGCTCTTATTATGGTAGAAGACTTACCACCAGCACAAAGAAAGCAATAAACACGATACAAAGTGCCTGTATTCAGTTTTGCTACAATGTACCTATTGAAGAATACATATATATTTTAGGTGTATTCTACTTAAACAGCAAAAACAAGTTAAACATGAACAACGGGAAAGAGCTTTACTGTGTTGTGTTGTACAAAAGGTTATGCGAAACAAGAAGCCCGAATATTTCTTTGACACACTCCTTTGGATTAGTGAAATCTCACAACGCAATTCTGAAAATGCCGGTATACAAAACAACGCGGTACAGTGAGTGTTATAAGTTATCTACAGCAAAAAAATGGAACGACTTATTTCCATTTCTATGGAGACATGGGTACAGAGTGTAGTAAATCCAAGTACTAATTAGCACTGGTTAAAAGGCGCATTGCTGGAATAAATTTAAAGCACGATTTTTTATTTAGTTATTTTTTTATTAGGAGGAATAACAACACAAGCACACACACCATACAAGAAAAATATAATTAAAATTTAAACTAGCATCAGAAGGCTGAACTAATTCCTCACTAGTAGTGACGGTGAATCTCTTACTACTATATTGCAAAACAAGGTGCTCTTAAAAAATGAGCCTCTAATTAAATTACTACTTATAGTAAAGTGAAATACTACTTATTGAAATACTACCTGTGTATTTGGTCGCAAAGCTAGTGTTAAAAGTCCAAATCAAATTTACTTAGTAGTGCGTTAAACTTGCTGCCAGCTCAATATATAAATGTATTTTGCTTATAATTTGTAGAGATTAAAGGTAAGTATACGATAGGGTAGTTGCGGAAAGAATTATATTGAACTAAAATGGATATTTGAGATAAAAGTTCGGGACAATCAACCACATTTGTAGTTATGTACATGTATACTTGTGTAGAAAAAATGTAGGTGATCCTAGTTAGTAAGTTATCAATAAAACTGGTCTTCTGAATCCGCCATAGATTAACTTTGTTGATATATATTTCAAAGGATAAAATTAAAAAAACCTTTTAAGATATTGAAAATTATGCACTTTTTTTTGTTTTGTTAAGTATTAGACAACGTATAGAAGACGAACTCTGAACAAATAACTTGTACACCGTACGGGGTAGTGCAACTCAATATTATATCTAATACCTTTATATATAATATATAAATATAAATAAATAAATATATATATATATATATATATATATATATATATATATATATATATATATATATATATATATATATATATATATATATATATATATATATTTATATATATATATATATAATATTTAATCTCGGAATCGGCTCCAACGATTTTCATGAAAGTTACGAATTAAGAGTTTTTCGGGTCAAGGAATCGATTTATCAAGGTTCCAGGTCCAAAAAAAAAGATATGGGTATGTGAAAACCGAGCAAAGCTCGGTCAACCAGTTATTCGTTTATTGCTGTTAGTTACATAAATAGATTAAAATCATGGTTTCTTTAATTTCTGTTATGGTATTTGTAAACAATTTTCATGCAAAATATCAATAAAAATTAAATATAAATAGTTCTTTTCAACTAGTCAGGAATAAAAGGCAGTATAAATTACATGTACTTATTATTTATTATACCCTTGTAAAAGGACTCAGAATATTATATCTCACCTGTATAAGAAATACCCTTTTACAACAAAGAACATAACACCCCAGGGTATGAAAATCCATCCTAAATCTTAGTTATTTACTTAAAATTATATCATTAGATTCTTAGCTTACTTCTAAGATAACAAGCATTGTTGAAAGTCTCTTGAGCTTCCGACCCTTTCTTACTTTGACAAGTCACCCGTAAAGATTGCTTAGATCCCTGACTGGCCCTTAGCTTGAAACAGCCTTATCGTCAAGATAGGATTAATTGAGGAAATACCGTAGATAACGATAAAGTTATAACCTTAGAAAGCTTTGTAATACTGTCGTTATTGCAAAATTGGGAGTGACGACGTTTTCATTCTTCGAAGCCTTGTTTAAAAAAAATAAACAAATAGATGAATTATGTTAAAATGCACTTATACTGTTACACAAAATACTTTTTATTTTGTTTATTTCGCCAACTGGTTTTGATTTTTGCAGCATCTTCATGGCTACCATTCATTTATGTATATGGTACAAAATATAATTTATGTTATCTACTTAAGATTGTAATTTTAATAATTTTCAATTTATTAATAAGGAATATATTGCTATATAATAATGCTCTTACAATATTTAAAATATCATATAATTTACTAATATTTTATAAAATTAGAAAAATACAATACATAATACAATACAATTCAAAACCATACTCAACACAATACATTAAACAATACACAACAATTCTAAAACAAATTTTATATGATTTACATACACAATCGGTAGCTCTTAGATTCAATTTAATTTTATTAAACCAAGTCACACATAATAGAAATATACCACCCATATACCACCCATGACACCATACTAACAACTGTATCCACTTATTCACTGATTCTACTTTTAGTCCAGTAAAAAGTTTAACGAAACCATGATCGACCAGTTTTGGCGCAATGAGTAAAAATGTGTTCATTAATACTTAAATAATGATATTATGAAGGAAATTTTGATTAAAATTAAGGGGAAAGGGATAAAAAAAATAAAAAAAGGGTTGAAAAATGCCTTTTTTTAAATAACTTAATAACGGTAAGAAATAGAAAAAAAAGTTTCAGAAAAGTTGTAAAGAAAAAAATTCTACACAAAAAGTTCCTCTTCATTTTTTTGTTATCTGCTTTAGTTTAGCTCCAAAAAATAAAAATTAAATTTGCTTTGTAATTAATTATAAAACCTTACCAGAATTATTACGGCCTTGTACCATGTAGCGCGCGCATCACATTAGTATGTACTAACACTACTACACATGTATTCCCATATTTATATATTTTTACATATTTTACTACAAATTTAATTTTTATTTTTTGTAGCTAAACTAAAGCAGATAACAAATAAATGAAGAGGAACTTTTTGTGTAGAATTTTTTTCTCTACAGCTTTTACTTGAAACTTTTTTTTCTATTTCCTACCGTTATTAAGTTATTTAAAAAAAGGCATTTTTCAACCCTTTTTTTATTTTTATCATCCCTTTCCCCTTAATTTTAATCAAAATTTCTTTCATAATATCATTATTTAAGTATTAATGAACACATTTTTACTCATTGCGCCAAAACTGGTCGATCATGGTTTCGTTAAACTTTTTACTGGAATATTTGTCTTTTAACGACCTATGAAACGTATGTTGAATCGACTTGCTTACCAATTATAAATATATTTAATGGATAGCACAATGCAGATAACTAGAGATATGGACAAATTACAGATAGCTCGTAATATTGAATGTAATTGTACCGATTTATCTAAATACATCCAAACTGAAAAAAAAAAATTTAACTATCATTTCACAAAACATATGAAGTTATATATCGTAACTTTGACGATTTTATAATTACTCTGACTAGTCTTACTATCGAACCAGATATTATAGTCTTAACCGAATGTAGACTCAACCCTAATAAGACGACACCTCAAATTAATAATTATAAGTCTTTCCAAACAACTAAACAATTAAACCAAAATGATGGTGTAGTAGTATACACAAAAAGCAGACTCATGGTTCAAGTAAAAGAGATTAAGTTGTCTCAAGCATCGTGTCTACAAATAGAGATGCAGGATAATATTATTTTGTGTATTTATCGTTCTCCATCCTACTCTAATGTTGAAGGCTTTATTGAAACTCTAAACAAACATTTAGGTTCCCAGTGCACACAGAAAAATGTTATTATAGCGGGCGATATTGATATTAATATAAAATTATTTTTGTGTTATAGCACTCACCACGTGCTTGGGAATCTGGAAAAACCTTAAAAACAGCAAAGAAAAACATCGACACGCGGGATTTGAACCTGCGACCATTTCCCGGCTTTAGGGAAATGGTCGCAGGTTCAAATCCCGCGTGTCGATGTGTTTCTTTGCTGTTTTTAGGATTAATATAAAAATTAAAAACGATGAACCATTCCAAGAAAGGAAAAACAGGACCTCTTAACATATTAGCTGTGCATGGTATACTACCTCGTCATACTCTTGTAACTAGAGAGAAAAATTGTCTGGATCATTTTACGTTAAAAATTAACAGACTGAAATTTTCAGCCCTTATTGCAATTTTACACACTACAATAACAGATCATTTTACTACCTTCATATCGATATCAAATGTAAACCAAAATAAATCTGTACCTAAAACTAAAACAATCATTGATTATGAAAATGCTTTAAGAATATTAAAAGAAAACAGTCTATTTGGACTCCTCCATCAAAATGACCCTAATACTGTAGCAGAATGTCTTATAAACAAACTAAGGGAATCGTTAATATCAAGTACCAGAACAGTAAGCATACCGAAAAATAATCGCATCATAAAACCTTGGATTACACCGGGTGTTTTGAAACGCATTAGGAATCGTAACAAAATGCAGAAACAACTTCGTTCAGATCCGCGTAATGAAGTTGCTAAAATTTGTAACAACCTCATAAAAAAACTTAAGCGTAATTATGAAAGAGATTTATTAACAAAGTCTGCTAAAAATAACAAACTACTATGGAAAAACATAAAAAATATAACCTATAGCAATAAATTAAATAACCGTAATCCTGAACTAAATTATATAAAAGCATCTCCTTCTGAGTCAGCAAATTATGTTAACAAATACTTTGCAAATATCGGTAAAGAACTAGCAGATAACATCAGTACATGTTCGTCAAATAGTGCGTTTCATCATCTACCATCTCAATCCCAGTCTATGGTACTCCTTGACACTGATTATGATGAAGTAAATAGCGTTCTAATGAATCTCAAATCCGACAGTGCTCCGGGATGGGACAGTATTACAAGTAATTATCTCAAACTTGCTAATACGGAAATTACACCTATCATAGTACATCTCACAAACTTATGCTTTAGAAGTGGCAAGTTTCCATCTGTGCTGAAACAAGCTGTAGTCACCCCAGTGTATAAGAGTGGGGATAGAGACGATCTCAATAATTACCGACCAATTTCTGTATTACCCGCAATATCAAAGATTATCGAAAAATTACTAAATATCAGAATACTCAAATATTTAGAAAAATACAAAATATTATCGAATTCCCAATTTGGCTTCAGAAACGGAAAATCGACAGAAGATGCTGTTATTTCTTTAAGCTCTTTAGTAACAGATAATATGGTCAAAGGCAAAAAGTGTATAGCCGTCTTTTTAGATTTTAAAAAGACATTTGATACTGTCTCTATTCCTTTACTTATACAAAAGCTGGAAAAGGTTGGTATTCGAGGAAAGACTCTTTCCTTACTGTCTGACTATTTGAGGAATAGAAAACAAAGAGTTAAACTTGATCTTTGTACTAGCGATAATGAATTAGTATCGTACGGTATACCTCAGGGAAGCGTTTTAGGTCCGACGTTATTCTTAATCTATATAAACGATTTATGTAATATGACAATAAAAAATGCAACAATTTTCTCCTACGCTGATGACACAGCTATAGTTTTTGCCGGATCCTCTTGGGAAGAGACGAAAAATCATTCTGAGCGTAGGCTAACAAGAGTAGCTAAATGGTTAAACAATAATCTTCTTTCACTAAATACCGGTAAAACTAACTACATATATTTTAGCATATATAATAATAGTCAACCTATTAACACTCTGAAAAGAAATTGCCAATGTCCAAAAATAGAAAAAGTTGAGAGCACCAAATACCTTGGAGTTACATTAGACCAAAAACTATCTTGGCATCCACATATTGAACATCTGATGGTTAGGCTTAGGAAACTTACATGGATTTTTAAAACACTAAGGCACATGGTTCCTATGTAAAAAGCAGATAAGTCCAACAAGACACCCTTATTAAATCGCATATATTGTGCTTTAGCACAGGCCATCCTCAACTATTGTATTCCGGTTTGGGGAGATGCATCTAAAGTTAGATTTCTTGAACTGGAACGGGTACAACGTGCGCTAATAAAAACTATGTATTTTAAAAGGACTGACTTTCCTACTGATAAATTATATAAAATTAGTAACCTATTATCTGTAAGAAAATTGAACATTAGAAGCATAATAACAAAAAAACACTTAAATCTTCCATACACTCCAAGTAGTGAACAAAAAAGAAAACAGCATAACTAATTGAAATTAAATCTAACAAAAACCAAATTTGCAAGTGCACAATTCAATTATCGAGCAACATATCTTTACAATAAAATAAATAAAGAATTAAACATATATAAGAAACATCTATACGAAGTTAAAAAGGATATAACTAAATGGTTAGTACAAGCAACTTATAAGGACATAGAAAACTTTATTCTATAAAATATGATATATTAATTTTTACAGACACATCGAAATACATACACGCACGTATGCACACACGCACACACAAAAATACACACACATACATACACACACATACATACACACACACACTCCACACACACACACACACACACACACACACACACACACACACACACACACACTCAAATACACACATTAATTATTCACGCTTTAGCAGACAAATCAAACTGTTTTATATAAATATGTAAATAATTGTTATAATGTAAATAATAAAGTAAAATATAATTGAATATGAGCAAAAATATGTAATTGTAAAACTTTTTACTTGTAGATATAAATTTATGTAAAAATAGTTATAGAGGAGTGGAGTCTCCTGACACAAGCTCGTATGTGCTTAAAAGGGGACTTCAATAACATACAACTATTTGTTAATTTTTTAGTTTAATAAAGATTATTATTATTATTATTATTATTATTTATCTCGTAGCCCTGAAGATACCGTAAAACACAAATCTTTTCTTCGAAAAATCTCGAATCGGGGAACTAATAAAGTTAGGGGGCCTCGAACATATTAATTCAGTGAAGGAAAAATATTTTATTAATAACAACAATTTTTTTTGTTTCGCTTGATTATTTTATGAAAAACACGAAAATTTTTATCCTACACATTGGATGGCTTTTCTGACGAGTCTTCCACCCTAAAGATTTGAAACTATGAAATTCTTAAATTGATATAATTCAATTTAAAGTTAACCTTATTTTCTCACAACAGCTTGTTATTGTTATTATAATTCAAAGGTTACTTTGTCCTATACGTAAAGTGGAAACTGTTCTTAGTCCGACACTCTAAAGTTTTCTTTTTTATCTATCTTTATTAGTAACCCGATTCGAGATTTTTCGAAAGATTGGCAGCCTCGTCAAATCGAAGCCGTTTACAAAAATTCAGCTCGCTTACTAACACACACACATATATATATATATATATATATATATATATATATATATATATATATATATATATATATATATATATATATATATATATATATATATATATATATATATATATATATATAACGTCGTAACCACTCGACCAACGGAGCGACACTAGTACATAAATCAACATAACCTACTCGAACCACATTGTATTGTGCAATATAAAAAAAATGCAATTTTTTAAACTTTTTCATATACGCAAATTTCGAAACCTTTTGCACAAAAGATAACTCTGAATAATAAAAACAAAACGCACATTTTCTTATCATCAGACCACAATCCTGCTTCATATGCATAATTTTAAGAGCAAAATGTGAAAGAAGCTGACATTTAATATTCAAAATAAAATTTAGTGTTACAATTATAATTAAATTAATTAATAACATTAATTAATCAATGTCAGAATAATAATTAAAACAAAAGCATTTAATAATCAAATTCTAATTAAAAATAAGAATCCAGTATGGATGGGCTTATTTTATTTAGTTCATGAATTCCATGGCCACCTTCTAGTTCTATTATCAAACCCTGCTATATCAGCTCAAGCTCGGATGGCCACCGTCCACTTCTACCATCAGATCCTAGAAAACATTCAGCACCTAAGTGTTTGCCAAAAAAGCCACGTCAGTCACCAATGTGTATATGAAAAACAACTAAATCAGCTCACATTCGATGAGTTTATCTACATTAGCTTAGGAGTTCTCATACACCTCTTCCAGCTCTAACATCAAGCTCTGGAAGCCATCCTGCTCGAAAGTCCTTAAAAGAAGAAATCAAATGTCTCTAAACTCGAAAATGTCTCTAAAGTATTGCTCCAATTTATTCTGAAGTTCCCATATTCTCCTTTCAGCTCCATCATGATACCCTGGAAATTATCTAGCACTAGGGTGTTTGTAAAAACAAAACAAATGAGTCCAAAGTGGATGAGTTTATCTCGTTTAGTTTAGGAGTTTCCATGCTGACCTTTCATTTCCATCATCAGATCCTAGAAATCATCCAGTACCAAAGTGTTTGTCAATCCAAGACAATTTTGAGTACTAACTCGATAAATTTATCTAGTAGAGTTTAGGAGTGCACTGTTCAAATTTTCACATTTTCCATCTGGATTCGGATAGTGAAAATGCTTTAGAAATAAATTACCCAATACCAGTAATCTATAACAATATTATAAATATGAAAGATTTGATAGTTTAAATTTTGTTCGTTTGCTTGCTACGACTTAAAAAACTACTCAACTGATTTTAAAAATTTTTTCACCTTTAGAAAGCTACCTACACTATCCAGGAGCGACAGAGGCTATTTTTTTTATCTCTACTTAGCAAAGTTATGATTTTGAGTCACGCGAATAAAGTTTTGAGAAACAGCTAGTGTATTATATTATAATCTTTAAAGGGGCTTTAATTGAAATATAATATTTTAACAGATAGTGGAACTAAATGCATATTTTTGGAAACAAATCCCACAATAAATACGTAAATTTTTACGAAAGAATTTTGACGTATTATATTTGATTTGTCTCCTTCCATCTTATTATAATATAATAGACGTAAAAATATGAATCTAGATCTTTTACAGTATACATATATCAAAGTGAAAACAAAATTCTGCGTCGTTCACGTCACAACGAAGTTTATAATTAATGGGAAGACCCTTAGCATTAAAACACATAATTACAGTCAAATGTTTGTAAATGTAATGTGCTCTCTAAAGGGAATTTGTTATTTACTATGCTTTTAATTTAAATTCACACATTTTGAGCCAGAAATAACTTTCCATATTTGAGATTTCTGAGTAACATAAAATATTCGATTAAATTGTAATATTTTGCTAAAGATAAAATATTCGAAAACCGAATTAGCTTGTTATTGGCTGAAAATAATGGACTTTTATAACCAAATATTTTTTGTGAGTAATCACAAAAATATTTTGCTATAAAGATAATTATTACAGTTTTACGCTCAAAAATGTATTTTATAGACTCATTTTAAATAAAATATATTGTGTTATTTTATTCTTTTTTTTTTAAATTTAATCTGTCTAAATTCTTTACATTTTACACTTAGATTGAACAAAGTTCTATGAAGTTAAATAAATAAATATTATACCTGTCTTCGACTGTAACCTGAAAAACAGGTAGATCCGAGTTAAATATGCAATGCAACTAGACAACGTGTCATTACCAACCTAATTTCAACTTAGAAGACCCTGTTTGGTATAACCGCATTCCTTTTCCCTGTGCCGCAGTATTCTGATTTTCAGAGTGAGGTAACCAGTAAATTTAAGCATTACGTTCCCACTACAATGTTGACAACATACCTTTAACATATTAGTGTCTATAAGCCATAGGTGTCTCTTTTCCTTTAGGACCCATCTTTAATTTATATTAATGATTTTACGAAAACGATCCAACATGAATAGTTTTTATATGCAGATGCCACTACACTTTTTATTAAGTGTAAAAATAAAAGTAACTTATTACAGGAAACAACTAAACCTTAATTAAATTTTCAGTATGGTTAAAAGTTATAATTCGAAAGTTAAAATAAATAAAACTAAAATAGTTAAATTTCAAACATACTGGAGTTAAAATATATTTGAACTGTCAACTTTAACAGTTCAAATATATATTTAACTGTACAAATGTACAAAATATAGAATATACAAAAGCTCTAAGAATAAACATTGCAATCAGCAAGCACACGTTGATATTCTTTGTATTAGATATATTTACTGTGACTTGGGAAAAACGAATGTGGTGAGTAAACTTAAATCTTGTTAGGTAGGTATATTAGTTCACCACGGAGGTTTTGAATCTATTTTACAATATGAGAGCCCTATTTGGGGAAACTTTGCAGAATTAATTAGTGTATTTTATACTTTTTTTTCGTCGGCACTTGGTGAAACTCCATTATTGGTGAAAAAGGAACTTTTATTTTAGAAACAACGAGAAACTACATGTGCCTAGACTCTTTCTGTATTAATATTATAAATGCAAAAGTCTGGATGTTTGGATAGATGATTGTTTGGACTCAATCACACAAAAACTACTCAACATATTTATTTGAATGACATTTGGCACACAGGTAGATGATAATATATATATATATATATATATATATATGTTTTCGCATATAAGAAACTGAAACTAAAAAAACGCAATAATAAATAATAGGTTTTGATACTTTACAAGATTTTTAGGACTATTTACAGTTGTTTTAGGAAACGTCATCAAACCATTTCTTAGTAATAATATTTTTTAAGCTATTTCACTTAAATGAAACAGGTCGAGTTCAGGAATGTCATTCAGTGCATTGACTTGATTTGCCGATCTTATAAAGAATGAATTTTGCCCATAATTACTATCTAAATAATATACTATCAATCGTATTTTTAGACAATATTGCATTGACTATCGATATATTCGATACTATCGATAGTTTGTACAATCGATAGCATCGGTCAGTATTAGAATAAAGTTGACTATCGAAAGTTTTACTAATATCGATACTATCGATAGTAATTCTGATTAATGCAATATTAAATAGCAATACCATCGATAGTATTGATACGTTAGGTAGTTTATTTTTTAATCATAAATATTATCGATGCTATCGATTGTATTGCTGTTTATTGATAGTATTGTACTTAGGTAATAAAACCTTGCCGATAATGGACTATCAAGCGACAACTCTATAAATCAAAGGTTTCGAGTTTCGACATTCATTCCAAAAATTTGGCTTGTTATAATATGTATTTCTCAAAATTCTTGTGAATTTCAACGTCTAAACTATGCCCCGATTCTAATTTAAATCATGTACTACACATTCTCTTCCAAATAGCAAGTGTTGAAGTACAAAACTACTCCCCTCCAAGCAATATCGAGATAAAATTGAAAAAGTCATCTTGCTCTCACACTATACTGGTCGCGGCGGTGGACACAAGTTTTCGTGGCCGCCGCCGGTTCGCGTGGCTGGGTGATCAGGGTAAGGGTGAAAATCGCTTCATGAGTTCTTAGCCTTAGAGACGTTTGAGTCACTCTGCCTTTCCCTCAAAGCAATCGAAGTTATGATTTTGATTTATTTAATCATCAATATAGAAAAATGTACCGTACCTTGATTATAAAATTATGTCTAGTCTCGGGTAAAATTTCCCTTTAATGAAACAATTTTCCACCACGCAAAATGTTTCAACAAGTACAACATAAACAAATACTATCCTTTTGTAGTGGAGAATAATTGAATCGTTTCGTTTAGTAAATTCCGTTCGCGTAAAGTCTGAAATGACGGGGAAAATTTGCATGGCTGATTGCCGTCCGCTGCTCAATCAAGGATATTTAACAAAATTAACTAATTGAGTGAGCGTTCCGCCATCCCCTAGCTTGCGCTAACTTGCCAACGTTAAATTGACTTAACAACAGAATTACGTGTATCGAGAAAATCTAATAAGAAATAATGAGGCGATTTTGCGGGGTCGCCCGGCTCAATTTTATCTCGCAGTTGATTACTTATTATGTACATAAATGGGTCAAACCCAATTTTGAAAGCTTTTGCATCTCCAATAAAAGATCTGGAATATTCTTTTATAGAGATATAGATAATATATTGATTCTTAAATTAATTAAAACTTTTTATTCATTTTTGTTACTTAAATGTCGCTGATGTATATTACAAAAATTAAACAAATAAATATTAAAAAAATTAAACAAATAAATATTAAAAAAATTAAACAAATAAATATTAAAAATCAAGTATTCTGTAGGATTTTCAGCGGTGTTTTAACATTTATGCTTGCTTTTTAAATACAATGAGATAGGAAACAAGGAAATTGAGCTCCTGATGACAGGAGAAATACTAATTCTATATATGCGAAAATTTGTCTGTCTGACTGTCTGTTTCTTTTTAACGGCTAAACTTCTGAACCTATTTTGTGAAACTTAGCAACAAGATAGTTAAAGGCCTGGAGCAAACATTGGCTTCTTTCCTTTTCTTCTATTTCGTTTTGTTTCTTTTGTTTCTTTATTTTGGAACAATATTGTAGATACATATTTTTACACATCTGCAAAGAGATATTTCTTTTTTGATGATCCATGATTTGAATAATAGAAAAAATAGATAACTAAGTTTGCATATTCTGTAGGAATCAGGCTTTTAGTTGTTATTAAATTTATCAATTAAACTCTTGTCCTACACGTTCAGTGGTTTTTCTGACGAGTCCCCCACACTAAAGTTACGGACTTATGAGATTTTTAAATTGATTTTAATTAATTTTAAAACGGCCTAATTTTCTCACAAGAGCTTGTTAATTATTATTGTAATTCAAGAGTAACTTTGTCCTACACGTAAAGTATAAACTTTTCTTAGTCCAACACTCTAAAGTTTTCTTTTTTATCTACCTTTATCAGTTACCCGATTCGAGATTTTTCGAAGATAGAAAAGATGGTTGTCTCGTCAAAACGAAGCTGTTTACAAAAACTCAGCTTGTTATTAATCAAAAAGTTTGTCCATGGGACCGCGGTCTACTATAACTTATCTATTAACAATAGTATCAAATTTAGCACCTTATGTTTTTTTTAAATAATAGGATAACAAACTAGTAAGTAGCTCTCCTGATGGAAAGAAATACGTATCACCTACATGTACCTACGTACACTTACATGCGTTGCTATCTGTATAACGGGATGGTAAGTTCGACAGTGACTAGCATTGTCGCTCTTGCGGCAGGAATAGATAAAACGGTGCTAACGAGCAATACGTAACAGAACTTTAACACCTAGTAGTCACATGTTTATCAAATCATTCACCTTAGAAGGGCGAGGGGGTGGGGGGGCGACCGACACAGATGACGATGCAATTTTAACATTTTTGCTGCATATAAGCGTTATCTCTTTCTGTTGATATAAAAATGTCAAATAAATTCACGAATATATATAATAAGAAACACACGTCATTATCATACGAATAGGGACGAATGTCTATCAACGATTCGTAATTCGTAGCAGTAACCATTAGCAACCAAGAATAACGAGGGGCCATAACTTGTTTGAACATTTGAATATTTGACATTTATAGAAACAGTTTGAAGTTTACGTTTCGTATAAAATGTTACTTCTTGTAATTAAAACGAGTCGTTTTACTGATATAGCAACCGGGCATGTCGGAAATCAAATTGAAGTCCAATCGGCTTTATTGTTAAGATCGTGTACAACACCACTAATCATTTGATAAATACAATTTACAAAATATATATATTTATATTACGAAATATTTAATCTACTCGGCTATCATTCAAAGAGAAAATAAATCTTTCACTATTTCACACAAAGGGACGAGTCTGGGATTCCTCTTTTTGTGCCAAGGGTCAAGTGAGGCTCAACAAAAAAGAGCGGCCTGTCATCAGAGCTCTATCAATAATGGCGCCGACATTGTGAGGGATGACCGGTATACATGACCTCCAAATTATTCCGGTATCATTGTTTTAAGATAATAATAGGTGTATTTTTAAAAAAGACATTGACTACTGTGTTCACAGTTTTTGACACTATTATTAATGTACCTTTTTCTTTTACCTTATATATACCAATTCTTGTACCTTATGTGTGAATTTAATTCACGAATTTGAAAATGGATTAAACGATTTGTAAAAAAATTGTTTCTAGAAATAAGATTTTCCTTCTTAAATTTACCTTCATTGTATTGCAAGTTAAATCACAATTTTACATAAATATTTATTTCGTTTTCATTGTCGATTTTATGTATAGCCATCTTGTATTTTTAACCCCCGACGAAAAAACGAGGGGAGTTATGAGTTTCAGGTGTGTATCTGTGTCTGTCCGTGGCAACGTAGCATCCAGGCGGATGATCTAATTTGATTGCGGTTTTTTTTAAAGGAAATCCCCATTTTGCAACATGTCTCTTAGCTATGTATGATTCATTAAAATTTTCAGCTGTTTCAAGATCATTAGCTCTTTTCAAATTGGTGAAATAAATTAAGCAACTTATAAAGGCTTTATCTATCTATCTATATAAATAAAAGGCAAAAGTGACTGACTTGTATCAACGCACAGGCCAAACCCTTAAAGCTAGGAACTTAAAGTTTCGCACACGTATTTTCCTTATGACGTAGGTATCCACTAAGGAAGGATTTTTCAAAATTCAACTCTGAAGGGGGTGAAAAAGAGGATAAAAGTTTGTATGAAACTTCTTATTCCCTGGACATATTTGTATGAAATTTTGCGTCAATCAAGTAAAAAAAAAATAATGACTTACGTGTTCAAGCGTTTTTCGAATTTCGATCCCTAAAAGGGTAAAATGGGGATGAAAATTTTACAAGTACAACCGCACAATCCAAACCATTACACTTGAAATTTTGCACACGTACTTATGACGTAGTAATCCACTAAATTTAACCCTCAAAGGGGTGGAACAGGGGAACGGGCCACTTTAAAATTTAATTAATATCACCAACCGGTTTCGCCTTTTACGGCGTCTTTAGGGCAATAATTTGTGAAACAGTACAAGTGTTTTAACAAAATTACAAATGGAGTTTCACCAAGTGCCGACGATAAAAAGGGCAAAATACATAAAAAGATGTGGCCTATCATTTGCGCAATTGCGTGCTCCCGACGTATTTCAATTTTTCATCAAGATCAGTCATAGTTTTTTTGAGTACTTAATAATTTTTTTTTATATTATAAGATAGCAAATAAGCAGATGGGTCTCCTGATGGAAAGAGTCAACCATCGCCTATAGATACCAAAGATGTTAACGGTGCGTTGATATCTTGTGGCGAGGTCTAATGCCGCATGCGTAAGTTTACTAGGCTACCTCACGATACTGACAAGCACTGACGCTATTGCGACAGGAATAGGTAAGGCGGTGTTACCAGACCCAGGCGAGACAATGCAGAAGTCTATCACCTAGTAGTAATAAAGGAACATTCCTTTATTTTACAGACAGAATGAAAAACATTTTTCAAATTGTGAAATTTATATCAGTAAGTTATAAAAAGAATTCGATTGTGACGAAAGTATGATTAGAATTTGACCGCATTTTTTACATATCCGATTGCAGTAAGCAGAATCTCATATAAAAAGAAAAAAAATTTCACCCTTATATTCCCGAACATGTAGGCAGAGAGAGGTACAGCAAGAGCACCACGATTAGCTAAAGATACTTATTTCCACAGCACTTCAGCGAATTAAAATACTTAAATTTAATTTTAAAGTCAGGGGGTGACTTTATTAGTTACCCGATTCGAGATTTTTCAATAATAGAAAAGATTGGCGTCTCATCAAAAAGAAGCTGTTTACAAAAATCAGCTTGTTATTAATTTAAAAAAGTTTGTTCCTGGAACCACGGTCTAAGACCGTTAACTGCCGTTAGTCATAAACAGTTGTTTCTGAAACATAAAAGATAATAGCGTGTAGATATAAATTTTATAGTACAGATTCTAATATCTTAAGTAGTGTAGAACAAAGGTTACACAGGATATGTTTAATGTTAGTACCGAGATACAGGCTATAAAAGATTTAGTGAGCTACCAGTCAGTAATACAGTGAATCTTCACGTATAATGACGTAAAACACACAATTACCAACATAAGTTTTACTTTATTGCCTAACTAGCTAATCCGCACAGCTTCACCCGCCAGTAAAGTAGCATGAGTTCTCCACGTGTTGTTCTGGGCCTCCTTTGTAAAATAGACCATCTGCTATTCTGCCAGGAAATTTGTAAAAAGCGTACCATTAGCAATAGCCAATACGAGTCACTACCATCGTGACTACTCCGGTAGAGCTCCGCAACGTCTCGCCCGTGTATTTAGTACTACCGTCACACCATTCCTGCCACAATAACGCCAATGCTTGTCAAGGTTGTGTTTCAACTTTTCAGTGTTGTGGTTGGTTTGGGTTTTAGGTAGCCGATAGGCTTATGCATGTGACTTTATCAACCTTCCACATGGATAGCAACGCACCATTAACGAATTTGGTGTCTATAGGCGAATGTTTCTCTTTCCATCACGAGAGTCGTCTGCTTGTTTGCCACCTTATGATAAAAAAATATAAATAGTTTAAAATCAATCGATAGTTTCAAAATTATTTTAAAAATATATAGTAAATTTATTGAAAACATCATAATTTTATTTTTAACATTTAATTAGATTTGAATACAGAGAAACGCATTCGATACAGTTTCTTAAGTAATAAAATATTGTAACAGGTTTAAATTCGATTAGTTATTCCAAATTATAACTCGCGAAGTTATTCCAAACATAAACATTTTTCAAAAATTTTCATCAAACGAGTACTTCAACGGAAAGCCTGATGTTACGTAGTGTTTTAAGAAAATAAGCTGGTTAGATTTTGGTCTATTTTTATTCAGGTAATTTAAAAAAAATTGTTTCACCGACATATTTTTAAGTTTTTTTATGAAAATTTTTTAAAAATCTCCAGAGCTGAATCGTTTCAGATTTTCAGGTAGTCTATGAGTTAACCTATTCAAAAGTTATGAGAGATTTACATACACACATTTTTCTAGCATTGGTCCCATCAAGGGTGCAAAGGGAGGGCCCTTTGCAGAATAGACGTATCTGCCATTCTGCCAGGCAGTTATAAAAAGGCGAACGATTAAGCCAATTGCTGATTCTGATTGTTGAATCTAATTGATGGTAGGATCCCGCAAATTCTCGCCTGAGTATATGTTAGCACCACCTTACTATTCTTGCCGCAATAGCATCGTGCTCCGTTTTGGAGCGTAAGGTAGCCGACAAACATTTTATTTACATCTTTGATATCTATATGCTTTGGTTTTTCTTTCCATCAGGAAAGCTATATGCCTGTTTGCTATGTTATGATGAAAAAAAACACACACACATACATATTGAAGTATTCATGAAAATAGTGGGGAAGTTTCCTAGAACCTTAAAACATAGATATTTGGTGAAAACTCATTATTCAAAAACTGGAGTTAAACTAGTTCCTTCGGGAAGTGAAAAATACCCGACTAAAGAAAAAAAGAAGAAAAAAATTTCATCCAAATAAAGACAACGCCATCCACCGCAAATATCAGGAAGATGTTAGGACTTAGGAGTAGTATCGATGAATTCGCTTAAACCGCCATCTATTAAGAATGTATAGAACTAAGCAATAAATGAACACTATTGTCGTATAAAAAATATTTGAATTGGCATAAAAAATATCGAGGTAAGTTGAAAATAAAATAAAGCAAACAAGCAGATGGCTCTTTTGATAGAAAGAGACAACTATCGCCTAAAGACACTAAAGATGTTAATGGTCCGTTGCTATTATTTGTGGCGGGGTCTTAATGCTACATGCATAAGTTTACCCTACAAACCGGAACACGACAGTAACAGGCACTGACGCTGTTGCAGCAATAGGTAAGGCGGTGATACTAGACAGGGCGAGACAATACACAACTCTACTACCTAGTAGTCACGAGGGTAGTGACTCGCATAGCCACACGTTCGCCTCTTACCAACTGTCTGGCAGAATTGGAGATAGTCTATTTTTCAATACAGGTAAATTAGAGATAGTTACGAAGTTATCCCAAACATGCATAGTGAAACGAGATTTTTATATTATAGATATTTACATATTAACGTGTGAAACAAACTTTCAAACTCGCGATATATTTTCCAATAGTTTGTAAATTATCCAAGCCATCCTATCAGGAATCCCAATAACGGCACTGAGTGACGTGCATCCCGTTGTTTATTTTACACATTCTATACAGTTGAAACAATCAGCTAGGGACATCTACAATGGAGGTATATATGATTTGTTGGAAACAACTACTTTCCTCCTAGCTGTAGGTAGCTGCTACTCCAAACAACAGGTTATTGAAATCATTCGTTATTTCGTCACATATATTTTGATGTGAGTTTCTATAATTTACATCCATAAAAGATATATAAAAATATTTTAAACAAAAAAAAAAATTAGAGTCCTATGACTAAAATCATATACGTCCTACATAAATAATTGCGGATGACATTCATGGCAATTGTTTCAAAAAATAGATTTCAACCAATGTAAGAAGTTAGATTGCTTGAAAAATGTCGAAGTAAACCTATGTCATACACGACCTATATGTGTCATTGCGAATGGCATTCAACGCAATTTTCAGATGCAAAACGATAAGACATCATTTTTGCTACAAAATAGATTGGTTGAAAAATGCCAAAAAAATAGTTTTTTTTCAAAATTTTTGCTATTGATAATTTCCAAACGAATCAACCGATTTTAATCCGACTTACAGTATTTGACGCAGTTTTAAGTTACTTTTATGACGATCCCACATCCGTGCTAAAGGACTGTGTCATTCCACTTAGACCACTTAGAAACAGGGGCAAAAATATTCGATCTTTTTTGTGCAGATTTAAGATTAGGGATTTTCAGAAGTATGACATAGGAATGTTTTTCATAAGTGCATTATATTTTATATTTTTTATATAGAAAAGGGGGCAAACGGACAGGAGGCTCG
The DNA here is from genome assembly GCA_036924255.1 of Apodemia mormo. Classification (NCBI taxonomy): domain Eukaryota; kingdom Metazoa; phylum Arthropoda; class Insecta; order Lepidoptera; family Riodinidae; genus Apodemia; species Apodemia mormo. The sequence continues at coordinate 22,309,847 of JAUPFN010000016.1, forward strand.
CCTGACGCCAAGTGGTCATCGCCGCCTATGAACAACCACACTATCAGAAGATTTGCAGTTGCGTTGCCGGGCTTTTAAGAAAGAGTAGACTTTTTCTTGAAGGTCCCTAAGTCGTATCGGCTTGGAATAACCCCTGCCGGTAATTAATTCCACAGAGGTATAGTGCGGGGAAAAATGTAAGTATATTATATACTTTAGATTTATTTTAGAAAAGGCACACATAATACTAAATTATTAAATAGCACTAAGTTGGCTTTTTAAAACAATTAACAGGGAGGGAGTTACATGGAGATTTCTAAAATCAATTTTAAAATCAAACACTCCGCTGATGCGGATTATAGAGTGCCCATGCAGAGCAAATAGTGTTTTCAAAATGTTGTTAATATTTAGTAAAGAACATGGGTGGGTCCATACCTGATATTTAAAATGATTGTATTTAGTCAATTCATCTTCTTTTCCAAACCTTCTAATTATGTTAAATTTAATTCTACACTTAAAAAATAAAATATTATTTTATAAATGTAGCATGTATTTGAGCCATTTTAATTGTTGTTTATGTTTTCTTAATATACAATATTTAAAATGTTGATTTTTAAAATAGGAAAGATTATTAGTATATTACCCGAACTTGCTCTATTGTACTTTCATCTTTTAATAGGAAAATTAAGGGCTTAACAATTGAATCTATAGCGAAAAATATGATTTTCGTTGTTCTTACGTTTTCATTTATATATATAGAGGTGACGATAGAAAATAAAGTAGGTAGATTGTAGATTACTTTTGTCAAGGTAGATCTTCATCTAAGTAGATTACACAGACGATAGGCTTTAATAGTTGTGATGTTAGCTGTCAAATGTTATCAAATAATGGATATAATGGATGCGTTCAGTGAAACTCTAATCTTAGTATCCTAATTTAGATATAAGGTATAATACCTTCGATACATTATTTTTACTATATTTTGAGCTTATTCAGTGATCATTGTTTATATTTCAAGATATGCTTATTTATACTTAGTTTAAAAAAACTATAAGACTGTTTTATTTTTTAATTTATTTGACCGCCCTGTTGTTCGAGTGGTTAGCGAACCTGACTACGCAAATCGACGAGGCTCGGGTTCGATTCCGGACGGGGACAAGCATTTGTGTAATGAACATAAATTTAGATGTTTATTAAATATAATCTAGTATTTATTTGGGGAAATTCTGTTGAATTTACGAATTTTTGGAGTCCAAAAGAAATGTGTTTGAGCAATATGTGGTGTTAATCAGTTACATTCCTGTAAACCAATTTTCAAGTCTCTTAAGGTACTTCCCTTACCATGTTTGTATATTTTAAGAGTATGCGTATTTGTAAAAAAAGCACCAAAAGTTATTTAAAACAAATGCTGAAGTCACAAAACTAAAAAAAGAAGTCCATGTGGGCTCATACTTATATCGGAAAAATACATTGTTATCGTGGAATTCATGGTTTAAAAGAAATATGCTATTTAATGCAATCGAAAACCTGATAACTAACAAGCTATTATCACGTAAGTTTGTCTTAAAATATGCAAGGAGACAGTGTAATAACTAAAACAGAGCCATTCTAATCACGAAGGCGGCATAGTGGCACAAAGTAATAAATTATATGACGTTTCCGCAACCCCTGAAGTAAGGATATAATTTAAACGCTTGCTAAGCACACTCGTCAAAGCAAATGTACTGAATACGAATAATGGAGAATACTCGACGGGCCATACCCGTGGAAATGAGTGCTTATTTCTGTTTTTATATTTCATTATTGGCCCTCTCATCTCATATTGCACTCCATACGGATTCATAGAGGCCGCCATAAAAGATTGAAACGTGAGAGGGGCATTTCAATGGAGTAATTGCAAATGCACTTTTTTTTAATTCAATTCCTGTCGGCTTTGGTAAAGTTGGAATGCACTTCATTGATATCGCTATAAAGTAATGAGTTTTTTTTCAATTGTGCATAAATTATTTTATCTCAAATTTTTGTTGCTTTTTTCCACATCATTCATTTTGAGCTTTTGGTATACTGATTTTAGTTTGTAAAATGAGTTCTTTTTTTATTAAAATTTCTATAAAATATTATTTTAAACATTTTCCTTGATGGTTTTGACTTTTGTTATTGGCGCTAAATGTACTCTATCTTTGTAAAAGTTAATAATGAATTTCTGTACATTTAGGAAAAAATAGGCGTGTCATAGTTATTTTTTTATATATTGTATAATACAATCAGATGGCTTTTACTATGGAAAAAGATAAGCATCGCTTATGGACTTCAGAGACTACTTGTGTGGGTGTAAAAATCAAGTTTTTTCAACCCAAAACATCGTAGAAAAACATCTGATTGTAAGCTAGAAGGTTTTCCGCGGTTTGTGGATTTAAATAAATTAAAAAAAATACGACACATTAACCATGGGATAAATGGGCCTCTGCAGCGTCCTGTGCAATCCATATATTGTGATTGCAAAGAATGTGTGCATGTGGACGACAACACGACCTGAAATGTGACGACAGACATGGGTGATCTAAACTTTGTCAGCTTGCCTGTTAGGCGAAAATACCTGATTGTCTCCAAATATTTATTCATCAAACGCACCCCCCGTTTATACAAGTGATCTAATGGCAAAGTGCTTGTTTTACTTTTAAGCCAAGGATTGAAATACCGGTATTATGTGATATCGTTATTGCTCAAGGCAAGACATAACGATATTTTCAAGCATAGCGCTATCCAATAATGATACAGAATTTGTTACTATTTAATAACGTTATTCATTACGTTCTGTTATATCCAAAAATTTTCGTTATGGTATATGGTATTATGATTCACTCATTTGTGCTCCGCTTGCTGTTTCTTGTATTTCACATATCGGACAAGTTAGATTTAAAATTAGAGGTTTTCATCAGAGTTTGAAAGATTTTGTTGAATGTACCAGTTTTTGGTACTATTATTTTTAAAATACTGTTTTTCAAATTTTTAAATAATTTATATTACATTTATATTTAGTGTGAAGTTTCGTAATTATAAACAGGAAAGTACCTACCTTTCATAGCGAGACTAGCTGTTACCCACGGCTACGCTCGCGTATATTTACTTTAGAACTTTTTTTTATGTCATTAGATAGCAAACAAGCAGATGGGTCTCCTGATGGAAAGAGTCAACTATCGCTTATAGACACCAAAGGTGTTAATGGTGCGTTGCTATCTTGTGGCGAGGTCTAATGCCACATGCATAAGTTTACCGACTACCTTACCCTCCAAACCGGAACACGACAGTGACAAGCACTAACGCTATTGCGGCAGGAATAGGTAAGGCGGTGGTACCAGACCCGGGCGAGACAATGCAGAACTCTACCACCTAGTAGCCACGATGGTAGTGACTAGTAAATCCAATCAGTCGCCTCTTACGACCTACCTGGCAGTTAGCCTATTCTTCAAAGGAGCCCGGGACCAACGCGGGGTAGACTTATTTAACCTTTCTTACAAGACAACTTATTTAACCTTTCTTTATAAGCTACTTTATTAAAAATCTCGACATAGTCTCGACATATGGATGTATATACACGGTACATATAACAAATAACACTTTTTCTTGTCTTAAACAGACAGACAATTTTACTCAATTCATACGAAATTTTATGCAAGTATGTCCAAGGAATATAAAGTTTCATACAAACTTTTATCCCCTACTTCACCCTGTGTCACTACCATCATAACTACTTGGTGGTAGAGTTCCGCAACGTCTCGCCCGTGTATTTGATACCATCGCATTAGCTATTTCTGCCGCAATAGTGTCAATTTTTTTATATTTTGATAACAAACAAGCAGACGGGTCTTCTGATGGAAAGAGTCAATCATCACCTATAGACACCAAAGATCTTAATGATGCGTTGCTATTTTGTAACGAGGTCTAAGGCCACGTGCATAAGTTTACCGGCTACCTTACCATTCATACCGGAACATGATGATGACAAGCATTGACTCTATTGCGACACAAATAGGTAAGGCGGTGGTACCAAATACGCGGGCGAGATAAAGCAGAAATCTACCACCTATTTGTCATTGTCTTGTTTCGGTTTGGAGGGTAAGGTAGCCGGTAGATTTGTGCATGTGGCATTGTAAACCCGCCACACAGATGGCAACGCACCGTTAACATTTTTGATGTCTATAGGCGATGGTTTCTCTTTCCATCAGGAGAGCCATCCTGATGCAAAGAGAAATCATCGCCTATAGACATCAAAAATGTTAACGGTGCGTTGACACAAATAGGTAAGGCAGTGGTACGAAATACCCCAACGAGACAACGCAGAAATCTACCACTTGTTTGTTATTGAAACGAAGTTCCTTATCGCGCGTTGTGAAAGGGGGCTAGACGGAAAAAATTCTTACGAAAAATTGTCACAACACTTTTTTTTTGTAAGGTATTGTAAGCACAGAAATATCCAGCCACTTCCCTTAAGCTCGTGCATTATTTTTGATTGATTATTTACTATTTTCTAGTGCCAAATGTTCGACATTTATACAGAATTTCGGCCGAATGTCGAATTTCGACCAAAAGTTGAATTTCGACGGACAGTCGAATTTCAACCGAGTGTCGAATTTCGATCGGTAGCCAAGATTCGACCGCCGGTCGAATTTCGAACGGGTGCCGAAATTTGACCTGGGTCGAAATTCGACTGGGTGCCGAAATTCGACCAGGTTCCGAAATAGGACTGGGTGCCGAAATTCGACCGTGGGTCGAAATTCTACGAAGTCCCTTATCGCGCGTTGTGAAAGGGGGCTAGACGGAAAAAATTCTTACGAAAAGTTGTCACGACACTTTTTGCAATAGTAAGGTATTGTAAGCTGTGCGGCGTGTGGATGTTTCTCTGTCTCTCTCTCTCTCTTATAGAAAGCAAGCCAGATATTTTCATTTCTATTTCGCATTGAACAATGTGGTGACGCGACGATTATTTTTGTTGAGTGTATACAGGTTTTTTGTAAATAATAATAAAAGGAACTTCGTTCCATCCGGGTGTCCCTTGACACCTCTCAAGTTTTTTGTCTTGTTCCGGTTTGGAGGGTAAGGTGGCCACACCACCAAACACATCCACACTGAGGGCAACGCACCGTTAACATTTTTGATGTCTAGAGTATAGGCGATGGTTTCTCATACCATCAGGAGAGCCATCAGCCTGTTTGCTATCTTATGATATAAAAAACAAATATTCATTTTGAACACTAATCATCTAGACTAACAACAACTTGTTTTTTCGTTTCACATCTGTAAATTATTTTGTATAGAAACTGGCTGATAAAAACTACATACGAAAAGAGGGTATCCAGTACTCGATTTTAATACCGAATATATAAAAAAAAAATAGGTACTTAAACGTTGAGGTAATTATCCAATGACATGTTTATACTTATACGGACGCCAGCGCATAGATACAAAACATGTTTATTCAAATTCTCTTTTATAGGCACCATCGAAGTTCATTATTTACAAACAGTGATTTTCCCCACTCGTGACTAGACTCATTTGTCAGTAGTCACCGCGCTAATGATAACAACGCTATTACACGCACGGTGACCGTATTTTTTTTAATATTTCTTTACTAATTTGGTTGTGGTTGACAACATAAGAGTTAAGCAATATTTTGATAACGTCATTTTCCTCGCCGAATAAATTTTCCTTAAAGTAGTCCTAAGAAAACTGGTATTTTTCATTTTGTGTTTCTTTTATCTTGCGGGGCTGCCATCATATAAAGAAAGCAATATTTTATTTATTTACTTATTTTAATTTACTTTCGTACTAAATCAGAGCGGTCGCAAACTAACATCATAATTTTCGACCAAAGTGGGTTTGCGACCACCTATTTTACTGAGTGAATTGAAAAAAGTTCTATTAAGAAAACATTTGATCGTAAACTGATGACATGCATCTTTATGCTTCTACAACATCAGATTCTAAATTATACAATCATAAAAGCATCATTGAGATTATAACAAGCAAAATATTATGTAGCTTTAAGTGTCAGAATACGACCACCCGGCCACTTTTTAGCATATTAGATATTTATGTACTTCAGTTTGCGACCACTGGATTTAAAAAAAAATATAAGCTAAAAAATGATATGACTACAACTTTCGAACAAACATTGCTCTATTATTGAAGTAATAACGCTTCTTGTTTGAGTGTAACATTAGTGTAAGGTATCAAAAGGTAACTTTGTTCGCCGCCCGGCGTGGTATTTTTGCAGCACTACGTGACACATAAACACACCATTGAGTCATCACCCGACTCAGGCACTATTTTCTAGATTTGGGTTAAGCCCGATAGATTTAAATTTATGATTTCCTTATTACATAAGTATTCAATGAATATTTAATGCTTACTGATCATTGTTTTCTCCTGAAAAAAAAACGGGTTGTGGCTGTGTTGAGGACACAGCCGTGCATCTTTTACGTGAATACGACGACGTCACGGGTAATATCTTGCGATGGTCACATTTTTCATTCATCGTTCCAACACAATGTTCCCCATCAAACCCGCCTACGAACCTAAACCACGTCCGTCCATCATTTGGATAGCGAAGTAGAGCGTAGGGTGGCGCTACCACCATAAGGTACCACCCATTACTTACGAAAACCGAAGAATACAAAAACCTTCACAATAAAAAGGCCCCGGGGCCGGATAAAATCACAAATATGGTAGTTAAACACCTCCCTCCTCTATATACCTACTAGTGTGCATCTTTAATGCACTCCTAGCCGGTTTTGTTGTTTTTAAGGTTTTTCCAGTTTCCCAAGCACGGGGTAAGTGCTATAACACAAAAATATTTAGAAATACGAAAGTACTGATCAAAATTATAAATATGAATTTCATCTGTAACGATGAACTCATTTAACTAGTTATAAGTATGTATACCTAGCGATAAGTACAATCGACGTATTCGATCATATATCAAAGAAGAATTTCGCCGCCTCGAGCCTGTCGAAAATAGCTCAGTGGCAGAGCGTCCCGGCTTTAGGGAGATGGTCGCAGGTTCAAATCCCGCGTGTCAATATTTTTCTTTGTTGTTTTTAAGGTTTTTCTATATTTTGGATGTTGGTGATAGTTATGTAGCTGTAACATCAAACTGTATCCCCCAATTTCGTTATCATCAGTTTTTTTGAACTGTCCCCTCTACGAAGGCAAATTCAAAGACGTATTTATGTCAAAATGCTATTATCTTTAATTAGAGAAACCTAGCCCCTCAAGTGGTCGCATACTGGAGGTGGTCGCGTTACCGACGCAGTGACCCTACATCGATATTTTTTAATTAATAAATTTTGTGACTAAGAAAACATTTTACAGTTCAAAAAATGGATCATCGTGCTTAACAGCTTTAATTCAAAAATTATAATAAAAGACAAACAAAAATCTATGCTTAAATAATTTAGCGGAAAATTTCAGGAATTATATTTTACAGATTTTTATATTTTGCTACTGCTATAAGCCACGCTCTTCAATAAATTCAATAATATGCATACTAACCTTACAGAATTCTCACATTACATAATGAAAATTAAAGTGACGTCTGATTGTCCGTCTATTTCTGTTTCTTTGTAAATGTATGATTCATGGTCATGGTTAATCTGCAAAGCTGTTTGTGATGATATTTCAAATGGATAGCCTTAATTCTGGGGAAGGACATAGGTAGGCTACTTACTACTAATACTACGCGGGCGAAGCCGCGGGCGAAAGCTAGTTAATAATTAACACATTTGTTTGAAAAAAATCATTTTTTTATTTTTTATATCTTAAGATAGCAAACAAGGAGATAAGTCTCCTGATGAAAAGAGTCAACATCGCCTATATACACCAAAGATATTAATGGTGCGTTGCTATCTTGTGGCGAGGTCTAATGCCACAAACATAAATTTACCGGCTGCCTTACCCTCTAAACGGGAAGACAACAGTGACAAGCACTGACGCTATTGCGGCAGGAATAGGTAAGGCGGTGGTATCAGACCCGGGTGAGACAATCCGGAATTCTACCACGGTAGTAGTGACTCGCATAGCCAATCGCTCGCCTTTTATGACCTGCCTGGAAATACGGCAGTTCATCTATTCTACAAAGGAGCCCGGAACCAACACGGGGAAATCACGTTAATAATTTGCATTTTAAAGAAAACTTAAGATACCTAGTAACGTTTCTTATTACATAAAAACCCACGGGAGAAAAAAACATGTTTCATAAAGATACATTGTCTTATGTAGGTATAATAATATGTATTAAAAGTTAGAATTGTTTTCTAATTATATGTAGGTTGGAATCCTTTAAAAATAATTATTTGAAAACCATGCGTACCGCTTGTAAATATTTTTAATGCGTGTCTCGTAAATCGTAAATCGCGATGTCTCATTACATCAAACTTGTAAATTTGCGTAGGTACCTTGTTGCCAACTCGCAGTCATGGTAGTACGAACGACCAATCACGAAACAGCATGAAACGCGGCAACGTCGCATAAATATCAATATTTATAACGTTATTTACCGCTCATAATTTCGTTCTGTTATTTTGGTAGCGATACACATAGTGTTCTAAAATAATTTTGTTACTGAGGTATCGCTACAATAATAACGGTATGTATCGAAAAATTTGTTCTGTTATTTGATAACGTTTTAAATCCCTGTTTTAAGCTCGACTCCATTTGAGCTACAAAACTAATTTTAATCATAATTAATAATAATGATAACCGCAGTAAAAATTTAATAAAACAGCTGTATTTCTCTCATTTCTCTTAACTGTTTTTATCTACATTGTAGATATTTAAGCGACTAATCATCGACTGCCTAATGTAGTAAATACGAATCTATTTATTGATAAGTTAACCAAAAATGTTTACCCCTTTTCAACATATGCGAACGGTGGAGTATGAAAACTGACATAGTTAAAGTTTACACATATTCGATTATAGACTATAAGACTTTATAAACGTAATATTTTTAAATAATGTGCATTAACAATATGTATATAAAATTAATAAAAATGAACATCACCCACACTTAATTCATGTGACATACATGATAATATACACACACGGATACAATTTTCTTTACGGCTATTTGTATAGTGTATGTGCGAATTTCGGCCACATAACGATGGCTAGATAAATACTCACCGTAATACTGAACAAGTTATAAAATAGCTCGAAATTAAGAATCATTCTGAATAATATGGTTAAGATGAGCAATAACTTAGCGGGAGTAGCTCAAGTCATTCTAATGAAATTTATAGTATACTAGTAAGAAACAGGAATGCTTGGAGATTCCATAAGATCTACAATTTTTTATTCTTTTCAAGTGATTTAATAAATAAGTACTTTATTTGAAATTTATTTTTATTAATTTAAAGCCTACAATTTAGGTAGCAGACAGCAGTGCTCCACTTTACTAGTACTAATCTATTTACATATATATATATATATATATATATATATACAATTTTATTTAGTAGTATTAAATAAGTAAAACAAAATGTTTTGTTTTCATATTTGTATTTTGCGTCAAATTTCACCACTTTCAAATAGTGCGTTATTTTTTTTATTACGTATTCATAAAACTCACCACGCGACGACTCAAAGTTTGTCGTCCAACCCAATAGAGATTAGTGTAAAATCGGAATATATAGCAACTCGATTAAGGGTGAACTGGGATCCCAATCCTGCTGCTCCCAAGTACCTTCGTGAGCGTTTCTCGTTTTTGCATTCCTCCGATTCCCATGTCGTTCTCATATTGGCTCTCTTCTTCGTTTTCCTGTATCACATTCTCAAACGTATTCATGGTCATTCACTGTCCACGCAGTGAACTTGTGGAATTCTCTACCCACTGAGATCCGCAGTAGCCCTTCGTTGCTAATTTTTAAGAAGCGGGTTAATTAGCATTACCTGTCATTGTCGTAGTTTTTTTTCTGTCCTATTTATTTTATTACTGTGTTAACTTCTCTTTACTATAGTCATCAATTTGCGTTTTAGCCTTTTCTTATCTATGTGTAATCTTATCCTTGCAATGTATGAATAATTAGAATTTCAATGTAATTTATATATTTGTGTTTGTCTTTATGCTTGTGCACGATGCCTTCCACTTTCCTTTCCCAGCTTCACTTTCTGGGTTAGCTAGAAGAAATCTCTGCCGTTAGGGATAAGCTCACCTTTTGTGCATTATTTTAAGTATCGTTTAATTTTTTTGTCATTATATAAGTGTACAATAAAGTATTAAATAAATAAATAAATAGGAATACTTGGCAACAACAATGATAACGACATCCTTGACCAATCATCCGCTTTTATACGAACCGCCTGGTAGAATTGCGAATCTATAAAGGGGGCCGAATCAACCCTTGATGATTCATATATTATATAATCAGTGGAAAAATCATTAATTTTCAGATTAGACACTTTGCTGACCTAATAATGACTATCTCTTATATCTTGAGACAATCGGGAGTGACAGCTTTAAATGCTTATCCAAGTTTCAATACTTTCTTATTAAATAATCTATTTAATATTTCAACTGAGAGTATAAATTATTTTCCCCGTGTTGGTCGGGATTCCCTTGGAGAATAAACCAACAGCCATTCTGCCAGGCAGGTAATAAAATGCGACTGATTAGCTATACGTATCACTACCATCGTGACTTCTAGGTAGATAATTATATAGTAATACATTTTTTTTCAGGTACCAGGTCCATAGATGTCATATTACATTACAATGAAGTGCTTATAATATTAACACAACTTACATTATTCATTACAATTGCGAATTTACATTAAATTTATTTATTTAAATTACTGTATTACAATTTATTAATTGTAATATAGTAATTTAATTGTAGATATAGTGTTAATTAAAATTTATTAATAGATAACTAATAATTTTAAAACTTCACATTTACACTCACTGGCTCATATAGTGAAAGCCAGTGTCTTACAAAGGCCCATCATTACGATCAGCCGTAATAGCCAATAAGATGTTGCCGCTGTCCCGCATCCTTCGCAGCATCGAAGCAGCTCTCTTGCACATAATGGCGTAGAAATCATCCATGCGCGCCTCCGCGAACATTCCCGAGGCGCTACAAAAGCAGGACAGCCGCAACGTTGTAGTAGAGTTCCGCGATCTCTCGCCCGGGTATTTGGTACCACTGCCTTTACCTTTTTTTTATATCATAAGATAGCAAACAAGCAGATGGGTCTCCTGATGAAAAGAGTCAACCATCGCCTATAGACGCCAAAGATGTTAATGGTGCATTGCTATCTTGTGGCGAGGTCTAATGCCACATTCATAAGTTATTCCTGCCGCAATAGCGTCAATGCTTGTCATTGTCATGTTCCAGGGTAAAATAGCCGATAGACTTAAGCATGTGCCACTTCTATCCTGCCACATAGATATAAACGCACCATTAACATGGTTGGTGTCTGTATGCGATGGTTTCTCTTTCCATCAGTAAAGCCATCTGCTTGTGTGCTATCTAATGAAATAAAAAAAGTCTTATTTAATGATAATTCAACTTTATTTGTGATAAGATACCAATGGTATTTGTATGTATAATAAATTACTTATCTGAATAAAAAGGAATCTTTTTTATTCAGATAAGTAATTATTTACAGAACACTTATTCACAAATAAGATCAATTACGATAGGCACTTACAAAATAAGAGCTTCTGCCCACACATCTTACACAAAATATTTATAAAAAGACTTTGGTAAAAACCCCTTCTCATTTAATGGGCGCGTGCTTCCATCTTGCGGATCTTTGGTGTATACGGAGTTACGATGCACATAAATCTAGCACACGACTCGTTGACCCATAATATCAGCGTTTATGTATATTATGGCGTTTAGTATGGCGTTGTTAAGATTTTTATTTTATCCTGAACTTTATATTATCATTTTTACTTATTTTCTTTTTGCAACAAATGGTACACATATATGAAAATTTCAAGTGTCATTTTTTAAAGTTAAATATATCCCCGTGTAAGTTCCGGGCTCCTTTGAAGAATAGGCCAACTGCCGCTCTGCCAGGCAGATCTTAAAAGGCGGCCGATTGACTATGCGAGTCACTACCATCGTGGTTACTAGGTTATACTAGGTAGAACTCTAGTTCTGCATTGTCTCGTCCGGATCTGGTACCACTGCCTTACCTATTCCTCCCGCAATATCGTCAGTGGTAGTCACTGTCTTATTCCGGTTTAGAAGGTAAGGTAGCCGGTAAACTTATGCATGTGGAGTTAGATCTCGCCACAAGATAGCAACGCACCATTAATATTTTGGGTGTCTATATGTGACGGTTAACTCTTACCATCAGGTGACACATCTGCTTGTTTGCTGCCTTATGATATAAAAAATGCTGTTCTGTGAAAGACGGAACGTTGACGGAGCATAATAGGGTTCCATTGGCATCCTTTGGGTACGGTATTTAAAAAACATAGAAAAAATACACAATAGGTGAGTTTTAACCTAATAGAGATATTTTACTATATGTTCCTCACGACTTCATCCGTATGGAAATTAGTTTCGTCTTAACATTTTTGAAACAAGATATTTTTATCATAAGCATGGAATTCTTAGCTACGGTATTCGATTAAAATGAAAGAATAAGAATTGTTTTATTTACCACACAGTACTAAACATATAAAGTAAATAACAATAACATGCGTACAGATAAGAAAAAAAACCAACAAATACAGTATACAAAAAAAAGGAACCCTTACTTACTTTATGTTGCTGCAAGCCAAATTTATCAACGCGTAAAATTCCGTTCATCAAAAACAAAAACTAGACAAAAATAGATAGCCAAAAAAATTATAAAAATTAATTCCTCTTAGAAAAGCTTCTTAATAGCTTCACGAACTGGGTAGAATAGAAGAAATATACGAAGAAAAAATATACGAGAAATATACGAAGCGCTTTCCTTTTGTTTATGTCATTGTTATATTGACTGTTGTGTACAATAAAACATTAAATTAATTAATTAGTTTGGAATTATTGTTATATCAATTTTGATCATACATATGCTTTAAATTTTTTTTAGTTTATGACTATATTAATCATTCAAAAGAAGAAAAGAAACATCTTGATAATTTTCACACGATTGGTTTAAACACAAAAAAAAAAATATAATTTATATAGAATCTAGTATAAATTTAGTAGAAATACACCGTTTTTTAACACAAACGATGACTAAGGCACGGCTAGATAATTAACATAAACAAAATACCCTAGGATAGATAAAACGCAATGTCATCATCGTTACTAGTGAAAATTCTTAAGGTAAAACCCACTTTATCACTGTCATGCCTCTCCATGGTAATCCATATCGTCGCAACACCACACCGTCTGGACTAGGATTCAGGCGCTTGGAAAATTATCCTCAAATACAATTAAAGTTCAACGTAATTTATTTAAATTTTAATCCCCGCCGTCGTATCTTCGATGAAACATTTGGACCCTCACCAACATTAATATTCATTTTAAACTTAAGAACGCGTAAGGTATAATCAGGGTTATAAACTTTATGGTGGATTCAGATATCGATGTATATATTTGCTTATTATTTTTTAACAGTATTTAGGGATAATCTAATAACTCGTGGCTTTGCTTGCTTTTAATTGAATGCCAATTATTTTATAACACGTTGCAATTGTTACTATCATAACATGTTTTAATATTTCAATCTACATTATTAAAAAAGACAACATAGGAGAATATAAGAGTATGGGCTTACATTTGAATGCGAAGAAAACTAAAGTTTTAGTATTTGAAAGGGAAGCAACCAGAACGGATGTAAGAGTTGTGGTCGATGATGTAGTGCTGGAACAGTGGATGAGTTTGTATACCTTGGATGTGCTTTTAGCAGGGATGGAAGGTACACAGCCGATGTTGAAAGAAGAGTGTTTGCAAGGAACACAGTGAATGGAGCGTTAGGGAGATTACTTAATAGCACAATTTTAAGTCAGGGTGCCCTTCTATCCCTGTATAATTTTGTGCTTATCGCAACGCTATTGTATGGAAGTGAGAGTTGGGTATGTCAGAAATAGCATGAAAGTAGAATCAACGTGGTCGAGATGAGGTTGCTAAGAAAAATATGTGGTGTAACACTCACAGACCGGGTTCGTAATGTGCAAGTGAGAGAGAGGTTAGGCTTGAAAGAAAGTTCGGTGTAAAGATGAGAAAGGCCATGCTCCGTTGGTTCGGACATGTAGAAAGAATGGTAGATGAAAGGTTAACAAAACACATATACAATGCGAATGTGGAAAGATGTAGGTACCGGGGAAGACCAAGACTGACATACCGTGATCAAATTGATCGAGTGCTGTCCGAAGGTGGTGTTAAGAGTCTTCGCAACCGGCGTATGTGTATGAAGAGAGTGATAAATGTAGAGGAAGCGAAACGAGCCTACAAGGATCGTGATGAATGGCACTCGGTTCTCTCTGCCTGTCCCGCAAGGGATCTGGCGTGAAGATATGTATGTGTATAAGCAAAAACATCTTTTTGTATAAGTTTCCCGATTACTCATATACACTTGGATCGACTTGGTTCCATATAAACTTGTTGAAGAGATCTTCAACAAGTTTATATGGATCTTTTCTGGCTGGATTTATTCTGACTGTTCTGTTCTGAACATCCAGAATAGAAAAGGAACCTTTCCAGAGATCTAGATTGGAGGTCGGTGGTTTAAGTTTTACTGCGTTTAGTAAATTAATTTCGAGAGTTCACTTATCTATACTAATATTATAAATGCAAAAGTCAGTCTGTCTCTGTAGACAACATAGACTACTTGTTTTTTACTTGTCTTATTCAAAAATCAATTTCTAAGAGTAGGAGTAGATAGGGGATAAAAACTTGTATAAAAGATTATATTGATGGCATGTAAATTATCTCGCGCGCGAAAATGCGCGGATCAATTGTTTACACCCTAATCGTTCATCTAAGAACGTAATTAAAGATAAATTATTGCATAAGTACTATTGGGTTTTTTTTTGTAAGGGTAAGACGGGTAGGTACAGACACAGTAGGAGGATAAAACGGTCGGTAAACATATGCTTATGGCATTACCGTCCCGCCACAAGGATATCAACGTACCATTAACAGCTTTGGCGTCTATAGGCGATAGTTTTATCTATCCATCAGGGGAGCCATCTGCTTGTATGCTATTTTATGATATAAATAACTGGACAAGTGCGTGTCGGGCCATGCGCAATTTAGGTACCCATAAAATATTTTTCAAGATTTTATTTTATTACTTTATCGACGTGACTAATATGTATATTCGAACAAAATTACAGCTTTGTAGGATGAATAATCTCTCAGCTAGGCTGCGGGCGGACAGATGGATGGACCTGACGAAACTATAAGAGTTCTTTGTTGACTTTTTTTTTTTATATCATAAGATAGCAAACAAGCAGATGGGTCTCCTGATGGAAAGAGTCAACCATCGCCTATAGGCACCAAAGATGTTAATGGTGTGTTGCTATCTTGTGGCGAGGTCTAATGCCACATGCATAAGTTTACCGGCTACCTTACCCTCCAAACCGGAACGCGACAACGACAAGCACTGACGCTATTGCGGCAGGAATAGGTAAGGCGGTGGTACCTGACCCGGGCGAGACAATGCGGAACTCTACCACCTAGTAGCCACGATGGTAGTGACTCGATAGCCAATCGGTCGCCTTTTACGACCTGCCTGGCAGAACGGCAGTTGGCCTATTCTACAAAGGAAGCCGGGACCAACACTTCGAATTTCTAAAAAGTAAACTTTATTATAATATTATCAGACTGTTTCCGTTGCGAAATAATCGGACTTAACAGAGAGTTAACTTAATTAGAAGTGTTTATTATCTTCTATTACGTGGGCGTGTTTGAGATAATTGAAATGCCCTTTCCGACTTTTAATAGATTTCATTGAATTTTAATAATTTGACTGACGGCACGTCAATCTCGGGCTTTTACAAAACAATTTCTAAGTTACAAAATTGATCTTAATATTTAAATATTATCTATTACTGGGTTCGAAATGTAAAATAACCTGCCAGTGGCTATATAAATTGTAAAACTACATTACTACTGAGTTTTCAATTTTTAAGGAAAAACCCAAAAATTCCTCAATAACACTTTTATCCGACCCGACCGAATACTAGACCACGAATAAGTCAACTTTGTAACGCAGTATAGATGTAGGCTTCTGGGGCCTAATTCACGTAATCAAGTGGCAAGTGAGTCGAAGCATTTAAGACACTTACACATTTTCTTACATATTATGCCACGTCGTAGCACGTCTCGACGTTCCATCGTATTTATGTGTGTGAAAGCCCTAAGCGCTTTGACTTAATTACGTGAATTGGGGGCTATTTAAAATCTCAGAATTAAGGTATATGAGTTTCCAGAGGCATATTAAGAAGATGTATGGCGTAGAGTACAATTAGAAATGTATTTGGGTAATATTTTATATATCTTAATAGCTGACTCACGCAGGTTCGCCTGCCATTACTCACAACATACATCAATATATGCCGGGTTCCTATAATCAACGATCCGTCATTGGTAGCAGTAACCATAAGCAACCAATTTAATAATAACGAAGCTTTCCACAAGTTGTTTAGATATTAGACAAATTGACATTTATAGGAATAGTAATGTAATACCTTACGCCTCGTAGATAATTTTAAAACTCGTAACTAAAATGAGTCGTTTTATAGATCGACGGTCCCTATGTATACATATAACCACAGACTACATGTGTGTATAACGAACATCTGTGCTTATCTCATGAATGATTGTCCGTATCGGGAATCAAACCCGGGCCCCATCTATTGAGTAGTCAGGGCTGATAACTACTCGACCACCGAGGCAGTCCGTAGTATAATAAACTAGCTTGTGCCTGCAGCTTCCCTCGTGTTAAATTCGGGAAAGAAGTGGGGGGTTGGAAAGAGACAAAAAGTAGCCTATGTCACTCTCCATCCCTTCAATTATCTCCACTTAAAAATTACATCAATTCGTCCCTCCGTTTTGTCGTGAAAGGGACAAACAAACACACACATACACTTTCCCATTAATATTAGTATAGATAAAGTTATTTATTATACTACTAGCGACCTGCCCGCGGTTTTACCCGCGTAGCTTTTGTTCCCGTGGGAATATCGAAAAGGTTTATATATTAAAACCTTCCTCAAGAATTAATCTATCTATTAAAAAAACTACATCAAAATCCGTTGCGTAGTTTTAAAGATTTAAGCATACATAGGGACATAGGGACAGACAGAGAAAGCGACTTTTTTTTTATACTATGTAGTGATAATACTTTTTTTTCTACTTAGCAGGCGCTCATTGCCACACCCACTCTTACACTTCATCTCGTGAAAATTAGGAAGCGTTTTTACAACTTTTCTATTGAATTTTATTATATATCTTTTACCTTTAATGTAGCTTTCGTAAGTCGTAAGAATTCAGTTGGGAGTTTTTTCGACTTACGTTGCAAACAAGTTTTAAGTGGAATTATTTATAACCTATGTCTACTTTGAAAGTCTTTTCTCAATATTTATGAAAAAAACATCGAAAACCAACGGAGAGATAGATTTCTTCCTGTGTATACTCAAACTCGTTGATTAGTACACAAAAAAGTTTTTGTAACTAGTCCCTTCAATTTTTACATTGTAAAATATAAAATTATTAAAAAAAGCGTAATTTAAGACAGTATTTTCAACTATGTGTATTATTGATGATCTCAACATACTCTTTTTCATTATGTCATTTGTAATCTATATATACATATAATAAAATCGTAGGAAAGTCATGTATGTCCGGGGTAAACTCAAAAAGTACTGCATGGATTTACTTCAAATTTTGCATGAAATTTACTAATAGGTCGGGTCAACACATATTATCACGCTAGCACCTACGAGGGAGGAGCTGTGCGGAGTAAACGAAGTCCGTGCGGACTAAGTCGCGGGCAACAGCTAGTAATAGATACAACCGCAAAACATTTTCCGTGTAAGTTTCCTTTTCAATTATAACCAGAATTGAGTACTTGGATGATAGCCTGGCAGCCGACTTTTCTATAGAATGGTGAGGCAACCACTTTATTAAGCAATTTTATACTACGTGTAGGTTAACTTAGTGACTACCGTCATGACTACTAGTTAGAGCTCAGATACATTTATGTGCTGCAATAATTACACCATTTTTTTATATCATAAGATAGCAAGCAAGCAAATGGGTCTCCTGATGGAAAGAGTCAATCATCGCCTATAGACACCAAAGGTGTTAATGGTGCGTTGCTATCTTGTGGCAAGGTCTAATAGCGTCAGTGCTTGTAACACGACAGTTACAAGCACTGACGCTATTGCGGCAGGAATAGGTAAGGCGGTGGTACCAGACCCGGGCGAGACGATGCAGAACTCTACCACCTAGTAGCCACGATGTTAGTGACTTGCATAGCCAATCGGTCGCCTATTACGACATGCCTGGCAGAACGGCAGTTGGTCTATTCTTCAAAGGAGCCCGGGACCAACACGGGGAGCTAACAGCTAAAATTTCTGCACTGTAGCAATACATTACTAACAACTTTGATGTATATACATAAAACACACTAACTTTAACCCTTGTAGCCTTGCAAAATTTAGCAGCATTGCATTATTCACGACTTAGATATCTATGGAACGATCTATCTTTACCCAAGTATCTTAGCCAAATTTAACAACTATGAATTATAATTAGCAACATTGATAACGGATTACTACAAAAATAGCTTGAATAGAAATCACAAGGACAGCAATGTATTGTTACCAACTTTGATGTGTATAAAATATATAATTAAATTTGCAATTTACAAATTACAATATCTGTATAGCTTAGCCAAGTTTTCCTCTTATGTGGATAGTAGCAACGTTGTGTTACGTTACTGTGGGTAGTAGAAGCGTTGTTAACAACTTTTATATCTACTAACCAGATTTTTTTAATATCATATAGCAACAAGCAGATAGCTCTCCTTGTGGAAAGAGCCAACCATCACCATAGACGTCAAAGATGTTAACAGTGCGTTGATATCCTGGGGCGCGAGGGCGATGCCACATGCATAAGTTTACTAGCTACTTTACCCTTCAAACTACAATGACAAGCATTGACGATTTTGCGATAACAATAGGTATGATGGTGGTACCAAATACCCGGATGAGACGTTACAAATCTCTACTACCTAGTAGTCACAGTGGTAGTGACAATATAGCTAACCGTTCGCCTTTTACAAACTGCCTGTAAAAGACGGAGCCTTGCCCTGCCTGTAAAAAAACCTTCACGGGTAGAATATTAATAAAGGATCTTTTTGAAAAATGTAACAATCACTTTAGTGAAAATCGTCGACTTTTTATACATTTTTTTTCAATATCATAAGATAGCAAACAAGCAGATGGGTCTCCTGATAGAAAGAGTCAACCATCGCTTATAGACAGCAAAGATGTTAATGGTGCGTTGCTATCTTGTGGCGAGGACTAATGCCACATGCATAAGTTTGCCGGCTTCCTTAGCCTCCAAACTGGAACACGTCAGTGACTAGCACTGACGCTATTGCGGAAGGAATAGATAATGCGATGGTACCAGACACGGGCAAGCCGATGCAGAACTCTACCACCTAGTAGCCACGATGGCATTGACTCGCATAGCCAATCGGTCGCCTTTTACGACCTGCCTGGCAGAACGGCAGTTAGCCTATTCTTCAAAGAAGCCCGGGACCAACACGGGAAAAAAAATTTTACTATTTATTCTGCAGATTCCCAATTTAAGCGATTAATCCCATGACATTTAATTATATACACAGGATTAAACACGACGTCACTCTGAGACCGCGCTGACTAATCTCTGGAGAGTCGTAGATCAATAGTGCTGTGATTAAATGTGCCTCACATATTTGATCTGTGAGAGTTTATCGACACTTTATAGAATTAAGTTATGTATTTAATAGTTAACACATCGTTGAATGAGTGGTACGCGTTTACAACTAAACACGCCGACGAGACCTCGAAACGAGAGTTGGAAATCGGTTTAAAAAATATCGGTTAATATAACTTTTTAACGGTTTTTATTAAAGACTAGCTGACCCGGCAAACGTTGTTTTGCCATTCATGTTAGGAATCCATAGCGGACAAACAACGTGACACGTAATTTATATAAGTATTCAGAATTGTCCTTCCAGGTAGCCAAAATGGCATGAAACTTTATATGGTGGTTAAGTTTCTTAAATTTTCTATTTTTCCGCGCAATTTTCTTAATATTTTCTTTTATAAGAACCTTCTCCTTAGAATTACAAAGACAACAAAAAAAATTACTGAAATTGGTTCAGCCATTCAGGCGTGATGTCGTGACCAAGGAAAATAGGGATTGATTTTTATATATATAAGATTTCGCTTGAAGCCTTTTTAAGATGAGAGCGCTTATAAAACGCGGGGCTATCACATATCTTGCAATGTGCAATTATCGTAATTGTTTAATTATTGCAAGACACATAATAACCTTGTATATTAGTGGCAGTCGTTGCTGCTCGAATATTTGTGGTGCTATCACATTCTAAAAGGTACACCCAGTGACAAGCAAGCAATTGGCGACGTTTTTGATCATTTTTCGTTACGTTTAAGAGTCTTCGCTGATCGTTTGCGGGTTGCAAATGTTAGGTGATACGCCTGCCGGTCGGCGCTAAATAAACCAGTTTACACCAAAAGCGCGAAAAATGCTTCATGCACAATGCGGGCGAAATTTGGAGCGGCGTACATAAAACCTTCATAAACCGGTTTATTGATTTAAAGCCTTTATAATTTTTTTCCATAAACCGGTATTTTTGAGGTTAAGACAGAGCTAAACCTTATCAAAATGCTTCTTATGCACTTGCGCTGATTTAGGTTTGAAAATAAACCGGAAAATAAGCCTTGCCCATAGCGTCTTTTTTTTGATAAGAGGTATGTGATCGCTTAGGTTCAATTCCAATATTGACAGGCATTTATCGTTGGCCTAATGGTTAAAATCTCGGACGATGGAATTTATTTGGAGAAATTGCGAAATTTTTCGGGGGTAAAAGAATAAATATGAATCTCCTTAAAACGTTCATACCAAGGACACTGTGCAGGAGCTGTTTTATATTTTAACAGCAGCACAATACACACCACGGTTTTAAAAAAATATGAATAATAAATCGCCATCAAAGAGGCTGAAGTTGTATGAACAAAAAATTTACAAAAGGAAAAAATATCTGAAAATAATTAAAAAATCGATTTGGCTCGGATCCAATTCATGTCAAGGACAAGTATATGTATGACGAGCATAGCAGTATACATTTCTGGGAAAATATAGTTTTTAGAATTTTTGTCTGTTTGTCTGTATGTATGTCCGGGGTAAATTCAAAAAGTACTGCAACGATTTACTTCAAATTTTGTATGAAAATTACTAACAGGTCGGGTCAACATATAGGCTACATATTATCACGCTATCACCTACGGGGGAGGAGCAGTGTGGAGTAAACGAAGTCCGCGCGGACGAAGTCGCTGACAACAGCTAGTTTGATATAAAAAGTATATGATTATAAAGAGAAACCTTGTATCTGTATTACTTTAAACCTTTAAAGAAAGTTAATTATTCTAAAAAATGTCATTGAAAAAAATGTTGATGGCCGTCAGATGATTATTTTATGTCTGTAAACACGAAATATGTTGATTGGCTTTATGAATTCACTTTATTTTATTATAAATATTATCTAATACACTCAGAATAGATCCCTATTAAAAATCACTTCATTCGGATCTGTTTTTTTTTTTAAATAAATAATTGAACGGAAAAAAAGTCATTGCGGCGTGCACTTTTGGATTTCCCAAATTTATCTTTGCTTATCATCCATATCACAAGCTATATTTGGGATTAAATCATTACTTGTGATCGTGACTCCCCCATATTTGCTGACCTCCTTTGAAGAATATACCAACTGCTGTTCTGCTAGGCAGTTATTAAAAAGCGACCGATCGGCTAAACGTGTCACTATCATCGTAACTACTAGGTGGTAGAGATCCACAACGTCTCGCCCGTGTATTTGGTACGATCGCCTTACCTATTCCTCCCGCTATAGTCAATGTTTGTTCATTGTCGTATTCCGGTTTGGAGGGTATGGTAGACGGTAGACTTATTCATGTAGCACTACCATCTCGCCACATGGATAGCAACGCAACATTTACATCTTTGGTGTCTATAGGCAATGGTTTCTCTTTCCATCAGGAGAGCTATCTGCTTGTGTGCTATCAAATGGTATAAAAAAACTTGGATCAAAATATTCAAAGATTCAGTTACAAAGCCATTGATAAATTGGTACAAACAAAATTCCTTATAGCTTATATAAATAAAAAAAAAATCATTTACGTTGAAGAAAATTTGTTATGCATAAATTTCATATGGAAACTAAAGTAGGCTGATATGGTGCCTACAAGCAAGAATTTCATTATGTTGACAATGTTGGAAACTTCAATTTCTTTCAAGATAACAGGCGAGACTGAGATTGTTTCTAGCTTCTTAGTTGAGGCCACTTTGACTTGTGGCCCGTAAACATTGCAAACATTCTCATTAAACTTCAGAGGATTCCAATATTTACAAGAACAATAAAATAGAATTTGTAAAATAGCATTTTTTATATATGTTAAAGAATATTAAGAATACTAGACTAGAAACAAATTTATAAAATAAATAATCTATTTTATTTTGTATCTTACAATCAATATATTATATCTATCTCATTTACAAACAAAAAAACCCTTTTATTTAACACTTTCGTCGAAAACTTGATCACCAATCTCGCAAATTCCACAAGGTCTGAAGATTTTGATTGAAGTAAGAATAGCTTTGCTTGATATAAATCAGGGATTAAATATATTATTGAAATAATAGGTGTTTTAGGCACTGAGTAAAAGGGATGATAGGTTTGTAATTTTTATTACAATAAATTCTTTTTAGCAACAAAATAACATACTCTTTCATAAGAAGAGGTTCAGACAAACAAGAGGACTAATTAGGCTCAGACACACAACCATTTTTGGCTTTACCAAATCAGTAATATGTTATTATAAAATGTAATTCAAGCTATGATTAATTGCCTAAAAACAAAGAACTCGGAATGAATCTTCCCATTTAATAAGCATTAATGGAATACATTTCCACGTTTTGAGTCATACAGAGCTCATTTATATGTAAATTGATATTCCAAAGACAGAGAATATGAATTATTCGTTTGTTTTTATCTTCCATATTTGTATAGCGTTGTGGGTGTGAGTGCTACCGATCAAACGCTATATGATACATCATTAATTATAGTTTTTATGATGTGAAAATTAATGTCTATCGCCTACACAGGTGATGAAGTAAATTGATTTTATATTAAAATAATTCTGTTGATTTGAACATCTAGATAGAAAGTTTTTTGGTCTACCAAAAGAAATACATTTTTATTATAAACTAGCTGAACAACCTGGATTTGCATGGATTTTCAAATAAAGAAATTGATATCAAAAAAGAAATTACTCCGTTTTGGCCCGGATCTTGGATGTGAAGGACAATTTATCTATACGAATAAATAAAAATAACCTGCCATCAATGTTTGTCCAAGCAACAATTCGAAGCGACTGCAAGTATCTGGTTATTTTTTGTGTATTTGTAATTGTGACCAATCGTTCGTCTCTTACGATCTATTCTTTTCCCCCGTGTTGGTTCCGGGCTCCTTTGAAGAATAGACCAACTGCCGTTCTGCTAGGGCAGGTAGGTCATAAAAGACGACCGATTGGCTATGCGAGTCACTACCATCGTTGCTACTAGGTGGTAGAGTTCTGCATTACCTCGCCCGACTTTGGAACCACCGCCTTACTTATTCCTGCCGCAATAGCGTTAGTGCTTGTCGCTGTCGTGTTCTAGTTTGGAGGGTAAGGTAGCCGGTAAACTTATGCATATGGCATTAGACTTCGCCACAAGATAGCAACGCACCATTAACATCTTTGGTGTCTATTGGTGATGGTTGACTCTTTCCATCAGCAGACCCAGCTGCTTGTTTGCTATCTTATAATAATAATAATAATAATAATTCACGGGACAAATTACACTTACTGATCTAACCCCAAAGTAAGCAAATTATTTGCTTGTGTTATGGATGTTAGTCAACGATACTAATACATAGAAATACATATATAAATACTAGAATATATATATAATAAACACCCAAACCCGGAAATACAAACATTTATGCTCATCACACAAATGCTTGTCCCCGTCGGGGATCGAACCCGAGCCTCGTTGATTGCGTAGTCAGGGTCTCTAACCACTCGACCAACGGGGCGGTTTATAATATATAAAAAAACTGAAAGAATGAGATTATTTTTCAAATAGGAGCCGGACTAATACCAGGACTCTGAATTTAACGTGAAAATATTATAGATATTATATTGTATGTGTGTGTAATAAAATTATTGTCGAATATTTATTATCTTAGTATTTATACAACTCATTCTTACGTGTATACGTAATGAACGAGTTTAAAATAATTCAATTAATAGTTTTAGTAGAATGAAGGCCGTATGATTTGCAGAACACAAAATTAAAAAAAATAACGAAAAAATCTGTAAACAAATGACCCTTCAGGCCATCCCTGAAACTTCCCTCTAAATTAAGGTATTTTAAGCTCAAAAGTGTAAATAAAGAATATAAACATAGATTTTTCAGTTTAAACATATATTTTGTTAAAAGTGGCAGTACATTGATTTTTGAAAAGCTGTATATTTTGGAAACTATGATCGATTTTGATCTTTCGAATGGCATTCAACTCAATTTTTGATGTCTCAAATAGTGCTTTAGCTGAAATATTCGTAGCAGTGTCAAGAAATGTTTTTTTTTAAATGTTCGTCATTGATAAACCTCAAAAAAATTTACCGATTTTGATCCAATTAACGGTATTTGACGCAATTTTTAAAGGAGAAAAACCGACAAGATTTTTAAACAAATCGGTGTATTAGCCTGAAAGTTGTTTCAAAAATATTAAGTAAGTCTGCTAAAAACAACGTAATTTTAATATTTGAAAAGCTGTTACTTTTGAAAATTAGATCCGATTTTGATTTTTAAAACGGCATTCGACGAGGTCTTTTTAGTACTAAAATATCGTAAAGTACCAAAAAATTATTGGTTCAAAAATTTCGAAGTTATGTCGAAAGCCCCCTTTTTTCAAAATTTTTCATCAGCAATTACTCCCAAACGGATGAACCGATTTTGATGCAATTTATACATTAAACGTGATTTTTTTAAGGAATAGAGCTCATTAGTTTTTGTACTCAATCGGTACATAAACCTGGAAGTGATATCGAAAAAATACTGTTTCGCCTAAACTTTTTTTGGGGTTTTTTCAAAATTTCTCAAAATCTCCTAGGCCGACTTGGTTAAAATTTTCAGGAAGTCTAAATTGATCTGAATCCAATCAAATGCCATCAACCGCGTGTCGACCGATCCAGCCGTTCAAAAGTTATGAGATGTTTACATACGCACATACATACATACAGATTACAGACATACTGACGTCATCGTGAAAAAATCAGTACATACATACATAGCGGGAAGTTAAAAATCTTCTTGATATAAAAAAACCCCTGAAACTTCCCGCTAAATTAAGGCATTCAAAATACCTTCAAAAGTGTAAAATCTATAAGCATAGATTTTTTCAGTTCAAACGTCTATTTTGTTAAAAATGGCAGTATATTGATTTTTGAAAAGCTTTATTAACTTCTTTTTCGAATGGCATTCAACTCAATTTTTGATTACTCCAAAATATTGCTTTAGCTAAATAATCAATAGGTAGAAAATTTTCCAAGCAATGTAAAAAAAACATTTTTTTTTTTCAAATTTTTGTCATTGATAAATCCAAAAAAATTCACTGATTTTGATCCAATGAACGGTATGCAGGTTTTAAATGAGAAATTCTGTTAAGATTTTGAAATCAATCGGTGTATTAGCCTAAAAGTTATTTCAAAAATATTAAGAAAGTTTGCTAAAACCAATGTAATTTTAATATTTGAAAAGCTGTAAGTTTTGAAAATTAGATTCGATTTTGATTTTTGAAACAGCATGCGACGTTGTTATTTTAGTACTAAAATATCGTAGAATACCATAAAATTATTGGTTGAAAAATTTCGAAGTTATGTCGAAAAACACTTTTTTCAAAATTTTTCGTCAACGATTACTCCCAAACAGATAAACCGATTTTGATGCAATTTATGCATTAGACGTAGTTTTTTTTATGGAACAGAGTTGATTAGTTTTTTACTCAATCGGTACATTAATCTGGAAGTAATATTAAAAAAATAATGTTTCGCTAAAAAATTATTAGGGTTTTTCAAAATTTCTCAAAATCTCCTCTGTGGTCTAATGGTCCAGCGTTGGCGTTGACCACATGAGGTCACGGGTTCGATTACCGGGTCAGGCACTTAAAAAAAAGTGTTTTTTCAGTTTTCTAATTAACACAAAATTGCCCGGGATTGGAAAGTGCCCGGTTGGCGATAGGCTTGCCACCTATCACATTTGTGGGACCAAGTATCTTCGGCTAATCGTGGGTGCAATTGTTGTACCTCTGCTTACCCCTTTGGGGATACGGGCGTGAAGATACTTACTCTCAAAATCTCCTGGACCGAATTGGTTCAAATTTTCAGAAAGTCTTAGTTGAGCGGACTCCAATCGAATGCCATCAACCGCGTTTCGATCGGTCAAGTCGTTTAAAGAGATGTTTTCATACACATACACACACATAAATACATACAGACATACTGGCGTCATCTTGGAAATGGTCGGAAAAGGTTCCTAGGACCTTAAAACGTGGTGAAAACTCGATTTTTGAAAACCGGGGCAAAATCAGTAACTTTCTTATCTGCATACGTAGCGGGAAGTTAAAAATCTTAGACTATAAAAATATAGTCCCTTCCAAATTTCAGTTGGAAGTTCAATTTGTACATAACTGGGATAAAGTCCGTGTTTCAAACTTTATATAAATTAAAATGCTATTTACGGAAAAAATCGTGTTAATGTATTCCAAAGTAATAATGAATATTATTACATTGAAAAGCGTTTATAACCTTTCACCGAATAGCCGATTATGTTAAAATACGAAAATCAGTTTTTCTCCACGTGGGGCAGGTTGAAATGTTGTTGCATACGGATTGTCCAGAAGACCAATATTGGAAAAGCACTCGGCTACGCGCTAACGAGATGCGGGTCTAATGAACTTGAAATCCTGCGTTTCAATTTTGTATAATGGACGCTAACGTGGAACTATGAATAGTGATTTGTAGATAAGATAAAGATATATTTAAATATTTTTCATCTTTATATTCTATTCTAATTAACTGATTTTATTTTACCATATTACACATATTATAAGAGTAGTAATATAATTACAATAAACCAGTTAAATTCTTTACGGGGTTTTCTCTCACTACACGGGGTAAAATTGCGGATGGTTTACGTCTTATAAGGTTCGTTAGGAACGAAAAAATTCAAATATTTACTCGTAAAATTAAAAATCTTAGTGAAATAAAAGCGTTTTTGTAAGAAATAATAATCTATTCTCATTTGGAAAAGATATTGGATAAGCATATAATTACATAACTAAAAACAAATATTTTAGAAACTAGCTTATATTATGCTACAAAACAAAGCTTATCTTCACTTTCTAGTTACTTCAGCGTTGTGTACAAACCAACAAGCAAATAAACAGAAAGACATAAAGGGCAAGTTTTATTAAACTTCTCTAACAGCCCATTGTTGAGATGGATACCCTTATTTATTGTAAAAGTATGTGCGTGTGTGTATATTTATAACTATTTGTTAACATTTATTTTATATTTTTTTTACAATAAGTATGTATTTGAGATTTGTTTGTGAATTGCACAACCATATTTATATGACTAAGAACCCAAGCTTACCCATCGGTTAGGTAGACAGGGCCGCTAATCACTCAATAATATTACCAATTCAGATACCAACAAACTCAATCAAAACCTGTAATTTTTACTAGAATATCAATTTATAATCGAAAAGTGATCAGTACTTTTTTGTTATTCCAAGGTCATAGGGATGAAACATTGCTGACGGACGTTCACGTTAAGCCTCGAAATGCATTTGTGGAAGCAACTGCATTGTACATAATACGAATAAACTATTGAGCCAATAATGGAAGAGTGTGTAAATGTCGAAACTGAAATATATGATTTATACAGAATCTAAAGGACGGTCTAACGAAAACATGGATTTGGGCCGTAATTCTAACATGGTCAGATTTTTTTCAAAAGCCGTATTGCACAGGCCCTACAAAATCGTTGGAAATTTGTATACGAAATTTTTGATTTTTTTTGGCTACTGTTTCAACTTTTTTTTTATTTGATTTATTCTGATACTCGCCATGTATCATTCGCCGTGTTGTTCCCGGCCTCCTTTGCAGAATAGGCCAACTGCCGTTCTGCCAGGCAGGTCGTAAAAGGCGACCGATTGGCTATCGAGTCACTACCGTCGTTGCTACTAGGTGGTAGAGTTCTGCATTGTCTCGCCCGGGTCTGGTACCACCGCCTTACCTATTCCTGCCGCAATAGCGTCAGTGCTTGTCGCTGTCGTGTTCCGGTTTGGAGGGTAAGGTAGCCGGTAAACTTATGCATGTGGCATTATACCTCGCCACAAGATAGCAACGCACCATTAACATCTTTGGTGTCTATAGGCGATGGTTGACTCTTTCCATCAGGAGACCCATCTGCTTGTTTGCTATCTTATGACATAAAAAAACTCTAGTGTGCCTGTTATAAAAATAATAAAATTTAAGGCTATACCCAAAATAAGCTACGCAGTAGTACATATAATTAAAAATAGACGGCTTTTTTAAGAGTTCTGTAAGCGCGACGTGTTCGAGCAATGTACAGTACCCGGCGATAAATATTGCACATCGACCTTTGGAAAGAGACAATCGGCTAATTTCGGCTTCGTAGAGCGTTATCTCTGTCGCACAAAATACAAACAGTCCGGTACCTATTAGGAGCTGTTAAAACAAGTATGATTTGCTTCTTTTGATATTTTTATTCTTTGTATAAAATACACTAATTTTTCTATAAGTGATGGCTTTAGGTTGGGGTAAAATAAAATAAAAAAACATTTTTACATTATGTTTACGTATTTAATTATTTTGGAACATTACAGCTTTAGTGTACATAATAAACACCATTATACCTATTGCTAAAATGAGACATTGCAATAAAAATAATAATAATTCTAATTCTCAATTACTTCCATTTCACTATCTGTGCTCTCAAAGAGGTATCACTGTCACTATCAGCCGTATTTATTACTAATCTATCAGTGTAATTGTCTAAACTGTGTTGAATGCTTCTATATTCATTCTCACATTTGATTGCATGATCGCAAACCTTTTTCCACTCTTCAGCGCCGATCATGTTTACTTTTTCAGTCAATAATGTTTTTACTGTAGTTAAGTTCATACCCACATTTCTAGAGGCTACATAGCCTTTCAGTTGAGACCATATATTTTCAATTGGATTAAAATCCGGATGATATGGTGGCAATCGCAACACAGTGTGCCCATGTTCGGCAAGTATTTTGTCCACAGAAAACTCTGTATACCTCTCCTTGTGCTGACATATAATAGCGTAAATCTGGGTTTTTGTTAATTTTGGATCAACTGGAATTTCATGTCTGTTTAACCAGTTGATCATTTCCCATTTAATGGTGTTTGAGTTGGGGGGTCTCTCAACATACTTGTTGTGATAGGGTGCGTTGTCGATAACTAGAACAGAATCACTGGGTATATTTGGGATTAATTGGTTAACCAGCCATTTCTCATAGTTATCGTTATTCATTTCATTGTGATAGTCACCTGTAGTGTCCGTGGATTTATACGTTAAAAAAGCACCGGGTACAAAGCCTTTTTCATTTCCCGCATGAACTATTATCAAACGTTGACCTTTTGAAATTGGCTTTTTTACTCCTTTTTTCTTATCGTCACTCCAAGATTTCCCTTTAGTGTGGGATGCATGTATATATGACTCATCCATGTAGACGATATTTTTTCCTGTTTCGCGAAATTTGCGTATTTTATCAAGGTATTCCATTCGTTTGAGACTAACGTCGTGCTTTTCCATTAGAATTTTTCGATTATCTTCCATTTTAGTGAACTGAAATCCCATGTCATGAAGTATTTTTCTCAATGTTTTTTCAGACCCATTGTAATTAATAGCTTCAGATAACTTAGCTTTTAATGATTTTATTGTTGGCAGTTCATTAAATCGTAAGTAAGGCTATGTAGCCTCTAGAAATGTGGGTATGAACTTAACTACAGTAAAAACATTATTGACTGAAAAAGTAAACATGATCGGCGCTGAAGAGTGGAAAAAGGTTTGCGATCATGCAATCAAATGTGAGAATGAATATAGAAGCATTCAACACAGTTTAGACAATTACACTGATAGATTAGTAATAAATACGGCTGATAGTGACAGTGATATTGACCTCTTTGAGAGCACAGATAGTGAAATGGAAGTAATTGAGAATTAGAATTATTATTATTTTTATTGCAATGTCTCATTTTAGCAATAGGTATAATGGTGTTTATTATGTACACTAAAGCTGTAATGTTCCAAAATAATTAAATACGTAAACATAATGTAAAAATGTTTTTTTATTTTATTTTACCCCAACCTAAAGCCATCACTTATAGAAAAATTAGTGTATTTTATACAAAGAATAAAAATATCAAAAGAAGCAAATCATACTTGTTTTAACAGCTCCTAATAGGTACCGGACTGTTTGTATTTTGTGCGACAGAGATAACGCTCTACGAAGCCGAAATTAGCCGATTGTCTCTTTCCAAAGGTCGATGTGCAATATTTATCGCCGGGTACTGTACGCTTTAGACTGCATTACATGAATATAAGAAAAAATCATAAAACGAATATTTTGCATTTCCCACAAAAAAAAGAAATGCCATCATGACTAGCACGTAAAAATTGATGTTCTATTAATTTTTCAGTACTCCGTCCCTTGCACTCTGTATATTAAAACAATGCTTAAAACTTATCTTTTTATGATTACGGTTTATTTATTTTCTTATCTATAGATATAATAAAATCGTAGGAAAGTCAAAACTGTATATTGAATATTTTTTTAAAAGAATACTTGGGGCGTGATCTACAATTGATATCGAAGCCAAAAATATAGTTTTATCTGTTTGTCTGTTTGTCTGTATGTATGTCCGGGGTAAACTCAAAAAGTACTGCATGGATTTACTTCAAATTTTGCATGAATATTACTAATAGGTCGGGTCAACATATAGGCTACATATTATCACGCTATCACCTACGGGGGTGAGGCTGTGCGGAGTAAACGAACGAAGTCGCTGGCAACAACTAGTGATTTAATAAACAACTATTTCAACATTAGCTGGATTTTATTCTTCATTGCTGCTACAGTTTAAATTTTTCAACTCACAAAAATTTTCCTTCAGTATTGATTTCATCAATTGTTACGCCGTCTAGTAAGCATGTCTGTAAATTTGTTCAAAACATATATTAAGCTAGTTCAATTTCATACAATATTTTATATCAATAACAATTGTATTGTTTCACAATAAATATTGTGAAACAGTAGGTATAGTGTTACTGATGTAAAATATTGTATGAAAATGGAGTTTCACCAACTGCCGACGATAAGGAGTGTAGAAAGAATAGTTAAAATTCAGTTAGTGTTGAAAGCATGTCCTCCATGTTGTTCCAGGACCCTTTATGAATATACTATCTGCGTTTCTGTCAGGTAGTTCGTAAAAGGTGAATGATTGGCCATTCGTGTCACTATCGTCGTAACTACTAGGTTTATGGTGTACCTTACTGATTGGCCATTCGTGTCACTATCGTCGTAACTACTAGGTTTATGGTGTACCTTACTGATTGGCCATTCGTGTCACTATCGTCGTAACTACTAGGTTTATGGTGTACCTTACCTATTCCCGCTACAATAGCTTCGATGCTTGTCATTGTCGTGTTTCAGTTTGGAGGGTAAGGAAGCCGGCAGACTTATGCATGTGGCATTATCACAGATAGCAACCCACCATTCACATCTTTAGGGTTTTTAGGTGATGTTTTCTCTTGCCATCAAATAATAAACTAATAAATACAAAACAATACACAAACAAAAATATTGTTGCAAACTTGGGCGTTATTTTGAGAAAATTCATTATTTCTAGAAGAAATTAAGTTACTTAATTTAATTTCAACAATTAAATACTGAATTATGTTTAAAAGATTGTATGATTGCTTTATACACTCGTACCACAGTATACTGAAGACTAACAGTAGTCAATCTACATACATGTGATATTCGAGCAACGCACACATAGACACCTCTCATGGACGCGATATCTCGGAATGGTTCGGGACAGTTTGTCCGCATCAGTCCGAGTTATCGCGTCCGTGAGAGGTGTATGTGTGTGCTATGCTCGAATATTACTTGTATGGAATATTGACTTCTGATAGTCTCTAAGTATTCTGTGCTCGTACTGATAGTAACTATACGCACACAAACATAATAAATAAAACACAATAACACACTGGTGTGTGAACATAAGTTGTGTTTTAGGTATTGTCTTGTGTGTGTAAATAGTTAATAAATAAAATTAATAAATATTCACGGGGAAAATTACAATTACTGATCTAACCCCAAAGTAAGCAAATTATATTTGCTTGTTTTATGGGTGTTAGTGAACGATACTAATACATAGAAATACATATATTAATACTGGAATATATTGAATAAACACACAAACCCGGAAATACAAACATTTATGCTCATCACACAAATGCTTGTCCCCGTCGGGGATCGAACCCAAGCCCCGTTGATTGCGTAGTCAAGGTCGCTAACCACTCGACCAACGCAACAGGGCGGTCAAGTGTAGTAGTCATAGTTATAGGTGTGCATATAGTTATAATTTTTAATATAACCTAAAAGCCCTGATGATGCTCCAATAATCGAAAGCTAAACAAATAAATAGTAGTAGTCAAATAAATCAAGAGTTTATTAGTTAAGTGTAAAATCAAGAGTTTAATCTAAAAAACAGCATACTGTTTTTTAGATTAAACTCACTCTAAAATAACAAACAAAATTTGACAAAGTTTTAGATCTCAAAAATGGCGTTAAATGCCGTAAGTAATATCAAAATCGATTATCGTTTCCAAAATATACAAAAATCAAAATAATGTCATTTTTAACAAATTTAATATTTTTGAACTCTGAAGTAACTAATTTTATTGTTTAATTATTAATTTATGTATTATGATACAATTTCACCAACTGCTGACATTGAAAATTATAAACAAAAAGTCTGCAAACCAATTGACCTTGCAGGCCATTCCTGAAACTTCCCGCAAAATTTAGTTATAGTCCAGTCAACAAGTTCAAAATCGTGTTAAATAGAAATAAAGCTCCTAAAAATATGTGCCATAGCTCATTCGATTCGGAATGACGTCTAGAAAAATGTTTTTTAAGGGTATATTAGCACATAAAAAATTGCGATTGTTATTAACAAAATAAGATTTTAAAAAAAGGTATTTAGTTTTTCGTTAATAACTTTTAAAATAATAATATTTAAGGAATTTTGAAAAAAGATCCTGAAAGAGGAGAAAATTTCCAATAAAAAAGTCCTAGCTCTCGGAACTCTATCTATATTATTTATAAATTTTTTTAACGCTGGAAATAGGGCTCCGCGAGGGCGTTACGGCATAGGCGCGCCAACAAAAGCCGGTATATCACCTAAAATGTTTTTTTTTAAATATTAAATAACAATTTAAAAATTTGAATAAATTATAGTGTAATCTAGACACTTAAACGAAAAAAACCTCGGTGAAAAAAATTTTTTTTGTCGATTTTTCAAAAAGTTACACCATTGTCAATTAACTTATTTTTTTCCAATCTCTGTTTTTATAAATTAAGGTATAAAAGTTTAAATAATTGGTCTATAAATTTTTCGCTTCGTGGAGCTCTTTTTGTTTAGATCCTTAATAAAGTTATGCAAAAAAAAAGTTATTAAAATTAATTATTTCGTTAATTATAATTTTTTTAAATTAACTATAAATGAAGTTTCTAAAAAATGTTATCAAAAAAAAATTTTTTTGGTAATATATTATTATTGCTGTTTTCGCATCTGATATAGATATTAATTAACATTGGAAAAAAAAAATTACGTCATTTTTTAAGAAATTGTTTATAAACAAATAGACTATTTTTGGGTTTAAAAAAAGATTTTTTTTACTGTCTTATAGAATAGGTGAAATGATGTTTTTTTTTAATTTTTCTTTAATATTTTTTTTTATTTTTTATAATCGTTTTTTTATTTCAATTGTTTAAATAATAAGTTAAGAAATTATTTTATTCTTAAAAATCATCATTGACCCTTTTCAATGGAATAACAGAACAAATAATTTTTTTATATAAATAATTTAATTGTTTATTAACTTAACAATTTGTTATAAACAAATAATATTAACTGTTATATTTTTTTCGAAAACTTCAAAAAATTACAAATCTATCATATATAACAAAGTTAAGAAAATATTTTTTGTATTTTTACAACACTTTTAAATATTATATAATAATGAAATTACAGTCGTTACATAATTTGTCAAGTTAAAAATTGTTATAACTTTTAAACTATTAGAGATAGAGTAAAGAACATTCAAGTCATTTTTGTAAAGGATTTATTTATCTGTAAAATGAATTCAAAATTTGATTCTGTAACTATTATTTAACACTTGTTATAAGCATCTATTTATAAAAAATTTAATTTTTTTTTTACATATTTTGAAATTCCATAGCTTATAAATTGTTAAATAATATAGATACAGTTACGGACCTAAGAACTTTTTTATTCTATGATAAAATATCTTTCTAATTTCGCATAAACTAAAGCAAGATCCATTTTTGTTTAAATAATATATTAATTCAAAATACTTACCCAATTTATATTCTGCTACAGATCATTTTTCATTTATTCATCACTTGAATTATTAATATTCTGCTAAGTTTAATTATTTATTTATTAAAATAAGTCTTAATAACTTTCTACTGGAGCTCTATAAATTATTTATTTACAAAAAAATGATTTCTTTTATTTAATAAATTTTTTTTTATAATTTTTTTTCTTCAGGTATATTTTCTAAATTATGAAGCATGAAGTTTAATCCGATTATCACTAATTTGTACGCCTTTATACATTTTACTAATTAGTTAACTTAATGATAATGTAATATAAATGAACTTATAATACGTTTTTGAATTTTATCTATAGTAGCCCATCCTTTTTCAAGGACATTTTAGTACATCAAACTTTTGTTTTATTTATAAAAATATATTTTAAAATGTTCTTTAAACAAAATAATGTGTAATTAATAATTTCTTTTCCTTCTTAAATTACAGATTTTAAGTTTTTAACAATAAAAAATAAATATTTTCATTAATTCATTTTACAGATAAATAAATCCTTTACAAAAATGTCTTGAATGTTCTTTACCCTATCTCTAATAGTTTAAAAGTTATAACAATTTTTAACTTGACAAATTATGTAACGACTGTAATTTCATTATTATATAATATTTAAAAGTGTTGTAAAAATACAAAAAAATATTTTCTTAACTTTGTTATATATGATAGATTTGTAATTTTTTGAAGTTTTCGAAAAAAATATAACGGTTAATATTATTTATTTATAACAAATTGTTAAGTTAATAAACAATTAAATTATTTATATAAAAAAATTATTTCTCTGTTATTCCATTGAAAAGGGTCAATGATGATTTTTAAGAATAAAATAATTTCATAACTTATTATTTAAACAATTGAAATAAAAAAAAAACGATTATAAAAAATAAAAAAAATTATTTAAGAAAAATTAAAAAAAAAAAATCATCATTTCACCTATATAAGACAGTAAAAAAAGTCTATTTGTTTAACACAATATTTGCTGGCATATAACACTTGTACTGTTTCACAATAAGATAATTATATTTAATTTCCGACCGGTTTCGCTTACACAAGCATCCTCAGGGTATTTACAATAATTATTAACTAACAACGAAATCTAAAAAAAAAAAAAAAAAATTTTTTTTTATTATTATTATTATTATTATTTTTTTATAAATATAAATATAAAAATAAGTTAATTAACAATGGTGTAACTTTTTGAAAAATCGACAAAAAAAAATTTTTTCACCGAGGTTTTTTTTGTTCAAGTGTCTAGATTACACTATAATTTATTCAAATTTTTAAATTGTTATTTAATATTTAAAAAAAAACATTTTAGGTGATATACCGGCTTTTTAGTTGGCGCGCCTATGCCGTAACGCCCTCGCGGAGCCCCATTTCCAGCGTTAAAAAAATTTATAAATAATATAGATAGAGTTCCGAGAGCTAGGACTTTTTTATTGGAAATTTTCTCCTCTTTTAGGATCTTTTTTCAAAATTCCTTAAATATTATTATTTTAAAAGTTATTAACGAAAAACTAAATACCTTTTTTTTAAATCTTATTTTGTTAATAACAATCGTAATTTTTTATGTGCTAATATACCCTTAAAAACATTTTTCTAGACGTCATTCCGAATCGAATGAGCTATGGCACATATTTTTAGGAGCTTTATTTCTATTTAACACGATTTTGAACTTGTTGACTAGACTATTACTTCAGAGTTCAAAAATATTAAATTTGTTAAAAATGACATTATTTTGATTTTTGTATATTTTGGAAACGATTTTGATATTTCTTACGGCATTTAACGCCATTTTTGAGATCTGAAACTTTGTCAAATTTTGTTTGTTATTTTAAAGTGACTCTAACCTATTTTTTTGCTACATTTATGATACATTACGTACTCATCCGAAGCATGGAGTCGTCGACACACCACCACTAGACTCCGTGGCGCAACTAAGATATCCGATATTAAAGGTATTCCTAAAGAGATTATTGAGAGAGATAGGTTTTGAGGAGTACTCCGAAAAATCGTCAATAACACTTTAGCTCAACCCGGAGATCGAAAAAAAACATTGTGATAAGCAGAATCGGCTAACCACTTGGCCACGAGGATGTTATTAGAACAGTATAACTAGAACGGCCAATATGTGTGTGTGTCTTGTATTTAAAGGACGCTTCAACATGCACGAAATATCAATAATAAAAATATTTTTATGGACAACTGTACTTCGGTAAAATTTCAATACTCATATCCCTGCATTAAACTTCTATTTCACTTGGTTTTATGGAATCTAAATTCCGGAATAAAGAGACTATGAAAATAACGACTTCAATATTCGTACAGAAAATATTATATCCATTACGTTCAGCCATTTGGTTTTCTTTGTCGTTGAAAATTTCTATATATTTATACAAAAAAAAACTAAGGCTGAAAATAAGTCTCCATACTTTAGGTTAAGGTTGCGTTTGAAAATAAAATTCGTATAATAATATTTAAACCTAAGAAGTGTTATTGTGTTTAGGGTTCCGTACCTAAAGGGTAAAACGGGACCATATTACTAAGACTCTGCTATCCGTCCATCTATCTGTTTGTCTATCCATCTATCATCAGGCTGTATCTCATGACCCGTGATAGTTAGACAGTTGAAATTTTCACAAATCAAACACAAAATAAATATTTAAGGGGGGCTGCCATACAACAAACGTGGATTTTTTGCATATATTTTTTCGGTATTTATAACAACTAACAGACACTTCAAATATTCACAAAATATTTAGATATATTCACTTTTAAAATATATAACTAATAAAAATAAAATAAATATTTTAGAAGAGGCTTCCATACAATAAACATAATTGTTTGCTGTTTTTTATAGATGATAGTTCGGAACCCTACGTGCGCGAGTCCGACTCGCACTTGACTGCTTATTGTAAATCACTTTAAATTAAAGATATAATTAGAAATTTTTTATTTAAATAGTTTTGATAAGAATTCGTCACTTTTTTATTTGTAATTAGATAACAATTATGTATAGAAATTTCTCAGTTCTAGATACAAATTTAATTTCACAGTCTTAACAGACAGATATGACCTGACCGATTAGGGCCGGGTCTAAAGATGATGTAACAAATATTTAAAATCAGCGTAAATAAATATTATCACGCGATTCTACGTGCGAAGCAAGCAAAGTGGACGTTATTAGACGTTTCTGTTCATCACGTTTCTCCACTCTGTCTACTGGTAACATAGAATAGGTAGTACTTACATTTCGGTGACGGGATCACCACCTAATTCATCTTTCTTTGATTCAGGTCTGATAAATATAATATTTTAGCCAGATTCAGTACTAAACTGTCAGACATTATGTTCTGGATCTGATACTCCTAAATTACAGACGTTTGCATCTGTCTGACTAGACCACATAACTAGACAAATAATAAAATAAATAAATATTGCAGGCCAAGCTATATGAATTAATTTGACCCAAAATAAGCAAATTTTTTTCCTTGTGATTATAGCTGTCAAACACAAAAATAAGGTAGTTTAAAAACAAATTCTTCTCAAACATTGATTAACGTTAATGATAAAATAGTAATAAAGTTTTTAACAGAGTCGCGTGTAGTAAAAATCCTTTTAGAACTATTAGAAACTAACAAAGTCCCTCATAGAGTTCCAATGTCTACGCCATTGAAATAGCAAAGCTGTAAGCACTAAACTTGACTATCAAAATTCAATTAGTACGTGCCGAGCCTCGAGATCGTTTTGTACCTCGGCCACGTCTTGAATAATCTATTACTGACACATAAGCTTAACTCTTCATGAGGCATTAACATCTAAGATACCATTAACACGTAATCCTTCACTGTGGTGACCCACACATATGGTAATTTTGACCTATTAAAAGATCGCACGTTTAGATCTTCGTATTAGCTTTCAAGCTGTAAGTAATCGTGAATGAATACTTTTATATACCAAATAACTTATGTACAAATTAAAATGGGCACTTAAAAATTGTCTATAAAAATACATTTTTATAGACAATTTTAAGTGTCTTTTTTAGGGCTCCGAAGTAAACTAGGAGCCCTTATAGTTTTGCTTTGTAAGTCCGTCCGTCCGTCCGTCTGTAATTTGGCAAAAATATACATTAATATTAAAAATATACATTAATAACATAATATTAGTCACGACAACAAAGATTTAACGTAAAATCTTGAAAAATGTTTCTTTTTCAGGGTAACTCCTCTACATGTAAAGTGGAAATGTTAATTTTTTTTCTCACGTACCCCATACTCTCGCCCTGCCCCTCTGCAGGCCAAACGGTTGGTTTTGGGGATGGGATAAAATCATAATAGTACTAAATATAATGTAGTTAAAAGGAAAATTATCACGGCATACAAGGCGTTACAAGAGAAGAGAGAGAGAAGAAGAAGTTTTTATAGGCGATGAACCTTTAGTGCTTATATTTTTGTCATTGATGTTAATTAGGTTAAATGTTCTTAGTATGAAACAAAAAAGCCCTGTAAGGCGGGCTA
Source organism: Apodemia mormo (assembly GCA_036924255.1). Classification (NCBI taxonomy): domain Eukaryota; kingdom Metazoa; phylum Arthropoda; class Insecta; order Lepidoptera; family Riodinidae; genus Apodemia; species Apodemia mormo. Next base: position 22,349,468 of record JAUPFN010000016.1, read on the forward strand.
TAGGAGAGACAATTAAACACGAAAGTTGGATCAATACTGCCTCTTTAATATTAATAATAAAACATTTATAACAGAATATAAGTAAATAAGGCTGGTTATACACAATAGGTTGGCTACACACTACATCTCCTTCCCATGGAGAAAAAAAAAGTGAAATTACATTATGATTTTGCTTTTTTTTATATTAAAATACGACACAATGAAGTGTAAAAGCTTAAGCTAATTAATATAAAATAAATTGTTTATACGAATACATAGGTATGTGTACCTACAATGATACACACTATAATAACATAAAACAAAAATACAAATACAAAGGAATTTATAAGATATGGTTTAAAAAAATAATAATTAACTTGATGTAAACAATTTAGTACGATTTTTATGGACTATGTCTAATTTTCCATGTTTGTTTATTTGAACATTTGGTGACATGTCTTTTACTACTACATAAGGACCTGAATAGATGCTTTCCATTTTATTACAATTTTCATTTTTTATTAAAATTAAATCATTTGGTTTGTAAACTATAGGATTAATACATTTATCATAAACATTTTTTCTAGCTAACTTACTTTTAAATAGATTTTCCCTTGCTACCTTTTGAGACATTTGCAGTCTAAATTTTAATTCCAAAGGATAACTTTCATGATTATAAAGTGGTTCTACAATATCGGTATTTAAATTACTAGGAAGCGAACATACCTTACCAAATACTAACTCGAAAGGCGTGAATTTAGTTTCCGAATGAACAGATGTGTTGAAGGAGAAACACCAATATGGAAGCCATTGGCTCCATGCGTCTGGGTGGTTATCAGTTTGTATACGCAAGAAAGAACTTAAATTTTTATGCGAATTTTCCAATGCACCTATACTTTGGTGGTGGTAAGCGGTAGAACTTAAATGATTTATTTTTAAAAGTTTACATACCTCTTGGAATACAGAAGACATGAATTCAGATCCTCTGTCTGTTGCGATCTCCTTAGGTATCCCGTAGCGAAGAATGAAACTATTAACTAGAGCTTGAGCTACCTCCTCCGATTTTTTCGAAATTAAAGGATGAGTCACTACATATTTAGTTAACTCGCATTGCAAGGTAAGTATATAAGAAAAGTTATAATAATCCCTATCTAACGGTCCTACTAAATCTAAAAATATTTTATCGAAAGCTGACTTCGCCGTCGAAGTAACGACCATTTGCTCTTTAACGAGTCTACTATATTTTTCTTTTTGACATTTCGGGCATTTTTTTACGAATTCCCGAACATCTCGTTCTATACCTGGCCAATAAAAATATTTCTTAATGTTATTCACCATCCTTCTCATACCCGCGTGGCCACTGGTGGGTAAGAGATGGAAGTCGTTTAGAATAACTTTTTGGTCATCTTTATCCTCAATTCTTCGTACGTCATTTATTATATAAAATCGCGGTGCGCACCTATCATTTGCCATTTTAATCTCACTTAGCAATTCTTCTACAAATATATCATTTTTACTATTTTTTATTATACATATTTCGTCGACGTTTATTAGATTACAAAATTTATTCAGCTCCCTCACAAAAGCGACTCGCGTCAGTTGTAATCGGAAGTCTGGATTAATAAAAATTGTTAACTTACTTTCAACATAACAAAACGCGTTTTTTTCCATGGTAATCTTATTTTGTTTCCGTAAACTATCTAAGTCTTTTTTCTCTATAAATCTTAGTTCTACTGCCTCTCTTGGTTTTGTATGACTCCCCACGACACTCGGTTGATCAGGCCAAGTGCAGTCAGAAGTCGTACTATCCGGAGGGCGTTGCAATTTTCTCGCTTGTGCCCTAGTTGTCACATTTATATAAGGCTCACTCATGCTTTTCAAATCTTCTGATGTAAAAAAAATTCGAGACAAGGCATCTGCAGCTGCGTTGTCTGAACCCTTTACATATTCTACAATATAGTCGTACTCCTCTAGTATCAATCGGAACTTCATAACCCTACTTGATGGATCCCGCATGTTAAAAAGGTAAACTAAAGGACGATGATCTGTCAATATTTTGAATTTCTTTCCGTATAAATACGGACGAAAGTATTTAACAGCCCAAACTATCGCCAATAACTCTTTTTCAATAGTTGGATATCGCTGTTCTGCGCTATTTAAACTTCTACTTGCGTAAGCTACTGGTTTTTTATTTTTATTACTTAATATTGCGCCGATTGCGTAACCTGAAGCGTCTGTTTGTACTATAAACTGATTATTATCTGAAAAATCGGGATATTGGAGTACCGGGGGAGAAACTAAACACTCTTTTAACATTTCAAACGATTTTTTACAATCCTGAACCCAAACAAACGGTACATTTTTTCTACATAATTTATTTAAAGGATAAGCTTTTTCCGCAAAGTTCGGTATAAATTTTCTGTAATAATTAACAAAAGCAATAAAACGTTTGACCTCGTCAATGGATTTTGGGCAAGGATATTTTTTGACTATGTTAATTTTCTCTGGATCGGGAACTACGCCCTTGCTTGTGACTATATGTCCTAAATAAAGCATTTCCTTTTTCAAAGAATCACATTTAACCGCATTAAGCTTTAATTTAACTTGCCTTAGCCTTTCAAAAACATCTTGTAAATTTTTCATTTTTTCGCCTAAATTTCGACCAAAAACTACTAAATCGTCTTGGTAAATAAGGCACTTATCATACGAAAGACCTGTCATAGCTATTGTCATCATCCGAGAAAACGAAGACGGACTGGTCTTAAGTCCCATTGGCATCCTTGTCAACTGGAACTGACCAGAACCAAAAGCCGTATACTTCCGACTGTCTGTATTTAGCTCGACATTATGAAAACCTTGATATAAATCTAAATGACTAAAATATATGCAACCTGATAAGGAATCTAGAATTTCTGTTATGTTAGGAAGAGGGAATTTATCATCTTCAATACAATTATTTAACCTCCTATAATCAACTACTAACCTCCATTTTTTCTCACCGCTAGAATCTAACTTTTTGGAACTAGTAACAAAGGACTACTCCATTCACTTCGACACTTTTCTATAATTCCTTCCTGTAACATTTCTCCTATTTGCCTATCTATCTCTTTTTTCTGAGCATGTGGTAATCTATATGGTTTAGAAAATATAGGCGTTACGTTAGGCTTTAAAGTTATTGAATGTTTATAAATATTAGTCGTGGTTAAACTATCTCCCGGTAAATAAAATATATCACTGTATTTTGCACATAAATTCTCCACAGACATTTATTTGTTCTTCTCCATTTAAATGTTTTAATTGTAATAAGGAAAACAATTTTTTAACCCGTGTTGCGTTCGATTCACTTTGTGAAAAGGAACAAATGTTGTAATCGTTAACGCTATGGATAGTTGGCTTAATTTTTTCAAGTGAAACATAATTTTCAGTCATATTTAATATCTTTACCGGTATCTTACCACATACTGGTTTTACTAACGAACTGGCTAAGTAAACTCCGTCGCTGATATGTGACGCGCAAACTAAGCATTCGACTTTTCAATCTGTTGTTATGTAATGAATAGATTCGCATCTCGGTGGGATCCCTAAATAATTACTACTAATACTAATAGGTAAATTAAACTTACTATTTTCGACCGAAAACGTTATTACGTTATGACTAAAGTCCAATACCGCGTTATACTTAGTCAGAAAGTCCTGACCGATGATGCCATTCGCCCTAATCGGTAAGAAATCAAATATATAAAATTTGTGTCTCAAATGATAACCATTTACATTGAAGTTTAAATAACAATATCCGATTGTTGTCACTTTGCCACCGATATCGTTTATAGAGATGCTCTCTTTGTAATACGAAATCTGTTCTTCTATAACATGTTTATACTTTAGCGCAGAAATTGATGCACCGGTATCAAGTAACCAATGTAGTGCACGGTTGTTTATAGGCAAACTAATTAAACAATTACTATTGCAAGATAAAATTTTAGTCTCGAAAAAACTTTATATTATTATTTTCCGTATTAGACGGTTCCGCCTGCACTTCCGGTTCCGAATGACGTTAACTATATGAGAGTTACTATTACGCATCCTTTGATTTCGATTATTACGAGTGTTATAGTAAAACTTACCTCTATGCGCCGGGCGGGTGCGGGTTGTTATCTGGCTGTGCTGTTGCCCGCGGTAACCGGTCCAGCCACCACGACGACCATTGTGGTTGTGGTATCCACCCCCGTGCGGCCTACGCTGCACATATCTCTGGCTAGTGTGACCACGATGACCTCGCGCGGAATTGTACCTAAAAGCCTTTTGAAATCTACCGTTATTATGATACATACCAAGTACTTCCCCTGAACATGAAGCCGAGGTGATTTCCTCATCCTGCGCCGCCTGGATCGCGTCCTTGAGCGAGCTATAATTACGAGCTGCTAGTATAGTGCTCAATCTACGGTTTCGCAGCCCATCGGAGAATTTTTTAATCGCATATTGTTCGTTTAAAGGTTTTAAAACTTTATAATTATCAGAATTTCCGTTGGCCTGTGAAACTGTAAGCTGAACGAAAAGTTCGGATATCTCTTTACCATAGTCCTGTATAGATAATTCATTCTGTTTCATAGAAGTTAATTTAGATTGCAATGCCGTAGCAGATTTTTGTGGTAATAATATATTTTTCATATCACTTAATAACATATCTACATTAGAATAACTTGAACTTAATCTTAATTTAGCAGTTTGGGATAACCTACTTTTTAATACAAAATTAATCAATTGTTTTTTACAATCAGCTGCCGAGAGAGTAGAGCTGTAGTACTCAATATTATCGATTAATTGTCTGGTGTTAGCCTCTTCATCAGTCATGAGCGGCAATAAATTTAATGCAGTTTTTAGGTCGAAGGTAGACATTGTTAGAGATTTGCTATCCTTACACAATTCGATTACTTCGCCATAAATTTTTTGAAAAGTTTCAATATACTTATAAATTAATTCCGTATCTTCCTGTGACACTTTACCTTTCTTTATATTATTCGTAACTTGAGTAACACAATAAGAATATTTCATAAAAACATCATTTGCTTCACAAAGCTTCTTAGTTAATATATTTCCTATCCTACGATCTGGACCAATTTTAATTAGATATACTCTTATGGCTTCGATATTACGACACAATATTTCTAAATCTGATGCCATAACTAGCCATAAAATAAGTTGCTTTTTCCTATAACTGAATACATTTTTATATTCGTAATAAAACTAGTAGATACTTACATACCATTAAAATATACCTATTATGTAAATAATTAAATATAATATAAAAGTCACAATATAATGTTCATAGTTCGTAGTGAAAATATAACGTGATAGGTATGTCCCTGAAAATAGGAATCACTGGACGCGAGACCGTAATAATCGAACCGAATTATGGTTTTTCATCACCGAAAATTATTAACGCACTTTTTTTTTTTTTTTTAACACTTTATATGCACTTTATATACACTTTGATAAAAAACCGTGGTCTAACTTCTCCCTCATTTATGGTTGGCCTTTGAAGTCTGCGTAGAAATGAACGCCGAAGAGTATGATGGTGTATTTGCTGGTCAATCCATTGCAGGTGACATCTCCGGTAAATTCTGTATATGCCATATATTATTACAAGTACTATCAACGTTAGTATTAGTAGCAAAATAATGTTCGTGGCTCCTAAATGTGTTCTTATTTCCTCCACTGAAGCTTGGTTATTGCCCCCAGCGGCGTTTTGAGCTAAAATTACCTCCTCTTTAGATGTAGAGGTACCCATCTTTTTCAAAATTTAGAAAAGTAAAACTCGTAATCTATGTTAGAAGATATAAGATTATGTATGGAAAATTCCCGCTCAACCTCGTAGTCATAGTTTAATTTCGTCCCAATATGGACATGGAATTTCAAACAAACCGAGCCTCTGCCACACGCATCCTGGCAGGGTCGCCATGTATGGCGGGCTATAGGAGAGACAATTAAACACGAAAGTTGGATCAATACTGCCTCTTTAATATTAATAATAAAACATTTATAACATTAGAATATAAGTAAATAAGGCTGGTTATACACAATAGGTTGGCTACACACTACAGCCCTCTTCTTAATTCTCATAATTGTGACGGGCAACTTCAGAACCATACTTTGCGCGTGACCCGACACGCAGTATACCAATTTTTCAGATATACAAACAGTATAACTATATCAAACCCAGTTAAGAACATCAAACAATTAAGAATGACTGAACTAACGAAAAAGTTAATTTGCACCAAACTATTTAAGTGCTTTTTTTGACAATCACAGTTAAATTCATTAAAAAAATTAAATAAAGTGGTGAAAGCGGATCTTAAACTAAGTAATTTTCCGCTTCCGCAATGAATAATAATATAAACCAAATCAAGACATCGGGATCTATTAGAAGTAGAGCGCTTACACACTACGTCGGATCCAAATTAGAGAAAATTATTTAACGAAGAAGCCATAAATCTATTTTTATAGAAGGTCCCACGTGTTGACACGGGCCGAGTGCCCGACTAAAAAGACTATTCCTGTCACAATAGCGTCAATACTTGTTCCAAATTAAGGTAACTGGTAAACTTATAGGAATACTATCCTACTACACCAATAGCAACGTGCAATTAACATGATTGCTGTCTATAGGCGGTGGTTGTCCATTAAGAGAGCTATCTGCTTGTTTGCTGTCTTATGATACAAAACAAGTGGAGTTCCGTCTTCCGAGTTCTTTTATTGTGTGATCCTTTGTGTTGATTCGGACTCCCTTTAAAAGAATAGACCAACTCCCGTTCTGTCAGGCAATTCGTAACAGATGAACGATTGGCTATGCGAGTAACTATCATCGTACTTACTAGGTGATAGAATTCTGCATTGTCTCGCCCGGGTCTGGTACCACCGCTTTGCCTATTTCTGCCGCAATAGCGTAAGTGCTTGTCACTATCGTATTCCGGTTTGGAGGGTAAAGTAGGTGGTGAACTGCTGGCATTGAGACCCGCTAAAAAAATTGCAACGTTGCTATCTTTTTCTTCTTTGGTATCTCTAGGCGATGGTTGTCTCTTTCCAAAAGGCGAACGCATGTTTGCATTTTATGTCAAAAAACATCGACAATCCTCCATATAAATATATAGTTCAACATCTACTTTGGAACATAATTTTCTGAATTCCGATCTGCTTTGATAATCGAGTAACCGTTGTTAGAGATCTGCCTCGAAAAGGTTTTCTTTTCAAATGCATAACTTTCACAGATGGGTTTAAACAAATTAAGAAATAAAGCCAAGCATAAAAGATTTTACACTTTCAATCGTCGGCACTTGGTGAAATTCCGTTGTTATTAGTCCAAACTAGGTTATAATCACTTGTACTTTACTTTCACTTCAAATATAGACAAATAATTTTAAATTAAAAAATATTACGTCCTGAAGATGCTTTAAAAAGCGAAACCGGTCAATTAATTTAAAATTATTTGTCTATATTTGTAGTGAAATTAAAGTACAAGTGACTATAACCTAGTTTGGACTAATACCAAGCATAAAATACAACTAGCATGATAGACAAGCATCAGGGGCGTGCATTGTATAGAGGCAAAAACGCACTGCTTTACCTATATTTTAATAAAACGTTCATACGTTTTAGATGACTTTAATTAATTATAAATAAATGAATAAACAAAATATAATAACTTAAAAACGCCTAATATTTTTAAATAGCACCTATTTGCAAGCACAGCACACAAACATTATGTTTGCCAGGCGTTTATTAAACGATAAATAATATTGAACGCCAGGTCCTGCCGCTAAGATTCTGCCTCACATTGTAAATGTGTGCGAGAACATAATTACCTATCTGCACGTAATTGGCTCACTCACACAATCATGCTATTTCGTATAGCAACTACTGCGAGCTTGTTCTATAATCCGGGTAAAGATAATAGACGAAACATTATTGACAAACAGTATGCTCACATTATGTATTTTTGTTTAGTAAGGTTTTATTTGTTGAAATGTTTTAAAAAGTGATGACATTTTAAATTTTTATTTGATACGTGATATGCATTGTGTATTATTATGTTGTATTATTGTATATGTTTTCTTAAAATATATATTAATGATATTATTATTTTAACATTTGAAAGTGTGTAAATTAAATTAAATAAACAGTAAATAATTAAGGTAAACAATTATATATATCTCGCAAATTTCATGTTGAAAGTTATGAAACGTATAATTGGCTGTGTGGTTGTGTATACACGATTAAATTATATTGTTTTCCTTGCATATTGTTTAGTAATTATTCTAGTACAGTGTGGAATGATTCGGGATATTCAGATTTAAATAATTTTTAGTCCGCGACAAAGAAGCATTTTTAAAGGCCACATCGGATATCTTGCAAGAGACGTGTTCTGTAACTATCACTCACTTGGATAAGATATTTGAGGTGGCCGAAATCTTGCGTTTATTTACATCGGGATATAGTATTCTCAAGTAACCGGAACCTTGAATATGTGAAAATTGAAGCTGACTAGGTGAGTAGGTGAGTAGTTATAATATTTTAGCTTATTATTTTACTTATTAGAATTTCTTCCGCCGCGACGATCGATCGCTGTTTTGTCTGCGTTGCTGTAGAAGATGTACATAATAGTAGTACATCTAAGAGTTGTTCTGTTGGCATGGTTTCCGTCTTAAAGATTCGTCGCGTGGCTGTGGCTATGCTAAAAATCTATAAAGGAAAAAAATTTTGAGACCGAGTACTCCGCCGTATACCCGGTGTCATAATCCTATGCACGCTGCTGACAAGCATTTGACAAAACTTATCTAGTATTTTCATCACCTATTTCACAGTTATTTGAGACTAAAGACTTTCATCAGCACACCCTAACAATGCTGCGAAATGAGTGCTTACGGATAGGTTTTGAGCAAAAGACAGGCTAGGTCTATCAACTTTAGATAATAAAAAAACCAGGGAGCTATACTTGTAAGCTGAAATAATAGCGCTCCGTGCGGCGATTAGATAACTATATCGCAGGATTCCAATATAGTAGAATCACGGCCGAACGCAACAAATCTTTCGAGGATTTTGGAAGCTTTTAAACCTCTGTCCATTATGTGTATGGTAATGACTAAGACCAATGCATATTTGATTCCTGTGCACAGAACCATCATAATCTTAAAAGTTTCTTTAAGGAATCTCAAAAAAAAAAACAGTCATAATTATACTAACTTAACAGACACAATGACATATTCAACTTATTGATCATTATATTTATCTCGTGTTGGTCCACCCCATTTGAAGAATAAAACATCTACAGTTCTGCCAGGCAGTTTATAAAAAGCCGAACGATTAGATATAAGTGTCACTTCCATTGTAACTACTAGGGAGATAGTGTTTTGCGAAGTCTCGACTGGTTTCAATGGTGGTACCGATTCCTATCGCAAAAGCGTCATTGCTTTTCACTTTTGTGTTGCGGTTTGGAGAGTAAGGTAGCCAAGGTAGCCACCAATAGCCACGCACCATTAACATCTTTGGTGTCTATAGGCGATGTTGTCTCTTTTCTATCTTGTGATATAAAAAAACCTTAACCACGATTTTATTTCTTCAAATACGAGTAATTCCTTTGATCATATATTAAAGCTCTCGCAGCGAATCAACTGAACCGTTATTAGCACTTCGAATATTATAAATATTCTTTGTAACCATTCTTGTTGCTATTTTGCTGTAAAAAAGAGCACACAAAACGCTCGAGACGTTTTAAAGGGCAATTTTTAAGCTTTAAATGACTTTTCATTCACTGGCCACTGGTAAGTGGCTGAATGGATAAAGCATTGTAGTCGGTACAAGTTAAAAATATATTATAGTCTAAAAAATTAAATAATATTAATACAGAATAGTCCATTTTAGAATTACTTTTTTATATATCATAAGACAGGAAACAAGCAGATGGGTCTGCCGATGGAAAGAGTCAACCATTGCCTATAGACACCAAAGATGTTAAAGGTGCGTTGCTATCTTTTGACGAGGTCAAATTCCACATGCATAAGTTTATCGGCTACCTTACCCTTCAAACCGGAACACGACAGTGACGTTCACTGATGCCATTGCGGCAGGAATAGGTAAGACGGTGGTACCGACCCGGGCGAGACAATGCAGAACTCTACCACCTAGTAGCCACGATGGTAGTGACTCGTATAGCCAATCGGCTGCATTTTACGACCTGCCTGGCGAACGGCAGTTGGCCTATTCTTCAAAGGAACCCGGGACCAACACGGGAAGGATTTCAAAAACTAATATAAAGGTAATGTATTTGACAGTGAAACCGATAATTAAATTTTAATCTTAATTCTATATCTTCTATAATAAAAATGAATGGCGGACCAATTCGGCTAATTTTTGTTTTTAAATATTTAGAAAATTCTAATAAACAACACTTATATTCCTATAAAAATAGTTCCTAGCTGTCACGCCACACATTTAACGATTTTAAATCTGTTCTAAGGCGTAACCAGGCGTCAACCAGTACAAAAATATAAACATTCGCTTACAACTATACATATATCAAACAAATTTACGACTTCGCGTCTATTTACTTGTAAAATGATTATGTGATAAAAATAAAAAATGGAACTAAATTTCGTATGTTTTTGATTCATATATTCATCGTTGTTCTGTTTCAAACTATCAAATTAAAAAATTCCAATTGGTCATAAATTTCTAAATTTTGATTATTGTATCGATAGCCTTGAAATCTTCTACATTATGATAAATTATATCCAGAAGATTGTGTTTAGAATAGTTGTACATTCTTCAGTTTATACAAATTATCATAAAGTGGTCAAGTCTGTAAATTAGTGAGTTTGTTGTAGGTAGCAATCTCTTCCCAATATTGGAAATTGCTTTACTAGTATAAAGCTTCATTATTACATAGCTTACATTTTATCGCAGTTTTCTTCAGGATCAGAACTAAATTATACCATGTAGAATGGGCTGTATTTTATAATTTTAGCTTTGCAAGTTGTGCAACACTTTGCTTTGCTACTCACTGTCGAGAGTGTTACTCAAATATAATCAAAGTACCTTTGAAATTCCGACCTTCTCAGAAAAGCCTTTTGCTTTACAGATCAGTTAAATTTTAAGAGATCTTTTAATTAGAAGGTGTTCCAGTGATTGCAAATTCTTAACGAGATTGTAGATTGAGAAATGGTTCAGAACTTGTGTTTGATGAGTGATCTCCAAAGGCATCACTTTGTAGACACTTTTTCGAAACTTGCAGAGAGCAAAGAGCATTAATTGACATCGACCTGACCCTGTTAGCTTTTCTCTAAAAATAGGTTAAGCCGGTAATAAAAAATGGGACGTGCGAATATTTTTAAATTAACCTACATTTCAATTAATTCAAAATAACTGATTTCAAAGTTAAGTAAGTATCAATAAATTTAACTGCATATTAGATTGTGTTTCATTTTTTTTTAAATATCAAATATACTTTATGCTAAATAACAGTAACATAAGTAACTTTAATAAATAAAAATTAAGCAAGAAGTAAAAATTTTAATTGCACTAATTTTTTTTAAATCTTATTAGATTTTATAAGAGTAGCTTTTTTTAAAATATTACTTTTCAACGTGACAGAACCAGCGGCAAAATTAGATTACATACAGCTGAAAATATTTAATTATAAATGTTTGATAAACAACGTTTAATGACAATGACACTTTTAAGGCTGTGGTAAGAAACTCTTTGTCAACACGCTGCGTTAGAAAACGCATTTTACTCATAACTTTGACCAACGGCTCAAAAGTAAAGCTGTCGAAGTAGCCGCGGTCAGCCCTTGTGTTGAGTACGGCATTATGAACCGTCCGCTCAGTCCTTATGCCCTCGACATTCCAATTGGACTTTAAGAAGCATTGTTAAAGTTTTAAAAAATATTTGCAATAGAAATACCACAAAATAATATTTAAATGTCAATTGAACTTCAATTTTTGACTTTTACTAATTTTTCAATTAAAAATTAATTCTATTAATTATTTTAATTAAGTAAACGAACTCACTACCTAAAAATCTATAAAGAAAACTCTTGAATATACTCTTATTACATAAGCGATTACGCCTATATATGTGATATTTTTAATAGATTACTACAATTTAATTATTTTTCTCTCAATTTGAAAATAATGCAATTATTAAAATAAAAAATAACGTACATGTGTTAAATCTGGATACAGTATCTTTGTACGCCCAACTTCCTGCAAATCTGTTCAAAATTTCTAAAGTGACAAACATCTACAAAGACACAAACCTTAGCATTCCTAATATTGGTGAGATAATATTTATTTTACACGAATGTAATACCAATATGTTGGTTCGCAACAGCTGGCCAGGCTTCCACAAAATTTAGAAACAAATACATGAATATACCTAGATTAAAAATTAGAAGCTTGATTATATTGTTTTCAAAATTTGACACTAACTGGGTTCGTTTTAAGCGAATTATACAAAAATTCAAGACGTTCAAATAAAAAAAACAAAGACAATTTTTTTGTATGTAGGTACTTATTAGCTGCAAATCGCTGCTTGATAAAAAAACTTATAAATTTTACGAAAATAATATACTTTTATTGAACAACAAGCAACATGATTGTCTAGACATTTGTATGCTGTATATATAATTTCAAGTATCCGATATGTTAAGTCTAGTTATATATTAGCTGCCTGTTTTTAAATATTTTACGAAATCCGTTAACTCACTTTTGTATACTTGCATAACAAACTTTTAAACACACAAACTTTAAAATTTATATCATTAACAGAATCCGTGTCTCCCCACTTCATTTTCATTTAAAAAACAAGTTTTTTTTATATTATAGCTTTCCTGATTGAAAGAAACATGCGCCGCCCATAGACACCATAGATGTTTATGGTCGAATATTAAATAAAAATTATTTATCAAACTATTTTAATAATAGAGATATTGTAGTAAATGGATCTTGAACAAATAAATAAATAAAATATCACAGTTTATTATTTCTGAAAAACATTCAGTTAGTACTGTCACACCCGGTTCCCTTGCAAGGTTCCCAGAGTAAACCGAATGTCTATAGACTTTCAAGTTCACCACGATTCACCGGTTTGTCGGTTGGCGAGTTAAGTGGTGATCCTCATCGCCGCATTTACCGGCATGTTATCGACTATTTTTAGCAATAACCGGGACCGACTGTCTAACGTGCTCATCCGAGGTCCCGTGGTAATACACCACTCCGCCAGACTCCGAGCTGCTACTAAGGATTAGATATTCGAGAAAACCTCAAAAAAACCACAATAACACTTTGAAATTTAGTAAAAACATTTAGTTCGAGACAAATAAACTATAAGCTCTTGCGTTGATAACGTTACTATCCTACCACTAGTTGTAATTTCATCTTGAACATGAAAAAAATATATCAAGATAAAAACCCCGTAGATATAGTGGCGAAATTTTTGTATAGTAAGAAAAATTTATTTAATGTAATTAATTAATAAATAAATAAATTAATAAATAAAAAAGTATAATTTATATTTTTCTCCGTGTTGGTTCCGGGCTCCTTTTAAGAATAGACCAACTGCCTTTCCGCCACGCAGGTCGTAAACGGCGACCGATTGGCTATTTGAGTCACTACCATCGTGACTACCAGGTCTACCACCTAGTAGTTCTGCATTGTCTCGCCCGGGTTTGGTACCACCGCCTTACCTATTTCTGCCGCAATAGCGTCAGTGCTTGTCACTGTCGTGTTCCGGTTTGGAGGGTAAAGTAACCGGTAAAATTATACATGTGGCATTAGAACCCCGTCACAACATATCAACGCACCATTAACACCTTTGGTGTCTAAAGGCGATGGATGACTCTATCCATCAGGAGACCCATCTGCTTGTTTGCTATCTTATGATATACAAAAAAAATTTCAACATAATCGGAAAATTTCACATTACGTTCTAGCCCTTGGGCTTTATAGAACTTTCTTCAATGAGATTTATGTTAATTGTATCTAACCTTATAAAACTATTTGTATAATTTAAAAATGGCGTTAATCTGAATATTTATATGTCAAAAGTATTTTCGAGATACTTTGTCTTCGAAATACTACTTTTAACACGGTTATTATACAGGACCATATAGTGCTATTTTTTCGAGAAATTTCATTATGATGTCAATGCATTTCGGCCAGACTAACAAATAAATACTACATGTATATTTTTTTGTTGTCCTGGGCATCGGCATTAATAGCGTCTGAAATTCTTTATATTTTTGGTCTAAATTGGATAAACGTCTGAAAAACGCCAGACAGAGTTTAGATTTTTCAACATCTACTTGACTAAATAGGAAGATGTTTGGACAGTCTGGTTTTATTTAGAGTATCACTAGAGAAAATACCAAGATAAGTGGTTAGATAGTTCTATTCGAGCATCTTCGATATACTTATAATAACTTCTATTGAAAATATACTATACTAGCTGTGCCCGCGACTTCCTTCGCGTGGAAAAAAATCTAAAATAAAAACCCGCATAGTTTCCGTTCCCGTGGGATTTCCGGGATAAGAACTATCCTATGTCCTTTCTTGGGTCTCAAACTATATTTGTACCAAATTTTATCCAAATCGGTTCAGTGGTTTGGCCGTGAAAGCGTAACAGACAGACAGACAGAGTTACTTTCGCATTTATAATATTAGTATGGAAGTATGGATAGTATGGATGAGACAAAACACAAAATTTGACCAAAGATAGTCAAAGTTGAAGTACTCATCAAGAATACATAATTATAAAACAACAACATTGTTTAGTTTAATCAAGCCCTCAATTGTCTTCTCTAACCTCTGAATAAACTTTAGACCCGATCCAATTAAAGCTGAATATAAACAACATCTAGTAATCATGTTTACACTGTAAACTTTTTGAGTAATTTGAATTTGATATTTTTTTCTTTGTAAATTTATTATAAATGCTTATAGTATAAAATAGTAAACAAGGAAATGTGTATTTTATATTTACATAACAATCAAAATTAATATAGAATAATTAAGGTTACTGACGCATAAGGGCGTTTTTTATGTTTAAGCATAAATCATGCATATATACTTTGAATACATAAAATTCTAATGGATCCAATGCACAAGCGTTATTTTTAATTTTTGTGGATCGCGATTGTGGCACCAATTATTAAATCAAACAATGAACCAATTGTCTCTATAAATAAATAAAAAACATATTGATCTCTCTAATAATTTTAGAGGGAAAGACTTACCAGCACGTATACACACATGTGGCATTTAAAATACGAATGCCTATAAAGATATCAAAATATATAACATGATCAGTTCCATAATCATTTTTAATTAACATTTATAATACATGGAGTATGATTGATATTGAAATATATTTTGAAGCGCACAGGCCCTTATTTTTGTTGATAAGGTAAATATTTTTCCATGTTTTTTCTTCGAATTATTTAAACATATATAATAGGTAAAAAAAAAAACAATATAACAAAACATTTTTGGAAAAGATAGACATTTTACAATTTTCATAAAATATTTGCTAACAAAGGTAAAATTTCTCAACATTTTATATTAATAAATAAATTAAATACTGTCACACCCATATTCACAAAGAGATAAACAGAGGAGAAAGCTCATAAACATGTGCAATAATACAAAAATTAATATATTAATATTCTGCTTCAATACAATTTAAGTACTGACATGATTAGTAATGCTTGATAATGTACTTTAATATCAATTCACAACATATATATTTTTGTATATTACTCAACCACTTTCAATTATTGTAAGACCGCCCCGTTGGTCGAGTGGTTAGCGACCCTGACTACGCAATTAACGGGGCTCGGGTTCGATCCCCGACGGGGACAAGCATTTGTGTGATAAGCATAAATGCTTGTATTTCCGGGTTTGGGTGTTTATTAAATATATTCTAGTATTTATATATGTATTTCTATGTATTAGTATCGTTGACTAACACCCATAACACAAGCAAATAATTTGCTTAATTTGGGGTTAGATCAGTAAGTGTAATTTGTCCCGTGAATATTTACATTTATTTATTTAAATGTATAACATCCTGAAAATGCTTAAAAAGTGAAACCCGTTGAGTAAAACACAAAAAACATATATGTGGTGAAGTGAAATAAAATTACAAGTGCATTATTAATGGCGTCTAACACTAATGGAATTTCACCAAGTGCCGACGATGGAAAGTATAGAATACACAATTTAAGTAACACTAACATTAAAAACAGAAATAACTCAAGATAAAGTCAGCAAAATATTCTAAAGTTTTATTACGTTCAATCCGTTGATTCTTCCGCTTGCCTAACCATGTTGAATTGCACGTAGATCATGAGACGGGCATTAAGAGCTCTATTGTCTCGAGGGCTGTCTGTCCCGGAGATCAAGTGTCATGTCGTTTTTTTGTCAAAAAATACTGTCAGCATAGCCATGAAACCTACAAAACAAAAAAGTATGCGCGCGCACCCACATATAAAAAAGAATCCGACAAAGTCAAAGATAAAGGGATGTAACAGATATTTTTTTATTAATGGATTAACGTGAACTTTCTGGATTTCGATATTATTTTTTAACTACATCCACTTTGTTTTATTTCCAATTGCCACTTCAATAGGTTTGAGCGTTGCGCGCCATTTTTTTTAATTTAATCTGTCTTATTTTTGTACGTAAGAACTTACAATTTAGTTGTGATATTTTATCTATAACGTTATAATCTACGAATAAGACTGAAATACCGGACACCAGTAAGATATTTAAAAAAAAGATATATATTTATTTTTCTATTATATTTTAAAAGATGAAATGTTCGATTCGATAATATTACTGTCAATATACTATTTTTTACATCATAATATAATAGCAGTCGCCTCTGTGGTCTAGTGGTCCAGCGTTGGCGTTGGCCACATGAGGTCCCGTGTTCAATTCCCGGGTCGGGCACATAAAAGGAAAGTGTTTTTTCAGTTTTCTGAGAAACACAAAGTTGCCCGGGATTGGAAAGTGCCCGGTTGGCGATAGGCTTGCCAACTATCACATTTGTGGGACCAAATATCTTCGGCTAGTCGTGGATGCACTTGCTGTACCTCTGCCTACCCCTTCGGGCCTGAAGATACTTTTTTAATATAGCAAACAAGAAGATGGGTCTTCTGTTGTAAAGAGTCAACTATCGCCTATAGACACCAAAGATGTTAATGGTGTATTCAGCATTGCTATCTTATAGCGAGGTTTAATGCCACATGGTAAGTTTACCGGCTACCTTACCCTCCAAACCGGAACCGACAATAACATTATATAATAATAACATAGCATTGATGCTATTGCGGCAGGAATAGGCAAGCGGTGGTATCAGACCCGGACGAAAACATTGCAGAACTCTCCCACTTTTTAGCCAAGATGTAAGTGACTCGAATAGCATATTGGTTGTCTTTTACGACCTGCCTGGCAGAACAGTAGTTGGCCTATTCTTCAAAGGAGCCCGGACCAACACGGAGGATGTTTGTGATTAATGTACTATTGAAACTAATTTTAGTATCTCTTTCATAAGAACTAGTTGCGACATAAAATCTTGCCTGCAATTGTTCATCAACAAGGCCCTAATTCATAATTGCTTTTTCTTGCATTTAAGTTGCGCTATACTATTGTTAGTTATAAGCCACTTCAATTATGCAACGAAATTGAGTTAATGAAGCTGCAAAAGTACCTATACATTTCTAGGAACGGTAGAGGAGCAATCCATGTACGCCGTACGTTTTTAGCCAATTACAAGCCTACGTAAGAGCTAGGGTGCGCATTTTATAATTGTCGTCATTTCACTTGTAATGATATAGTGCATGCACGAAAATTAAATTACTCGTAAATTCCAAGATTAATCAAACGGTAATGAAATACAGTATTTTAATGCTTAATTTTATTTATCATTTTATGATGGCAATCGAAGTATATATACTAATTTATCTTATTTAGTAATGAGCAAAGCAAGAACAATATCAAGACTAGGATAGTCTTGGTCAATACCAAGACTATCCTAGTCTTGATATTGTCTTGGAATTGCTTAATACCCTAGTCTTGGTCTACATCTAACATTTTTAAGGGCATAAATTTATCACTGGTCTGCAAAAAAAAAAATTGCCCTCCTTCTTATTATTGTGATGGATTTTATAGATTTGATACTCCTGAAAAGGGAAATAGTTTTAATAATTATGTATCACGTACAGTTTTTTATGAAGGAATTTATAAAGAAAACTCTTTTTGCTTGAAATTTAAATAGTGACTTTAATAATTGTTAAAATATTACATATAATTCGTATCAAAACATCAATAAAAAACTATATTATATCTAATTATAATATCTAATTCTGAAAGAAAAAAACTACTATGAAAAATATTACATTTTACTTGTAGTTTTTTTTCTTTTCATATTTTTCTATAGGAGTTTCGCTGCGAATTGACCAGCAAGCATTGCTTCTGACCAGTTTACCAGTATAACATCTCTCTATGTGTAATATGTCTTGGTGAAATCTTTCACCATGCTCATTTGATACTGCACCAAGATTTGCGGGGAAAAGATCCATTAGATGAGAGTCCAGAAAATGAATTTTAAAGAACACGTTGCATTTTAACGCTTTATAACACGCAAGAAGCTCTTGGAAAATATTTTTGCAATTTTCATCTTTTTTGCTACCCAGAAAATTTTGACATACTTCTACAAAAGCGATCCAAGCTCTTTTTTCAGCGTCATTTAACTTGATTTTAAAATTTTGATCCTTCATGAGCTCTCTTATTTGGGGACCTACAAAGATGCCTTCTTTCAATTTTGGTTCCTGATTCGGGAGAATTTTGATTTAACTAGGCAGTTTTAACTAGGTTTGATAATGCTTACTGTTGGGATTTGGAAACATATGTAGCAAAATGCGTTTGGCGAATTTTTGCAAGTTCTTGGCATTTTACACCTACAACAAAATTAAATTTATTTTAAAATAAGAATAATGTTTAAGTATTTTTAATCATGTTATTTTATTTTATTTTATTTTGTGTTGCAGAATATACATTAATTTTCACTAAAACCATCAGTATAATTTTATAATTACCAAAATAACTACTATGCGACAAAAACAATCACTTAACAACTTTTTAACGAACTGAGCGCCACGGAGTCACATTCAGAACTGCGCAGACGCTTGCAATGGTTCAAAAATAATGTCAGACAATATCATTCTATCTCCCTCTAACACCATGTATCAGTTTTGCATATACATATGCGATATAAGCTGATTGAAGCAGAGTTAATACAAAAAAGATAAGAAAAAAATCAGGAATTTTAAGAAATCTTAAAATTTACATTAAAAAAAAAACTGCACGTGACAGAAAAAAAAGGAAAGCAGATTTGGATTCAGCGCGTTTAACTCTTTATAGAAATCTATTTTTATCTAAAGGAAGATTGTGTTGCAGACCAGTGATTATTATAAATTATACAAAATTATTGTTTAAGTAATAAAATACTTTTTTTCAACCGACTTTTCAAAAGGAGGAGAAAAACCGATTTTCCAATCTATAAAAAAATATCGATCAATCGCCATCTCTCTCTTTATCTCTCTGTTAATCACCTTTTTAATGATTTTTATCTCTTTCTCTTTACAAATAAATTAGAATTTGTTCTTCTACACGTGTGAGCTTACACTTGATTATTTTAAATTTTACTTAATTTAAGCATGCTTATTAACAATTATTTTATAAAACTACTAGCTGACCCGGCAAACGTTGTTCTGCCTTTTGAACTACTCTTATTTTTTCTATATTTTCTCACCTTTTAAACCTTCCCTGGACTTCAACAATTAATTCAAAACCAAAATTAGCCAAATCGGTTCAGCCGTTCTCGAGTTTTAGCGAGACTTTGACAGCAATTGATTTTTATATATTTAGATATGACCGTCCCATTAATCTTGTCGCAGTCGCATGAGATCCCTGGTTTAAATTTACTTTCATTTGTTCTATGAAATTTTTGATAAAAATAAAACTGTTTTCCTCTAATTGAAATCTCACGTGCATGACTTGGCTACCTAACCTTCAAAGCCGATTTTACAGCAAAAAGTAACAATGCTATTGTGGCAGGAATATCTAATGCGGCGATAACGAACCCGGACGAGACGTTGCAGAATTCCTCAACCTGGTTAGTAGACCGGACTGCCTTTGAAGAATAGACCATGTGCCGTTCTGCCAGGCAAGTCGTTAAAGGCGACTGATTGGCTGCGCGAGTCACTACCATCGTGGCTACTAGGTGGTAGAGTTCTGCATTGTCTCGCCCGGGTCTGGTACCACCGCCTTACCTATTCCTGCCGCAATAGCGTCAGTGCTTGTCGCTGTCGTGTTCCGGTTTGGAGGGTAAGGTAGCCGGTAAACTTATGCATGTGGCATTAGACCTCGCCACAAGATGGCAACGCACCATTAACATCTTTGGTATCTATAGGTGATGGTTGACTCTTTCCACCAGGAGACCCATCTCCTTGTTTGCTATCTTATGATATAAAAAGATGTCATTACCATCGTGGCTACTAGATGATAGAACTCTGCATGATCTCGCCCGGATCTGGTACCTATTCCTGCCGCAATAGCGTCATTGGTTGTCATGTTCCGGTTTGAATGGTAAGGTATTCGTTTAACTTATGCATCTCGCATTAAGACCGCGCCATAAGGATAGCAACGTACCATTAACATTTTTGTTGTCTATGGCGATGGTTTTCTCTTTCTATCATCATCAAACAAAATTCTTATCTTACCAAATTCATCTAATCTAAATGATCCTTTTTTCCCTATTATTAAAAAATACCTATTGAATGACTTTAATCTCTATTATATTCGAAAAACCAATCCGTATTGATTAATGCCAACTCAGTAACTGGAATATTGAAGATTAAAACTTAAATTATGCATATTGAAAAATGTTATATCTAAAAATCTGCATTGTCTGCCTTCAACATGAAATCTTACGGTGATCCGCTGAAATTGAAATTTAAGACCTTGTGAAAGCTTCTCATAAAAGTTCTAAAAATATAAATCTGTGTATCACTGTCTTGAAAAATATTTTATGGAATTAAAGACAGTAGTTACATTTAAACCTCCTTCTTCGTTGGTCTTGTTTGTCTATAAATCATTGCGTCCTAGATTCTGATCTCATTTAGTGCAAAAGATCATTGTGTTTTGATTAAAAAGTGACGTTTTGTTCACTATTTTCTATGTAAAGTAATAAAAATGTTAAAAAAAAATTGATAGTAAAAAAATATCATCACGCCCGTTTTCCTTACGAGGTAAGCAGAGTAAACCGAACGACTATAGACTTTTCAGTTCACCACGATTCACCGGTTTGTTGGTTGGCGAGATAAGTCGTGATACACATAATAATTTCTCCGACCTAATAACGATGATCGACTATATCTAGCGATAAACAAGACCGACGGCTTAACGTGCTTGCTTGCTTGCAAACGTGCTTAAAAAACTCGGAAAAACTCAGTAATACTTTTTGCCCGACCCAGGGATCGAACCCGGGATCTCATGACTAGAACCGAATGGCTAACTCTTAAACCACGAGGCAGACAAACTTTTATTATGCAGCGGGCTACGCGGTGCAGCTAAGTCTGTACATATATATAACAAGAAAAGTCCTAACTGTCTGACATAACAACGCGCACCCTAAATCCTTGGACAAAGAAGGCTGAAAATTTTCACAAGGGTTGTTCTTACAACGTAGATGAGGTATAAGAAAGGATGGGTTGAAATTTATCCTTTAATATAGTGAAATAAGGGGTGAAATATTGCATAAAATTTCTTACACTCACGTTGAGTGAGGTTCGTTTCTCCTAAAGCTGCTTCGGTTTCGAAGTAAAACGTACGTTAAGGGCGTAAATTGTGTGCTTTTTTGCTAGCTACCGACGTGGGTGAAAATGTGGTGGATGTGGATGGACAATTGTGCCGTTGTCCTCTTTTCTGTCCGAACCATTGGTGAGTATCTTCACGCCCATATCCCCAAAGGGGTAGGAGACGCCATTGGTTAGTTTTATCCATTTATAAAACCGGCGTCTTTTTTCGATGGCAGCACGGAGGTCAAATAGAACAGTTCCCGAGAAAAGCAAATTTAATTAATTTCACCCTTACTTGAAATTTATAACATTGATATGTCATATGATAGGTGAGAAATTTCATACAATATTTGTATTAAATATATACCGATGAATTAAAATGTTAATTTACTCGGGAGCAAAGCTGTGTGGGACAGCTAGTATTAAAAAAGACGTTGGTCCAAAAGAAAAATACACCAAGACTAGAAATAATTAAGACCCAACAAAGAATAAATAGAGGGTTCTTTTGTACGTTTCAACGTAATTTATTTAATCAACGCACATAAATAAAAATGAAGTCTGTAAGAGCGGCCTTGCAAAATGCTGTTAGTAGTATTTCTCTGGCATTTAAATTAATAGATAGTTAGTGAAAAGAAAAGTGCATCTAAAACGTTTCTTGTTTCTTATAAAACAAAAATAAAACAAAACTAGGGTTGACTATTGTACTCAGGTATATCGATGTCGCTGATTGTACTAAAATAACGAATATTGCGACACATGGGTCTTATTTGATTTTCGGGTCAACGGTTAACGCCAACAAAAGAACGCAACCCGGGTTTTTGTACCGCTTGGTGATCTTCATTTTGAAGAACAGAACATCTGCTTTTTTGTTAGGCAGTTTTTAAAGGTGAACAATGGGTTAGTTGACTACATTTTAAAACTGCTTAATAATTTACCTTATTAGGTAAATAGCCAAAAAAAAACATTTTTTTTAATTTTTATATGTATTACCGACGTGGGTGAAAATATGGTGGATGTGGATGGATAATTGTGCCGCTGTCCTCTTTTCTGTCCGAACCATTGCTGAGTATATTCACGCCCATATCCTCGAAGGGGTAGGAGACGCCATTGGTGAGTTATAAATAAATATTATATTACATTTTAAAAAACAGCTTTTTTTTAAATGTAGTAGTTTAATTTATTTAAACGAAATTACATCACGCCATGGTCATACATACAATACATATTTGCGTTTACCATCAAGTGACTTAATCTTCCGAATTTATATCTTTAAAATATTATTAATACTTATCTTTTAAAATAAATCTTCTAGTATTTCGTTATCTCGGTGTCATAATTAATCATTAGATTATCTTTTTAATTAAAAAAATGCCTATTGTCCAAACATGTCTCTAACACCCCTAATTAGTCCTTAGTATGTTGACTGCCTCGTGGTCTAGGAGTTACCTTATTCGGCTCAGATCAGGAGCTCGCTCAGACTCAGGAGTTAGAACCCTTGATCCCAAAAGTGCCCTTGAGGTTTATTCTAGGTTTTTCTCGAAAATCCAAAATCTCAATAGCAGCTTGGATTCTGGTGGGTAGTTTATTATTACTCCCGTGCCTCAGATTTACACGTAAAGGCGTAGGTACCGGTTATTGCTAGAAATAGTCGATAATAATTATCAGGTCGGTACAATCAACACTCATCTCGCCGACTGACAAATTCCATCAAGAAAACCATCTGCTTGTTTGCTATATTATGATATAAAAAAATGTTTTCCATATTTACATGTTCCACTGGCATTCCTGTAGAAGTTGTACTACTGTAGTTGAAAGGAATAATTTCTTTCTGACAGTTAACTGACGATCGTTAGTGCTAAAGTAGGTTTATTAATAGAAAAATTTGTCACTCTTCTCATAATTTCTTTATTATTACACTATAGGGGATCAAAATTATGAATATGACAAATAATCTTCAAAATCCAGGAACTAGAGCTAAAGTCGAAAAAATAACTTTTTTTAAAAGACTATCAAAGTGCAGAAAAACTGCTACTATGTTTTATTCCAAAGTAATTCAAGAATTAAATGTTTCCTGAACAAAATTAAAAATATTTAACAATACTGCAGGTATACAGAATGAACGTAAGTTTCTTTTACGATATCGTTTTGCGATACAAAATTTTATCATATTATTTTCAGTGAAACAATTTTCTGTTTCATCCGTTTCTAGTGGAATATACTGTAACGGCCTCAATGTATGTATTCGGTTAAATATTTCATCTCTCAATGTGCGCTTTAACGTCAGAAGGTAAGTAGCTGTATCGCCAACATTACTAGTATCGACTAAAATAAAAAATCGCACACATGTCACGTCACGCTGGGCCTTTGTCAGGTAGGTAGAGTGAACAAAATATCTATAGACTTTTTGGTTCACTACGATTCACCGATTTGTCAGTTGGCGAGATAGGTGGTGATCTCCACCGCCGCAATTTAATGACCTGGGGCCTAATTCACGTAATCAAGCGGCAAGCGAGTCGAAGCATTTAAGACACTTACACATTTTCTTACATATTATGCCGCGTCGTAGCACGTCTCGACGTTCTATCGTGTTCATGTGTGAGAGAGCCCTAATCGCTTTGATAGGGGACAGAAAATTATTATTTCTAGCTATACCTAATAGTGAGCGACAGCTTTATGTGCTCATCCGAGGCACGAGGCATACCACCCACAAGATTAAAGTCGAGTTTCCAAGTATCATCACGCCGGTTCGCTTACGTTATAGACAGAGAGAACCAAACGTTAACAGACTTACCGGTTCACATGACTCACCGGTTAGACGGTTAGCGAGATGAATGGTGATCTCCATCACCGCCTTTTACCACAAACAGCTTCACATGCTTATTCGAAGCCCTGGGGTGGTGACACACCACCTGCTAGACTCCGAGCTGCTAAGATTACTAAGATTATGGATTGTCGAGAAAGCCTTCGCTTTTGCCAACCAGGGATTAAACCCCGGACCCTACAATCTAAACTGAATGTAAAACATGTAAATAGATCCCGCAAGGGATTTATCGCGAAGAATATGTTCGCCGCGGACTAAGACCGCCACGTTAGCGCACCTGACTACATAACTATGTTGCTCGGGTTCGATTCCCGACAGGGACAAACATTTGTGTGATTAGCATAAAAGTTTGTATTTCTGAGTTAGGGCATTTATTAAATATATTTGAGTATTTGTGTATGTATAAATATATATTAGTATCGTTGATTAACACCCATATCACAAGCAAATATTGTTTACTTTGGGGTTAGATCAATTCGTGTAAGTTTTCCAGCGATATTTATTATTATTATTATTTATTAATATGTATATAAAACAAATTAAGCTTCATGGCATAATTTAAACCATCATAAGTAAGCAGATTATATTATAACCCCATATATCTATATTAATATTAAGTAGGTCACACTATAAGTTTTGCGTAACTTAAGAAAACTACATGTTATACCCAAAATATTATGTTTATTGGCACGAAGTTCCTTACGGCAGGCTTGGAGGGGATAGGGATTTTGCTGCGCGACCGAACTGAAAAAAATGTGATAGTAAAACCGTAAGAAAAAATGCGTGGAATAAAACCGTTAAATGAAACGTGCGCAGGCGCGACAGTCGCGTACACAAGCGAGTAGTGCCGTTTAGCTGAAGGAAGTTCGTTCCTACCTGGTGTCCCACGACACCACATCATTTTTTGTTTCTCAAAATTATCTCCCTTACATTTTAAACATTTTTTCATGCGATCGAACCATTTTTTAAAACAGGAGGACCACAGATCTGAGGCATGTTTTCTACGTGCTGATTGAACGCTATTACCGCCTCTTAGGAGTTGGTAAAAGTAAAACCTCTCATCAAATCTTTGATTTTGGGGAAAATACAGAAATCACAGGGTGCTAGGTCGGGGCTATGCGCAGTATGAGTGACGAGATGTACTTTCTCGGCAGCTAAAAATGACTGTTTTGTTGGCTGTGTGTGAAGAAGCGTTATCATGGTGTAGGAGAATGCGGCTTTTGGGTCGTCTTTCGCGAAATTTTTTCTAACACTCTGGGTAAATAAATGGTAGAATACCACTCGGCATTAACACTCTTTTGATTTTGGCCGCCCTTCACGAAATTCGTCATGTAAAGAAACTCGACCTCTGTCAAATTCAGCAAACCATCGCCTCACGGTGGTCAAACAAGGTGCTTTTCTCCCAAAAGCATTTTGAAGACGAGCGGCACAGTCTTGTGGAGAAAGAGAACTTTTAAAATCATAAAAAATCATCGCTCTAAAATCTTTTCGACTTATTCCATTTTCGTTGCGTACGTAGAACTTTGATGTGTGATAATAAAACAATTGACAAATCATTTCCCGCCAATTATTTTTTTATTACTAAGAGGGTTGTAACGTTTTAAAAATATAACATTCGAAATTCAAATAGTTCCGATTAGCTAGAAGTGCAAAACTTTTAGTGTGCCCCATGTATAATAATATTGTAAACGGGAAAGTTTAGATGCGTGGGTTATGTTTGTTACGTAAAAATGGCTGAATCGATTTGAATGAAATTTGGCACACATGTACATGTTGACCTGAAACACCACAAAGGATATTTTTACCCCGTCAAAGTGTTTGCTCTCGTGGTATTCCCAAAAAATTTTATACCGGTGCGGACTATAGGATGCAGCTAATCTAACTATATACGTAAATATCTCGTGTCACCGTGATGTTGGTCGCTCTCCTCTAAAACGGCTCAACGGATTTTTATCATTTTTTTTATATATTTGGTAGTTATGAGAATAGATTTTAAAGTATATTTAATATTGCTGTGTGATTAGGGTGTCCTTATCAAATCATATTCAAACTTCAAATTAATTTACCTATAAACATAGCAGACATGGGTACAAACTCTCATAGTTTTAAATTAGTACTGTAGGTATGATTGTTTGTTTCAATAGTTTTCAAGTGGTTCGTGGATTAAGATAGTTCCTCTAGAGTGGTATTATAGGTCCTTATGAACCACTCCCTCTTATGTGACGCAGCCGAAGTTGCGGGGGTCAGCTAGTGCATTATAAAAATTGTAGCCAGTTACATACTTATGCGCCTTCTTACTAGACCAGGAACTTCGCTTGAACTACAGCCAACTTTAGCTTCTTGGCGCTGAGGAATGGTCCCATTATGCCTGTGACTGATTTGTTATTTATTGCCCACTCGTAACTTCTCATGGACTGTTAGTACCAGTTACGCAATTATTATTAATATTTTCATGTGTGCATTACGAGTTATTTACGATTAAGTAAATTTCATTTTACCAGGATTTATTTTTTGGTTTCTTCTGCTGCACTACTCTTGCACGCCTCAACACGAAGCGTTAGATAGTTAACAAGCTCTATGCACCAACATTATTTCTGTAGATAATATGGTTCTACTCTCGGTAAAATTACGATCAAATGTAGCCTATGTCACTCAAGAATAATGTAGCTTTATATTGGTGAAAGAAGATTTAAAATCAGCCATTGGTTCCAGAGATTTATTACTAGAAACAAACTCATAAACTTACAAATCTTACCTTTTGAATATAAAGTATATTGTATAAATTTGATGATTTTGTATCTCCGAGTACTGAAGAATTTGTTGTGTGTTTGTTGTCTGTTAGAGATATTTAGATAGAAGCTAACAATAAACGTAATATTGATATTGCTTAACATAATATGTATATATCAAGGCTAAACTGTCGACACACAATGACACGTAGAACAATATCAACTCTTATGACTTGATATATAATAGCTTAATAAAGAAATAAAAACGGACGTAAATAAAACGTAATATTATCATTGTCTCTTTCTAGGAGAGTCATCTGCTCGTTTACTTTCTTTTGACAATAAAAAAGGCATGATAAGAAATTAAAATTGTATTGCCAGGATATTAATAAAAATTAAACAGTAATTAAACAAAAGTGATGATTACAGTACCACAGAAATTAACTTTATTTATAATCAGTTCCTTTTACCCAAAAACTACTTAGCTGTGTCGTAGTGTAACTGTTGCTTTACATTACGTAGTACGCGGATTTTTTCCTTTACAATTAAAGTAATGTGTGGGTTTAGAGTTTTTTTAGCCAATACTAGTTTATGGGGAAGTTTATTACAGATTACTTAATCAATCTTCTCGATACATATTGTCCTTGCATAAGTTTGAGAATATTTCATTTTACTGCAAATAGCTTCGCTCGCATACAATTCGAAACACAACAAACATTGATGCTATAGGGCAGAAATGGGTGCAGCGATGACAACCAACCCGGGCGAGAAGTTACGGAATTTAACTATGTAGTAGTCTCGATAGTCGTGACGTTTTCAGTCAATCGTTTGCGTTTAACAAACTGCTTGGTAGAACGACAGATGGTCTATTCTTCAAAGGGGAGCGGGATAAATTTTTTGTATAAAATATTATTGGCCGCCCATGAAACGCTTAAGGCGAAGCATGGCGACAAACGGGAAAAAACTGGTTTGTTTAATCACGTTTTTTTTGTATTGATTGTTAAATAACAATTTTACAAAAATTACACGATATACCTGAAGATATTATCTAAAGAATGTGCTAACTCATTACATGATAGAATGTACTTTACTCGATCATATAAAATTCCGAAAACAGGCTAAAAAAATCTCTAAAACAAATAATTTGTTAATAATATTTCTAATCTTCCACATGATTTTTATATGGTGATATTTAGTTGTAAATACAAATAAGAATGTGCTAAATTTTAGTTTTCAGCTGATGTCCTATATTTATTTATCCGAATTTAACTATGTAGTAGTCTCGATAGTCGTGACGTTTTCAGTCAATCGTTTGCGTTTAACAAACTGCTTGGTAGAACGGCAGATGGTCTATTCTTCAAAGGGGAGCGGGATAAATTTTTTGTATAAAATATTGTTGGCCGCCCATGAAACGCTTAAGGCGGAGCATGGCGACAAACGGAAAAAAAATGGTTTGTTTAATCCCGTTTTTTTGTATTCATTGTTAAATAACAATTTTACAAAAATTACACGATATACCTGAAGATATTATCTAAAAAATGTGCTAACTCATTACATGATAAAATGTACTTTACTCGATCATATAAAATTCCGAAAATAGGCTAAAAAATCTCTAAAACAAAAAATCCATACTTCCATACTAATATTATAAATGCGAAAGTAACTGTCTGTCTGTCTGTCTGTCTGTTACGCTTTCACGGCCAAACCACTGAACCGATTGGGGATAAAATTTGGTACAAATATAGTTTGAGACCCAAGAAAGGACATAGGATAGTTCTTATCCCGGAAATCCCACGGGAACGGGAACTATCCGGGTTTTTATTTTAGATTTTTTTTCACGCAAACGAAGTCGCGGGCATAGCTAGTTTGTTAATAATATTTCTAATCTTCCACATGATTTTTATATGGTGATATTTAGTTGTAAATACAAAAAAGAATGTGTTAAATTTTAGTTTTCAGCTGATGTCCTATATTTATTTATCCGAAAATTAACACGTTTCCCAGCGGTTTCAGAACATACCGCGCCACCCATTTTCTATAGAATTGACGCGCGTCGAAATACCTCGCCTTAAACAAGTGTTTGTTTAGATCTGACTTTAAATACCAAATGCATACTTTCAACATTCCACTTCTTGGCTAAATTTCCAACTCTATAGTTATACTTCAAATCAAACAAGTCTAACTAAACTCGTTACAGTTGAGTTAAACTCGTTCAAGATTCATGAACATCAAATTACATTTTCTTAAAACATTTCCATTTCACATAACGTTTCCGTAAGCAAATTCAATTATGATTTCGATATTGGAAGTAAAAAGTACTTAATATTACTATAGATATAATTTCTCACTAGCAGACACCGGCGACTTTGTACTTATGAATTCAACATTCAAAAATAACGAGTGGTCTTACTATCCGTTACAATAGGTAACAAATAAACTGTCAGACCCGAAAATGTCATCTATATAGGTCGATGGCATTATCAAAAAAGTAATGAAATTATTCTATTTATACAAAATAAAAATACTATGAAATTTAAAAATGCTTGTTACTACCCTGCAATTTCCCTTAAATTTAGGAAATATTTTAAACACAGCACCCCACGTCGTATCAATGGCCACGGGTAGGGATCGGTTGGCGCGTAGGGATCGACATCAAATAATAAATATAACATATAATAAAATCATAGAAAAATCAATGTATGTCCGGGGTAAATTCAAAAAGTACTGCATGGATTTACTTCAAATTTTGCATTAATATTACTGACAGGTCGGGTCAACATATAGGTTACATATTATCACGCTTTCACCTACGGGGGAGGAGCTGTGCGGAGTAAACGATCGAAGTCTGCGCGATCGAAGTCGCGAGCAACAGCTAGTAATAAATAAATATTCACGGGACAAATTACACTTACTGATCTAACCCCAAAGTAAGCAAATTATTTGCTTGTGCTATGGGTGTTAGTCAACGATACTAATACATAGAAATACATATATAAATACTAGAATATATTTAATAAACACCCAAACCCGGCAATACAAGCATTTATGCTCATCACACAAATGCATGTCCCCGTCGGGGATCGAAGCCGAGCGCCGTTGATTGCGTAGTCAGGGTCACTAACCACTCGACCGACGGGACTCAACGCTACTGACACAGACCACATGGATACTAATATACGCACCATTGGGAAGGAAACGTGTCGCCGCGCTATGAGTAAACGCTTCTATTACTGTCAAAAATTTCTTACATTTGTAAGTTATATTAAACTGTGGAAAAATCGAAATAAACCATGTTGTACTGTTTTATCATACCGAATGAGATAACAAGGTTTAAATATTAACCTTGAAATGATTTTTTTTATTGCTAAGTAGTATAACTCTGTATTTATGTATGTAATTGCAAGCTACGCCGACAAACTAAGAAATTGTCTTGAACCTATTTGCTCCGTGGCTTTTGAGTTGGCAATGTAATGTCTTTCCTTCAAATTTATTTTAGTCGGTGGCGTAGCAACGCGCGCAGGGTACATCTAGTACATAATAGTATTCCATTAAAAAATGGAGTGAAATAAAAAGAAAATAATAAATAGTATTAAAAATATACAAAGTGCGATTCGATCATCACTTCTATGGAGTGACGATTGCGTGACGTCATAAGAGACGGCAACGTCTCGCCCGAGTATTTGGTACCACCGCCCTACCTATTCCTGCCACAATAGCCTCAATACTTGTTCCGATTTAAGTTAATCGGTAGACTTATGCATGTGACATTGTCATCCCCACCATACGGATAGCAACGCACCATTTACATCTTTAGTGTCTATAGGCGATGGTTTCTCTTTCCACCAAAAGACATCTGCTTGTTTGCTATCTTATGATATAAAAAAACAGCATGCTTTTGATGTCACGACGTAAAAGTGAATTTTATTGCCAAGGTGCGCTAAAAGATGTTCCATCGAAGATGTTGTTTGTGCCTTGCCACCCACGTAGCGAATGTGTTAAGCAACAGACACAACCTTAGCAGCTTTAGTTACATACATACATATCTTCACGCCAGATCTCTTACGAGGTAGACAGAGAGAGCCGAGTGCCATACATCACGATTCTAGCAGCTTAAATTAAAAACCAAAATGACAGAAAAATGGAAGACGATAGTACCATAACTCTGTCATCTAGTTGTAACATTATTGGTTTACTTTTTCAAAGCAGTCAGTATTTTTTTAACAAGGACCTGGGTCAATGCAGAGACTAATAATAATTTTCATTTTTTTTAAAATGTCGTTATAAATTCGATACCGTCAAACAGAATGAATAGGAATGCAGGGGTGTAAACCATATTTCGTAGAGATGAAACTAATTCTGTAGGGTTTTTGAGGTCCTAGGAACGGTTTCTGACTATTTTCGCGATGAAGTCAGTATGTCTGTATGTATGTGTGTGTATATGTGTATGTAAACATCTCATAACTTTTGAACGGCTTGACCGATCGAAACGTGGTTGATGGCATTCGATTGGATTTCGCTCAACTTAGATTTCCTTGAGAAATTTGAAAATCTCTCAAAAAAAAATTTGGTGAAACAGTATTTTTTTAATATACCTTCCAGATTAATGCACGGATCAAGTACAAAAACTAATCAGTTCTATTCCTAAAATAACTAAGTCTAGTGCATAAATTACATCAAAATCGGTTTATCCATTTGGGAGTAATCGTTGACGAAAAATTTTGAAAAAAGTTTTTTCGACTTAACTTTGAAATTTTTCAACCAATTATTTTTTTGTATTTTACAATATTTTAGCACTAAAAATATTACGTCAATTGCCGTTTCAAAAATCAAAATCGAATCTAATTTTCAATAGTTACAGCTTTTCAAATGTTAAAATTATGTTGTTTTTAGCAAACCTACTTAATATTTTTTAAATAACTTTCAGGCAAATACGCCGATTGACGTAAAAATCTTATCATCTTTTTTCCTTTAAAAACTGCGTCACATGCCATTAACTGGATTAAAATCGGTCAATTTTTTTGGGATTTATCAACGACGAAAGTTTTTGAAAAAATATATTTGTGATTGCCTCAAAATTTTTCAATCTATCGATTATTTAGCTAAAGCAATATTTCAGATCTTAAAAATTGAGTTGAATGCCATTAGAAAGATCAAAATCGATCATGGTTTCCAAAATATAGAGCATTTCAAAAATCAATATGTATCCTATTTTAAAAAAATAGATGTTTGAACTGAAAAAATGTATGCTTCTAGGTTTTACTCTTTTGGGCTTAAAATACCTTAATTTAGCGAGAAGTTTTAGGGATGGCCTGCAGGGTCAACCGTTTACATATTTTTTATTTACCATCCCGCCACACGAGTCGCATTTCGCAACGCACATCAATATATATTTAGTGTCTACAAGCGATAATTATCTATTTCGATCAGAAAAGTCATCTGCTTCTTTGCTGCTTATGAGATAAAAAAATATGTAATAAGAAAGTATTAATTTATTGAAAATAGCATAATATGCTCAAAAGTAATAGTATTGAATCAAACAATTTCCCCAAGTGCCAACGATTAAAAGTATATCACCAATACGTCGAGCCATTCAGATTTCCGAACAATGGCCAAGTATCAATGATAAAAATATTTGAAATATCGCCATAAAACGTATAAGCTCATATTTTATCCAATATTTTCGATACTCTTACAATACAAAGGCTGCTTAACAAAAACTAGCTTTCAATTGCGATATTGCTTTTGTGCATTGACACGAATGAATTACTCATATTGTTTTCCGTTTAAATGCAATAAGTACTTCAAGAGCTGAAGAACAAATTTTCAGTAAGATTTATTCAACTTTAAAATTCTGCAGATTATAAGAGCGCTTCATATTTAGTACCTAGAAATCCTTAAAATTTAAATACGAACTTTTAGTTTGAGTGAGATATCTTTTGTTATCTTTTGCACGTGGATGACCTAAATGTATATATTTTTAATATATCTGACTAGTTACTAGTATCATTATTAAACATCATACATCTCTCAGGTGTCTCACTAAGAACAAACCCTAAAATTAACATTTCTCTAAGTCATATTGCTGGTGGTGTATTCGACATGTGAGTTTCTTTGGCCGTTCAAGAATATTACTTAAGAGTCGAGAAAAGATCCAAAAAAGTGTAAATGATGCAGTTGATAGTGTTGGGACATGTAGTTGCTTTTAGTGTAGAAGAAAGATAACTGCACATATGAAAAGAAGATTGTGTACAGAAAAAAATTGATGGAGCGTTAGAGAAATTACTTTAAAACACAATTTTAACTCAGGGTGTGTCTGGATATGTGCTTACTGTTATTTCTGCTTTCTATTGACATGATGGTTGGCCGTGTAGTAATTTTATGATAGCACGTAACGCAATAATGCCAAAAAATTACGTAACCATGAGGTATATGACAGGAATAATCAACTTTCCTCGTCAAGGAAAACTGAGTTGACCCATGTTAAGCACTCAGGGCCGCTTTAACTTCTCAAAGAGATGAAATCTACATGGACGGCTTTCATTTGTTTCTTTGTAGATTTGCTTGTTGATTTACTAGCGTCTGAAACTTTTATTGACGATAAGGATAAACCCAGTTAATCTGTGCAACATCCAAAGAAATATTAAAACGAAAAATTAATATTCTCAGGCATGGCACCGTCAACCATCATGGCAAATGTACAACGAAGTTTTATTTGCGCAAGCAGAAGCAAGTTACCATAAGCTCTTTGAAGTGTTGTATTATAAATACGTGTTGAAACCAGTTTTAAAAAACGGACAGCTATTTAAATCGGTCTATCATCATGGCCAGGGCTGTTGTTGTCAAAATTTATTCCAATCGTTACCATTCCTTTAAAGGATTATCTTATATAAAGTAGAGAAGTATAAATTGCCATAAGATATAGGTATGGCTTATTAGATTTCAGTTATGTGGTAAGCTAAGGCGATAACTATTGTCCCAGTAGTCATTTCAGTAAATAATTTTATAGATAAGTGTCTTGACCGCCATCTAAAGAGACTATTAAACTGGGTTAAGGGTCAGATACAGTGGGTAGCTTTTTTGGGAACGATGGGTACTGCGCGTAGATATCTTAATTTTAATTATCGTACAACAACAACATAAACATATCACAAAGATATAAGTATATATTTGAAGTGAAGAATTATTAAAATTGGCCAGATAGTTATAAAAACGTGTTTGTATGTAAAATTACCGCCTTAATCGTCGAGTGGTTAGCGACCCTGACTACGCAATCAACGGGGCCCTGGTTCGATCCCCGACGGGGATAAGCATTGGCAAAAGCAAGCAAAGCATAAATGTTTGTTTTTTGCTTTGGGTGTTTATTAAATATATTCTAGTATTTATATATGTATTTCTATGTATTAGTATCGTTGACTAACACCTATAACACAAGCAAATAATTTCCTTATTTTGGAGTTAGTTCAGTAAGTGTAATTTGTCCCCTGAATATATTTTTATATATATAGTTAACATGGAAATAAAACCTTATCTAAATATCTTTCATTTGGTAGAACATTGGCGTAACTGTTATTTTTACGATTTAACAGGATAACTGTCTGGACAAGGAAACGAGTAAACGTTACAATAGGGTAATACAACGAGTAATTGTACAAAAACTATACTTAACAATATTTTTGTCACATACAACCTGAAGCTGGCTGATTTCACCAAATAATATTAAAAAGAACTTGCTTCATGTTAGGATATTTATAAATTGCAACACTCATAAGAACATTGTTTAACTTCGAAATCGATTTTTATCAGATTCCTCATTTTGAGACCCTAAGGTCTCAAAATGTGGAAACTCAAATATAGAACAGCTACCTAAGTAGCTGTTCTATATTTGCAATGACATCAGTGTGAGTCTACCTGTGTTTATGTCTATATATTATGTCTATATATTATGTCTATTTAAATGGCCTGGCCGATCTAAATACATAATTTAATGCCTTTTATCAAAGTTTGGACTGATTCGGTCTAGTAGATTTTGAGAAATTTAAAAAATCCTGAAAAAAGTCACCAAACCCTGGTTTATTTTCCCCCTGTTGGTCCCGGGCTCCTTTGAAGAATAGGCCGACTGCCGTTCTGCCAGGCAGATCGTAAAAGGTTACCGATTGGCTATACGAGTCACTACCGTCGCGGCTAGTAGGTGGTAGAGTTCTGCATTGTCTCGCCCGGGTCTGGTACCACCGCCTTACCTATTCCTGCCGCAATAGCGTCAGTGCTTGACACTGTCGTGTTTCGGTTTGGAGGGTAAAGTAGCCGGTAAACTTATGCGAGTGGCATTAGACCTCGCCACAAAATAGCAACGCACCACTAACACCTTTAGTGTCTATAGGACTCTTTCCATCAGAAGACTCATCTACTTATTTGCTATCTTAAAGGCTAATGTGCCGATTGATTCTAATATCTAATTAGATTTTTTTTAAACGATTGCGTCAAATTTTATTTACAAAATTAAAATCAGTTGATTGGCTCGAGAGTTAAGTGGATGAAATTTTTTGAAAAATATTTTTTTTAACAAAATGTCGAGATTTTTCTACAAATAAATTTTGTACCTAAGGCAACATTTTCAGAGCCCAAAGAGTTGCGTTAAATTTCGTTTAAAAAAAAAGATCAACTGATCGTGGTGTTCAATTTTACGTTAATTCACAAAAAACTGTATTTTTTTAACTCACAGAGCTCAAAACGCATCATAATCGATGTTTATGTTTAAGCGTATTTTGACTGCTTTGAGCAGAAATTTTAAGAATGATCTGAAGCCTGCCGGTTTACATACTTTTTGATTTAAAAATTCCAACTTTGATGTTTTTAAGTCGCATTACAAATAAATAAAGTTTCTTTTACTAAGTTTCATGTTTTTTTTAATCTTTTTATCACTTTTATTTATTTTAGAAGAAAACAGCAAAGTTGTCATGTTTTGTGTTAAACACTAACTTAAAATTTGTAACAAGCTCAGAGACTATAACTGCCATATTAAAATACTTTTATTTTCCGAGTATGAATCGACAAATTAATTTTTAAACCATATCCAAGTAAAGTACTTTGTAAATAGTTATTGAATGTACTTTTACCAGAATACATTTTAATTAAGCGGACTATTTGCAAATTTTATTATTTTATAAAATGCATAAAATAAAATTATATTTTTGTGTGGATTTCCCCTAAGTATATTAATTATTACCTTGTACTGATACAAATAGTCATTTCTTATTTGAAGTGAAAATTTCAGAAGATTATTAAAAACGAACGGATGCTGCCATCACCAGAGGTTCAGTTTTGTTTCTTATATATAAATTTCTTAATGCATGGGGGATAAGCATAGCATTGTATTGATTGCGAATGATACTTTTATTTCAATTGTAAATAAAGGTTGGTAAGTGGGTATGATGAAGTGAACAATACGACTTCAAAGTTATACACTAGTTCAGTATCTCTAATCTGTTGGCGATATTTTACACAAACATACATAAAATGAGTATATGAGCCCATCAATTTCTAAATTATTGTGTCAAAATAAAGCTTAAATATTAATTCTTTACTAATTATTAAAATCTTATGGAATCTTTAGAATTGTTAATTATTTAACATTTTTTAACTATTTAATTAAAATAAAAAAGTCTGTCAGATATGTTTTCGAAGCATTCGTGTTTATGAAATTGAGAAGTGAAGTTGCGTAATACATAATAAAGTGTAATAAATTTGTATTCTGTATTTAATATAATTCGATATTCCGGTATTCGATATGCAAATTAATAAACCTTATACCTTTTACCAAGTGGAGCGAATAAATCTGTTGTTAAATGAAGACAAAACCAAATGTAATAAACATCCAATATGCAACTTGTAAGGTAACCAGTATACAACGTAATAGAGACATAGAGCTTACGGGCTCTTTCGTAATTATAGGGGTTACACTAGAGGAAAAATTCCATTGAAAACTGCATATCGATGAGGTAGTAAGTAGACTTTTTTTGTCGACTTTTTAAGTAAAAAACGAGACAATAAATCGATTTTGATAGTGTAAATGCAGTAAATGTATAATTTAATTATTTTAACTGTATTAAGTCTTAACAAATTTATCACTTAAGCATATCCACTGAAATAAATACAACATTTCTATTATAAAAAGCGCCATAACAACAATTTACGACATAAGCTCGAAAGTTACAGGAAGTTAGAAATTAAAAAATAATGTTTTAATCGTAATTTCGAAATTTAAATAATAAAATTTTATATAAGCTCATTAGATTTTAGACTTGACTCAACCTAAAGTATTGTAAGGTTATCACTAAAATTTACACTTTGTTTTCGTTTATTTGTTTATTATAAATTTTTTAGAACTAATTTTATCTTGTTAGTTGTTTGTTGTTGTTTTTTTTAATTACTAATTATTTTTGTTTTAATGTATATACTTTTTATTAAACTTTGTCAAACTGTTTCAGTATTTTTTTTTTGTATGAACTAAATGTTCACCTATAATTGGTATATACACTAGACTTATACCTTAAGTCGTATTTATAATTTGTATCTTTTGTGTATTTGCTGTTGGTGTTCCATTGAAAATAAATAAATATATAAATTAGATATGTTCATTTTTAGTTATGTGTAGTGTGTACTCACTAAAATATATCAAAAACAGGAACGATATTGCTATGCTTTTATCTCATCTCCACAAAGTAAGTAATTCTAACACTTTATAATGTTAAAATATACGAACAGCGTAATGGACTGTCGCCCATCTGATGAGTACATGAAGTACGAAACGCTTTGTCATAAGCTAACGATGTTGAGTTTCGGCTTACGCCTAGACCAGCACAGGGGATGGATGACCTATCAGTCTTTGGTTTCCCTCTTAGCTGACAAATCCCCAACAACTCAGTCCGGCCTTAGTCGTGCCAAGCCGTAATGGCGATTTCACTGTTTCGTCTTCTTTTCGACTCTTCAGGTGCGATGAGTTCGCATGACAGTGTTTATGCATTGCTTCTCTCTTATGAGATTAGCTGTGTAGAATGGAACGGGTTCCAATCCTAACCGCTGACGCCGCCCTTGGTCTAGCGAGCGTTGCTCCAATAGACTCAAGAGTGATTGTTATATATGTGTGTGTGTGTGTGTGTGTGTGTGTTAATTATGTATATTATGATAATATGATTATACCTAATAATTATAAGTAAATAATGTGAAATGCAGCCATACTAACTCAATAATTAGGAACAATCATACAAAAAAGAGTAGTATGGTCAATGTTACGGAGCAGACAGGTTAAGCCAAACTTCTATGCACTTTCTGGTTTCCCAGGTTCGTCCATTGGCGAGATGACTGGTGATCTCTATCGCCGCATTTTACCAATTTATATTACCCATAATGATTAGGTACCGCTTATTTCTACCGATACCGATAGCATTACGTTCTCATCCGAGTCACCACCACCACATGTTAACGCACCACCGCTACTAGGCATCAAGGTGCTACTTTTTTGGGTTTATTTTTTTGGGTTTATCTCGACTCTCGAAGAGGCAAATATTAGACATTATGTATGATAATTGGTTGCCTTGTCACTCTCAAAGCAAAATTTTACCCCGTTTGCATTTGAATTTAAACCTTAAATTTATATTTATAAAGACTAATGTTGTATGAAAAAACCTTTGATGTTTAATCTATGATAAAATATCTGTCGTGTCAAATTCGTAAATTGAAGTCTACTATTGTCATTTATTTTGTACAAGTCATTTTAGTTCGTTCGACCGGACCGCGTGTGTGTTAGCGGTTTTTTAGTGGTATAAAATTAAATTGTTTTACGGTGAATTTCTCTCAAGTACTGTTTTATTACAGTATTTATTAGAAAGGCCAATTTTTTTTTTGTTCTATTTACATAATTTGTTGTAAGAAATATATCATTATAGCCAAAAATAAATTAATTTATAAATTCATAATTTTTCAAGTGATTTTTTGCTATATTTGTTTGTAAATATAAAAACTACTTAGTCTATTACTTCATTTTGATTCCCAATAGACCGAAAATATATCAATTGATACACAGTCGTTTACAGAATGATAAAAAATGGCTTATTTGTAGTCGCCTTACACGCCATTCCCGCCAAATGGCGAGTGATGAGTCCTAGCGCTAAAATTCGCCCTTGCGTGTCAATTTTCGAAAGGTTATTTGGGTTTTCGAGACAAATCTCAAAAAAACTTTTATATCACTTTTTGCATGACCTGGGGATCGAAACTAAGACCTTATCATTTAAGCCGAATATGCTAATCCCTTGATCACATAGCAGTCCCAGGCGTTAGATGAAAATACAGAGGCAGAAATTGAAAAAGACGTAAAAACATCCATCTATGTGAATCTTTGCAGAAAGTTTTTTCTAGACAAAGTTACAACAAATGGACTCACGATTAGTCGAAGATACTTGGTCCCACAACGTGATAGGTGCCAAGCCTATTGCCAACCGGGCACTTTACAATCCCGGGCAAGATCGTTTTTATCAAAAACTAGCACATTTTTTAATTGCCCGATCTGAGAATCGAACCCTCCTCCTCCTCGGACCTCATGTGGTCATCTCCAACACTGCACCAGTAGACCACAAAAGCGATAACATTTTCGCAGAAATCTACTAAATAATGCTTGCTTATTAAAATAGTGATAAGATTTAGGTACTTAATAAGGGCTGTCTTATAGTAAAATAGAGTTTTATTTTTTAACCATACCACCACTGGTCTTCACCAAACCACGACATCTAATAATCAAAATGTTCTTCTCAAATAGGGTGATATCAAAAACATTACGCCAAATGTATTGGTGATACAGCAATACAAACCAACTTTAATATTTTAAACATAAGCACACTATTTACAATCCTATGCATTATAGTTATATAGCTCAATTTTGTGTGAACTGAATAATACAATGTTACTTTTTGCAGTAACTTGCACATATTTGCATTATCTAGATTCGGACAGCTCGCTTTCATCTCACGTTTTGGTTATTTCAAATACAATTTGCAATAGAAGATTTTGTTGGATTTTTCTGTGCGCGGCGGTTTCGTTTACGTTTCGCAAATGCCAGATGAGATTTTCGTTCCGTGAATTTTGAGCATAGATTTAAAATTCTTAACTATGTGTTAGTTTTATTAAACAGCACATTCAATAAAGTTCTTATGATTTTTGAAACGGTTTTTATTAACATGCTTTTATTAAAATATGCATTTTCATTCCTGCCACGCCTTATGTAAGTACACATACTAATAAGGAAAAATTAAAGTAATATGATCGTTGGTTCAAATCCAGACTTTATTAAAATAAAGATTTGATAGCGAAAATTATCTGTACTAGCGCCTTACCTAGTTTCTATATTTCTACATCTTACACATATTTTAAGTAAGCAAATTATTTTGCTTGTGATATGGGTGTTCGTCAACGATATACTGAATATATTAATACTAAAAGATATTTAATATACAGCTAAATCTAGACATACAAACATCTATTACCATCACAAAAACGCCTGTCCTTTTGGGACATAAACTCAGGCCCTAACGACGCAATAGTCAACACCCGTCATACAAAACTCTGAATAAGTTTTTTTCAACAAATACCCAATACCATAACAACTACGAAAAGACACAAATGATTTTTTGTATTGTGATAGTCTTGTGACAATTGCGTCATTAGTAGTCACTATTGTTGTACTTAGTCTTGGTAAATTACACCAAGTAATTTGCTAATAGACTCACTTGTTTATTTCTGTAATTTAGTAAGAATACTTTTTATCATAAGATAGCTAATAATGGAAATGCTTGCCTGATGTAAAGAGACAACCATCGCCTATAGACGCCAAAAATGTTAACATGCAACGTTATTATTCTTGTGGCAAGGTTTTAATGCCACATGCTACATAAGTTTACCGGATTTTTTAATCTCCAAATTGAAACACGGCAGTGACAAGTGTCCACGCTATTTCGGCAGGAATAGGTAAGGCAGATTCGAGTGAGACAATGCAGAACACTACCACCTAGTAGGCCAGATGGTAGTGACTCACATAGCCAATCGTTTGCCTCTAACGAACTATCTGGTAGAACAGCAGATTTAAAGGAGCCTGGGCCAACACAGGATAAAACTTTAAAAGTTGCTTAACAATATTCTCGTTACTACAGCTACTCAGTACAAACGTTCGTAACAGAATGAATGATTCCCCACAGACTAAGCCCTTATTACAGAAAATACGCGCCCAAAGAAAGGATGCTTCGATTGGTAGATCAAGAAAAAAACCAATTTCGACCAATCGCATGTAAAACTCTATGTTGCCTATAAAATTTGATTAAAATAAGTTACTGGTTAGGTTATATTATAAATAATGACTATATTCATTAAATTATAAGAATACTATTTACATACTCAGAATAATTAATTTTATTTAATGAGCATCATAAAACAATGCTGTCTGAACTTGATAACCTAGAGAAATCGTTGTTCAAATACAGACTCAAGCTTTGTCAAGGGTTAAGCAAAGTCTGGTTCAATGCTTTTGGCCTGGATAATATTGATTAGATGATAAGATTCCAAAATTACTTATGTAGCTTGTAGATCTATGTTATCTAAAATTCCTGCAAAATGAAAAATTATTTCGCATGAAATTTAGAGCAAAACTAAATGATTACTTTTGCTATCGACATGAAAACAAACAAGTAGAAGTCCTTCTGATGGAAAGAACTACCATCGCCGATAAACATCAATGGTATTATTTGTGCATTGCTAACCATGTGGTAGGTTAGTAAAGCCTCATGCATAAACTAATTGGCTACCTTACTCTCCAAACGAGACAAGACAGGGACAATTATTGACACTAATGTGGGAGGAACAATTAAGGTGATACCAAACCCGGGTGAGATGTACCAGAGCTCTAATACTCTAAACTCACTTTTTCTAAAGAGAGTTTAAAGTTCTAAAAAAGTTTAAAGCTTTAAACTTCAAAGGGGTTCAGGCCAATGCGGGTTGAACTTCCACTACGGGGCCGTAAGCGTTCTTTCTGGATTATTTTACAAAAACTTGGGATTTGGACGCTTTTGGATTATTAGCATACCAATCTAATTACGAGATACAACGAGGGGAATATTTTCTTGTAACTGAAGCCACAATCTTCTTATCTGCGATGTCTAAAACGGATGCACAACTGATTAACTTAATACCTCACAAATCGAAGTAATGGTTAATCTACAGAGGTCATTTTATATACCGAAGAAAAACACTTCCACTTCCACACTCCACACTTCCACGTAAGTCGACATCCCTTCTTTCGTAAGCAATATACCTCATAATATACATCCTTAGCGGACAAGTTCAACTTTAACTAAAAATTATCTTAATTAAAGTTGGTTACGTAGTTTCTAAACCAATAACTGCAAAATAAACTCAGATTCAGATAATTTTGGACACACGCACATCGGATGTAACATTCCTAAACTAATATCTTAACCATCAGAAACTAAAGTAAGCATTATAAACAAGGGAAGCCGTGTGCTATATCATATAAGTTTTGTATGTCCTAATAAACTATATCAATGAATAGCTCAAGTTACTGGATGGATAAAACTGAAATTTGATTAACTGATAACTGTACTAAAATTTAACGAAGGGGATTAAATCGAATTCAAGGCGAACGAAGTTGCGAGCAACAGATTGTCTCGTCTTTTTTTATATCAAGGATAAATAAAATTAAATGACTCTAGTGATGGAAAAATTATTGGTATCTTTTTAATAGGGTAGCCATTTGCTTGCTAGCCTAAAAAAATATCTTTACGCCCGTATCCCGTAGGCAGGGATACAACAAGTGAACCCTCGATTATCCAAAGATACTATGCCTGTTAGTCTATAGACATTAAAGTTGCGTTGCCATCCATGTGGTGGGGATGTAAAGCTACATGCATAGGTTTACTAGACGAGCAGTGACGCTATTGCTGCAGGAACAGAAGAGGCGATTATAAAAATAAGACCTAAAATTAGACTTTAAATTTGTTCAGATATTCTACTGTACGGTATTGTATTGGGCAGCAGTAAATTTAGTTTCTATCGCGATTTAAAACGTGGTCCCAATGGTTGTTACCGTGACAAACGTCTCATTTCATTAGAGCTGGGCGTGACCGGATTGATAAAATTTTCTTCGGTCGTTACCGTGATTAATAGAACCGCCATTAATTACTTTATTTTAATTAATTGTATTTCGTTGTATAATTCTAATGATTTCAAATTAATTAAATTTGTATTGATTTCCCTATTTTATTTTAATTGCAAATTTTGTACAAAAATACGTATTTTATGTCTCGCCTGGTCTATTCCTGCAGCAATAGTATGAATCCTTGTCACTACCGTGTACAGGTTTGTAGGGTAAAGTAGAAGGTAAACTTGCCATAAATAAAAATGCCATATGTATGCATTAACAACCCGCTACACGAACAGCAACGCACCATTCACATTTTTGGTGTCTATAGGCATTGGTTTTTCTTTCCATCAGTAGAACCATCTGCATTCTGCTTGTTTATTATACTGCAACTTAAAAAAATCCTGCATCCGATCTCTACCAAATTTATTTGGGACCAAATGGGAAGAATGCTCCTCACAATTATATACTTACAAATTAAACATTATGTTATCTTATTTTTAAAAAATATACATGAAAAAAGCCAGGCCCGCTGAGTTTTATCCGCCGAATCTTTTCAGTGTGTGGCCGTGTTTCCGATCCGGTAGTAATTTAAAAAAAGTTGACGCATCAAAAAAAAATTGTAAAAAGTTTTATTGAATAAAGCACTGATTTCTGATTTCAAACGAAAAGGGATTTTCCAAATCAATCCACGCGTCTTTGATTAACCGGAATACATGGATAAAAAAAATTCGAAGGAATTAACAAACTCCTTCTTTTCTCATGGCGGTTTAAAAATACTGACGCGAGCAAGCGACTTTATTATAACAGGTTATCGCCTTCTAGCCGAAATTCGACCATAGACTAAACAATAAAATATCTTATAAGTTTTACAGCAAACTTTAGCCATAAACATAATAGTATACATGTGTGTATATTATGATGATATATATTTTGATACACTATGTCAAATGTATGTAGTGTGTGTAATGATTATTTTTTTAATTTAATGTATTTTTTAATGTGTATTATATAAAAATATTAGGTTTCTTGGCAATGTAACTTTAACTGTGCTAAATTTCATATCCGTCCGTTCAAGTAATTGTCTTAAAAATTTGTACAAAGTTTTTGCTACACATAGTAAAATATACAAAGATACTCGTAGTCACCGTTATATCACAGTTTACATAAATCTTTATGAAGATGTTTATGGTGATCGATTAGTCCAAACAACAGTTAAGTGTCAAGTTACATTAAATTTATTTATATGACTGCAATTACATACGGGTGGACATATTTGTCTACCCGCATAAAACTTGTCAATTATTGTGTATTATTATGTATTGG
Source organism: Apodemia mormo (assembly GCA_036924255.1). Classification (NCBI taxonomy): domain Eukaryota; kingdom Metazoa; phylum Arthropoda; class Insecta; order Lepidoptera; family Riodinidae; genus Apodemia; species Apodemia mormo. Next base: position 22,394,431 of record JAUPFN010000016.1, read on the forward strand.
AAACAACGATAGAGTTTAATTTAAGCTATGCTTACACGGGTTTAGATTGTATTTGAAATTGTTCAAAATAATGGGCTTACGAATATTCTGATTCTGATATATATATATATATATATATATATATATATATATATATATATATATATATATATATATATATATATATAATTTAAGAGATCGACTGTGACTGAAATATATTTATAAACACCTCAGAAATACTCAGAAATCAAAAACTCAGAAATAACAACATTTACACTCATAACACAAATGCTTGTTCTTGTCGGGAATCGAAACCTTCTTTTAAGCTTTTTTTTTTTAAGTTAATAAAATATATAAGATATACTCTTTGATATACTTTGTTTGAAAGTTCTAACGTAGGCAATATTTACTGAGTAAACTAAAATATACCGTAGCTTTCCAATAACTAAACATACCTAATTGTTTAGCAAAATGCATTTATAATATTAATGTATTTACATAACAATTAATTATTGATTAATTTGAATAACTTATCCTTTTTCTTTAAGAGGCCTTTTTCTATAATTAATTTTTTTCTTAATGCTCTTAAGCTTAAGCTCTTCTTAATGTTTGCTAATATTTTTTATACTATATTGTAACTGGAACCACTATCGTAACAATATACAAGAAAAGTCAAGAAGTAAACTGTGACGTGAAAATTTTAGATACTTTTAAAAAATATTGCACACATAAATCTCACGTTAGAGTAGTATAAGATTTTGCTGTGTGTACTGAAAAAGTGTAAAGCCAAAATGTGTGTTACCTTTTAATTAGTTTTCTCATGAATGAAGGTTATTGTTTAACCACTGGACGTAAATCAATTAAGATTTAAATGTTACAACGAAAACAGGACGTTGACACATAATTTCAATAAATTTTCAGCAATGCAACAATAAGTGTCACCAATTAATTTCTTTAAAATGAATGGAAGTAACAGATGCTGAATTTTGCATTTTTCCTGCCCCGATGCACAATTTTTAATCTCCGTTTCACAGAAAAAAAATACACCTGATACCCGCCCTCCTCCCTGCCTAAGCGTCCATGAACTCCAGAGCACATGAGTCCAGAGTTATGAAATCCAGAGCATATGAGCCCAGAGGGAAATGCTCCGCCGCTGACACAATTTTACATCCCAGGGCTATCAGCGATAACCATTTCGAAAGAAAATCATAATGCATATATTTAAGCACAACGATTCTTAATATTTTTGACGTACATCAGGATCGATAGCAATTAAAAAAATGTTCAAAACCAGAACACTTTTTCATTGCACAATTTTTAATCCACTCTCCGTTTCAAAGAAAAAAATAAAAAATACACCTGATACTCATAGGAGAGCGAAATAATTGAAAATTGTTGATCCGGGTAGCGCGTTAATAATAATGCAGACGCCGTATCGTGACATTTTAATGTTTTATGCAGAATCCTACTACGTGATAATGGTTCTCGATGAGCCCTGAGCATAAATTTGGGGGCTTTAATGTTATTTTTGTAACGTTTTACAACGTAATTTGCAGAGGTCAATTGTAACGGCATTGTGGACTGATCTCATCGAGAATTGTTCAAATTAACTTCGTGAAAATAATACTATTTTTGAATATTTGCACATTTGGTAGTAGTGGTCTAGATAGTATATTTGACTCAGATCAAAAGGGCCTACGTTCAATCTCGGATCAAGAAAAAGTTTTATTGAACTTTTTTCGTGTCTTTCTCCGAAAATAGAATTCTCAATAACAGCACAGAGAAAGTGCAAAGTCCGTGTTGATACGTCGGACGTTGCAGAATTCTACCATCTAGTACTATCTAGGTCCATTAGTAAGTCACGTTGTTAGCAACAATTATTAGCCTTTTCATTCCTTTTACGAGATGCCTAGAAGTGGTGATTTATTCTTAAAAAAGGGGCCGGTGCAACGAATTATGAATCAAATCATGCACTAAATTTCGGTTTATTATGCCTACCTCAGTTGAAAATCAACGTGACGATATTTATTTAGATACTTTATATATTACATTCCTCAGTAAACCACGAAGATTGCCACTTATTGCCACCAGACTCAACACTGAGTGATGGTATGCAGAAGTACTTTTAATATAGAATATCGTTTTTAACGCAGTAAAACTGCAGCGACGGACTTTCAATTTCCCGTATCTCTGAAACCCTGCATCAGATCTTCACTAAATTAAAATAGGACCGCACGTGAAGTATAATAGTCTCTTAAGTAGAAAATAATTTTTAAATTCTGTGGACAACGTTCTGAGGTAACAAACATAAAAAATCTGTAAATGGTTGACCTTGCAGGCCATCCCTGAAACTTCCCGCTAAATTAAGGTATTTTAAACTCAAAACTATGAGCACAGATTTTTTCAGTTCAAACATCTATTTAGTTAAAATGGCAGTATATTGATTTTTGAAAAGCTTTATATTTTGGAAACGATATTCAATTTAGATCTTTCGGATGGCATTTATCTCAATTTTTGAGATCTTAAATATTGCTTTAACTAATTAATAATAACCGATATTTTGAAAAATTTAAAATCTATAGGTTGAAGCAGTGTCAAAAAACATTTTTAATAATAAATAATAAATATCTCTGGACAATTTTACACGAATTGATGTAACCCCAAAGTAAGCAAATTATTTGCTTGTATTATGGGTATTATTTAACAATATTAATACATAGAAATTACATATATGTATAAATAATCAAATATTTAATAAACACCAGAACCCAGAAATGCAGATATCTTCTCTTACAGAAATGCCTGTCTCTGTCGGAATCGAGCCTGAGCCACGTTGATTGCGTAGTCAGGTTCGCTAGCTACTCGACCACACGGAGCGGTCAACATTGATACATATTTAATAAACACCCAAACCTAGAAATACATACATTCGTGTTCATCACACAAACACTTGTACTTGTCAGGTATCGAACCCGGGCCCCATCAATTGCGTCGCCAGGGTCGCTAATAACGTGACCAATGAGGAGTTCAATTCATTCCTTTCTTATCATACATATTACCCATTTTTTTATATTCCTACTTGAAATAATTTTGTGCAGCTTTACGACGTTAAAATTATTATCGTTACATGGCATAATGCTGCCGATAGTAACGCGATACTCCAACGACAAACAGTATGAAATTTACTGCGTGTACACCAGTAACGATGTGTTATGCTGTTTTTAGTGTCGATTTTACGATAAATAGCGCCATTTGTCTGCGCCCATTATGGCTTGACGACGCAGAGAATGGGTACTTGAGATTGTACTAAGCTCGTTCAGGATAAACTGCATTTCCTTGCAACATATATTAAAGTGGGTTTTGCGAAAATGTTTCAATAATTTCAGTGAATTTTCAATTGTTTTTTAAAAGCCTCTTTCGGTGCATTCAACTTAATTCATATGCATATTATTTCCGTTGTCTATTTCCAACATGTCATATTTCCACTATTATGTACTGATTTTGGTTTTCCGTGCATGAACAACTCCCAAGTCCTAAGCCTATTTTTTATAGAAAAGTTCCAATAAACCTGTGTTAGGTTCTCAGAAAATTAAAATAATAGTAAGTAATAAAGTAAACATATTTTGTCACTGGCATTGGTATGGTATAACAGAATAATATAATATTTATTTGAATTTAAAAATATTGTTTTTTACTATTAGCCTGTATGGTAATATAAGAAAATTCAAAAAGTTATATGGAATATTGGAAATCTTTTGGAAATGCTAGAAAAATCTTAGTAATTAGTACTTTTCTAATACCATCAAAAAAATAATTAGTACTTTTCTAATACCATCGTAAACTCAATTATTAACGTTTGGATTTTTAGAATTGAATGATTAAAATCTGTAGCAAAATATTTTATGTTAATCCTACTTATATAATTATTTTTCTTTTACGTTTTGATCTGAAATTCTTTGTTCAAAGAAAAAGGCATCTATCTACATTTCTTTTTTTTATATTATATGATCTTTCGTGATAGAAAAAGACAACCATCGCCTTTATACACCAAAGATGTTAATGGTGCGTTGCAATCCTTGCAAAAGGGTCTTAGTGTCATGCATAAGTATACCGGTTATGTTACCCTCCAAACTGGAACATCAGTGACAAGCACTGACGTTATTATGGCAGGAATGGGTAAAGCGGTGGTACCAGACCTTAGCGAGACAATTCAGAATTCGACTACCTAGTAGCTAATACCAATCTTTCGCATCTTACGAACTGCCTGGCAGAACGGCCGATGATCTACTCTGTAAAAGATGTCTGGACGAACACAGAGGAAACTTGGAAAAATGAACACAAATTACCAGCATGGCTCAGAATGGTAGATTTCATCGAACATTTATCTGCAGTGGCACCACCTTTCCTATTGCCCCCAACATCAAGCTCATGAATCTTTATTACTATTGCTATTAAAGAACTACATAAGTAAAGAAAAGTACATAAGTAATCGACGGAATCGATCATATAGCAAAGAAGAATTTTGCCACGTCGAGCTTGTCGACACTAGCTCAGCGATAAAGGTTCCCGGCTTTACGGAGACGGTCGCAGGTTCAAATCCTGCGTGTCGATATTTTTCTTTGTTGTTTTTAAAGTTTTTTAAAGAAAAATAAAATAATATGAACGATTTTTCATCTCAAAACACTAATTGTATTGTAAACTTAACATTTTCTGTGAAAATATCTGTCTATTGTCGGAAAACTCGCGAAGTATTGACAGAAGAGGATGTCAGCAAGAAGTTTATATCTTAGAAACGATATCATTTAATGGACAATAAACTACAGTAGAGCTATTTACTTAGTTGCTTATTGTTTTCAAAAACGGAACAAAGTTGGAAGAACAAAGTCTCAATAAACGAGAATTTACAGCTCGACCTAAATTTTTCAAAATAAATTGCAAAATATATAGCAATGTTTGCTTTAAAAACTTCTAGTGAACTCGCTTTGCCAGTTTTGCGTTATTTTATTTCGTACAATTTAGATGAAAAGAAAATGTAATTTGGAATTCCAAATTGCTCTCTTTAATAGAAACCCCTTGCAGTGTAAAACCGTTGAGTAGCGTTTAGAAAACTTATGTATGTCAGAGTGGTACCTGGACTTTTTATAAAAAAATGTATAATGTATGAGAAATACGAAGTGTTTACGTAGTACAGTTTGTTGATTTCAATATCATCTTTATGCACAATTCACCGTAGTTATTTTTAAAATTGGTAACTACTGATTGGCGTCCTTTTACATTATATAATTATGAATAACGCATTATCACAGTAGTTCATTCGAAATGAACATGTGACCTATCTTAAGACACCAGCGCTTAACATCGTCATCCAACATGTTTTCACGGTTTTGGTACCACCGCCTTACCTATTCATGCCATAATAGCGACGCAACTTGTCGCTATCGTATTCAGATTTGGAGGGTAAAGTAGCCGGTAAATTTATGCAATTAGCTTTTTATCCCTGTTACATGGAAAGCAACATACCAATAACATATCTGATGTCTATAGGTGATGGTTGTCTCTTTCCCTTCGGGGACCCATCAGATCTGTTGCCATCTTATGATACAAAAAAAAGATAAGCATCACCTAAAAACTAAAAAAGTGAAGTTATATTGGTTGCCACATATCATTGGTTGCATTAATTTATCGAATACTTTATCCTCTAAACAGGAAACGTAAGACCGTGGTACCCAAGCTTTTTACCAGTAATTTTTTCTGTGATAAAAATCAATATAGTTATATTAATCGTAGTGAGAGATTCCATCCACACCACATTATTTTGATGATTCTAGGTGTCTAAATGAGTTTAATGTAGATCATTAAAATCATTTAGACACCTAGAATGTGTAGACATCTAGAACTTTCTGTTTGATTTTCTCGTACCTTCCTTATAAACAGTCAAGCTCTAGAAAAGCATAACTTATACAACTTTTTCGAGTAGTATTGATATGAGGGTTTTCAAGAGGCGGGATAACAAAATTCTCAGAAGCTGCTGCGGAATTGCACGACTTAATCCCCGTTTTTCTATCGATCGCCGAGGCGCGAAGATTCTAGGCATTGCCATATGGTGGACATTCCACGTACCCGGACAAAGCGGTTCGACTCGACATTCTTCATTCGAACCGCAAGAGACTGAAATATGCTACCTGACTCTGTGTTCCCCGACGAGCACAATCTGGGGATCTTCAAGAAAAGAGTGAACAGGTACATTCTAGGGAAGCACGTTCCATCTTAGGCCGCATTTTAGCTTGCCATCAAGCGAGATCGTGGTCAAGCGCTTCCCTATCGATAATAATAAAAAAAGCCGGCATTGCATAAGCAACAAAATTTTTGAGTTGGAAATGTTTAAGGTTAATGGTGACTTTTTCCATCAGGTGGGTCCACTCGCTCGTATGCTACAGGCAATATGCAGGATACTATAAAAATGTTAATTTGAGTTCCAAGTCGGTCAAAATATCATTGGATTTTCTTGATTGGAAATATCTAAGTAGTAATAATCTGAGAGGACGATTGTATTCTATTCCAGTAGATCAGGTTGGCAGCAGTGCACCATGGCTCGCAATGTCCCACAGGGTTCGGTCCTTGGACCGCTCCTGTAGAACAATGGCTATGACTGGGTGCTTTTTTTACGAAAATAATTTACGAAAATCTTATGTGGATTATTACACAATTATTACATACTATTTTAAGCCGTTTACGACGACATTAATCGGCAACATATACCTATGTTGCCGACATATGTCGTCGTGAGTTGACATATGTCATCATGAATATTATTTGATTTTAACCACTTGAAAATAAAAAGATGATCAACCTTTGCTTTCAATAACAAAGCAAAATCACTCGATCACAAATTAAATAGATGATAATTTTTTTTGTTTCTTTAGGATGACACTACGAGTAGCTTGTTTATACAGCCTTCTGTATTGTAAGTTACGACTCATTTCGTTTTTTTTTTTTTTCACGAAATTTCGTTTTTTTTTTTTTTTGCATTTTATAAAATAGTTTATTTAACATTTTGCGTTTTACCTATCCGACATTTTTCAATTTTTTTGGTGTGTCACAAATAAAAGAAAGTGTTAACTTTATGGCAGAAAAGAAAAAATTTTGCTTGATTTAGAAATACGAAAAAGCGTACAAGTGTGATTAGTTTCATGACGTTCCAACTATATCCCTTTTTAAAATGTATTTGCTATTAAAATATATGATATGATTTCTAATATGGCCTTATTGCACAATAAATAATTTCGATTGAGGTTATATTTTTGTGGGCTTTTTGGGCTGATTTTATCAATCTTCTTTATGCACGAACATTACCATCCTGCCACAAGAGTAGCACACTGTTAACATCCTTGCTATCAATATACGATAGTTACCTGTTTACATTATTAGAGTCATCTACTTATTTATTATCCTATAATTTAAATAAAAATATAAAACACTAGTACTTCACAATATTAATAATAATAAACTTTGAATACAAACTTTTAAATAACACAACTTAAAAGTTGCGATCAATATTCGCATAGCAATAGGAATGGCATTGTTAATAGACCATAATGGCAAAGGTTACTTCAATACGACTGGATATAGAGTGATTTGAGCTCACTAAATTGTCGCAAGTACGGAATTGGTCCCAATTTATTCCCTGTCGCCTTTATCACACCTTTTCGTGTTAATTGAGACATTTGCACTGAAATTACCCACTGTTATAAAGGCAATAAAACGCTTGAGAAATGAAATTAGGCTCATATTAGGAAAGATTAATTCCTTTTATCGTCATCAAATGTTCTAGTATTTTTTTTGCATGCTAATTACAAATTTCTTAAAATACTATAAATTTTATCTTAAAAATGTTTAAATGGGTATAATATATTTATTCTACCTTTTTTTATTCACATTTAAAAATATTTATATTTTTTATTTAAAAAAATGTGTAAACGCTTGACCCTGCAGGCCATTCTTGGAACTTCCTGCTAAATTGAGTATTTTAAGCTCAAACGTGTAAACTATAAACACAGATTTTTTCAGTTCACTTTTGAAAACTGATACTTTTGAAAACTTGATTCGATTTTGACTTTTGAAACTGCATTTGACGTAATTTTTCAAGTACTAAAATATTGTACGAGTAGAAGCTCGAAAAATAATTGGTTAAAAAATAAGTTATGTCGAAAAACCACTTGTTTCAAAATTTTTCGTCATCGATTACTCCCGAAAGGATAAAATGATTTTGGTACAATTTATGCATTGGACGTTTTTCTTTGAGGAATAGAGCTGATTAGATTTTTTACTCGATCGGTACATTTATCAGGTGCACAGATATAATTATATCAGGAAGTTATATTATAAAAATACTGTTTCGCCAACATTTATCTGAGGTATTTTCAAAATTTCACAAAATCCCCTGGGCCGAATTGGTTTAAATTTTCAGGAAATCTAAGTTAAGTGGAATCCTATCGAATCCCATCAACCGCATTCTAATCAGTCAAGCCGTTCAAAAGTTATGCGATGTATACATACACATACACACAGACACTCACACTTACACACATAACTACAGACATAATATTAACCGGTAAAAGGTTCCCAGGACCTCAAAACGTGGAGATCTGGTGAAAACACGATTTTCGAAAATCAAGGTAAAATCAGTAACTTATCTCTTATCTACATACTACTTATATATATATATATATATATATATATATATATATATATATATATATATATATATATATATATATATATATATATATACATTATACTTATACCTTATCTACAAAGAGATACCTATATATACCTTATCTACATTTAGATAAAATAACTACCCGTCATTTTGTCTAAATTCAATGCCGTATGACTAGTACACACTCGGCATAGTACCAAAATCGTAGAAGATAGCTTTAGTGCATCCTATTCCCAAAAAAGGAGATAGCTCTAATCCGTCCATTTACCGGCGCATAGCCATAATCTCCTTGTTCTCCAAAATTATGGAAACCATCATCAACTGTGAGCTCCTGAAGTATTTGGAAGAGCACCAGCTGATTAGTGACCGTCAGTACGGTTTCCGTCATGGCCGATCAGCTGGTGATCTGCTAGTATATTTGACACATCGGTGGGCGGAAGCAGTTGAGTCCAAGGGGGAGGCATTGGTAGTAAGCTTGGACATAGCTAAGGCTTCCTGAGAAATTGTGCAAGTGGGTAACAAGTTTTTTTTATTTTGAGTTTGAAACCTGACAGTTTAAACTTACAAATTAAAATACTTTAAATGAAATTGATCAGAAAATTTTAAATATAGACGGTGAGCTATTATACTACCTTCGTCGTGAATGCCTCACATATATTGTAGGAGATGGAATATGTCATTTGTCGAGTTCTTTCCTGTGGTACGGCAATAAGATATTGGCTTTCCACAACATCTCATGACCGTTATGGTAATAATTACATTAGCGTTAAAATTAGCATTATTTATATCATAAAATTTAAGATAGCAAACAAGCGGATGGCTCCCCTGATGGAAAGATACCACTATCACCTATAGACACTGAAGATGTTGATAGTCCGTTTCTATCCAACGAAAGCTTTGCCAATATATTTCAACTTCACGTTTACGGTGGTTAATACGAGCTGGTGGCGGCTGGGCAAAATTTTCAATCTGTTTTTGAAGTTTATTTACAATGGAGAACTATTTGTGAATTAAAGGACGCATATTACGCAGAACCTTTGGTGGTCAGTTTGACGCGTATGTTTACCTCAACATGAAAATATAATAATAATAATTACGGGACAAATTACACTTACTGATATAACCCCAAAGTAAGCAAATTATTTGCTTGTGTTATGGGTGTTAGTCAATGATAATAATACATAGAAATACATATATAAATACTAAAATATTATAATAAACTCCTAAACCCGGAAATACAAACATTTATGCTCATCACACAAATACTTGTCCCCGTCGGGGATCGAATCCGAGCTCCGTTGATTGCGTAGTCAGAAGCGCTACCACTCGACCAACGGGGCGGTCTTCCGTCAAAAATGTATCTGTTTCACAACCAGCGTCTAATAATCGATCGTGTCGTCTAATTTACATATCATCTTTATTTTCCTGCTTCATCGCTACGTCATTTTAGGTGTACTAATATTAAACTAAGGAAACAATCATGCGTATCAAATTATATACAAAATAAATGCGCATAAAGTAGCGGGTAACAAGTTACAGAAAAGCCACGCAAAAATTCATAGAGTGACGCATAATATAAGATATAACCTAAGTGACTCTGAAGGAAATAAATACTAAACAACGCGCGTGCGCATCCTTGGCAAGTAAAAGCTAATTCGGATAAGACATGTAAACCAAAAACAGGTTATAAGGTTGATAATAGTGTGATCTAGATTTAGAATGCATTTTAAATGAATTTTAAGCGCTCCATTGGTCGAGCGGTTAACGACCCTGACTACGCAATCGACGGGTTTTGGGTTCGATTCCCGATAATGACTAGCATTTGTGTAATGAGCGTAATATAACAAATATCTGTTTGGATGTTTATTAAATATATTCCAGTATTTATATGTCAAAGTTGGTTAACACCCATTTCACAAGCAGATAATTTTCTGACTTTGGTGCAAGATAATTTCGTGTAATTTGGAAAAAGATATTATTTATTTACAAAATTAAATATAGTCTAAACTCTAAAGGTTTTAAGGGAGAGAATTCTGGTATGTAGTGAAGTGCTTGTAAAGTTCAACTTCCATTTTTTTAACCTCTTTTCAGTTTGTTTATGAACATGGGTGCATGTGCTGCTTTCAAAATACATCATTTGGAGCAGTTTATACTTATTTTACAGATTTTTCAAATGTTTCTATATAATAATAAATTCAAGCAAATTTTGTGGTCTTTACAAATAAACATGTCGCAGCGTATCCAAACATAGTTTGCAATATCCTGCCAGAACTGAAAAAAAGAAACAGCCAAAATGGTTGAGTCTAAATGAGCAAAGCCAGGAACTGAAAACTAGTATCTTTTTTAAACGAAAGCGAACCCGCGAACGACAGCTAATGATACATATTGAAGAAAGTTTTATAATAAACCTGCGAAAAAATCTGTAAACTTTCTTCATATAAACAAGTATGTACGCTATCTTTGGTATGTCACATTAAATTTTATGTTTTCCTTGTGAAACCGGATCATTACCATACCCTTGTAGGAAGACCATCAAACGACACATTCTGTAACGGAGAAAAAACCTTTTCTGTTCTTACATTCCTTATGAAAATATTCGATAACCTCAAAGAAATACGCATCGACTTAACCTTATACAATATTGAACATTCACAATAACAGTAATAGTAGCGATCTGGAAATTTATGAACTTTATATTTTGATATATAATTTATATATTTTTCATGTATTTTTCATATATTTAAAATATATAATTTTTATATTTTAAAATATATTTTTTATATATTTTTTTTTCATGGGGGTTGTGTGGTTCTGATAAGAGTGAATTTAGATAGTAAACAGATGGTTTATTACAAATGTATTGTTGTAGAAGGATTGATGAATAGATTTTGAAGTATATAGCTTTTTAAAATTAGAATTAAAATTTTGAACAAATATATTTTGTATGCTAAGAGATAAAAATATAATAATAAACATTAAAAAAGAAATCTGGTTCTTTGAATTAAAAAAATCCATAAGTATAATTTAGATGAAAAATATAAAATATTTGTAACGTGATTGGTCAAATATATCATAAGCATGAAAATATATATAATTCTATACTAACAGTTAGTTGCGCGCTTGCGATTAATAATTGCAATTAATAAAATAAAAAACCTAAAAGACTGCATATCTTTATATATTGTGTACATTGATTCCACTATTGTTCAGATTTTTCATCGTAATTTTGTGGAAATATTTTAATGCGTAGATACTTTATAGGCTGACGAATTACAGTCAAATGCTCTTTTCGGACAAGATTCGTTAGATTTAATAACATATACTTCAATAGATTTCTTCAAATTTGGCTTACGTGACTTATGTCAGGACACGTTTGTTTATAAATAACATCGTACCCTGATAGCCACCTTACCTATAACTTACTGTCAATCTACATCCGCAATTTGAAGCAAACTTGACGGAAAGAGTTGGCAAAGCGAGCGATTACCTATTAGTTACCTATAACTACAAATCTAAAAAAACTATTTTTTCAGCGTATCAAAAATTAGTCATAAACATCTTGACAGTATTACATATTTATACACTATATATTTTCAGTATTTTTGAATCGCTTGTCCTATTTTTCCTTGTTAGCCACCGGAAATCCCAGCAATTCGCTAACGAGATTATCAGAATTACCTAACAAGTACTTTAATTATAACCCAAAGTAGGAAATTTCGTTTGACGTCAAGTTAGTGTTATCAGGAGGTATATCGATCTTTATAATTTGCCTATAACTTCCGTTAATTAGCCTAAAACCCAATAATATTCGATAACGAACCTCAAACTAGGGATGTACGATTCCAAAAAAAAATCGATCTCGAGAATCGCGACAAATATTTTATTATTTGTTATAAATATTTTATTGACAGATATGAGTAGAGTGATTATCATTTTGATAATATCTTAAAAAGCACCCCACGCTTTTTTTAAAATAAAATAATTTTTTTTTTATTCACACTATTATTAATTTATATTTATTGAAATTTTCAACACTATTCTTAATTTAAATTTATTAAAATTTATTTTCTATTTTTTGCTTTGATTTTCTATAAAAAGCGTGCTTTTAGTTTTTTTAAACTATTATTTATTTTTTACTTTTTAGTTTGATTTATTCATAAAAGCGTGATTTTTTAGTTTTTTAAAACTATTATTTGTTTTGTAAAATTAAAATTCTCCTTAGTATTCAAAAATTTGTCAATATTGGAGAAATCGGCGAAAGATAATTATTGGAAATTAAAATTAACATCAAGTCCTGTCTTATCGACTGTAGGAATAATTATAAAAAATTAAAATTAAGTTTCTTACCTTATCGACTATAGATGAAAATTATATAAAATAACAAAAATCATATTTTGCAAATTAAAAAATGGAATAATTTTATCAAACATACAAACATACAAAAGTACAAACGTACAAACATACAAACATACAAACATACAAACATACATATAGGTGAAGCTAATAAAAAATTTGTAAAAATTATATGTCTCAATTTTAGAATAAAATTTGTAAATTACTTAAAAAATACTTTCTTTGAAAATTCGGGAAAATTGAAAAATCGGGAAAATTAAAGTTATAAATAAGAGAAAAAAATCTATTAAACACTGCGTAGATCATTTAAAGATTAAAAAAATTCGATACAATCGAACGACAATCTGAAATTCGAAAATACGGTTATTTTGTAGCTTCTCTTTACATGCTATTTTTTAAAAATTTTGTCAATTTTTCAATTCTAAGATCATATTCCAGCTATGAAAATGCACTTGCAAGTCATTAACAATTGTGTTTAATAGATTTTTTCCCATATTTATAACTGTAATTTTTCCGATTTTTTTTTTGGTATTTTTAGATTTTTTTTTAATTTTTAGCGCGCGCATAAAAATTTCTAGTAGAAATTTATTTCGATGTCGATGGTTCATTATTCTACATCGACCATCGATGTTTCGATTCCAAAAAAAATCGACCAAAAAAATCGATGTTTCCCGAAAAAAACATCGATAGTCGAAACATCGATGTATATCGCCCATCCCTATTCGACTGCCTTAGTTATCAATTAACAGGAAAAAACCAATTTATTTTGCGCATTATTAATACATTTTATGGTCCGTTCTCTGAGTTGAGGTTATCGCTGTTTTCGTTACTAATAAGTTTATTAATATATTTTCCGTATTACATAGCTATTTTAAATATTAAATAAGCAAAGGAAAGTTTTGAGTTGATGAAAACCCAAATAATTTAGTTTAGTTTTGATTCAAAATGATACTACTCCACTATCAGTAGAAAACAATAAAGCCCTTGAGTTTACAGAATGTTTTGCATGACAAAAACAATTTTTTTTTTAATTATCAATTTTTTGGGTTCCAATTTCTAAATTTCGACATTGAAGCGAGCCCTGGATAAAGTAATTTTATAAATGAACTAAACGAAATCGTGAAATTCATGGTTGTAATCTCGAGTCAAAACCAAAAATGTCATTGTGTTTTTTTGTCTAGGAAAAATCTAACGAGCATCTGATACTTTTTGTCTTAAAAGTTAGCAAATCGGGCCCACAAACTCATTAAGCCTGTCGATAAACTGATGAATACTGAAGCTATTATAATACCTTGTTTAAGATTGTGTGTAAGTACGTCATACCCGGATGAACATGAAAACCGGCGCCATATCGCCAACAGACAAATCGCTAAACGGAAAGTCTAAAAACATTCGCTTCACCCCGCAAGAGGGTCGCTTGATGATACATTATTTTAATTAAAACATTGGCTTAATATCTTCTTTAAAGATATGGATCAAATTTTATGGAAGAGGAGGAGAACGGCGTTATGATATTTATCTATATATATATAAGGCAAAAGATGTATCAATGCAGAGGCCAAACCCTTAGGGCTAGAAATTTGAAAATTCGCAAACATATTTCTCTTATGATGTAGGCATCCACTTAAGAAGGACTATTCAAAATTCAATCCTCAAGGGGGTGTAATAGGTGATGACATTTCTTTGAAACTTTATATTCCTTGGACATGCATTAAATATCGTATAAACTAGGTAGAGCAAAATTAATGAGTTACGTATTTCTGCATTGTTCAAAATTCAACCTCTTAAAAATAGGGGATGAAAGTTTTAAATAAACACACCGTCCAAACTCTTAGGGCTAGAAACTTAACGCAAACGCATTCCTCTTATGACGTAAGCATCCACTAAGGAAGGATTTTCAAAATCCAGTTCCGATGGGGATGAAATGGGGTACAAAATTTATATGTTTTTTTTTTATTCCTTGGACATATTTGCATGAAATTTTGTATTAATTGTATATAGCAAAAATAATGAGTTACCTATTTCAGCGTTTTTCAAAATCCAGCCCCTTAGAGGGTAAAATACTCGTTACCCTCTAAGGGGAACGTACGTGAACGTTATAAACAATAAACGTACAGGCGAAACCCTTAGGGATAGAACTTATAATTTCACACACGTATTCCTTTTATGACGTAAGCATACGCTAAGTAATGTTTTTTTCAAAATTCAACCTCCAAGGGGGTGAAATATAGAAAAAAATATATAAAAGTTTTTATTTCTTGGACATATTAGCATGAAATTTCATATGAATTGACGAAAAATAAAAAAAGTTTTTTCGACTTCTATAAATTTTACAACCAATATTTTTTCGGCCTTCTACAATATTTTTATATATAAAACAATTTAGAGTTCAAAAATTACGTTGACTGTTACTCGAAAAATCAAAACGGGCATCATTTTGAAAAAATATACATTTTTAGAACACTGAATAACTATGAATCATTTTTAAAAGTTTACTTTTAGAATTCACTCTATGCCTAGGCATATTTTTTTATTTGAGATTAAAATATCTCAATTTAGCGGGAAAATTCAGGGATGACCTGCAAGTTCATCCTTGAAATTTCCCGCGAATAAAAAAAATCCTTTTTTATTAATTTTAACCTAACCTAACCTTATAATTTTTTATTCCCGCGAAATAAAAAATTAAAAGGTTGGGAATTACCTGTTAATCACAAGTTTCTTTTATAATTAGGTACGTTATTTTGTTCGATAGGTGTGTTACTAATAGGGATTCTTTAGTCTTACGTTTTTTTACTTAAATTTTGATAATAAAAATATTGTATATGATGATGGAACTAAGATGAATATGTAAATATTATTTTTTATACAATACTAGCGGCCCGCCCGACTATGTAAAGATTTTTAATAAAGAATCATATAAAGAAAGGTAGGTAGGTAGTTCTAAAGTAAATATTCGCGAGCAAAGCCGCGGGTAACAGCTAGTTTTTATAATATCTAAATATTGTATAAAATTTTAATCTACGCCTATAATAAAATAGTTGGACCCGATGTGTATGTAGATTAAATGGAGAAATAAAATGATAATAATAGATGTTTAATGGAATGAATCTGTTTGTTTTGACATTTCTAAACGAATTTTAATACGGTTTTCAGAAATATATAGAATTTATATTGTATCATACCTAATTTAGGGCATGACATAACATTAAATTATTTATATCCGTTGGAAAAAATGACCCTTTAATTTGACAATTTTTTTTTATCTGTGTATCTCAGATGTTTATTTATTAGTTGTAGCTGCCAACATGATATTAATGGGTATTCACTCGATTATAACAGATGTAACAATGCAAGATAAGTGTTATCTCAATTATAGGCAATAACTATTCTCTAGAAATGAATTAGTTATTATTGTAATGTCAAAAGATATGCTCGAGAATTAAGTAGAATTTTTATGGTTGATTTTAGGGGCACGTAGAGCTTAAATAGAAGCAAAATACAGTGTTTTTTTGCAAGTAATTGAGATGTCAGAAAAAAAGTAGCCTAATTTAAAGTTATTAAGGTAAACTGTAGGCAAACAAAGTCACGAAAGATAGGTAATCACTAATAATATAAAAGTTAGCAGTAAAATACAGTTTTGTATTTTAATCGGTTATTTGATTGCTAAATTTTAATAACATGTGAATATTTTATATTTCATTGTCCAACGAAAAAAATGCTGCCTTTCTATGTTCACAGGCTCACGTAACAGGGTCTAAAGATCGCTCAACGTTTATTTTATTTCGTTGCCCTTTTTCACCCTTGTCTGCTTGATGTATTGTTGAGACGTAAATGAAATATAAGCCGTTATTTACTTTTTACGGGAGTATTATAAAGAATATTTACATTAGGAAATTCATAAAGTCAAACAATGATTCTGTTGCTTTGTACTATGTAATTTATTGTAGCACCTTTCACGTAAGCTAGACTGTCGTTACAATGCCCATCGTATTTTAGTAGATTTGACAGGTGAGTGACAGATGCGTCGGTATTTTTCATTTACAAGCTCCGAACAAAGCTATTTCCTTTTTGAAAGTCGATACAATAACAAATCGTTTTCAAGATACTGAAGGTTTTACATCATAAGATGGCAAAAAAAGATGGCTCTGCTGATTCAAAGAGAAGCCATTGCCTATAGAGACCAACATGTTAATGGTACATTATTACCTACGTGGTGAGGTGTTAGTACCACATTTTTTTAATTAGTACCACATGCATTAGTCTACCGGATATCTTACCCAACAAACCGAAACACGACAATGACAAGCAGGAATGAGTAAGGCGGTGTTACCAAATACTCGGGCGGGACATTTCGAACTTTATCACCTAATAGTGACATATAGAGCTAAGCGATCACCTTTTATGAATTGCCTGCAGAAGAACTCTTTAAACAGGGCCCGTACCAACATCATACATACACATTATAATTTATAACTGATCTTTAAATTGAGCTACGAAAATTTATATTCTTCTATCTGTTCTATCTGTTCATTAGATACTAATTCAATGTAACATCAGATCAACAAAGCAACTAATACACATTATTCTGTATTTTTCACGTGTAGATAATGGTTTCTTAAGAGTTGCTTTTCTGTTATTTAGTTTATAATAAAAACAACTAAAGACTAAAACTCTCACTACCACATTGATTACAAGGCAAAGTTTTAAAACGTTCCGCTGATAATACGATTGCTTTACTTTTTTATATCATAAGCTATCAAACAAATAATAGACACCTAAAATGTGAAAGTGCATTGCTATCCTTGAGGCAGAGTCTTAGTAGCATATGCATAAGTTTACCGGATTCCTTAGTTTCCAAACTAGAACACGACAGTGACAAGCACTGACGCTATGGTGGCAGGCATTGGTAAGGCGGTGGTACCCAGACGAGACAATTTTTTTTAAATTATTATCGATAGGTTAGCGCTTGACCTCGATCTCGCCTGATGGTAAGCTAAGATGAGGCCTAAGATGGAACGCGCTTCCCTAGAAGGTACCTGTTCACTCTTCTCTTGAAGATCCCCAGATTGTACTCGCCCGGGAAGACAGACTCAGGAAGCATGTTCCAGTCCTTTGCGGTTCGAATGTTGAGTCGAACCGCTTTGTCCGGGTACGTGGAAGCTTTTTTGAGGCAACTTGGGCTTTAGATTCGATGTACGAACCAAAGTTGAGAGTATGCGTTAACGTGATACCAAGGATCTCGAGGTGGTCAGTAATCGGCACGGCCACACCCTGGAAAGACGGAGATAGGTGCATGGATAGATGGATGGATGGAGCGGACTCCGTTTAGCGGAGAAAAATACAGAACTCTACCACTCAAGAATTGCATTTTTGTCATATCTATATTAATATTTTAAACGCGAAAGTTTGGATGGATTGATGTTTGGATGGATAGATGGATGTTTGTTACCCAATCACGCAAAAAATACTGGACGGAATCGAATTAAATTTGGCACACAGATGATGACCTGAAATAGCAAATATGCTACTTTTTATCTCGGAAAAATTTTTAAATTTAAAAATAATTTAAAAACTTAAAAACTTTTAAAATACAGAGTCTGTACGCTGCAGGTAGTAATTCATAAAAACAGAACTAAAGGTTAATTTGTTACTATCATCTTGATAATAGGGTAAAATTCTGCAACGTATAGCCGGGTTAACACGACTGCTTTAGCTATTCCCTATAATGTTGAATTTTTTGCTTGACGTATTCCGATTAGGAAGATATTTGGTACTGTTGTTACTCCCAAAAATGTTACCGAAGAAAATGTTTTTGTTGATTTTATTTATATAAATATGTAAATACAATTTATTTTAAAAGCGACCTGAACAATATTACTAAAAGCCCTACTCTATTTCGGCTCCAACATACTACCTATCCATCTAAGTAACCGTATTAAGTATAACAGATTTACGGTAGACTGAGAACAGATCACAATCTGAAAGCTGTAACTGTGTCTAATCTACTTAACCTGGTATTAGCACTAATCTGAAGTATACAAAGGCTCTTTGATTATAATGTAATGCGTTTCTGTCTCTTGAGAAAGCCTATTTATATATCCACTCTGATTTAATGGGTCTGTATTTAAGTTAGATATAAATTTTCATGTCATTTGTAGTAAGATATAAATTTTCATGTCATTTGTAGTAATAATGTTTTTTTCCGTGTCGGTCCAGTTCAGCCTTTAAGAACAAATCAATTACCAATCTATCATGCTATATGATCTTTCAAACTAACGCGTTTAATTTTTTCCTCAGGTTCGAAGTTAGGTTTGAGGTTTTTTTCGAAAATCCAAAATTTCAGTAGCAGCTCGGAGTGTGGTGGGGTGGTGTGTTATCCCTCCCGTGCCTCGGATAAACACGTAAAGCCAATAAATAGTCGATAATCGTTATCAGGTCGGTAAAATGCGGCGATGTAGATCCCCACTCCCGGTGTTGGATCCGGGCTCCTTTGAAGAATAGACCAACTGCCGTTCTGCCAGGCAGGTCGTAAAAGGCGACCGATTGGCTACGCGAGTTACTAACTTCATGGCCACGAGGTGGTAAAGTTCTGCATTGTCTCGCCCGGGTCTGGTACCACCGCCTTACATATTCATCCCGCAATAGCGCCAGTGCTTGTCGCTGTCGTGTTCCGGTTTGTAGGATAAGGTAGCCGGTAAACTTATGCATATGGCATTAGACCTCGCCACAAGATAGCAACGCACCATTAACATCTTTGGTGTCTATAGGCGATGGTTGACTTTCCATCAGGAGACCCATCTGCTTGTTTGCTATCTTATTATATAAAAAAACATGCATAAGTTTACCGGCTACGCCCTTCCATATAGGAACACGGCAATGACAAGCACTAATGTTTAAGCGACAACAATAGGTAAGGTACGTAAAGGTAAGGCACCAGACGCAGGCGAGACTGCCACCTAGTCGCCACGATGGTAGTTACTCATATAGCCAGTCGTTCGCCACTTACGAACTACCGGCACTTGGCAGAACGGCAGATAGTCTAGCCACAGAATACTTAGAGACTAACAGAAGTCAATGTTACATACAAGTAAAATTCGAGCATAGCACAAATAGACACGTTTCACGGACGCGATATCTCGGACTGGTGCGGAACAAATTGTCCCGAACCATTCCGATATATCGCGCCCGTGAGATGTGTCTACGTGTGCGTTGCTCGAATATCAAATGTATGTAGATTGATTACTGTTAATCTTTTTTTTTATATCATAAGATAACAAACAAGCAGATGGGTCTCCTGATGGAAAGAGTCAACCATCGCCTATAGACACCAAAGATGTTAATGGTGCGTTGCTATCTTGTGGCGAGGTCTAATGCCACATGCATAAGTTTACCGGCTACCTTACCCCCCAAACCGGAACACGACAGCGACAAGCACTGCGGCTATTGCGGCAGGAATAGGTAAGGCAGTGGTACCTGACCTGGGCGAGACAATGCAGAACTCTACCACCTAGTAGCCACGATGGTAGTGACTCAAATAGCCAATCGGTAGCCTTTTACGACCTGCCTGGCAGAACGGCAGTTGGTCAATTCTTCAAAGAAGCCCGGAACTAACACGGGGATAAATCTCCAGTATAATGTGGTCAAGTCTAGTCAAAAGGGGCTCGACCAACACGAGGTAAATCTTATAATGTTAGTATAGATTAAAGAATATATCTTGCTAATTAAAATTATTGCCTTATTCGATTTCACAAACGTTATCACTAGATAAATGGAGTGACATTTCAGTATTAATTAACATTTATGTTAGCACATTTAATGTATTCGTAATTGATACATCTCCCGATCCCTTAAAATAATCCCAGTTTCGGATTAATCCAGATTAAGTCTATGAACTGAACTACTGGAATGAAATAATTAATATTTAAAACTGTTATACTGGCGTTAAACCTATGTGTTTAGATTATTCGGGCCCGAAACTCTATTTACGATAATAGATTGAGTTTTTTCCACCTGAAATAATGTCTGTAATTACCCAGATAGAACAGAGCTGAAATGTTTCAAAGCACATAAAACTGCTGGCGCTCTTTATTGCTACCACAGACCGCCGCTAACTAAATTTGACAAATCGGGCGATGGTGATCAAATCTCATCTCATTAGTATAGTGATCCGGAGATATAGAACAGACATAAAAAGAGGTGATATTAACTAAAATTACTATTTTCCGCGAACTATTTCAAATAGGCTCCGCGATGCTACCAAAAAAAGACGGCGATTTGATCTATATTAATCGATTCTATATTATATTATTAATATTTAATATTATAAATGCGAAAGTTTGTATGTGTGGATGGATGTTTGAATGAATGTTTGGATGGATGTTTGTTCAATCACGCAAAAACTACTGAACGGATTTGAATGAAATTTAGCACACAGGTAGATAAGACCTGGAATAGCACATAGGCTACGTTTTATTCCGGAGCAAATAGGTGATCCCGCGGGATTCTCCAAAAACTCTTATAATGCAGCGGGCTGCACGCTGCAGCTAGTAATATTGTTACGTACTCGGGTTCGTACTTGTAAGAAAACACCACTTATATTAAATCCGTGTATTTACACAACACAACACAACGTAATACTAAAATACACTTTACACCCTAGTCACTCGCTGTACTATCACTGCACTTAGAATACTACACAATAAAACACTTCTCGCTTCGCACTGGTCACTTGATGTATCACTCTCGATCGCTTGATAAAAACTGCCTTGTGTTTGTCAACATCTTTGTATTTATAGGCAGGGGAAAGTCCTAGCTGGATCCAGAAAAATCTAAATGTATCGGGAAACAATGAATCACTTCTTATCGTAAACATGTTATGAGCCATAAATCCTAGTACACGCTACTTTCAACCTTATGCTATATCCCACAAAGTCCATTATGGCATAGCCCAGGTCAACTATTTGTGTGTCAATAGGAGTAGCTATCTCTTGCTTTTATTTCTAGATAATTACCGCGCGCGCGCTCCAACTCTACACGCTTCTAGATTATTCGTAACAATATTATAAATGCGAAAGTTTGGACGTTTGGATGGATGTTTGTTACTCAATCACGCAAAAACTACTGAACGGATTTAAATTTCATTTAAATTATAAAATATATTTAAGTTATAAAATAAAATATATCGTTCAGTAGTTTATAAAATTATAATGCAGCGGTCTGCACGCAGCAGCTTGTTAATTGATAAAATGAAAAAAATGACCCAGCGGCACAATTATCCATCCACATTCCACATCTACACACTTTTACAAACTGCATCAGCAGCAAACGCAAAGGCACACAATTTACGCATTCAACGCGCGTTTCACTTCAATACCGAAGCATCTTCAGGAGAAATGGATACTACCTCAGTTGACGCGAGGATAAGTAATAGTTGTAACCATAATCAAAAAAAATATTATCAAAATATCCATTTATCAAACAGCCGTCTTTCTTTTCGGTGGAATCGTGGAGGTCACATAAACTACTTTGAGTAAAATAGCAAAGCTAATTAATTTCACCTTTTAGTAATAGACTGAGTTTTTTCCACTTGCAATTATTTACCCAGATTGCTTAAAACCGAGTTAAGCTGCTTCAAAGAGCACATAAATCTGCAAGCGCTGTTTATTGCTGTCACAGATTGCCACTAACTAAAACTGACAAATGAAGTGAAAAGAGAGAGAACGGATACATTTATTTTATATTTTTTTAGAATTTAATAGCCTATTTCTCCCGTGAAACAGCTTTGCTGTGTTTTTTTTTTTATGGAATAGGGGGCAAACGGGCAAGAGGCTCACCTGATGGTAAGTGATCACCGCCGCCCTGCTGATGAACAGCTGCAACACCGGAGGTACTCAGGTGCGTTGCCGGCCTTTAAGGAATGAATACGCTCTTTTCTTGAAGGCCCCTAAGTCGTATCGGTTCAGAAACACATCCGCTGGTAATTGATTCCACAGAGCAGTCATGCGGGGCAAAAAATGCCTCGAAAATCGCTCTGTAGTGGACTTGCAGACATCCAAATGGTGAGGGTGGAATTTAGAATTTTGGCGTGATGTCCGATGGTGAAAATCAACGGGTGGTATTAAGCCGAACAACTCCTCGGAACACTCCCCGTGGTAATAGCGATAGAAGATGCAGAGAGAACCAACATCTCTTCGCAACGTCAAAGGATCAAGCTGATCGTAAAGAGCCCGGTCATCGATAATACGAGATGCTCTACGCTGTATGTGATTAAGAGGAAGAAGCTGGTACTGCGGAGCCCCTGCCCAAAGATGAGAACAGTACTCCATATGAGGCCTGACTTGCGACTTGTATAGTCGCAAACGGTCGGCTGGTGTGAAGCACTGTTTCGCCCTGTTCAGGACACCAATTTTTTTTTGGACGCCAGCTTTGCTTTACCTTCTAAATGACCACGAAACTGGACGTTACTCGATATGTCGATACCAAGAATTCCAATATTGGCTGAGGCAATCAAAGGAGTATTCTCAAAACGAGGGGATACGGCAAAAGGTGTTTTCTTGGCGGTAAACGCACAAACTTGTGTCTTCCTTGGGTCGTATTGGACTAAATTTAGTCGACCCCATTCCAAGACTTTGTTGAATAAATCCTCGACTTCAGACACAAGTTTTTTCCACCACTCGTCAACATGTTCCCGAGAAATGTTAGCGCGGCCGGAATATACAGCATCTCCTGTACTGTCGTCTGCATAACAATGAATGCCGCTAATTTGCAGCATATCATTGATATGCAGAAGAAACAAAGTAGGAGATAGCACGCAGCCTTGGGGAACACCAGCATTGACAGATTTTAGGTCTGAGCATACACCGTCGACAACAACCCTAATGCTACGATCTGTCAAAAAACTGGTGATCCAGTTGCATAATTTATCGGGAATTCCATAAGATGGAAGTTTCGCAAGAAGTGCTTTGTGCCACACCCTATCAAAGGCTTTCGTTATGTCCAAACTAACAGCTAGCGCTTCCCCCTTGGTCTCAACTGCTTTCGCCCATCTATGAATAAGGTAGACCAAAAGGTCGCCTGCCGAACGACCGCGACAGAAACCATACTGACGGTCACTTATCAGCAGATGCTCTTCTAGGTACCTTAAGAGCTGGCAGTTGACAACGGATTCCATTATCTTTGAGAACAAGGAGGTAATAGCTATGGGCCGGTAATTGGACGGATCTGAACGATCGCCTTTCTTGGGTATTGGGTGCACTAAAGCTGTCTTCCAGGAATTTGGTACAACGCCTGAATTATATGAGAGCCGGAAAAGTCGCGTCAACACCGGAGCTAACTCGGGAGCACACGTTCTTAACACAATTGGGAATCCAGGGAAACTAAAGCTTTTCAAACAGAGGTTTGAAGAAATTTAACCTCTGGCATTGTACTATCACATACTGAGATAGTTGGTGGTGTATTTTTATGGTCATCCAAAGTCGAGTGCCTTACAAAAAGTGAGCCCAAAAGATGCCGTGTGGGCCAAAAAGCCATTATTATTGTGGAGAGCTGCAAGGGAAGGCTTACAGAATTTCCCTGAAACAGCTTTCGCAAGGGACCAGAACGCACGTGTTCCCGAGGGAAGGCGAACTAATTTCTTGCCAATTCTGCTAATATGCTCCGACTTTGCCTTTGCAATGATTCTTTTGAAGGACCTAGACGCAAAATTGTACTTCTTTCTGAGTAAACTAGTTTTTTCATCACAAGCCGCTGATGCACTGGCCCAAGCTTGGTAGCACTCTTGCTTATGACGTAAAGCCAATTTGCATTGGCGACCAAACCAGGGCTGGGACTTGCCACCGATGGGCACCACAGAGGATGGAATAAAAAGTTCCATACCCTGTAGCACCACATCAGTGACAGAGTCAGCAACAGCACTTGGATCATCCAGCGAGAAGCATATCTGCGCCCATGGTTAGGATGCAAAGAAGGACCGCATCCCGTCCCAATCCGCTGATCTGTAGTGCCACACGCGTCTACAGCCAGCAAAGCGAGACCTTATATGACGCACATTTGGCACTATGGTACGGACCAAACAGTGGTCTGACGAACCAAGTGGGTCTTCGACGAAGACCTGGTAGTCGACTGGATGAGTGGAGATAAGGGCAAGACAGGCAGTGTAATTACTGGCACCGAGACTTAATATCTTATGTCTCAGGATAGGTAACACATGAATGGAATACCTGGGCTAGTTCTAGCCCAGTAAGTATTGACGCAGGAAATACGTAAGGCGATGGTACTAAAAAACCGGGTGAGACGTAGCAAAACTCTATTACTTAATAGTCACGACGTTAGTGACACGAATAGCCAATCGGTCGCCTTTTACGCTGTCTGTCAGAACGTCAGTTGGACTATTCTTCAAAGGAGCCCGGACCAACACGAGAGAAAAAATAAACAATATACATGTGTGTATATTACGATATTACCACGTATGTCAAATAAGTGTAGTGTGTGTCAATGTGTGTCATATTTAGTTTTATTAATTTAATATGTAATGAATATTATTTAAAAATAGGTTTCTGCACTCCTCCGCAATGTAAACTTTAAATGTGCGAAATTTCATTATTTACCATTTATGTAATTTTCGTAAAAAAGAGTAAAAAGTTTTTGCTCCACGTATTAATATACAGGTGGACAAAAATCTAACATTTTGACCGCCCGGTTGATCGAGTGGTTAGCGACCCTGACTACACAATCGATGGGGCTCGGGTTCGATCCCCGATGGGGACAAACATTTGTGTGATGAGCATAAATGTTTATATTTCCAGGTTTGGGTGTTTATTAAATATATTCCAGTATTTATATATGTATTTCTATGTATTAGTATCGTTGACTAACACCCATAACACAAACAATTAATTTGCTTACTTTGGTGTTAGATCAGTAAGTGTAATTTGTCCCGTGAATATTATAATTATTATTTTGAAACATCATTATTAGGGCGAGCGAACTCTATGCACTTTTGTGGTACATTTTACTCAAAAATTATCGGACTTTTAGGTTTGTGCTTCGACGTAGTAGTTTAAATTCATGTCTAGATATGTTATCTACCATAAAAATAGAGAGAGAGAGGGAGAGGGAGGGGTAGGGGAGAGGGAGGGAGGGCAGAGGGAGGAAGAGGGAGAGGAGCAGGGGAGGTGGAGAGGGAGAGGTGGAGGGGGAGGGGAGAGGGAGGGGAGGAAGAGGGAGAGGGAGAGGGAGAGGGAGAGGGAGAGGGAGAGGGAGAGGAGGAGAGAGGGAGAGGGAGAGGAGGAGAGAGGGAGAGGGAGAGGAGGAGAGAGGGAGAGAGAGAGAGAGAGGGGGGAGGGGGAGAGAGGGGGGGAGGGGGGAGGGAAAGAGGGGGGGGCTGGCTGGCTGGCTGGCGGAGAACATTGTATGAACAGAGAAAAACATGTCGCGTAACTCACGCGGACCGGGCTCGTAATGTTGAAGTGAGAGAGAAGTTATGCTTAAGTCTATGTCTATAGTAGCGAGAATGAACATTTATTTACGCCGCCTGAATTAAAAGAAGCTGCTCAAACAGTAATTTTAAACCTTTACAACAAAACATATGAAGAATTTATGGAGTTTCATTAAATTTAATAATTTTAATATAAATTTTCACTAAAATGTTTTTTTTTTCCTCATTGGTGTAGTATAAAGCAGTATGTATCACTCGGGAGAAAATGCGATACCTAACTAACGAAATTACACTCTCGTAAGGTATCGGTCATTTTCTCGCCTTGGTGAACAAACTACTATTATTTTTCTATACATTAAAAGACTTATAGACTTTATTATTATAAATAAAGTCTATACATTAAAAGATGTAATTCTCATAAAAAAACTTTTCTAACAATATTACTAAATAGTATAACTTTGCGAGCCCCTACAAAGCTCTGCTTTTTGCTAGTAATCTTAAAAGGCAATTTCATTTATAATGGCTGCATTTACAGTATGCAAACACTTCACGTTACGACTTGTGACGTAGATTTAAATACATTTAAACAGAGCCTGCACCGGGATCCAATTTAAATCCTTCTAGAGATCCTATTATTACGGTGAGGTGTCGAGAGCTAAGTAACCGTAGCATCTCGCAATGCTTCAAGACAGAGGCAATAAATTAGACAAATCCGATTTGCACGTGCGAAGGGATGGGGACTCGTTACTGTGTTTTGGTGATCGCGTTTGTTTAGACAAAAGGCAACATTTGTCTCAGTAATTCGCAATTCTAAATTGAATTCATCTTAAGCAGGGATGAAAAGGATAACCATCTATTTTCCGTGATAAATTGTTTCTACAAATCGAATTTATCCAGCCGCATTGATACTTAACGAATCTGAATATATTTTGTATGGTATAAATAAATGAATAAAATTTTAAAGAATATAACGACGATTAAAATATAATAATTCTTCTACATATATGATCATCTGACATTTATAATGCAGAAAATTATTAATAAAAATCATAGTGCCTAAGGCATTTCTTCCAAATAAGTTGAATGTTTTGTATCTGTAGGTATATTATGCTATATACACGTAATGTCAGAACGTTCTAATGGCAATAGTAAGGGAGCCCACGACACAAAACCTAGTCCTATAAGACTACCGGATTGTATATAAATAGATGCGTTGTTAATTGGCGAATACGAAACGGCTATGTTGCAATGCGAAAAACCTGGTTGGGACATTAAAAAAAATGAAAACAAAAAAACGATTACTAGTACGATAAGACTACCGAATTTGGTACATTCCTCGATATAGGGGAAGGGTAGGACTATACAAAAGTAGGACTGGCAGTGTCAGTGGCAGCAGCGTTATAAATGATGCCTACCGAACGAACCAAAAATTATCTGAAAGATCATCAATTTCTGTGTAAGAAAAACCACTGCTGCACCTTCGTAACAGTGAACAGAAGAAATGGTTGCTGCAGCAATTGAAGGTCACCCACCGCACAGCTGAAATCGATGTTTCTACTCGGTTTTGTGAGCAATCATCGTTCGTTTGGTACTGATTGAATACCCATGCCACGGTCAGGTACGAATAATTTTACTGGTCGTTAATTGTTTAAACAAATGAAATCGCATGTGTTATGTGATATTATTCGATTTTCCAACAGTTTTCATTAGGTTGTTTTAATTTTATGCACTACTTAAGGATTAATAGGGTTCGAAAATCAACTAGAAACTCTTATAGTTTTATATGTCCGTCTATCCGTCTGTCCGTTCGTCCGTCCGCAACTTAGCTCAGAGATTCTTATTAGTACTTACTAGAAAGCTGTTATTTGGCATTTATACCCTCGCATATTAGTCATGCCATCAAAATGGTATAAAAATCTAAAAACATACATTTTAGGGTACCCTCTACAAGTGAAGTTTTCTCGCTAACCTTGTAGTGTAAGGAATCGTTGTATACTTAAAAATAATTGCGGGTTGTCACCATGATATTTTTAATTTAAGAATGCGTTTGTAAGATATTAAGTTATGGAATGCTAACTTTTGTTAGATTCAAATGTCGTCGTTGTATCTATTCATTAGGGAAATCCCTAAATTGGCTTAGTATTATTGGCTTAGTTCGACGAATTAGGTCCCAGTTACACTTTGACTAGTGCGACTTGGAATGTTTAATGCAGGTGCTTAGTATTAAGCAAAAGCACGTGTAGGCAGCCGTTGGTTAGTGCGAGTGATTAGTATTCAGCGTGATTACTAATAACTCGTATTAAAACTGACGGGGAGAGGGATGACAGGTAGCCTATTCTTCAAAGTCCGGATCAACGCGGGAGTATATTTGTACGCTACTGTGTTTATAACATTTACAAATATGTTAAATATTAAGTCACTTAACTCTGGAAATAAATAACATTATTAAGTATCTGAGAAGTGATTTAGAGCTGACAAAAATGTTCCGAGAAGCTACACTTATAGCAACTTGTAAGTAAAACTATGAAGGAAAAATAAAAGGGAAAACGTAAGTGAACTATGCAGGGCACGTCTCCAAGAGTCGGTGGATTCCTACATCACGTGCGCAGAAAAGAGAACTTTTATTACTTCCGAGTGCCGTAATTGTTATGGAGAACCGGCATCCCTTATTACTTAACTTCGGCCTTGGATGTTTAGTAACAAAACTATAATGAAACGCCATTAGATACGTTTTTGTTTCAGCTCATTTAGATTACTGTTATTACGACTTTAAAGCAAAGATCTAATTATATTGTTGCTAGATAGAGAAATATTTATCTTCTTTTGCTAAATATGGGTACCATAATACTACCGCTTCCTTTCTCTTCGGTGTTTTTTCTTTTACAATGCTTGTCTCTGACCAGCGCCGGCCACCGGGTCTTAACCTTAAAATCCCTGTCTGATGGTAACCTTATGTATGAATTTCCTGTGGCCAGTTTGAAAGAAACATTTTTAATTTTGCATTTTGTTTGGCTGTTTGAATACAGAATATGTGCCTTTAAACTGAAAAATAAAAATGCAAAATATGTTATTCGCAATCATTTAAACTTCGGTTTGATGATTCTAAACCACCACAATAAACATACATTACCGATTGTTTTACCACTCCACATAAAATAAAAACACAACACAGGCAAAGAATTTTAACATGACCCAGTCATAAACTCCACGTTCTCATGAACTATGTACTGCACAAAATCGCTTGATCGTAAATGAATAATGCGAGGTCGAGTGACATTTTTCATTTTTATCGTTGTTAAATATTCAAGTAGTGAAAGCTAATAGATCAATAAACCGGTCGGTGACTAGTCATTACGTGGTTTACGAGGTAAGTCACGCTTGACCTCACCAAGCTTGATTGAGCAATTTTCTTCAACCACCACTCTTTACGCGATAGCTTAGTTAGATTAACACGTCGGTACAAGCCCACTGAAATTAGACACGCTACTTCTAGAAAATTTTAAATTTAACAATGAATTTATTTTCTTAAGCCTTAAAATGTTACTTTAAAAGTTTTAAATAAGATTTTTTTTCTGTCTCTGCAAAGAATATTATACAGTTACTAGCAACCTGCTCGAGGTTTCACTCGCGTAGCTTTTGTTCCCGTGGGAATATCGGAAAGGTTTATACACTATAATCTTCATCTAGCATCAATCTATCTAGTTAAAAAAACCGCATCAAAATCCGTTGCGTAGTTTTAAAGATTTAAGCATACATAGCCGTGTTGGTCCCGGCCTCCTTTGAAGAATAGGCCAACTGCCGTTCTGCCAGGCATGTCGTAAAAGGCGACCGATTGGCTATCGAGTCACTACCATCGTGGCTACTAGGTGATAGAGTTCTGCATTGTCTCGCCCGGGTCTGGTACCACTGCCTTACCTATTCCTGCCGCAATAGCCGCAGTGCTTGTCGCTGTCGTGTTCCGGTTTGGGGGGTAAGGTAGCCGGTAAACTTATGCATGTTGCATTAGACTTCGCCACAAGATAGCAACGCACCATTAACATCTTTGGTGTCTATAGTAGGGTGGATCGAAAAAAAAATTTTTTTTTTCTTAGCATGGGGGTAGAATTTGTAGCTTATAAAAAAAGAAAATTTTTCAAAAAAAAAATTTTTTTTCGCAACATTTAGAGATAGCCCACTCGTTTTTTAATAAATTAATGGATCAAATGGACTTATTCTAGCGAAAAAATTTTTTTTCCGTCAAAAATCGTGGAAAACATGAAAAAATAATTGCATATGATTTTTTTTTCACTTACCTTTTACTTTAATACAGATAAAAGGGCTGCTTAATTCTTTATTTTTCGCTTAAGTTACAAAAATAATAGGAAAAAATTTTTTTTGACTTCTGATTTCCATTTGGCTTTCAAAAAGACATTCCACAGATTCTAAAACATCGTTTAAATATTTTAAAATTTTTTAGTCCATTTGATCCATTATTTTATTAAAAAACGAGTGGGCTATCTCCAAATGTTGCGAAAAAAAAATTTTTTTTTTTGAAAAATTTTCTTTTTTTATAAGCTACAAATTCTACCCCCATGCTAAGAAAAAAAAATTTTTCGATCCACCCTAGTCTATAGGCGATGGTTGATTCTTTCCATCAAGAGACCCATCTGCTTGTTTGCTTTCTTATGGTATAAAAAAAAACATAGGTAAAAAAGGACAGACAGAGAAAGCGACTTTGTTTTATACTATGTAGTGATATCTCATACTCGTAAAGATAACTATGCGTCTGAATGAATAAATAATTAGCGAATTGCAATTTTTTTTCTAATATTTCTAAATATCCGTGCAGTTGTAATGGAATATAAAAAAATAGTTGATATTTATATAATTTGTTTTCCCGTCTTGGTCCAGGCTCCATTTGAAGAACAGATAATCTGTTATTCTGCCAGGCAGTTCGTAGAAGTCGAACTTTTGATTATACGAGTTACTATCGCCGTGACTACTAGGCGGTAGAGTTTCGCAACGTCTCGCACGGTTATAATATATTTAGTATCTTTACTTCACCTATACATGACGCAATAGCGTCAATGCTTATCATTGCCGTGTGCCGCTTTGAAGGATAAGGCAGCCGACAGACTTAAATATGTGTCATTGCTATCGCAACGCACCATTAACCCATTAACATCTTTGGTTCATTTAGGCGATGGTTTCTCTTTCCATCAGGAAAACCAACTAGTTTAACTTCTATATAAAGAGGTAAGTAGTGACTAAAAAGCCCGACGGTAAACAATGAAGCATATAAGGTTAGGCCAGTGACAAATTTTAGCATTTGCTTAGGGCTACATAATATTATATCCTTACAATTTAGAGACACCGCATACGTACTCTCTGTTGGCCTAAAGGTTAACTGGAGTAGAATGCCACTAGGCATTAAGTTCGCCTTTTGTACAAATCAATTTAAGGTGTACAATAAAGCTAAATAAAATAAATAAAATAAGCTACCAAATATTGTCTTTGACGATCACACAAGGTTTTTGTTACTGACTGTATTACATAGAATAAATACATAGATAACAGATACCCCATAAACTCATTTAACATTCTATTCCACTGGAAGAAAATAAAGTTTGATCTATATGAAAGTTTTATGCGTGCCAAATGCAATTACATGCAGTTTGGGAAGTATTGCGTTCGCCGCTACGACGCGATGTGAAGGCAAACTTGCTCAGCTCAAACGACGTTTGCACTTGTCGATTCTCTCTGCGAGCAACGGAATTGACGATGAGAGCTGCTTCTTTCAACATCTCACATTCATTTCATTACATGTTCATCCATAATTCATATCGTTTCAAATAATATTTAAATATTAATTAATGTAATGTGATTATGGTATGTAGATGATGTGTTAACTTTTACAAATCTGTACTTCTTTGAATCCATTCTAATATTAAAATTCGAGACTACATATTCGCGGCTATAAGTCTGTCAATTATATATTGACGGCTAAACCACGAAACTGATTTTGGTGAAATTTTATTAGTTGATACGTAGATACCTACTATAATATAAGCAAATACAGATAGAGCTACAGATCAGAGGTTCAAACACAGGCAATCTTTAACTACATTCATAAATGTTTATGCATAAATGCATGTTAACAGTTATACATATGTAACTGTAAATTTACGTATTCTATATTTATATGTCTGTAATAATATTTATTGCTGACATATTATCAGAGAATGTTAAGTCATCAGGAAATATATTTCTTGCCTTTCTTTATAGAGTGTGCCTTTCCTTTCTTTATAAAAAATGGACATTGAAGTTTTAAACTCTGCTACAGATAGCAAACAAGTGACTTTTTTAATAAAAAAATTAATTAACTGTCACCGACTTGCGACTTCCCATTTCCTATATCTCCGGAACCCTGCATCAGATCTTCACTAAATTAAAATGAGATGACACAGAAATATATCCTCTCAAAAATAAAATGTAAACAGGTTGAACCTGCAGGCCATCCATCAGAAAGTTTTATGCACATAAAAAATGATGTGGTGTCGCGGGACACCAGGTATGAACGAACTTCCTTCGGCTAAACGGCACTACTCGCTTGTGTACGCGACTGTCGCGCCTGCGCACGTTTCATTTAACGCTTTTATTCCACGCATTTTTCTTACGGTTTTACTATCACATTTTTTCAGTTCGGTCGCGCAGCAAAATCCCTATCCCCTCCAAGCCTGCCGTAAGGAACTTCGTTCCAAAAAATTCAATTACGTGCAGTTTGGAAAACAAAATTTAAAACTTATTGAGTACAAACGGTACTCACATTGTCAGTTAGTCTGCAGACAACAGAACGGTGATGAGAGGTGCTACTTTCAATACTTAATCATATCTGCATTCGTTCGCTGTTTTCACATTCACAATTACGTAAGGCTTATGTAATTTATTTTCAGCCAAATCCTCAAAAAGGCGGAGGTTCTCGATTCAGATGTCATTTTTATGTTTATTGCTTCAGAAGTCTGTCATTAATAAAACAATTTGTTTTTTTTTATTTGAAAGTATACCCTTCATCCTTTTTATTCAATTCCATATTATCCATAAAATAAATAAAACCAAAATTCCAGAGATACATAAGGTTGGAAGTTGGTTGTTGCATTTAAATTATTGTTTTATTTTATTTGTACATGGCTAACTAGTTTTCTTATAGATGACTGCAAAAAAGACTAGTAGTCCGGTGTCGGTGCTGACCACACGAGGTCCTGGATTCGATGCCCGGATCGGACAAATCAAAAAATGTATTTTTTTCTATTTTCTGATAAAAACAAGGTTGTCCGGGATTGGAAAAGTGCCCGGTTGGCGATAGGCTGGCCACCTATCACATTGTGGAACTTTTAATCTTTGGCTAATCGTGGGTGCATATGTTGTACCTCTGCTATTTCTTTGGAGGTATAGGCGTGAAGACACTTTTCTGACTACAA
Organism: Apodemia mormo; assembly: GCA_036924255.1. Classification (NCBI taxonomy): domain Eukaryota; kingdom Metazoa; phylum Arthropoda; class Insecta; order Lepidoptera; family Riodinidae; genus Apodemia; species Apodemia mormo. The sequence goes on from JAUPFN010000016.1 coordinate 22,428,374, forward strand.
AAAGACAGTTATTAAACGTATGCCTACCTTAAGCACACGATGTGTCAATAAATGTGTAGGCTGAAGCAAAATATTTACTCAAATTTGCAGAAATTTAAGTAACTGGCAACGCAACTAATAATTTACCTTTGTCAGGTGCGCCTTAGGTGCGCTTGTCCCATTAGGTGCGTTAGCCCCATTCTTATAAACGATTTCAATAAACGAATTATTAACACAAATGCCAGCAAATCCCTTACAAATAAAATACGAAAAATGTATTTTTAAAATATTAATTTTAGCTTTCATTATACACAAAATTAAACAAATTAATATAACACAATATAGTTATAATAATTTAGTAATTTTAATAAATCTGCTCATAATTCTAAATCACCGCGATTTTTTCTCATGCATTCTGCGGTAATATTACGTTTGATATAAAGACATAAAATGTCAACAATTTATTAATAATTCTCATATTTAAAAAAGTATTTTAGCAAAAGTTTTAAAAAATACAAATATTTTGTGTATGAATATTTTGTGTATAAGCAACTGAATACGGAAATTTCATCGCATGTATCGCTTCAAAGTAGGTATAACAATTTAAGGGGAAGGAAGAATTTTCGTAAATGACGGGAATTAAAAAGATTTTAAATTTACAATGCGCCGAAGTGAAAGACCTGAAAATAGTACCAAGAAACAAATAGTACACAAAAAATCATAATTACAGTCGTATTACTTTTTGTTCGACGTCGCGCCGCCGCGGTGCACTTCAGACATCTTTCGGTGTGCAAAAAGTAAAGTTGTCACATCCGTCGGGAAGGCTGAAGATACGATCTGAGAGCAGCCTCTCGAATGGCCAGTGACCTGTCGCATATGTTCGTATCATATACCTTGAATGTAATTAATATCGAATCGATCCGTTTAATCGATATTGAAATAAAACAAAATCGAACCATGATATGTTTTCAAGATTTTTTTCTCAACCTTTTCTTACTCGCTTTAAATGTGTCCTTTCTTTGTCATAAAACTTTCAACTTCAGTATATTATTGTGACTTAATAAAATGGGGTTAATTAAGAGTACATTAGTTGCACCTCAACAAAGTGTTGATCTTTAGAAAGCCATCAGCACTTAGGCAATTTTTTTGTAGGTAGTATGGACCCCACAAATTTTAGCTAGAAAAATTATTTAAAAATTGGGTTTTTAAGTTTATGGTTGTCTTGGAACCAGCTTTATCGAAAAACACTTGATATAAAAGTCGTGCGCCACCACAATTTACAACACATACACAAATCACGTGACATTATTAGTTTGGCAATAAATTGCAATTTTACACCAGAATTTCGGTTTTTTTTTTAAATTCCACATATCGTAATCAACATATTGATTAACAAAGTAATTTGTCATGTGGATAACGCTACTCCCGAGATTTTCATGAAAAGTTTGTTGCCCTTCTTTACAAATTTTAACAACTCTTGATCACGGAAAAAAGTACTTGTCTTTCCCAGAAGCCGCACGCCGGATAAAAAATCAGGGGATTAGTTTCAATGAATATTTTGAGGAATTGATCAATAAGAACAAAATCATGCGTAAATATGTTCGCTTTTGGACATACAAAAAAATCTAAACTTGAATTAATTCCTGACATTAAGATATTAAGATTTTTTCTTTATTTCTATTTGTTTAAAATGTTTAATCATCCAAAAACACAACTTTTTTTGACGATATTTTCAGGTGGTTCGATTTAATGAGTACTTTGAGGAATCAGCAGAAGTTTACCTTAAAAATGTTCGGCTATAAATCTTTTACATTTTCCTCCGTGTTGGTGTGGGTCCCTTTTAAAAGAAGATTATCTTAGGTAGCCTTCTTGTCAAGCAAAAAGAGTGTTTGGAAAAAGAGTTCATTGGCTACGTTTGTGACTATTAGGTCGTAGAATTTTCCCGCATCCCGCTCGGGTTTGTTATCACTGGCTTACTTTATCTACTACAACAGCGTCAGTGCTTCTCACTGTAGTCCCATCGTTATTAAAATTTATTAATTGTGTAAGGGTATTCAGGGAAAAATTTCAAAAAACAGCTAGTCGTTCGCCTTGAACTGTGAATTTGGATGGCATTGTTTTAACATTAAAACTATGCCATTAAGTTGTAAGAAGTGCAACACCCTTTTTGACAAGCGCTTGGCCGTTTAGGCTCAAATTATATTTGTCTCATTATTTTGTCCACAAAACTTCATGATTTTTCGGATAACGTTAGGTAAGTTAGCATAGAATAAATAATTTTTTTAACACTGTATTTTTTTTTCAGTACACTCCGTAGAAATCCGCTTGCTCGTTCAATAATGAGCATTGCATGCATAAAAAAGTTTGATCTCAAAGCATTATAAGACCAAACTTTTGCCTTCACCTACAATGACTAACAAAAAGATCAAAAGAATATGTTTACAGTTTAACAAATAGTCAAAAATAACAAGATTAAAAAATGATCCTATTTTAATTTACTGGAGGATGGACCATTTAGATCGTGGAATAAGTAAAATAATTAAACAACAATTTCACACTACGCCAGTGAAACAGAAATTGAAAAGCATTATCTTATCGCAATTTATGGAGCTTTCGAGCTTCTATATAAATTACAGTCGCTTTACAGAACCTGTAAAGTTGGAGTTATAATTTATTTTCAATTTAGTTTTAACATTAAAACGTTACGTCACATTTGCGTCTATAAAGGTTGCTCCGTTGGTTGAATGGTTAGAGTACATCGTTATCAAATGAGGCCGACAAGAACATACTTATTATTTTGTGTAATTATTATAGATATTTATATTTTTGGGTAAGGCACGACGACATTTATCTAAAATTTAGATAATAATAAAATAATTAAAATTTGAATTGCTTAGTGGTATAATGATTATCCTGTCGAACTCAGATCATGAGATCCCGGGTATGATTCCTGGGTCGAGAAAAATTTTATTTGTACATTTAAAATCTTTCAGTATATAACAGTTTGGAACCCAACATTTGACTTTTAAAAGCCACTTTACCCTGAAAAATATGTCTAACTCATTGATTGTATATAACTTGTAGGCTCCGGTTATCACAAATAACAAGTGATACTCGTTAAATTCGTATAGGCAGTCATTTAGCAAATGAAGCGATGGGATCACTACCAATTTTACTAGACGACTAACTGGTAGATTATGGTGAACCAAACTTCTACCATGTAAAACATTGAGTTAATACCCTGCTTTTTGTAATCTTATATACCACTTATATATGTATTATACTGTTAGGTATCTCGTAAAAGGCGAGAAAAGACTTATACGTGATAACTAGGCGATAGAGCTTGGGAAGGTCTCGGTAGGCTTTTGATTACAATTACAATTGTTTATTACGGTACAATTGTTTATAACATAATATCAATGCACACCGTATTGATATTATGTTATAAGCAAGCGAACGTGATGCCCTAACAACACCAATATTATTCGACCACACCATTGGTCGAATGATTAGCCAACCCGACTACGCATCAACGGGGCTAGGGTTCGATTCCTGAGAGGGACAAACATTTATGTGATAAGCATAGATGTTTGTATTTCTGGGTTTAGGTGTTTATTAAATCTATTTAAGTATTTATATATGTATCTCTGTGTATTAGTATCCGTTGACTGACACCCATACCTACATACTACAAGCAAATAAATTGTTTACTTTGGGGTTAGATCAATTCGTATAATTTATCCAGTGATATTTTAACCCCCGACGCAAATCAACTGGTGTTTATTAGTTTCAGGTGTGTATCTGTGTATCTGTGTGTCTGTCCGTGGCATCGTAGCGCCCAGACGGATGATTCGATTTGGTTGCGCTTTTTAATAAATGAAAGTCCTATTTTGCGAGATGGTTCTTAGCTATGATTCAATAAATCTATTTAGCTGTTTAAAAATCATCAGCTCTTTTCAAATCGATGAAAGAAATTAAAAAACTTGTAAAGGCTTTACCGAAAATAAATATTGTATTCTGTTACTTCAGTTATATTGCAATGACTTGGTAACCTTGGTTTGATGCTGCTAGACCCTCATTCGAAGACAATCAGCTTTTATTAAACTAGCAATGTTCGTATTTAAATAACAGATTTTAACATCTTTGGTGTCTATAGGCGATGGTTGACTCTTTCCATCAGGAGACCCATCTGCTTGCTTTCTATCTTATGATACATAAACAAACAATGTTAAGAAAAGTATTTTTAAAATTATTAAATTTAAGATATTTCCTATAATAAGGCTAAAGTTGCGTTAGGTACGGAACAATCCCACTTAATCTCACTAATATATACTCTTGTATAAATTTAATGAATAGTGATATCTAGGTGGCTAGAATGCTTTGTAACATCATGTGAATTTTTTATCAATTCTTAATACCAATTAATCTGGCTTATGTATTTAAAAATTCATTATTTGTATTGTGGGTAGGTACCACGCAACGACGCGGATGGTGCGAAATGAATAGATAAAAACACAAGTATATTATAAAGGACTTTGTGAACTACACGCGGCTCAGGCATCTTTTAGTAATATTGGTTAGTTTCTACTGCTTTCATGATTATGTAGTATTTTACTCGCATTGTCAGATTCATCTAGGTTTTATGCGTAAACGATATCAATGTATCAATCTTATTCATAGATGCCGTGTTTTGGAACGAAGTACTGAAGTTTGAAGTTGTCCCATTGCTTGCTACCGTCTCACAAGGCAACCTCTAATGACGGGTACCTATAATCAACGATCCGTCATTCGTAACAGTAACCATTACGATATTTATTTCAAAGGATGTAAAATTTTAATTCTTTTTTTTTAATAATAATTACTACAGCTTCGCCCGTGAGTAGATTAACAAGTCATCGATATAATATTATGTAGTTTTTCATACAAAGTTTCATCCCCTATTTTAGCTCCTTCAAGGTTTGTTTTCGAAAAAAAAAAGCCTACGTCAAACATATCTCCGGATCTTTAACTATATCCATGCCGAATTGAATCAAAACCGGTTCAGTAGTTTGGCCGTGAAAGCGTAACAGACCGAAAGATGATAGACAGACTTTCACATTTAAAATATTAATATGGATTTATAATATACTTGAAGTTTCAAATAGAAAGATCTAGCTGCTTTATACTTTTAATAGGTAATTACTGAATAATTATCACCCGCGCATACTTTAAACTATAACAAAACGGATAAGAAACAATTTTTATTTGAAGAGAAATAAGTCTCATATTTAATTAAATGAATAAAAACCCATATTGCTTTTAATTATTAATATTTTTTTTAAACTTTCTTTTAAATTTGTAACTTTCATTGTTGGAATAAGTATCATTTTTATGCTAGGTACATTATACTAATTTTTGAGTTTATATATGGTATTCATTATAAACTTTATATAGGTATATTATAATTAGCAGCTTGCACCCTAATTGTTTTGTCCTCCCTATTTTTTGGAATTGACTGATTCAAAATGCTAATGAGCATTAGGTCATCCATTATAATGCAAACATTTAAATAAATGAACCTAAATATAGAGCTAATAAACGACAACAACAAAGCAATTTTCTAACATAAAAGAACTGTAATAACTGTTTCATGTAGCAAAAGATTACGGATCATAAAGGGATTTTATTGATTTCGTCGATATTCGGTTGCTTAATAATCGATTATTGCCAAAGGCTGGGACGGATTACCATATCAAAGAACTCATGATCCCATGTTCAACGTCAATTTACTAAAACATTCGATAGGCTTAAAGGCTAGAAGCGTAAGGAATTTCGTATTATACCAAATTGTTTGATATATTATTTATATTTCATACAATATTCAATAGATAAAATGGCTATTACTTGGATATATCTAAAGAAACCTAATAAAAGTAGAACGACTATGGGTCACCTTTAAAGAATAGGCCATTTGCCTTTCTGCCAGGCAGTTAGTAAGAGGTGAACAATTGGCTATACATTTCACTACCATCATGACTCCTAAAAAAGTAGAATTCCACAACGTCTCGCTCGGGTATATTGTGCTTCCGACTTACCTATTCCTGTCACGATGGGGTCATTGTTTCTCATTGTCTTATTCCGGTTTGTAGGGTAAGTTAACCGATAACCGTATTTTGTGGCATTGCAATCCTGCTACACGGATAGCAACGCATCATTCACATCTTTGGCGATGGTTTCTCTTTCCATCAGAATAGCCATCTGCTTATTTGCAATCTAATGATATAAATATATGTATTGGTAGGTATATACTTAGTGTAACCAATAAAAATAAGAAATATTAAAAGAAGAGGGTATTGCATTAAATACATAGTAAATCTCAACGAAATTAGTTTAATAGTGTTATGATAATATGGACACCGCGCAGGCCGTAGTTGCGCGCGAGTCGAGTCCAATCTTTTTGATTAAAAGTAAATATATTATATACCATAGTGTACAAGTGTGTGTATTTCTGATCCATTTGTAACTTCAAAACATTTTTTATATCGTAAGATAGCAAACAAGCAGATGGGTCTCCTGATGGTAAGAGTCAACCATCGCCTATCGACAATAAAGATGTTAATGGTACGTAATCTGTATCACCAAACATGTTTGTTCATAATAAGTGCCTACAATTATTAATATGGAAAAAAACTGTGACTTGTCGGGTTACTATAATTAACGATCCGTCATTAGTAGCAGTAATCATTAGCAAACAGTTTAATAATAACAAGGCGTTACATATTTTGTTTGGGGATTTGATAATTTGACATTTATAGGAATGGTCTTGGCTAAAACGTGTCGTTTTACTATATAAACCGAGCACTTGACCCTAATGTTTACTTATTACTTACGTAAAATTCATTACTACTATAGAATTCACCAAAAAACTTAATTGCACGTCAGGCTGCAAGGCTTATTTATACTATATATGTTATTAAATACCACAATATATTCTCTACATAATGCAATAAATTATTATAAGTAAAATGGTTAGATCGTACGACAACCACCTAATACACTTTTAGTCTGCTCGACAAGTTGAAAATAGTCTAAAATAGAGATACTGCTCTTAGAGAGAGCCTTTCTTATATACACACTTAACAATATCACACCATTAAAGTTAAAAAAATATTCATACTTTGCTTATAATAATAATTGTATTTGAGCAAAAACTGAAAAATCCACGTAATATTGTTAAAGTACAATAATTATTATAAGCAAAGTATAAATATTTTTTTAACTTTTATGACATGATATTTATCCATGAAGCAAAAAATTTTTACGATAATTATTTAAACATTTTTTTTTTCATTTACAATTAACACGGAAATACGAGAAAATTTTGTTAGTTAACAATCGTTTAACTTATTGAAAAATTAATTTTAAGTAAAATTTCCAACGGAAATAAATTACTTATAGTGTTCAAAATATATCATAATTTTTGCAAATTTAAAAAAGAATACTCAATACCTTAAATAAATTAATTTATGTGTTGTACTCGCTTTTAAGGCCGTGCGCGCAACTTCAAAATGTCGTGCGGAGAACCATTTTCAGCGTTAAATTAAAATCATAAATAATGGAGATAGAGTTCCGGAATCTGAGTTTTTTCGTGGAAATTTCCTCCTCTTTCCGATTTTTTTTTTGAAATTTCTTAAATATTAATAGTTTATGAAATATTAGCAAAAAACGAAATGCCTTTTTTTTTCATCTTTAATTATTTATAACTTTTGTTTTTTTTTAATACACGCTTTTAGCACATTTTTCTAGGCGTCATTTCGGATCCAATGAGCTATCGCACATAATTTTAAGAGCAGTATCTCTATTTTATACCATTGTCAACTTGTCGAGCAGACTATTTTGTGATATTCTGCGTGCGTGATATCCTAGCAATACCGAGCATTAATAATTAATTAATTTTCATGTATGTCAGCTTTCATATAAACGATAATTTTGGCCGGTAATACAAATTCTCTCTACTATAATAATCTCCGAGGATTAGGCCTGTATCACATGTTCGTGTAATAGTTAGAGGTTCATGCTTCCGGCCACGAATGCCGGTTAGACGGCTTACTGCCAAATTTGCAGCGCACAAAGGATGTGGGTAGCCGTCGTAAGAGTACCGTGGGACTCATATTTGATAACTTAATTTTAGTAATAAATTTGCTAGTTATCGCGTCGTTAACGTTTGGTGATTAATTAATTATGAATAATTAATTCTATTTTCAGAGCTAGTGAAAATGCAGTTAGGTATTTAGATTTACTGACAAACACCTGCGCATTTACCTATAGTATTTACCACCTGGGCGACCGAGCTTCGCTCGGATGATTTTTGATTTGAGATGATTAACACAGAGATAACACTTACCTAGAAAAATTTTAATAGTAAAATACTATCTAAGTAATAATAATAATAATAGGGCTGGACAAATCATATGAATTGATTTAACCCTAAAGTAAGCAAATTACTTGTGTTAAGGGTGTTAGTCAACGATATTAATACATAGAAATACATTTTTTTTTTTTTATATCATAAGATAGCAAACAAGCAGATGGGTCTCCTGATGGAAAGAGTCAACCATCGCCTATAGACACCAAAGATGTTAATGGTGCGTTGCTATCTTGTGGCGAGGTCTAATGCCACATGCATAAGTTTACCGGCTACCTTACCCTCCAAACCGGAACACGACAGCGACAAGCATTGACGTTATTGCGGCAGGAATAGGTAAGGCGGTGGTACCAGACCCGGGCGAGACAATGCAGAACTCTACCACCTAGTAGCCACGATGTTAGTGACTCGATAGCCAATCGGTCGCCTTTTACGACCTGCCTGGTAGAACGGCAGTTGGCCTATTCTTCAAAGGAGGCCGGGACCAACACGGCGAAAAATTTTATATTTTAATTTAATTTCATATTTTAATACTGTTATATACACAATGAACACCTAAACCCAGAAATACAAACATCTATGCTCATTACACAAATGTTTGTCCCTGTCGGGGATCGAATCTGAAACGCATCGATTCGTAGTTAGGTTCGTTAACCACTCGACCAAAGAGGGGGTCAAATATGTACAATGTATCTAAATATGTAAAAAATTTCAATAAAATCGTTAAAACTGTTAGGAGAAACCAATGACATACGTATACACACATACACACACACACATACACGTCTCCGTGCTAGTGATAACTTTGGCAACTTTTAAAACAAAATTCCAGCCAGTGTAGTTATTCTTTATCCTCTTCTGACAAATGTCAAACCTATCAATACTATCGTGACAACTAGATGGTACATTTTTGCAATGAGTTTGTTACCATCGCCTTATCTTTTTCTGCGCCAATTGCTTCAGACTTGTCATTATCGTATTGTGGTTAAACAGTTAATGTAGTCGCGAATACTTATGTGTGTGACATACCATCACTCCAACGTACCAAGAACATCTTTGATGTCTATAATCAATAGTCTTCTCAGGTGAATTAATTTCTTTGAGTAAAACATTAATACATAAACATAAAAAGTGTTAAAACTATACATATAATAAAATCGTAGGAAAGTCAAAACTGTACATTGAATATTTTTTTTAAAGAATACTTGGGGCGTGATCCACAAGCGATATCGAAGCCAAAAATATAGTTTTTAGAATTTTTGTCTGTATATCTGTTTGTCTGTATGTATGTCCGGGATAAACTTAAAAAGTACTGCATGGATTTACTTTAAATTTTGCATGAATATTACTAACAGGTCGGGTCAACATATAGGCTACATATTATCACGCTATCACCTAGCGGCCAGGTGCTGTGCGGAGTAAACGAAGTCCGCGCGGACGAAGTCGCTGGCAACAGCTAGTAATAAATAATAATGATAATTTTAAAAAAATTGGTAGTTACTCGAGTGTCGTCGTACTGAATTTTGAAGATACAATTATAAGAAAAGGTTATATTTGGCGGCGAGCCTCAACAGTATGCGAGGTCTCGACCCCCCCCCCCCCCTTCCCCCATATTAATCTGATGCGCTCGTGTAAATGCAAAAATCCGCTCTTGCGGTCCCCTACTATAATGATTGTGCGTCAAGCGAACGAAGTCGCGAGTAACAGCTATTATTGAATGAATAAGTAAAGTAATAAGTAAGTAAAGTATTAAATCTGAAACTAGACAACAACTATCCAAAGTTTTATCCAATATTGTTCAGTCGCTACTGTGTAAATAAGAACATCCAAATATAAAAACTTACCTTTATAACCTAAGTAAGATGGGATTTCCTTCAACAACGTAAAAAAACTTAATATTAAGACAAATAAGATATTTTTTCGCATGTTTTCACGGAAGAACACACGGTACCCCTAATAAGAGAGGCTTACAACGAATAACATCTGGGGCTCGGCTTGGTAAACACTTGGCAGTAAACACAAGGTTGCCGTAAGAAAAATGTTTTTGTTCGTTGCTGACAAAACATACAATACGATTGTATTATGGAGTAATACAAACCTAGGTAAACTTTGTTAGCTTTGTTAGACTATTTCATATTACAAAGCTCCGAGTTTAATTCCCGAATTGGGCAAAGTTATATTTAATTTTCTCTATTTAGGAAAATCTGCCATTAATCCATACAATACCATCTGCCACTTTGTCAAGCAGTTCACAAAAGACTAATAATTGGCTAAACATGTCTCTATTATTGTGACTATGGTGGTAGAATTCCGAAACCTCTCACCCGGTTTTGGTACCACTGCTTTACTTATTCCTGCCGCAATAGCATCTATGCTTATCACTATCGCATTCAAGGTTGGATAAAGTAACCGGTGAACTTATACATGTGGCATATCTATCCTGGTACCAGCAGCTAGCGACGCGCCATTGATATCTTTGGTAGTAAAGGTCATCTTTTTCTATCATGAGTGCTATCTGCTTGTTTGCTGTCCTATAAGTTAAATAAATAATAGTTTAAAAAACTAAAAAACACGCTTTTTATAGAAAACCGAACTAAAAAATAGAAAATAAATTTTAATAAATTTAAATTAAGAATAGTGTTAAAAATTTCAAAATGTGAATAAAAAAAAATAATTTTATTTAAATAAATAATAGTTTAAAAAACTAAAAAACACGCTTTTTATAGAAAACCGAACTAAAAAATAGAAAATAAATTTTAATAAATTTAAATTAAGAATAGTGTTAAAAATTTCAAAATGTGAATAAAAAAATTTATTTTATTTAAAAAAAAGCGTGTTAGTTAACAGAATCAAGATATTTTGCATACTATTGTCGAGATAATTTAATGGAGATTAATCCTATACTTGCTAAAAATTAATTTAGTGCAATAGAAACGGAAAAAAATATGAAAATATGTCAAAAAATTTTCATGTCCGTCATGTATGAAATTCCGGAAACACTGTAACTTATGAAAAAATCAAGTATTTGAGTTATTTTTTTTAATTCTAATCGGCAATTGTAGATCATCGAATGCGAATGGCTAATAAATTCAGTGTCGTTTAATTACAATTAATAAAAAACGAAAACTACAAGACTGTATATCTATATATATCCATGTAAAATTAACATGGATGGTGATATATCTATATCTATAAATATTATGTACATTTAATTTGTTTTTTTTTTTGTTTTTTTACTCAGTCAATTAAACTCAGTCACAGAGACGGTGGCGGACTCTTCGTGGCTCGTGAAATCTAAGTTATATGCGCAGAGACTGTTGCAAACTCTAATGCGCATACCTAGTCGAGTGCCGCGGTAGAAGCACGGAACTACTTACAAGCTTATAGACATATGTGTGTGTGTGTAAGTGTGCAAGGCGTTCCTGTCTTACTCCCATACAGGACAATACGACGGGGCCAGATATGGGCCATGCTTGGCGCAATGCTGTCTATCTCTGGCCCATGCTTGTAAACCCGCTTTGGCCCAGCCTTAGTAGAAGTAGACTCGGTAAGATCCAAGAGCGTCTAGCGAATGAGTCTTTTGAGCAGAGAGCTATTAGAGTTGTTCTCATTATTGAGCGAACTAGCGAACTAGCGACTAGCGAGAGAACTACTAGCGAACGAGTCTGCCGAGCAGAAGGCTCATAGAATTGGTCTCATTGAGGAGCGTTTAGCTAAAGAGTCCGCCGAGCAGAGAGCTCGTGGATTAGTAGTGATACGAAACCGTACAGCAATTGAGTCTGCTCAGCCACGTGAGAACCGCCTAGCGGTAGCGCGTCAGACGTCACAAAGACTTCGTTCAATTAATGAGCGTAATTTTATAAGCACCATAAATCAATTTGCTGAAGTACCATGTACAATCTGTAAGAAATTATTATATCCAAAACAACAGACGTCATTACTTAAAGCACGTCTTGATTTTTTTTGCTCGACTACCATAAAAAAAAGAAAAGTTCCTTCTCAGGCCTACTGGAACAACATGGAAGTTATATCTTTACCTCTTGAACTGACCGACTTTACAGACGTAGAACAAATACTTTTGTTAAGAGTAGTTCCTTTTACAACTAGTTACCAACCGCACCAAAGTGCTCGTCAACACGAATCAAACGAGCCCAAACTCGATAGAGTTGTGTTATTTAATTGCTGAGCTCCTATGGTCATCTTCTGGCTTCATCATCGAACCCTGCAGGATCCTAGTTAGCACCAAGCACCAAAGTGCTCGTCAACACTAATCAAATGAGCCCAAATTCGATAGAGTTGTGTCATTTAATTGCTGAGCTCCTATGACCATCTTCTAGCTACATCATCGGACCCTGCAGGATCCTAGTCACCACCAAGCACCAAAGTGCTCGTCAACATGAATCAAATGAGGCCAAACTCAATGGTCTTGTTATTAACCGATTTTTAACCATTTAATTATTAAGTTCCTGTGGTCACCTTCCGATTCAGATTCATCAGATCAGCTCCATGTCATAATAAGATTTCATTGTCATTCAATTAACATACGTATAAAAAATTTCAGCTCAATCGGTAACCGGGAAGTGGATCAAATTTACTAGCGAGATTTGATTTCAGACATCGAGATAGGTACAATAAATAAAAAATGCTCATAAAACAAAAACTACTGGGCCTACCTGAATCAAATTTTTATGGGACCAATTCGAAACTATTCCGCATCAAACAAAAAAGAATCACGTAATTCGGTTCAGAAACCTCGGAGAAATCGGTGTACATACATAAAAAAAATATACCAGCCGAATTGAGAACCTCCTCCTTTTTTGAAGTCGGTTAAAAATGGAATAATTTTATCAAATTAGTGTATTGTCATCGGTCCTCGATAAATCTACAAAGTTTGAACGAAACCTGGCCGTTTAAAGTTGGTCAAAATCGCGCCCAAAGAAGTCGGTTACAAACAAACATACAAACAAACATACAAACAAACATACAAACAAACATACAAACATACAGGTGAAGTTAATAAAAATCGTGTAAAAAAATCTTCGTAGGTGCCTTATATCGAATAGTCGTATGTTAGTACCCCCATGCGTTGAATAAGCATGTTAATTTTTGGGTTTTGACTTGACATATTGGCTATAAGCAATAGTCATCTCTTATTCCATCAGGAGTGCCATCTGCTTTTTTGTGTGCGTGTTAATGGAACATTATTTATTGGTAAATGGAGCGTTCATTTGTTCATCATATGTTAATTATGCGTTGCTATCCGTCTCGCGGGTTAAAATGCCACGTGCATAAGTTTATCGGCTACCTTACCCTATAAACCGGAACACGGCGTTATACGTCCAATATTGTGGACAAAGAAACATTACTTTCAATTAGATAATCAATTAAATATAATCTTATTTCTCTCTCTCTACTTTCTAAAGACAGACAAATTTAACGTTTGATATTTCTCTATAAGAAATTCTGGAGAAAACCCAAAAAATAAAGCCCACGCAACTGAAACATGTGACTAATGTGTTTCCAGTATTAAAAAATATTAACTAAATTATATGGGAATGATGGCTAAATACGAGCATTTTGTTACATATGGTTAAATTATAATAAACATAAATAAAATGACCAACGGGGCGGAATTGAGTGACTTGCAACCCTGACTACGCATTCAATGGGGTTCCAGGTTCATTTCCCGTCATGGCAGGCATTTGTGTGATGAGCATTGATGTTTATATTTCTGGGTTTGGATGTTAATTAAATAGATTTCAGTTTTTATATATGTATTTCTATGTATTAGTATCATTGACACCCATATCATAAGTAAATAATTAGCTTACTTTAAGATTAACTCAA